>OX352240.1:1363320-2726641 GCA_947086465.1 Eupithecia exiguata
ACTATTACGAGAAATCGTTGAGCAAGAAGTCGATGTTTTGTTTGTGTAGGTATTTAAAATTGGTGCAAAACGAACACCATCAGAGAATGGTCGGATATTTTAGTAAAACCTCCAAAAGATAATTTTGTTCGTTGAAAATACAAAACTTGTGGAACGCAAATTACGCAACATTGTAATTTCCTTGTACACTCCAAAACTGAGGCTAATTTACCACAATAAATGAGATTCACCTAATTATGAATATTCTAGCAATTAGCTAGGTGCTTTAATAATTATCTAGTTCATTTAATGAAATAATCACTTTCTGTAAACGACAATGATTAACCAATTTGGGCGTGTTTTATTTGAGTTTTAAAGATTATAGTAGACCAATTTTATAAAAATAATCCCACTATAGAAATCATTTAGAACGGGATATTTACCATGATTCAATTTTTGAGGGTAGATCGGTATGTCTGCCAATAAAAACCAACTCGCAGTGACTTTAGTTCTTCCGTGATCATGGCGCATGAAACTGTGCCGAAATATTGGAAAACTCAAAAATTGAATCATTTAGAACGGGATTAACATTGGACGAAAATAAGAATTTTCGTCCAATATCAATACCTACTGCCTGCATTCCGCAAAGTTTTTGAAAATATAATAATTATACATCAATCGCTAAGGCATTTTAATAGCACCTGCTACATTGTAAGCAATTCAGAAGTAAGCAGTACCTAAGCAATTCCTCAAAACAACAAATCGAACACGAATAACTTTATTTAGAAAAACTATGTCAAAATCCAAACACTAGTATCTTTAAAGCGCTGAAAAAAACCGGGCGACATTGTCAGAAAAAGAAATAGCTATTTTCTGATTAGAATACCTTTATTATGTACAAATAGACTATTTCGGAATCAGTCAAACATTTCATTTGCAAAACCAGCAATGTAATGTGAAAACACAATCCGAGCAAAGCGAAACTAGTGCATAGCGAAACTAACCGTATATTTTAAACCACCACAATCTTTTCATCGAAGTAATATTGTCAAAATCAAAACACACAACAAGCACATCAGTGTCTCTCTATGACGTCATGCAAGCGAAATTTTTCACACAACACTGACGTCATCGAGTTAAACTGGCTATAAAAGTGAAATGGAGTTCACTTTAGTAGATTGGTCGAATTTTTGCCGTGATAAAAGTTTTAGTGCGATTATACCACAAGCTGTTATTATATAGTTTGTACGAGAAATGTTATTTTATAGAATCCACTTGAAATGTTGTCCTCGGGGAATAACCCGGCTCTACATAATAATAAACGGTTGGATAGTTTCCCGTCGACAGGGAATCCCCTACTCTATTTTTATTTTATTTATAAGGACTTCCAAGATAAATCACATTACGTGTATGAAAAACAAAAAGATACAGAACATACTTGCATGTAAGACGTCTATGGACTAACTAAACTCACAATATCTTGGTTTAGTAAGGACAATGTAATCCGTAGGTAAAATAAATAAATATTGCTGGACAATTCACACAGCATTACCTTTATTTCTGAAGAAATACAGAAGTTAAGATCTTGAGAATAAGCATGGTAATTGAACGAAGTATAAAAAACATTTTACATGTTTCGTTTTTTTTCTTCAAATAATGTCCTGATTAATAGCTTAGTCAAACTTGATTTTTGGGCTTGCTTTGCTCTGCTCTGTCCCGCTCCTATAAACGCTAAATTCTATGCCTATCCTTTTCACAAAATGAAGACTTAGTATGCGCCCTGCTCGCTGCCACGTATCTGCCAAGTCTCGTGCACTCACTAGTCTTAAGCTATGGTGACTTTTTAACACGTACGAGGTTGTCAAACAACACTAATTAAGCACATCGTTATTGCGAACTGGCTTCTCTGAAGTATGCAAGGCAACTGAATGAAAAGAAGCTTTAAAGAAATTTAAAGTGACATCGTGACGATGCGTAGGATGGTTTATGTCATTAGGATCGTTTGGTTTTAAAAGAATAGTAGAAAAACATGCATTTCTAACCAAAGACTAAGCAAACGTAGTACAAAAACATAGATAACTAATCAATTACAACAAGTATAGCCAACTGAGCCCTAAGCCACAGAACTGACCTTTCTCCCCAGACCCTAACCAAA
Organism: Eupithecia exiguata; assembly: GCA_947086465.1. Lineage (NCBI taxonomy): Eukaryota > Metazoa > Arthropoda > Insecta > Lepidoptera > Geometridae > Eupithecia > Eupithecia exiguata. Next base: position 1,365,455 of record OX352240.1, read on the forward strand.
TTTACCCTAGGGCCAAGGGGGCCATGGCCCGGGGCGGCAGGCTATGAGGGGCGGCTTTCTCGGGGCGCCTTTTATTGTAAAGCTCAATTCAATAAAATAAATATTAAAAGAACTCTACAATAGGTACTACACCTACCAACAAGAAGGTATCTAAATAACATTTGCATTCAAGAATTATTATACATTTATATTCGTTGGGTTAGGCAACTTAGCTTCTTGATAAAAAATAAGGACTTAAAAGAAGCTTTCCCATATGTAGAGATTGCATCACGCATTTTTCTTTGCACCGCAGTGACGAATTGCAATGCAGACCGTTCGTTTTCTGTATTGAAAAGGTTATAGAATTATATACGTTCCACTATAAGCGGTGAACGCTTAAACAGCTTAGCTGCACTAGCGGCGTAAGAGGGGGGGGGGGGGCGGAGGGGCGGTCCGCCCCGGGTACCGCGCTCCAAGGGGTGCCATCTCGGCACTCCTCGGGGCGCACAGATGGTACTTTAAAACCGAATCGTAAGGGGTGATACCGGAAACTCATACGCACAGACATATAAAAAAAATTGCGGCTCGCTCCGCTCGCCGTACTTTTTTGTTATGGTTGCATAATAAATACTTGAATACCCTTAAGTCTGGTGTAGAAAGGTTGTCTGGCCGAGATCACTCAAAGCGATAAGGCATTGTACATGCAACATTATCTGTATTAGTCTTTCCCTGCCCTGTTTAACAATTTTATTTGGAGTGCAAATATGAGGTATTGTATTATGCCCTATTTTGTTGTAAATCCTCAAAAAACGAATTCTTGACTCATTCGTTGTCAAAGCTTACTTGTCTTGCTAAGCATGCCTCACCAATTGTAAAACAGATTGTGGCTTACTCAATTCGGTGATACTTATTTTGTATTCGTTGTATAACAATCTTCGCAGCCACCGTAATTTCTCCAAACGTTTTAGGGCTCGCTGTTATTTATTTTTTGAGACTCTTCTTAGTAAAGTACAAACTTAAACTTACGAAAAAAAATCTTTCGCCGTGGTTTTACAATACTTGATTTTTGTTAACCTCACCGAATTCCAAAATTACCGACTGCAGTTCGCTCCACTAGCCGATATTGATATCTGTTTATTTATTTTGTCATAGGTGACCTATGACTATGACCAACTAGTTACTTTTCACTAAACACCCAAAAAATTACTTTTAAAAAAAATTGTCGCGGCTCGCTCCGCTCGCCGTTACTTATAATTCCTGTTGTTGGAAGTTGAGGGTTCGGGTAGTCGACCCGATTCGGAGAGTCAACCTACCCCCAAGGTGGTTCAGTATTTTTGTTTCCCGTTTTTTTGGGATGGGGGGTGCTTGGTAGTAAATCGCCTCGGGTGCCAGCCCACGCTACGCCGCCACTGCTTAGCTGTTCTGAACATAGAAGCTGAGTTGACAAACGCCTTAAGTTATGAGAGCGTCATTGAAGATATAGTCAACCAATTTGTCGTTAGAAAAAAAAATTATGCGCTCCCTTAATAAATGGAGTATTAAAGTATGTAGTGAATAAATGGTTAATTTTTAGGTTTTTTTTTCATTTATTATTTCACACCGCAGAGCAGGTTTTTTCTTAGATAAATGGGGCGGCAAAGCTAACTGGCCCGGGGCGCCAAATCTTTAAATACGCCTCTGCTAACCAACCTCCTTCTCCTAAAGGATTCTTAAGACTTAGGGCTCCCTTTTGGCAGGGAAATTGACAATCTTTACATCAAAGTTATCGTCATAAGCACACATCAACCTATACGCCAAAGTGTCTAGTGCCTCGATTACACTAATGTTTATAACCATAATCGGAGCTGATTTAGTCTATAGTTCCGATTATGGTCACAAACATACTACCACGCCCACGCGCATACGTACTTCTTTCCTCTTTTTTCAACTTTCTTTTTTTAGACAATATTTCAAGGAAGTTCCCAGTCCCTAATGAAGTTACGAAGCGAGTTAATTAAATGTCAAATGCAGTATTTCGGCACAGGGAGCTATTTATAGATGGCGCGTGGCCTGTGCTATTTTAAGCCTCCATCCTTCATTATTTATAATTTATACCGGTACCTTTATTTCCCTCTGTTTTTTTAATTGTTTTTATTTACGACCTTTTTGTCACATTGGAATGTCATCTAATCCTCTAAAAAAGGATCACCGCATTACAAAACTATAGTAGTAAAACGCAGTTACACACACATTATACAGTATACACCCTCACCCTGATGATGTCCCTCGGTAAAGGATGAAACGTCGGTGTTCCTCCATCACAAACAAGATTCTTAGTTAACCGGTTCACATTTATAATAAAGATCTAACTTTGGGGCTAAAAGATACTCCTTTGTGAAATGCTAGCGTACATTTCATAATTTTAATTTTTTTTTATTTGGGGATGACAAAATAATAAAGTTTTAAAAGCGTTGACCGAGATGTTTTTAAATGCAACTGTAAAACGGCAAGGGTGTGAAGTTAAAGAAACCGATGTTATGTAACGACAGATGTCCTCATTTCGACAGAAATATCCGCGGCCTCGACTTACTGGGCGTGTTGGAAGAGGTAGCGGATTTGAATACAGGTTTGTCGAAGGTTTAGTGTATAAAATAAGATTTGTATTTGCAATAAACACAAGAATACAATAAGGCAATTGTATAATGTAAGTACGTACAAGTGGTTAAATGAACACACCTGAGTCACAAAAATCTAAAAATCTCCCGGTCGTCTTCTTCTAATACTTGTTGAACCAGGTTCGTTTTGACAACGGTCAAAATTATGAACAAAAACTCATTCTAACCCTCGAACATCTCACTTCTATTGACCAGGTAAAAGAGAGTACCATAAAGCTGAATTTCGTAAGACTCTTAGATAGGTAACTCAGATCCAATGCACTTAATAAATGTAGATCTTATTGGTGCTTCACCTCTTAAATAGCACACTGATATAATACATTGTGGTGAAGTATTCAAACAATTCTCCTCTTGTATTTTTCACCATACGCCAATACCTACTACAGGGGTCTAGAAACCTCTTAGCGCGTCCATTGACATAAAGCCGTATACGTCTTTTATACGCCTGTACATTCGTTACTACAGTTACACTGGTTATGGTGACACTACCAAAAGGCAAGGTTTTGTTTTTGGCCAGAAGCTTCGTGAATTTATGCTTGTATTCCTTTAGCATACAATTTGGCAGAACACTTTCAGCGCTATTTTCGGACGTCTGTTCTATTTTTAAACAACCAGTTGAAATACTTTACTATCCGATAAACCAAAAAGTTCGTATGCAAGTGTTGCCAGTATTGAATTGCCAAACGCTTTGTTTTCGTGTTTGTGTTTTCGCGAATGGAAACCAGCTAAACCGCAATCCTCATAAAATGTAGCAATTTCTGAGAAATGTGACAGTGTGCGAAGTGCAAAAGAGTTCACGGCAGACATGGAGCTTGATTTAAGACTAATATTGATGCTGACTGTTACCATAAATGGCAGCCAATTTAAGTAAACCCCAAATTGTGACGTATTAGTAATAAGTAGGTACTCGTAGAATAGATGGAATAGTGTATTTTATTCTATATGAAAAACAAACTAAAAATATATTATTGAGATAGCGGCAAAAACCAGTCGGAATTTTTTTAAATTCAACTCAAAGTTTTCAGTTTTTTATCTGTTTTTAAACACCATAGGCGCTATGTTTTTATGTTATACGGATGTGAAGGCAAACAAAAAAGTATCAATTATAATCAGCAACATCAGCGCATTTGTACAGGTCTCACCAACTGACGTTATGACCACAGAGCAATATGGCGTCCACTGCGTCTAGCGTTTTCGTGAAGTTACGCGCGCAACTTGAAAATGTAAATTTTAAATGCATTTTTAGGACACATAACAATAGATTTTTTTTAGGTTCATCGACACTTTAGTACCTAATTGAGACACTTTTCAAAAGTCAAAAGCCAATAACTTTATTTATTTAGCTTACAAAATAAGCACTTAGGCGAACAAAAATGGGTGTAGTACCTAATGTAAATGTAATGTTTATAACTTCTCCTGAAGATATAAACACATTTAAACCCATTTCATGTTTCATGCTTCTTGTCTTCTTGCAGTGTTTTCGTAACAGTCGGTTAACGTTTTATAATAAAACTCATACAATAGGATTAAGGTAAGTACGTGCAATGCAGAGTCAAATAATGTAGTAATAAAATTGACGCCGCAGAGGTGTAGAAGAAGTCTGGATCCTCAGCTTTATTACACCTGATTTTTCTTAAAAAAACGAACTAAAACTGCTATTATACTTATAGTTTTAGCAGTATATTATAATACCTATCAGTTTTTGGTAGTATACAAAATTTTGTCCATTTTTCCATTTTCGTATTCGAAAACCATCCAATGAATAGAAAAGAGACTAAAGTTCACCATAATCACTATTCAAATATATTTTTATTCAAACTGAATTTCATTGAAGCAAACCGTTGCATACAAACAACTTTACTCAGAGGAGAGAGGTTGAAGTGGGAGGGGGAGGGTATGACGTCATCGGGTCCTGAACCCGTTACCGCCAAGGGACTAATTTTAATTCAGCTATGTTTCCAGTTTTTATTGGGAACGTAAAGAATGGGGATGTTTGCACGTTTACAAGCCAGGTGAAATATTAAAAGGTAATGTAGCGTTGTTCATTTGTCACCAAGTCGGAAATTCGCGATATTCAATCTTTTTGGTATTGCGTTTCGAATTTTTATTTTAGGGACTGGGTATCACATGGGGAGCGTCTGCGCCACAAAACAATCGCGAGATATTCGGATCGAAACGACAGAGCTGTCAAGTTATCAAATTCAAATGGGTTACGAGTAGGGTTTACTTTCTCATCCTTTTTGCCAAATTCGTTTCCTCTTTCAAGTTGTACCTCCACCGACATGAATTTTTAGTGGACGTGAAAATTATACATGTCCTAAGTTTAGGTGCGATTATTACTCCAAACGGAATTCTACTAAAATCTTCTTTCCTCTGAAGTCAACACACACAATTTCCATTTTACCCGTAGGTATTTCAAAAAGCAGATGATAGAAATAGATGCGAAATAATAATAGCATTTACCCAACCTCTGATTTTAATATCCCAGCAGATTTAAAATTCTTTTGTATCGGTTCATAATGTGAGCGTCACAGAACTCAGGTTCAACAAAGGTGGGTTCTCCATTCATAACGCAAATACTCCCTGTATAGTTCTATTCAGATAGCCTAGTACATGGGCTGATATGAAATTTCTAGTTTACTGACATTTCACCGGGCTTGTGGGCTCACGATCACAATGGATCTTTCAGCTTTAAGTTCAAGATACATGCTCTTACGAAGTACTTTATAGGTGTTCTATGGTATAAATTGTGTGTTCATTTTGACTTCTGACTATATTTCGTTATTATTTATTATATGTTTATTATTGATTTATAGTTTACAACATAAATTATACTCAACAAATATTTCTCATTATAATCTATGGGTACTTCACATATTAAATTTATGTTTTATCCTCATCATCATTAAATTAAATTCTATTTCAAGAGTGTCTTGGTGACTGTCTTCTAGAGATGTTCGTGATACATGTTCAGTTTCATCTTCACTTTCCATCGGGTGACATTATGGTTAATCAGTATAATATTATCTATGAATCAATAAAAATAATACAGTCTGCTTTTGGCGAAGGGCTCCCGTATAGACTATACGGGAGCCCTGCCCTATACTGCCCTTCCGCGTAGAGCCGACTCTATAAATTACCTAGATCAGTTGTATAGTAAGTTAAACAGAGTAGGTCGGTGAGAGTGAACCGGTTAAGCCCTGCACCAACAGCGTGCACTTGCTTTTGTACAGTTGAGAAACATGACCCATTTATAGCTTTATTGAGGAAAATAAAACATTTACATCGAGTATAAGGAACTGTGATTGCATCGTAAAAGCTAGTGCTTCTAGCGTTGTTTATTAGTTAATCTTTATCGAGGACCCGCTAGTCAAAAACGAAACTGTACCTCTGACCAGGTGGGATGACGATTTGCGAAAGACTGCTGGCAGATACTGGATGCGTCAAGCTGAAGACAGGGCGCTATGGCGCTCACTAGGGGAGGCCTATGACTACTATAGGCTGATGATGATGATGATATTGAAGTACCTAGAATTTTCATATTTCGCATAGTGCGTATATTTTGTAGCTTAATCATTTAATTACAATAATTTATCTCGGAGGTAATCCTATTAAATTTTCCCTTGTATTATACGCTTACATATTAACCTACTTGTTTAATTAAATTAAAAGCCATAAATTCAGTTACAATTGTGTTTCCGAGTAGTTCCAAATGGCTCCAATATTTTCCGGCTCGTGTCGACTTTGCTTGATGACTCAGTATAAATAACCGTCCCTGTGGTTTTGCTTGCGAGATTTATCAGTAATTTTCGTCTGTGCAGTTTTTGATTGTAGTAGGCTGCCTGGTTTTTTATTTGTTTCGACTTTTGTAAAGTGTTTGATATTCCGAAGGCTGTTGTCCTCTCGTGCCTGTTTTTTGCACATCAGCTGGTCGATTCAAATGTGTTCTTTTGTTTATCAAAATGCCACGAAAATAGTACCTGAGTAAAAAAATAGTATATGAGTGACACACTCACAAATAAGTTCTTATGAATCGACAAGTTGATTTATTGATGATTTGTGGGACATAGTGTTTTTAGTGTTCATAACTCAACAATTTCAAAATCTTTGTAATTTTGCGTTAGCAATAATAATTTAAATCAATATAATAAAAGAATCAACTTCAAAGCAGCAGCCTTGTTATCCTTTGATTCGATTGGTATTACAAACACCTATTTGTAAAAGGGCAATGTAACGATCTGACTCATCAATATTATAATTAAATCGTGACACGGGTGCGAAATTAAATACAAAATGAACTGAATGATCGCTCCATTGTTCTAACAATTATAATTTTGGAGGCTTATTTTTGAATATTGCTTTTATATAATACAGGGTTTTTAAGTAAAATGATGTTCATTAAAAATTTAATATTAAATAAAACCTTTATTTCACCTTAAAATTACTTTTTGTATTATTATTTTGTGCGCTAACCGATAATTAATTTAAACTAGGTATGTAGGTAGGTACATTATTTTATTATGTACGAAGGCAGACTGAATGACATGAATACATCATACCATTAGCTTCCATGCGCTTTTCCGGGATAAAAAAGTGAAGCCCCGGGATGCCATTATCATCTACCTCCCTGCCAAATTTCAGATTAGGTAATTAGCTACCTTTGTAATGTGAGCCTAGGTATCTAGGTACTCTTATTTTTTATGTATGTCTAAGCTGTCTGTGACCTAAATAAATAATTTGTATTTATATTTGTATCCGTTCAGCCGTTGATATGTTGGATGAATAGAATACCTACAGTACTAATTGAATTTGAAGCTTCAGGGAACATAAAAACAAAAACTAAAGTTAGTCGTGCTGTTTCATTCACAACCGATGGATGGACAAAGCACGCTTCCATAACTTTCCATGCAAAGTTTACCATTCATTGACCACCCATCTAAATTCAAAAGGCAGGAAATAGGAAGTACGTGACAGTATTGACTATTGCGTATTCTGTGACGACATATTGTCTCCATGACTACTGAATGCACACTGCTCACCCTATTATTGTTTTCTCTTTCACACAATTGTTACGGTTTGGGCGAGAGTGGGATGCAGCATGCATTTGAGGCAAATGCAATTAGGGAACGGAGCGGTGTTGTCCATTTGGTAATGGGGCTTGCCTGTAACGTAGATGGAACAACTAGTTTTGAATTTATGTGTTAACAGAATTATTGCAAATTCAAATGAATTGAAATAAAATTTCTCATTATCATAAACCTACATTAGTCCACTGCTGGAGATAGATCTCCCCTAATAAGCGCCATAGCGACCTGTCTTCAGCTTGACGCATCCAGCATCTGCCTGCAGTCTTTTGCGGGTCGTCATCCCACCTGGCCGCAGGACGTCCTACACTACGTTTACCGAATCTTGGTCTCCACTCAAGATCATGTTTACCCCAGCGGTTATCGGGCAACTTCTCATTAAATATCTACTAAACCAATGACCACGATTCTCCAAAAGTCACGATGACGTCTTCATAAAACATTCGAATCACAAAAAATACTATACCTACTATGATGGACTAAGCAAAATGTTGCCAGATTCAATTAGGTACGCTACCAAAATTACGCTGGTCTTATTAAAATGTACACACCACATTTTCTTCACCTTGAAGTTCCAGATTGGCTTACACGGTAATCAAGGTCCATCCTTCCCCTGGGGAACGGCCGAGGTGTTTCTCTAATTACCCCAGTAGGTGTTTGTTGAGATTAATTGGGCTGGATTAATGACATCGGCGCGGCAGTAAATCTCTCTTGGTTTGTGTAAGGCGAATTTCAGCGCTCCGGTTTCATCTTTTCCTTGAACATTAGCATCTCCACATTTACATAATTGGTATGTTTTCTCAGTTCTTAAATATTCTATCTTTACTAAATTACACAGATATCCATCGAAAATATCATTTACTGACAAATTCGACTCAATTTTATTTGAATCTATTTCGGTGCCTATATCATCGACAATTTTATCTCAAGGTTCTAAGGCTTCTACATTTCGATTCGCGGTCGACCATATCGTTAAAAATATATACCTATACTAGAGGTTTGGAGATATTTACGGCTGTAACTACTCCATCCCCGGGCAAAGTAGCCTTCGGAGATCGTTAGGAAACCTCAGTAAAGGAGCTTGTATTTTTAACGTTGAGTCTTCCACTGAATTACCTAGCTATCTGGACTTTTATGTTAGTCAGCTATGAATTCGTGAGGTAATACCTACGCAAAATGTTTTCGTTCCTCGAACGTTTCATCATTATTATCATCATCATCATCAGCCTGTATCAGTCCAAAGCTGGACATAGGCCTCCCCTAATGAGCGCCACAGTGCCCTGTCTTCAGCTTGCCGCATCCAGCATCTGCCAGCAGTCTTTCGCAAATCGTCATCCCACCTGGTCGGAGGGCGTCCTACACTACTTTTGCCAAATCGTCAACGTTTCATACTTTCGTCTAAAATAGCCGTATTATAAAAGCAGGTTACCCAACTACGCCAGTTGCATGGTTGATGTACGAAATTATTCCAAGCTCAAAACCCAAACTCTAATACTCGTGTAGTGCCTACATGGAACGCTGTAGTTACATTCGGGTAAGATGACATGCCTTATATGCTAGGTATAGCATATGTAGAGATGAAAGAACAGAATATGTCATCGTCCAAATTAATATGTCTATAAAAACCTTTGCTAATGCTACCATCGTTAGCAACATAAATATTTCGTCAACAAATGAATGATCAAAACAGTAATAAGTGGCTTGTTTACTGCATATTTGTGTCAAGGTGCCTAGATGGCTTGCGCATCTGCTGCCCGCAGTGTACACTGACAGGTGACTATGGCAAACATCTAGATATATTATAAACACACCTTACGTATTCTATTGTAGGTCATCAATGTAGGTAACCTCCTTGCAATAAACCTATCAGCTCAAAAAGCTTATTCATGGTCTCAGTTTTGAATTTGGAAATTCATGTGCAATTCGTCTATCATACCTACCTCCCATGTTTTATATGCAACGATGGGTAGAACTAATCATTTGAATTTTAAAATTGGATTTCTAGACTGAATTAAACGCAAACAGAGTCGGACGGACTCAGTTGTATTTTCAACAGTTTCTTTTGGGTAGCACTGAGTTCATAGACGATGAACTGTTCTTGTTTGAAGTTTGTTTACCCATGAATTGCGATTCAGCGCTCTTAGAAATGGCAGAGGCAATTTGTAATCATTTGTTCAGTTACCTACACCATTCTATTAAACGATAAACTCATTTATCAAACCCAAACCTTCGCAATAACGCCCCTCGCGAGCGCTATCGTCATCATAACATCGCCGTAACCAATATCTGCGTGACGAACTCTAGATAACCAGCTTCTGATAACAGTCAGTTACATTATACTTTTCCAATAGCACACACGACTAAGGAAAATAATAAATCGTAAATGTCAAAGTCAATTAGCGCGGTTTAAATTTCGAATAGTGAGCGCACCCATGTTGCTAGTTCGAAAATTACCATTCGTAATGAAACGAAAATATTTTTGAATTCATAAATGTAGTTTAACCATGGCAAAAGTGTTACAGACTTTGAATGTGTATTTTCTGGATTCAACCAAGTGTTGTATGAGTGTGGACCGGCTGAAGCAATTCTGTTTATGCCGGAAGTACGAGGGTAGTGAGGTGGGTGATATATTTCGACATGGCATACCCTTCGAATGTTTGTTGCCAAATAAGAGATGTTATTTATGGCGTTAAAATTGTTCTAATACAGTTTTACGCCGAAGTATTTCAAAGTACCTACTCATTTGTGAGGGGGCAGTTTGTATTAACTTTCGGATTAGACTCGTATTTTGTTGAGTCCATCCTTCGTAGAAAAATCTAGTACCTACTTACATTAGGTACTTAAATTAACTTAAACCTTCTTGTTTCGTTTCTATCTAACCTTGTTGTGATTTTCAGCAGGCAGGTAAATTATTTACCTATGCAAATCAAAGGCTACTTTCTTGGAAAACCATTTTCAAAATAATACGAGGTAACATTGCCTATCATTTCTTCCTTTGAATATCTTTTACGTTAGAATAAATTCAATTCTTAGTTATTGTAACCTTGAAGCCTAATCTGTAGCTCTATGGCTTCACGTCGCAGTTTTAATTTTTTTGCGGTCTTTGATGTCATAAATATAAGGATAATTTGGTCAAATACACTACAAGTAGCTTTATTTTATTCTTACGAATATAAAAACCAACATTATCTTTAGAGATGTTCAAAGTTTTGATCTAAATGACATAATTAATGGTAGGTTGATGGTTTGGTACTCGTGTCATTCATAAGTAGTATTACACACTTACATAATACAAATCCCATGAATTATTATTTCTCCCATAGATCGCAATGGTATTGTATCGGTGTTGCCATAAAAAGAACAATGATTTCCATTGAAAATTCGCTGTCTTTGTGTAAGTATGCCATCGTCAGTCGATCATTGATATTCGTTACGATTGTTTTTACTTTGTGTTCTCATGACGTCATTGTTATTCATACAATGGACTATGGTATTGGTTTATAAATTGTCATATTCAGTCACAATAACATTGACTATTGCCATAGGTGTTTTGATGATCTTATTTTTACAGGACATATGACTTCCTCATTTGCCTCAATTTTGACCTTTATCATCTTTTAACAACCTTATTTAGACCTAGCAATTCAATATTTTTCACTAAGTAGAAATCTCACGGGGATAGAAGGTATACCAGACTATGTACATTACAAATATTTATATGTGATAATATCATTTAAGGTCAATAATATAATATTGTTTATCTTATATCTCTTTTTGACTTGTAACTTGGCGTTATTAATAAAGAATTGTATTGTATTGTATTCTAGGTATATATTTCTACAAAAGATCTTATTTCTCGGTATTCTGTTCTAGGTTAAGTCGAACTGTGTCAGGTAGGTACACTGATAAGAGATAAAAGTCTTATGTTATGATAAAATTGATAGACTCTTCAAGTTCTCATAAGAAAAAACCTACGTATTGTTCATGACAGGTTTATCAAACACCTGTTTGTAGGTACTTCTAAAATAATTGTCTTTATGGTAACATTCTGATTTGTTTTACCTCTAAGCAAACTTTACCTGTCAACAATTTTCTTCTTCCTTGAAGAGAATATTAAGACGAATAGTAAGGCAAATGACCTCGGGCATTTGGCAGCCGAGCGGGACACCCCCGCGCCATCTATGCAGCAAGGAGTGCATGTTTTCGATTCAAAAAACCGAGCGCGCGCGGTCCTGGAACCTTAGTCGATATACCCTATCCAAATAATACGCTCCACTGCCGTTAGATGGCGCGCACAAGTGTAGTACGGTGTAGTACGTATCACAGAGTAATGGCGAACAGAGAGATCCTTGAGAGAAACAGTTCAAAGGAGTAATTGTATCAAAATATTATATGTGTAGAGAATGGTTAGGCTTAGGATTAAAACATAACTAAACAAAATATCTGTATAATATAATATAAACTGCATAGGTCTAATAGTATTTTAGTAAAACGAATATTATTAAACTAATTTTTGTTAAAGTTTTTATTTATCATCATCATCATCAGCATATACTAGTTAAGTTTTTATTAATATTGATGAATACACTCTGCATGAAAATATAAATTCACTATCTTGTCATTTTTAGGGTTCCGTAACTCAAAAGAAAAAAAGGAACCCGTACCTATAGAATCAAGTCTAGGTGTGTAGAAGTACATAGTTTATAAACAACAGATACCTACAAATTAAGGAACTAGGTTGGTACATAATAATTAAATTAAACTACGATAGATGGGTGTAAAATTAATCCATGGTGCCCGAGGACACCGGACTCATAAGAGTCCGGGTAACAGGAGTTTCCGGTCCTGTAGAAGGAGTAGATCAGATGGTAGGTAGGTAGGTAGGTTACTAGTAGTAAGGTATACATATTAATAACATATACTCAGGTTCGTAACCTTTTGGAGCCTCGATATAAAATTTATATCGAGAATAGAAGTTTGATTTATATTATAAATCAAACTTCTAAGTCAACGTAATCAAAAGTTACAGCCGTTTATGTCCTTTTTTTATTTTCCAAGGGTATCACATGCACACAAAACCTATAGGGTACTTCCCGTTGACCTAGAACCATGAAATTTGGCAAGAAGCAAGGTAGCACAAATAAAGGAAAAATTCGGAAATTCTTATATTATTGTCTAATCACAAAAAAACATTATTTTGATTCTCGCCATGGACCAAAACCTATAGGGCTAGAATCATGATATTGGGCAAGAAACAGGTTCTTTTATTTATATAATTAATATAATGTTTAGTTACGGAACCCTCGTTGCGCGAGTCCGAGTCGCACTTGGCGTTTTTATTTTTATTCATCTTTGTTTTCAGCGCTAGGTAAGAGGTTGGTACTTATGACGTGGTAAGTTGATCCGGAAAGAAGTAATTTACCGGAACCCTTTATCTTCTTTTACTAACTGAAAAATATAAAGAAATAAATATATTTATTGGCCTGCAAGAAAAAATATTCTCTAAGGGACATAGTAGTGCTTTGCGTGAAAAAAACAGTAAGTAGGAAATTAATATTTCATAGAATATGGTAGGTAAACAATGTAATAATAAGAAAAATACATGACATGGTATCCCTCGATGGGATAAGTACGATTAGAAGAGCTTAGCATTAAAAATACAGTTCTACAGAACTTCAAGTTACCTACAAGAGGTGAGCTGGTAGATGGCTGGTCTGGGGAAAAAGAAGTTGCTGAAGCCGTTTTTCTTCTTTTAGGTTCTTTCAGCTGAAAGAAGAATAATTAACAGTAAAATTGACCCACAAGCAAAATACAAATAATTAAATAGAACACCCGTAATACCCGATAGGATTGGCAAAACCGTATATGTGCGAAAAATGCAGTGGGTAGGCAACATAAATAGAATTTGGTAAATTTCTTACCGCTTGGACTCTATTGACGTATTGAATGACAATTCACTATCATCAATTGTCACGTTCCATGTTCCCGTGTCCACATTACGACTGCTATGTGCAACAGAATCCTTGTTAATCTCTATTGCAGATTCAGATATTTGTGGTTGCCTGAAATACAAAATTATATAGGTAGATAAGTACCTAAGTTACATTTATTAGGTAGGTATGTAAAAGTTGTGCGAGTAAAAAGTTAGTATTGAGACACGATGCTGGTAGCTAATAGGTACTAGATCTTTAGTAAAATCCCTATAATACAAATATAATATAATATCCAAGTAACGAACTAAATATTTAGGTACGTAGTAAGAAAAAATTAATGTAATTCATTTGTGACCATTACTAAAGTTTCTCCTCTATATGTTCTAACCGATGGCATCACAAATAAAACCGACCAAGTGCGAGTCAGACTCGCGCACGATGGGTTCCGTACTGTTATCTATAACAACGAGCAAAAAAATTACGTTTTTTGTATGGGCCCCCTTAAATATATATTTTATTCTGTTTTTTAGTATTTGTTTTTATAGCGGCAACAGAAATACTGAAAGACAGAGTCTGTGAAAATTTCAATTGTCTAACTATCACGGTTCATGAGATACACCCTGGTGACAGACGGATAGACGGACAGCAGAGTCTTAGTAATAGGGTCACAATTTACCCTTTGGGTACGGACCCCTAAAATTGAGGGTTAATTGGGATGCGAAAATCGTTATTTGAATGAGTAAAAATCAAGAGTTAGGTACTTCACAGTATTGGCTAGGTACCAACCTAAGTAGTAAAGGAATAAAAGGAATTTACATAGGTAAGTCTCTGTAACGGCACTACTCTACTTCATGCATCGATCCATCGATATTAGATTATGCCTGAGAACTTGACTAGGAAGACTAAACAATTATTTATTACAGGTATAGCATAGTACAAGATAGGTTACTTACTCAACAGCATCATCCATTTGCCGAACTTGTGCTTTTAAAGCATTTGCATGACGTGATCTACATTTCCGCAACCACTTCGATGGAACTCGACGTTTCTGTCCACGTTTATTTGCCATAATATAATTATAAGACTAAAACACAACTCCAGAAGAAATATTCGATACAAAAAATAACACTGCATTTTAGAAATTATGTACCTATACTTTTATTTTTGAAACTGCTTGAGTGAGACTCACACGCGCGATCATACAATACACATAACGTAGGTACTAAAGCAAGATCTGGCAACGTCGCTCATAGTGCGAGCCGGCGGCATGTACGAGAGCTTGCAACGTCGCGTTTTCTCCTAGCGCGCGCCGCGCGCCCCGTGTCGCCCGCGAGCCCGCGCGCCCTCGCTCGGTCAGTTTTTGGTACTACAACATTGCCTGATCATATTTTGCGAGCAAACGTTTGTGGGAGAGTGATGTTTTAATAGGCGCAAATAGTTTTTACGTTAAAACTCCTTATTTTGACTTCATTTGAAAACAAATGGACCGGGAATAGAAGCGTACGAGCTATAGAAATAACTATACTGAGTTTGGTAGTAAACGAATAAGACACACCGTCAAAAAGTGTGCTCAATTACCTGAAGATATTGTTACTTCAACCTTGTTCTGAGTGCTAACTATAACTACCGGCAAGCATTCGGAACCGGCACTAGATACTTTAAGATATGTGTTACCGGATATATAAATTTCAAACGTTCACGATCTATATTTTCGTCAGAAACATTGTCCAAAAAGACGTCGTTTTCGCCTTTTACCCTTACAATTCGCCTTAACGTAACTAAATAATATCATATTCCCAGTATTCCTTATTTTATTTATTACTGGCAACTCTAATTAGCGCTTAGACCGGCTTTGTGGATATTCCGGATATTGGAGAAAGACAGACTGCCCCCGCGGATGCAAAAAAATATCAAAGTTTGTTCAAAGAAAAAGATAGGGCTTTCAAATGTGTTAATAACGAAAAATCAATAAACAAAGAGACTGAATTTGAAAATGGAGTTAAAGATATAAGATAAGTTTTTTTAATTAAAATTAACCAAATATAAGAATTCACAGTCGCACCACATGAATAGGTACCTCATAAAATTTTAGATCTTCTAGGTCTGATAAAGACCTTTTACGCATTGCCAGTAATAAAATGCAAGAAATTCTGTTCTTGTCAAGAGAAAATATTACACAAGACATTTTCTAGAGCACCAAGATGTATCAAGCGATATCGAAATCTCAAACGAGAACTGATAAAATATCCGATAAGAGTGAAACCACTCCACGTAGAATGTTGAAACGATCAGCTGATTAGAGTCTAAATAACAGAGACATTGTGGGCAACGTTCTTGACATGTACGAAAATTTATAAAGATACATATAGAACTGAACTGTTTGGAGGAGACATGTTCACTGTTCTGGGGACGTAGAATAGAATGTGTGCTCATGAGAGTGGGCAAAAGCTTTTGGATTTTCAGAACAAGGAAAACATTGCGTGATGGATTTTGATGTATGATGTGAACTAATGGATACGTCTACTGGGTCATCTAAAGCGTAAACCAAGCACGTAGGTAGGTAGGTATACACTTTGGTCACTATAGTTCTGGGTTTTTGAATGACATTGACTAAAAGGTCATGGACCTAATAGTTTCCAAATCTGCCATCATCATTGTCATTTACGGCCTATGCTTAGCCACTGCTGGACGTTGGCCTCCGAACCTGTGCTATGGAGCAAGTAAATGCTTATCTTACATAACCCCTTAGAGCTTAGATTAACAAGATTCATAGATTTTTTCTTTGTTTTTGACGATATTGCGACACTATTACGCGCAAAGATCTCTCTGATCTCCGATAGTCA
The DNA here is from genome assembly GCA_947086465.1 of Eupithecia exiguata. NCBI lineage: Eukaryota > Metazoa > Arthropoda > Insecta > Lepidoptera > Geometridae > Eupithecia > Eupithecia exiguata. Next base: position 1,381,948 of record OX352240.1, read on the forward strand.
ATTATTATTGCATCTCCTATTTATTTAAAACTTCGATCAGAATATTATGTAAAACGCAATATTTATTAACTTACCATATTTTAATCCACATTATGCATGCACGACGTCACTTCATAACTCGATTACGATGCATCGTAAAGGCTTGTTTCGTAAAATGACCTTGAACCAACGTTTCTCTTTCGCCGAGCTTCTCACAGCCCTGGTGTGTTCTTAGTATTCGTTGATATCATTGGTTTCGGTTTTTTTTATAATCATTAGACCTTCCTTTGACCACAATCTCACCTGATGGTAACTGACGATGTGGCTGACGATGTACCACAAAGGTCTAGTACTCGTTCCTGTTGTTTCGAAGAGAAGCAGGTTGCTGGTCTCATTTAGTGTCTAAAAATAATTAAATTCCTCGAATAATTAAAATTTAATCTGATTAACATTTCTTAGTTTTGGCATTAAAATAATTGTTGCTCATTTAGTTTCTCAAAAACGGAGAAACGAAGGTTTTCAATTCACTGGTCCATTTTTTAAAAGTTTTTAATTGTAAATACCTACAAGGAAGGAAGGGTATGGGAGATACCATAACCTTTGACATACTCGTAGCTATAGACTATAAATTTTCTTGGTCATCAATATTTCCATCAAGTAGGTAGATACTTAAGTTTATTTTATAATGTACGTTAACGTTATCAGCGCGAATCGTAAACCTTTTAATTATTATCTCAAATGTTATAATAATGAACTCTCATATAGTTAAACTAAGTTTTATACTAAATCATTAGAAGGTATCTACTCTGATATAACCTATTGACTCTTGCCAAGAAACCAGCCTGGTTCGTAACAGCTATGTACGCAATAACAGTTATACCACGATAGTGATCTTATTAGACGTAACCAGTTGGAGTTTTTAGTAGTTTTTACGTAAATAATCTCATAAAATCGGGGATTGGTTTCAAGATATTCTATTTATCTAAAAAGTGCTTCAGTAACTTAGCTGGGATGTGGTATCTTCTCGGTTTTATAGTGCTATTTCGTTTGTTTTGCTTCGAAATTTAATTACTGAGATATAAACTTACCAATCTAGTCTAGGGCCATAACGGGATATATCGATTTATTTCGTTAGATAAAGTTTTAAAAATACTGCAGCCATTTGCAACCAATGTTCATAGTTTTATGTGCTTCCAATAAGTAGCAGTGCTAGTAAAATTACTAATTTACAGTTGAAAAGTTTTAAAACAAAAGTTTACATAAACAACGAAAACAAAGTGACAACTAAAGTGTTATTGAATTTGGAATTCGAAAAATAAAAACGCAACATTTGCTTTTGGAAGTCTGCAAAAACAAGTGACAATCGAGCAATTCCAACTACAGAATGAATCTTTCAACTCTGTAAATGCGCTGCTTGATTTTGGAATTACAAACGAAATAAGAGACAAGACAAAAGTGCAATTCCAATTAAAAAATAAAAATCTAACTGCAACCGTGCAACGTTTGATTTTGGAATGCGCCGAGGACCGTTAGTCGTGATCCATAGATGATGGTTTCGTCATCGCCGCGCGCGCATCGCACGAGCGACGTCGACGAGAGGATAAAAGTCTACTCTGTGAGTATTGTATTCTACCATTTTGGTTTCATTTACGCCGGGTCTCTTGCGACAAATTTTTAAAACTTGTGTCTGTTTTTATTTTTCGAGTTTATATTACGCACCAAGTGTTTCTCCTCCACCTTACCGCTAAGGTATGTAAGTTGATTTTAGGGTTCCGTACCCAAAGGGTAAAAACGGGACCCTATTACTAAGACTTCGCTGTCCGTCTGTCCGTCTGTCACCAGGCTGTATCTCATGAACCGTGATAGTTAGACAGTTGAAATTGTCACAGATGATGTATTTCTGTTGCCGCTATAGCAACAAATACTAAAAAATAGAATAAAATAAATATTTAAGGGGGCTCCCATACAACAAACGTGATTGATTTTTGCCGTTTTTATAGATAATGGTACGGAACCCTTCATGCGCGAGTCCGACTCGCACTTGGTCGGTTTTATTTTAATATGTTTTTACTGCCGATCACAACCTGGGTCTCTTGAGTGAATGTCCAAGACTTGAAAAAGAATTGTGGTCAAAAGAAAATCCATGCTAAAAGTTACCTAAGTCTTTCAACCATTTGCCACTTAGTTGTATGGCTGTCCCAGATTCTCAGTATCACTCATGGAGGACCCAAACGCAGTTATTCTGTCCTTATGGAAATTATAAATGGCTATCTGATACTTCGGTTACTAAGTACCTACTTAACTGGTGAGATGAAATGCGTTAACATTTCCTAGTATTTTATAAGTCTTGGAACCTAGTTACCGTAAATCCTTCATAATTCTATGAAAATAAGAAAAAACATTGTTAATTATTCTCGGCATATAATATTCCTTTCTGTTAACTCAGATTTTCGACATGTGTATTGGCGAAGGAGACTCTACTTTGGTTATACCTACCTATGTACGGTTTTGTACAATTGGACCATATTTAGAGTGTATTTTATAACTTTTTATTATCTATAGACCTTCGTGTAAAAATGTAAATAAATATTAGTAAATATTAGTTGTAATTATTATTGTATTTTCTATAGGTAGTTGTATTTTTTTTATTCTGTTATTGTAATTTTCCTAATAAATGAAAATGTTACATTAAAAAAAAAAGTTAATATATATGACCTTCGTTTGACCAATATCTCACCTGATGGAAAGTGAAGATGTGGCCGACGATGTATCACGAAGGTCTAGAAGATACCTATTCACTCCTGTCTTGAAGAGACCCAGGTTGTAATTGACCGGAAAAACAGCAGCAGGGAGCGTGTTCCAAACCCTAGCGTAGCGGTACGAATGATGAAGATGTAGGAAAACCGCTTAGTGCGAGTGGACGGTATATCCACCAAGTAGGGGTGGTAATACGCTGTGCGTCTGCTTGTCTTAATGAGGTATTGTATGAATGATGAATTGGAATGAGTGAGAAACGCTATATACAATACAAACAATTTTGGCTTTCTACTACATGATTTATTGAACGGGGTCACTCACCGTCCTTTCTAGAAACCATCGAAAACTAGAACTGATGGTCAACAAGAAACTGACAGTGGCAGTTGCGAAGAAGAATCGACTAACTCAGCCCGTGGAGGATACGCCTACGATACCAGAGGATAATGGACTAAATTGAGTCCAAATGCAGATAAAGGAGTACCTACACCTTAACCTTAACTACAAGAGGAAGGGCGGCAGCTTCCTTCTGAGTATCATTCAACACCTCTCCTGCGAACACAAAACGCCTGCCATTCGTGGTGATTCATAGCAAGTGATTTTAGCGCTGCTAACATTTCAGATTGTTTATAAAAAATCTATTCGCAAAAAACCATTTGAAATTGTTTGTCTCAAAGTTTATTATTGATTAATAATAGACCAGCACGTTTATAAACAAATCTGAGCTAATATTGTTCAAATGTGTCCTGTTTGTGGAAGTCGGATAAACACATAAACAACTGATAATCGACAGTTATTAACATAATAACACAATCGAACGAGCCCTTACAATATCCCGCCTCACACTAGCGCCGCCACCTATTTTATTTATATTATTGTTAATTATTTTATTTATTATTTTATTAATACGTTACAAAGGAATTTTCAAAACAAACCATTGGGCAATTTGTTATACCTATCATAAGCTTTTTTGTAATACATCTGTAATAGTTTTATTTGTATAGTTTAAGCAGAGATTCGAAAACAGAAATTGGTGGTCACCAAGAGTATCTTCGCATCTCTGCCTAAACTAGAAATATAAAACTGTTACAGAGGCATTAAAAAAAGCTTACGATTGGTATCACAAGTTGCCCAATGTTTATTTAATTCCTTTGTTTAACGTTATAATAAAATAAATTAGGTAGAGGCGCTAGTGTGCGTTAGCCTTAAGTATTATTACAGGTGAAATGAATAGCTAGTAATATAGCTACCTACCGGATGTAAATGAGAGGAGGGAACCGGTCCAAATATCTGGTGATGGAAGTATAATGAAATGACTCTTTTTGGTCGTCGCTATCTACGTTCACTATTGCCCTACATCCAGCAGTGGACTTATATAGGCTGATGATGATCAATTATCTCTGGTTTCAGCAAATACTTGTGCACAATATTAATAATCCTGTCTCGAAATTGAGACTGGCTAGGTAGACATCATCATCAGCTGAACGGATTGTACCTAATATTGATATGTACAATCCGTTCCGTATTGATTGTACGACTTTGTAAACCTATCTTTTGTGAATAAATATTTATTATTATTATAATTTCTGGTGGCACCTCCAAGTGACAGAATGACAAAGCGTCGCCATTATGGTCTAGGCACAGAATAAATGATACGATCTGGTCTAAGATAGTCTAGGTCTCGATGGTGCGTTCAGACTGGCGCCTTGCCAATGTATCTAGTCTACGTACAACAATGATAAAGTTGTCCGTTATGGGGTTATTCGCATTTGGGAGACTTGAACTTACAGAGTTTAAAGTTCTAGTTTAGTTTATGAAGAGTTATGTACATAATAAATGCGAAAATATATAAAATTAATAGGTAGGAGCTTAATTTTTTTTAGTACTTTTGTTTTGACGTAAGAAGTTGAGATTTTGAAAATGTGTAAAATGTTCTAACTTCGATTTTTTTCAAGATTGCTCGAAGCTTTTGGTAAAATTCGAAGAAACTAAACAATATAGTAGCGTCACTAGTAATCTCACTATTTTCCTACAAAACTGACTAAACAGGCTGGACTGAAGTTTTGGTAAAAATTATAATAATTTGATTGTTTAAAAAAAACTAAAAACCGACTTCGAATCCCTTCTTTTTAAACGGTTTTTTTTAGTTTTTGGGACAAGTACTCATTTTATAAGAGTACCTATCGGAATCATTTTCTATACAACTGCAAAAGAATCATCCAAATCGGTCCATAATTGAGGGAGAAATCGGCGAATAATTAACGAAATTCATTAAAAAACCGGTTAAGTGCGAGTCAGACTCGCGCACGAAGGGTTCCGTACCATTATCTATAAAAACGGCAAAAAATTCATGTCTGTTGTAGGGAGCCCCCGTTTAATATTTATTTTATTTTAATTTTATTAATTAAACTAACTATTCTGTGAATATTTCAAGCGTTCCTGTAGCCGTTATCAATATCGAGTAAAATGGAGCAAAAAGATCACGTATTTTTATTTCTAATCTTGAATAGTAGATCTTGCACAAAGCAGACAAATTCTATAAATTTTGCAATGCGTACAAAGTTGTGTTCAGTTTTCGTAGAGTCACCCCCTCCCTTCTATTATTGGAATGGGCGATAAAAACGTCAAATCATAATTCAACGGCATCGATAAATGATAACTCTCGTAAACGACGTTATGTGGACGTTACTCTTGATTGCTCAATTCTGATTGTTATGCAGCATCCCAATCTAAATATCGGCATGGATATTGGGTACCAGATTTTACTTTACAAGTCACTTTGAAGGTCTCATCAGAGCCTACGCATTTGCTCCCCTTGGAGTCGAGACCCGTGGGGTAAAAAGGCTTTCCGGTTTTTAAAAAATATTCTGAGCGTCTGGTCAAAGCGTCGCGTGACCCGAGAGCTGGTGAGTATCTGGCACAGCGCATCAGCATTGCCATTCAGCGGAGCAATGCAGCTAGCGTCTTGGGGACGCGCGCGACTGGTACCTATTGATACGGAGCTTCCGACTGGTATTGATATGGATCAGTTGAGCTACCTGTAGATTGTTTGCAACAATCTGCAGTTAGGTCTATCGTTTCAATCGTAAATACTAGTTCTGATAGAATAGATAGTAGTAGAAATAATCGACTACTTTATTTTAATTTTCATTAATTATAGATTAAATTTTGTTAGTAAAGATTATAATTTATCTCAAAACTCTTTGTTTTTCTATGTTTCTAAAAATCTGCCTTGCAATCAAATTGCGGTCAAAACATAAACCTCCCAGTGCCATAACCTGCCCTCAATATCCCGGTACACTGTACCCCATCTTATTTGACCAGCTGATGGCAGGTCGCCCATAAACTAGGGATTGTCTCCCAACGCGGTCCATCAAGGTATCTCGTCGAGACACGCGGGTCTTGTCCTCCATTTGGGCGGACGGTTTTCTTGAACAAATACTGATACAAATAGGGAATACTTTAGATAGGTAGGTAAAGACAATAATACCTGCTTGTAATACCTGCGTAATAATTACATGCTAAGAATAGAAATAATAGGATAACATAAGAAAGTTTTGTCTACGGAAATGTAGGTACATCTTTCATCCCAGCAAAATTCCTAGTACCCGAAGTACTGAATTTGGCTGAGAACCTATTAGATCACAGGACAGACACTTAAGGTAGAGTTGAAATTATTTTTAAGCTTACTTATAGAACCTACAAAAAAGCAGTCTTTAGATTTAGAGCACTAATAATTTTTTTTCTTTCTTTAATTATTTCACCACCAAACTGGAATCATTTATTACAAAGGTTCTGGTCTGTCTGTCTTCCTACATACAAGAGGTAAATTAACAGAAATCCTAATCATAAAGGTAAGAAAGTTAGATCGTTCAAAGTTCGTCCCAAGCGTTCCCTAATTCTGCAAATACATTTTCTAGGAATCTTCCGTAAGGAACTTCCATTTCCTTATCAAATGAGGAACCCGAAAAGTGAATGACGTCACCGCCTAGGGTTCAGGGTTGCCAGATTAAGTTAAATTAATCCGGAAATTATTGAAAATGAAATTTTGACTGATGAAAACGGAACGAAGTCGGTGAACGATAAATTATTGAATATCAACGCGTTTTCTATCTTATGTCCTTATTTCAACGAAGGTTATGATTTTCAATAGAAACTGGAATATAGATTATTTCCCTTGATTTTTTCATTATTTTTTATTTTATTTTTCACGAGTGTATTTCTCGAATTTCAGTAAGAATATCTGCTGCCGTAGTTTTCAGATTTTTACTTTATAGTTTCTTTGTAAATATGAAACAGTGCATGAAATCCGGCCCAATGTTTAAAAGCAAAAATCAATGCTTAAAAGCCCTCAGTTATTTTTATATTTCCAGTGCTCCCGGGCTAAAACAAAGCATCAAATAAGATTACAAAAGATAAATTTTTGCCATTGCGTCGGACATTCTATTCAAAGAGTAACGGGAACGCGGAACGTAATGTACAGCTATAAAATAAAAAGATAAAAGATTATGTCTATAAACAAAAGCAAAATAACCAATAGCATGTATTTATTTGCATATAAGAATGGCGGACGTTACAATGGGAGCATTTCTTAATTTAAAAATGGATTCTGTGTCTGAAATAAAGAATGTAATATACCATTATTATTATTTGTGAATGTTTTGTTCCTTGTATAAACATACCTTAATTCATTTTAATATAAAATTAATACTTTTTTTCTGGAAATTTTCATGGATCGACTTTTAATAAGTTCATAAATAACCTATAAATTAAATAAATATCGTACTTACTATCGTAAAAAAATTATACCCTAATAATAGTGAATTTCGTAGGAATTGCTCTGTAGATTTTTACATTTGAAATAAAAAATTAGTTAAATAAAAGCTTACCAACATTTTTCATTGTTTATCAGTTAAGTTTCTGACCGCATTGGCTCTACATGTGGCAACCCTAAACGCTTACGGTACACAGGGTAGCCCGGGTCAGCGGTTATAGCTGCATTATTCTGTACTGACCTTTGCTGCGAAGGAGTTAAGGATTTTAATGTAAATAACCTATGTGCCTACCAACAGCCAGAGAATATATCATACTTAGTACATAAGTATAATCTTTATTACTTTGGGAAACGGTAAGGGGAAGTGCTACGTGTGATAAATTGCAGATGGAGGTACATATTTTTTTAATCTGTATAGATAGGTACATCTAAAATTAATTACTGTTGGTCAGTCTCGCATAAAGTTAAAAACGGCTTGATTTGAGTACTTTATTCTGTTTTATATTAATTTGCTCTAATACAGAGGTGGTTTAAAAAATTAAATGTAGGTGCACGGGGTAATCTAGTTGAATGTATAGGTGTTTCCAAATTGGTAGTTTAAATTCTAAAAAAAAATCTTTGCGGCTTGGTTTGTTCATTGAATTATAAACTGTGGTATCAGGTGAATAACTTCAGTATTATGCACTAATTTAGAAACACCCTGTGTATATACTCGTATATGTATATATGTTGAAAACGACGTCATACAATAAATTAGACTAAATGTTAGAGCAAGAATAACACAAAGGCTAGAAAAAAATAGGCTGCTAGACTAAACAACTTTGTAGTAAAAACGCGTACAAAACCGCGGATTTAAGCTAGTAAAGCAATAAAACACTACAACCCCGAAATTAAGCTTTTAATTTACTGAACAGTCGGATAAACTAGTTTGTGCTTAGGAGTGAAATATTGTCTTAGACAAGAAACCTACCCCACATTGAGGGTAGGGCGGGCAATAATAGCCCGCTCGAGTTACAGCACTCTTCATTCTATTTATAGAGAATGAATGGCTCCAGGAATAGACCGTAAGTCCTGCTCTACGCGAAATCTTTTCCTTTTAAGCTAAGGAATTTAAGGGAAGGTCCTTTTCTTTCACTTGAATTCCTCAGTTTTAATTTTGGAAATGGACACTGAATTACTATATTTCGAAAGTAGTTCTGTACGGAATTACTTAGTGAGATTAGACAGTGCGGTTTGTGAAATACAGCAAAACGCAAATGTGAAACTAGAGTTAAGACTCATATCTAATTCATTCATAATGAATTGCAGCGTCTTAGGCACGCTTCCGACTGGTATTGATATGGATCAGTTGAGCTACCTGTAGATTGTTTGCAACAGTCTGCAGTTGGCTCAATTGTTTCAATTGTAAATACTAGTTTAGTTCTATAATTCGATTGTAATTTTCTTCCTTAATATTGCAGTTCTTGAAGACTGTCTGCGTTTCAATTGTATTTGAATGATAACTATAGAGCGCAAAAGGTATCTTACAAAACGTATTAAATGATAAAGAAAACTACATAATATTATCATCTAACTAGCATCTAAATTTTGTACTACTTAATGTAAGTTTGGAGTGGCTTATAATTATTACAGTACCGCGCTGTTTAGAAATAAAAATTAGAACCTTCGTTTTCGCTAAACCTCGCATGAGCGTTTGTCTCAGGGCGTGATCTCGTCAGAACAGCCGTAGCACCATTTGAATAAATGGAGTGAACATTTGTGAAGTTTCAAATTCAAAAGTTCTTCGGACGAGAAAATTAGCCCAAATTATTTGCAGCAGTGGCGGACTAGGGGCTAAAATAATATGTATTAGTATAAAGTTTATTAGGAAGTTAAATTAAAGAATATAAACATTAGAATAGTGTTTACAATTGAGCTAACGGCAGAATGTTGCAAACAATCTAGAGGTGTTATAAAGTGGTTACTTGATAGTAAGACCTCGGTGCTAGATATTATTTTAAACCTATAAATAAATTTGGATTTTCAGAAGTACCTATTGTTTTTGAAAATGAAGCATATATTCCAACCGCGGCAAATATCCCAACTTTACCCTATGAGATACAAAAAAGCTATAATTTGCACAATTTGATTTGTAGCCTAGGTAAGGTATCTATGGTTTCTCTAGGGAATAAGGTACATAAAAAGGCCATAAACATCAACCCTTGTAGTTTATAGTATTACTCCTTATCACATACCTAGATTTTTGTTAGAAGTCAATTTAGCAACATTATTATAAATCTGTCTATGTTTTTATATCAAAGCGAATAAATCAAAATATTGGTTAGTTTAGACGTTGTAGATTTATGGTGTTTACGAAGTTAGAACACTTCCGGGAAACTCGTCCGAAGAATTGAAACAGAAAGGTGATTGATGACTTAAAATAAAAGTTTTTTTTCGTAGAATTTTTTGTACCAAAAACATTTCTTGTTATAATTTTTTTAAAGCGTCTCGACCGACTTGTTTGTTTGTATTATGATGAGAATATATTTATTGGCTATAAAAAAAACTGAACAAGGAAGAGGATCCTTGAGGATCTCAATGCGGTTGCTCAGAAAATCCAAGAAAATCACAGCTCGAGCAGAAATAATTCTCAGAAACACCTTATAATTGTATCATATACCAAATATTATGACGAACATTTCACCTATTCCTTGATATCATACCATGTTTATTATATTCATTGGCGTTTGCTACGCCAAGGCGGTACTACGCGGCTTCTACGACGTTGCTACGGCACTGCTACGATGTTGCTACGCCGCTGCTACGCCGTAGCAATCGGCACCATTATAAAATCATCAAATTAGAACGCAAAAACACGTTGGGTCAAGTAAAACGACTCAATTTATTAATCGACGACCTCAGTCAGTGGCGTAGAGGTTGAAGGTTCATCTGATACACAGAAGTCTGACTCGATGTCTGGTTCGATTCACGCGGCAGGACAATTGTTTGTATGGTCTGCAGGTATTTATTCCGTGTAAGTTTATGCATTTGTGTCACATTCTTTATTAGATATATTTTTTCAACGTATAACGTTATAACGTACGTATACATGTAACGTACGTGTGTTAAATGAATGGAATGATTTATCAATTTATTATTTTATTTTATTTTGTTCAATTCATAATTGTTAATTTATATTGTGTGTATATGTAATTGGTGGCAAATAAATCATATGTCAACGTCTACGCCTTACTTTGGGGCCAGATGATGATATGGCTAAAATAAATGAAGTATTTTAAAGTTTAATTAAACCCTACATCCGACCCTGTCCCACATAGAGGCCGTAACTTCAAAGCAGATATGACAATGAAGGCCCGGTTTTCCTTATTGCTGCTCCGACACTGGAGAATTTTCAAGCAAATTGTTTTATGGAACAACTTCACTCCTCAGTGCACCTGTTTCTTTTCTTATGTATATTGTAAATTGTAAAGTATATATTATATTTATCATCAACCTGTAGACTGTTAGCAACAGTCTGCAGTAAGCTCAATTGTTTCAATTGCAAATACTAGTTCTGAGTTTCTACTACTTTATTGTAATTTTCTTTGATAATAAAGATTTTATCATAATAATTTCAATTTTTATATCCTGGGTAAGGTTTTTTGCCAGTCTGCCCTGACTGCTTCTTTTCGCATCGAGAAATGCCCCTACTATGGAAGATGACATTGGACTTCGTAAAATAAGTCATTCGAGAACCAATTAAACAAATCGTCGGATATAGCTTCAAAAAACTTACAAACTACATAGCTTGAATGAGCTCTATAAAAATGCTTTAAAAGCACGTATTTTACAAGGGCTCCTATTCTAAAGTCGACTGTGTCCTGTGCAAGTTGCACATGAACGATAGCATTACCAAATGTGGCTTAGCTAGACGACTAAATTCAGCGTTTGGTAATTTTAAAATGTGATCTTTATTTAAGCGGATTAAAAGGCCCGAAAACCTTTGTGACTCTTATCTGAGTTAACAGTCGAGTGGCCGCGGTGACATCATGTCATACGAAACAGTAGCCTTGGATTAGCTATGTAAATATTACTGTCGTATTGCCCGTAAAACTCACAACAAATTTTACTCGCTTGTAAGTAGAATTTTAGGTAATACATTGTAGCGTCAAAGCCGATCAAATACAAAGGAAAGCCATGGCGGCCGCGACGCAAGAATCTACCCCTCCATCTCAGCACGTGGATGTCGTAGGAGTCGACTTACGAAACCTACTAGAGGCAGAGCGCACTTCCTTCCGTGGTATTTTTAACATCTCTTTTGCTTATTATAACCAATCCGAATTTTGAATAGGGTATATAACTTTTTTATTTGTATTCTCTATTGATATAGAAATATATCTGCATTATCATTGTATTTTTGGATGTTTCTGTTGTGAAATTAAATCAACTATTTTAAGACCGTATTTCAATGCACATTTTTAGTTGGGTGTTAGCGGTATTGGAATGAATGAATAAATGAATGTACTCTTTATTGTACTTAAAACATAACAAAAATAAAACTTTATTTCTAAATTAAAAACATAATTAGTACAAAGGTGGCTTTATCGCTGAGAGCGATTTCTCCCAGGCAACCTTGGATTAATGCGCAGAGTTTATGCCGCGACGGACATACCAAAAATAATATTATATCTACACATTTATCAGTAAAAAGACGATACAAAGTAAAGAACGGTCAAGTAAAACCACAAGTCAAACATAAAAGCTGAAGAAAAACTTTTCGCCAGCACGTTTGGTTCGCACATAACTTTTCTTTGACGGTCAATTCAATATCCCTTGATTTACTCCGTTGAGATAATCTTTTCCCGTTATTTATGTACACAAAGAAAATATGTTTACTTAAAAAAAGCTTTTTTCTGTAGCGTCAGCAAAGCAAATCACTTTCTTATGTATGACTAGATTAAATGCAGCCCATGTAGCTTTGCTCGCGTTAAAATAAAAACTCCTCCTCAACAGCCTATAATGGTCCACAGCTGAACGCTGGCCTCCCCCTGATAAATAAAAACTAAGTAGGTATATCTATGAATGTAAAAAAACCCCGAAAACATGTATTTGGCCCTTAGTTTCCTCAGTCATCGATCTATTCTTGAGCAACGATATTCTGTTGCAAAATCGTTACTCAAGCTTGCTCAGTTATCAAACGATGCTTGAGTAACGCTTTTGTATGGCATAAACGTCACTCAAGCATAATGCGATGACTGAGTAAGCATTCATAATACGGGCCTTAGAGTTGCACATACAAACCTTTCCATAAGCTTCGCCGTGCCATACTCGGTAGGACGGATTATCCGCATTGTCGACAAACTACTTACTATTAGAACCATTAACACTTTTATGCATGGCCAACGACGTAAAAACAACCCATCTTAAGTTCCGTCAGGCGACGGAGCGCCCCTTCCTCGGTGATGCTACCACGTAGGTAGGTACGCATAATCAAAGCGAACTTTGTTTTCAAGGTTCCTTAGAACATGCATCCTCTGAAACAAGTTCGGCATGCTTTACATAGTTTCAAGAAACAACTTCAAAATACTCCATCTGAACGGCTTTGCCCGTTGGTCTTTGACCGTTTACGGCACTAAACAATTCATTGTCTGTTGATACGTGATACGTAGACACCATATTCCTTTATAAAGCACACCGCACCGAACTGGGTCTGGCTGTCGACACGGAAAGCCTGCCATACAAGTTCACACGTGGTAGTTTTGCTCCGGACCTCTGCCCTAAGCCGTTTGGAGTTCCTCGAGGTTAATCCTATATTTGGAAGTGAAACAATGCTTTTGAACGTACACAACCACGCGGCGGCGTTCAGCTTTTGTAGTTAGAATATTCGCAGAAAGGTACTTACTGACCCGACCCCTTAGGTCAAATGTTATTTTACGGTTGTTATTTTCAAGTCATTGGGTACCGTTTTATTTGTATTATGCGTAAGCATCCCTAGTACATCTGTGTTTTTATTTTATGTTGATGATAACCACTAGGTTTAACATGGTAAAAAATTACAATTAAAGTAACTAAGATGTTGTGGGAGTTCTTTCATATAGTTTAGAAAAACCAGCTAGGTAACTCGGATTTAACACGTAAAGATGCAGCAAAAAATACATCAAAAGAAAGTTACATTACGTGGATGTACCTACATAATAATATCGTTGCAATCCATTAATCTAGCGCATAGCACGTCACGCCATCTCATCATGGCCCTTCTACGTTGCCTCCGAGCGTTGGGAGGGCTCCTCTCTGTCTATTTAGCTAGCTGTGTTCCACTGACAAGTGATTCCCTTCCCTTCTTCAAAAGAAGCACAAAAATATGTTTAGCATGCATTTACTTATAACAGCTCTTCTTACAGGAACAACTAAGACAACGTAAAGAAGCAGAAGAACGGATCGCAGCACAGAATGAGTTCCTCCGAACCTCGCTCCGAGGGTCCTCCAAGCTCCAGGCGCTGGAGTCGACGCCGCCGGCCTCTGGGACCGCCTTCATCAATGATGCCTATGAGGACGATATTAGCGATGACTACAGTTCGCAGATGTATGCTGTTATTGGTAAGTGTCTTCTTCACTTGCATGAAATTTGAAACTGATTGACAAAAATTCTACGGACAATAAAGGAAATCTGTATATTGTGATACTATCACCTCTTATATTCTGATGCCGAAAAGTTAGAAGAACAAGAAACTAACGTTCATAATGAGGCGCGGTCGGAACTTACCGTGTACGGTAAGTAAAGTATTCAAACCATCTCACGAAAGGTCTTTCGTGAGATGGTTTGAATACTTTTCGCGAGACGTTCGGAATAGAATAGGCGCGCCTATTCTATTCTCAAGTGAAAAACGAAATATACGGAATATAAATTATACGGGAATACCCGTCCTTATCCAAAGCTTGTTCCATCACATAAAACTATTAATAGCCCTGTTCCTACATGATTCCCCGAATCAATCCAGCGAGTGTTTAATCGGAGGCACAATAGGTTTCCACCGCTCTCGTTAGCGACCTACATCCCGTGTGGTGTGGACCATTATCACATGAACTGGAAGTAAGTCGACTACCTGCACTCTCGGCTGTGTTTACATTCAGTTTAATTTTAGATAGACTTAGCAGTTTAATTTGGATAGACTTGTGAATAGACTGGGAATTTGTGTTTTTACAAATCCATTATTATTACGGATTAAGCAGCCTTTAGGTACTGTGGAGAATTTAAAGTGTTTTAATCCATAAAGAGTTTACTACCCTCCATGGTACCTAGTACCTATCATGAGGGGTAGTAAACTCTTTAGTAGATACTCTTTAGTAGTTAGTGTATTCTGTACGTATGTACTTATGTGGATCTGTCTGTACCATCGTAGCTCCGAAACAGATGAACCGATTTGTATTAGATTTAAAGTTTACTTATAATATCATCGATCAGGTTTACAACATATAGCTATTATATAGGTAGGCATATAGGTAGGTATACATCTCTGACCCGAGTTTTGAAGTTAAAAGGGTGGGAAGTTATGAACCATTGTACCTACCAAAAATTTAAAAATTGATTCAGGTATTCCTTTGCGGAAATGCATTGCAAAATTTATGGATGAAAATATTTAAGTAACGAAACTAGTTGACGACTTACTAGTGATAGATTTTTTCATTGTGTAGTTGGACTGCATTTTGTTGGATCTTATCAGAGAAGGTTTTGCGCGGAATGGTTATTAAATATTTTCATCCTTATATTATAATATAACATACTGTACGATATTTGGATATCTATGGGAGCTCAGGGACATGAGTGATACGACCGCTGGTTAGTTACACACTGGTTTATTGCACTGAGGTGGCGTGGCTGGTGCAGGCACGCACACATGCGTAGACGCATACGTAACATTCCTCCCCTTAGTACATTATATACCTACTAACTACTTAAGTACTAAAAAAACTTCTTATAAGAAATAGCGGGACGATTACGCATCAATCTTGTTCGACCTGTTTCTTCAATTTGTTTAGGTTCTTCAGAGTTCTGGCCAGCAGCTTCTTCTGCTTCGTAAAACTCTTCCTCAGCTACAGACTTATCTGCCCGCACCTCATTATGATCTGTCTCACTTGGCGAATCGTTTGCTTCGTACAATTCCTCTCTCCTTCCTCTTCCTCGGTGAGTCTGTGTTTCTGTCTCAACCGGCGGGTCAGTAGACGTGGATGGGAGATGCGGTTGTTGAGTCGGTGTCGTCGGTGGCGAGCTAGGTGGCGGTGTCGGAGACGGCGACGCTGGTGAGGACGGCGGCTGAGGCGACGCTGGAGGTGACGGCGGCTGAGGCGACGCTGGAGGTGACGGTGATGAACCCGGAGATAACGAGGGTGGATGTGGCCGATACACAGGGATATTTACATTCGTTGTATTTTCATGATTGATGGTAGTCCCGATGATGGTAGTAGTATGTTTAACTAGCTGGTTAATGTGTCTCTTAAAGCTTTCTGAGCTTTCTAAATCTTTAACTAAATACACAACTTTGCCTATCTTCTTTGTGATTATTCCTTTACCCCATATATATTTAGTTTTGTTCACAAATTTTTTGTATAACACCACTTCATTTATCTTTAAATCTTGAAATTTATTTTTCACGTTCTGATTAATTTGCAAACACTGTTGATTTTGTACACGGTTAGAGACAGTTGACGAGGGTGATGATGATGACGATGATTTAGGGTTAATAATGTCTAAACGTGACCTCAACTTGTGACCGTATACCATTTCAGCAGGAGACAAACCTGTAGTAGTGTGCACTGAGTTCCTATAATCCATCAGATATCTTAATAATTTTAAATCAGTACTGCCTTTCACAATGTTAGCGCACGACGAAAGACAGGACTTGATTCCCTTTTTTACAATCTTAACAAAACTTTCGGCCTGGCCGTTGCTAGGCGGGTGGTACACCGGCGAAGTTACATGACTAATCCCATTAGTTGAACAAAACAATTCAAACTCGCGTGAACAGAATGATGTACCGTTATCACTTACTATTGTATTTGGAATTCCAAATCTCGAAAAAAAATCACAAAGTTTTTTAATTACCGCAGCTGATGACGTAGTAGAATTCATATGATATACCTCAACCCACTTAGTGTGGGCATCAACCACCACTAAGTACATGCAACTCTTTATCGGCCCTAAAAAATCAATGTGTATTCGGTAGAACGCAGTAGTCGGGTATTCCCAAGCAGCGGGAGGGGCGCGCGGGGGCGAGGGGCGCAGCTGGATACATACATCACATGAACTGATCATCGCTTCTATCGCCTGATCGATACCGGGAAACCAGAATCTTGAGCGAGCCTCGGCCTTAGTCTTAACGATACCTAAATGCGATTGATGAAGTTCCGATAAGACAGTTTTATACAAGGACGTAGGTATAACAACCTTGTGCCCTCTCATAATGCACCCATTCTCAACTGATAACTGTGACCTGCACAAATGATAAGCTTTTATTCTAACGTCGGTTAATTTCGGTGGCCATCCCTTAATGACGTAACCTTTTACTAATTTCAATAATTCATCATTATCAGTTTCGGCGCGTAACTGGTCTAACGTTAATGGCATAGTGCCGTCCATCACAAAACATACGTAGGTAGCCCTGTCATAGGCTACCTCACAGTCGCAGCACTGACATCGCTCGGTGCAAGCGCACTTGTGTACCTCGCGCTGTAGGCTAGCGCGCGACAGGTAATCAGCGCTGTTATCAGCGCTGCGTATATACTCTATTGTATAGTTATAGCTACTTAAAAATAATGCATAGCGTTGAAGTCTATTTGCGGACATTTCTGGTATTCCTTTATTAGGGCCAAATATAGATAACAAGGGTTTATGATCCGTTCGTAAAACAAAAGGTATAGACCTGCCATATAAATACTGGTGAAAACGACGAACACCGTAAATGATAGCTGTCGCTTCCTTTTGTATTTGAGAATAACGAGTTTCAGCGGCGTTCAATGTCCGTGAAACAAAAGAAATTGGCCTTTCTGTCCCTTCGTTCCCCACCTGTGACAGAATCGCACCTAGGCCACTAGGGCTAGCATCCACTGTTAATATTATTTTAGCGTTCGGATCGAAATGAGCAAGTACTTGATCTGACGTCATCAAATTTTTTATTTCTGTAAAAGCTTGTTGATGTTTATCCGTCCAGACCCACTTACAACCTTTCTTTAATAGTTCATACAACGGACTAAGGACAGTTGATGCATTAGGTACGAAGTTCCTGTAGTAATTTATTAACCCTAGAAATGACTGTAGCTGAGTTACATTTGTGGGAACAGCAGCTCCAACCATGGCTTTAATCTTTTCCGGAGATTTTTTAAGGCCGTCTTTTGTTATAATGTAGCCGAGGTAACTAACCTCGTCCTGGAAAAAACTACACTTGTCCTTCCGTAAGGTTAGACCGGCATCCTGTAAACGCTGTAACACGGTGAATAACCTCTGCAGGTGTTCTTTTTTATCAGTCCCTGTTATTAATATATCATCTAACAGACACAAGACTCCATCTATGCCTGCTAGTACCCCTTCAATCGCCCGCTGAAATATTGATGGTCCTGACGCTAAACCAAACACAAGCCTATTGTACCTTAGAAGCCCACGGCTGGTGTTCACAGTCGTGAGGTTTTTTGATTCATCATCCAACATAAACTGGTTATACGCCATGGATAGATCAAGTTTAGTGAACTGTTGACCACCATAAATTTTAGAAAATAGCTCGTTTGTAGTGGGGAGCGGGTACTGTTCTACTAGCAGTTGTTTATTTATGCTGACGGAGTAGTCGGCACACAATCTTACTGACCCGTCCCGTTTTAGGACCGGGACTATGGGGGACGCGTAGGCCGAGTACTCAACAGGCTCAAGAATACCTAAATCGATCAATCTATCAATTTCTCTATCAACCTTGTCGCGTAAGGCAAACGCTACCGGTCGCGCTTTGCAGTAAACGGGCTTAGCGTTTTCTTTTAACTTGAGTTTAACTTTATATTTATTAAAATTTCCTAATTTGTCAGAAAACAATTCTACAAAACGCTCCTGTAAAAAATCGGAAGAAAATTCAGAACTTATAGTGTTTACCGGCAAGAGTTGTAAATTAAATAAAGATATAAAATCCCTGCCTAGAAGCGGTGGCCCTCCGTCGCGCACTACAAATATGTTTATGTAGTGCTTTTGATCCGCGTAACAGACCGGTAATCGAAGCGTTCCTAAACAGATGATCTTTTTTCCATTGTACGTCATCAGCTGTTTATTTGTACTTGACAATGGTACATCTTTGAATTTACTCTCGTAAAAACTCTCTGGGATAACGGTAACTGCCGACCCACTATCTATTTCAAATTTTAATGGCAATTTATTAATCAAAACACTTTCTACCATAGGTTCTCCCCTGAAAGATCGGATATAATACAACTTACCATCGTCACCGGCATCATCCTCACCCTTGTCACTGCATTCCAACTCAACGTAATTCACTTTCTTTGTACACATTCTACGCAAGTGGCCTTTTTCGTGACACCTTTTGCAAACATAATTAGTGAACCGGCACTCCGATGATTTGTGATTCGAATAACCACATACACTACATTTGATTTTTCCTACAGTTGCATTTTTTACGTCCTTCGATATCTTGAATAGCTGGCTGTCGGCGGCGGGCGCGCCGGCGCTGGCCGCGGCCGCGCGTGCACAGCTCATGTTCTCCGCCATCTTGACGACCTCTGCCATGCTGAGAGTTACCAAATCTTTGGTGTACAGCTTCTCTTTCTCGTGTCCAGGCAGCATGCCCATCAGAAATCTATCGCGAAGTGCTTCTTCAATATTTGAAAAGCCACACTTTTCTGTAAGTCCTCGTAGTCGCGCTGCCCATTGTGAATGCGTTTCACCCGTTTGTTGAGTTGCCGCGTAAAAGTTATGACGCTCAGCAAATCCGATACGCTTTGGGGTGAAATGCGCATCAAGGATATTCAGGAGATCCACGTAGGGCACGCCTTCAAGACTTTTTGGCAGTACCAAGTCCGCCGCTAACTTGTAGGTTCCTTCTGTGAGTGCGCTCAGCAGGATCGCTTTCCGTTTGCTGCCCGTTGAATCCGTCGACGTAGTAATATCATTCGCAAGAAAATAATGCGTGATCCGGCCTCTATACGTTTTCCACGTTTGTAAATTGTGGTCAAACGTATTTAAAATACCGAATTGCGCAGAATTCGCCATTTTTTTCGCACTTGTAGGTAGATCGCCGCCACTGTACGATATTTGGATATCTATGGGAGCTCAGGGACATGAGTGATACGACCGCTGGTTAGTTACACACTGGTTTATTGCACTGAGGTGGCGTGGCTGGTGCAGGCACGCACACATGCGTAGACGCATACGTAACACATACAAATTAATTAGCTTAGATATTTTAAAACCCAGTTTCAATTCCCCTGCAATAACAACTCATCCTTCGACAGACTACCAAGAAGTATGCGCGGCGCTCACGAGGATCCAAAAAGCGCTGGCCGCTGGCGGCGAGGCCACCTTAGCCGCGAGGGTCGCCAGCGCAGCGTCAGCGCTGGTCTGCCCTGCCATGCAGACTGCGCTGACGACAAGGGCGGCAGTGCTGACAGCAGTACGGTTGACGAGGCAGGGATTAGCGCCTCCTTACACACATCGAGCTTCGGATAGGCTGAAAGACGTAAGTTTTCTTTTATTGATCGTACAATTGCTGAGTTTGAGAGGCCCCAGATAAGAAATTTTATTTAATTTCATGCACTTCTGGTTAAAACAAAAAGTACAACGCAATAACTACAAGTGGCGCACATGCAATTGTAGACATAGGTAGCATACGTTTCTTCGAGAAAACTGGTTATACCTACCAAAGCATACCTACGTTTTTGATGGATGATATAAATTTAAACTCGAAAAAAATAAATATTCATACAATATTGAGATTATTTTCTGATAATGTAAATTTTAGCAGATTCCTCTAACCCTTACCCCATCTTTTCTTCCAGTGCATAGACGTAATAGGAGCGCAAACGACACCAGGAAGCGAGAGCTCGGCGCTGGCTGCAGAACTGCTGTCGATCCTGGGCGGGCTGGAGCTCGAGAGCCTCATCCAGGCGCACGACCAGGCTGCAGCGTTGTTGGACCCCGCCTGTTTCACAAGAGGGAAGAGGCATAAGGTACTGTGGACCCTGTTACAGGTTCCAGTCATCGCACACAGCTCTCGATCTCTTAAGGCAAGCTTAAGAGACGACGAGATTTCTGTGGGTTTTTTCCTCAATCCATCTTTTCAACACTACATCTAACCAGCTTGTCAACCATTTTGCTTTGACCGGACATGGTTTTCATGGCTACCATCTCAAACCTACTGGGTGCTGGGACGGACTGCTCCGAAGTAACCGAACCGAAGATCAATAATGAAATCCTGTTTGTTTTCCAGACTGCAAACAACTCGAACCACAGAGATGACGACAAGAGTATCGTGTCGGATGGTGTGAATGAGATCAGGATGATCGAAATTGAGAAGACTAATGAACCACTTGGTAAGTATTCCATATTTATTAAGGAAGAAATGTTAGAAAATATTGATAATTTATTTATTTACCTCGTCTTCTAAGTATTTTTTGTTCTTATAGTGCGTAAGCCCTCACACTCGGGGGTTCTATGAAATTTTATAATATCCAAAAACCCCGGGTTCAGATCCCGTTGGGTCGATTTTTTTTGTCTTAGTCTTTAAAGTATTAATGAGAATTGTCTAAGAAACAGATTTGGGTATAATCCATAAATACAGGCAGTTCATGTGCATCTTTAAAGTCAATATACGTTTTATATCTACCTTCTACAATGAACCTCACAATGTTATCGTTTCTTTGATTGTTATTCAAGGTAACGTTATTGATATAAACATTATCTCTACAAGAATGAAAAGAACTTGTTTAATATATTGATATTATGATGATTCATATTATACTGAGGCATTGTACGAATCCTGCTATTCACGATCTGGTTTAATTCAAGCAAATTAACCAACATTTTTCTGGAATCAAAAAATTAACTCTACTTATGTAAGACTCATTCAATTTATAAAAGACAAGATCCTAGTAGCCTACTTTCCGTAGATAGAGATAGATAAAAAACGGTTAGGGGCTTAGATGAAAGTAAAAAAGGGGAGATTAGGTACTAGCTTCTCGAAAGTCGAAGGCTCAAATTAGGTGCAGTTAGGTCCACCCATCTCAGTCATAGTCGGACCGGCGGCGTCGACGATGCTCATGTTTCCTGTGCTATGACGTACATTTGTGTGATTTATTGACTAAAATACAGTAAAGCCCTTGAGTTCGTTCACTAGGTGTACAAATAGCTTTAGAACTTAAAACAAAGCCCATCACTTTTCCCTCCTAAATACAACAAAACTTTAAATTTTCTAATTATCAATTGCCATAATTCGTAATTTGCAGACATAAATATACGATATATTCGTGCGTAAAGCGATAGCTATACACGTCTGGTTGTCTCGGTCGCACTTTGGTCTAGGTATGTCTTTCCCTCTTTGTTGTTCATTATTTTGGTATATTTCATATGATTGGAAAAACGAGATCCTTACTTTTAGTCACATGACAGGCCGTGTATTTGTAGAGTTAGCGCTGGAAGGCGGGCAGGCGCGGAATCTTCCGGATTTTACCTATATCAATGGTTAGAGTCAGTAGTAATAATAATAAGTAATAATGATAATATCGCTATTTCAGGTGCTACAATAAGGAATGAAGGACCTGCAGTCATTATCGGTAGGGTAGTGAGGGGTGGAGCCGCGGAGAAATCAGGGTTGTTACATGAAGGTGATGAGGTGAGCATATTGATTTGCAGTTTGTTTATTAACTTGAGAGCTGAATCTAGAATCTATCTAGAATTTAATTTGTTATCGACATTATACGAAAATACTCGAAACTTGTGATCAGAAACTGTATGCTGCTCCGACGTGAAAGTAGACCGACCTTCGAAGCAAAACTTGGGGATTCTGTTACCCAATGTCTACCTTCTATGTATTATTTTTAAAAGATGAGGAGAATTATGAAAGCTTGCTCATTCATAGATCTACGCTTGAGTTACGGTTATGCCATAGAAAAGCTTTATTAAAGCTTAGCTTACATTGATAACCAAGCTTTCAAATACGGACCTACAACTGGATAGTAGCGCGCGCAAAAAAGGGAGAAGTTGAAATTAAGAATGATTTTACTATAAAAAGTACCTATCGTAGTTTGACGAATTCATTTTGAATGTAAGCGGGTCAAGAACGAACCTTGTTTGTGTTGGAAGAACACCAACGATTCATCCCTTAACGAACCCTGAAGAAGCCCCTCGTTATGGATTGAAAGGTTCCAACAGAAACAAGCTTCGAAGGTAAACCACTTACATTCACAATTAAGAAAGATTTCTTTGCCGTACAAGGTAACCGATCCTCAAAATTTATGTTACAGCTAATTGAAATAAACGGTGTGCCAATGCGCGGCAAGTCCGTGCATGAGGTGTGCCAGGTCCTGGGTACGCTGTCGGGCACGCTGAGCGTGGTGCTAGCGCCCGTGCGGCGCGGCGGGCAGGCGCCCCTCGCGCCGCACCCGCCGCCGCATCGCGTGCTGCACGTGCGGGCGCACTTCGACTACGATCCCGAGGACGATGTCTACATCCCTTGTAGGGAACTTGGTAAGTGCTATGAAGACTTTTAAGATGTATGATGGTTCAAAGAATTTGAATTTAAATTTGATTTCCTGTTAAAATCACGAAAAGAGTTACAGGACACTTTGAATGGTTCAGCTGTCGCATGAAGTAACTCTCGGCCTACAGGGCCGCTGAGGAAGCAGACGATAAATACTATTGGGAGACCGAGAAATGAGGGAACTTGAAAGTTAAGATAGCTAAAACATTTCACATGACGGCAGGCGGAGGGAGCTGCTGATATTTAAGAGATTGGTGAGACGAAGATAGCAAAGGCGAGGAAGCTAGTGTCAACTTTGTTTTGGCGCTTTTGACAGCTGGCGCATAGAGCGATCACGCTACTTGCTCTACGCTAGGGTTCTGTACCTAGGTAAAAACCTACACTATTTTAACCACCTTTTTCTTCCTCAGGTATTAGCTTCATGAAAGGCGATGTACTCCATGTCATAAGTCGAGATGACCCCAACTGGTGGCAAGCGTTCCGGGAAGGAGAAGAAGATCAGACGTTAGCGGGTTTGATTCCCAGTCAAATATTCCAACACCAGTAAGTCTTACCAAACAGTGATATAAGACTAAGGCAATAGAACTAAATAAAATGTCAATGGTGCATCCAACCGAAAACTTACTTTGGTTTAGCAACATTTTGCAGCATTAAAAAATTGAAAAGTTTTGTTGCCAAACGAAAAAACTCAAGATTTTTAACAAAATCCACAAGATATTTTTGAGAGGTTTCCAGGTTTGCTATTTCCTTTTATTTACAATAATGCATTTCTTTACAAAAATTGATCCTTATCAGCAACCGAATCCAACTCCAACCATTTCAATAAACCACCCTGTATAATTCTTCTGTGTGTTTGTCACCTAACTCCTCCTAAGTGGCTGGAAATTTTGTGTCTATATTTGAGTGGGTCCCTGGATTGTTTGCAAATACAATCCCGGTAGATGTCGTCGTAATCACACCACCGTTTGGACAGCACTACGTCTGTCGGGACCGCTAGTTAATTACAGAGTTGATCAGCGTACGAACCACTGGCTGTTAGTGCCCATGGATCACCGACCATTTCCTTAAACGCTGTTTATTTTGTAGACGGGAAGCCATGAAGCTTACCTTAGCTGGGGAGGTAGCAGCGAGGGACAAACCTCGGAAAGGAGGCACGTTGCTCTGCGCCAAGAAACCACCTCGCAAGAAGAAGGGAAAGAAAGCGACGAGCGAGGCAGGGTACCCGCTGTACTCCTCTTCTGGGGCTGATGGTAAGTCAAAGTGTAAATAAAATACCTCGAAAATTACGTGTTAAAGCCCATATTTGAATGCATAAACAGATACTCTGATCTCGTCGGTCTTGTCGGTCTGCCGTCCCATCGGGCTGATATCAAAAATAGCACTTTATTATCAAAGAAATTAGAAACAAATTAGAACTAAGTAGTATTTACAATTGAAACAATAGAGCTAACTGCAGAGCGTCTGCGTTCTGCGCTCATAACTAGTCTCCATTCGGCTAGGAAGACAGCAAAAGTTGCTTTGTGGGTACGAGGCTTAAACCATCTACAAAGTCTTGTAAGAGGCGAATACGAGTAAATTTTAAGCAATATCTCAATGAATTAACTAGTCTTTTCTCCTACAGAATATGAACAAGAAGAGATCCTAACATACGAAGAAGTAGCACTTTACTATCCTCGAGCTTCCCACAAACGACCCATCGTCCTCATCGGTCCGCCCAACATCGGCCGACACGAGCTTAGACAGCGACTCATGGAAGACAGCTCGCGGTTCGCAGCCGCTGTACCGCGTGAGTAACCTATGACTCATTGACTCGTGGGTCTGGCCAACATCGGCCGACTTGATCTTAGAGAGCTAATCATAGAAAACAGCTCGCTTCGCGTTTTGTATAACGTCAATGACCTACACCCATAGACTCATGAGTCCGCCTAACATTATCCACCATAAGCTTAGACAGCGACACATGTATGACAACTTAAGATTCGCAGCCGGTCGCTGTATCACGTCGGTAATCTCTGACTCATTAACTCATAGATGATCAGTCAATATGAGTCTAATGACTACGACGTACGTCAACTGCTAACAGCTAAGCTACGACATTGACTCATTGACCAAAGTCTGACAACTGGCAGCGTTTTGAAACCATAGGAAACTAATTACAAAGAGGTTTTATTTGAGTTTTTACACCTCGGCCTTTACTAAATATTTGTCTTCCAGACACGTCAAGACCCAGGAAAGACCACGAGATCCCCGGGCAAGACTACCACTTCATATCACGGACGCAGTTCGAGTCCGACATACTTAACAGAAAGTTTGTCGAGCACGGAGAGTACGAGAAAGCTTATTATGGTGAGTTTAAGCGAAATTTATCTAAATCAGAGAAATCTCAAAGAGTTGAGTGGGTAAAAACTGATTAAAATATCAAAAACAACGAGAAAACAGCAAGTTTACATAACACTAAAACAAAAACTGGCTGGCACAGCGAAAAGCGAGTTCATTTTTGGACGAGTGTCGGTATAACGTCGTTTTGGGGATGTGCTTATGTCGACCCCAGTGGCGCGGTGGACAAAGGTCTGCCTGCGACGCAGGAGGATGCGGGTTCGATTCCCGCCTCGGAACAAATGTTTGTAAGATCTGTAGACATTTGTTCAAGGTGTTTTGGTTGTTTTCTATCAATGATAAAAATATCGATCTATGTAGGTATTGTATTCATATAGGTCCATAATATTATAAGTTACCTAGTACCCAATAACACAAGTTCTGCTTAGCTTAGGGTTAGATGATGCTGTGTGAATTCTCCAGCATTATTTATTTATTTATTTATTATTATTTATTTTATGTAGGTGGTAGGTACCTACCTAACTTTTGAATGTCATTAAATTTACGTTTTCCCCCAACAGGCACATCACTAGAAGCAATCCGAGAAGTGGTGAACTCCGGGAAGATCTGCGTCCTGAACCTGCATCCTCAGTCGCTGAAGATCCTGCGGGGTTCGGATCTGAAGCCATACACTGTTTTCGTCGCGCCACCTAGTCTGGAGAAACTGAGACAGAAGAAGATTAGAAATGGAGAGGCTTTCAAGGTAAAATTACGCAAAAAAATATACTATGGTTAATTTTCTGTCACTGAAAAAACTTAAATGACCTTTTTTTCAATTGTTTCAAAAACCCTGCAAAGTTTTTTTTTTAGTTTTGATCAGCGGTTTTGATTTAAGTACCTACCGCTATTTTTTCTAACCTCCTAACCGTGATAGCACAGATATTGTAAGGTGTGTGGCCACGAAATCGGCGGTATTTTTTCAAATATTTTTTTGGCATTTAGCTAGTAGAAAACATGCAATGCTATAGAAAATGGTTAGTAAACTATAAACCTAAATTTTGTAACGTTTATTTTGCAGGAAGAAGAATTGAAAGAAATCATCGCAACAGCAAGAGAAATGGAGCAACGATGGAGTCATCTATTCGACATGATTATCATCAACAACGTCACACAACGCGCTTACCAACAGCTGTTGAATGAGATCAACAGCTTAGAGCGTGAGCCGCAGTGGGTCCCCGCACACTGGCTCAAACAAACCTAGCGCAAGACCCCCCTTGCTGCGACCACCGCAGCACTAAGACTGAACAAAGTCGACGCCGGCAAACAAAACACGCAATGTAACGTAAACATTGCTGTTAATCCCGTGAGCTCAATGAGAGACTTTCGTTTGTTCAAATTCGTCTTGATGTTCGATTTGATAGCGCAAATGGTTTTACATTTGCTGTTCTACTTTCTAAATGCTTGCGACATTAAAAGGAGACTTAGGAAACTAAAGAGGATTGGTAGGGAGTCGAAATATGTTCGAGGTAGATTCGAGGTAAGTAGTGGCACAGGTATGTTGGAGTCGACAGTGTTAGAGAGAAATATAGATTTAGAAAGGTGTTCCCGGACTGTGTAGTTCATATTCAAAAAAATTCAATAAAAAACAAATTTATTGATAAATGTTTTTCAGATTACTATGTAATTGTCATAATGCCAAAGTATTTGGCAAAAAAGATGTTGTTGTTTAATACTTTGACATTTGATTTTATTTCGATACAAGACATCACTTTAGTTAAGAGTTATCGTTGTTTTCATAATGTATTTAGATTGTATTACCTATGTGCGGTGCAAACAACTTATGAAAATGTTTATACAAGTTAAAATTTTGATGAGAGAAGTTTAGTAATAAAAACAATTTTATTAAATCGTGAAAATTAACATTCCACCACATAAATCGCCTTATAAGAGTATGTACTTTGAAAAGTCATTAAAGTTTTACTTAAAATATTTAAGTACCTACCTAAGTGTTTTGTTCATAGATTTAGATACAATAATTAGGTATTTCACATTGTATAAACTCCTTATCAATCTTAATCGTTAGACTACATTTAAAGTCCAATATTATAAGTTACCTGTATACTCGAAAACTATTACTAAAACCAACATTGTTTTTATTTACTAAGTTAGACATTTCAAAATATCATCCATTGCAATATGTACACGTTTTTAAATTACCTTATGTTAAATTTTGCCAAAATATAAAGTCTGATTCCTTAATTAGCTCTGCCCCAATCACTTCTTATAGAGATTTTGAGCGTTTGAATAGAGGTCTTTAGAACGCTTGTATTTCCCATTATGTAGGTATTGCGATTCTTAAAAGTGTTTCAACTAAAATAATAAATAAATTCTAAAATTAGTAAATAAATTGTTGAATTTTACATATAATGGCACCAAACAATAATGCGAAGGAATTTATAGTTTGCAAAATATTAATTAGATAGATGAATAAATTACGATGAGTAAACCATAAAATATTTCTCTATTATACCTTTGTACGGTAGTTATAAAATATTAGAATTTTTCGAAAACTCTCCCGTAGTCTCGTGGATTTCTCTATAAGAATTATAGAACGTTTTGAATAGTCGCAATAATCGATAAACCAAGTTATTGAACACTGCTTTCGGTAGTGTGTAGAAGAGCAATATTTTATAAACCAGTAACGTAACGTACGATACTACTGTACAACGACATATCTGTTTTATAGTAAATCTTTTCAATTTGTACTTCAGCCATTTGAATTTTGTTTCTGGCAAGAATAAAGTACTTTTGGCTGAAGCAGGCATCAAGATCTAAATAAAACACAAAATCATCTCACACCATGGTGATCTTATAAGACTGTGGATGCATCAGCTGAAAACTAGGCGATTTAAAAAGTAAATGTAATCTGAAGTCTATTTTTCGTTGTGTAAAATAAAAAATGTGAAAGAAATATATTTACCGGTTTAGATAGTTTTCCTTAGATAGGTTTGAGCATTCCAAATATTATAGTGCCAAAACTGTCACGATCAAGTAAGCGGTGACGAATTTTTTATAATCACAATTTGATGTTATTTTGTATGGTGTATTTACATAGAAACTGTTTTACTTTGATGTTTTGTGGTAGGTACAGGCTAATAAGGGAAAGAAGCAATTAAATTTCCTATTTTACTATACTCTCGACGGTGTTTTTGCTATGTGTGTGCAAGAGGTACATTATACCGAAGTACCAGAATCCAAAGCCATAGCCTGGTTAGTAAACTATTTACCTGCATAATGTTATGTACATTAATACGTAAGATAATGTAGTTAGGTAGTATACCTATACAAACATTTAAAAAAATTAAGATGACAATAAATGATGATAATAACCTGTCATCTTAATTTATTTTACTGGTAATTATTTTAATGCCTTCTTTCCTGAAAAACCTGAGCTGACTATCATCTCTTTAATGTATGTGTACTAAGTTTGAGGTAGCCTACATACCTACCCTCTTAAAATTGTGTCATAGTCATAACATTTTTAAATGATCAAGAAATTATTCCATTAGTTGTGTAAGTTCAAATATCAGTCGTAGCCTGTGGAGGTGCTAAAACTTTATAAGTAAATTTAGTTCGTTTTTCATCTGTGTGGTTTGGAATGTATCGTTGTAAAGATAAGAGCACGAATGAAATTTATTTCGACTTTGTGTATGTTGTGGCACGAACTGCCCATAAACATCTATTGAAAATTAATCGTTTTTCGTGCACTTATCAAATATATTTTTCTTCGGTTACTTCACAGTATTGATATTATTATCTAATTTATAAATAGTCCTGTATATAATTTATTAACAACTAAATAAAATGATAAAATATTATAAATAACATGTTAATAGAACAATTTCATGTAAATAATAGAGTACCTATTAAATTTAATATCAGATAGTTCTGGTTTTATTTTATGAATTATGGAGACCTACAGTTAAATTAACTTAATAAAATAAATGCTGGAAAATTCACACAGCATCTGTTTGTTACCCAAACCAAGCAGAGCTTGTGTTATAGGTAGTAGTCTGATAATGGTAGGTACTTAATATTCCTCGATTGACAGTTTCCTTTTAGGACGTAGGCACGCTAAGAACGCATTTTTGGAAATTCAAATGGAGGATTTATAGGTTTTCTCGGAGGCCGCGAACTCCTTATTTTTGATCGAAGGTTTTCTCTTATCAAAAAACTTTGGCGTTGATAGTTTACATGGAAATTCACAATAATTAATAATACGTATTACCTACTAAAGTCTACGCGAATGGAATCGCGGGGTGGGTCAGCTTGTACCTACTTAAGCACACTTAGTTTAGGTACGAATACAATACAAACTAAGGTTATAAAAGTATTACCTAGTCAAACAACAAATGATCACAAGAGAATCGAGTTCGAACTTGGCCTTACTGGCCCTTAGTATAAACTCAACCGAAAATAATATATCTATATCTGTTTTTTTCTTCAGATGGTGCTAACGAAAGCTACTGTAAGAAAATGTAGTGTAGTGTGTACTTAATACTTTTATTAAAAGCTGTTTTAATTGGATTTATTATTTTTTATCATTAGGTACTTGTTCCTTGTTCCTATAACCACACTAAACACAAAAAAGTCAATGTTAATAACGGTTTTTCATTGTTGGACGCAGGGTGTTTCATTGTTGGACACTCGACCATAGACGAGTAGGTAGGTACCTAGTAGATTATTTGTGTTTAATAGCATTATGTAGTTATGCCTTCGATCAAAAATAAGTAGTTCGCGGCCTCCCCCGGGCCGGCAAAGCCGGACATTTTTGATCGATGAGGTATGCGTATATTTTTACCTAGGATATGACACTATTATAATAAAGAGAAATTAAAATGATAGGCGGCTCAAATCTCCCTATTTATTTATTTAATTTAGAAGAGGCTACCGTGTGATGCCGGGTACAGACCAAGCGAGTGGGAGCGAGCGAATGCAAGCGATTGGGATTTGACAATCGGTACGTTCGTTCCATATTGCTTTGATGTAGCGACGACAGCCGCCGGAGCACGGCCGAAGACAAACGAAGGCCCTTGTTTGAACTCGCTTGCTTTCGCAATGACATCCACACTGGTACTTTTGAGTTCGTTCGTTAGCCTTTGCTCGCTCACGCTCGCTTGGTCTGTACCCGGCGTGACGGGCGTCTAGCTGCGAAATGGGGCGGACGATATTAGTAACGTTGCGGGGCGGACCTTACGGGGAGATTTGCGCAGGACCGTGTGAAGTGGCACAAGAGTTTATATGAGATGTTTGTTATCCCAAAGACACTGACTGAACGGCTGGGGCTGAAATTTTACATACCTTCATGTAGGTAGGTAATCCATAAATGGCGATATTTTTTAGGTAGGTATATATAAATATATCTAGGCTACTTTTTACTAAGTGGCGCGGGGCGGGAAGATGCCAGTTCTCAGATACAAAGATCCTTGTATGTAAAAATGATAGTCTATGTTACCTTGTATGTAGGTACTTACTATAATATTAATCTGTTAATCTCTTTGTCCGATGTAGGTACCTACATAAATTTTGATCAAAGAACTTGAATGACTGCGTCTAATTTACTAACCACACTTTATTACTTTACCACACTGATATTTGATCTAAAATTTGGCTAGGTAGGTACTAATTTTTGCCCGCGGCTTCGCACGCATTTTTTCTATGAAAACGTATAGGTACCTACATTTTAATTCTTTCCCAATGAATTTTTATGGGTTAAATTGTAGCTTAAGGTTTATTCCAGGTCAAGAGCTAGGTACATCTATGAAAATTTTCAGCTCGATATGGTGAGAAGTTTTGGCGTGAAGAAGTAGGTAACTAACTTCCTTCTACTATCCATCCAAACTTTCGCATTTTTAATATTAGTGTGATTTCATTTGAACTCAAGTATGCAAATCACAAAGGAATCTTGAACAAAGATATTTGACGAGTGGAATGGGAATTCGTCAAAGAACTTTGATCAAATGTTGGACAAAGAACTTGGACAAAGATTGGATGAATAGAATTATCTTTCTAGGATCTTACTTACCTATACTTCTATATCAATGGCTTCAACCTTACAGTAAGCTACCATATTCTTACTTCCCATTAATTTCGTGGCCACAAACGCGTAACGCATCGCATAAGCGGTGTGATTTTTATGCTAAAAATCAAGTAAACAAATTGAAACAAAACTTTACGTTGATGGTGACAGTTAAAACTGTAGATGACATTTCAATGACAATGACAAGCAATACGCTTTTTTCTGAAGTTTCACCGTCACGTATCTGCAAGTAAAAGGAGCGAAACTAATTTAATTTTCAGCTAAAATTATTTCTTTGCTTAGTTCGTGAGATTTTACGGCCGTACTGTGTGTCCCTTGAAAATGCCGTCGATGAAAGTTGAAGGCGACAGTGATGGAGATGGTGATTTATCGGGGGGAGATACAGAAAGATCTGGGGGCTCCTCCAGAGGCCCCGACAGGGACTCCAGTGCTGAAGAGGCTGATGAACCAGACTCTGATGACTCCTCAGAGATGGATGAGAGTGAATGCGAGCGGCGGAGGAATGAATGCTTGGATAACTTAGGTTGGTAACTTTGAGGTTATGTTTACAAAACAAACTGATCTGACTGGGATATTTTGTTTACATTGCAAGAAAATAAGTTTTTCGCGGACTTTAACATATTTTGTGCTTTTTATAAGTCTGAATGCTTTGTTATACTTTTCAAAATAGCACAAATTAATAATTATGTCAGAACTTTCACTCAACAACTTGAGGTCTTCGATTTTTTTGTAATATCGACTTATGATAAGTTGTTGAGCGTTAAATCTGATTACAAATATTCGAAGATATTTACTTGCAAACATACTTGCCAATCATGTTTCACCTATTTCTAGGTAGGCTATACAATTAAATCTGTAAGGAACTTTGTATCAAACACTAAAATCATTGTAAAATGAAAATAATATACCTACCTGATGTGAAATATAGGAATTAAGAATTGTTGCTTGAAATTCTAGTAATTCTGTAAAAAAAAAATACTGCACCAAATATTCAGATTATATCTAAACCATTCGTGGTTGTAATTCGACTCCTTTTGAAGATAATATTGCAGTGGTAATAAACAACATTTTGACATAATTTTCCAGCAAACCTGGAACGTCAGTTCACTCAACTCCGGGAACAGCTATATGTGGAGAGAGTGAAACAAGTTGAACATCAGCTGGACGAGGTTCGAGGGGGACGATCACAGGAGTACCTGGGACCGCTGCGGAGACTGCAGGAGAATATGAGGATAAGGTGATAAATTGTTCATCACTTAAGAGTAGGATAGGAAGTGATATGAACAGCTTTTTGTGTTGATTCTTCTGATTCCTAAGTGGTCAAATTAAATTCCTACTCTCCTTAAAAACATTGAAACTCCTTGAATTCTTAAAACTGCTAGCTTTGTTAGAATTTAAAGTTCTAATAAAAACCGTGAGACTATGGAATATATTAGCTAAAAGATGTTAAATAATCATATAAAAACTTCATTCATCAATCTTGTCCAATAGAATTAGGACGGAAAGGAAAATGGAATTCTCACATATCTGAATCCTTCTGAATCTACTAATAATTGCGAAGTGTTGTGTAGAAATTGGCAGAAGATTCCGTAACTCATTCACTGGAAAACATGCCAACCCATATTTTTAATTCATAGTTTTCGTAACAATATAATTTCTCCTAACCAATATAATGTTAACACTAAACTTTAGTAATGATCTGCAATAATTTTGTAACAGAATTGAAGTGGCTGGAGTCTTGAGACAGATGCGCATAGAAAACATCAAGCACAAGTATGAAGCTGAGGACCAGGCTGCCCACCAGCATTTCAAGGTGAGTGCTAGATTCAATGCAAAGAACAGAGGCTGATTGGCCACTTAAAATGGGTCATTTCTTTGTATAGGTACCCAACTAGTGAAAAATCAATGAAATTCTTTGTAAAGATAGTGCAGAAGCATGATGAAAACACTGCTAAGTGAAATTTAGGTCAAATTACTGATTAAATACTGCACAAGATGTATTAATTTAAGAACCAAATTGCATCAATTCCTAGTTATCCTTAGGTCTTTGCTGTTTGTTTAGTTATTTTAGAATTCCAGCAATATTCAATATCACTGTTCCGATTTTGAATGTTCACTTTCATATATTGTAACAATATCAATGGAAGCAGACAAGGTAAGTGTTTTAGTTATTGTTCTGAACTAGCTTTCAGAGTTATTTCATCTGCAACCTAAATATTTCGCAACTTACTCACAAGATGGCGTTACTGTGCTAGACGGCTTTCACAGCTAGCTATCGGCATAGTTTTGTAACCACTCAATAGATGTCGCTTTGGCGTGTTTGTGTTTTCCACAAAACTCAATAGATAGCGCTAGTAGCTTGTAAAATGCAGCTTTTCAACGTGTATTGGAATTTTGATGAGTTCGTTTCTTTTCATTTTTATCTTTATTTTGGGCTTGATTATGATCGATCATAAAGATACTATTCCGTTTATTTTTAAAAGGTATTTTTTCAAAATCTTAGATTGGTATAAGTATTCTGTTGTTTACAAAACAAAATAAGCGGTATCGTGGCAATTTCATGAAACGACTCGGGTAGATGACCTTGCTCTAACCTTAGCTAAGGTTTTAATATTTTAATACTTACGTAAAAACGTCGACGTTGAGTGGAATAAAATACCCAAGATTTGGTAAATAATTGGAGATTGTCAAGTTCTTTCAGAATTCTGGCAGAATCTTATCAGATTTCTATCGTAAACAAAAAAAATGATAATCGTTATCAGTAAAGGCTTTAATTACTTATTTTGGTCATAAGTCGTCATTTGAACATTTTTGTTAATTTTCCGATGTAGGTACATAAGACTTCGAATCAATTTGTCAGAAACAGAGACATTTAAATTGAGAAAATTTCATATTCTGAAGCTTTGCTTAGCTCCAAATAAGTCATATTTTCTTTACCTACACAACAAACAGGAAAAATAATTATATGATGAATATTGAATTTTATTTTGCTGCAATATCAACATGATATTGATTCGCTTGCTAGTGAATATCCATTCTCTACGGGAGGCGATCCACTTGCAAAGAAGACGATTATGTTTCTCCTTATTTTACTACATATTGCTGATTACCATAAAATTTCTTGATTACGGAAATTGATTTAAATTAAACTCGATATTCCAATGAGGCTTCCGTCGATTGGGACCGCTAGGTATTGGGACCGCGGTCCCATTCGCCGGATTGATTTAATTTTATTATTTTTCTTCCGGTCATCACTTTGCTTAGTTGTAGTCGGTTATGATCGTAGCAACTTTCGTAGCGACCGACGTAGCGTGTTTATTTCTTGTAGGTATTGCGTAGATAAGTCGTTTTAGTATCATATCTTATCAACTTATTTATGTAGGTAAGTACCATTTATAATGGAGGTTGTCGTAAAAGCCGAGGAAGGGAACCTACCAGAAGAAGGGCGTCAGCTTCCTTATGTTTATTTTTAACACTTCTACTGCGGACAATAAATCCGCTTGCTAAGCGTGGTGACTGTTGCAAAACCCTTTTGTTTGGGAGAGCACTGACTGCACTTTGTCGGTATAAAAGAAAATGATGGCAAATCACCACAAAGAATATAAAAATATTTTGAGCGATGGCAAATCACCACTACTTTTTTTGCGATGACGAATCACTACGATGGCGAATCGCCACTAACTCGTTCAACCGTGGACGTAAGGTCTTAAGATTTCAGATATATTGCATAACAGGCAAGTCAATGGGTTGGTTTACCAATAGGTAGTTTTAAAAGTAAAAATACTCAAAAGGTGACAACATTTTCGAGCTATTTGCAATACCTTCCTTTGTTGTTTTGAATAATGACATGTAATATATAGAGTACTAGCTATTACCCTACAGTGACGCGCTCTACGCTAACCTAGCGCTACGGAAGACCAGCGCTGCAGTGCTCCCCGAGCTGCTGCAGCACACGCTGAGTGGTAGGTAACCTTCTCACATTGTTTTTTTATGATTAATTCTCTTTTATCAATGTATTTTCTTGTGTATAGTGAACCAATAAAATTTTCTTATTCGTATTCTTACCCGCGACTTCGTCCGCGTGGGGCGTCAATTTTATATTTTTATAATTTTCATAGTTTTCTCGATTATCGACAAACGTTTTGTTCTGTCGGTTTTTGCTCTAAGGCTCACTGCTCTCTGCATCATCAAACCTGCCAACCATTCTGTCACATCATGTATCCTCGAAATTGATTTATCAACGGGAGTTTTTAAGTAATTCAATACGAATAATACAACATTAAATGTAGAATGCAACGTAATTATATTGATGAAGAAAACCACTTCCGAATTTCTGAAAACGATGAATGAAATTTGTGTTCTTTTTGTAAGGGAAATCAAAATTAAATTTTTTGTTGTTATATTGCTAACGGTTGCTTAGATACAGAGCATTTTTGTTAAAACTTTTCGTTTAAACTTACTTGAATTTTAAAGAACGATGCATCAAAGGTGTGATCGTTATCAAGGGGCAATCTACATGTAAAATGTTGTCGTTCTTATGCTAACGTTTGTTGAGGTACAGCATTTGCGTTTAAACTTCAATTTTTACCTTACAATGGAACTAAGACACATGGTTATAAGAAAACATCGTCAGAATTTCAGAAAACAATGAATCAAAATATGTGATCGTCATGAAAGGAGAAGCTACATGTAAAATTTCTTCTTCAAGTCTTTTTATTGCTTACGTTTACTGAAATACAGAGCATTTATGTAAACATAAATGCTCTGAATCAAAAACTAGTTAAAAGAGTGAAAGTTTAGAAACTTTCACTCTTTTTACTAGTTTTTGATCTCGCATTCAATTTTACGAATTTCGTAAGTTATTTTTTTTTTGCTCATGAGTGAAATCGAGTTTGAAATTTGGAATCGAGTTGGTTATAATCGGACGGCGGACAAAAGTAATCAATATCGAATAAAAAGTGCATTCATTTATATTCAAAAAAATCGTCATATAACTCTTTGCAGGAGCAAGCACTCTGTTTCTGTAGACTAACTAATCATGTAAAATTCCATTGCCCAGAGCTTCGAATACACTCAGACACGCCACGTGGCTTAATTTATATTTCCAGGCGGGAGCTCTCGTTATGTACGAAAATAATACCAAAATAAAATAAAAAAAGAGGTTCAAAGACCTTCATAAAGCCACCATTACTTCACTTGCTTTGAGAACTTAAGAGTCATTTATACTACCACAAATTAAAAAAAAAAAAAAGGACTGCCTGCGACGCAGGAGGTTGCAGTTTCGATTCCCGCCTTACGATCGACATTTATTTGTTCAGGGCAAACGTAGTGTAGGACGCCCGCCGTCCAGGTGGGATGACGATTTGCGAAAGACTGCTGGCAGATGCTGGATGCGGCATGCTGAAGACAGGGCGCTATGGCGCTCATTAGGGGAGGCCTATGTCCAACAGTGGACTAATATAGGCTGATGATGATGATGTTCTGGTCGTTTTCTATGTATACTAAAAAATATCTATCTATGTATTGTAATATATTAGGTTTAACAGTAGGTATAATCACGATGTCCCAATCTCAAATGCAGATATATTGTGCTACGCCGATGATACTGCATTAATCTTTCACGGTACTTCGTGGCCAGAGGCGTATCTTGCAGAACGGGGTATGGCGCTGATCAATGAATGGCTACAGCATAACCTTCTCACCCTCAACACTAAAAATACAACATATTTGAGCTTCCACAAAACAGCGGCGTCAGCTCCAGGCACTAAAACGTGTATTCAAATACACTGTAGTACATGCTCAGGTCTTTCAGGGCCTTGCAATTATGAACCTCTTACTCTCTTTAAACTCACTAACTGGACTATCTATGTTTTTTTACTTTCAATTTAATATACTGTACTTACTTTAAAATAAATGCAAATTATTGAGTACTAGCAGCGCCTCGCGGTTTCACCCGCGTAG
Source organism: Eupithecia exiguata (assembly GCA_947086465.1). NCBI lineage: Eukaryota > Metazoa > Arthropoda > Insecta > Lepidoptera > Geometridae > Eupithecia > Eupithecia exiguata. Next base: position 1,419,551 of record OX352240.1, read on the forward strand.
TTCCCGTTCCCGTAGGAATTTCGGGATAAAAAGTAGCCTATGTCCTATTCCAGACTATAATCTATCTCTGTACCAAATTTCATCCAGATCCGTTTTGCCGTTCTGGCGTGATAAAGGAACAAACATCCATCTATCTATCCATCCATCCATCTAAACTTTCACGTTTATAATATTAGTGAGATTAGTGAGAAAATATTAGTGAGATTATATATAGTGAGATTTTCTCATTTGTTTTTTTTTGTTAGTTTCAGTAAACTGTAGCACCTATGATTTCTCCGATAGTGATTTAGCCTAGGGAAGTAATCAAAACACAAATACTGTACTAGAAATTAATAGCTGTGTGCAAATGATATAAAACAAATCCATCACATTCTACAAGGATTTTGGCTAAGGTATAGTATACCTTAGCCAAAATCCTTGTAGAATGTGATGGATTTGTATACAAAAAAAAACCACGACACAAATAACTAAAACTTACTTGCTTGTCGTCGAGTCTCAGATATAATTGTAAGCAATATTTATTGAAGGAAGGATTTTAGGAGTTTTTTTTATAGTCAATAGGCCGTCGTTTGACCACAATCTCACCTGATGAAAAGTGAAGCAACATATTTACGACAAAATCTGTTAAACAAACGGTACCAAATACTTATAAATATTACTCTAAAAACATTATTAAAAACTAAAACTTAACCTACTAGCTAACTACCTATGTACCTACCTATTACAATTTTATATAATAGTTAGTTAAGTTAGTACATAAGCTTAAGAATAATGTATGTACATTCTCATTTAAGTGAACCATGTTCTTTTTGAGAAATAAATTCTTTAAACTGAAACTGAGATGTGGCCGACGGTGTATCACGAAGGTCTAGGACAATGCAGTTGCAGCAACAGAAAATAAAACCGGCCAAGTGCAAGTCAGACTCGCGCACGAAGGGTTCCGTACCATTATCTACGAAAACGGAAAAAAAATCATGTTTGTGTATGGGAGCCGTCTTAAATATTTATCTTATTCTATTTTTTAGTATTTGTTGTTTTAGCGGCAACAAAAATACATCATCTGTGAAAATTTCAACTGTCTAACTATCACGGTTCATGAGATACAGCCTGGTGACAGACGGACTGACGGACAGCGAAGTCTTAGTAATAGGGTCCCGTTTTACCCTTTGGGTACGGAACCCTAAGAACGAGGGGTCGTAAAGGGATGAAAGGTTGGTGCTCCTCACACACGTACGAAGTAACTTTACCTCATCTGTGACCCTGTTACATTATAATTATACTAATGTAATATTTTAAAAAGAAAAGATTTGTTTGTTTGAATTGAATAGGCTCCGAAACTACTGAACCGATTTGAAAAATTCTTTAACCATTTTAATCCTACATTATCCCTGATGACGATAGGCTATAGATATAGAATATACCCGTGCGAAGCCGGGGCGGACCACTAGTTTATAATAAATGTCAAAACCTGTTCTGTAATTCTGGAAAACAGTAACGACTGTGTTTACCTTGGGAAATCTCGTGCGAAGCTGTATCACATATTCCGAGAATCCTTGAATTCCAGGAAACTTACCCTCGTTTACCCCCAGACGTCGGAGAAAAAGACCGCGTAAAAGACATCAACGCATACCTCCAAAGTTCGAAACGTAGCATTGCTTCATTTCTATTGTATGTATCTATGTATATGTAAGGTAATTACTTAGGGAACACATCGATAGAAACTTGGTTAATAGGTAGATCTAGGTGACGTAGAATTATAAAACCGGCCAAGTGCGTGTCGACTCGCACACGGAGGGTTCCGTACCATCATACATAGATTATTTTTTCGCAAAAGAAAAATCTAACAAATAGATTTTTTAATCTGAAAATAAAAAAGTTAGTATTACGCGATCACCCATCCAAGTACTGACCGCGCCAGACGTTGCTTTAACTTCGGTGATCTTTACCCCATGTGGTATGGATTTTGCCCTCTTTAATTATGAAATTAATTTTACTTTTATTATTTGTTGTTATAGCGGCAATAGTTATAAACACTCCCTCAAAATTTCAACTGTCTAATTATTATAGTTCCGAGATACAGCCTTGACAAAAGTAGATAAAAAATCTAGTTCTTTATATGGGAGGCTCCTTTGATTTTACAATTTATTTTATTTATAACATTTGTGTTGTTGTAGCGGCAAGTAAAATAAAAATTCTAACTGTATACCTTTTACGGTTTATGAGATACAAGCCTTTTGAAAGACGAACAGACAGCGGAGGTCCCGTTTTCCACATTTAGGTACGAAACTCTAAAAAGTAGGTAGTTTATAATAGAAACGTAAGTTTTGACCCTTGATATAAGTTTCCCAGGTAAAGTTTTACAAAAATCATTAATATAACCCTGTACAACTTTTCTCAATTCAGAAAAAAATTACACAAAAATTAACAATATTTTTTTTTATCAAACCATTCACTATATTATTTGATAAAAACGCAAGTTTTCTTTCATAATATCTTAAGAAGTTTTTCGGGACGCCTTAGGATATTTTTTTTTGTGGACCACATCGGAATTATGCTGCATACAAAAGCGAAAGAATTTTCCAAAACGTTCCATATCGCCGAACATTTTACATTAAAAAACAGACATACACACACCCGATCCTAAAAACTTTTGTTTTTCGTCGATTAAAAAATTATAGAAATAGATTTTCTGTAAAAAAATATTTTCCCCACTAAATCATTCACGTGCAGGGCGCTCGCGCAGGCACAATGCGCACCGGACGTGACGTCACGGCACCAATGGCCGTGTGTCGATGACACCACACTGGCCACATTGTCCGACACATGTGCGCTTATCTGTGTGCGCCTCGTTAGGTTAAATACCTACACTGTAATGTACTGTCTAATAAAGGTCAGCTGATAAAGTTTTGTTTGTGGAAGGGTCCTTGGTTCGATTGAGTATTGTGAGTATTGGGCTTTTGGCGTTTCTATTTGGACCAGATTTCAGGCACTAAGCTGGATATTTTGATAATTTGCTGTAATGTTAGATTATACACCCTATTTTTGGCCCTTTGGTTTAATCTCGTAGAGCATTGCGGGGTTCAGACATAGCCTAAATATGACGTTTCTAAGCAATTTCTAAGCGATATTATTCCTAGAATTCTAATTTTGATTAAAGGATTGTTTAAGTAGTATGAAATAGATATTCTGACCGTGGTTTTACTTGCGTTTTTCCGTGATAAAAAGAATACTATAAGAGCGGGACAGAGCATAACTTTTGCACGCAAAAAGCAAGATTGTATACAAGAAAACAACGACTGGCTTAAAGGAAACAAGTAATTAGTTAAAACCTTTGAATCAAAATGTAATTTACTAGTAGCCCCTCGCGGTTTCACCCGCGTAGTCCCCGTTCCCGTGGGAATTCCAAGATAAAACGTAGCCTATATCAATATCAATCATCATCAATATCAAACCTATATCAATCCCCGAAAAGTAAGCTTTTTAATGATGAAATGTTTTTTGAAATCGGTCCAGTACCTACTTTTTAAGTTTTTTCGTTACATACAAAAATTTCCTCATTATATTATACTAGCAGCGCCTTGCGGTTTCACCCGCGTAGTTCCCGTTCCCGTGGGAATTCCGGGATATAAAGTAGCCTATGTTCTATTCCAGACTATAATCTATCTCTGTGCCAAATTTCATCCAGATCCGTTCAGCCGTTCTGGCGTGATAAAGGAACAAACATCCATCCATCTATCCATCCATCTAAACTTTCACGTTTATAATATTAGTGAGATAATATATTATTGTACTTTTCGATAGACGGCAGGGTTCCTGAGATCCCGACTAAATTATTCGTGAAATAGTGCACTATCATGTTTTTTATCGGTTTTTACTCAATCTTGTTTTCACATTAAGTGAACCAGAGAAATAATGTAGAATATTATGTAATTCGACTTTTTTACCACAGTGACCCCGTGAGTGCTGAGATCTAGACCTAGTTTGACAACCAAACCCGTTAGGTTCGCCTCTTAAAGCGTAAAGAGGTAACAATAACAAACATACATCCAAACTGTCTCATTCATATTATTAGTGTGATGTGATCTTTTTTCTAAATTCAATGATCTGGCGGCATCATTACACTACATTGTATGACAAATACTGATAAATAGTTTAGTTTGCTCGTAACTATGTATGTTAATGACCAGGGGCTTAATTAAACTCTTAATGACCTTCCGAAACACAAAGGGAAACCACAAGGGGATTATTGGGAAATGTCCCAACAACTACAATGTATTTGTCATTTGTACCTATAATTAGGAATATCTTTATACATTGAAACTTTTGAAACTATCATGGTTATTAACATAAAAATCATTTAGAACGGGTTGAAACTGTGCCGTAATATTGGAAAACTCAAAAATTTAATCATGGTAAATATCCCGTTCTAAATGATAGAAATCATTTAGAACGGGATATTTATACATATTTCAGATTTCAATTCAAACTCATTCAACTTTATTTCTTTAGGTTAAATTTTATCCGTACTTACTATAAATAAGTATTTATATATAAATACTATACTTAACTACTATAAATTATTATTTGTATTCAAATAAAAAATGGTGCTAATGATTTAATCAAGCAATTTAACTCGGTCCGATTTCAGAATAACTTTCACTGACATCATTTTAAGTAAAAGGTAGATGTCTGAGGATGAGTACCTACCTACTATAAGTGCACGTTTTCTACAGCTGTAAAAATAAATCAACGATTAATAATGAATGTTCTAATGTGCTTTATAGGTGAAACCGCGTGCAGAAATAACGTACCTAAATTAACAAACCTAAGTACCTAAGTTACATATGCGTTAAGAAAATCTAAACAAAATGCAAAAATAAATAAATAATGCTGTACAATCCACACAGCATCAAGCTCTGCTCAGCTCCAAGCTAAGCAGAGCTTGTGTTATGGGTAGATACTAGATAACTAATAAACATAATACAATACATTTACATAGATAGATATATTTTTAAGTCATCTTTTGGTTTTTTCCTTTCGTTTCTCCAATAACTGAGTCAACAAAAACGTAAAAGCTTAGGCTCAGGGGTGCAGGTTCAATCAGTTCGCAGGTCATCTCGTCGGAAATGAAACCTTCAATGGTTAAATGTTAAATTCGATGACATTTTCTTAATTAACCTACTTCGCTCAGCAGCTCGAAGCGGAACCTTGCTTTAACGCATATTTTAGAAGGCATGTTTTGTATGTGACGAATTGTTATAGTCAAACTTTCCGCTAAGCTTCTCGCCAAAAACATGGCAATTTATTCATTAAAAAAAAGTCATTATGCATTATAAAAAAATGTTACCATTAAAAGAAGGTTACTGAAAAGCCAAAAACAAGCTTTCAACATAAATTAGAAACTGATAAAGCATTTACACGAAAACATAGCCTCGGAAAACAACCCTCCTTGCGCAGTCGGGGAAAAACTTAGGCTTCGGAAACAAAACCATATTTAACCTACTCATAGAACGGACGGTACGTTTTCAGGGATTTTTTATAGCTCTGATGTCTACAAAGATAGCTTCAGGAAATAGGAATCAATAACTGAGTGACCTGGTTCCTCCTCCTCTCGTATACCAGAACTTATGATAGCAGAAACAACTCGAAGTTATCGAAGTTTAAAGATTCTGTTTGTCTTCGAGAGTTGAACATGAACAGGCTTCGGTGTTAGTTATAGTTTGTGCTTTCGATCGTAAGTTATAAATGCATTGGAATTTACGATAGGTTTTGAGCTCTAGTTTTAAGATATTAAATCTTGCCTACAATTAGAAAAATGTATGAACTAGTAACTGGAATAAGTAGAAAGCACAAAACAAGTGATATTTAAGTGAATTTTTTCTTAAGGGCAACTTTCATGGCCCACATCTTATCGCTCCAGAGCAATCTCTTCCAGACCATCTTGAATGGATAGGATCGCTGGATTTTACATTATTTTAAATATGTATATAGGTACTTAATGAAATATAATTTTAACCGTAGGAAGAGAAAATATATAATTGCGACAAAAAGGCACAAAGATATACCATTTACACAAGCAAAGCTTTTTCTATTTCTTCAAGTTTTTTCTTTATTATTTATAAATTATAAAAGCAATTTCGTTAATGTTGGCCTGTTTTGATACTCAGTAACATTAAGCAAAGCTTGGGCGGGCGGGCGGCTACCGCCCTATGATATAAGCCCCCTAGAAGCCCGATTTAGGTCATTCATGTTTAAAGTTACGTTTTTTTCGCTAACTTATTCTGTGTATGAGATCGAGCTACGTATTCTTCTGTGTAATGAACATCCCATGTGACAGTCGAGTTAGGTATTACTCTATTCTCCCTATAAAAATAATAATGCTGGAAAATCTACACAGCATCATCTAGCCCCAAGCTAAGCAGAGCTTGTGTTATGGGTACTAGTCTACTGGATAACTGTTAATACTTAAAATAATACATTATACAGGGTTATTGGTAAATTAGTAACACTACGTGAACTGCAGGTTGTGCCCATCATCACAAACACGTTTGTGAAGACGCCAATTTATCAATAACCATAGATAATTTTATTGCAAAAAATTCGAGACATACGGTCTAAAGTAAATAGGTGGTTTATGTGGTATATGAAATAATGTATTTATACCATTATGATCTTTAATTTATGGGTTTGGCTTCATATTACATACTACCTGAGCCCCGCGGTGTTATCCGCTTAAATAAAAATGTATTTGAATTAGTTGACATGGAGATACTGCAGTTTTCCGGGATCAACAGCCTAGATCTTTTAACTGTCCTGGATTAAAAGATCTAGACTTTTGATCCCGGAAAAGTGCAGTATCCCCGTATAAGCTATTCTAGTCCCAAATTTCATGTAAATCCTTTGACGTGCATTTTGAGAGCTGTGTTTCATGACGAATCCCAATGACGTCCTCTGTGGCTGTGGCTGGTTGCGGGTTCGTCGCGGGTTGGCGTTAGATTCAATTTTTTTGTGTTTTTAATGAGGTAGGGCCCATATACTTGCCTAATTGGCAAGTACCCTACACGTCCCCTCAAATGATTTACATGAAATTTGGGACCAGGATAGCTTGTACGGGGATACTGCACTTTTCCGGGATCAAAAGTCTAGATCTTTTAATCCAGGAGTTAAAAGACTAAAACATGTCATTTTCGACGTAAAAATATGAAAAATCGCATTTTGCATATTTTTGCATACATTTCTTTATAGGTGTGTATTATTAAGAAAAATAACAACCAGGGACCTAGATATTTACTAGAGATGGGCCGAATATTCGTTTTATATTCGGTATTCGGCATATTCGGCAGCTTTACCGAATATTCATATTCGGCCGAATATTCGGTTAAATCACCTAATGTTCGGCAAAGTGATTTTTTGAGTTTTTACTGTTAAGACCCGTGTATTATCATGATTTGAGTGTACAGTGTAATGAAGTAAGTATTTTAGAGTGTAGCTTTCTGATTTTGTCGTCACTGAAGCTTTATTTTCAATTAAAGTAGGTTGGTAAAAAGATAATAACTTCAATCAATATCTTCACGCCGCCGGATCCCTTGCAGGGTAGGCAAGGAATCCATAATAACTTAATGCAAAATATAGGTATCTAGCTGTTTTGGGATTAGGCTTCTGTGTTAACTCTTTATAATAATATATCAAACAGGCCTTAATTGAAGGAAAATAAACAAGATATTTATTTCGGTCAGTCTTTATTGTGTTAGAGAATAGCTGAATCAAATCACAACACCTTAGTAGATTACGAATAATATTTTTTTCTGGTTTCTACTCAGCATAGCGTCGCAAAATATATTTATTGATATTAAACGTTTAAACCTATCCTATTCAACCAATATAGTTCTTTATAAAGAAAATTAGTAATTTGTTTGTACTTTTCAGGTTGATATTTAAGAGATCAATCTCTTAATCTACACATTAAGAGTTAGGAACTAAATTATAGTCTACTGAGATATAAGACAAATATGACATCTCATATACGACGGAACGGAATCAAATGTACCGAATATTCGGTTCGGTAAAAGTTTTACCGAATATTCGGCCGAATGTTCGTATTCGGTGAAACCCATATTCGGCCCATCTCTAATATTTACTATTCGAATACAAAAAACAACATGATATGGTGGAAATAAGCTCGAATTACAAATCATTTTGGTAGTACGTTTGTATGGTCAAATCATCATCCGCAGGCCTCTTAAAACGCCACAAATCCTGCTAAACCCGTTAAAAGTGCATTCAGTTCCCCAAATAACACCTCCAAAACCAGCTCCCGTATTAATCACCGACAATTAATACAGTTTGAGTTTAGCAAGCGTATTGTTTTGCAACCGACGGAAGCAGTAGGTGTAGGTACCTCTACAGCGGTAGCTAGTTGCTTGCTATTGTTTGAATTCGGGTCAGTACCTAGACCGAACTGGTACCGATGTGTGATATGCTGGGGATATACTTTACCATTAAACTTGTATGTATTGCTTGTACAATCCAGGGGAAGAATTCTGATCACCAATCGGTTTACTATGACAGTGGTATTGTCGTAGAATTGTGCTTAAATGAAAGAAACTCTAGGGCCTTTTCTTTTGTAAAAAGGCTTACTAAAAATATCTAGACCTAGAGAATAAAAAAGCTTGGAATGAGTTTTGCTCCAGCGCGAAAATTAACATTCAACGTGAAATTGCACTGTTTTGCACATCATGTGGTCGAGATCTTAGGAACCCTGCGGTCTATTGAAATGACTTATGTTTTGATTCGTAGGTTTACTAATTGGTTCTTTCAGATAGTTTTTTTCTTGTAAATAAGCAAAAACTCAATTTTTGCAATTGCGCCGTTCCTAAAACGCATGCCCTGTCCCGCTCCTATAAACGCATAATCCTATGCCTATCCCTTTCACAAGATGGCGCGCATTGCGCCCTCTTAAGTAATTTTTGTGACGTGTCAAAGAGTCTTGTAAGGTCTAAAGGAAAAAAGCACTAAGTTTAGTTTTTTTTTGGCTCGTTTATGAAAGCATGCTCAGGCGTAGATCATGATAGTCGATGACTGCGCAAGCTTTCATACGGTCCTAGAACTTGATAAATTGTGCAGTGCTATTTGCACGGAGATTGATAAAATGGTTCAACCTTGACACCTTCAGCACACTTCCCTCCACCTGTAGTTTCTGTCATCAATGGTAAAATGAAAAAAGTGTGTGTCTCACGTATTTTTTTTGTGGAATTTTGTTTTTTTTTTCGTTGTATTAAGACCCCTATGAATGGTTCGTTCTTGCATAAAATGATCAGCTTTCTAACAGTACTGCAAGTTACAAAATTTTTGATCGTAAATGAAGAATTTTTGTCAGAGCGAGACAAAGCTGAATTTTCCACAACAAATTAAAAAAATGTTGATTTTAAAGACTGCGAGATTCTAAGCTTTCGTATTATCATTTGCTGAAATCGGTCTTTAATAGTACCGAGAGGTGAAAATTCCCAAACTTAGTAGTTTGATCCAAGCAACTTATCATTGTCTATTTTGTCATTTCTTTGGCTAATTTGGATAGGAAATGGACCAAATTAAAGAACTCAAAACAGCCCTTCAATCAAATTAAATAAATGTCAAACTTTTTTTTTCAGTGAGTTGTTACTGACTCATTTGCCCCTCACCGGACAAGATGTTTGGCGGCAACTATACGTTACTTATATTATCCCTGGCTAATCTCTTGCAAAGCCACGGACAGAAGCAAGCGCTAGATAAGTTCTTACTCAATATTCTTTCGATAAGCAGAGCTGAAACTGAATTTCATTACCTGGCATTGAGCTGAAGTTTATCTTATCCTCAAGGGTTGCAGCAAGCTGATACACTATCTTATCGCGGCAATAATCTGTAACTGATTGTGGCTTTACTTCTTCAATAATGGTTCCCAATTAGGTACCTAAGTTACTGAAAGCGCCTCACCTGGGGCCGAATTCTGTCACTGAATCTCCCATACATGAAAGAAACTCTAGATAGTGCGTGTGGTGGTTTGCACAGAGAGGTTGATAGAATGGTTTCAACCTTGACACTTTTGACACGCGCCTCTCCATGTGTAGTTTCTTTCATCAAAGGTATAATGCTAAAATTAATCAACCCTCTAACTGAGCCCGTGGATGTCGTAGTAGCTGACTAAGGACCTACTGAAGAAAGGGCAGCAGCTTCTGTGTGATTTATTTTAACACCATCACTGCGATCACCAACCCGCCTGCCAACCAAAAAAATTGAGGTTTTTTTGTATTAGGCATGTTCAGCTGTGGTCTTATACCTACTTCTTTCTTTGCTCTACTTTCATAATAAGCACGGTCAAAGACTGGAATGATCTTCCAGCGTCTGTGTTCTCGCCCGAGTACAATCTTGGAGTTTTCAAATCCAGAGTGAATAAGTTCCTTCTGGGAAAGAGTGCTCCATCTTAGGCCACATCATCACTTTCAAGTGAGATGGTGGCCAAACGTTTGACCATCACCAATAAAAAAAACCTTTGTTATGATGATGTTGATGATGTAAGTGATTGGTAGTAAGTAACAACATTACAGTACAAGAGAACGTTTCGTTTCCGTGTGCAATGTGTGCGAATCTCTCTTAAGCTGTCTTTATTACGTTGTATGTAAAATTTACAAATCATCAATTGGTGGGTTTAGAAAACACTAGTGTCTTACTAGATAATCTACTTAGGAATAAGGATGCTTCTTACTAGAAAAAAAGTTCAAGTAGGTACTTAATTGAAATTCTCGACAGTAAATTTACCTATACTTACATATATGTTATCTAATATCTAAGCATTCTTTACCTATGGACAAAACTTTGAAGCAATTTTTTTACGATTTTCTAGCAGTTTTTTTGTTGATAAAAACGATTTTATATTAAATAAGTAGTAGGTACCAAATATTTCATTTATTCGAAGACAATGACAAGAGTACAACCAAACACTACTAACAAAACACACATTGACAGAAAACTTATTTCTTATCTACAAATCTTTATCATTTAATGACAGTAAAACACCTAAAAACTAATAAAAATTAAAACAAACGGCACAGCATGTAAAACTAATATAAAATCCGCTTTATATTCCGAGCGGAAAGCGTTTCTGAAAGCGGGTTCGTTGACCCGAGAGCGTTGAACCTATTCCGGAGCAGCGTCCAATTTGGGGGTCACTGGTGCTCTGCAATTGGTAAGGGTTCATACAGTTCAGTGTGGTCGAAAATGGGCCCAATTCCCACTTGATCACGGAAACTTGATCACGACCTCGATTTTTGAATCGCTGACACTCTGAGCGCTCGGTGTGGCTCGATTAGTACCGATTTTCGCGTGAATTTTGTCAATTTTTGGGTCGCTCGTCGACGGCAGCGAATGGTTTAAGCTACTTCATTATAAATTATTGTTATTGCTACTTTTAGAGAACTATAGTGTTTAGCTAGGTAAACCTTATTTAGGATTTAAGGCAGTAATAACCAGAAAACATGTAAAATTTTGCCTTTTTCACATTATCTATCTACTTGTGTCAAACTGTGAATACTCTATGCGTTACGTTTTTTTTATGTTAACGTTTTTTTAGGCTTACAAAATAAGCACATAGATAAGTCAAATTTTATACTATTTATACAGTTTTACAAATGGTGACATTGTCTAGCGAAAGCGTAGACGAAGTTCTTCGAACTAACACTTCACACGATCGATGTGGCTCGAATTCAATGCTATTGATTTTCTAGTGTGAAATCTATGACATGATTAATTGACTACTTGGAATACCTATGTATATCAAAATTACATTTATTTCCTAATGCTTACCATAAGCATTTCGAATTTTAGATCAAGTCAAAATGCCCCGTCTCTTTCGGAAACTGCCAATTTCTCAAACAACTCACGAAGTTGCTTCGCTGATTACCAACTTTTGCGGTCGTTCATTTGGACATTTATATTATAAACTTTCTCTGAATCTATAAATATCTACGCATTTACCTTTTAGACAATAACTCATTTCGGGTGGCCACCTCTTTACGTTTATGTCATCATCCGTCGGGCTTCAGCATCAGTGTGGCAGTTACTCTCGAACCACGTGGCCTTATGCGAGATGATGGTAAAAGGCCTGACGGTATGACTCTGATTCCTTGGAAGATGGGTCGGCCTTTAGTTTAGTTCTTATATTGCAGGGACATCAGTAAGGGCCGGCTCCGCAGCAACATGGGGCAACGAGGTTACCAATTTGATCCGTTTGGGGTCCTGTTGCACACGCAATATACAAAGATCTTACAAAACTCTTAATGGAGTCCACAGGTGATCCGAATGCTGGCTTTTAGTTCGGTCGACGAATTAGCATTGCCATTCAACGTGCCAATGCTGCCAGCATTCTGGGCACTCTGCCTTTTGGTAATGGCTTAGATTATTAGGAAATAGATATGTGTAAATGGTAGTTGTAATTGTTTTGTTTTGTTATTGTAATTTTTTAATAAATGTCTACGCTTTGCACATTAAACATTGCCCTCCCTCTGAAATAGGGTAGACGCTTGAGAGAGGTCTGAACGACGATGTGCATCTTCAAACATAGCAAACACAATTGCACTAACATTGGATCAAGTGACCGAACAGTCACGTTCATACTGTTATTTTTTTGTCAGAATTTGCACTGTTTTTCGATTTGAGCACTTTCCTACAGCATACTGCTGTCAATTATTTTCAAACTCAACGCCGAAAAGAGAATTTTGCATTATTGTGTTATAAGTTTTTTGAATATTGAACATAATATTATCATTGCATAGAAGGTAATGGAAAATGCCGGCTTGAGTGTAGGCACTTGTACCAACCATAAAAACACCTACGAAATCAGTAAACGTACCTATTTTTTGCATTTTCTTGGTGTGCAATAAAGTGTATTGTATTGTACCTCGTAAATTGCTTTAGGCACTAAAGCTAAAAAACGTAACACTTCCGAAAGTTCAGCCAACATATTTCCAAAAACCGCGTAGATCGCAAACACTAACAAATATTTTAAAGTTTCGACAGCAAACTGATCAAATCCACAACGAGCTTTTAAGCCTTCGGGTTTCATTTTCGCTTTAGAGTGGGAGCAGATTTTTGACAGCTTTCAGGGAAAATATTGCGCAGCGGGCGCTCCATTCGAAACTGTCAAAAACCTGTTCGCGCTGCCTACGGATCCTATTCTGCTAAAGTAATCGCTTTTAACAATGGTATTGTTGTTATTCAAAATCGCTACCATACACACGTTTTGAATGAAATAAACATAAGAAGGGACGCACGTCAAAAGTTTCGAAGAAACTAATCTAGAACCATTCGTGACCATTCTATCCATCTCCGTGCAAATAGCACCGCACTATTTGGAGGCATTTTTATGGTTTCGAGATCGATTTCGAAATGGTCTCACTCTGTCCGTCCCCAGTCTTTCTTGAATATCTCAGTAACTACTGCAGCTATTAATTAGAAATTTAAAATAATAATACTATTCGTGCGCCATTACTGACTTCAAAAAAAAAAATATATAAATAAATGATAATTTTCATTACAAATTGTGATGTTGAAAATTCAAAAGAGACCTATGGGGGCACGTATGGGGGACGTGCCCCGCGCTTTTGTTAAAATATTAAAACCGGTATGTATTTCGAATGATTTCCTCAAATGATGATGAAAATACAGGGTTATTGGTAAATTAGTGACAATACGTAAACTGCAGGTTCAGCCCATCATCACAAACACGTTAGGGAAGACGCCAGGTCTTAATTCTTAATTTTGGTATAGGTATCCCCCGCAATTCAATAATCGTTCGTTAGACAGGTTTTATTTGAAACTCAACTTAAAAAAACAGCTCTGCCCTGAATTAACAGAAGATATGAGAGTGAAAGATCGGTCTTAAGTAACTCGTTGGGTCCCAGACAAAGATATTTTTTCATTTAGTATCAGAGGTGACTTATATTTTTTAGAATTTAAACTTGGCGCCTTCACGAACGTGTTTGTGATGATGGGCAGGACCTGCAGTTCACGTATTGTCACTAATTTACCAATAACCCTGTATAATTCTGTTCAGTTCAGTTTGTGACAGGATGCTTGCTTACTCCTGAAACCAGCTGGTCTATTCATATGTACTCGTGACTGTTTTTCTCATACAATTTTCGCGGTAATAGGGTATTTGCTTAGATTATTATTACTTTTTTATTCGATTATTTATGTTATTTCATTACGGAATAATAACCACCCACATATTTTTATATTATTATAAAAAAAATATGAAAAATAAAACGGCAATCAGTTGCGGGTGGTAAAAACGCTGCCCTTTTTCTGTGACGTCACCGTTCAGTTTGTCAACTCAATACCTATACTTCGGTTCCTTCAATCTAAATAAAATTAGAAACAAATAAATGATAAAAAAACATTATAATTATTATGTTGTTTGTGTGTTGTCTTATAAATAATTTTCTTTCTTTAAAAAAGATATCCCGCTAAAAGCTTCATGACAATACAGTGAACAGTGACGTCAGGTTTAAAAATTTTGTGAATGAGTCTTAAAATATCTACTTTTCAATGATTAAATTTAATAATAAAACAAAAAATAAAAATAATCTGCCGTTTTGAAGTCACATAAATACCCTATTGGTTAATTTGTTGTCGTTTTTATTCGTAATATCCAAATTGTGTTGAGATGACGACTGACAGAAATAAATCTCACTTCTCACTAATATTATAAACGTGAAAGTTTAGATGGATGGATAGATGGATCGATGTTTGTTCCTTTATCACGCCAGAACGGCTGAACGGATCTGGATGCTCTGTGCCAAATTGGCACAGAGATAGATTATAGTCTGGAATAGGCTACTTTTTATCCCGGAATTCCCACGGGAACGGGAACTACGCGGGTGAAACCGCAAGGCGCTGCTAGTAGTAAATAAAATAAATAATGCTGGACAATTCACCCGGCATCATCTAGTCCCAAGCTAAGCAGAGCTTGTGTTATCGGTTTTTAGGCTTCCTTACCTAAAGGGTAAAACGGGACCCTATTATAAAGACTTCACTGTCCTAGGCAAAGGCTTCTGTTATTTCCCAGGAAGCTTCATCATCACTATCATCAAGCATACCTCATACGTCTACTGCTGCTCATAAGCCTCACTCAGACGACGCCACGAATAGGAGCCTTAAACCTGCCTCCGTTCAGCGAAGCTCTGCGACCGCTACCAGAAAACTTTCATCATCATCAGCCTATATACTAGTTCACTGCTGAACATAGGGCTCCCCTATGTCCACGACCTAGCGCCCTGTCTACAGCTAGACGCATCCAACGTTTGTCTGCAGTCTTGTTTTTTTTTAAATAAAATGGTTTTTGTTTCGCTGGTTTTTTGTTCGAAATGTTTAATGTATGCTCTGAAACTGCGAGTTTTGATAAAAGAAGATAAATATTACAACGTAGCTGTACCAAAGCAGAAACCACCTTCATTCGCCCTATCTCGAGTTTATTGACTCAATGTTTACTTGTTACAGATGGAACAGTACACTACTTTCAAATGACATTGGGTTACAATTTCAGTTTTATTCTTGTTATTTTACATCCGATGAATCATTTGATTGTTTTGAAAAACTTAAACTGAGATGAAATTACTGAAACTTAACCTAACCTCGGAAATATTTAATGGGACCAACTCAGGATCATTACATCAAAATGGATCCATAAATGATGGAGGAATCGAAGAACATTGTAAACAAAGTTAAAGAACATACATTTAGCCGAACATAGAACCTCCTCCTTTTGTTAAGGCCGGTAAATGGCACTGGGCCGAAGCGAATGACGTAATCGAAGGGAGTTCTATGTCCAGCGGTGGGTTGAGCTGTTAATTGCACGAAAATGTGCGTGACGAGGCGTTGAGTTTTCGTATTAATAAAATTTGTATCTTTTGCGTAGTAAATAATAGTAGATTATACACTAAGGGGATAAAGCACTGTTTTATGTCACGGGAGCGAATTGAATCCCGAACGTAACGAAGGACTCATAATTTAACTCCTGAGCGTAGCGAGGGAGTTATAAGTTAATTCCTGAGCGAAGCGAGGGAATTAAGACTGAGTCCTGAGTGCAGTGAGGGGTTCAACCGCCCAAGACTAAAACAGTCTTATCCCCGAGGTGTATACTCTACTTTTCACACCTTATGCGAGACAAAAAAACAGGCTCAGTAGATAAATAATGTTTTCCTTTGACTTCTCTGGCAGCAGATTGTTGACAATGCCTATGGCATCTAATTTGATAAACTCAGGAGTCAAAACACTTTCATCACTCGACATTTTCAATATTATTTTTGAAATTAAATCTTCTATAGGCACCTACAAGAACTCGATTTGTTCGTCACGCGTGAACAAATGAAGGCGCGCGACGTTCCAAATTCGAAAGCACAAGCCGTGGTCCTAGATTCGAAATTCGAATTTCGAACACCGCGCTCCTCCGGACCGGGGTTCACACGGAGGCAAACTTCATTTATTTTGTCAAATCAAGTAGGCCATGGCCTAGGACAAATTGTGTTTAGCAAAATTAAACTTTATGCATATAGTAATAAGAATTATGAAAAGTGAAATCATATTATTAACCAGCGGGTTATAATGAAATTCAGTACAACATTATAACCCGGCTAATACCAAGGGATTTAATGTCTTGCTTTCGGTAGGGTTTACATGACCTATAATTCGGCATTGTCGAGCATGTGGTTTGAAAAGTTATATTTTGAATCACTATCTTAAAAAGTGCGCGCAGCGTCGCGTCGTGTTGCGTCTCGGTGTGAGCTGACCCTTATAGGGTTGATTTTGGGTTTGAGTGGCAGCTTAAATTCAAAATCCTGCATTTTTGGTAGGCAACGCTAGCAGAAGTGTTGACAGTTTTGTAACGAAAACTCGTTCGCGGAGAGCAAACTTTTCATTCAAAGCTGTCTAAAAGCCCGCTGACCAAAAATTTATCCAAGGTAGTTTTTGGGGCGGATTGTAGTTTCTGTGTTGATTTAAGTATACATTACATTGCTTGAAAATTAAAAAGCCGTAAATTCTTCTTGTGACTGCTTTCACTTTATTACCTGGTTCACGTAGTTGCGCAGTGGATGTGCTAACGAAAATGATTTATTAAAATAAACTAAACCACCTCATACATTGTATACGAGGTAGTTTATACTCCCGAGCGTGGGAGGATAACATGACCGAGTTAAACTGGGTGGTTTTGGCCCGAGTGAAAAAAATATACTTTTCACTTCGATTGTGACAAAATCAAAACTTACCTTCAGTAAATATTGCACACAGTTTTCACTTGTCTACTTTACGAATCTGTCGTTAGTCGAATTAGATACATATTATTTCATTTATTTCGACCGCAACAGAACCACTATCTGATAGAATTAAATTATTACTATTTCTTTTCCATTCTGTCCCATTTGCTTATATTCAATTTATTTTCACTTGAAGCCATTTTCAATTAAATAAGCCAAGTTCATGTTCAGTTAAATTTGTAGTAAACAAATGTTCCATAGAATTTGCGCTGATACCAACTTTTTATGTAACTTCGTTACGCGCATCGCAAAGTTACTACCTTAGCATTCTACGCAATCTACCATGGAGGAAGAATCACCCTACGAAACACCAAACAATCACCAAGCAGGGCTTTCAGTTCCATTTTCAAAAATAAACTCTAATAAAATGTTTGTTCTCTGTAATAATTGAAACACCAAAAAAAGAGTCGAGTCTTTATGCAAGAGGACGAATGTCTTGTATCGGCTGATGATTCAGAAAAAAAATTAAATAAAAAAATACTTTTATTCCCCAGGGCGTATACTCGAGTTATACGCGCGCTAAGTCACCCTATAATAACACATTTTTTGAGCGAGAGAAGTGTTTATTAGTTAATTTGCATTATATTCCACATCAACACCAGTAATCCAAATTTTATTTTGATCTGTTCAGCAGTTATCGGTACTGATTCCACAAACATTCCTCTATATAATATTAGTCGGAAAATCTCAATTACCCTGGTTCAAAGAAGTTACTAACTCTTCAATTCGTTTCATCATCCAAAATGTAAGCCGTGGTCGACGTGCAACAGAAATACATGACAACCACGCAGCACAATTAAATTAGGTAGCAGGCCACCATATTTATAAATAACTGCGATGCGACACGTTCGTAACCTTGCTCGGACTGCCAAGTTACCCGCTAGATGGCAGGACGTGGAGCGAAAAGTTTAATAATAGGTACCTAGTACATTCTTTTCAGGTTATGTCACAAATTCACGATATGTTTGCTTATTGTTTATCAAAACTTTTGATGTTATGAGAGCTCTTTACATTGTCTACATAAGACTCGACTTTGTTACAAAGTGCAAACGTAGCTATTTCTTGTAAGGAGTTAGGAGCTTAGCAACGTATTTTGAAATGAAAATAAGGTACCAAAAGAGTTTGACTTGAAATTTCATTACATTAGGCTATTTGCTACTAAAATTCTATTAACGTATTCAGCAATTACCATAATAACGTTTTATGAGTATAATTTAACGTTTTAACAATAAAATTGCGACATTGATTTGCCTTTCATTCGTCACTGTTACATAACCAAATCAAACAGACGTCTTCAAAACAACTCGCATTTTAAAAATTTGCAAAGTGAAGCATGTTTTCAATTGTTCATGGGCATGCAACCATTTTAAATCTGTCTTATGGCATTTCTACCAGCCATTATGTCGCTTTAGAAAGTAAAAAAATGTGTAAAATAGATTAAAAACCCATATTTTTCAGTTTGTATGTTTCAAAAAGTCTATGTGTTCCAATTTATCCAAATTTGTGCTTGTTACGTTCGCTTCACGTTTCGACCTTTATCTTATCAGTAAATACTTTATACAGATAATTTATTATGTATGAATTCAAATGCGCAATCGCTTATTACGTATGTAACAGCTGTTCTATGTATAGCTCCTTCGTTTACATGACTTTGCTTTCTAGAAGTTTATAGTTACATTTGTGTAAGTTTGATAAAACGTAAAAATACTGTCATATATTCGCGAAACACAGTTTTCTCTTAGTGAACTTCTCTTACTGATGACGAAAGGTTTTTAAACGAAAATTTTATAAGCTATGAATTATATTATTCAATTGTACACACAAATGAATTCATTATCTTTCATGATTATATAGAGAGGACGGAACACTTGTTCAGAAATCGCAAATATTGTTCGAGGACAAACGAATTTCATCTATTCATCTATTGTGTTAATACAGACATTTTGAGAAGTTTCAAGATACCTAACTCAAAAGTTTCCTTCCGAACAAAGCGTAACAAACAAGTTAGGTTAGATTCTAAAATCCGCGATCTACCTAGAGGTCGTTAAAAGACAGAAAACAAAGCAAAACTCGCGAATTGGAACAGCCTCAGCGTCGCTTGCGCATGTGTGCGTGGGGTACGTCACCTTGACACAGCAACAGTTCAACAAGTTTCGTTGGAGTTGTCGAGTCTACTACAGTTGTAGACTGTTTAGCGTGACCGAGCCGGCAGATTTGCCTAAAGATCTATTTTGCAAAACTAGTTATATATTTGTGAGTAACGTTTCTGACAACATTCGTAGCAATCGCAACGAAAGGGTCGTTTTCACGAATTTTATTTACAGGCTAAAGTTTTGACTCGTTTAGACTCTAAACATATTGCATTAGTATCTATTTGTGTATGACCTTTTGTAATGTTTGTCTCACGGAATCAAACTATCAACCTTCTTTTCCCAGGCAGACCTTCGCCCACTGCGCCAACGAGGTCGTCTAAAACACAGTTTGCAAACAACATTAACTACCGTGCTAATGCCGACTTGCCGATATAGACGGGCGGTCCCGCTCGCGCATTCGTAGCATATTTATCACTGCGCAAGAGTAGGACGGCGCGTAGACGCTTTCAGAATGACTGCTAGTGCTACGCGGTTCACGTCCGCCATTTTGTCGACGTCGAGCCTCTGTTTGCACATGGCAATGCTTTTGCAAATAATTGATCAGAGTATCTCATGAATTGGCAATTGGAGTTTAAGGTGTACTTTGGATTTATAATTGGGTCTCGTTACTTGAATTAATTAGGTAAGTGATAGGTATTTTAAAGGTTGAGAAATATGGTTAGATGGATTGGTAAATAACAGCGTTGGCTTTAGATACTTACAGGATTGAATTATTTTTGCGCAAGAGAGGGACGGCGCGGTGCGTAGACCCTTTTAGAGTGAATGCAGCAAGTGCTACGCGGACTACGCGATTCACGTCCGCCATTTTGTCGACGTCGGATGTCAGTTTGTTTGTGCATGGCAATATTGGCAAATAAATTACTCAAGGTAGGTAATTAATTGGCAAAGGCAGTTTAGTTTTGGTTTGGATAAATAATTGCATGTCCTAATTGCATTACTTTATCACTAATTTGTTATTTGTGGTTTGATGGATTTCAGTTGCAAACATTCTACAAGGAGTTTGGGTAAGGTATCGGTACTGTCCTCCTCCTCACCACAACACAGGTAGGTACTAAGGTACATCTGGTCCACTGCTGAATAGGCCTCCCCCAAATAAGAGTTTTGCCATAATCACCAAGTGTGTGCACTAATACCATAGCTAAGGTACATTGTTATTTGCGCATACACTTGTGCACTATAATTATGTCCGGCGCATAGTCCTGGCTCGCTGGCAGCACCGTTGCTGGAAATTCGACTAGACGTCCGTCTAATCATCATCATCATTCTAGACAAATTTTGATTTTCTAAATCGTTTCTCAAAATGGAAGAACATAAATAAAATTACATACATCCCGAACATAGGACCTCCTCCTTTTTTAAGTCGGTTATAGAAGAAAAATAGGTACAAGCATAGAGCTTGTACCTATTTTTTTGTAGGTTAGGTACCTTAGATTTCGTTCCATTCGTTGAGAAAAACATCGTTACCATTGTACAAAATATATTTAAAAAAAGCTGGACAATTCACACAGCATTATCTAGCCCTAAGCTAAGCAGAGATTATGATATGGGTACTAACGGTACTCGACTCGTATACATAACACCCGGAACAAATGTATATCGGACAAACATTGTCCCGGGGCAGGAAACGAACCCGCTACTTCCTGCGTCGCAGGCGGACCTTCGCCTGCCGCGCCACAGAGGTCGTCAAATGTGTAATCAACCTTCAGATTTCTGACATAGCCTCGGAGCTAAAATAAATGATGACGTATGGCCTCATTCGCACATTACGTCCAGCTCATCAAACGTAGACGCTGCCAACTGGGGTCAAGCTATACGTACTATTATTAATGGGGAAATAATTCTGTCTGTCTCTCTGTTACTCACCACGGTCTCCACAGAAGACCAGCGCTATGATATGATCTGCTCTACCATAGCGCATGCTGAGTGGAGACCGATTTTGTCGGTTTTTCTATTAAATTAACGTTTATTTATGTTTTATTCGTCTCTGTTTTACAAAATAAAAATATTTTTACTTTACTTTTTTTTACAACGTTACCTTTTCACGCATAAACGGCTGAACGGAACTTGATGAAATTTGACAAAGGTTAGATAAGTAGCCTATGTTCTTGGGGAAGGACAAAGGCTGCTTGTTATCTCGGAAAAACGCGTGCGAAGCCGCGGTAGAAGCTAGTGCTTTGATTTTATTGTGGGTTTTTGTTAAAAGGCATTACTTTTACGCTTATCTTCCGACTTGCCCCCACACAAAACTGCACTGAATGGAAAATTTGCTTCACTACTGTCATTCCTAGAGACTTACGAATACTAGTTAATTTAAGACAAAACTTCGTAGGTGGATCTTAGAAAAATATTTAATGCCATTAAAGAATTTCATAATCAATAAATTCGCTAGTTATTTAAGTTAAATATTGTACGAATTAGCATTGCCATTCAACGTGGCAGTGCTACCAGCATTCTAGGCACTTTGCCTTCTGGTGACGGCTTAGATTTTTTGAAAATAGATTTAAGTGTAAAATTAGTTATAATTATTGTAATCTGTAATAAATTTCGAAAAACGTAAGTAAACCTGAATATTGTGCGTCCATAATTAATGGCTAAACTGTAGTTCCACCTAGCTTTTAAGACCTTTTTTGTACACAGTTTCTACAATAAATTTCATTTCATTTACTACCCATGTATGGTGATGATGTACCTACTCTTAGCCGAATTTCGGCCACGGCGGCGACAAGTCTAAAAATAAAAAATAAAACTATCCATTCCTTCACTCTCATAATCCTATAGGAGGGCAGACCGACACGACCGCGGAGAGGTCAGGCGCAGAACGGCTGCCAACGGCTTATAACATATATGCTTTTCAAGGCACGGGGGTTTAACACTGCCATCTTTCTGACTCCGGGCTGTTATACTGTGTTTTTTCTTTAAATAAAAATCTTACCCATTTATAACCACGTTAGGAAGAGAACCTTAAGCCATTTTCAGGCCGTAGTTTTCATTTGTAACAAAGATATCGAAAGTACAGTCAGCTGCGAAAATATGTATACACTGCCATGTTTTCAATTTGACTAAATAGTAAACCTGGGAGTGTATACATATCTGAGCAGCTGACTGTACCATGAGATAGTTCGAGAAAGAGTTCTAGGGTGGCGGCCGTCTACTAGACATGGCCTCAGCCTTCAAGCTTGGTCATCATCGCAGCCCTTGTTGTGGACCGCGCTATAAAGGACTCGACCTTCGGTCTCAGCCTTCATTTCAGCTTGGCCATCAAGGGCTGCAATGCTGACCGCGCTGTGATGGCCTGGACCTGCGCTACGCTCAGCTTTCAGCCATCTTCAACCGCGGCCAGCAACCCACCCATTACAGACCTCACCTCAGTAATGTACTATAACACAGTCATCGCTCCTCACCCTACGCCCAAGGCTACGAACTTTTGAACAAGTATTGATTGTGTTCATTCAAAGCAACATTCTTCTACTTATTTCCTCTTTTTACTTCAGTTTTAACGGTTTAATGGGTCGTTAAAAACAGGACATTAACGTCACCTCTACCTTGAATACGAAAGTTAGAATGTTACTCGTGTTGAAGTAAGTAACTTAGAAATTTAAGTGGTGTTATTTTAAGTTGTCTCTTAGTAGCAAAAGTACTATAACTTAAACCCGAAACCGATAATTTTTGGGAACTTCTTTCATTTCTTAGTACTATAACTTGTTTTAACTTCATTCAGAGTTTTTTTTAACAAAGGAAATTGCAATTAAAGAATATAAACAAATTAGAGCCAGTATTTCCAATAGATGCAGTTGAGCTAATTGCGGACTGTTACGTACAAACAATCTAGAGGAACTGATCCAAAACAGTACCAATGGGAAAAGAAACACTAACCTTCACGCATTAATAAACCAGTTTTTGCTTCGATCAAGCTGGCGCGAACCTGTTTTGTTTTTCGCTTATGGCCTAGCAAGGGGATGGCTCTCTAGGATTGATATATACAATAATGACATCGCATCGTCATACATTGCGTACATTATTAACGTTGAAGGAATTAATTTCAAATAATTTACGCATTCGATGACAAATTGATGTAATTTAATTTATATTCTAAACTAGACAACAATGCCCGTTCTTGGCCTACGGGAGACCTGGATTCGTGACGACAGGTGGCGCAATGTCTTATTTTTTATATACAATTATCCATTGTTTGTACACATATTTATATTTAGCCATTTATTATCACAATCATGCAATCATGTAGAGCATCCATAGCTTTAGTCTTCTTTCGAATGTTGGCATTTCTGGGTCTGTCTTTTCTTTTTACTATGTTTAGAATGCTCCTTTCCATAGCTCTTTGTGTTGTTGAATCTTGTCTGATGTGAAAGTTAAAGATCCATGTTTGACTTGCGTAAGATAGCAAACAAGTCTAAAATCTTTTTCTTGTACATAGGGAATGTCTGATTTGATTGAGATTTTCTATACCTGAATTTGTTCCATGTAATTTAGATTTTTCTTTCAATCTCTTCCTCATCCATTGTGTATATAAGACATTGCGCCAGCTTTTAAAAAATTACTTAAGCGCCTTCTTGGCTCTTGTTAGTAGGGTATTGTGACATAATAAGTGATTTATTAATAAGAAACTATACAACAAGAATATAGGTAAAACATACAACTAAAAACAGCACGAATTTTACAGTCGACCACGTAGATATCACTAAATGGAAGTTACTGCTTAAACTGAACGTGTAGAACTACAGGGTGTTGCGTAAAAAGTGAATAATCCTTTACCTACGGGTAGATAGCATCATAACCGTTCTAAAGGTCGTCACCACGTTCAAGATGGTATAACATTTTACCTTAAAATACCTTACGATAAAATATTATAGCATCTTAAGGTATCAGACACGGTCATGGTCTCATCCAATTCTGCAGCAACGCTTCCCGCGGAACAAATCCACCATTGAACTGCGATCCCCAACCCGTATGCCCAGCGTGGGCATTATGGGAGTACCCGTGGAGTACCCCCAAATGATATGAGCCAATAAGGGGCTTATCAGGAGAGGCCTGTGTCCAGCAGTGGACTGGAAAAAGCTGTTACTTATGTATATACGCCTTCGCAGCTTTCATTTGTACCTACAGCTAGCTAGCAGGTACTGAAATAGGTAACGAAACTTAAAATGTATAAACTTGTGAAGTTATTTCCAGCGAAAACTGTAATACGACAAGCGAGCAACCGTTCAATACCTTTTGCGTCACGGGGAAAATCCGATGCGCTCGGATTTCCCGACGTAATGGTTTGCTATTGAAAGATGTTTTAAATACCTGGTACGATTTTACAGTGCAAAACTGCAAATCTGTATTTGGCTCTACTGTTTCAGTTTTAAATACTAGTTCTTATTTGTTTCTATTATTTAATGGTTATTTTCTTTGTTAATGAATAAGTTGCTACGGTGATAAAGATTTTTTATTTTTATCTTGTAGTAAGCTTTAGGTTTAATATCTTATAGAAGCTTGGGGGCGAACGACTGTAAATTTTTAGTTGTGATTCGCGGAAAATGACTCCTTCATACAAAAGTAGGTACATTTTCCACAGGGCGAAGTCACATCATTTGAAAGAACGCATACTACGCAACTTACAACTCGAAAAATTTCGCTCGTTTGGCCTCAGTCTAATAACTTCGTGACCATGATCGCTGTAACGCGATAGAAACGTTGAGGAAAATAAAACAAAAGGTACGCGATAAATAATCTTTATTACTATAACAACAGACTAATACCTGTAATATGTTTGTTTGTTTGAATTGAATAAGTTCTGAAACTACTGACTAATTTGAAATATTGTTTCACCATTAGAATCCTACATTATCTCTGATAAACATAGGCTATAGAATATACCCGTGAGAAGCCGGGGCGAACCGCTAGTATCTAATAATTTCATTTAAATATTTGTAGAATGTGTTCACACTCGTTCTTCCGGCAAAGGTTATTGATTTTGATATCTTCCGCTATCATCCTCCAGTCATATTTTTGGCTCAGGGGTTAACCTCGAATGTGAAAATACTTTTCACAGAAGGTCTAAGGAAAATACCCAAAAGCTTTTCCATAAGAAACAATTTTCTCGTATCCTACAACAAACTGCTGAAGGAAACACAACACGTATATATGTCTCAGCACTGCTACGGTTTCCTACAGTTTCGTCGATCGATACCGTAACGGTTTTAACGTAATTTTTACGTAAACGTCGTGGTCGTTCTGTTCAGAGGTAAGTAACTACATACGATTTTATTACCACTCGGCAGTTTTGTTACTTGAACATAAAGTAATTTATCGTAAGTAGGTGCTTCATAAACGATATTAAATATGAAATTACGTAATTTTTTGATAGATAGATAATACTTAATTGTACCACGCAAACACAGAAAATACTACAGAAATAAATGGTACGAGTAGACGAAGTAGCGTAGTCTCATGCCCAGAGGGAGAACATACCATAGACGAGTCGCTTGTAGAGTGGAAGATTTTTCGTAGGAAGTGGTAGTGTGGGCAGGGACTTTTAAAGTGAGGGTTTCCGAGGGACGCAAAGAGAGTGAGAGATAGAAAGGAATTCAAAGGGCTCTTATTTTTGTTCTGTTCTACTCGTAACACTCTTGTCAGAGCGGTCGTTATCATCATGTTTATTCTTGTTGGGTGGTTGTTGATTCGCCTCACGATGTCTCGTCATCTTCCTCTACTTTCGGTCTTCCTACTGCACTCGTACAAGGGATCTAATGTAAACTTTTAGAAGCAGTTTTGTTGAAATCTTTGTTATGTTCTATCAAATTAACCAATAATAGTTTAGGATTTACTAGCAGCGCCTCGCGGTTTCACCCGTGTAGTTCCCTTTCCCGTAGGAATTCCGGGATAAAAAGTAGCCTATGTTCTATTCCAGACTATAATCTATCTCTGTGCCAAATTTTATCCAGATCCGTTCAGCCTTTCTGGCGTGATTGAGTAACAAACATCCATCAGTCTATCTATCCATTCATCCATCTATCTATCCATCCATCCATCCATCCAAACTTTGACATTTATAATATTAGTGGGATTTTTAAGGAAAACTAGCTGGCTTGGCAAACTTCGTTTCGCCTTAGAATCAGAGATGGCGTTGCATACGAAAAATGTATGAAAAAAAGGTTTATCTTCATGTTTTTTCCCTATCATGAATGTTATGTATTTTTAATTAGTTATTCTGTGATTCTGAGACGGAGGCAAATCAAAGATCATGAAAATCGATCTAGCCATTCTTGAGTTAATGTATAGTGTAATTAACACGAATTTGTTTAGTACATTACAACGAAATAACAAAGTCCATTAGAAATAGTATTTTTGGAACAGTAGAGCCTACTGCAGACTTTTGCTAATAATCTAGAGAATTACTGTTACGATTTTGAAACGTCCCTGCATATTAACATGAATAGCCTATTAACCTTGGTTTGTGGTGTTTTGAACTTATTGATTTATTTCCTAATATTAATTATAACCAAAAACTGAATCCCTTAGGAACTGTTATATGTAATAAAAAGTCAATGTTTGATTCCAAGCTTAGAGCTACATTTATGCAAAATTTAAGATTGGTTCAGTAGTTATAGCGTACAGAGGTTAAGAACATCTATCCATATATCTATACATCCAAACTTTTGCATTTATAATATAAAGTTAACTGGTGAACTTCTTATTATTTAGCTATTTTCTTTCGGACACAGTGTAAGATCTTACAGTCCTATAAAACACGAGTTAGTGTTTTATAGGACTGTAAGAAATGGCACAAAAACTTGGAGGCCTATACTTATAGGTATAGGCCTCCAAGTAGCAGTGGGTTAAGCGAAGCTGTTATTGATGATAACATTTAGAATTATTACAATTTGTTAGATACCTAACTAAAGTATTCTGAAATGCCGCTTAATAATCATCCATGAGTTACGCTACGCATAACATTTTCCAAGTATCGCTTAAAATGTTTACCTCTGTTCCTTGAAAATCGTAATTGAGATCTGAGAAGCGTAAGGAATACCAAGAAAATGGTAATAGCTATCTAATTCTAATAATCTTTATTTCCAAGGCTGTACGTACAGGACGAGAAATAAAACTAACATTATATTTGCTAAAGTTTAGATGCTTATTACTTCACGCAGTAAATAAATGATGCTGGACAATTCACACAGCATTATCTAGCCCCAAGTTAAGCAGAGCTTGTGTTTTAATAACAATAACTATAGTATGTTAAATGTTGTTTTAGACATGAAAGGCAATTGTTTTGGTGATCTATAAGAAATTGGATAATATCGCAAAAAAAAAAGACGATTTTGGCGGGACTTGAACCCGCGACCTTCATTCATAGTATTCGCGTACTGAAGGGTTTTATATCTGATAAAGCTTCATAGTTGGTGTTGTCTTAGAGAACGAAATCTTTACGCTCTGTCCGTATTACAAATTATTTTGTATGTAGATGCCTATTAATATACAATGTAGTACTTTGTTAGGCCTGCTACAGACTAACTTGCTAAAGACTGTAAATTTGTTTTGTTTATACTCTTGTTTCGTTTCTTGTTATGAGGCTGTTAATTTTTTGTTTTAAAATTCTTGTTTCATATCTTGTTATGTAAAAGGTATATACATTTTGTAATAAAACCTTTGTGCCACTCCGTGCCACCACACTCTACCGAGGTAGGTCCTGTCTGAAAACCAGCGCCGCTACGCTTCGGCTTGTAGCGGCATAATGCTGAGACAGAGACCTTTTCGAACCCCTGTAACAATATACTTGTTTAAATCTTCATGACCTGATTCTACCATCCCCCTTCCACTCCAGGACAAGCAAACACACGGCGTATTACCACCCTTACTTGGTGGATATACCGTCCACTCGCACTAAGCGGTTTTTCTCCACCTTCGTCATTCGTACCGGTTTGCAACACGCTAACCTGGGTCTCTTCAAGACAGGAGTGAATAGGTATCTTCTAGACCTTCATGATACATCGTCGGCCACATCTTCACTTTCCATTAGGTGAGATTGTGGTCAAACGAAGGTCTATAGACTATTAAAAAAAACTATTCTTTGTATATAAGTCATAATGTATCTTTTGAGCACTTCTCATATATCTATTTTTGTAATGTATCTACTATTTGTGTTTCTGGATTCAAATAAATGTATTTTCTTTCTTTCATAAAAAAAAATCTAAATCGGTTCATCCGTTTATAAGCTACAATGCAACACCTCAAACAAATTACCCCTCTGTTCACTCAGGGCTAAAAACACCTAAAAAGGATAAAGGTGCGACTCCGTTATAACACACCAGCTCAAAATTGAAGGGTTGGCATTGGCATCCCTGCCTTGTTTGTATTGGTTTGGATCGATGGTAGACGTCTGCGTAGGCATTTTCCTCTCGCCAAAACTCTGTCGATATATATATTCATACATACATGGACATATCTACATGGACTGGACATGCACTAGTCGGTAATAGAAACCGTAGAATAAAAGTGGTAGTAAGTCACGCTAATATATTTTATATACTATCTATACTAATATTATAAAATAAAAAGTAACTCAGCCTGTTTGAATGAATGAACACTTTACTGTACAAAAAAATAAACATGAAGATATAATCTTATATCTAAATCTTATATCTAAATAAAACGTATACAGTACAAAAGGCGGCCTTATCGCTGAGAGCGATTTCTCCCAGGCAACCTTGGGATGAAAAAATGTTTGTATGTTTGTATAGAACTAAATTTAACTTATTTAACCGCTACACGGAGCCGGAGAACGACATCTGCGTCTCGGGCCATGAAAGTGTTAAGTGCTTTAGTACTTAACTATGTCTAATAAACATGTATCCCACCATAGGTCAATAATAGAATTACGTGACCTTTTTTATTTACCCTTCTTTTACTTCGCAAGGTAAAAAGAAACAATGGGTAATAAAGTTGTATGAGTCAGCATTTTAGTAAGCAATTCAACCCTGCCTTCACTAAACCTTTCCCTGGTTGGAATTTAGATCATGTTAGTTGTTTGGGATCTAAGCCTACCCTTAATAGCCTGAAGCTGCCTTTAAGACCCAAGATATGCAGTTAGTCTTGGAAGTCGATCGCGCAGTAGAAAATGTGGATTGGTGAGTGATTCTACCCTACTGTAGAGAAATTGGACTCTACTCTAGAAAGATTTTATTCCACTATTGCAAGTGAAGTTCTATAGAATGGAAAAAAATAATACTTTTTTACCCGACTACCGACAGGGGCGGGTTATGAGGTTAGCACCCTATGTTTGTATGTTTGTATGTTTGTATGTTTGTATATTTGTATGTTTGTATGTATGTGGCCAATTTCTTTGTTCCCACGTAGCGCTGAAACTACTGGTTCGATTTCAACAAATTATGTATTGACTGATTCGTCTCAATACCCCGATGGTTATAGGCTATAGGATTTGGGGCTCCGCCCCCGAATAAGCCTACAAAACGCATAATAAAGTTTACGTAGCCGCAGGCTGCAGGCCCCATAGAGAAATATTACAATACCTACGACCTATTTTCATCATGCCTATGCCTATCAAAAATGACCGATACGTCATTCTATTTTGTCAATGTAAATGTAAATATTTCAAACAAGAGATGAAGGAAAACAAAATCTGATAATAAAATTTTATATCATATCAGATATTTAATATGAACCCGAAGCTGGATAAGAATATTTGAAATTCTATAATTTGTGACTGAACAAACAATCATTCGTGGGACACATCAGCGAACTGCGATGGTGAATCGTTACGACATCACCTGAACCTTACTCCATGTCATTTGAGGCATATTGATGAAAGAGTCATCAGAACGCCTGGAACAACAGTGATAAAGGTTCCAGTAATGCCGCAACGCAATTCTTTAACTGCGATTTTGATAAACAAAAAGTTTTTCCAGTGCTACCAGTATGCGGTGTGTGATCTTGTGGATGGGTTTTGGGTTGTGGCCGTTTCATTGCGCGTCCTCCTTAAGCTATAGCATGTAATATGTAATAAATTGTGTGCGGTAGAAATAGAAAACATAATATGGAAGATTGAGGAACATCGAGCACCCTACAAGGCAACCACAATCGAAAAATACTAGTAAATACCGCAAATCGTACTATAATTTCAAACATAAGTAGGTACTAGACTTATTTATAATAATAAAGAGTGAATGTGCTAGTAAAATTGTGTGATTATAATATTGTTTTAATTGAGAAACTATAGATATAGTATGTATGTTAGCAAACACAGTTGCACATTACACAGATCAACTAGCAATCGGGAGACTTAAGAGGGCATCGTCCCTGTAAGACAGAAAAACGGGGGGTTGGGGGGGCGGAGCCCCCCCATCTAAAAACATAAAAACGAATATTTACAACAGGTAGTATGTTAGCAAACACAGATGCACATTACACAGATCAACTAGCAATCGGGAGACTTAAGAGGGCGTCGCCCCTGTTAGACAGAAAGACGGGGGGTTGGGGGGGCGGAGCCCCCCCATCTAAAAACATTAAAACGAATATTTACAACAGGTAGTATGTTAGCAAACAAAGTTGCACATTACACAGATCAACTAGCAATCGGGAGACTTAAGAGGGCGTCGTCCCTGTAAGACAGAAAGACGGGGGGTTGGGGGGGCGGAGCCCCCCCATCTAAAAACATTAAAACGAATATTTACAACAGGTAGTATGTAAGCAAACACAGATGCACATTACACAGATCAACTAGCAATCGGGAGACTTAAGAGGGCGTCGCCCCTGTTAGACAGAAAGACGGGGGGTTGGGGGGGCGGAGCCCCCCCATCTAAAAACATTAAAACGAATATTTACAACAGGTAGTATGTAAGCAAACACAGATGCACATTACACAGATCAACTAGCAATCGGGAGACTTAAGAGGGCGTCGCCCCTGTTAGACAGAAAGACGGGGGGTTGGGGGGGCGGAGCCCCCCCATCTAAAAACATTAAAACGAATATTTACAACAGTTAGTATGTTAGCAAACACAGTTGCACATTACACAGATCAACTAGCAATCGGGAGACTTGAGAGGGCGTCGCCCCTGTTAGACAGAAAGACGGGGGGTTGGGGGGGCGGAGCCCCCCCATCTAAAAACATTAAAACGAATATTTACAACAGTTAGTATGTTAGCAAACACAGTTGCACATTACACAGATCAACTAGCAATCGGGAGACTTGAGAGGGCGTCGCCCCTGTTAGACAGAAAGACGGGGGGTTGGGGGGGCGGAGCCCCCCCATCTAAAAACATAAAAACGAATATTTACAACAGGTAGTATGTTAGCAAACACAGATGCACATTACACAGATCAACTAGCAATCGGGAGACTTAAGAGGGCGTCGTCCCTGTAAGACAGAAAGACGGGGGGTTGGGGGGGCGGAGCCCCCCCATCTAAAAACATTAAAACGAATATTTACAACAGGTAGTATGTTAGCAAACACAGATGCACATTACACAGATCAACTAGCAATCGGGAGACTTAAGGGACTTAAACCAGTCTCATCGGAGACTATCCACACAGGTGCACTCTATTCCTTCACTCTCATAATCCAATGGCATGGGGGTACCTATATCACTAACTAGCTGCTGTGGTTTTATCTTGATAGTGAAATATCAATTAGGTACAATTTTAGCCCAACTCGGGATTTACCGCTGAACAAACTAGGCAGTCAAGGATTATGGAGAGGTACTAAACTTTCACAGGTTGGTAGCTACTACATAACTTAAAAGAGGCAAATAAAATAAAGTTAAAAACTAAAACCCGACTACGTAAAAGTTATAAACAAGCGTTCAAAGATGTTCCGAATATATATTAGCGATTGAATATTATTCATCGTTACATTTTCATACTCAGGTAGTCGGAGGCCTTTTTAGGTACATACAGAGCTCCTAGCTTGGGGCCTCCGACTACCGAGTATGAAAATGTAACGATGGATAATATTCAATCGCTAATATATATTCGGAACATCTTTGAACGCTTGTTTATAACTTTTACGTAGTCGGGTTTTAGTTTTTAACTTTATTTTATTTGCACTCAAAAACACTGAGAAAGTACAACCAAAAAACGTACACGTGTTTTACACATTAAAGGCTGCATAAAACAAAATAACATAATAAAGCAAGTGATTTGAATCTAAATGAACAAATTCTACATATGTTATGTATATACGTAGAATACGCTATTTTCTTTAAAAAAATCTAATTAGTCCGTCAGTTAGGTTATCAGAAGATATTAGACAAGTATTTTTTTTCTATTGTCTATCATTTTGTAGCTTTAAGGTATTTTATCAGTGGGTATTATGATATAGTTATATGGTGTTGTTAATTTAATTTAAGTACATATTATCGTAATGGTTATCAGCTACAAATAAAGTATTTCTTATTCTTATCAAACAAAAAATTACAAAAATCAGCTCATCAAAGTTTGGGAGTGGGGGCTCGTGACGTCACAACTAGTCACAAGTCGCTGAAAAGTGTAGCCCGGTGTGACGTCAAGCGGAACTTTATGTGGCTATATCTTCCCATATTTTTGTTTTATTGACAAAAGGAAAAATACGTGTCGAATATCTTCTGATAATCTAAGTAACAAACTAATTTTTTTTTTTGTAAAATAGCCTATTTAGATAGGCTATTTACAAAGTACAGAGTAGAGAGAGACATTAGTAGAGTCTGATGAATATAATTGGCCTTTTCCTAGTAAAAAACGGGTCCAGCTTCATTACTCTATTACTAATTTTCCAAAAAGCGGCTTGGCTGCTAAGATTTACAAGACCAAACTAGAATAATGATTGTAATAGGAGCTAGGAGAACGTAGTAGAGCATCTAATAATTAAATTGTTAATCTCTTTGCCGCAATATGTCCCGACTGCGCGATGAGGGCTATTTTAAGAAATCGCACAATCGCCAATGACTTTTGTTTTTGTATCCGTAGGTAGTGTATTATTTATTACAGTTTTCCATCGCAATGCCATTTTATTCGCAGAGACGGCAACTCTGAAAACGAAAATCGAAGTTTCTGATTCGTTATCAAACAAAACCAACTCTTATGTAGATAACTTGCGTAAGATAGTGTTTTTAAGAAAACTAATCTGTAACTTCGATTTTTCGTTTTTACCGAGTACGGGACCCAGGCTACAGTATTTTCAGCGTTCACTCGTGTAGAGTAATATATGTCACAAACATATTGCATGTTAAAATTGAAACTTGCATCCCTTTATATCACACTCATATAACTCCACCGCACCGGGATGCCATGGCGACGTCACTGGCTACGTATCCTTTTCATTCTGTATTAAATGGCAGTTAACTCACTTGGCAACGTCTCGTCGTCTCCCTGTATAGTATTTGTATACCTACGTTGCCAGCGACTAGCAACGTAGGCACCGTGGCGTCCCCGTGAGAAAGGATAAACTTGCTAATAGGCTGTGGCTCATGGAATGTCTATCCGTTCCATCTATCACTCTTTTTGCCCACTGCTCCTATCCAGCCAGTCCTTCATGGTCAGATCTGCTTCCAACATATTATCTTTCAAGCGAATTCAATTTTCTCCGTCTTTTTGCCTTTCAAAATTCTTCTTAGTTGTATTTTGACAAACCAAAACGATAGAATAAGGTTAGATAGACAGTACGGCTACCATGAGTTGTCATAGTTAGATCGCCTGACGTTACTATTACTATAGTAGCTACGTTAATACGCAGATAGTACAGTTAGCTTTGTTGGTATCATGAGCTGCGTGTTTGTGTTGTTGTAGTGTGTTGTAGTAGAATGGCTCTTGGTTCACTTGCTGCCGTGGCTATAGACAGTGCTTTCACATTTCCCATACGTATCACCTATGTTCGTTCATGTTACCGTCGCGTGATTCACAAAACACAGTTGTCTAAAAACGTAGCAATTTGTTTCGATCTCTAAACGCACGTTTCGCTTTCCACCCCATCGTGCGATCGCAGCCGACCGTGATGCGCGCGCGTCGATATGTGAATCGATTTGTGGACGAAAGATTTTCGTACATTGCCTGTGGTTTACCTTAGTGGACTACTGGAATTCATAATTTCCAGTTGTGCACCAACCCTTACAAAATATTAAAACCGTGGCTAACAAGGCTAATCTAATAATCTTGATTTTCTTAAGCGGTAGAATGTAAAAGATTTACCCAAACATTAGCAGGTTTGAAGGTTTGAACCTCCGAATACTGAACGCTAATCAATCAGATTTAAAACGATCTCAAATCGCGATTTTTTGATCATTTTCAACGAAAATTGGATTTACATTTGAGTATATAGAACTAGTTCGGCCTGCAGCTTCGCACGGTTGTTTCAGGTTATTTCTATCCAATGGGAACTGATTTATGGGATAAAAAGTAGCCTATGTTTTACACGCCTTGAAGGCTATGCCAAATTTCAGTCCGATCCGTTCAGTAGTTTTGGCGTGAAGAAGAAACAGACATCAAACTTTTAGACATAGACATAGACATATCATTTATTCCCCATTTGGTACTGCAGCACAAACTGATTACCTATTTATTTTTACACTAAATTTTTTTAAATGTAAATGTATCTTGTGTTGTAGTAGCAAATAAATGATATGACATCAAACTTTTCGCATTTATATTAATAGTGTGATTCCTTTCTAGCATTACGTTTTTTTTGCGCCAAGCAATTCTAAATATCTGTTTTTCTAAATATTGAAGGTACGCAAAGTACATTAAAACATAGTATCTCTATCTTTGAATTGTCCGCAGCAATATTTTTATTTATTCATATAGTCCAAGTGGTTCAGAACCGCGATGCATGGAGGGATCAGGGGGAGGCCTTTGCCCAACAGTGGGACATTATAGGCTAACTGTATTACTTTTTTGTTTTATTTACTATTATCTAGGATTCTAATGGTGATAGAATTTATCGGTCCAGTAATTTCGGAGCCTATTCAATTCAAACAAACAAACAAATCTTTCCTCATTGTAAGTAGTTATAGTGACGTAACGTTAGACACATGGTGTCGTGGACTTTTTTTTAGATATGAATGTCTTCTATAAAATTGTACTACATCACTTTGCTCTAATGTCAATAGTTTCCGCAGCGTACGCGATATAAGGTTTTTTTGTGGTATTTTTTTCACACCTTGGGTTACATTATTAATCCAATTCAATTGAATTGGATACAAACACCAATTCTTTCCTCTTTATAATGTTAGTATAGATAAGTTATCAATGAAATTGTTTGAAACTATCGGATCTTGCACTGCACGAACCTGTGCAGTCCTACTCCACTTATGAACCCAGTTAAGGTGGGTGCGAAAGTAATAAAATAGCTTGAAAATTTATTGAAATGAATTTTCGCTCTTGTTTAATGATGATGATGTATTTTGAAAAACTAAAACTATGCAAACATAGCTATTTATTATCCGATTATGTATACAAAATTTCATTCAAGGGCGTAGTTTCCAAATGAATCTGAAAGTATGTTTGTATGGGAGCTTAGTGATTCGCATCGTACCCACCTTCGTTGAATTTGAGTGCTGTCATAACACAAGGCAACTTTTAACTCGTTTGAGATGTCCTTGAATTACGTTTGGTGAAATCAGCATTCTCTATTACGATACGTTCTTGCGTAATCGCAAGAACGTATCTATCGTGTAGTGTAGACGCTAAAGTCGTCGCAGCGCTAGGTTCACAACTCAGGGTTATTCCACATTCAACATTTCCCAAAATATTCTTATATTCAGGTTGATAAATTTTACAAATTCCGATATTTCGCCATTCATCAATTTCCTAACTATAGCAAGCTTACTCATCAGCATAGGTATCTATACTGCTAACGTGCCTGCCCTAAACAAGAGGGCTTTCTGCAAAACTGCTACTTTGTACTGGTCATTAAAAAAAACATTGTAAAGGGTTTCGTCTTAAAAGGGAATTAAACGCAAGCCAAAAATAATATTAGGAAATAATTTGTTGTTTAATTTGTTATTGTGCATATTGAAACTTCCCATTCTATAACGAGACACAGACTTAATTAAAACCCGAAAATTCATTACATTACCATTGCTTTGTCATCTCTTGTTGGATGTGCTATTTTAATAAATAAATAAGTAATCACCGCACTTGGCATAAAGATTGATCTCTCTCCCCGCACTCAGCAATTGTAAGAACCGACCAAGGGAAGGACAGCAGCTTCCGTCTCTGTATATGTTGCACCTTCACTGCGATGACCGTATGTCATCGCAGTGAAGGTGTTACAAAGAGTGATGGGTGATCAGTTTTTACACCCCGATCGCCAGGGGCAGAAAAATAGCAAACTATACCTTGCCACTCTTATTTTAAGTTTTGTACATGCACGACTATGAAGTTCCCTAGTTGTTGACAGGTGAGTAGATGATTCAAAAGTTTCCATCCTTATTGTGCCAACATAGTATGAAACGAAGATTATTCTCGATGATTTTTCCCTGAAAAAGTATTGAAAATAGTATAACAATTATAGTTACCATAGTAACTCAATCTGTCTTATTTTTTATCATGGAAAACCTCGTGCAATGCAGCCAGAAGCAAAGCAAATAAAACAAAAACAGTATAGTATATAATCTATTAAATATTCCGATTATTATAATTTCCAAAAATTAAGTCATTTAGACGTCGGAGTAATGTCTGTAAAATAACACAAAATGTTGAGCGGAACAAAATCGATAACAACTTCTTCATAAACAAAATCAATTGTTATAAAAAATCGAATCGGTGTATAAGCATTAGCTCATGACTATTTTAGTGTCGGTCGAACTATCAAACAGCAAATAAGGCAGTGGAATAACTAAAGTACCACAGATAACATTCTTCAATCAACATGTTAATCCTACGTATAGATGGAGCTACTAGTAGTAATGTCAAACGTGGCTCGTGTGTTTCACTAACAACTGATAACCTATGCCTCACATTGCCTCCGCAATAACAATATATGTGATGCTGATGATGCAATCATTTTCTTCACGTATATATATATAATATAATCAACAGGCTTTTATCCAAACTATATTTGGCACTAGCTCCTGCCAGCGGCTTCTCACGCGCTTTTCAGATACCATTTATCCGTCCCCGGGCTATCATTTACCTCCCTGTCAAATTTGATTGAGATCCGTTCAGCCGTTTTGGCGTGAAAGGTAACAGTTTCGGATTTAGAATATTAGTATGGGAATGTGGATTTCTCGAGCGTACCTCACTTCCTGCGTCTGTGTTTAATTTGCTGCTGCTTATAATTTGGGTTTCTTAAAGGGTAGATATGTATTTTTCTGGGCAAGTTGGTTCTTCTTCTAGATGCTCAATCATCGCATCCTATAAGGTGCTAACCTATTCTGTATAAAAAATAAGAAAAAAGGCTTTGTTCTCTTGTTAACAATGATTTGACAGATTCGAAATATCTGCTTTGAAGAAGCAATTTATGCTTCTTCAAAGTAGATTGAAAACTTTTAGTATGACTGTCGCCTAACTAGTCCAAACAAAGTTCCGAAGTCAAGCATTCGATTTCGATCCACCCTTTTGTGAGCACTCGTAGACCAGACTTTTTGGTGATTTGAGTTTTCCTTTATTTCGTTGTAAATGCTTTAATTGTAAATAACCATGATAGTTTCCAATACTCCTATTACCGATTTATATATTTCTTTCTAAAGTTTTAGTTCTATTTTAATTTAACAACTTTGATCGAATAAAATTATAACTTTTCAACGATCCAATGAGTCATAAAGAATGGGTTTAGCTCTGATGCAACCGCTCATGTGTGACTAATTGGAAACCAGAACTTATTTGGCATCTCACACCAGGAAAACCTATTTTATTGGCTTGTTTTTCGTCTGTATTTAGTAAAACAAAGCCATGTTTTAGCCTAACCTTTAAGTACAATAAATTATAAAGTAGTAGGTACCTATTTTATTACTGTTCTTAAAAGAGAGGAATGAAACGTAGCCCATGTTTTCTTTAAGTACCTAAAAGAATGTTTACCCAAAACATTAAAATAAAATTAATTAAGTGTGTATAAACATCGCTCATCTATGGTTCTTACGACATCTAAATTTTAAAAAACTCTGGATAAACACACATCAGCGTGCCTTCAACAATACCAATGAATTGGGATTCATAGATTTTCTTAAAACCTATAATTTTTTTCTACTTTTCAGTCATTTTCCTTATTCTTGCAAAATATCATAGTTTTGTAAAAACAAAATTTGTTTCAGTATAGATTTCTGCTATGAAATAAGAGCTCTTGGGTACCGTTCGAAAACAAAACTTTCCATCGAACACAATGTACCTAGGATTTATCATGACGTCACAGCCAGAACAATCATGCACTGCCGTTGCTATGCTATACCAACTACCACCTATTCTATGTCCCAGCCAGTATACTTCTACGTAATATTTATTCTGCTACGAAACCACTAATTTCAAATTTCAACTCCGGCGCATTAAAACTTGGCTGTTCTGTCATGAACGCAACCCTTGTAGTAACTACTTAAGCATCTGCGCCTCGTAAAGCCTTACTAACTGTTCGTTAATCTAGCTGCAGGAATGTGGGGCCGATAACAGCCGTGCTGGGCGGCCGATCCGCCATTTTGTTTTATATAACTTACGCGGCGCGCGGCGTCGCGGTCGTGTTCGATTTTCTAATGATCGATTCATCAATTTAAATGCCATGCGCCAGTAAAGGGCACTGCCATTTTTGTCTACGCGCATTTACGTAAATATTGCGATAGCATGTAGAATTTTCAAGAAAACACCAAAACATTCAAAATTAAGGCCGTAAGCAACATTGTAACAATACATTACAATATTATGTACATTTGTAACAACTAAAATAGTGTTCGAGGAAATGTTTCAGGGTTATAACTCGATGACATTATTTATTGACGTTATCTTAGATACGAGCTGCAGTCGAGCAGTTTTATTTATAGACTAGCGGAAATACCGCTATATGCTTATAGGTACATATGTATTCATATAATACCAGACGTTTTGCATTGCTATTAGAATTTATTGCAATCGTTTTGAATAAACATGGTCCTTTTAAGCTAGGGTAAAGGAGGTGTAGTCGCCGCAGTTAGGATACGTGCCCCGTTTTCTAAAAGCCCTGCTTTTTGATTGCGATTATTTTTTTTGACACAATGGCACGTATTTCCATTCGCAAATGCGGTAAGTTACTAAACCCACTTTGACCTATGTAACATAGTACCTACAAAAACTTGGATAGTGTTTGCTCTCATCATTAAAACAACTTAAAATGACTTTGTGTGTAATTACTTTAAATAGACCTACCTCAAATGTGTAGCTAAGTACACGAATAAGTAGGGTTATAAGTAACCCAACAAAGTACTTTACTTAATAATATATTGACGACCGATGTGGCGCGGTGGGCGAAGGTCTACCTGCGACGCAGGAGGTTGCGGGTTCGATTTCCGCCTCGGGAAAAATGTGTCTACGATCTGCAGACATTTGTTCAGGGGGTTCTGGTCGTTTTCTATGTATAAAAATAATATGTATCTATGTATTGTATTATATTATGTATAAAAGTTATCTAGTACCCA
This sequence comes from Eupithecia exiguata, assembly GCA_947086465.1. Taxonomy (NCBI): domain Eukaryota; kingdom Metazoa; phylum Arthropoda; class Insecta; order Lepidoptera; family Geometridae; genus Eupithecia; species Eupithecia exiguata. The sequence continues at coordinate 1,459,631 of OX352240.1, forward strand.
TTACACAAGCTCTGCCTACCTTGGGACTAAATAATGCCGTGTGAATTGTCCAGCATTATTTATTTATATATATTGTCTCATTTACTCACTTCTTTTCTTTCCAACAAGTAATTGAATGAAAAAACACCAATTTCAAAAACGAAATTACTTTGAAATGAGATCCATTGTTGTATGTGTAAACAAAACAATACTAAAATATGAAATTACTTCCTGACTGACTAACGAACACATCACGTTTGAATTTATAATTTTATTCAGGGTCAATTATTCTTTTTACGAAAAATATTTTACTCACAAAATCAAAATCAAAAATTCTTTATTTCCATAAATACAAAAATGTATACTTAGAAAAGGTCAAATTCTTAAAATAAAACACTGACACGGAAATAAAGTGGTACTTTTGATTTCCGTCGCTTCGGTACCTATGTAGACTAAAGTAAAGAAGCGACTAAGAAACCTTTAGCATACTATACACATAATATTAAATAATGTAATATATGTATACATCTATACCAGCAAACATTATCCACTGATGAACAAGCCTCCGATGCTTCCCTCTTAATTTTCTGACGTGTCCAAGAGTCCTGTCAGGTCTAAAGGAAATAAAGCACTTTAAAATGTTTCCCTAGAACAATAGTTAATTCGATCATTGTTAACGTGGAATAACGTATCTTTATCTCTTTTTTTACCGAAAACAATGCGTGTGAAGCCACGTGCATAACCTAATGAATACCTATTTAATAGAATTACCATCCAATTTAGGGCAGAAAACACCACGTAAGCGTCAGTTAAAATAAAACCTACACTTCCCTGGCCGGTAGATGTCGCTAGCGAACGCCTCTGGCATTCTTATCGTGGAATTCCTTTGTTTGTTCCACCCTGCGTCCATGACGTCTTGCTTTTCATTATGATTCGACGTATAGGTAAGGGTGGGTGTATAGGGTACCTATACCTCACTTACAAGTGACAGTGATGTGTGCCAACATTATTTAACTTTTTTTGTCTTTTAAGGCGCTACCCCGACCAAAATAGCGCTGTCACCTATTTTATCCTATTACCTACTTCGTTGAGCAAAAGGATTTTTAATTTCAGTGGGCAGTTTTGATATCTATTAAATAAGCTTTATCAATACCTCTGTAATTGTTTAGGCAGAGATGCGAAAGTAGGGTCTGGTGGCCACAAAGTGCAACTACCTATCTCTACCTAAACGATACAAAATAAAACTATTATATTATAAAAAAGCTTATAATAGGTATCACACACTGCACCATGACATTTTTAAATTCTCTTTGTTCAACGAAATAATAAGATAAAATAGGTAACGGTGTGATAGGCGGCGCTAATTTGGGTCGGGGTATCGCCTTAAGACGGAACATTCCTAAATAATTAGGAATGTTCCGTATTCGCATTCGTATTCGCGGAGGAGAGCGCTGACTCTGCTACACAGTTTTTAACTTTTGCGGTAGCCCACAATTGTACCCTATACGATCTTTTGTTCATAATAAAGATTTTTTTTTGTATTTTCGTAGTGTATTTTGTAACTCACTTTGTTATGTTAACCTACCTTGTTACATGATGGCATTCGGAAGTAAATTTACTTACTTGTAACCATGCGGGGTTCTGTGCAAAAAATAGGAGTAAGAACCAAAAACTTTTATGATAGAGAATTTCACAAGTTTTGGTGATCCATTACAAGCGTTTGACTGGTTTCGATTACGTTAGATTTTGATTTTGTCTAGATTTGCCAATAATAGATACAAACAATGTAGGTAGGTGACTATAAGTCGCGTGGATAAAGATTGGGATCGAAAATAACTGCCTCTCTCATTCATTACGGATGTAAGCGGGTTAACTACGAACCTTATTTGTGTTGGAAGAACACCAACGTCTCTCATGCTATCCCGCTTAGACACTGAATAATTTGCGAGGGACATACAAATTAATACACAATTAAATCATATTTGAGCGGTACATCAGGAGAGGCGGTCATTTTGAATCCCTATCCATCTATATCGCTAGATTCACGCGACTGATAGGTACCTAAAATATGTGTATTTACAATTAGTAAAAGTTTTTTTAATTTTATGCTCAATTTACGTAAATAAAACCGGCCAAGTGCGAGTCGGACTCGCGCACGAAGGGTTCCGTCCCGCTTTTCTATAAAAACGGCAAAAAATCACGTTTGTTGTATGGGAGCCCGCTTAAATATTTACTTTATTATGTTTTTTAGTATTTGATGTTATAGCGGCAACAGAAATACATCATCTGTGAAAATTTCAACTGTCTAACTATCACGGTTCATGAGATACAGCCTGGACGGTGAGCAAAGCCTTAGTAATTCGGTCCTGTTTTTACCCTTTGGTACCCTAAAACGGAACCCTAAAAAATTGAGTTATTTTTTCATCGCTGTCTTAAAACAATCTTTTTTTCCGGTATCTAACTCGCCAGCAGTGACCATTCAGATAGCGCCAAAGATATGTCATAATATTTATGTTTCAAACACGAGTAGGCTGTTTTCACTTCAGTAATGCATTCACGGTCGTAAACAATTCCTATAGTACCTGTACCCACATAAAAAAATCAGAAGTGAAACAGAGATGAAACGAAAACTAAGAGATGCCGGAACGAAAATCAAAGAGAACACAAGCTCATTCAGAAGACTAAAAGATATTTTTTTAAGACGTCGAATTTGTATCGATGTTAAAGGTGGCCATTTTGAAAATCTTTTTTAATAAGTTGATTCATTTATTCAAAGTTTAATTTGATTCATTTCCTATCATAATTAGCCAAAGAAATGACAAAATAGGCAATAACATGTTCATCATCATCAGCCTTTTATAGTCCACTGCTGGACATAGGGCTCTCCTAATGAGCGCCATAGCGCCCTGTCTTCAGCTTGTCTGCATCCAGCATCTGCCTGCAGTCTTTCGCAAATCGTCATGCCACCTGGTCGGAGGGCGTCCTACACTAAAGTAATGAGTCATTCCCGGTCGGTAACACCCCGTCGTCAATACTGTTAACGACTAATAAATTGCATGAATCAAATTACTAATTTTGTTTTTTTTCCTCGGCATTATTAAAGACCGATTTCAGCAAATAATAGCGTATTAAGTAGCACTTTTTTAGTGATATTATGAAAGCTTAGGGTCTTGCAAAGGTTTTAAAATTCTAGAAACGTTGAACTTATTTTTTATTTGATGTTGAAAATTCAACTTTGTCTCGCTCGAACGTAAATTCTTCAGTTTCGATCAAAAATTTAGGCTGATCATTATATGCAAGAAAGTATTATTCATATTACAACGTACAAAAAAACCATAAAATTCCACAAACAAAAATTATAAAACAGTTTTAACCGTTCTGTCCGAAAACTGTCAGACAAAACGTAAAAATCTTAACACGAAAACTACGAAAAATCTAAAAAAAAAACACGGGTATTTCGGGTGAGGCATTCATTTTTTTTCGACGTCTCTCTTTGGTCCATCCTGTATATCTAGTATCCATAAAACAATCTCTGCTTACCTTGGGGCTAGATGAAGCTGTGTGGGTTTTCCAGCATTATCTTCTTCATTACTGTGACGGCTAAAATCCAGGCGTTAAAGACCTCAGTGACCCAACAAAGGTATTCAGGAAACCTAGCTAATCAAAGCTTAACGTGGTTTTAATGAAGCTGGCCCCATTATCGTTAAATTGACTCGGTTAATTAACATACCCAGCTACTAGTACGGAAGGTACCTACAGTAGATGGTTGCTCCGGGCACAGTGAACGTGTTTGCCATATCAGTTCGACTCGAATTGGGCTAATTTTTACGAAAATACAAAAAAAACGAAGATTTTCCTATGAAACTGTTTTTGTATTTTTGCTGCAGATACAAATATACTTACCTGGATAATAATTATACTTTTTTTTAAGTTATTAACCTGCGGTTTGCATACGTTTTTCGAGATTTATATAATATTAGTCTATAAGTTTACCCAGGTCTGGGTCTACGCAGTAACAAGCCGTTTAAACCATAAGTCATTCATTATTAACAAATAACGGAGGCTGGCTTTGTATAGTTTTATACCACATCTCATTTTCCTTCGATTGTTCATCAAAATATTCACGTCAGTAATCTTATCATATTATGCTTCTAAATCTTGGTAGAAGGTCCGTATACTTAGGTAGATATATTTGTGATCCTTCCGGTGTTGACATTTCATATTTTAAATGCGTGTGAATATTTTTAATGCGCGTTGTGAACGAAAGTTCACATGCCCAGTTTTCCATTCTAAGGCTTAGTACCTGTTCCAAAAAACTCTCCTGAGAATTCAACTGAAACAAAACTGAAAAAAAAGAGAAAACTTAACTCAACTTTCAAAAAAGTACAGAAATCCCCCTTATTTTTTTTTCTCATTCATCTTTTCTTTTCCGAGAAATTTGGAAAACTGAACCGTAGACGAATCCCCCATATAATTATGGTATATTTCATTTTTCCCCCTTAGAAAAGAAAACCTTAGGTGTATATTTAATAGCTTATTTTTTTGAACAGTGGCCCTGGCCTCCATCCTACATACGACGCCACAAACAGCGGTCCTGAGCCGTCTTCATCCATCGACTCCTTGCGAGCGCTACAATGTCGACGGTCCATCGAGCGGGCGGTCTTCCAACACACCGTTTTGCCTTAAAATTTAATAATAATAATAGATAGTAACGCTTCATTTATGCTTAGCGCATTTATCACTTAATGATTATCAGTTAAAATATGATAATTAGATTTGACCTGTTAAAGATATCGACCAAAGTTTTGCTTCGTCTTATGCCCACGTATCTTCACGTATTTGCAGACAACCTTGGACTTTGATTATCTTTATCTAACGAAATGACGCTCGTTGTTTGAACAACAGACGTGTTCAACACTTGGATAGAGTCCACTATTGTCTTTAATATTGAAATTGCATGCAGTTAATGAATAAACTAACAAAAATGAAGTAGTTTAATGAAGTAGGATTTTTTGTTCGTACTATGAACAAGTTAGACTTTTGATTTTTTGGTTGAAAGTTTTCGAAAGGGCTCGTCCGTGGCAGCAGTAGCATCATGCGTGTTTCTGTCAAACAGTGCATTATAGATTCCACGTAGTAAAATCCAACAACTCTGTTGAAGAATTCCTGTCAGACAAATCTTTGCATGACTTAACCTAGACCCGTTTTTACCCTTTGGGTACGGAACCCTAAAAAACAACATATAAAATGTTCTATAAACCTAGTTCAATTACCATGCTTATTCTCAAGATCTCAACTTCTGTATTGAGAAATTAAGGTTTTAGTAAATATTTAGAGGTAACTCTGCATTTGTTTTTTGAGAGAATTTTTATTGAATCGTGTTTTCGAAACTTATGAACGATTGATTAGGTCCTGAACTTTACCATATATAAATTAAAATTAAATAAAATTAAAATTTTAAGTTAAATTCATTAGTTTGGATGATAATAATGAAGTTCCGGCGGAGTTGATTTGAGGTAGTATATAGACCCTTAACTGCTGGAAAGATGTGTATTAGAAGACAAGGAGTTATGATCCGATTTAAAAACCAATTGTAGGTGATACAAAGTTCACGGGGTCATCTATTTTTTAATACTTACTTACTTACTCCTATGGCTCAGCGACCCGAAGTGAGTCTTGGCCTCCGATACGAGAAGTCGCCATTTTTCCCTGTCCTGTGCAGTTTTTCGCCAGTCTTCCGCTTGTAGCTCACGCAGGTCCGCTTCCACCACATCTTTCCAACGGTACCGCGGGCGTCCCACGGGTCGACGGCCGATGGGGCAACTGTGATAGGCATTATAGACGCTTCGATCCTCTCCCATCCTCTCTAGGTGGCCAAGCCAGCGGAGGCGATGTGCCTTCGTTTCGCCGATGATATTGGGTTGTTTCACTAGCTCTTCGATCTCCAGGTTTTTCCGAACTCTCCAGCTTCCGTCCTCTCTACAGGTAGGTCCTAGAATCTTCCGTAGGATCTTCCGCTCTGCCACCAGGAGCTTATTCTCTTCCTTTAATGTTAGTGTCCAAGTTTCACAGCCGTACATCAATATCGGTCTAATTACGGTTTTGTAAATCCGAATCTTAGTCTTTCTGCTTAGAATCTTGGACACCAACACTTTGTGAAGTGCTGCACTGCATCTAAGGGCATTTTGTATGCGAATGTCAATTTCTTCCTGCCTCGTGTAAGTGTCCGTGACAGTGCAGCCAAGGTACTTAAATTGAGCCACGCCTTTAAATACATAGTCTCCAACCTGAAGGTTTTCGCGTGGTCGTCTGACGTCATTTTTTAATAAAACAAGAAAAATCGCGTGCGTATCCACAGGCAGAATTTGATATACTATAAACTTCTAAAAGCTCAACCAACAAGAGCTTTATGATCTCTACTCTTTCACGTCAAATTACTAAAGGATTCGCTGGATAGCATACGTTGTAGTTCTACATCTGACATACGACATAGACATACAACACACATATAGACATATTTTAGCAAAATGTATTTGATTTTTGTCCCGGAAAATCGTGTGCAAAGGCGCTCATAGAAGCTTGTATACGATAGTTTTGATGGATCACGTCAAAAATGCTGAAAAGACTGAAAAGGAATCGATTAGGAACATAATAAGCTACTCCGTTCGCAATAGATTTTTTCCTCGATTAAAAGTATCCGGAAAATTACATGCAAAACCACCGGCAGAAGCAAGTTTTCCATATTCCATGCACCCTAACTGTCCGTAAGCTTGCAAGCAAGAGAAAGAAAAAAAGGGAAGATGTTTCGGTTTTAAGTATGTGTTTTTATGTACTATGTCCGTCGATTTCTTTCGGTAATAATCCCGATAGGAACCCATAACAATTTTACTCGTTACGAAATTAAATAAGTAAATAATTTTCGAGTCCTGCCGAAATTGAATGCAGGTTCGAGTCCTGCCGAAATCGATTTTTTTGGGAACTTATTTATTTTCTTTGAGGTTACCCAGAGTGCGAGGGCTTGCGCACTATAATCAAAAACATTTACTTCTTACGTCATGCGTCACAATATGTAATGTAAGGCACAGAATAACCAGAAGAAGAACGATGGTAAAGTTCTGACTTTCTTCAACCAATACCTTTCTTTGTTTCTTGACAATATTGTAAATACTAATTCGAATTTGTTTCTATATTTGATTGAAGTTTTGTTTGATAAATAGAGATTCTATTGAGTAAAAAGTATTATGGTTATTCTGTATGATCAGATGTTCGTGCCTCGGTGACGTCATAGGCAGACGCCATGCAGTGTAGCGTTTTAGAGCGATTGAAACTGCTCTGTTGAAAAACTCAATTTTTTGTTCAAATTTCCTTTTTTTTTGCAGAAATATAATTTATTTTGTATTCCTCTCATCATGCCTATTGAATCGAAGTTTGTTTTCGAATGGCTTACACATACCAACTACATTACTTACTTCTTATTTGCTAACTAAGTAACATTATTTGTAAGTAAAATTATTTGTTATTTGATTATTGCTTTTTACAGGTACTATACTCTAGCGTCGCGTTCCACCATTGCCCAAGCACCCTAAAGTAAAGCTCACAGTCGATATAGACAAACGTGACGTGACATAGGTTCGGGGTCAACACGTGTTTCAAATTGCATACATATCTCTATTTTACGGAGCCATTTGCATTTCATAGTTAAAGATTCAGACCTGGGATAACATAAGTATAATCCACGCACGATCAGAATCAGACGGAACCTTGTCAAAGTAATTATTTCAAATCACGTTTCCCAAGCAATCCGCGCGTTGTCAAAATAGGATAAAACCTTGCCGAGCAAATGTCCGACCGCTTTTGTGTTAGTTCGATAATCGATATAGTTCCGTCCTATTCTGATTGCTCGCGGATATTTCCCGCTTTTGACCGGAAAAACGTGTGTAAAGTCTCTCGTAGAAACTGTGTTGTATTCCATTACATCCAATCACCCTGTCCCTAAAGCTTGCAGTCAATATAGACAAACGTGACGTAGGTTTGGGATCGACACGTGTTTCAAATTGCATATCTCTATTTATGGAGCCCTTACAATTACGCCCCTCTCTACAGCCCCTTCTATCCTTGCTGTCTGATTTTGTTTTGAAAACAAACCCTCTTTAGTGTAATGTCCTTACACTGTTAGAAAGACGATTTGGGTATTTGATCTAATTTGTAGCCCTAAAATTAAGAATTAAGTCGGTATTCTTCTGCGTCATTTTAAACATTTAGAAAAAGTAAAACCTGGATAACTTGTGCTAGGAAAAGTTAGAAACATATTATAGGTAATTTCTAAAGTACTATTAACCACAAAAATTTACAAAATAAATAGTAAATTATTCAGTCTTATATCCTTCTGAAGCTCGCATCTTTCGAATACCCTATTGTGTAACAGAAAACACTAGAACATACGGGAACTAGTCGATATGGAGCTTGTTTTGGTTCAAACTAAGGTCAAGTGCTGTAAAAACGTTAAACCGTAAGTATCACGTGTTGAAAATATCGAGCACACGTAGGCGTCAATGACGTATGTCCACCTACGTCGCTTTAAAGTACCGCATACCTATAGTCTATAATATTAGTCTACATTGATGATATGACTATACCGAGATATTTTATTGTTTTATTTATTGATATCTGTCTTGCTTGTCGGTAGGTGCTCGTTTACTCTTTAAAACAGTTCGGATCTCGACTCTAACATCAATTTCATTTTAAGGTTTGTAATTTTAGAACGAATTGAAACAATTCGCTTCTACAAAATTAAATAACTGTTTTCAAGAGTTAGCCTACCCTGTTTCTTTAAACTTACTCTTTCATGGCCTACTACGACGCACATGTGCCTCGGGGTCAGCGTGGGGCGGGCGGCGCACTATGGTCGGAAAATTCGATCTCCCTTTCATAGGAATTTTGAAAAAAAAAGTTACTTTTTTTGGTGTTTTGAGTATGCAGTTTGGTTGGAAACGTAAAAACATGGTATAACATAGTAGCCGCGTGGCTTTTTTTTTATTTTTTTATACCTAAAATATAGGTTTGTAGGTTTTGAATGTATGAAAATGGGTTTTCTTTTCCTCATAACTCCTTTCGTTCCCGCTCGGTCGGGATGAAACTTATAGATATTATAAACCAACCTACAGGGAAGGCATATGACCTTTGACTTTGGTCCGGAACCGTCCACTCTTCAAGTTATGAATTAATTAAAAATGCCTATTTGGGCCATATTACTATGTGGTGTAAATGTAACACAAATGAATATTTTGTTTGATTTATATACTTGATATTATTACCTAACCTTTAAGAAAGCCAAACGACCTTTTACCTTGGTCCGGAACCGTCCATACTGCAAGATATTGATTAATTAAAAATGCCTATTTTGGCGATGTTACTATGTGGGGTAAATGTAACATAAATGAATGTTTTGTTTGATTTATATGCTAGACATTTTTACCTAATCGTTAAGAAAGCTGAATGGCCATTGATCTTGTTCCCGATTGGTCCCGTTTAAAATATATGAATTTAAAAAATACGTATCTGGGCGAAATTATCATTGGCGGTATATGTGTCACAAATCAATTTTTTGGTCATATTATTAGTCCCATATTATTAGGCATGTGATAAATACCGACTCCAATCATTTTTAGACTAAGCCTAAAGCCACGTGCTTAAAATTCAACGTTAAAATATGCTCTCAACAATTTTTTTTAAATCGAAACCTCAATAACGAATTGACATACTAAAAGATCGTGATATTACATATCTATCCTACCAAGATACCTACTTTTTTTTTTTTTCTCTTTTTTTTAAATTATTTTACTGCCTAGCTTATCAACAGCTACCTGCGCTACCTGCCCACAAAGTCTATTGTTATTTCACAGGTGTGACCAAATTAATGTTTTGGCTTCCTTAATTAAGGTATGTGCCTACTTTGTTTGTTATGGCTTGTTTTTCAGCGAAATTATTATTTTTCTGCAAATTTATTGTTATGGCAGGTAACTAATTCCTAACTAAAGGCAGTTTAAATATCGAGTGTACGTAAATTTCATTTCAGTGCTCGTCTATGATTCGTACTCGTACGTTATCATCGCGTGGATTTTAGATTGCTTTCGATCAGTATGGAAGGTTTCGTTTCAAATCTTGATGTTTTTACCTTCATGAGGCCAAACGGATTTGATGTGAAATTGTTTTTTGAAAAAGTGATAACTTCTGTGAGTTTCCCTCTATCTGAAGAAGAGCAAACAAATATTAAATCGTTTTGTGCAACGTACACTAGTAACATAATTTGAAAATGGAGAGCCACTAATAGCTCAAAAGACTTTTTTTTTAAGAAGTTTGGTGACTGGCTCAGAGATTAAATGGCCAGTTTTTAAAAAAAAAATTGATCAAATAAAGAGTGATGAATTGTTGAGTGATATGGTAAGACATGATGATGAATCAGATGGTGTACCTAGTACATCGTCAGTATTTGCAATGCCCATGAATGTAACCGTGTCAACTTCAACTGCCAAAATGACCCCTCGAAAACAGTTTTCCGACCTCAGTCCATTAAAAAAAAAAGAAGAACAGATGATCTACTTGACGAAAATGATTTTGATACCCTAGTTTATGCTTTAGTTAAAAAGCTAGCGAAAATGAAAATCTACGAAAGTTACTAAAGAATTTAATCAAACATCCTGAAGATGCATCAATGCTGCGTTCTTATCTTAAACCCGTAAAGAAAAGCTGTCCTGCCGATAAAGCCCTAGGTCTATCTACGTCACTTAACTTGTCAAAATGGCAATATATTACTTTAAAGAAGGCTACCAAAGATATGGGATGCGATATGTTCCCGTCATTATGATGTTTTACTCACTGAGAAAGTACAATGTTACGTGGAAAAAGAAGATATGACCATAACCGATTCAGAAGTCAAACTAAAACTGCAATCCATTTTAGATATTGCTGTGAATAGACTGTTCAAAACTCTTGAAACTGAAGCCGGCAGTAATTCGATCCTTATTAGTAAATGGGGCTTTGACGGTGCATCTGGGCAAAGTAACTACAAGCAAAGAATGGATGGTGATGATTTTAGCATATTTATGTGCTAATTGGGGTCGGTATTTATCACATGCCTAATAATATGGGACTAATAATATGACCAAAAAATTGGTTTGTGACACATATACATACTGTCAGTGATAATTTCGCCCAGATACGTATTTTTTAAATTCATATATTTTAAACGGGACCAATCGGGAACAAGATCAATGGCCATTCAGCTTTCTTAACGATTAGGTAAAAATGTCTAGCATATAAATCAAACAAAACATTCATTTATGTTACATTTACCCCACATAGTAACATCGCCAAAATAGGCATTTTTAATTAATCAATATCTTGCAGTATGGACGGTTCCGGACCAAGGTAAAAGGTCGTTTGGCTTTCTTAAAGGTTAGGTAATAATATCAAGTATATAAATCAAACAAAATATTCATTTGTGTTACATTTACACCACATAGTAATATGGCCCAAATAGGCATTTTTAATTAATTCATAACTTGAAGAGTGGACGGTTCCGGACCAAAGTCAAAGGTCATATGCCTTCCCTGTAGGTTGGTTTATAATATCTATAAGTTTCATCCCGACCGAGCGGGAACGAAAGGAGTTATGAGGAAAAGAAAACCCATTTTCATACATTCAAAACCTACAAACCTATATTTTAGGTATAAAAAAATAAAAAAAAGCCACGTGGCTACTATGTTATACCATGTTTTTACGTTTCCAACCAAACTGCATACTCAAAACACCAAAAAAAGTAACTTTTTTTTTCAAAATTCCTATGAAAGGGAGATCGAATTTTCCGACCAATGTGCGGCGGCGGCGCGCTCCTGCGGATCGCACCTTGGCGGAGACTTACCAGTGAATGAGTTAAGGTTAATAGTAAGGCAAATGACCTTGGGCATTTCCGCGCGCCTGTATGCAGCATTGAGTGCTTGTTTTCAGCATACCATGTAGTGCCCTAATCAACCAAATAATACGATCCTCTGCGGTTAGGTGACGTGCAACTGGTCAGGTTTGTATCACAGATTTTGTAGGTAAAAATACGTTTTTACGCTCAATATCGTTATTTGGACTGCTTTTCGAAGCTAATGGACCGCCAAAAAATAGGTATGGACTATGTGAATCACTATACCTACTGAATTTAGTACTAATCGAATTTGAGACACCGATAAAAAGTAGGGTCTTAGCAACTAAACACACACTACAACAAACACTATAACAACTACACTATAATTAACGGCAAGCATTTGAGACCTCCAAGATACCCTTCAAGATATGTGTTACAGGATATATCAATTTCAAAGCTCCACAATCAATGTTTTTGTCAGAAAACGGGTTCAAAAACACCTAATTTTCGTGTTTTTCCTTTGTATACGCCTTAAAGCGCAGCTCACAATATGTATAAAAATTAAAAATAAATAATTAAATTAATAATTTATTCAAAAATATCTAAGAACCAAAGATTACAAAAAAAAGTACGTAATCTCATTCTAATGGAATTAAAACAATACGTGTGCCTGAACTAGGTGATAACTGATAACCTGTTTCTCAGGCAAGAAGAGTGCTAAAAACAAATAAAATAATCAAATAAACCTTACTAATTGTACAAGACGACAATGACGAGTACTTTAAATAAAATAGTTACTTAAGTTAGTTGCCTACACTAAACTAGTTTTAATATTAAAGGTGTTTACAAATGTTTGGCTTACTTTAAAACAGTCAATAAATTTTCTGTGTCATCGTATGACATACATTGTAGTGTATCCTTAAGTTTTTCCTTACAACTATTATAATTTAAGGGATAAATATTGGCTAACTCATGTAATCTATTATATAAGAATAGAATATATGTATAAACTAGTTAACTCTTTATTGATAAAACTTTTGAAAGTATCATGGTTATTAACACAAAAGTCATTAACAACTCCTTACTCTTTGTGGTAAAAATCACACAAACACAAAATACAATACAGAATTAAATGCTGAGAATCAAGAATTACATTGTTTACTGTAGAAAATTCATCATCAGCATCATGAGTCTATGTGAGTCCACAGCTGGACATAGGCCTCCCCTTATGAGCACCATAGCGTCTTGTCTTCAGCTTGTCTACTAACTAATACATGTGTATAAGAAATAGGCGACAGTGGGTTCCGTTGTTATTCTACAAAACGACTTTTATCCAAAAATTGTTTCACCTATTCAATTTAATAAATAACTGAATCGCCGTACTTAACTTAAACTAAACTGGTACTTGTTGTCGATTTGAAATCCCTTCTTCAATAAATATTGTGAACTACTTATACATTTTACCGGGGTGAAATCCAAGCACGTGAATTTTAGTGTTTTACTCGTATTTATTGATATACGAAGAGTAACTCTTCCGCTCGTTTAAACCACTTTAGTGGCTCCGATTGCTTTTTTTCAAAATTTGCAGTGAGGTCTATAGCTAACATAATCTCAGTGTTATTAAACGTTTATCTCGTGTATCACATCATCCCATAACCAGGGTGGATACACGAATAACTGCGGTCCTTAAAACAGGTAAACTAGATCAAAATTGATCGACAAATACGTTTGAAAAAGTCACCAGAACCTCTTCCTCACTAGGCACCCTTTTGAAATTTCTCATTCCCCGAGTTATGCTCCTCTTAATTCGTCTTATCTATTTACGTATTAATCTTAGTGGTACACAAGTTACCCTATTTCGCTCTTGGAAATACTATCAATAAAAAGAATTGAGGTTACTTTGTAAAACTATTGAAAAAGTACAGACGAGAACAGAAAATTTGTGATGAAGTTCCATATCTTTATTGAGCTCCATTACAAAATCGAGACTATTGACCTATACATTTTTGTACGTATGTCAGTAAATTAGAAAATTCGCTATAATGAACACTAAAAGTAAGGCTCTAGGTCTAGATCGAATACATTTTGAGATATTGTTGTTTGATCTTGCCACACTTGGCTATGTGTAGTACCTCGACTTTTCGAGAAATATCAACAGCCTACACAATACTGCGTATATTATCCTGAGTTTACAATCACAAGGTAGTACGTGGTGCTTCAATGGATACCATCATATGATGAACTACAAGGCAATGGAATCGCAGATTTTGTTGGCCAGAGAAGCTATAACAGACTGCATACTTAAAAATATACATCCTTTTTATACAAACTATATCCATAACAAGGTTTTCATTGCTCAATAGTAATGAATACCTTAATGTTATGTATATCCGTATATCCTATAGCAATTTATAGGATAGAATTTTTAATGCGATCCAGCCATATCCCTTGAGTCTTCCTAGGATTGACAACAACATTTTGAATCATCGCGAAACTCTTATTCTATTAAAGACTTCGATCCGGACACATTCTCGACAATTTTTTTTTACATTTAATGAAAATTCAACTACACCGAATTGCCTACCATGTTATTCTACGACGATGTTTACATTTTGATGGAGTGTGTTCGCAACGAATCGTTTAGGAATAGTATTTTGTCATTTAGTTATTGGGGTATAGGTCAGGCAACTGAATTCTAGCAGAGCCTGTTTCGGATGCAGCAAAAACGCTTTTCAAACTGGTAATGTTAGGTAATTAGGTAGGTTAATCTTGTTTTAGTCTCTTGAGTTTCTTTCCGGTTTCTGCAATAAGGCTCAATAACCAAGAAAATCTTAGAACACACACAAAAAAATCATGGTTTTATGTATTTTAAAGTTTTTTGTTATAGTGCTTACCCCTTTGTCGTAACTTGATTTTTATTAAGGTAACTCTAAACTAGTTTTACTGTATTAATAAATAAACTTCATGTTTATGAGTTAAAGTTTCCAGGAATTCGTTTGTGTGATCCCGTGAATTTCCTTTATGTCACGTCGCGTGAATGCAGACCGTGCTCAGCTAATCTAGGTTACGTGCTAGATGTATACCCACAGAATTAAATAACATTACCTATAACGTAAGGTTCTCACGCAGGCATAGATGGATGACGGCCGCTCTGGGCAGTTATTGGTGGCGTCTATACGGCGACATATACGATCAGAGATATAAGTCTGTTTGACGATAGTAACGTGACGTCTCTTTTTTTCATAGGCTTTGGTACAGCAGCGCCTCTATCGTGTGTGGACATGGAACTACGCAAATCCCATAAAAAAAGAGACGTCACGATCACGTATCGTTACCATCGTCAAATAGACTTAACCCTGTAATAATGATGATTATAAAGTTGTTCTCGGTATTTTAGTTTGCGTTTGGTCGTAAATTAGGCCCTTTATATTTTAATTCAATTCAATTCATTTGCAAGTACAAGTTAAAGGTTATAGATATTATTAAATATCACCTGCTATTGTTTTCGAGGGGAAAAGCCTCACAAGGGTGCCTGCCTACACAATGCACTTTCAATAAAACGGGCCAAGTGCGAGACGGACTCGCGCACGAAGGGTTCCGTACCATTATCTTTTAAAACGGCAAAAAAGTCATCTCTGTTGTATGGTAGCCCCCCTTAAGTATTGATTTTTTTGTAATTTTTAGTAATTGTTTTTATAGCGGCAACAGAAATACATCATGTGAAAATTTCAACTGTCTATCACGGTTCATGAGATACAGCCTGGTGACAGACGGGCAGACGGACAGCGGAGTCTTAGTAATAGGGTCCCGTTGTACCCTTTGGGTACGGAACCCTAAAAATCAAAGCCATGATGATTTATTTTACCTATGTAAACGTTTGAAATATTAATGCCATAGATTTAGATAGAATCGTAACCAATAACGTTTGTTTCAATAACATCCACAGAATTGTGTATTTTTGTATGTTCTAAATAATTATAATTATATTGATCAACAAATAAAACTTATTATAGCGTTCATAAAAGTTAATAAAAATATTAATCTTCTGACACTGTGTGCGTTCACAGGTTATTTTACAACTAGTTTATCTAATAAATCTGTGCCTATTACCTTATTAGAAGACTAGTGTCTTCCCGCGGGTTCGCACGCGATGTTTAAGGTTATTTATATCCGATGGGAATAAATTTATGGAATAAAAAGCAGCCTATGTTTTATTCCAAGCCCAGAACTACCTGTATGCAATATTTCAGTCCGATTCGTTGAGCAGTTTTGGCGTGAAAAGGTAACAAACATCCATACATCCAAACTTTCGCATTCATTAGTACGATTGTTTTTATTAGCCAAAGCTTCGTCAATTGTATCGTAGCTATTAATCAATAGAGATTTTCTTACAAATAAAAAATATTCCATGTCAGTTTTGTTTCTTAATTCCAGAATTCAAATTACAAATTCAATTCAAATTTATTACAAAACGATTTTACATCATCACTAGATCTTAGGTCCGCATTATGAAACCTTGCTCAGTCATCGATCTATGCTTGAGTAACGTTTATGCCATAGAAAAGTGTTACTCAAGCATCGCTTGATGACTGATCAAGCTTTCATAATACGGGCCTTAGACTTTACGTTAGATTACCTTTTCCGAGGTGCCTAAACATTGCACTTGCAATAATCACAGTCAAGTCCTTTTTTCACCTTTTGCAAACATCTGAGATAATGCCTGTGTGGGTTTGTGTGTGTTTAAAACAGAGTCAGAATCAATAACGTTTATTTCAATAAGTTGTTACTCTTATGAATGTAAAACAAGAACAATAAATAGCATATGCAAACTTTTAAAAAACACTGTGAATCAAGCCGACGAAGTAGTATTTTGAAATTGGCAGCGTCTGGAAAAAGACGTAATCAAAATGAATACTTACGACCTTCAACTAAGTTTACGACCATCAAAACATTGATCTTTAGTAGGTCGGTACGTACTACGTAACTATAAAAGGATAGTAGAATCCTTAACTCAACTATCATCGTCAGCCAATATAAGTCCACTACTGGACATTGGTTTTCCTCAATGAGCGCCACAGCGCCCTGTCTTCAGCTTGCCGCATCGAATCTTAACTCAATAACGTGGCACAATTATCGCAAAATGTCGCGTTGTCTTATCATTCAACAATATAAACACAGTCTAAAAACCCAGTAAGCAAGCTTGTATCATTGGTAGCCTTAAGAAATAATAATTGGCAAAGCTATACCTCTTAATTCTGACGACCTCTGTGGCACGGTGGGCGAAGGTTTGCCTGCGACGCAGGAGGTTGCGGGTTCGATTCCCGCCTCGGGACAAATGTTTGTATGATCTGCAGGTATTTTTTCCGGGTGTTCTGGTATTTTTCTATGTATAATATAATATATCTAGGTATCTATGTACTAATGTATTATATTATGTATATCAGTCATCTAGTACCCATAACACAAGCTCTGCTCAGCTTGGGGCTAGAAAATGCTGTGTGAATTGTCCAGCATTATTATTATTATTAATTATAACATGCATACGAATATACATACATAATAACATCATACCTCTTACATATCTATGTCAGTATAATATACCTATGTATACAACGCTGAACCGTGGTAACGCACAGTGAAAAAGCCATGAGATTTTATAAGTAGGTACCTAGTGTTTGTTTCCCATGTTTGATATTCCAACATTATGGTCCACAAGTTTCAGTAAGCAAGCTTCTATCACGAAATAGTGTCCTAAAATGTATCTAAGTTAATCACCCGACATAACCTCTTACAGAGCATACTGTCTATCTGTACCGTACCGATGTATACCTCTGTAGAATATAGTGAAAAAGACAATGTTACACTACCTAAAGTCTATGTTTCCCAATGTCCCACCCACCCAACATAAGCCAAAAGATCAAAAGATCCAGATTCAACTAGCTTCTATCACATGATAGTGTCCGAAAACGTGTCAAAGCTATGTCCTAACCTCTTACAGAGCAAATTATCTATGTACCGTACCGATGTATACCGTACTATGTTAAACACAGTGAAAAAGAAATGCGATGGTACACTAGTCTTTGTTTCCCGGTAAAGCCCAAAAGATTCAATATACAAGCTCCCAACACGTGATAGTGTCCTAAAACGTGTCAAAGCTATGTCTCATACATAACATAACCTCTTACAGAGCAGTATCTATACGTAGAAGAGATAACGCACAGTGTATTGGAAACAGTAGGTTAGCTTAGAACGGATGTTTGTTAAACATGATTCACAGTGGCTATAACAAACTCTGCATGTGTTAGACTTGTTTTCTTTGCCCTCGATTCGTGAAAATCATTATTACAAACCTTGTTAATTGCCAAACGGATTTAGCTACGTAGTATTTCATTTATTTATATATATAACTTCTCGCCTTCAACCCTACAGTGGGATACCACTGTAGGACAACAGAAGACTTCCAGTTTGTAAGTAGGTTATACCATATGTATAGTAAGTTACGAAAAAGACTGATACGGCTTCAAATTACCTTGTACCTTTAGGTGCATGACCAAAAAATTACTCAAAAATAAACTCAAGCTCGACCGTAGGCTCCATAAAACGATAACTCATCTAAATACCAAACCATTCTCGAAATAAGACTACAAATTTGCCTGAGAAACTGCTTTGTAAGTCAATAAGGTTTTAAATTCAAGTTTAATATTCATTCGATTCAAGCCGTGCCACAATCACCTCTGCAAACCGTTGAATACATTCGTTGAATATAACCTATCGTGAGCGTATAAACTGTAGCATGAAATCTCCCTTACTGAGCAACTGCAATGTTTACTGTGATGGAACGTAGCCGAGCCAAGTTAATAATAATAAACGAGAGAAAAAACCGCTCTCGACTGAGGGGCTGCGTCTTCCGTCGATAATGTAAATAGAACGAGGCAGTCAAAACGGCGAATGTGCGACCACGTATTCAACAGTTTTAAACCCCAATTACTCCGCAAATACACCCCGAAACCCGGACTTTTTTACATATTACGCAACAAAAATTAACAAGCTAACATAAAATGCTTAAAAACCAAGTTGGAATGCCTCGGAAATGGTTAAAAACCGAGGTAATTAACTCTGTATGGCGCGCACATTCGCTGTGTTGCAATCGCATTGCGTGTCGCTCGGGCGTGCTCGGCCGTTTCCGCCGGGCGCTCGGCTAACGGCTCTTTTCCCGCACGGTGCGCTGGCGCAGACTTTCGCTACAAAAATAAACGCTCCTTGGCAGAGAATCAAGGCGACAGGCGAGCCTTCGGACTTATAACATTATATTCAAACAGTTTTATGGGCGATGTTTTGCATCTCTGCTTTATGGCCGGCTTTCTCTTGAATTTGCGAATTCATTTCAAACGACAGAGCTCTTTTATCTTTAATTCCAAGTAATCAGAGCGGACAGAACCAGTTTCCTAACAAAATGCCTTCAGATTTGCCGCAGTTCCTTTCGGATGAAATCTGTACATAGGATAGGTTCTTATCTTGAAACTATTGTTGACTTGAGCTAGCACGTGTGGGTTTGTAATGTACGTATACCTTTTTTCAAAGTTCCTACCTATTATTGTTCGCATCTTGAGAATCTCGTACGCAGTACACGGACAAAAGAATAGCCTTATCATGTAAGGTAGATAGGTAAAATCTCTGGCAACGAGTTTATTAGGGTCGCTAAGTTTTTCAGGTTCAGTATCATCAGTTTCTTTCAGCTTTTAGTAAACTTGTTTCGTTCCTCCTATCTGCCTGAACGTGGTGTTTATGCCGAAAGAGTTTCATTCTGAAACCCGGCGGGTCAAGTGCCCTTGAGAATTTATTGAAATCTGTTGAAAAAATTATTACAGCTACTCAAAACTGAGTATAACATGTAGGTATGTGTAGTGGGAGTAGAGTGGACCACAAATCTTGGAGTCCTCATATAGTAAAGCTCAAGAGTCCTGCTCCGGTACTTCAAGGAGCTGGGCTACTTAGGGCCTGGTTAGGCAGGGGGACAATGCACAATACACTCCCATGCGAGATGTCAGTGCTGATCCCAGTTCCCCACTTAGAATTAGAGTAGTAAAGCTCATTAACAGTGATTCGTGTAAGACTATTATGTGAAAGTCAAAAGTTTTGAGCGCCGAAACAACTGAACTGACAAATATGTTATACATAGTTTGAAAATAAACGCAAATTAAGCATGAAATTTCCTAAAGCAGCCCGAGTAGTTGAGTTGTTCAAAAGAGAATTCGCGAAATTTTCGTTGCAGTTTCTCGCTGGACAAAGTTTTGATTTTCCCTTCCATTGGGGAATGGAAAACAGGCACGTCTTATAATAGTTTGCCTCGACATCTTTTGTTGTTATACCTTTAATTTTTATATTTAAGTTATGATTTTTTTTAATATTTCGTAATGATAAAACCAATTGTGTGTGAGTGTTTCATGTAACTATTTGTCACATGAAACACACACACAATGAAAAATGATTTAGTCACTTAATTAATTGGGGTTTGAAGTCACACTAATATTATAAATGCGAGAGTTTGAATGTATGGATGGATGATTGTTACACCTTCACGCCAGAACTACTGCACAGATCGGGTTGACATTGCATGCAGGTAGTTTACGACCTGGAACAAAGCATAGGCTCATTTTTATCCCATGAATCAGTTCCCATGAGATAGAAATAACCTTTAAAAGTTTTCATAAAAACGCGTGCAAAGCCAAAAACTAGTAAATTTATAAGTTTAACTACAGATTACGTAGGTTTATTGTCTTTGAAACGACGAGTACTTATATCTTGTCCACAGTTATCTTTGCCAATAAAACGACTAGTACTGAAGCATAATCTAAACTTAATCTAGGTTTGTCTTCATTAAACCTTGTTAATTGAATTAGGCTTCGCGGCGCTGCGTTATTGTGCTTAATCTTGTTATTGTTGGTAGATAATTAAAGTAGGTAGGGTAGAGTCGGCCTGTTTAATGCGTAGTAGGTACTTAGGATCTACATCGGAACTGTTTTAACGGGTTAGCAAAGCTCCCTGTATACTTGGGCGTCTCAATATTTCTAACGTCAAAAATACAGACACGTGGAAATTCTATCTATCCTATCTCATGCGTTGAACCTAGTTTTATACTTGAAGCGAGTGAGATTTAGATAGATCGATAGAAAACCACTATATTAAACCACACAAAGACAGGAAACAATACAGACAGAAATGTTAGAATAAAGGAAGTACTTACCACTTGAATACAGAAGAAAATGGACTCAAAACTCAAAGTGCTTTAGACCTTACAGGACTCTTAGACATCTTGCATGAAATCACAACGTAGATGCAAACCTAACAACGATTTTTTAATCGTTGCTGTCTAGCAACGATAAAAAAATCGTTATGTTAAGTTTGCTTCGCTTGACCATAATGTCCTGTAGTGATAACTGTGATAAGTCACGATGTGGTCGAAGATGTGTAGAATTCGACACGACGCTTCCTCTAGACTTTAGAACTTCGTCAAGGACAAAGTAAATTGGTGTTTTCCATACTTTAGAATCTATCTAGAGTAAAGAAGAAACCTTAATGTCATGTGTATGTATTACGAATGAAATAAGTTTACAAAACAATCATTTTCAATTTTATCTCGCAGAGACACAAACTCAAATACAAACTCAATTAGTAGTTTATTTTCTTAGGCTTACAAAATAATCACTTAGACAAGTCAAATTTTATACCATAAACAGTAAATAGTAATTATTAATAAATAAAAAATAAGGTGTTATTGCTTTTATTCACTTAATTTTTTGTCTATTGATGGAAGAAGTGAAAAATAAACTACTAGTAACTTTTTATATCACTTTTGTGTCTATTACATGTTTATTTTGCCTATCTAAGTATAAATACTCGTAAAATGCGATTAAGATACATGTCACCCGAAGCAAGGCATTGACTCAACATAAAATGATAGATATAATAAGTTCTATAAATTGTACAATCACCCAAAATACAATTATAACGACATAAAGAGGAAATGACGAGAATCGCGGGAGTACAAAGCGCTGTCTTATCAGTATCACTGCGACCTCTTCCAGGCAATGACTGTCCCTTATTTCGATGACGTACTGTTAATTCGTATAAAATTATTTCTTCCTCCAAAAACCAATAACTTTAGACTCTAGATCATAGTTTCTAGACATCTACCTATCGTTTGCAAAATCGAGGTCCTTATACCAAGAAGGTCAACCTTAACGTAACAATAGAAAACGCTCGTCTACAATACCGGATACCACATTAAATAAATAAGCTCATACAAAGCCCAACAACTCGATTCAAAGTCAAACTCACAACATCGTACATAGAACAGTTTAAAATTCCAGTCGCATGCGCATGTGATTTTATGAAAACACTCCTGCGCATGTGTGCGTGGGCCGTGGGGTTGCGTCGCATAGCGCACGGTAGATGTCGCCCCAAGGCAGCTCTCATACAATGTCATACAAGTTGTTTTGTATGACGTGGTGGCTTGCACATATGCTAGCGATGAATCGATGATTTGAATCGCTTCTTTGTTTGATGAAAGAGTATCTGAAGAATTTACATTTATTCACCGTATTGGAGCTCAAAGGACATTTTTGCATGTCTTTTATTAATAATGAAATGAAAATGAACTCAAACGAATTTAGATTTAATCGAAACCGATAGCAAAACCAAACAAAATGAAACATAAATATTCAAATTAATCGATAAACCCTCTATTAATGGGCATTGCCACCAATAACGTAATCTATACTAAGTATTTATAATATAATAATGGCGCATTATCACCAATAACGTAAAAATTTTATAAAGAGGAAAGATTTGTTTGTTTCTTTGAATTGAATAGGCTCCAAATATCAAAGTGCTTTATTTCCTTTAGACCTTACAGGACTCTTGGACACGTCACAAAAACTAACTATGTTCGAAACTATGGACCGATTAGAAAAATTCTTTCACCATTAGAATCCTACATTATCCCTGATGAACATAGGCGATAGAATATACCCGTACGAAGCCGGGGCGCACCGCTAGTTATATGTAGAAATATTATACTATACTTTAAAATCATAAAGATTTTACGTGATAAGATGATCACGTGAGTAAAACGTAACTAGGTAGTTATAGCTTCAGTTTCTTTATTCTCAAACAAATACATTTGTGTCGGAATATTTAGGTAAGTACAGTTAAAAATTTTATCACTTAGGTAAATCAAAATACAATAAGTCAAATTAAGTAAGATGTCAAAAGAAAAATAAATTTATACATTAACACAGAAAATAAATAATTATTTTATTTGGTACCCTAAATATAACATTTAAGATACTGTACTAATTAGTGTAAGGATTTTAAGAATTGGACAAATTGTTTCGTGGATTACCCTAAACATAGGGTAAACTTTCAAAATAAGTCAATAGGCAAGTAAGATCAGTTGGAAGGAACTGAACTTGCCGTAACCAGGAGGTTATCGCTACTCAGCCGTGATGAAATTGGCACTTAGTTTGCTATTCCCGTGGTGATCCATGTTCCTGCCTTGTTTGTAAGACATATACAGGGTGATGGTTTTTTCAAGAGGAAGAACTAAGTCGTTTCTATTTATGGATTCTTTGTTCGATAATAATCAATAAATAAATGTAAGACGACTATGTGCCCAAAGTAGTTTTAACACAAGACTCCAAATATGAAAAAAAAAACAAACCAAATACTTAGTACTTTTTCAGAAAACCTTAAAATTATAACTTTTCTAAGGCGGAACTTTTTTTTTTAATGACTATGCCTTTTCGGTAACTGGCACGGTTTCAGACTTCCGCTCAGTAGCCCTGGAAAAAAACTCATTCTATATACTTTATTGGTTTTTCCTCAAAAGAAAATCAGAAGTAAAACAATGAAAATGTTCGCAACCTGCTATAGATGCGACATTCCCTGCAGTCATCGAATTTTCTAAATCTTTATATGAAATAGTATGCAGCATCGCGCACCTATCGGCACCGAGCGCGCGGCATTTCGGTAAAATGCCATGAGAAAATGCGATGTCTGCCGGTAATGCCTGCCGGTAGCGCCAATAGATGTGCGTTCAGCTTATCAAACAAACGTTCATTTATTTTGACTATCCCTGGCATGGTCGCTTGTCAGCTGAGAGATATAATAAACTAGGTAACTCTTTCATGGCCTACGTCGCACATATCCCCCGGGACCGTGGGGCGGTGGCAGTTAATGCGTTAACCTAGTCCATAAAAAGAAGGAGGTTCTATATTCGGCTGTATGTATATCATTTAAGCTTTTTACGTAAGTATGTTCGTCGCTTTCTCTGACAATTATGGACTAATTGAATTAAGATTGAACCTGAGGTGGTTCCATATCAAATTATAACTGAGTACCATACCTTTTATATCATATTATTAAACTAGTATATAATCTGGCCGTTTCCCATTGCAACACCCTGAATTTCAGTAAAAGGTAATTAATACACACAATATGTACCCACATATTGTGTGTATTAATTACCTTTTAATTATAGTCAATAAGTTCTGACAAATGTTATGTACCATAATATGATGCAATATATGTATAAATGAAATGAAAAGAGTCAATTCGACTGTATTTCTTGTAAATATTAAATGAATGTAACTCGATATCTTCGCCAATAATAATTGTTAACCCATTTTCACAGCTATTTTGATGATTATTTCGCTGTGGTTTATTAGAGTTCAAAACAAAAAAATGATTGAATTATTAAGCTCGCTAGTATTTGCAGAATGTTCAGTTTACTTGTTTCAGTGGAACTGTGATATTAATGAGTACCTTTAGTACTCATTTATTAAAAATAAAATGGGCCAAGTGCGAGTCGGACTCGCGCACAAAGGGTTCCGTACCATTATCTATAAAAACGGCAAAAAAAATCACGTTTGTTGTATGGGAGCCCCCTTAAATATTTATTTTATTCTGTTTTTTAGTATTTGCTGTTATAGCGGCAACAAAAATTCATCATCTGTGAAAATTTTAACTGTCTGACCATCACGGTTCATGAGATACAGCCTGGTGACAGACGGACAGCGAAGTCTTAGTAATAGGGTCCCGTTTTTACCCTTTGGGTACGGAACCCTAAAAAACCAATGAACTTATAATCATGTATACAATAAAATGTTCTTAAATAATAGTAATAACTAGCTAGCCCGGCAAACATCGGTCCGTCTTAGAATCAGAGATGGCGTTACATACTATTTTTTTGTCGAGAAAACGATTTTCTGCTTTTTTATCCCCTCGTGAATTTTCATATTTTTTAATTAGTAGTAGTAGTTAATCTGATAACCGAGACGAAAAAAAATCAAAGATCATCAAAATGAGTCCAGCCATTTTTAAGTTATCAATGAGGTAACTAACACGACTTTGTTTTATACACTTGTATAAACAGTAACTACTGTTCAGTTGCAATTAATCAAATAATTAGGTCTCAAAGTTTTATTGTTGTATCGTAACTAAGTTTTATGGTTTGGAATGCACGAAGAGCGTTGCAACATGGAGGCTCCTACAACCGTGGCGTCCTAACTGTAATCTACAGTCCCGCAATAATACCTTTGCCACTCTTGCAATAAAGCAGACTTAAGTTGCTCACTGGGGATCTAAGCTCTGGTTCCTTAGCTTTTGTTTCATAAAATAAACTATCGTGTGTAAAAATCTTTAAATGCTTTTGATATCTCTAGTTACAACCTTTATCCTGTCAAAAAAACGTGTGGTAAATTAAAGATTTTCAGTTCCGAAGTGCTTGATTTTTTGTTTAAATTTTAGTCTTAAGATCTTTTTTACCGACTTCTTTCTTCGTCTTTCAAAAAGAGATTCTATGTTTGGCTGTACGTATTCTGTATGATATGTTCATAAATTCCTCCATCAAATAACGACTGATTTGAAAAAATATTTCGTTATTGTATAGATAATGATCCCGAATAGATCCCATAAAAAAAATGTTCAACATAATTTTTAAATTGTTAAGAAAAATCACAACTAGCTACAACAATTTTGGTGATAATATCTTCGCCAATTCTTAATAGATTTTGTTGATTATTTTCGTTAAAATTTCATTAACGTATAAAGGTTGATTTTGAGGTGATCCCGTAAAAGTTGTGCGCCGTAAAACGTATCTCATATGATAATTTTCTCAATCACCTGTCTAATGACTTCCATAGCAACGGGCGTAAACAAAAGATCTTACAAAGTTAACAGGTTTATCGCCTATAACGAACGACGATCGAATCTGCAGGCCTAGCCAACCGGCATTTGCTATGAAGCGATTCCATTTCTACAATCGTGATAGCTGAAACGATGGCGAAGTTCGATTGGTAGACAAAGTAACCTTCGCGTAGCGATCGCCTTGTCTATTCGTCTGATCGCTAAACGACGCGCTTAGTCTATGGTTGTCAACATCAAACGTCAAATTATGTCAGCCGCCTATTTTGCCCGTCTATTACGTTCTGGTCTACGTAAAACTACATTGAACTATGTACTTGTTACATTGTCTAGGCCCGCTGGACTGATGTGATGATATTGTCGTGGTTTGGTACGCAAAGGATTCCAACATATCCCTATTACTAAACCGCCTGTCTGTCTGCCTGTCTGTCTATCTGTCCGTCTGTTAGCGGGCTGTATTTTATCATTATTCGAGAATTCGAAGTCGGTGTAGTTTTTTAAAACACGCTAAATGTAGTACTTTTGTTTGACCACAATCTCACCTAAAAACATATCCAACAACAAAGAACAAATTAAGATATAGAGAACGATAAAATAAATATTTGTGAAAAAGAATGCGAATAAAAACAACTTTTGAGTTTTTGCGTAAATGTATGACCGTTTTACGTTTCAAATTAACTTGACGGGCGAAAAATCTAACTTTTACGTAGTACCTACTTTAAAGATGCTGGGGTTGCAGTTTAGCCAAAACTCAAAAGTTGTTTTTAGGGTTCCGTACCTCAAAAGCAAAAAAGGAACCCTTATAGGATCACTTTGTTGTCCGTCTGTCCGTCGGTCGATCCTCTTTTCTCAGAAACGCGTGGAGGTATCGAGTTAAAATTCACATCATTAGGTTCGTAACCTCTTGGAGCCTCGATA
Source organism: Eupithecia exiguata (assembly GCA_947086465.1). Lineage (NCBI taxonomy): Eukaryota > Metazoa > Arthropoda > Insecta > Lepidoptera > Geometridae > Eupithecia > Eupithecia exiguata. Next base: position 1,486,644 of record OX352240.1, read on the forward strand.
CTTCTAAGTCAACGCAATCAAAAGTTACAGCCGCTTATGTCCAATTTTTTTCAATTTTCCAAGTGAATCATGCACACAACACCTATAGAGTTGACCCCTTGACCTAGAATCATGATATTTGGCAAGAAGCAAGGTCTTATAGCACAAGTAAAGGAAAAAATCCGAAAACTGTAAATTTGTAGTTAATTCATAGAAAAAATATTTTCTTAATCTCGCCATGGACCAAAAACCTATAGGGTACTTTCCGTTGACCTAGAACCATGAAATTTGGTAAGACGCAAGGTCTTATAGCACAAATAAAGGAAAAAATCCATAAACTGTAATATTTATGGTAGTTTAATCACAAAAAAGCATTATTTTGATTCTTGCCATGGATAATACTCGTGAGTATTACTCGTGGTTGTCAATGGGACCTCGGAAAAACACCCGAGCTTCTTATAGCTTGCTATCTATTCTGTGCCTTTAGTTAACAAATACAGTAAAACAAACATGGCTCTCTCATGCGTCCCGAATTAGTCAGCCCCTCGCCTCGGGCCGCGTGTTTTCCAAACCATGTGTAGTTATTCCGTGGTAAAACCTGAAACACTCATTTGTTAAAAAGCACTCTACATTCTCCAAACAAACTTGGAAAATGTGCGCTTTGCTCCTTTTATGCAGGCATCGGGTACTATTTTTAGGGTTCCGTACCCAAAGGGTAAAAACGGGACCCTATTACTAAGACTTCGCTGCCCGTCTGTCACCAGGCTGTATCTCATCAATCGTGATAGTTAGACAGTTGACATTTTCACAGATGATGTATTTCTGTTGCCAGTATAACAACAAATACTAAAAAACAGAATAAAATTAATATTTAAGGGGGCTCCCATACACGTAACGTGTTTTTTTGCCGTTTTTATAGATAATAGTACGGAAACCTTCGTGCGCAAGTCCGACTCGCACTTGGCCGGTTTTTTATAGTTTGGAAAACTATAAAAAACCGGTCAAACCTTCGTTTGACCACAATATCTCCTGATGGAAAGTGAAGATGTGGCCACGATGTATCACGAAGGTACAGTCTAGAAGATACCTATTTACTCTAGTCTTGACGAGACTCAGGTTGCAAACAAATCAAATAATAAGGAACTACAGAATCTGATATTAATGCAAAATATAGTTATAGCGTTTTCAAAACAAAAGTCCCGAACTTTTAATAAGTTAGCATTCTACTTAGTAATTGCGTAAGTTTAAAAAACTTATTGTGACTTCAGGGTCCTTATTAACACGAAGGTAAACGGCGCGTATAGGGTCCGGACTTACGAAAATTGGATAGAACAGTATTGAATATTACATATTAGTATGTGTATATGTAATATTCAGTACTGTTCTATCCCATTTTCGTATATTGGTGACATGGTATAAGACGTGAAGAAGGCATATAAGACACATAATAGAATGATTAAGATATGCTGATCTTATTTCAGACTACAGGCCCCTTTGGCTAGATAACTGATATACTTAAAAAAAAAAAAACAGATATATATTTAAGAAATTAATAACCCAGAGCACTATAATAAATAAAAAACCTTAGATATATATTTTTTATTATACATAGAAAACATCCAAAATACCCTGAACAATATATATGCAGATCGTACAAACATTTGTCCCGAGGCGGGAATCGAAATAGACAGCAATCTCCATCATCAAAAATAAAATTGTCAAAGTATGCATTATACCAGGGTTCCGTAACCCTAAAAATGTAATGTAAATATTGTCAGGTCAGTTCAGGCTGGATATCTGGGTCAGCGGGCCGCGGTCCGGATGATTTGCACCGCGCAGACATGGAATCTGATGGATTACGGTCGAGCCGTGAGCTTTGTATTTGTAACTAGCTTACGTAATCAATCCTGCCAGCTTTATCTGTCCCCTAGCTATTTCATTATTGGGGCCGTGAGGCTTGTGAAACGTGGTGCTGGAGGACGATGGAAAGGATTAGCTGGATGAGGAAGGTTACTAATGAGGAAGTGCTGAAAAAGTGGAGGAGAAAAGGTTTCTGATGAACACCATTCAAAACAGAAGAGGGAGAATGAGTGAACATCTTACACGACATGACAGCTGCTTCATAAGTAACATTACAGAAGGAAAGTAGGAAATAGAAAAGGAAGACGAAGGAGGGGAAAACCAGGAATTAACTATATGAGTCAGATTAAGGAGAAAGCCGCTTTCATGTCGTTTGCAGAAGTAAAAGAGACCGCATTGGAAAGAGAAAAGTGAAGGAAATCATTATTGCACCGACAAGAGCTAGACTCTTTAGTTACGGTTAAGGGTCTATACTACCTCAAATCAACTCCGCCGGATCTCCATATCTTCCAAACTACTGACTATTTAACTTTGAAATTTATATATGGTATACTTCAGGACTTACCTACTCTATCGTTTATATGTTTCGAAAATATCATTCCATAAAAAAAATCGATAGGAAAAAATTGCAGTTATCTCAAAATTTTTACTGTGTGAATTGTCCAGCATTATTTATTATTATTACTTAAACCTTCATTTCTCAATAAATACCGAAGTTAAGATCTTTCGAATAAGCCTGGTAATTGAGTTCAATTACCTTGCTTATTCTCAAGATAGATAGATCTTTAGAATAAGCATGGTAATTGAGTTCAATTACCTTGCTTATTCTCAAGATAGATAGATCTTTAGAATAAGCATGGTAATTGAGTTCAATTACCTTGCTTATTCTCAAGATCTTAAAAAATGTATTTTTGGGTTTGCGTTGCTCTGCTCTGTCCCGCTCCTATGAATGCGAAATCCAATGCCTATCCTTTTCACAAAATAGCGTCGTAGTATATGCCGTTAAGGCTTTTGAGTGGCGACCACGTATGGGAAGCAGCAGTGTGGGTAGGAAGGCGCGGTGGTCTAACGTTCTGGTGAAGGTTGCAAAAAACCGCTGGATGCGGGTAGGGCAGGTCTGGTCATTGTGGCGATATTTAGGGAATGCCTATGTCCAGCCGTGGACGTTGCTCGGTTCATATGACGATGAAGGTGCTTTCGGACGATTAAACAATTCACAACTCACAGCACATGTCACAGCTTCATTATTACATTCATTATTACCAGCGAGCGTATGTGCTTGCTGATTATTACCAAACATGATACATAATTAGGTAGTGTAGGTGGTTTTGTATGACCGTTCTCACTAAATAAATAGATTGAAATAATCAGATAAATTCAAAATACTTAAAAATGACACAGAATTCCTAAATTTTTAAATGTTTATAAAGTTTTGCGGGATACATACTAATCTCTCGGGTTTATTGGGAATCTGGGGATCATTCTCTGAACAACTGTAACTGTCTGTCTGTTACCTTTTCACGCCGTAGGTAAATAGTTTCTCGGGGACGGACATAGGATGCTTGAAAAGCGCGGGCGAAGCCACGGGCAACAGCTAGTATTTTTTATATCAGCACTCAAATTATATATATGTATATTGGCACAGAGAAGGCAGTAATAATTTTGCAATAAAAAATATTACAAGAAGTGTTTTAAACTGTGATAAAAACATGTCAATTAAAACATTCTCAAAAAAATTCTTAAAACGTGTTTTTTTTTCGTGGAAAAAAACACGATGTTTTGTTCTTTTTTAAAAAAAACACGTTTTTTCCTACTCTGAAAAGTAGTTATAAAATTGTTACCTCACAGTTAGTTGCTTAAAACAAATAATAGTATAATTACTTCACCTCACCTATAATGGTCCAGTGCTGGACGCATTATAAGTACCTGCGTGACATAAAATATCATGGATTATAAATCGGGGTAATGGTATTATTATCCCTACTAATATTATAAATTCGTAAGTAACTCTGTCTGTCTGTCTGTTACCTCTTCACACCTAGACGGCTGAACGGATCTTAATGAATTTCGGCAGTGAAAGTAAATAGTATCCCAAGGACGGACATAGGCTACTTGAAAAGCGTGGGCAAAGCCGCAGGTAGCAGCTAGTTTACTATAAATTGTTATTTTCTTTGTTTATTAAAGTATTTAAGTGTATTCAGACCTCTCTTTTGGGTGCTATGTGTAAGCTGACTTAGCTAAACCAACTCACCTTAAGAGGCCTGCGGATGATTATTTGCCCATACAAACGCACTACCAAAATGATTTGTAATTCGACCATATTATTTCCACCATATCATGTTGTTTTTTGTATTCGAATAGTATTCATCTAGGCCCCTGGTTGGTTTTTTCTTAATAATACACACCTATAATGAAATGTAAGCAAAAATATGCAAAATCGAATTTAACATATTTTTACGTCTAAAATGACATGTTTTCGTCCTATTTGTTTTGTATTAAAAACAACAATATCGTACGTTTTGTTTGTTAAAGAACATAGCTACTATTGTCTAGTTACAGAATAACAACACAATGTCGAAGATTCAACAAGTTTTCAGTCATCATTTTTGATATTACGAAACATAATAATTCACGAATTGAAGTTGCGAGCTGCTGTCGCCGGATTCTTAAGCTTCACCTTATCACGTCAACCTGTTACCAATTATTGGCTCATGGACATTGCCTTGGCATTAAGCCTACTATTTTCAATTAAGGGTTTACTATAAATAGCACAAAACATGATCAAATACAGAGATTTCAATAAATTAATAATAATAATAATGCCGGACAATTCAGACAGCATCATCTAGCCTAGTCTAGATAAACAGAGCTAGTGTTATTAAATTAGAGTATTATGTAGATCGAATCGCTTATATTTTATTGCGTAGGAAAGATACAAGTGTAGTCGTGGGATGTACATTAGTGTAAGTGCAATAGTTCGTTATTACAGCTAATAGTGTCAAGGTCTATGCGGTGTTCAATTGCGCTCGGAGGGGACTTGAAACCTATTCAAGTAGTTTCAATGGCAAACTGTTTAATACTGAAAACATGAACAGGTGCTTCAATATTATAACATACATAAAGTAAACTGAAAAAAAAGTAAAAGAAGACCACTCTAAGGTTGGGCGACGAAATTTTGGAAACAGCAGGAAAAGACTGGGAAACTGTAGCACAGGACAGAAAGAAATGGCACAGTCTGGAGGTGGCCTTTACGCCAATAGAGATCACAGAATAACAAATATGCTTACTTTTCATGTTATAATTTAACTTGTCTTTAAAATTTGACTTGTCTAAGTGCTTTTTTGTAAGCCTAAAGAGATATAGTTATTAACTTTTGACTTTTAACAATGGTCAATAATTTAAGTACCAATATTTTATTTTGTAATGTTAATTTATTCTATGATAATGAATGCCTAAATATGTACCTATAGTATATTCTAAGGTTATTTTCGCGAGAACTCATAATAAAACACTGTTTTAACCTGCCTGTGACCATGGAAGCTGAAAAGCCTCCGAAACGTCAGGTTATAAACAAAATATAAAATATACGCGATCAATCCGGTTAAAACAGTGTTTTATTATGTACCTATATAAAAATATAAAGAAAACTAAAAACGAAATATTCAAAATGACAGCAGCTTTAGTTGTGTTGCAGGAGTCATCCTTCTTAGTCAGCGCCGGTAAGCATCAGATGTCCAGTTTCAGTTCGCTTATCAGAATAAGATGAAGCGGTATTAGATTGCACAACACGCAGAAATTGATGACGGAATCTAATTGAATCTCGATAAGGCATCGGGTTACGTCGTGGACGGTTGGATCTTTTGATGCCGCCGTTGTTTAGCTTTGTTCTTGATCCAAGTATCTGTTTCCATGTTTGGCTGAAAGTGATTAAGTCGGCAATCCTTTGGCAGCAACATCATCGATAATTTTCGAGTCGACAGAGACGTACGTAAACGAAATCTCAATTTTCAAAAAGAATATCAATGAAATATTGCATTCTCTCAACCAGTCTTCATTCACTCACCTAACAACAATAAGGGAACTTCATAGTCGTGTATGTGTCTAAAATAAAATTAATGCGTGGAAAGAAGGTACACATAGATAATGATCCATATGTGTTCTAATAAAACTATTCATACCCCTTATAGCCCGTCGAAGAATCACTTTGTAATGGTGGTAATGGTGAAAGAATTTTACAATACGGTCCAGTAGTTTCGGAGCCTATTCAATTCAAACAAACAAATCTTTCCTCTTTATAATATTAGTGTAGATATCAATAATCACTCTTAATACATATTTAGTTTTAAAAATAAAAGGTCACCATCACGGTTGTTTTATGTTATGTCATTAAGTTTATTGCCATTTCTTTCTAGCTCTAGCGAAATTAAGCAAGACATTTTTTTTATTTGTGGTTTTATTGATATTTCGAATAATTAATTACACACTTTTCATTATTATTGTGAATGTTAACTCAGATGTTGATTTTTGTTAAACAACTGATTGTAATTACTTGAAACCTTGTCAATATGCAATTGACTAATTTAACTATCATTTGTATCTATTCTAACTATCATGGGCAGATGCCATCCTCCTTAGTGAAAAAAGGATTCTTAAAGGAGGCATCTATCCCAAAAAAGTGTGCAAAAACTCAATTCCTGCCCAATCAGTAATTGTTAGGTCAATAAAAACAGTTAGTAGTGTACAAAAATATGCGTAAAAGATTAAACTATCCTTAAGCATATTAATTATTTTAAAATGTCCTTTCAAAAGTGGGGCATCTATCCTGGGTTTACCTACAGGTTAATATAACTTTCAAACTAATTAGTTTGACCACAATTTAACAGCTAAAGGTAAATGTATGTATGTATTATCAATATTATTATGTAAGCCAGAATACACACATCAGTTTTGTTTACATTCCCGGCGGAATCCGAACCGAATGAGTTAATGTAAATGCTTACAGTGGAACACAAACATTTACGTACAAACACGTTACGGACGGACTATGCATGCTTATACTAGAACCTCACACCTATCAGCACTGAAAAGGCCACAGCTGAACAAGGGGGGGGTTTTACTTATTTACTAGCGGCCCGCCCCGGCTTTGCACGGGTACAAATAAGTATTTAACGAAAAAAAAATAACACACTCTTGGTAGACTACGTATTGTCATACTTCTTCCTTCTTCCACTTGTAATCAAAAAATTAAAGTGAAGATAAAATCAAATACACCTGATCTCTTATTTGAAAATAACTTCTATTTATAAAGCTGTTTATAGAATGAAATTTGACTTAATTAAGTGCTCATTTTAAAAGCATAAAGAAATAATGTTATTGGTGCCGATTCTTTGAAAAATTTGCTTGTTTCTATTTTTTTTACTTACGAGTATTGAGAGAAGTAAGTCGTGTTCAAAATCCGTAGTTAAACAAGTGGGCAGAAAGGTCAGCGTTTCATTTTCACGAATAAACACCACCTACACGAACACTCGAATACCCCCCCCCCCCCCCCCCCCTCACGCACGTAATCTTCCCCCACTCAGGTACAAAGGTAAAACTTTTAGTTGGAAAGTTGAAACTTGATGATTTGTTTTTAACAGATGAATATTAAAAGATACGCAGACCCGGGGATGGCATTATAACCTGCAGTGGGTCGAAAGAGTACCTAGATGATGCTTTCATGAAAAACTAAAAATAGTTCATTTTATTCTTTGGAGAAATTTTAAAAAAATATCCTACATTTTTTTTACCTTACTTATCAGCCCGTAGTTCACATACATCCACTACTGCATTTCTAAAAGGAGGTTTGCTAGAACTACCACGAGAGGCGGTGCAAGTGTTAATAATTTAATTATTTTGAAAAAAAAAAAAACTACAAAACTACTTCGAATCCCTTAATTTTACACTGTTTTAAGTTTTGCGGCAAAGATACGAGGTGGAAAAGTTGAAATTCTAAATGAGTACAACGAAATCTATAAAATTACCCATCTTCTAAACTCCTGGAAAACTTTTCAGGTTAAACTACCACATGACTGGACTGCCTATATCAATTTATTGCTACGTAGTATAAAACTTTATCATTAAAAGAAAATTACAATCGAAAAAAAAAATACAAATTAGAACTAGTATTTACGGTTGAAACGATTGAGCTAACTACAGACTGTTCAAACAATCTACAGATAAGAAGATGATGGATGAAGATGGGAAGGCGCAAGTATCACACAAAACTGTTAAAGCTAGTCGTGATTTTTCAAAAGTATTTTTTGTGTGCTTGACGGGATAAATACTAATCCCTCGGTAATATTTTTTTTATGGGACCAATTCGGGATCATTATCTATACAATAGCGAAATAATTTTAAAATCGGTCCATAATTGACAAAGATACAACCGAACCTAGAACCTCCTCTTGAAGTCGATAAAAAATCAATCAAATTCGTTTTATCTGTTTTAGCCACGATGCCGATACGATGCCACTTACTTACACTCAACAACAACAACTCTACGTTACCAATGCACAAATGTGATATAATATGTTATTTATTTGTGCTTTGAATTGTATTATTTTAGTTCTGTAATTTATTATCTTAATTAATTGAATGTATATTTTTATGTTATGTACCAAATTCCGACACAATTGTTATTGTTTGCGAATCAATAAATGAAAAATGAAAATGAAATAAGCTTACCTACTTATAGGTTATAATAACACCTCTGTCTGCGTCGAGGGTTAAAAATCACGCCAGACGACTGTCCCCATATTCACGTGTATAGGTAGATTGGTACTCAAAGTTGCGCGCTTTACATGCCCGAATATCGACCCTCGTTGCCTCAAATTTCCCAAAGCCTCTTATTGATTACCTACCAGCCGTTAAGTCTGCTGTGTCACTTCGCTCATTTAGTGTTGCGTTTTGGATGTACAGGGTGTCCGGTGGCAGAATTCGGATTTCAAATTTGAATATTTCAAAAACTGTTGTCCGGTTAAGCTGAAAAGAGATATCATTCGATGCGGCGAGAATGCTGATTTTACGACCATAGTTTCGCAGTGGTCTAGTGAGTATGGTTCTTTTACAGTAGAAGCGTTTGTTCCACCAACAATTTGTGTGCCACAATTTTGTACAATCTTGTAGGTTCACTTTTTGACGACACAAACTTTATAATAAGTATAACATTGCTGAATTTTGCACTTTCATGGGCCAAGAGGCATGTGTTGTTCCAGGCCAAGTGTAGGGCGTCGTCGGTCGCGCCGCCTAGGCTGGGCAGTGAATGCGATGCATATTACTGTGTGAAAATACAGTAATATGCCTAACGTAGCTCTGTATGACAATTATGTAGGATTCTAGAACCAAGTACGGGTTTTAGAAACCAAGATATTTATGGTAAACAAATGGGTTGCAAAACCAAAGAAACCGAAGAAGAATTATTGGTGGAAAATATTTAGCAAATTGCAGAAGTTAGAAACAATTATTTATTACGTTTTTGCTAGCTCTCGTCTCTCGTCCTTTTTACCGATTTCGAAGAAAATACGACGTTTTATGTTCGGCTTCGTGTATATTTTATTATGTACCGATATCTCCGTCAAATGGGGATCGATTTTGATGTTCATTTTGGTTTTGTATAGATCCCGGGATGGTTCCATATAAATTTTATTTCCGGTAATTTTATTTGTTCCGCAAAACTTACAAAACAGTGTAATTAGGTGGCCATGGTCATTGGTCAGTCTTATGTAGGATTATTAAAATTAGTTATTTGTTCAATGTCGCTGAGATCGCTTTAATTGATAAGGTTGTTCTTTGTAGTCTGACAAGCGTTATTCGGTAGGTAACTATCTCTTTTCAATGTAGTTTCACCTCATAATTTCCTGTACTTTAAAATCTTTCAATAGATTCAATACTCCCTCAAGTAATAAAGCCCACTCAGCTTCAAAACCTTATAGAACTCGCTAACAAGCGTTACTCCGAGTACATAAGCACTAGGTATATAAGCACAGTACATAGGTCGCTTACGTCAGTCCTTCAGCTCGCGCCTGCGCGGTACCCCTACCCTGCCTGGAATACAGCAATTCGATCAATGTGGCAGGTGAGGGACTGAAGAATATTTTTTAAAACCTATTGAGCTTGTTTTGTTCGTCGTATATTAAAACGAACAAAACCGACTTTTTGATCCAGACTTTTTGAAATTTAAATATAATATTTGTTATTTACTTCAAGTACATACCTATTCAAAATATATTGCTCCATGCTTATGGGATATTTTACCTAATCTTTATTAGGTAAAATATCCTATAAGCATGGACAAGACCAAGTCAAACACACAGTCACAAGTGAACAAGTCTTTACTTGTTACTGCCTGCGTTTTATTAGGTTATTTTATTACTATCCCAGGGGAACTGATTTATGGGATAAAAAGTAGCTTATGTTTGATTCCAGGCATATAGCTACATCTTTGCAAAATTTCATCCTGATCCGTTCAGTAAAGTGTTGGGGTGAAGAAGTAGTAGTTTGATGTGATAGATTTTTGTCTGTGTGTTAACTTTTCATGCCTTAACGGTTGAACGAATCTCAATAGACGGTTTCCCATATGAGTATCCTATGACCTCATATTTTTTTTAGCTCGGAAAAGTGCGTTTAAATCCACGGGCTGTACCTAGGTAATACTATATGAAAGGTTGAGAAACACGATGTGTGTAAGTACTGCTGTAAGTTTTACAATACCTACAAGCAGTACATTGCATTACATTAGGTTAAATTTCACTGTTTGCTGCTAAAACTAAGTTTGCTACCACCTCACCTGACCTCAACAGCCTAAAATGGCCCACTGCTGGACGCAGGCCTCCCCCTGACAATCTAATAATAAAAAATAATAATAAAAAAAAAATGTTTATTTCTTTTCTTTCTTTTTCTTCACAATAAGTCCAGCATGATCGAATTCAAATCTCGGTTTCCTTTTGTGTGAGCTGTCAGCTCTTGAACTCGATTTAAGACTTGAACCGTATCAACTTCAAGTCGGTAAATGCTGAACTCATTTTTCGAGTAATAAGTTTTTTAATATAAACCGAGTTTATTTTACACATTCAAATTCAAACGCAACGGTGAAATTGAGCCTCAGGGTAACTTACAAATTATGTTTCGACGTAATATAACTGGATTATTTAATCAATAATTCCTAAGCCTAATAACTAATAAGCCTTTCCCCAGCATTGGGGGACATCACATGGGGTATCTAGGGCTAGAATTATGATGGATGATGAATTAAATTTATGGAAGGGTATTTTATATGTTTTTGGTTTAATGTTCGTGATTACGTGAATAGGTACTAAGGATCTATTGAGCTGATTGTAGAAATATATCTAACTGAAATTCATCTTAGACTGCATTTAATATTAACTACTTTGTTGTTAAAGTTTACAAAATAACTATGGCATTTGCCATCAAAAACGAAACTTGTAAAAAAGCCGTCCCGCAACTCAGTTCTTCTACCGTAAAAGTTGTGAGATCCATGTAATACCAAGTCTTGAACACTGAATTCAGGCTTCTAGTTTTATCCACAACGAAGTTATAGGGGTTCGTAAATGGCCTGAATTGCTTCGAGAAAATGATGGTACGGTCGTGCCGCTTTTTTGTTTTTGCTCGACTTGGCAGGGGCACTGCCGTGCCCCCAGATTTAATTTACTTACGTGTGTGTGTATGTGTAGCCTACCCAAAAAAAAATAACCGAAACCTATAGATGAGTCGTATGAGGAGTAACTTTCCTACTTTGAAATATTGCCTCTCGAAAATAACAATAAAGAACCTTTTACGGAATCGATAAGCTCCTAGAAATGATAACAACATTTCAGAACTGGTCATGTGTAAGTTTATAGTATGTATGTTATATATTATAAATTTGATTGAATTCGCAATATCACAATGATGTATGTAATAAATAGATTCCGGTACTACTAGTGCTGGGAACAATCGTTATAATTTAAAGCTTCTAATACTTAATTGTTTTATTCATTCACCTACTCACCCTATTTTACCAATATGTGCTTTTAGTTAGGTAAATCAAACACATATGTGTATACGGGTCCGGTCCAATCTTAGAAAAGGTCCAGTTGATATTTCATCAGACGAATCAGGAAAAATAGGTTAGTTTTCCGAAAATTTACTATAACTATAAATAATTTACTAATTTATTTAATACATTAAATTAAAATAAATGATACATGAATAACTAATACCTGTAGATTGTTTGTCTGCAGTCAGCTCAATTGTTTCAATTGTAAATACTAGTTATAATTTAATTCTATTATTTGATTGTAATTTTCTGTGTTTTTTCATTATAACTAATTCAGTTGTAAATATTATAACTAATCTATGTATACATATTATTTGATTATAATTTATATGTCATAAAATAAAAACCCAAAAGTCGATGTCCAGCCGTGGACTTATCAGGTTGATGATGAAGATGATGAAAAACCTTAACAAATTAATTTATTATAGGTTCATAAGTACACCTTATTTATTTATAGTAAGTAACAGAATCATATTATGTGGTACTCGAGACGGGCATAGAATTACGAACGACCGCGCTGTCACAGATAAGCCAACAGTAGTCATCGCCACAGCTTAGCCAAGAGTAGTCGCGCGCTCTGCGCATGTCCGTGACGCGTCTGAGGTTCACTCAGCATCCGCACCGAAATAATGACAAGTTACAATAAATACGTTTAAATTTACAAGTTACAAATACCTTTGTATTATCGTGAAAATTAAACCACCGTTCGGAAATTATAGGTTTTTGTTTGGATTTCACACTTTATCGTAGAAAGAAGTTGAATAATTGAACCCTCAAGAAATTTTGTTTGGTTATAATCTGAAATACGAAGTGAGCGGCGGCGGTAGGGGTTCAACATGCAAACGCGCGTGCAACACAAGGGTACGTGCAGACAATCGAGAATTCGATGATACTGAACGTATTTTATCATCGAAACTTCGAGAAACATTTTTTGCGTATATATTTAGCATGACCAATCAACACTGATTTTCCTACTTGATACTTACTTATGTCACAAGGAGCTCAAAGATGAAGCCAATTGAAGCTCAAGTGATATTGCTACGCGACATACAAGCAGTCAAAGACAAGCTGTTCGGGTCTGTCACCTGTGCACGAACACATCAAGTAAAGGTTAACACATGGAAAAATATTTGTAAAAAGGCAAAATCCCTTGGACTAGTTAGACGCAACAAAGATTACAAGTACATGAGAGACGTCTACTGGCAAAACATGAAAAGGAGCGCCATAAAAAGGCGAAATATACAAAATACAACAAGCAGGAAGTTTGCGAGGAAACCGGTAGTGAACTTAATCTTAGAGATCATAGATAGCACGTCATCGTTGCATCAGGATGAGTCGTCCAATCTAATCCCGATCAGATTTAACATGAATGAAGACGTAGATGATACGGCACCTCTATCTACCGAACGTGTGCATGTGACAGATAGGATAATGCATGTCGATGAGACCAAAGACGAAGCTGTTATTCGAATAAACCTACAGACCCCGATGGTAGACCCCTTAAAAGCTGCTAATGTAATAGACCTACAATCCTCAATTATAGACCACTTGAACGCTGCTAAGGGAATAGACCCACTGGCCCCGATGACAGACGACTTGGAAGAAGAACCGAATGAGGATGAATTTGAAATTCAACTTGAAATAGAAGAACCATGTTCCAGTAAGGAACACGAGGAAGCAGAAGCGCTAATAAATGATACAAGTATCGTAGTTGTCGACGATGTCATCTCGGAACTCAGCGCAGATGATAGTAATAGCATAGATGATGTAGAGGAAAACGTGGAAGATACTAACAAAGATGATGCAGAGGAATACGCGGAAGATAATAACAAAGATGATATAGAGGAAAACGCGGAAGATAATAATGAAGATGATATAGAGGAAAACGCGAAAGATAATTATGAGAACGATGTAAAGATTAAGGAAAACGCGAAAGATAATTATGTGAACGATGTAAAGATTAAGGAAAACGCGAAAGATAATTATGAGAACGATGTAAAGATTAAAATGAAGAACAGAAAAGCCCAGCTTAAGATTGATTTTCTAGAGTTGCAGAAATACAAAGCTCAGTTAGAGGTGTTGAGCTTGGAGATCAATCTAGGCATTAAACCGTCGAAGTTTACGCGGGCTATAGCCAATACTCGTAGAACTAAGACAAAGCATTCGACGTACGAAAATGGTGTCGATGATGATGTGTCAGATTTCAGCATATAGATTACATACCCGATTACAAGTGTTATTTTTCTACGAAGTGTTATTTTTCTAGCAGTTTGTATTTAAGTGACTATAATGAATAGTATTATTTTTAAATTTGTGATATTAATTAGAAATAGTTAACGTGTCTTTTCGGGAACGGTTGTATAAAAGTAAAGTTTTGGATAATTGATTCTTTCGATGTAGATAGGGTGTCTGTGAAATTTTGCTGAAGCCATATTTTAGTTTATGTACCTTCTTAATTCTAAAAAAGGTGTTTCTTAATTTGTGATATTAATTAAAAATATTTGAAGGCTGAACACATTTTTTATTAGGGCATGCTGGTGATTTAATGATAAATTTTCTATCTAGAAAGCTAGATTTGGACATTTTCTTTATTTCTCCTGCTTAAAAGTATTGTATGTAAGTATGTAGTAGATTTTTCGGTAGTTCTTAGATTTTATCTCATAATTTTTGTATCCTTACTTTAATTTAATACATTGAATTCATAAAGCTTTAATCCATAAGTCTTCCTGTAACTTTGTTTTTGTCAATAGTTAAAGCAGTTGCTTTATGTGGATTTTTTTTAAATAGCTTTCAGAACCTTACAGCCGGTTTTGACATTAATTAAAAATATTCGACGTGTCTTTTTGAAAACGATCGTTTGAAAGTAAAGTTCTTTGTGTTATTTAATTATTTAGTATGACTATATCCAAAAAAGTTAGTGACTGTTTTTTTTTGCCGATGCCATATTTTTGTATTCGTACCTATACTAAATTAGGAATTTTGTACCTTAGCACTTTTTTATTACCTTTGACCAGCTGTGGGGTAGCATAAGTATAAAATTTTATTTGTCTTAGTGCTTATTTTGTAAGCGTAAAGAAATAAAGTTATTAAAATGTGAAATTTTACCCTTCTTTACATAATAAATAATGCTGGACAATTCACGCAGCATTATCTGGCCCCAAGCTAAGCAGAGCTTGTGTTATGGGTACTAGATAACTAATAAAAATAATTCAATACAAGACATAGATATAAATTTTAATTAAACGTATAAAACGACCAGAACAACCAATACAAATGTCTGCGATCTTTACAAACATTTGTCCCGAGGCGGGAATCGAACCCGCGACCTACTGCGTCGTAAGCGGACCTTCGCCCATCGCGCCGCAGAGGTACTATTTATTTATTAAATTTAGTGCATTGTGGTATTTTGAGTTCGCATGAATTTATTTACACAGGATATTATACCTAGGTATTCTAAGAAAAGAGATTCGGAGAATAACTAAATAGACACATTCGGAGCATAGACGTACAGGTAAGTAGACGTTCGGGGAATGAGACATTTGGGAAATGGACTTTACGACAATAGACTTTCGGGGACTGGGCATTCAGGGAATTAGACCTAACAGACCGAACCCATGCAACTATTTCGCATGTTCAACAGCTCACAACACCATGGTAAATAAAACGAGTTTCAGGTGCCTTTAGTAATATCCATTGATGATGATGATGATGACGCCCTTTAACCGAATTTCAACGAAGACTTGCCCAATGCCCTTGTGCGCAAGACAATTTTAGTGCACAAGTGTGTGCGCAAACACAGGCAACTGTGAAAATTTCTTGCTAGAAAAACCCAATCACAATTTATGGCCCGTCTCGGAATTTGAAACCCATTATCACCGGTTGATCACGCGACCGCTAGACAAAGAAGGTAGTCATAACTTTGAGACGTATCAAGGTACATATAGGGTACTTTTTATTCCTAAAACAACGTGTGCAAAGCCGCGACCAGAAGCCAGTATGTAGTATTAAATACGATGATCATTGGTACATAGTCACTTAGTCACCTACCTACCTACCTATACCGATGTATCGCGCTCGAACGTTGACCTTCGTTGTGCGTAGAGCTTCGTAGCACTGTTGCTACGAACTTTGTATTCGGTGTTTTGTTACGTTTCTTTTCTCACCTACTGTACTATGTATTTTATTTAATTACTAGTAGCTGCCCGCGGCTTCGTACGCTTGTTTCTACGGATATATTTAAAGGTACTTACTTTCCCATGGAAAGTGATATAATGGGATAAAAAAAGTAAGTACTTACTTAATTTTTTTTTACGACTGATTGGTTTGGCTGAAATTAGGCGTGAAGAAGTAACAAACAATACTTTTGCTATATTGTTAGTGTTGTGACTAACCTTTGTCCGTGGCTTTACTTGCCTGAAAACAACAAGTAAGTAGTAGTAGTAACGTTGGTGTTCCTCCAACACAGATAAGGTTCGTAGTTAACCCGCTTACATCCATAATGAATTCGTCAAAATACGATAGTTTTTTTAGTAAAACAAGTAAGTAGTAAACAAAAAGTTAAATAAATAAATAATGCTGGACAATTCACACAGCATTATCTAGCCCCAAGCTAAGCAGAGCTTGTGTTATGGGTACTAGTTAACTGATATACATAATACAATACAATATATAGATAGATTTTTTATTATAAATAGAAAACGACCAGAACACCCGAAACAAATATCTGCAGATCGTACAAACATTTGTCCCGAGGCGGGAATCGAACCCGCAACATCCTGCGTCGCAGGTGGACTTTCGCCCACCGCACCACAGAGGTCGTCAATACTTACAGGCTTACTTACAGACAGAATAACTGGCTCTAAAACTTAACAAGGGGTTAGCTATCGATGCAACTCTCTAGCTTCATTATTCCTTGTGACAAAGGGTATGTTTCATCCACGTATACCACGAACATCTATCCTAAAACTTTTAATATTCCATCGGTAATAAATAACTAATTATAGGCGGAACACATTTTTAATTAAGGCATGCTGGTGTTTTAATGTTCTATCTAGATTCTAGAGAGCTAGATTTGGATATTTTCTTTAATTCTCCTGCTAAACCTAAAAGTATTGTAAGAAGTAGATTTTTTGGTAGTTCTTAGGTTTTGCCTCCTAATTTTTGTATCCCTACTTTAATTCAATATATTAAATTCATAAAGTTATAAATGTTATAATGCATAAGTCGTCCTGTAACTTTGTTTTTGTCAGTAGTTAACTTTCAGTTGATTTATGTGGACTTTTTGAAATAGCTTTCAGAACCTTACATTACAACCGCTTGTTATAATTTGACAATAGTTTTTTTAAACTTTTTGTTAACCTCTAGTGTGTTCACTTGTGTGTGGAGAAAACCAAGGCTTTGTTCGTTCAACATTAAACAAAACTTAATCATGATAAATGCTATTTATAATATTTATCTTATATATATATAATATTTATCTATATTATTGCTTTGCATAAGAGTGTAGTCACTCTGCGTAAAGCTGAAAAAGCGGTTTGTCCATAAGTAAACACACTAGAGGTTAACAAAAAGTTTAAACTATTGTCAAATTATAACAAGCGGATGAAAACCGGCCATTAATCTTTTACATAATTATACATTAAGTTCGCTGTAAATTTCCTGAACATTTTATAAATAAATTAATTAACACACAGCACGTGAACAAAGCCACGGGAAGAAGCTAGTCATTGATAAAAGCACCAAACTCGATAACATGAGCTGATTCACACCCGCTTCCTGGAACGATGCATTCGGCAAGTGACTCATTGGGAATATCGTAAGCAACGCCAGGGCTTGCTGGTTTCATTGTGACTGATGAATTTATGATCAAATTTATTAAGTTTCCTTTGGTGATTTAGGAGGAAAATGTACCTTTTACTTTTGTTCTAATAAGTATTATTAGAGTCGCCAGGAAATAAATAGGTTAAACTCATAATTCTTTTGTCGCTGGGGGATCAAATAGCCAAAGTTAAAAGAGCGATAATATAGAATCGAATATAATGATATTTATTTATTATTTATTTTAGTATTGGTTGTCGCTATTTTTTACCGACTTCAGAAAGGAGGTTCTATGTTCGGTTGTTTGTATTTTTTTTGTTATGTATGTTCGTCGATTTCTCCGACAATAATTATGGACCGATTATGATTATTATTTCGCTATTGTATAGAGAATGATCCCGAATTATTCCCTAAAAAGTTTTCTTCCCGAGGTATATTTATTCCGTGAAACTTAAAAAACAACATAATTTTTCGAAAAATTACGAATAGCTACAAAATTTTTGGTGATATTTTCGCCAATTCTCAATAGATTTTGATGATGCTTTCGTTGTTGTCTAAAGGTTGATTTTTAGGAGGTCTTATAAAAGTAAAATTCTCTTTTCTCTCTCATGAATTTATATGTGCGCAGTAAATCATCATTACAATATGTCCTTCAAAGTTGACAGATGGCGGATCGCATTAAAGCCTAAACGAAGGACGACCGAACCTGGACTGATGATTTTGTTAGAGTTTTGTACTCAAAGGGTCCCAGTATATCATATTACTAAGCCTCCTTTCTGTCTGCATGTCTGTCTGTCCGTCCGTCTGTCAGCGGACGATATTTTATCAATATTCAGATATTTGAGGTCGGTTTAAAGTTTTTTAAAACACGCTAAATTAATGTTATACACGACCACAAAAACTTATTCAAGTATGTAGTGTTACTAAATGCGTAATCAGTCCCGTTGCCCAGAAATAAAACTGTCAAATGAAATAAGGACACGGAGGTTAGATAAGGGTTTTAGGTACGTTATTTGTGAATATTCATTTATTATATAAAAACACCCAGACCGGGGTTTTTCTCGATTGTTCTTGCAGAGCGGGACTAGCCTATGAGCAGAGCCTAGCACAAATACAACGCAAACAACAAATTATGTCTAGAAAGAAAAATCTAAGTTTCGAAATTTTTACATTGCACAACAAAACGAGATCGATGAACAATTCGTTTTGTCCCGGAAGCGTTGCGCAAATTGGTAATTAGTAAGCAGCTGGCCGTAGACTGGACTGGGAAATCGGGTTATGAGAACTGATCAACGTTAGACTACAATCTGACCTGATGTAATGAGATCTGGATGTATCACGAAGGTCTAGAAAACACCTCTTTACTCTTGTTTAGAATTCACAGGTGTATTTACACATAGGTGTACATATATACAGCAGAACATAGATCCTTCTCGTTTTTGAATTTTTGACCTCGGACAAAAAACATATACCCGAATTGGGGTTCAAATCCTATGGTTTTTCGAAGGTTGAAAAGGAAAATCGTGTTTAAAACAACAACAACACACTTAACAAAATCTTGTCTCCTTTTTAACAAAGAATGTTTAAAACAATGAATAAATACAAATTAGAATGAGTAGGTGGTACCTTTTTACAATTATTTAATAATTAATTAAGTAGAGTACCTAATACCTATTTATTATATTATTTTGTTTTTTTAAAGTACAAAATTCTACAAATTGTAAATCATGCGATCACCTAGTTAGTTTTCAGAAGTTATTATTGTTATTGTGTCACTATGTTTCCAGCGCGTAGGTACTGTCGGTATTTGGTATTATAATTCATTAGGTTATACACTGTACACATACCTACGAGTACAATACCTACCTAGTTATGTAACATTTCATAAAATGAAATACAAAATTCATGTCCGACGTTGGCCCCATACATTTATCGAAGGCCCCATGACGTAAGCAAAATAAGCCAACGTCAATAACTCGCATGCTTCTGCCAACATCGTAAAACCAATTTGCGAGCTTCAAACTCCAAACTCGCGAAGGTTAGACAAGATGGCGCTGCGGTTCTCGACCTCTCCGCGTTTCCCGGAAACGGCGCCGGCGCCATTTTGTGGACGATGCGCGAGCGCTTGCCTGATGCCCTCAGCCGGTAGGGTGACCATTTTTATGTGCCTGGGGAGTTGAAGTATGGAGTCCGTTTTAGTGCACCAACTAACACGTTATCAAAGAAAGACTATGTTCTTCATCAACTTATTCAATTTCTTGATACCTACTGTTATTTTCTTTGTTTATAATAAAATAGCAAATAAATGCTTATTATACAGGGTTATTGGTAAATTAGTGACAATACGTGAACTGCAGGTTCTGCCCATCATCACAAACACGTTCGTGAAGGCGCCAAGTCTAAATTCTAAAAAAAAATGTAAGTCACATCTGATACTACATGAAAAACCATCTTTGTCTGGAACCCAACGTGTTACTTAAGACTTAAGACCGATCTTTCACTCTCATATATTCTGTTAATTCAGGGCAGAGCTGTTTTTAAGTTGATTTTCAAATAAAACCTGTAACGAACGATTATTAAATTTTGGTAATGGGGGGTACCCATTACCTAAATTTAATAATTGTTCGTTTGTTCGTACCAATACCAAAATTAAGAATTAGGACCTGGCGTCTTCACAAACGTGTTTGTGATGATGGTTATAAAGAAGATGGTTATAAAATCGGGAATCATTAACAGGACCCCCAGGTCCTGGTGACTACCCTTACCATCATAACCCTAATAAGGGTAAGTAAGTAGTCGCCGCATTTGAAAGAAATACGTGCCCCACGTTAACAGAACGAGGAGTTTAATATTTATGTAGCCTAACGAATGTTTACTTACGTGATGGTCACATCATTCGACACCGTCTCGGGTCACTAGACCTATTTACATAACTCTGTAATCAATTAACTGATAGTACCGGAATCTGTATACTTACTACACTAACTACTAACCGCAATGTTATATTTATTGTAACAAACATTACAAGTAGGCACACATTTAATTGGGATTGTGTGTTTTCTAATGTGTGTAATTATTTCTATTCATTCGCCCAGTGAAGTTAAGAAGGCCCATTTGCCTCTCCTCTATTTATATCTATTAATTCGCCCAGTGAAGTTAAGAAGGCCCATTGGCCTCTCCTCTAATTAGCTCTTTCATCTTTTTCGGTCCAGTCAGTGCCACCATAAGGCGATTATCAGGGGGAGTCCTGCGTTTAGCTGTGGACCATGATAGGCTGTTGAGGAGGACGAGGAGTGCCACCATCATCCACTCCCGGTTAGGTTGACGACTGATGTCGTCTGACCATCTCGGGCGGGTGGTGTGGTAGGTATGCCTTTTTTTTCGTCGACCGGGGTCACTGTGTCGCCGTTATTTCGTAAACTGTGTTCCATCTTTTTAATTTTTCAGTATGGCCAAAAGTCTTGTATGTCCTATTCCCACTTATAATATACGGGCGAAAAGTTTCGCCGTTGTTGAGAGATTGGGTGAAGACAAAGCCAGTCGCCAAAATTACTAAACGGATCGAGATGCAATTTTAAACAGGAATGTAAAATTTCACATATAGGCTTCTTTTTACCCCGGTGAAACGCATGCGAATCTAGCTTAAAATAAGTTAAATATTAACCCCATATTAATAAGTTAAATAAAACCAATTAATGTTGTGTAACTTATGTAGGTACCTATATCAGTTGTCTATGTAGTTCTCGTATCAAAACTCTGCTATGATAAGTTTTTTTTATTGAAAGTTGTTAGCATTTGGCCACCAACTAACTAAAGCAAAAAAGTGGATTTAAAATCGATAGGACGGCAGGCAGAAAGGAAGGGAGAAGGGGGAGGCTTTGAGCAGACTCAACCAATATCGAAATTAATTAAGTTTATTAAACGTTGGACATTGCACTGATTTTAATATCTGCTTTTTAATATGCTGTTGAAAATATAGTGCCGGGACAAACCTAAGCAGGCATAGGTTTTGACGTTTAATATCAAACAGATGAAATTAAGAATTTATTTAATCCTTATTTCTATACAGAATTGAATTTATTTTTGATACTTGGAATCGACAAAATGTTTTGATACTTAATGACAGTTCAAATAAATGAGAAAAAGTAAAGAAAAATGCAGGTAAAGCTTTATCTGTGGTGTTGTAGCAGACATTCCTACCCCTACCTCTATACACGTAGATCTGATATTTTATAGAAAGACTTAAAAAATATTTATGAGTCATAGGTACTTTCGAATTTATATGGCTCAACAATAGTTTTGTTTGATGATGATGATGAATAATGATTTTAAACGATTCATGTAAACCCATAAACCTCTCAATGTGCCATATCCTGTCAGTTGTATAGCAAAAGCTAAGAACATCGTGGCAGATATTGTAAATTGAAATATAGCTGCAGTAAGCCAAGTATTGTTGTCTAGGGTAGAATACACAAAAATGACATAGAATTCCCATTCATTGCGTAGGTACCTAAATAATTAAAATTGAATTAATAAATTTCAAATATTTCGCGCATTCGTTGACGATGTGACGTAATTCTTCTTATCCTATCCTAGACAACCAATCCCTGTGCTTGGTCTATTGCTAGAGTAGAATAAGTAAAGACAAAATGTACCGTCATCGAATGCGCAAAATTTTTGAACCATTTTAAATGATTTATTAAAATCTTTTTTCTATTCGAGCCTAAACAAAACATTGTGTTATAAGATCCTCAAATATCGTTATCTTGCACAAGCCTGAAGGTTTACTAATATCAGAGATATAGACGGGACCAATTGTGCCCAGTGTTTCATGTAAAATACCTAGTTACACACACTGCAATTGCGTACTATCCGAACAAGGCTGACGCTCTATCGCGCGTTTACATTTTAGATCCATCCAAACTCCGAATGAAATAAATTCGCGGGCTGAATCTACTATAATATACAAAGCAAAACCAAACTGAAGGGAGTAAAGCATCATAAAAACACTGCCCGAACTTACGAACAATACCGACAGATGTACAGTACTGTAGACCTGCTATTATTACCTACCTGTCTTTGTTACCTGCCCACAGATTACGTAGCAGTCACCGTTGCCTATACAATTATTTTTTATTGCGATGGGAATCTCGTTCAATTTGTTGTGTGCTTATTTTTAACTGGTGAATGGTCTTTTTAAGTTGGGTTTTGAAACTTTTCGAAAATGTGACAACGGGGTTAAATTCAGAGACGGCGTCCATTTTGTTACGTTCTAGCTTACAAGATTCAAGATTTTATTGGTAAATATTAAATTTACGTGTCAAATACGGTTTATTAACAAAGATTACAATGATATAATAGAAACAAATAAGAACTAGTTTTTATACTTACTTAATAACACAGTTTTACTTACATTATATAAAACACTTGCGGAGAGTATCATGTTATATGCTATAAGCAGCTACGGTCGTACGTACAAATCATATCTAGATAAAATATATAATCTACAAATAAGACTTTTGAAAACTATAGTACCGAAATGTCTAAAAGAAAAACACTGCAAAAACTATGAAAATCTATTGAAAGAATGTAACATATTATCAGTTTACGAAAGAGTTGAACTAGCGTTGTTGGCTGAAAACTACTTCAAATTTTCAAATTATACGAACCACTACATAACCACAAGACAAGTCACTCAGAAAAAGCTTGAAATAATAAAAGCCAACAATATTTACGGACAAAGAAAATCGGACTACATCGTTCCAAGATTAATAAATAACATCCCTTTATGTATTAAAAATAAACTGACGCAAAGAAACATTAGATATCAACTAAAAAATTACTTTCTTGAAAAACTTAAAAATAAATAAGTATTATTTTATAATAAAAATGGTAAATGAAAGAAAACATAAACATGAATTATTTAACTATAAATAATATGTGAATCAGTGTTGGTGCACCCTGTACTTACGG
This sequence comes from Eupithecia exiguata, assembly GCA_947086465.1. NCBI lineage: Eukaryota > Metazoa > Arthropoda > Insecta > Lepidoptera > Geometridae > Eupithecia > Eupithecia exiguata. Next base: position 1,510,366 of record OX352240.1, read on the forward strand.
AGCGAAGTCGGTGCATTCCACGTTCGTGCAAGCTCGGGTGGCCCGGCCAGCCGAGGATGCCCGAGCGCTGCGGCAATTAGTCCACTCTACATTGCATTCATTGTTTTGCTAATAACACCTACCTAAGTTTATATCTCCATAAAATAGGTTATTATAAGCATCAAGTAAGAATTAACTGTGATTAGAGCATGATATGTAATGATTGAGTACCATCATACTTACTGTAACATACCTACTTACTCGTACCTGTGAACGAAGATAGGTACACTTCCTTTTTTAATTTTAAAACCCGAGGAATGTAACATTCGGGTCAAACCCCTACGGGTTTAAAGAGTGTTATAAATTAAGTCCTATGTATATTCTTTTTAAATAAATAAAAAAAAAAAAAAAAAAAATTGAAAGTTTGAAACAATTGAGCTAACTGCAGATTGTTGCATACAGTCTACAGGTAGCTCAGCTGATCCATATCAATACCAGTCCCCAAGACGCTGGCTGCATGCATGTCCTATCCCGCTGTATAGCAATGCTGACGCGCTGCGCCAGATATTCACCAGTTCTATAGCTCTGAAATATTTCTTGCGTCTATCTAAGTTGCTCATAATTTGTATAGTAATTATATTCATCTAGGTGAATATACGTTTTAAAATTTATTTTATTGCTCTCCTGAATCGTATATGGTTTTCTCTATACACCCTTGGAGATTTTCATTCAAAGTATGTTTTTCTTTGTCGTTTCTATTCGGTTGCTCTTCGTGTTGTCAAGTTTACGCCTGGGGGGAGACCACAGCGGGCTCTTAAATTAACAATTATTACCTATAGGAAGGAAGATAGATACCTATTGCTGAGTTAGGGCCTTTTTACCCAGTGAGGTAGGTTATGTCTTTGGAGTTTTTCTTTGTGGTTGGTTATCTAGGAACGTCTAGGCTACCAACTAAATCTGGTCCTAAGTACTTTTCATTACATATCTCGAAGCATCTCAACGTGGCGGCGGCGCGGCGGCTTCAAGCGGTTTTGTGATAAATCATAACCTACCTATTAAAATACTCGTCTATATTCTTACTATAGTTCTTAGGTTCATTAAGTACCTATTTGTTTTGAATGTGAAAAAGTGGGGACCGAATCTGGTTTTTTATAGTTTTCCATAAACCACTTACCTACTTGTCGTAGCAATTTTAATGTCTTACTAATTGTATCTTATTATTCTCGATGTTATTGTTATAAATATGTAAATTGTATTGGCAGCCACGCATTGTATTGGTCTAGTATGTCTGGGAGAGGCTTAAACGGACAAATAAAGAACAAAAATATAGTTTTATTGCTTGTGTAGAGATACTAAGAACCGTATTATGAAAGGTTACTCAGTCATCGATTTCAGCATGCGTAACGCTATTCTATGGCATAAACGTCACTCAAGCATATCTATGACTGAGCAAGCTTTCATAATACGGACCTTAAAGTTACTTTTTGGGAAGAATTCAAACTAAATTATTCCCCATACTCGTTAATAAGGATCCCATTCTTGGCCATTGTAGCTATACCTAACTATTTCTCCACTCCAGTAATACTCCTAGTGTCAATAACCTCCTAAGTATAAGCTAAGTACCTTAACAATATTTACGAGTATATAATAATAATAAAGAAAAGAGCTGGTCCAAACTGGATGACAAAGGCCAGAGACACTTGGAAGGAGCTAGGGGAGGCCTACGCCAAAAACGGCGACTACTAACTAACAATCAAACCTAAATAAAGAAATGTAAACTTGTATATATGAACAACTAACATGACTTTGTTCCACAGAAATTGTTAAATAGTTAGTAGGAAATAAAGGCTAATTTTATTTATTTATTTTATTTAATAATAATAAAGTAAAATTATTGACGACCTCTGGGGCGCGGTGGGCGAAGGTCCGCCTGCGACGCAGGAGGTTGTGTGTTCGATTCCTGCCTCGGGACAAATAATTGTATGATCTGCAGGTATTTGTTCCGGGTGTGCTGGTCTTTTTTTATGTACCTATAATATAAAATATATATCTATATAGGTAATACTAATGTTTTGTATTATGTATATCAGTTATCTAGTACCCATAACACAAGCTCTGCTTACCTTGGGGCTAGATAATGCTGTGTGAATTGTCCATTATTATTTATTTAAGAGAACCGATTTGGTTAGCTTAGGCTCTCCTATCTAAAGTGAATCTCGTCTTGCTGCTAAGTGCATTTCACTTAGGAAACTAATTATAACTTAGTAGATAGAACTTTAATGCAATTCTCAATTTTAAGCACACTTAAGTTAGCACTCTTATACGAGCTTCGGGTAGGTAGTAATGTATATAACAGTAGAAGTAATGTATATTATACATTACATTACCTACCCATAAGGGCTTATACTACCTCTAATCAGCTTCTCCGGATGTCGGTACATATCTTCCAAACTATTGAATATCTAACTTTGAAATGTATATATGGTAAACTTATACGAGCTTCGGGTAGGTAGTAATGTATATAACAGTAGAAGTAATGTATATTATACATTACATTACCTACCCATAAGGGCTTATACTACCTCTAATCAGCTTCTCCGGATGTCGGTACATATCTTCCAAACTATTGAATATCTAACTTTGAAATGTATATATGGTAAACTTATACGAGCTTCGGGTAGGTAGTAATGTATATAACAGTAGAAGTAATGTATATTATACATTACATTATCTACCCATAAGGGCTTATACTACCTCTAATCAGCTTCTCCGGATGTCGGTACATATCTTCCAAAGTATTGAATATCTAACTTTGAAATGTATATATGGTTCAGGACTTTCTTTATCGTTCATGTGTTTCGAAAAATGATTCTCAGGACTCCGAAAATTTTCTCGATATTAAAAATCGCAAAGTTACCACTAAATTTTTACTAAAGGTTTCATTATTTTTTTAAATAAGATCTTTAAAAAATAAGCATGGTAATTGAACTAAGTATAATGAATAGAATAGAATATTTATTTGTTAATAGAAGTACCTATACATAGTCTAGCCAATATTGCACCGTTAAACCACCGTTGGTTTGGTTTGTATTGATGCTCACACTCGTATTGAACTTGTAATAAGATTTCATTGCATTTGGATGTAAAAGATGACTGTCATAACAAAACAAAACTCGCTGAAAAATTCTGTAGACTTGTAAGTAGGTTTATAATAGTATATTATTATGATACAAGTGAGCTAAGTTGCTCATTATACACTAGGCTATGGGTTGCGCCCGAGCCCTAGGCGAGGGCGTACCCAAATCACCCGATTGTCTAGTACGTACGAGTTGCATAAGCATTTTTTCAACACACTTGCGAGGAAAAAACAAACATGTATTGCATAAATCGCAACGCAAAACTATCCACTCCATTCTACCATGGAGGAAGAATCAAACAAAACATCCAACAATGGCCAACAAGGCGCTTTCAGTTCCATGTTCAAAAATAAATTCAAATGAAATGTATGTTCTTTGTAAATAGAACACCAAAAAGTAGAGTCTTTATGCAAGAGGACGAATGTCTGGTATTGGCTGAGGATAATTCTATTACGCAATATCGTTATTATGCACGTGTGTGTTATAGTTTGGTTTATGGCCCTAAGAACGTTGTAATAAGGCTCTCTTTACGAGCAAGTGTGTTGAAATAGTAGATTATACACTAAGGGGATAAAGCACTGTTTTATGTCACGGGAGCGAATTGAATCCCGAACGTAACGAAGGACTCATAATTTAACTCCTGAGCGTAGCGAGGGAGTTATAAGTTAATTCCTGAGCGAAGCGAGGGAATTAAGACTGAGTCCTGAGTGCAGTGAGGGGTTCAACCGCCCAAGACTAAAACAGTCTTATCCCCGAGGTGTATACTCTACTTTTCACACCTTATGCGAGACAAAAAAACAGGCTCAGTAGATAAATAATGTTTTCCTTTGACTTCTCTGGCAGCAGATTGTTGACAATGCCTATGGCATCTAATTTGATAAACTCAGGAGTCAAAACACTTTCATCACTCGACATTTTCAATATTATTTTTGAAATTAAATCTTCTATAGGCACCTACAAGAACTCGATTTGTTCGTCACGCGTGAACAAATGAAGGCGCGCGACGTTCCAAATTCGAAAGCACAAGCCGTGGTCCTAGATTCGAAATTCGAATTTCGAACACCGCGCTCCTCCGGACCGGGGTTCACACGGAGGCAAACTTCATTTATTTTGTCAAATCAAGTAGGCCATGGCCTAGGACAAATTGTGTTTAGCAAAATTAAACTTTATGCATATAGTAATAAGAATTATGAAAAGTGAAATCATATTATTAACCAGCGGGTTATAATGAAATTCAGTACAACATTATAACCCGGCTAATACCAAGGGATTTAATGTCTTGCTTTCGGTAGGGTTTACATGACCTATAATTCGGCATTGTCGAGCATGTGGTTTGAAATAGTAGATTATACACTAAGGGGATAAAGCACTGTTTTATGTCACGGGAGCGAATTGAATCCCGAACGTAACGAAGGACTCATAATTTAACTCCTGAGCGTAGCGAGGGAGTTATAAGTTAATTCCTGAGCGAAGCGAGGGAATTAAGACTGAGTCCTGAGTGCAGTGAGGGGTTCAACCGCCCAAGACTAAAACAGTCTTATCCCCGAGGTGTATACTCTACTTTTCACACCTTATGCGAGACAAAAAAACAGGCTCAGTAGATAAATAATGTTTTCCTTTGACTTCTCTGGCAGCAGATTGTTGACAATGCCTATGGCATCTAATTTGATAAACTCAGGAGTCAAAACACTTTCATCACTCGACATTTTCAATATTATTTTTGAAATTAAATCTTCTATAGGCACCTACAAGAACTCGATTTGTTCGTCACGCGTGAACAAATGAAGGCGCGCGACGTTCCAAATTCGAAAGCACAAGCCGTGGTCCTAGATTCGAAATTCGAATTTCGAACACCGCGCTCCTCCGGACCGGGGTTCACACGGAGGCAAACTTCATTTATTTTGTCAAATCAAGTAGGCCATGGCCTAGGACAAATTGTGTTTAGCAAAATTAAACTTTATGCATATAGTAATAAGAATTATGAAAAGTGAAATCATATTATTAACCAGCGGGTTATAATGAAATTCAGTACAACATTATAACCCGGCTAATACCAAGGGATTTAATGTCTTGCTTTCGGTAGGGTTTACATGACCTATAATTCGGCATTGTCGAGCATGTGGTTTGAAAAACTATAAACGTATAAAGTATATGCTCGAAAAATATTAACACGAACAGCTGCAGAGTGACCAGGAGGAAGCTTCCTACACTATGGTGCAGGCGGTAACGCAAATATCAATTTGTGCCGCTAACTGTGCTAGCTAGTAACAAACAACCTAACATAATAATTATGTACACCTAATAAAATACATATTTAGGTATTATTTTACTTTGACACTCATACCACTGAGGTGGTATGAGTGTCATTATATTATTTTCAAACCACATGCTCGACAATGCCGAATTATAGGTCATGTAAACCCTACCGAAAGCAAGACATTAAATCCCTTGGTATTAGCCGGGTTATAATGTTGTACTGAATTTCATTATAACCCGCTGGTTAATAATATGATTTCACTTTTCATAATTCTTATTACTATATGCATAAAGTTTAATTTTGCTAAACACAATTTGTCCTAGGCCATGGCCTACTTGATTTGACAAAATAAATGAAGTTTGCCTCCGTGTGAACCCCGGTCCGGAGGAGCGCGGTGTTCGAAATTCGAATTTCGAATCTAGGACCACGGCTTGTGCTTTCGAATTTGGAACGTCGCGCGCCTTCATTTGTTCACGCGTGACGAACAAATCGAGTTCTTGTAGGTGCCTATAGAAGATTTAATTTCAAAAATAATATTGAAAATGTCGAGTGATGAAAGTGTTTTGACTCCTGAGTTTATCAAATTAGATGCCATAGGCATTGTCAACAATCTGCTGCCAGAGAAGTCAAAGGAAAACATTATTTATCTACTGAGCCTGTTTTTTTGTCTCGCATAAGGTGTGAAAAGTAGAGTATACACCTCGGGGATAAGACTGTTTTAGTCTTGGGCGGTTGAACCCCTCACTGCACTCAGGACTCAGTCTTAATTCCCTCGCTTCGCTCAGGAATTAACTTATAACTCCCTCGCTACGCTCAGGAGTTAAATTATGAGTCCTTCGTTACGTTCGGGATTCAATTCGCTCCCGTGACATAAAACAGTGCTTTATCCCCTTAGTGTATAATCTACTATTTATCATTAACTGGTTCTTTGTAGATTTGTGGTAAGGCGGTTATTAATTAGGGTATCATAAATTCTATAGTTCTTTGTCGATAGAACATTTATATGTTGCGGTTTTTTGTTTCAAATAATCTCCATTTAATAGATATTAAGCAAAAACTTGGTTTTTGGGATTGCGTTGCTCTGCTCTATCCCGCTCCTATGAACGTGAAATCCTATGCCTATCCTTTTCACAAAATGGCGTCGTATAGGCCCTTATTGCGCGCGCGCCGGCCATTCCGCGGCGCGGCGGGCGGCTCTCGCCTTCCATCAGTCAGTCGGCCGCAACGCGCCCGCCCCGCTGCCGCATACGAATATTGTACGAGAAAATACATTTTCCAAAAATGGCGAACAAGTATAACAAAACAAAAAAATATTCGCGATTGAAGCTCAAGAAACTAAAATTGATGAACTTGAACAGGTATAATTTTTGTATTTAATGAATTAATTTAATATTATTAAATTAAATTGATATAAAATGTAAATCTCTCATTGGCCGTATGTCAGATTATTAAGGTTAGAACTGTTAAGACATAAGGGTTACCTTAGGGTTGATTTTGTTTGAACAATAAAAAAAAAACTACCTAATCGTTTGAACCAACCTTTTTCCTTCAGTAGTTATTTAGTACATAGGTAGCACCTACTTGGGAAATAGGTACTTTCTGTATGTTTTATAGCCTATATTTTTACAGAACTCGTGTCAATCACGATGATCCAGCACCCGACATCGCAGGGCTGGCAGCTGTGCAGTCACAGGGAACAAGTAAACCCGTCACACTACCACAATTGCCAGAAACATCTGATGTGGCCCTAGTGGAACCTCAATCGGTGTCACCCGTCGGAACAGACTGCAAGCAAAATAAATTAATATGCCCCTCCAAAGATAGGAAAACAACAAACAAAGACTAAAGAGGATGGTATCGTCCACCAAGAAGAGACTGGGAAACACGTTGTGGTACACTGCACGGCCACGAAGGAGGCCAGACTGAAGAGTCTCATTGAAGCATCAACCCTGTCCATACCCTAGTACCATAAAAGAGAGCTTCCAGCGTCTGTTTTCCCGCCAGAGTACAATCCTGGAGTCTTCAAATCCAGGGTGAATAAGTTCCTACTGGGAAAGCGTGCTCCATCTTAGTCCAGATCATCACTCACTCAAGTGAGATGTAGACAAAACGTTTGACCGTCACTAATAAAAAAAATCGTCTAAAAACAACTGAAAAGATACTGTCAGTCCCAAAAAGTCCTACTCCGGTACTTCAAAGAGTTGGCTGGTTGGGGCCTGTCGGGGGACAATGCACAATACACTCCCACTCGAGATGTCAGTTCAGATATCAGTTACCCCACTACAATTAGAATGTATAATAAAATAACGTAGTAATAATAAAAATTAACATATAAAATACCTGTTTTCTTCAATTCAACCAAATCTTGGCCAACTCTTTTTATTTACCTAGGCATAGTATATTGATATTGTTTTATATAGATAATATTATTAAAGAGATGGCGTTAAAATAGGTACCTACACGAAAAATGCATTCCGGACTTAGTTTTATTGCAAGCTAGCTGTTCCCAGCAGTTTCACCCGCTTTAAATTCGATTTTCACATTTCTAGAGGGATTATTCCCGTAAATCTCCCATGGGAATTTGATGCTTTACCAGGACAAAAAGCCTATGTTACTCTCCATCCTTTCAACTAACTCAAAAATCTGGTTTTTGGGTGCTTAGTTAGGGCGCGAAGGAAGGACAAACAAACAAACACACTTTCGCATTTATATAAAGTACTTGAGTTATCATTTTTAGTCTTCCAATGTGATGAATTGTGATGGGTATATAAAGAATCAAAAAGAAAGAATCATATTTATGTATAAGACACAACACACAGATCAATCTTAACTTAGTACATATATTTACATATAAGACAACTTAGACTACTTGGTGCAAGCAAACGAGCGCGCGTGTGTGTGTCGGTCTAACAGGTCTTGTGGCACAAAATATAACTTGTGGAAGAGCGTTGGTTTTCAGTCAGAACCAGGTAGGCTAAGTGACAGACACTATCTCAGATCCAGCGCACAAAATACAGTTTGTAACTAAACATAACAGAAACATAATATATTATTATATTGTTATTTTGTTGAAATAATTCTCTAGCCTCTGAAAACAAAACATAGCTCCACCATCGCGTATAAAACGAAGCAAGCGTCGGTTCCAAGTCCTTCACCTTCACAATAAACTCTCAGGTAAATGATAAACCGGTTTGGACGAAAATTGCCGACGCCAACTCGAATAAAGGATCTTCGAGACCTGAAGCGTACGCTTGCTTGGAACAGTCTAGCTTATGCCTGCGGGTTTGTTTGCTTAATTGATTTACCTTGTGACAAATGTTTGTACAATCTGCAAATATTAGTTCTGGGTATTTTCTATGTATAGTAAAAATATATCTACATACTTACAATATTGTATTAGTATTTAGTATATCAGTCATGTGTAGTACCTGCACTTATCTTATCACAAACTCTGCTTAGCTTAGGGCTAGCTAAATGATGTAGTGTGGTTTTTCCAGCATTATTTGTTATTGATATTTTTAGGTTCTTCGCGAAAAACCGGTAAAAATCAAAGTTACTTTATAAATAATCAAAGACCAATGTACCTATTACTATTTAGGTATGTTATAATTACATATCTGTGTTTATTTGTACAAAGCCTAGTCCAGGCATTTCCTGAAAAGCCAACATGACATCATAATTATATTTGTTTCTACATTTTCCTGAGTTAGTTTCCACATTATATAAAATGTCTTTTTGTAGATAGAAATTATTATATATAAAAATTCCAGAATATTGCCTCACTAGTAAATTCTTTGTATAATTTAAAATATTTTATTCCAGAATATTGCCTCTAAATAGTAAATTCTTTGAATAATCTTATTTAATTCTGAAATATTAAGCACATCGATAAAAATGTCTGTATGCCAGGTTTAGAAATCGCATGTGCAACGAAAAAAAATACGTGATATTTCCGAACACCCCCCCCCCCCCCCCCCTTTCGCGCCTCGCTCGATAAATAAACGATCCATATTTAACAGACTTGTATCCACACACGTTTTTTTCACATTCTATAATTTAATCAAAATTAAATGAGATTCAGAAAACACGACAAAAAACTGAGTAGTAAACCGTTTTATATCCTAAAAAAGTTATATCTACTTCATTAAAAAACGGTACAATGACTTTTAGTAGTTTTGAGCTCTTCTGTGTTCTCTTCTCAGCAATGTTTGAAAATAAATATTTGATTTAGCGATGGAAAACATTCAATCACAACCATACTACACCATACAGTACCATACTACATAGTTTTAATTTATTTCTATTCATTATTTGTTATTTTCTTTCGTGGGAAACGCTTTCAAATGTTAGTTAGGGTTGCAACGGTATCCAAGAGCATTCCCCCACTATAAAAAAGGTAACTACTTTGTAATAGGCGTCCACGTTGATCGTATGTTTTCTGTTTATCTTTTATCTAATTTGGATTATCCTTTCGAGAGTTTGGTACATGTCACTAGATTTTAGTTCAAGGCGCTACATTACAGCTTGGAAAATACGTTTAGGTTCTTTTTTACATCTTTAACGAAGCCTCTATCGTTTACAGTTTAGTCGTGAATTTTTGCTTGTTTCTTATTGAGACCAATATTTAATGGGGTTGTCCTCACGATCAATTAAAACGACACTAACTAACTTGTGTTTTTAGTGTCGTTTTAATTGATCGTTATTTTTTTCTCTGATATAACGTTATATTACAAATATATTTATATCATAATTCCTGCCTGAGTTTCATCATAGGCTACACTTTTCCAGCCTATTGACCTATACTTATTTGTAATGGCAGTTTCTTGGGTTCAAACTTATCTTGATCCATTGTCCTCAGAGTGAGAAATGGCTGGCGTACGAACTCCTGAAAGAAGAGATCATGGAGAAGATGCGGAAGCTTGAAGAGGAGAGACACACGGTGGACCTCTGGAGCGGCGGCGCCCAGGAGTGGGGGAAGAAAAGGCGGAAACGACAGGTGAGTCTAGTTACTTACTCCTGGGGGCCTACTAAATATGAAGTTTCGGGTGACCGGTCGCACAAAATTAACAACCTTATGACGATTCTCTAGTGTAGGTGTACAAAGTTGCTCTTTGTGGCCACCAAACTATTTTCGCATCTCTGCCTAAACTATACAAAATAAAACTATCACAGAGTACAAACAATTAACATTAAAAAAAAGCTGAGAATACATAGGAATCACAAACTGCCCATTGAAAATTTTGATATTACCTTTGTTCAACGAAATAATAAGATAAAAGGTGGCGGTGCTAGTTTGGCTCGGGGAATCGCCTTAACACCAAGTTGCTTCGGACGCGTCACTAACTGACACATTTCGTTTCGAATTTCTGTGAAATAAATGTCAGAATAATTTTCATAGTTGGCTCATTGAAAGAACGGATCGGTCGGCCGACGTATTGTGCGATCCGTCATCCGTCAACTTCGTAATTCGTTCTTCAAAGTAGACCTCAGCGACGCAAATTATTATGTCTTTCATTCCCATAGTTATTTATTTTAAATTAAAGCTGTTTGTTTATGTTATGTGCAAATTGCGCAATTCATATAGATAACTTTACGAACTTTAGATTTTGTGGTACATAATAGGCTACTTGACTACTACTGGGAAATAATTCTAACGTATTGTCTGATAAAAATAATGCAAAGTGTAATTAATATTTCTTCAAGGCCAGTCGTATTAGTTATAAAAACTAATTTTAAAGTTTGAATAAAATAATGCCGCGCCAAAACGATAATCTCTGTCATGGCTACCGTGTTCTTAGCTATGACGTCACCCCGCCACACCACACCTAACAAGAAGAACTCATTGACACTGTAATCTGGATGTGTGACGTCACTTGCGATCCAACCAAACACATAGCGTTTTCGGTCACGTGAACATGTATCAAAAAATGTGTTATTTTAATCCCATTTTTTTTACATGAAAAAGGCATATTTTAAATAAAAATCACCTGATTATACGCTTTGTTACGTTGTCACTGACTAGAATGAAAACAATTTGGAATTTATTTTTAATGTAGTCAAATAGCCTATTCTAGAAGTAAAGTTTTAATAAACAAATGAATGTAGATTGGCCTCCGACTCGAGACTTGCATGGCATCGAGTTTGCGGAGATTGGTTTCCATTTCCTCAAACCAGTGGGAGTCGGCCGCCCTAGGTGGGCGGCTGACTCCTCTACGCCCTGATTTCCCTCATACGCCTTTTCCAGCTTTCAAACTTAAATAGAAATGTACTATAATGTAGGTACTTACTTTTATTTTGGTAATTTCTCAGAAACTGTGCACAGCCTTCTCTAAAGTATTCCCGTGGTATAGATAAACAATACGAAAATTTCAGTTATTTCATTGCAATCCAAGCCTCTTTGCCCGTAAAATTTTCAAACTAGAATGTTTGTAAATTTTACGATTTTCTATTGAGTTACTGAGTTGAGTTACTTTTATGTTTTTCATACGCATAGTTTTTTCATAGAACTGGTGTCAACTTCAGCCAGTTTCTTTTTAAACTCCAGTATTTTTAACTTTCTACCCTTAAAAAGTGGGAAGTCCATACAACAGTGCATCAGATAGTGTAGCTAGATTTTTACTAGCTTCCCGGCTTCACTTACTCTTTTCCGGGATAAAAAGTAGCATAGGTATGTCCGTCCGTCGGCCATCCATCTTCATGCCAAATTTGAAAAAGATCAGTTCAGCCGTTTAGACGTGAACGTGTAACAGACATACAGAGTTCTTCAATATTAGTTTAGATGATTTATAAAAGAAAAGGACTTCTTTTAAGGTGGTTGCGAACCTCTAAGCCCCCATACAAACGTACTTTCCGATTCATTTGAAAACTTCGTCCCCGATTTTAATGAAATTTTAGAATAGCTATGTTTGTACCGTTTTAGTTTTTCTTAATATTTAATCATCATTAAATGAGAGCGAAAGTAATAAAGTTTCTTGAAAATGACTAATATGAACTAATGAAAATTAAACTCGTATAATGATGATTATTTATTTTGAAAAACTAAAACGGTACAAACATAGCTATTTCTTTTCTGATTATCCATGGAAAATTTCATTGCAATGAAGGGTGTAGTCCAAATGAATCGGATAGTACGTTTCTATGGGAGCTTAGAGGTTCGCACCCGCACCCACCTTAAGAATCATAAGTGTATGTATTGTTGTTGTCCACAGGTAACAGTGCAGCCTCCATACGTGGTGTACATGCTGCCGGATACCGACATCATGGAAGACTGGAGACTGGTCAGGAAGCTGCTGGAAAGGGAATGAGGGTAGGGTACTTCGTTATAGTTATATGGATGTAAGGCACGGTCAATCAGCGGCGAATTCATTTGTAAATTACCTTGCTAACTGAATTTCGGCCACAGCGGCCAGTTTCAAGTTGAAACTTTCAACAGAGACTATTAACTTATAATGTACACTCAACACAGAACAAAACATCTCATTGGGTATAATCATTTTCATTGTTAGGGGTTTAGGACTATTTTCCTGTCATGCGGATGTCCGCCCGCGTGTGAAACCCGAAGTCTATAAATTAAAATAAATAAAGCCCATAATTTAATGAATCGAAAAAAGCCTTAGGTGAACAAAGAAGTGCTAGATTTCTTTGTTCACCTAAGGCTCTTTTCGATTGGCTGACAGCAACGAGACAGAGACAAGACAAGCGTGATACATCTTCTGATGCATCGACGTTTTATAGTAAGTGACGAATCGACAGAGAATCGGCTTAAATGTATTTCATTCATTATAGCAGATAGTTTTTTTTTCAAGAATCCAATGAGTTGATCTGTGTAACTTAGACAGAACTTAATTATTTCAGTAGCATAAAGCAAACCTGCTTTGAAAAATAATCTTAGTAAATTTGTTTCTATTCAATATTTGTAACTGTTTTACGAAAAATAGATGAGAGCTTATGTATGGATACTCCTAATACACCTCTGAAAACTTTGCTATTAGTTCCTCCCTACAAGCCTTTAAACAAGATGTTTTAATACACCATGTGATGTTATTTATGTGAACAAATAACCAACTTTATATTACATTCTGCAGATCGAGGAAAACTCAATTTATAATAGTCGTGAGTCATGGCTATGACGTTTGTATTATATTCGAAGGATGTTTGTTTGAAGCTCGACCACAGCTCGACCTAGTGTGTAAAAGCCCTCACATCGATTATTTTCCTTGATTTTATCCTTCAATTCATTTTGTAAGCTGACCTAATTTTAAGTTGAAAAGGGTTCCATTAAAGCGGCGCTCAGAGGAGTGAAAATATGAATCTGGCTAGAAACAGACTCGAGACCATGCCATGCGACGAACGCGACGCATTATGAGATTTGAACGCTTGAATTTGTATGAAAGCAAATAAATTCCTATAGGCATTTATCGTACGCCACGCCATCTGATGTTTCCTACATTGCGTTACGTACGTTGCGTAGCGTGGAACCAGTCTGTTTCTGTTCTCAACGTACTTAAAATAGGATTAATTTCGAAGAACACATTGGCAAGTTTGTAAATACTTAAAGCTAAATTGTACTGTTCTTGTTTGAATAATCTGCGAAAAATTGCTGTAATCTATATCGACTTAATAATTGTTTTAATTAGTTTGTTCATTAACAATTTGACGTATTGCATCAGATGTCGAATGCCTCAATACTTTACTTTATTTCGTATGTCAATCCAATCAGGTGGGGTGGGGTGTTATTGCAACTGGTGATAAAATTAAAAAGATTTCATGATAATTTGAAAATTCTTATCGAATAGTCAACTTTAATTAAATAATTAAGGAACAAAATGGTGGTAAACTATTCACATGTTTTGGTGCATCATTCGTTTCTTACTTTTGAGTAGTTATTAGCTGATTTGAAGGATTCTGATTCTGATTTGATTTGAAGGTCCGTCGTGCACTCATCCATGTCGTTATTTATTTAGCTAAGTTTTTCTGAATTTTCTTTTAGTATCTTTTTATATAAATTTTACGCCACAACACATCTCAAGTTGCGATTGTTTGACAGATTTTCATTGAAAACAGTAAAAAATCATGACTTGAAACGTGCTTAAATGTAAGTTGAGTTTGAATGTTCGGGTGTAAATTAAGTAGGTATCTTTTAAAAATGTAAATTTTGTTAGTAAAACCTTTCGGAGCTAAATTGGAATTTAATGAAGAAGATAGGTTATTATCATAGGAAGTACTGTTTGAAAACATCGTATTTATTTGATGCTAAAAACGATAATCTTACCTGATCCTAATATGTAGGTATAGGTTTCTATTCAATATATGTAACTGTTTTACGAAAAAGAGAGGAGAGCTTATGTATGGATACTCCTAATACACCTCTGAAAACTTTGCTATCAGTTCCTCCCTACAAGCCTTTTAACAAGATGTTTTAATACACGTTACACTAATGTTATAAATGCAAAAGTTTGGATGTTTAAAGGGATCATAATTCATCATTCTTTATTGCACCAAAAATAACCAATTTTGAAACCTTAAACAAAGAGAGGTATCGCAAAGGCGAGTTTAACCCTAAAAGAGTCGATGGATCGATGTTTGTTACTTCTTCACATCAAAAATACTCAACGGATCGGGCTGAAATTTTGTATACAGGTAGAATGTTTTATTCCAGGCCTGGAATAAAGCGAAGGTTACTTTTTATCCCGGAAATCAGTCCATAGGATATAAATAGCCTTTGAGCGTTACCATAGAAATAACGCGTGCGAAGTCGCGAGCAGAATCTAGTTCATAATAAACCATCCTCTGTCCGATTATGCGATCATAATTATTGGATAATCCTACCAAAAATAAAGTTTGTGCCGTATGACGATATTTTACCGAAGATTACTGAACGGATGGAGCTAAAACATCACACACATAAAGATCTGGGCCTGGAATAACTATAAAATACCAAGGCTTCTTTTGGCAACAAAAAACGCGTGCGAAGACACGGGCAAAAGCTACTCATCAATATACCAATTTGCTACCCTAACTACCCTGCCCGTGATCACAGAATAACTGAACTCACTGTCGAGTTGGTAGTTTTCGTCAGACATATCGATCTTCCATATAATACCCGCGAGGCGCGGTTTATACTTTTCGAGTGTTTCTATGAGGTAGGCGGACACTATTATTTAACTCCAAGCATAGAATCGGCTAAAACAATTTTGTTGAGGTATCAAAATACTCGTATGGTCTCCTAAATGGTCTTAGCTACATTATGTAGGCCTTTGCCATCTCATTTGGCGACAAAAACTAAAGAAACGTGCACCGAGTCGGGTTTGTTTCAAAGGGTTCGGGTCAGTTATATTTTTATCACTGGATTTCAGTATTTTAACCGACTGCGAAAAAAAGAGGAGATTTTATGTTCGGTTGTGTTTGTCGTTTTCCGTCATTATGGATCGATTTGGATGATTCTGTTGCAGTTATTTAAAGGATATAGGTACTAAAATGGTGGTCTCATTAAAAAAATCCCGATACCTAGATAAGTATTTATCTTGCAAAACTTTAAAAACAGTTTAAAACCGATCCTAAGTTGTCTTTTAATTTTTTTAATCAATCATAGTAATTTTTACTGTACAAACTTAACTATTTTTTTAATTATGGGAATTTCCCGTAATAAGTGCATTTCGTGTTCATAACCACGTTAAGTTTAAATTTTTGCTCACAAAACGAGAACAATGGTTTTGGTCAGTTAGGTTAAAGACTGACTTATTACCGTCACATAATACTACACCCTGTATTAAAAAAACTAGCTGAGGAATCAATTCTTATAATATGAAAATTTCAGAGAAAATTCTCTAACGATGAGAACTAATTTTGTAAAATTAAAACTAGACATAAGTTAGATTATGGTTATGGACAAACACAAGGTTTACCTGAAAACGTATGCTATGGAACGAAAACAAATAATTCAGAAAATACATTCATATACAATTGATTACACTTTTCAGTAGGTACTTGATCAGATTTTCTGGGAAGCCTCGTGTGTCCATAAAAAAGTGTATAGTTTTATGATAAATTTGCATTCAAATGTGAAATAAAAATGTGAAACTTCAAAATTGTTTTTCTTTTAACTCCTAAACCTACACAGAACCATAGCTAGGAAATTTACTCGTCATTCTTCGTAAGCTTTGCTAACATTACGTTTTTTAATGTTCATAAATTTTTCTTTGTCTAAGATAGCGAATTGTCGAATCTAATACATCCGTGGACGAGAATGAAATTAGATCTCGAATCTAATCAATTGGTGGCTCAGAGTGAAACTAGATGTCGAATCTAATCATTTGGTGGATCAGAATGGAAAAGAAGTGAAATAGGTTCAAATTTTTGCTCAAAAAACGAGAACGATGGTTTTGGTCTTAATACTTCCAGTTTGGTTAAAGACTGACTTATTACCGTCACTTAATACTAAACCCTGTATTAAAAAAACTAGCTCAGGAATCAATTCTTATAATTTGAAAATTTCAGAGAAATTTATCTAACGATTAGAACTAATTTTGTAAAATTAAACATAAGTTAGATTATGGTTATGGACAAACACAAGGTTTACCTGGAAACGTATGTTATGGAGCGAAAACAAATAATTCAGAAAATACCTTCATATATCGATTAAACTTTTCAGTACTTGATCAGATTTTCTGGGAAGCCTCGTGTGTCCAAAAAAAGTGTATAGTTTTATGATAAATTTGCATTTAAATGTGAAATAAAAATGTGAAACTTCAAAATTGTATTTCTTTTAACTCCTAAACCTACACAGAACCTGAGCTAGGAAATTTACTTGTCATTCTTCGTAAGCTTTGCTAACATTACGTTTTTTAATGTTCATAAATTTTTCTTTGTCTAAGATAGCGAATTGTCGAATCTAATACATCCGTGGACGAGAGTGAATTTAGATCTCGAATCTAATCAATTGGTGGATCAGAGTGAAATTAGATGTCGAATCTAATCATTTGGTGGATCAGAATGGAAAAGAACTGAAATCTAATCTCTTTAAATAAAGTGGATCAGAGTGAAATAGGGCCTTATTACCATTCGTATGTTTTTATCAATCTATCTATCAAAAAATTGAATACAACAAACATAAAATTTGTTAGTCAGGAGGGGGTAATCTCTGGAACTGCTGGTCCGATAATGAAAATTCTTTCCCTTATAGAAAGCTGCATCATACCTGAGTCACATAGGCTCTGTTTTATCCAGGTACCAAGTGAGTGAAACCGCGCGAAGATGCTAGTTATAAAGAAGTAAGTTTTGTTAATGAAAGATATACCCGTCTATCACTTGAGGATGATAGCGATAAGATATTAGTATTTAAAACCTTGTCTTTGTTACGCGCAACGCAAAGTTACTACCTATACCTACGCATTCTACCATGGAGGAATAATCACCATGCAAAACATCCAACAATGATCAAAAAGGCGCTTTCAGTTCAATTTTCAAAAATAAATTCAAATGAAATATATGTTCTTTGTAAATGGAACACCAAAAAGTCGAGTCCTTATGCAAGAGGACGAATGTATTATACTATTAAAAAGAAAAATTACTGTATAACCCTAAACTTTAAAAACGAATTTTACGCCCGCTAAGCTACGCTATATTGACACACTTTTCGAGCAAGAGAAGTGAAAAATTTATGTAACTTAGAAAGAAAAAGTATCAGTAAATGAATTCATTCAAAATATCAGATTATCTACAAGAGAAAAAAGTTTGGGACTGGTTTTGCTCCAACTCGAAAATAACATCAAGGTTAAAGGTTAAAGAGGCTAAAGGTTTCTTCGTCGCTTCTTTACTTTAGTCAACATAACAAAGCGACAGAAAACAAAAATATCCCTTCCTTTCCAGTGTTTAATTTTAAGAATTTGACCCTTTCTATGCGTACCTACGTTTATTGTATGGATGGAAAAAAATTGTTTTTGATTCTAGATTCTTCTTTGAGTCATATAACATAAGCTGCAATCTTTCACAACGTCACAGCATCATCGAGAATTGTAGATACTTAGGGGTCAGACAGATGACTATTGTGTAAAGGTTTAAAAGAGAAAGGTTTTTTTTTGTGAAATGTTAATAAATTATCTATATAATGATTAATAGGCTGCCTCCAAAACTGGAGGATTATGCCATGTGGCCACCACACAACACAGGTTCTATGGAGGATGTTGCTTGCCGCCCCTGGAGAGACCTTGGGGTCTCTCCAGGGGCGGCAAGCAACATCCTAAGCTAAGCGTAGAAGGTGATTTTGGAATCACCTTCTACGCTTAGACCTTATAACTAAAGACTGTTTAACTAACCCTTCTGCGAAATCCGAGACCTACGGAGAACTCTTATTTTCAGCCTTGACTAGTTACAAAAAAAGACAAAAATAACTGAACGTGGTAAACTTAAACAAGACCCGTCAAGTTCGAGTGTGACTCGCGCGACGAGGCATACTACACAGGGAGTTACAAACTAATGTTACCTTGAGGGAAACTACCCGAAATATTAAAGATATTAGACTTTACTGAAAGGAAAGATAGCTTTATTTTTTTAAATACCTAAGTAAAACTGCATTTATAGAATTACTACTTTTCTTAAACTGGTAATCGAACCAACTAAAATCTTAAAAAATAAAGCGTCCGTCGATGAAAATATGAAAACAGGGTTGCTGTTTCGATATAAGCTAGACCTTCAATATTTATCGGTGCTGTGCAAGTTGTCACAAAACTCACAATAAACATGTACAAATAAAACACAAAACAAACTGTACTTTATCGTTACCGATCAGTAGAGTCAATCATCAGAATCAAAGCTCAATCAATATAAACATTTGATGTCAAATAAACATTTGATTCTTCTGATTGACTGTACCGATCGGTGACATGAAATTTTTTTAAGATTTTTTGGATGTAATTTTTTAAGATTTTAGTCGGTTCTATTACAGGACAAGGCATGTACTTTTTCAAAATATAGTAAATGAAATTCATTATACTTATTTAAAGAAATGTTTCCTTTCGTCCATCATGTTCTTTCATTTCGTCTTGATTAGGTATTTCGGGTAGCTGCCCTCGAGGTAACGTTCGTTTATTAGGGTTCCGTACCCAAAGGGTAAAAACGGGACCCTATTATTAAGACTTCGAGAAAACTGGAATTTCAGTTTTTAAAAGTCCAGAATTCATTTCATTTAATATACTACTACCCTATTGGTGGATATACCGGGACCCTATTACTCCTAAGACTCCGCTGTCCGTCTGTCCGTTTATCCGTCTGTCCGTCTATCCGTCTGTCACCAGGCTGTACCTCATGAACCGTGATAGTTAGACAGTTGAAACAGCACAGATGTTTATGATGATGTATTTCTGTTGCCGCTATAACAACAAATACTAAAAAACAATAAAATTAATATTGAACAAACGTGATATTTTTGCTCGCTTTTGCACGATATTGATAACGGTAACAGCACTTGAAATATTCACAGAATATTTAGTGATGTTTTTGCCGTTTTTATAGAGATATGGAACCCTTCGTGCACGAGTCCGACTCGCACTTGGCCGGTTTTTTATATTTTATCAAAGAAAATTACAACTAAAGAATAGATACAAATTACAACTAGTGATTATCTGAACGAACCTAACTGATCCCAACACACCATTACCTGTGAAAAATTCATAGGTATGGTTATAGGTTTGAATTCATAAATCTAAGGTTTGCCGAGTCAACGTGCGCAGCGAGTTCCTAGAACAAAGGATAAGGAGTGATGATCGCGTTTAAATCGTTCAGTGAAATCAGGCCTGATAGGTACCTATAATTATTTTTCATAATCGTCTCAATATTAACTTCATCAGTAAACAAGATAAAGTTAAAAACTACAACCCGACTACGTGAAAGTTATAAAACTTTGAAACATTTACATTGACAAAATAG
This sequence comes from Eupithecia exiguata, assembly GCA_947086465.1. Classification (NCBI taxonomy): domain Eukaryota; kingdom Metazoa; phylum Arthropoda; class Insecta; order Lepidoptera; family Geometridae; genus Eupithecia; species Eupithecia exiguata. The sequence continues at coordinate 1,530,661 of OX352240.1, forward strand.
AATGACGTATCGGTCATATTTGATAAGCATAGAGTTGAAAACGAAAATAGGTCGTAGGTATTGTAGTTTTTCTCTATGAGGCCTGCAGCCTGCGGCTACCTAAACTTTAATACGCGGTTTGAAGGCTTATTCGGGGGCGGAGCCCTAAATCCTATAGCCTATAACCATCGGGGTATTGAGACGAATCAATCGATACATAATTTGTTGAAATCGAACCAGTAGTTTCAGCGCTACGTGGGAACAAAGAAATCGGCCACATACATACAAACATACAAACATAGGGTGCTAACCTCATAACCCTCCCCTGTTGGTAGTCGGGTAAAAAAACTATTTTGGTAGTCATGACGAGGTCTTAGTATAAAAGACTTCAACGCGTGATACTGTTTATTTGCCTCTGAAATTCATAGATCAAAACTACCTATGTAAATAAGTACTTAAGAACCTAACAGAAGTACTTATACCTACTTTACTAACCTATTCTTTATTTTGTATCCAATCAATAAATAATAGTATTTATTTTGTATCCAATAATAAATAATACCAAAAATCAATAAGTATTTACCTAACCGTAACGTGCATCGATAGGTCCCAAAGTCAATTTCAATTTATATCATCGATCAAAAATGTCCGGCTTTGCCGGGGGAGGCCGCGAACTCCTTATTTTTGATCGAAGATTTATATAGAAATATTTTGAGACTAATATATTTCGGTAATTATCAAAAAATAACCAGGTGTTCTATAAAAAAACAACAAATTAAACTCTTAATTAACAAAGAAAATTACAATCAAATAATAGAAACAAATTAGAAGAAGTATTTAAAATTGAATTAAAATTATCATGATAAAATTATGAATTGAATTAAGCTAACTGCGGACTGTTGCAAACAATCTACAGGTAGCTCAACTGACCCATATCAATACCAATCGGAAGCGTCCCCAAGACGCTAGCTGCATTGCCCCCCTGTAGGGCAATGCTGATGCGCTGCATCAGCTCTACCAGCTCTCGGGTCGCGAAAAACGAAACTAATTCAATATATACCAATACAAATGTAATTATATGACTTGAAAGCCGTCAGGGATCACCGATCTTAGAACGTCACTGTACGTCCTTCCTTTACGGCCACGGCTGAACGTGCCTCCCCTAGACAAGGGGGATTTGTCATACCTAATCATCACGCTTGGCAGGAGGATTGGTGAGCGCAGTATGGTGTTGAATAATACTCAGAAGGGAACCTACCTTTCCTCGGCTCTTACATCCAGGGGCGGGACTGGAAAGAGAGGTCAGTTCTGACGTCGCGACCGCCATGGTAACAAACCATTTAAGGTGATACAATTGTATGAACTGAAGGAATCGTTACACCTTACACCGAGCCTTATTGTAGAATTACTTGTAAGTCGGTTCTTGTTTTTTTTTTAAACCTCTTGATTATTCCTAGATCCAGTTTAGTTGCTTATGATTTTCCGGTCAATTACAATTTGGATCTCTTCAAGACAAGAGTGAATAGGAGACTTCTAGACCTTCATGATACATCGTCGGCCGCACCAGAATCTCACCTGATGGTAAGTCTGAGATTCTGGTCAAACGAAGGCCTATTCACGATAGAAAATATTGAGGTCCTCCTCCTGTGATACGTAAAGAACGTTTCTTAAAATATACTTTAAAAAAATCCATGAAAACGTGAATTCTACGCAAAGCTAAGCTGCGGGCGCAGCTAGTTGATAATTGAAATGAATTTGGTAAGTAAGTACCCAACTACGTAACCAACTTTTATGTGGGAATTTGGAATTTAGATATCTGACCGTGACTATAGTCGCCTACGCCACAGACCATTCGATGGGCTAATCATGACGGGGCTCTACGAGATTTAAACTCTACTAGATAACAAACCTTCCTTGTTCCTAAAAGCCACTGGGAGGGCTTTTGTAGCCAAAACATTACGATAGGTATTGTGCTTGGAGTCCTGACAGTGGATCTGCCTGCTGATCTCTTTTTCTTCTTACAAAATGTTTGAAACTTACCGAGGTACTACCTGGCTGCTAGATCGAACTAAGCGCCTACCTTCTTCTGAAAATGATGTGTGAGAAACAGATTTTTGAGCTCGTTTATGGACATTAGAAAAAAATTGTCCCTAGATGTTTTTATAGTATGTTGACGCCGAAATTACCTAATTTAAATTTAATGGGGTGCGTTTTGCCATCGTTAAGTACTTAGGTACATTAGCATATTATTCTAAAGTAACTAAATGGACACCAACTGAAAAAGGTAGGTAATTTAATAAACTTACTTTATACAGGGTTATTGGTAAATTAGTCACAATATGTGAACTGCAGGTTTAGCCCATCATCACAAACACGTTTGTGAAGATGCCAGGTCTTAATTCTTAATTTTGGTATTGGTAATGGGTACCCCCGCAATTCAATAATCGTTCGTTAAAGAGGTTTTATTTGAAATTCAACTTAAAAACAGCTCTGCCCTGAATTATCAGAAGATATTATGAGAGTGAAAGATCGGTCTTAAGTAACTCGTTGGGTTCCAGACAAAGATGTTTTTTCATTTAGTATCAGAGCGGGCTTATATGTTTTTTAATTTAGACTTGGCACCTTTACGAACGTGTTTGTGATGATGGGCAGGACCAGCGCAGTTCACGTATTGTCACTAATTTACCAATAACCCTGTATAAAGTACGTTTTAGTTTAGATAGATAGATAGGTTAGAGACTTAGACAGGTTACATTAGGTACCAAGTACCTACCACGTAGGTATTTATCTGCGTAGGATCCTACTACCTCCCTGCATTAGGCAGGTATCTACTTTACGTATGTAATGTACGTACCCATCTTCCATCTACATAACGAACATCCCTCTACATTACCTAACTAACTTTACCTATATAACCTAATAATGATTTAGCTAATGCAATTAATCAACGTAGCGTAGAATGAACACGTGTCCACTGAAAGCGTCTGACCTTGAGCATCATTATATACCTACCTAGGTCGTACCTACCTCGTACATAGTTACGTAACCATGAACGAACAATCGAACATTGATTAGCTCACCGAGCTACGATAACTTTAAACTTTCAACAAACGATAAACAACAAATAGCCACGCCAAATTGTGCAAATAAATGTATTTTTTAACAATAAATTCCGAATCTAACCTATTTATTTGCGCATAAAAATATCGTTTTCGTCATGAAAAGTGTCGTGGCGTATAATAAACGCTCAAACGATGCAGAAAAGTTGCTTTTTAACAAAGACAAGGCAGGTAGGTCGAAAATAGGTACAAATGGTGAAGAGGCCCACCACAACAGCACAACTCGGGCGGATGTCGTATAGTTATACATGCTAGGTAGAGATAAAACCTTCCGCCGCGGACAGCGCCCCTAGCGGTGGCTGAATAAAACAAACTTCATGCTCGTGCGTACACCCCTCCACGCAGCTTTCGATTGCCTTTTATTTTAATGGACTTCATTCTTTTTGCTTTATTTTTATTAATTTTAATTTTTTTAATGATTGTCCGGAAAACGGACAATTCAACAACAGTCAAAAAGATGCGACGGCCTACAAAAACACCCCTGACTTTGGCACAGTTTGCACTGAAGTAAATAATTAACATATTATTATTCCGTTATTTAGTATTGTCAGGCATATATTATTTAATTTTTCTACAAAAATAAACGAAAATTGACAGTGACCTGACTGTGACATATCATACCCAGTCAATGGTCAATAATGCCACGTTTGACGGTACCTACGAGTATGAATGCGCAAGTGCTCTCGGTCAACTAAGTGTGGAGAGCGGAGCGAGCCCCCAGTACTCTTAGGTGTAAATCTAACCAGAATGAAATAACTCTCAAGATTTTATCTTTTTTTATGATAATGGCTAATTCTGAGGTGGTGTAGTTGGATATTTTTAATAAAACAAGAAGTAAAAATAATAGACATATTTATTAAAACTAAAGTACCTAGGCACTTAAATTCGTCTATCTAAAAACCTTTGGAGAGTGCCCATTCTTTAAGATCATTAACATAATCTCCTTTAGTTTCAATTAATTTTGCAACTTCGTGGACTCTAGTTTCTATGTATCTATTATTCTTCTCCTTCAAATATGCTTTTATTTCATCATTCATAAGCCAAATGTCTCCTTCAATTTTTTTTATCATTGATATTTTACGCATTCCTCGGTATGTTATTTTCAAATAAATCGGAATTTCGTGATTCTTATTTCTTGGAATGAAATATGGATGATTGAGTGCTTCTTCTTTAGGGGGCACCCAGCCTGACGGATAGCTGTCCTTTGGAGTCACTTGCGGAATAGTCTTATAAGGCAGTAATCGTTCGACGTATTTCCATTCTTCGGGATTTTTTGCAACGTCGAATTCATATTGCTCTTTTATCTTCGTAACGAACGGCGAATGAGCATAATTTGAGTATTTTCGAACAACCTGAAACAAAAGAGAAGGAATTTTAAATGACGCCATTCTGGCATTTTTTTGCCGCTGACACGACTCTTTTAATTCACCAAATATATTTATTCCTACCTACCTAATAATATGCAAGTAATTTATTTTTCATACGGTAAAAAAACTAAAGTAGTGCCATAATAGGTAGTAGGTAAGTACCTAAGAAATATTTTTTTGTAAAAGAAACTTGCGTGGAGGAGTGTACACCCATCGCTCCGTCACATGTCACGGACAAAGTAACATTTCTACGAGAATCAAGTGAAAAAACAATAAAATAATTACCGATTGTGATCCCGGAACAAGTTTTGTACCCGAATCAATCGCGTTGTTCAGGATTTGTCCACTTTTTCCAGCCAAAAGCCGCAAAAACGCGCACTGTGATCGCAACACGGTCGCCATTTTGAATAGCGAATAGAGCGAATTGCTACAAGAGAGCAATAAGAACTATATTATTCGTTTCGAAGGAAACATTATGGCGGACGCCTGCATAAATTCGGGCTTTTCAAAAATCGTTTTCTAACTTTATTCGCGTGTTTTTATTGAACTTTTTCGCATATTATGGTGCATTGTGTATCAGATTAGCTGTTTATTGTGGTTTTTGGAGGTTCCATTGGATAAAATGTGAGTATTTTGTGAGGACATATCGGAGGTGCGCCACGGCTAGGGAAATGATTTGGTGCTTTCGTTCGTCGACGCACACGCACTCGCTCAGCTGGTAGGTGGCGTTGGATGTCACTCGACCTCAAAATAACAAAACATTGAGTTTTTCATGAGTTTTCCGGCGCGATTTTCTGTGCTCTGAGCAACGTAATTAAGAAACTTGTTTCATATTCAGCTAAAGTATAGTTTTAGGAAGCAAAATAACTGAAATAAACCACGATTGTTATGGAAACTAAAGCGTAAATAATGCGCGAACTTGTTGATTCCGCAATGCTCCTTTTTGTTTATCATGACTTTTAGACCAGATTTTTACTGGAAATTGGTTATTAAATACGATTATTTACTGTACATAGTAGTAAACTAAATATTTTCCTTTGTTTTTATGCTAAAATATCAAGGTTTAATCTTTAATTCCTAAGCTAAATATGGATTATGTGCAACAAGTCATAACTCATTACCAAGTAGCTAATTAAATTTGATTAATAATTATATTATTTGGCTTTTCAGATTCCGATGGCATATTCCTGTGGCGTCTGCTTTACAGTCGTCCCAATAACAAAGTGTTGAAACAAAACCAAGCAAGGAAGACAAGAAAAGGAGTTTTGAATCAAACTCCTGGTTTAACTTAGATTAATTTAAATTAACTTCAAATAACTAGGTAATAATTAGTAAGAATAAGTCTAGTACTTCCAAAAAGCTGTAACTACAAGATCGGTCATCATCGGATAGCAGAAGAAAAGTTGACAAGTCCTTACCTGATGTCGAATAAACGGGGTCATCTCCCACCACACATTCCATCATGAAAACTAAACAGATCAAGGAGGAGCAAAATACAGATGAAGAAACAGTTATAGAGCCCAAGACACGAGCTCGTAAGAAAGCTTCAGACATCATCAACGATGAAAAGAATAAAGGAGGCCAAGATGAGCCTAAAACGTCCAAAGACACTAAGAAAGTACATCCAAAACCTAGAGCAATAGTCAAGAAACGTCCACTGGGTATCCGGAAAGCACTAAGGAGTAAGAAAGGTGCCACAGTCAAAGAAAAAGTTACAAAAACTGTTATAAAGGCAAAACGAGGCCGAAAGCCCGCTGTTAAAGTTGAACCTGAAAGCCCTCAAGATAAGGAGGCCCCGCTGATTCCTGCTGCGGAGATCAAGAAAGAGCCAGTCGAAGACACTTCACCCAACTCCAGGTCATCCAGCCCCAAAACAGCGGGCCGCAGGGTCCGGGTTAGCTCGGATATGGCCATGATGAAGACCATGCTCAGCGACTCACCCAGCACACTGGTCCTGGGTCCTAGGACCAGTCCATATTCCATGCGCTCGGAGAGGAGTAATAGTCCATCCCTCACCGAAGCCAAGAACCTTAGAACAGGAAAACCAAGGAAAGTGAAAAACTTACTGAGTGAAGTTGTCATCAAGGAGCAGAAGAAGAGACGCAGACTGCTCTCAGATTCGAAGAATCCAGAGACATCTGAGGATCAAGACTGCAAGAAGCTGAAGCGAGGCCGCTCATGCTCCCGCGATGGAAGCGAGGTCTCCAAGTGCTCCGACAACACAGAGTCTGACATCAGCATGAGTGAAACTCTTAATGACTCCGACTCCAAGGAGACTAACAAAAAACTAGATAAATCTAAGACTGAACTAGATGTAGATATTGAAAATAGTATTCAGATCCCAACTATTGACAAAGTGCCTTCTCTTAATACTGACTCAAAATCAGCAGAAACCACGCTTGACCCGGAGACCAGCATTGTATGTGAAACAACAAAGAAATCGAGCTTACAAAGAAGTACTTCTCTAGACTCTGACAACAATAATAGTAATAGGTTAAAGTTAGATGCTTTAAATTCATCAGACATTGACATTGAAGACAATTTATTGTTTAAGACTGAAGACGAGATGCTTTCCGAAGCTCGTAGTACTATACTGACCAGTATGTCGAAGACGTTCAATTCGAAGCTGTTGTGTAAGAATATACGGCGTGCGCGCCGCGGGCGGAAGGCGGCCGAGGCACGACGCCCCTCCCGACCCCCCACGCGCCCCGCGGTGCCCAAGGCTCCCGCCACCAGCACTATCACTGAGCCGATCGATGACAAACACGAGACCATCGAGACACTCTCTAAAGACATTGATGACCTCATCAAAAACTTGGACCAAAACATTGACGGAGATCACGAGATAAACGTGGAGGCGGGGACTACTATCCCCTCAAACGTAAACATACCTTCACTGGAAATAGCCGAGGTCGACAAGGTCTGCGGCCTGACCAAACCGCTGAACAGCGTCGATGACAATGCTATGGCGGCCCCTGAAACTCCGGTCAAGGAGAAGGAGGCGGTCACCTCGGTATCCATTGAGAATACTCCTTCAAAGTTGGATGACGGTGAGAATATGAGACTGCACTACGAGGAAGACTCGATAGATAAAACTGACAGTGCGATAACGTACACCAAGCCGGTAGCCAGCATTGACAAGCTCATGGACAGACTGAAGGAATTCGAAGAGTTCGACAAGAGAAGGCAACGCCAGGAATCGGAGTCAAAGCCCAACGACAGCAAGCCCGTGATGGTCACCAACGACGTGGTCCTCATTCACAAATCCGGCGCTGAGTTCAAGCCTCTTGACATACAATCTGTCAGATCTCCAGAAAGGACCATCGAAAAAGAAAACGTGCTGAGCTGCTTCGAGAACAACTCGGCGATATCGATCGTAAAACGGGATCAAGTCAGAAGATCTGTCGATGTCGATCTCCCTAATTCTGTGACGCTGATCAAGAGGAACAGCGTGAGTGCGCGCAAAGAGTCCACTAGTTCAAACCACTCTCGGGAATCAGACGCTGTGACTATCTTCGAGAAATCCTTAGGGAAAGATGTCACGTTGACAGAGATACGCAAATCGGTGGATAAATGTGGGACCTCCATGGACCTGCATCAGTTCGCAGCGCTTCACCCCGGCAATGCAAGCCCGGCGGTCTCAAACATGATGCTGGACCACAGCCAGATATCCATCACCCGAAGCTCCGAATCCAAGGTTCCCAGCAGCGATTTCCAAATCCCGAAGCGAAAATCCAGAGATGATTCATTGTCACAGAAGACAGAGTCTTCGGATTTGGAGTTTTCAGCTCTTTTGGCGGAGATAAGAAAGATATCACCTTCAGCGTCGCCGTCGCACCAGCCGCCTTACCTCATCGCGCCTGTGCCGGTAGCCATCAAGTCTCTGGAGGCGGTCCCGGTCGAGGCCGAGGCGTTATCGCCTCCACTTGAAACCATCAAACCGGCTTTGTTTATCCCAGAAACACCCGTGTTTCCAGAAACACCCGTAGAACTTAAACTACCCGAAGTAAAACCTGAAGAAATAGCGGAAGCGATCGCCCAAGTTAGCGAGATCCTTCCAGAAATAACGAGCATAATTCCTGATTCTGCAAAACTGGAACCAGAAACCATGGAAGTTGAGAAAACCCCGGTTATTGAAGAGGCTGTTGTAGAAAAGCCGGAAAATATCGTACAGCCTATCAAGGAAGATATAAAACCACCCGAAGAGCCCAAATCCATCAAGAAATCCTTACGCAATTCAATCGAATCCCTGCCTGGACCAAGCAACGCTTTCAACGAAACTCCTGAATGCCAGAAACGTAAAGAAAACGTGTTGCGAACTCTAGGTCTCCTGACCCACAAAGCTGCGAAAGAAGCAAAAATAGAAAAGGCGAAAGAGAAGGAGCGAATCTTTAGCGAGAGGATGTCCAACAAAGGCAAAGCGGCTAAATCTTCAGGAGACTACACAGGGACCTTGAAGACTGTGATAAAGCTGAATCGGGGAGGGGAGAAGAAGAAACACAGGAGCTCTTTGAAGATGACCTTCCAGAAGAGCAAGTACCGCAGCGGCAAGCCAACGCCGGAGGTGGGCGAGGCGGCCGCTGACGACAGTCCCTTCTACACCATCGAGCGGCGCGAGGTGAGTGCTTTGAATACATATATTCACCACTTATATTCTTAACTGACTTTTTTCTTATGGGTCCTTTTATTCAGAAGCGCATTTTAAGCTTACAGTGTCTTGCGCTTCTCAAGTGTCAGATTAACTGTTAAGTTAAACATACAAAATGTATTGCAGAAAAATCTTATTCATGCTGTATCGCGTTTGAATAATAATTACCGTTTTTGGTAGAGCTGATCGGCGTAGCACCCCCGTAGCACCTATAAATATGTCTCAAACAACATTGTAGCATTATTTATTAAGCAAATTAAACGGTTACTCAATCAGAGGAATTGCGTTCATCCACCTTTTGCTAAAGATGGATCATACATTTTACCTTTAAACACTCGACAATTTAATCTGAAAATTATCACAGCAGCGCCAAAGATTGTCTTAAACGAAAGTCCCAAACTAAACATTTTTTTAGAATTAGGTGTAGGTGTGTGTTAGGAACCTTGATGTTATCTGATTGTAAAGATACTAGTACAGTTTGGCAAGCAATGAATCCCTTATTTCTTGAGTAGCTACTGCCCGTGGCTTCGCACCCACCCTTCCGGGATAAAAAATAGCCTATGATCTTTCAATATCTATCTTGTCAAATTTCATCGAGTTTCGTCGTTTCGCCGACTTTTGAAAAAGTCGAAACACTTTTTAACCGACTTTGCAAAAAAGAGAGGTTCTATGTTCAACTGTATGTATGTATGTGCATCGATTTCTCCTTCGAAAATTCTTTCGATATTGTATAGAGAATGGTCCCATAAATTTTATTCCCAAAGGATTATTTAAAGTCCCGTAAAACTTGAAAACAGTGTAGTACAATATCGGCATTTGAAATAGGTTTTTCAATCAAATCATGACTATGGATTCAATCAATATTAAAAAAAAAAATACAGCAAACCTGATGTACCTATCCCTAAACTGTTCTCCTAACCTGTTTAATCTGATATGTATAGCCTAAAAAAGCACTACTAACATACTAGTAAGTTGCCTTTAAACCGTCATCTCACCGTTACCTCGTTGTCCACAGATCGCGGCAGCATCTTCAGCAGATGGTGGGCAAAGAAAGTCACATTACAGTAATCGCCTTAACCACCATGGTGTGTGGATATTCACCCGCCTTAACCCTTAGATACGTGCAAACATAAAAAACTATCATAGTTTTATTGTGGCCAAAAGTTGTGAACCTAACGTTGTAGTGGCCAAGACTCTACGAGTTGCGCTCCAGGTCGCAAGCTTTTCTACGAACTTTGAAGTGATATGGTTTTCTAACTAGATAGAGTAGACAGCACTAACTGGAAGCAGAACTAAAGTACCTCAATGTTCTGCCGCACAAATTGCAAATTACATTTTTTTATTTTCTTACGTATAACGAATAAATAAAAATTTGCAATGTATGCAGAGCTTAAAGCTCACAGAGTCTACAAAATCCTAGCTTAGCGAATATTACAAGTAAAGTCATATTTTAAATATTTTATTTCTGATAAACTTGTTGCATCAAATGTTTGCACGTAGCTAAATTCCGCCAGGATTATCGAAGTTTTGATCTAGCAAGAATTATTAGGAATTTATTTATTTTAAGTTATATTTTACTTTTTATTATTAGTTTTTCTGGTTTTATTCGTTACTTTACTAGTTGTTTTTGTTTCCTTATCTTCGATAATCCTGACACATTTGTAAGCTAACATATTTAATATAAACTTTATGGCCTGAGTATGAATTTTCACACGTCTGATAGTTGTCTAAACGCAAATACACTACGTAACTTATATAAAACTTGTGTAGCACATGAATTATTGCTCCTAACTGTAATTGCTTTAAAAAATACATACACCTGAAACTCTTTCATACTTGGGCCACTGCATATACCTTTTTAAAGGTAAAAAGGCATTCGTTCCTACAAGAGGTATTCACACACACGGTGAGGTATAGGGCCACGTTTCATAGACACAAAGTCATAAGGCATGGAATGACACTAACTTTTGGTGTGAGAAATGAACACTCAGAGGGGTTCTAGCATGTATCTAGTACCATGATAATCATTGTGCACATAATCGAAGCGAAACCAAAGCTTAACGCAAAGCATTTCTAATCACATATACAGCCTATACCGGTCCACTGCTGGACACAGACCTGATAAGCCCCTCATTGGCACTTACCATATGGGGTGGTAAAGCTCACAATCCCCACGCTGAGCATGTGGTTTGGGGATCGCAGTTCAGTGGTAGAATTGTTCTGCAGCAAGGCGCTGCTGCCCGCACCCCGGTAGATATCTCTTCGACACCCGCGGGAATAGTTCGGGTGGTGCGAATTCACCACTCAACGGCAACATTATAATACTTTTTCTGAATAAAAAGAAAAGAACAGGACAACAGTAGGTTATGGCGAGAGTTTATCTATGGTTTAGCTTCCATTATGTGAAAAAATATTAATGTTATCGACACCTTGACTTCAGTGTGGGAGTTTTAATTGTGTTGTCTCTAACAGCATGAACTTTTGTATCTTAAGTTTTGAATTCAGTGTCTTCAGATATCACACACAAAAAGTTCTTGTGGAATAGATAATTTGGGGATAACGCATGATTTACCAATCACAAATCATACTAAACTACAGAATGACCTCAAAAGCTCGTATAACTCGAGCTTCTGTTATCAAAACCGACTTTCACAGATTCCGAACCGGCCCCGGAACCTTCCGAACCGAAAGAAATCCTTAATCTGGTGATTCCTGAGAAGGCTTCCTCGTTCAGCATCCACCCTGGCCGTTTGTGCATGGACCAGTGCTTCTATTGTGGGGGGAAGTTCGGACTGTTCGATACACCGTGTCATATCGCGCAGATCAAGAGTTCGGAACGGCAAAAGAAGGTTTTGGACAGTGAGTTGCATTTGCTATTGTACTTATCTTTTTCAGGAAACATACTTAAAATTATTCCTGTATAATTACAGGAATAATTTTAAGTAGCAAGAATTATTAGGAATTTATTTATTTTAAGTAATATCTTACTTTTTATTATTAGTTTTTCTGGTTTTATTCGTTACTTTACTAGTTGTTTTTGTTTCCTTATCTTCGATAATCCTGACACCAAAAGGCCAAATCAGACCGAATCAAAAGCTCCTGGTTTTTATAACTTTACCGATTTTTGGTCCAAAATCTAAATGATTAACCACTCTACCTACATTATTTGTCTTCTCATGCGACCCGTAAAATTTTGATGTATTAATTATTCCAATATTAGCGAAATCTGTGTAGAGCTTTCTGTCGTAATAGCTAAGGATTGAGATATTGGAATTAATAAGACAATATCAAAATTTTACGCTTCGAATGAAAATAAGGTTTAAAACCTCTGTTTTAAGGTCGAAACTCGAGAGTCTTTCCTGCCTTAATAAAATCTTTCCCTTTAAGATGAAGAGAAGCTGACCATCGACAGTTGTCTCTGCGACGCGTGCTATCGCCACGTGGACCGGCGCGCCAACTGCCCCTCCTACAGGAAGCGACCACTGCCCAAGCAGAGCGACCTACCCAAGAGCGAGCCGCCCACACCGTGAGTTAACTATTGCTAGAGATGGAGAGAAGCCTGACCATCGACAGTTGTCTCTGGATACGATTGCCAACCCGTATAGCTTAGGTACATTCGAAAGGTTAAAAAGCAGATTTAGATCACCCAAAAAATCATAACAAAGTTTTGTTTACTGACGATGTTACATAAATCACCTATGTTTCTGTCTGGCTACTTGTTATCTATAAACTAAGTAGTCTTTCATTTCTGTTTTAGTTTGCCTGTGTCTTATAAATAATTATATCTTTCTTTATAAATGATTATGAGTTATCTGACAATGGCAGACCTAGCTTGATCATAAGCTCGGTTTTACACCATAGCGGAGAATGGATATGCGTAAAAATAACCAATAGCGTGGCGTCAAAATAGCGAAAAAATAACCTGATGATGGTAAAATTCTAAAGTAGAGATTAGAGTAAGCCGCTAGGCATACCAGACTCGAATCTTTTCTCTGAGCCCCATATATTTTCATTATAAATTTATCGTCACGTCACGGCTGTGGTAGTTAAGATATAAACATACCATAGTTCCGTATTTAAACTTTTGATTTTCCTATAGTACCGGCGAGAAACCCCCCAGTCCGCCCCTAGAAGAGGAAAGCGAGTCAGATTCCACCGGCGCCGCCACCGGCAGAGTAGCCACCTGTCACACCGAGGGCTGCACGGCCGCCGGAGACTACTCTATCCGCAGGAAGTGGCTCATCAAGATGAGGAGCTCCGTCAATAAAGTGGTAAGTAACTACCAAAGCTCAGAAACTCGAAAACGCAGTGCTATAATTCCTTTAGACCTTACAGAAGTTTTGGACACGTCACAGAACTCAAATTACATAGCATAAACCGGTTTATTGAACAATGGATTAGTAAGATTTAAGGAGGAACGCCGTCCCTACCTTGTCACAAACGTCATCAAACCTTTAATACCGATTGTCAACAGAAACGATAGCCGAAATATTACGCAAAGTTTTGACATGACGGATGTGGCCATTGAAAAGCACAGGATGAAAGATAAAACAGATAAAAGAAAATAAATAACGATAAAAGTAGATAATCAGGGACACGCCATTGGCCCTGCCAAGTCGAGTAGACGAGCGCCATCGGGAACACTTCTCGAATCATCTCAAGGCACTTTTCAACTATAGATTCTTTGACACAAATGTATCCTAGGGTCTGAAAACTATTTCAGGTACCGTAAACCGGGGTAAATATGAATGGCGGGGTAAATAGGGACAAAACTGCTTATTGTAAACTGTTCTGTCAGTGTCATTCTATTTATGACAGAGCAACACTTTTTTATTTTTTATCGAGTTTATTTTTTGCTACTACACTGAGCTTTTAAGCCAGCCAACCAGGTTTCACTAAAAAAAGATGCGTTAAAAGTGAGGTCGTCGTGGTCCCGTTGAAAAAAAAACCAATCGGACAAGACGGACGAATCGACATACATACATAAAACATTTTTTTTAAACCTACATACAGCCGAACATACAACCTTCTCCTAGTTTCGAAATCGGTTAAATAAGCATGGAAAAAGCTAGCCCGGCCTAGCCATCTCTTCCTGCAAACCATATTGGGAGACTGAAAGACATGCGTATAATACTGGAATCAAAATGTTTGATCGAGAGCTCTATACTCCTCTCCTATTCTGGAATACTAAATATTTATTGTAAATTTGCGTGTTATAAAGAACTATAAATCGATTTCGAATTCAAAAATATTGCGGTGTGCCCCAATACTGCGCAGTATCGCATTTGAGGCTACATATTTATTTATTTATTAATAGACGAGCAGCCAGTGGCTGATGTGTCTATATCAGAGAGAGTTATTATTGTTAAATATTGTTACATATGTTCACAAAAATCATAAAGATTTGCGCAAACTCTAGCAAATCGCAGAAGTCCGAAATAATCTTGGATGTAGGAAATTACCCCTTCGTAGGACGTACACGTTTTTGACCAGCTTTCATTAATCGTTTAATTTGTCTCTCGTCAGTTTTGAACTCGAAATTGCATATTTTTCGCTGTGTTTGTGTATATGCGTTGTTGAAGTTATTGTTATTTTTATTTACTTTGATCATTATCTGTTCGTGTGTTCTAATATATAGTTATTATAGATAATGGTACGGAACCCTTCGTGCGCGAGTCCGACTCGTACTTGGCCGGTTTTTATTTATAATTGTGTTCAGATCGCGAAATATTTAGGTACGTGTACGATACCAGAGAATAACTGTATAGTACTAACGTAACGGTATTATTCGTGGACTATACTATGTTATTATATTGTTCCAGTTGAAGTTAAAAGGTGACTACCCAGGTCTACACACGCTGCCGCTGTGTGGCGCGCACCACCGCGTGCTGGCGCCGCTCATGGCTTGCCAGCTGTGTCGGCGCAGGCTCACCAAGCATCACAACCTGCACTTCATACACCACGTCAGTATTACCAACCACTTTGCCTAAGAGCGCTAGGCGTAAGATGGAAAAACAAGTCACCATTCGCTATTTTTGACAGTTTTCAATGAAAATCGTTTAAAATTATAAATCATTGGCCGAGTGAAGACCTTTTGAGTGTTCGAGCGTGAATTCATATATTTGTTTTTCAACTCGCAGGTTATAAAACAGCTTCTAATGTTGTATTTGTCTCAACAGGGCTACCTAGACCTGAACCCGCTACTCACAGCTGCCAACCTACCAGTCCAGTTCAACTCGCGCGTTGTTCTCTGCAAGGGATGCCGCTACTACTGCTCGCTGTTACAGCGGCCAGGACATAACGACGAGTACGCTAACGGATACAGGCGCAAGTGAGTTCTATTGTACAACCTACCAGTCCAGTTCAACTCGCGCGTGGTTCTCTGCACGGGGTGCCGTCAAAACGGCAACATTTTTCCTCATCTTGTGAAAAAAAAGATTACGGTAAGCTATTTTAGAGACGCGACCGCAGTGGAGTACGTGAAACGTCTTTTGCGTGCTACAAAGCATCCATATACATAGACATACATTATTTACCCCCTGCGCGTGTGAAGCCATACGGCGAGCGAAGCAAGCTACATACATCATGTCAATCAGCAATCCGCAAAATCTCACACGGAGCTGTGTGAGATTCTGCGGCTAGCTTCTCGCGTCACATTGGCTTTTTAAAGATGGAACTAGAATTATCTCGAGCTCTGTCAAACAAGACCATTCCTGCTAGAATCGAACAATGTACTGCTAAGTTATCATTAAATAAACACAGCGCGTGAATTACTCTGGACAAATGCTTTCACTATTTCTCGCGACTTATAAAAACTGACATGATGATGACATGTTTTTTTATGAGTATCGCTTTTAATTTGGATTCAACCAAATTAAAAGCGATACTCATAAAAAAATGTTTTTACGAACTTGACGATTTCTTCATTGAGAAATTTAGCGACTCGTAATCTTTTTAATAGGTATTGAATGCATTATTATTAAGTAAGTACATCATAAGTAGAAAGGCATGAAACCTGGCCTGTCTTCCATTGCAACACCCTAAATGGGTACATACTGTGAACATTTTATGAACACTCACCTAACTACTAAGACCTGACTGTATGAATGCAATAAATAAAATACTGAAATACTGAATACTTCTCGCAAGTTTCAGTGTCAAATGCCACGCCTTATTTCGTAACAAAATGATTGACTATATTCTCTATAACATATGCAATGTTTCTCCCGCAGATTACTACAAGTTTACAACATTGAAGTCCCGCCCGAACCAGAGGGCAGTACTGCTCTCGGCACTCTCTCGCTCACACTCAGCCTCGACCCCGGCAAGATCAAGAAGAAACAGCGAAACAAATCCAAGCAAAGAAAGTCCACTGAACCAGACATGAGCAGCGAAACCTCCTCGGAAAAAACTAACGAATCCACCCCAGAGAAAGAACCAGAGAAACCTATAGAAGAAGACATCGAAAGCCTTATCTCCTCTAATAAAATTCTAGTCCCTATAAAAGCACCGGCGAACGACGTCCATCCCAGCGACGGATCAGACGAAAACTCCGGTGAGCTTCCAGCCATCGTCAGCAAGCAAACAGAACTACAGTACCTCCTACAGAAACAGAACAACCCAGCGCAATTCCTCGCACAACCGAACCTCACGCTGAAACAGAGAAACATTTTGAAACTACAGACAGCACCGGCGGTACAGAAACCTGCATCGCAACACAGAATCACCGACAAGAACTCCAAAAAGATACACAAGATTGGACAACAATTGTTGAACAAGGAGAAAGTTGTAGCCAAAAGAGATGAAATGGAAATCTTTGAAGAGAAAAATAAAGATGGCAACGCAGTTCTTCAGAATCTTAACCTAAATGACGAATGCACGATTGAATCGATTCCGCCTAAACGGGCCCCGGATATCAACACGCTCAAAAACAAATGGCAGATGTCGGAAAGCTTCACGCAAGTCAAGAAAAACCTTAGCGAACTGTCCAAGAAGTTAACGGTCGAAAAAGATCCTAAGAAATCTGAACAGAAATACACAAATCCTGTCAAAAGACTCGAGACAAACCCGTCTATATCCGTCCGGGAACTATTCCCGGGCGAGGAGGAAATGAACTTGCAATGTAGCGTTGAATTCAACAACGTGAAAGGTGTGACCCCAGAAGGCTGGGAGAAGTGCAAAACGACGATACAATACGACAATGAGACTAAAAGACTGTGGACCGAGTTACAACGGCCGTACGGAAACCAATCCAGCTTCCTACGACATCTCGTGCTCCTAGAAAAATACTTCAGATCTGGTGATTTAGTTCTATCGCACAATGCGTCGCCTCCAGCCGCGAATTACAGCGATTCAGTGCAAAGTCGACTCCGGGCCTACGACAATGTGGTAAACGATACGCCAAGACGCGCGGAACCCGCTATCAGCCTGATAGAGTACCGCAAAAAGCCGTCAATCAACGGCAAAAGCTTGCTCAAGTCCAACCAAATGGACGATAAAGAAACTAAGAAATTCATGCCTCCACCATCCGGCACGCCTAAGTTAAAACAGAAGGACAAAACGAAGAAGCAACTACCTCCTGAACTGATAGCCATAAATACTCCAAACGCTCAAGGCAGGAAGGCGATTCAGAATGTCCTACACAATATCCAGCAGCTTGTGAAGGGTGTTTCGGCGTCAGATCCGACAGAGGTCGCAGCGGCGCCGTTGCCGAACTTACCCCTCCCTGCGGTGATGCCTGGTCTACCTATACCGGCCGCTTTGCCGATCTCAATAGCGCCTCCGAAACCTGCCTTACCCGTGACGCCTTCCGTCGCCAAGCCAGACGCTCCACCGAAGGAAAAGAAGGAGAAATCTGATACACCTAAGAAGTCGAGGCATAGTAGTAAACCGTGGCGGCCTACGCTAATGCCTATCACTCCTGTGAGTATACATTTTATGTTTTAAGTAGTCCGTCCTACTAACATTTTAATGTAAAAAGTGTGTGCCATAATCTATAAAAAGGGAAGGAAGGCCTTTGAGTTGAGGCTGAATAGATACGTTCTAATATTTAGCAATTTTAGCATATTTACTTGTTTTTGGTGGGTATGATTTCACGCTTAGACCAATGTCCTTTCGAGTCTCTATAGTTAGCAGTTTGTTGTATAAGTCTAAGCTATTTATACTAAGTTGCTAAAGCTCCAAAATACCTTATATAACTACTCTACATTAGTTTACTAATTTCTCAATCAACTTGTTCCTTTAATTACACAATTTTCTTGATAGTCCAATAAATCCTAGTATTCCCTGGGTTCACAACTAATTCACTTCTATAATCTTTCCAGGAAAACCTCGCCAAAATAGCGCGCGAGCCAACCCAGCTCGCAGTCGACGGGCGTTCGCTCCCCAGCCTTGTACAAGTCATGTCGTCCGGCAAACGATACCACATCACGTTACAAGACTACAACAAGATGTGCATCATGCGTCGGGAGAAATTACAGCAACTACAGGATGGAGAGAAGAAACGACCGAGCTTAGACGATAGCACGGTTGTAACAGAACTACAGCCAAGTACGATGCTCGGCAACGGCGGTACAGTCACGCAGATCAACAGCGAGGAAAAGAAAGAGGAGTATACATCTAACGCAGCGACGATACTTAAAAACGTCGGACTGAAGAATATAACCATAGCCCCAATCCCGGCCAAGACTTCGACGGTAACGTCCCCCGCGCCGATGATCTCCTCACCGCTAATAATTACGTCGACGCCGATAAAGTTCCCGCAATTAGGACCGGCCGTGTCCATAACGAGCGAAACGGTCCTATCGCCTAACCTACCCCTTATGACAAGCACGATGATAATGCCTAAGATACCCAAGTCGTTGACGATCGTCCCTCAGACAGTCATGGCGAGCGTACCTCAGAATATAGTGATGACCTCGCCGCATGTCCTCCAGTCCGACGGACCGCGGCCCTAACGAAGCTTCTTCGTGGTTTTAAGACCACCGCGAAAGTGACCCCACCAACAGACAGTGTAGTTGTGTGACGTGAACTATTTATTTTTGATAGTGAGATAGTGATGGTATGTGATCACCGGTTGAGCCTTAATAATGATACTGTGTACATATAGAGTAGGAGCGAGCTGCGGGGACTGACGTTGTTTGTGCAAATGATATGATAGATTGCCTCGAATGTTCCTCGATCTTGTCCTATTTACTGATTATTTTGTGTTAGATCAGTGAATTGACTTGTTTATGTTAGAAGTAGAGACCTGACTACACTCAAAGTAACGTCCTATTGGATGCCCAATTCTAAATTCTCTAGTCAGGTTACGTTGCATTTATAATTTATTTAAATCTCATCATTTCACAACGAGATCTCTTGTATCGTTTGCGCGAAATAACTGGTAGTGTATGGAACTTGTATAGCTTACACATAGTGAATATCTCGCGCATATTTTTCCATTGTTATTATGTGTAATTAAAACATAAAATTATAAAAAAAACTCATAGCAAATTGTAGTGCAAAGTGGAAATAAAATTAAGATATGTTTTCAATCCTTTTAATCATGAATATACCTTTATAATAATGGTTTGCTTACTACACCGTACATAATTTAATAATAGGAAAGTCAATATTAGAATACAGAATAGTAAGAGTAAGATGGGTATCTCCCGCAGTATATAGAAGAGGGAGATAGCAATAAATGCTTCCTGAACTTACGTTTATTTACAAAGTAAACACTTAGTATAAAGACTTACAAGCTTTTTACACCAACCGACGAGATATTGGTTGGCGTAAAAACTGCTCTTCTAGAACTCTAGCAATTAATTCAATATAACTGTGTAGCACATAACTGACTAAATTGGTCCAAAAAGAAATGTAAATTGATTAAACATAAAAAACTTCTATTTAGATACAAACAGGTTATTTGTACAGTTGGCTTAATGTTACAGTGAGTAACTAATAATAAGGAACAGCTTGTAGGTACTTTTCAGTACAGTCGGCGCAATATGACGATATAGTAATATTTTTGACAAATCTGCCACGAGGCCTGGTATTTTTATAAAAAGCTACTCAGTAATGTATAGAAACAAACCCCAGAATAGTTAGTTCAGTGTAAATAAGCGTTACAAAAACTAGTACTTATCCATATTTCAAGTATGAGAGGATGTTTGTGTCTGACAGAATATAAAAAATCACATAAAATTTAAGTGCACTGTAAATAAAAATATCAGCAGACAAAAGCTGGTGATTTTTATAATAAAAATTGTCTTGAATGCTCATCGTTAAAAGTAACTTAGTACTTATAAACTTTGCTTACATAATCTAGAGAAATATGTGATTAAATTGTAATGAGATTTCTGAAGTTATCAGCAATATTTATTTGATTGTTGAGTCTCCTTTGAGACTCGAGAAATAAAAAAGTACAAATAATTAAAAATATGATTTCAAAGTGCTCTAAAATTAGAGAATTAATAAAAATAGCAACGCTTATAAGTACTAGGCGATGTTAATACATATTATAATATTGTTGAAATATAAGTATTTTATTTGGTCCATTATTTTAGGATACGGCCCAATGTTAAAGTTACAGTTTGAACTTTGTACAGATATGTTTCTGTTGGTTTGTTAGGCGATGCTACCACACCTATGTTTTAAAATAACATTTCTTATGTCAACTTTTACGAAAAAACAATCAGACGAGAAAGAAATATGATTTGACAATAATAAAAATTAACTTTTTTTTATGTCTTTAAGTAATAATAGTGATTTATTCGGCTGATTTTGATAACCAGGATTTCCAATCGAATATTTAGTGATTTATGAAGAAAGGTATATCGCCTAACGAACACATGTTACGCCTAGCTTAATATTTGGAAGTACCAACAATGTTTTGATTTGTATTCGTGAGATTCTGACACTTTAGCTTCAGTTAGATTATACCCAGGACAGAAACAACAATTTACATAGAACCATGCAACATTCGGAAAATGCTGAAAAATTCAACATTTACTCAAATAGATATTGGAAATTGGCGCAAGAATTCATACTTATTGCAAAAATTAGCAAAATCTTATTGTGTCAATATTAAACACAATATGTGACTGCAACAGAAAAACGGCTCGTCTACATGTAGAGCTTTTCAGTATGTCTTATAATAGGACTAATTTTGCTCAAGTTTCTGGTCAAATTACCCCTTAAATTTCAAAGCTATTTTATTTCCTGATTACATTGATTTAAATACGAACTCAAACATCAAAAAAATGCTATCCCACCCTTATATCGCTGACTGTAAGCACAGTTCAGCATTATGTTAGTCAACTTTTTCAGTGCTGAAAATACCAGCTATTAGCTCAGCGACCCAAAGCGAATCCTGCTTGGTCCTCTACTAAAGACTTTAAACTAACACTTTAATTGCCTACGACGCACATGTGTTCTAGCTTTCCTTGAAGCCGCGACGCGCCCCTGCGCCGTCGCACCGTAGAGGCTGGGCAGTGAAAGCTTTAAAGCTCAGTTACGTAAAGCTGGCTGGATCAATGTTTTTATCAAAATTTTCACTGTTCTAATCAAAATGATTAGCTAACTTCCTCCCTGTATCTGGCCAACTCTGGCTGCACTACCTAAAATGAACATTACAAAAGTGATTTTCTTGGGTTTAACTAACCGACGTTAAAGTGTTTGAACAAAGCGGTCTCACGCAGCCCAGACGTTTCTTCCAAAGATAGCGAGTTAATTTACAATATTTTAGTTAAGAGGACGGGGTGTCGTCTAGTATAAAGTTGTCTAATAAATAAACATATCCTTATCTCCTGAAAGCTTGTGTTTGTTTTAAACATTTATTAACCTCTCGTATAGTACCTACCTATTTACGCTTGACTACGTTCCCACTAGTGTCGTGAACGTAATCGTTAGGCGACTATCGACTCTAGCTTTCCCGCTGATAGATGACTTTGCCTTGATATCTTATCTATCGTCACGACACGAAATGTGTCGGGTCGACAGTTAAGTTAATCTGCGCCAGATATGGTTCAGTCACAGAATGTATATATATTTCTATGGATGCAGATGAACTTGATTTGAGTAAAGTAGATAGATGTAGCCTGCACACAGGTAGAGTAGGTACTTTACGGTCGCCACGGAAGACCAGTGCTACGGTATGATCTGCTCTACTATGGTAGACTGCTATGGCACATGCTGATTGGAGACCGACTGTCAGTTTTTCTGTTAGTTTAAGTTTCTCAAGTACCTATTCGTCTCACCTGACAAAAAAAACTTTATTATTACTTCTGTATTGGTGAAAATTCTTACCTATTCAATTTGGTTACAGCTGTAGATAATTTATGTTTTGATGCAGGTCCAATGCACCCTCAACATTGGAACGGGATTTTTTGGCATACACACATTTTCGTATTTATAGGTAGTAGGTATTGTATGCCATATCTAGCAAGGATGTTCTCCAAGATAGATCACGCTTTTTTTTAACAGTAGCATGAACTTTGTTTTACTACATGGGGCTGTTGCTAGTTTCATCCTTCTTGTGTTTGGAAACGCCCTTAGTGCGCTTCCATTTCATCCGCCGGTTTTGGAACCACACCTTTACCTGCGGAAAGAGAAATAATAAATAAATGATAATGTTGAACAATTTACACAGCATTACCTAGCCCCAAGTTAAGCAGAACTTGTGCTATGGGTAATAGATAACTCATACATATAGTTACAGATAATCTTTTGTTGAAATATGTACTGGGTGATGTAATAGGTATGTATCGTGTGTTCGTGACCGATAGGCAGACTCTGACTAACCTGTCTCTCAGTAAGACACAGCGCCACTGCTATCTCATACCGCCGCAGCCGCGTGAGATAGTTGGCTCTCGAGAACTCCGCCTCCAGGCTTCGAACCTGCGCCTTCGTGAACGCGGTGCGCTCCTTACGTCCGGCGGATGTCGGACGGGCTTCTGTAAGGAAGTTCCATTTACTTTACATCTGGGATACTGCTACTGGGATCACCCACAGGCTCTTCAATGCCTGCTTTCGCTTCTGCAAGCTTCCATTGTGTAATGATTCTCGTTTTAAATAAATAATGCTGGACATATCACACAGTATTATCTAGCCCCAAGCTAAGCGGAGCTTGTATTATGGGTGCCAGATAACTGATATAGGTACATATACAATATATTTAGAGTTCCGTACGCAAAGGGTAAAACGGGACCCCATTACTAAAACTCTGCTGTCCGTCTGTCTGTCTATCACCAGGCTTGTATCTCATGAACCGTGATGGTTAGCCAGTTGAAATTTTCACAGGTGATGTATTTCTGTTGCCGCTTTATCAACAAATAAAAAACGAAATAAAATAAATATTTAAGGAGGCTCCCATACAGCAAACGTGAATTTTTTGCTGGTTTTTTTAGATGATGGCACGGAACTCTTCGTTCGCGAGTCCAAGTCGCATTTAGCTGGTTTTTTTACATAGAAAACGACCAGAACACCCGTAACAAATATCTGCACATCGTACAAACATTTGTTCCTAGGCGGGAATCGAACCCGCAACCTCCTGCATAGTAGGCAGACCTTCGCGAACCTCGCCACAAAAAAAGGTCGTCAAAAAAATTATGTTTTAAAAAATATTAGGTAGGTTAAGTACCATCTATCAACACGACACGGACACAAATAAAATGTAATGTAGGTACTTACTTTATTTTAAGTATATTTTATTACAAAGTTAGTAAAATAAAGAGTGTCGAAATCATAAGATTTTATGAGGCATGGGTAGGGAGGGTCCTAGATGTGATAATTTTTAATGAAACCGAACTAGTAATTCGTTAAATTTCGTACCTACACCAATAAATAAGTAGGTACCTAGGCAGGTACCTGTAACTACCTACCTACTTTTAAATCTCGCAAAAGAGTTCCCATTTATGCTAGGGCAGTAATAACAACCAGATGCGCAAGCGCCGGCGCTTCTCTGTTTACGGCTAGTTTTATGGAGGACCTACAGCGCGTCCTGCTCAGGTGGCCTTTATGGGCTTCTCTGTTTACAACATGAAATGTAAACTAACTACCTAGGTGGGTAGGTATCCAGGAAGATGGAAATCTATATTTCAATACCTAGGTAAGGTTTATGGAGCAAACCAAACCCGGATCTTATATCTAGTGTCTTGGGTTACCTAACCTTAAGACACAAAGATCCGGGTTTGGTTTAATGGGCTGGCTAGAGAGCTCTTTTCCTGTCAGGCGGATTTCCGGTCGCATCAATATTATGATTTATTTGCATGCGGATCTGGTCCGCGTGCGGGCTACCCGTAGGTAAGTTACCGTACTTATCTAGCCTAGCCGATGTTCGCTACAAACACGCACGAGAGCAAAATTTAGTTATTAATTGCGTTGTATTATGTAGGCATCTTGCTATATTATTAATATTATATGTATAGGCGAAAGTTTGAGAGTTAAACCGTTTTGTAAAGATGTTTGGCCAAAGTAAACGAAAACTACTGAAATACTGCGCACATAAAGATCTGGACCTGGAATAACTTATAGGTTACTTTTTATTTCAAATAACCCGTGCAGAGTCGCGGGCATAAGCTAGTTTTATATGTATTCAGTTTCTAGTAGCTAAGCTACATAGATTGTAGAGTATTTGTGTAACCCTATGAAAAAATAAAACCCCTTTGTGAAACCTATGAGATACCTGAAAATGAATCAAGGTAGGTATTTGATTTCATAAGAAAGAGATACAAAACGAACGTTTTACCCTCAAGTTAATCCACTCACCTTCTCCCTCCTCACTAAAGCTGGTCCCCTCTTCCTTCACGGGTTCGGTCCACTGGCACTCCCTGGGCGGCTCCTGGCTCCAGGGCCACCACTCCTGGGCCTCGGAAAACTGCTCTTCTAGGTAGAACTGGTCTTCCGGGTGAAACGGGAAACTTGTTCTGATGAACTCCATGGTGAAATGAGGTGATGCTTTGTTGATTTTTAAAGCATGTTTTTGCTTTGAATTTTTTCTAATCAATGTCTTATGGTAGCTACCTGAGCTAAGGCTACGTTTGGAAGGTATTATATAAGGTGACTCTACCTAGAGTCTAGCTACCTAGTAGACACCTGACTTTAATCAAGTAAAAACTTAATTTTTTAAACGGGTGTTTTTGTTTAACCGTATAGAGTTTTGCCCGATGAAGGTTTGGTTTAAAAAAAAAATGACAATTAAGTAAATGTTGAGCGTTTTTTTATAAGGACAGAAGTATTTTTTTTAAACTAGAGAGGATATTTTTTAACCAATGTAATTTTTATTTGTATAAAAAAACTTGGAGTACCTAACGCGTAACGTTCACTAGTGTTCAATTTCAGCGATGGAATACATCAGCTGAAAGTCGAGAGGGATCGTGCGTGAGCGCAGGCCGGTGGGCGGAGTCTGTCAGGCTTGGGCGGAGAATTGTTTATGGGTCTTAAAAACAAACTATAGTTTAGTTACTAATAAGAAAACTGCGCGCTTACACAGTAAGGTGTGTGTGGTGTTTGTTTAAAATATAGTGCATCATGCTATATGGGGAGGCCTGCGTCCAGCAGTGGACTATAGGATGTTGAGATTGGCTAATTAAAGGTTGGTAAGGTAATTACATAATTACAGGTTATCGTAGAAATTCGCACCCCAACCACGGTGTCTCCACTCCACTAAGAGTTTAGTTAGGTCTAAAGGTGTTATTATTCTTGGCTGTGACACAAACACCAGTTAATTATTTCAAAAGATTCAAAAGATTAGAGTTTTCTTCATTTGCTAGATGAAAATTACATGCCAATATCTAATTCACCAAAACACGGACTGGATATGGATAGGACTTTTCCCATCTCCAAACAACTGTAGTAAATCGGATCAATCAGTCAATTACCAAATCGAGTGATTTAAGTGTGAACATGGTCGGAACTTGTCGAAGGGACTAGGGATAGCGAATCCCGAGGGACAGCGGTTCCCACGCCCTGCGCCCTTTGGTCGGCTGGGGAAGAGTGAAAGGTTTATGGGTAGGATAATATGGGACGATGGAAATTAATTCTTTATTTGTGGAAAATATTAAATATAAATAGGAAGGGCTATCAGACGTGGGAGTTTATAGGACTAAATAAAAAAAAAACTCAGGCTTTTATGACCTAACGGATCGGATAGTGAGAAACCAGATAAATCTATAATTCTTAGTTTGACAACGCTTGAATAGTTTCATACGAACTCGATTTACATTTGGAATGGTTTTGAGAAGTTTGACAGAAGTGTATTTATCTCATTCTTTTGTGAGAACGTGTTATTGAGATAGATGGTAGGTAATATTTGACCAACTCACCAAAAAAACTGCGCAGTTCCGCTGACGCGTGCTAGTGCGTTCTGATTTCATACAAACAATAACTGGCCGCGTCGTCGCTCGTCGTGTCATGCCGCGCAGTTCCGCTCAGTGGCGGACCCTTTACCCCCCGGTAAATAAAGCATGAGTCGAACTCATGAATTAAAGTCGATTCGACCTCATGAATAAGTAGGTACCTAAGCTTGAAATAACGTATAAGTAGGCTACTTTTTCAAGCCACGGGCAGAAGATACTTTAGTTTTCGAGCTTTATTTTGGGAAAGCTACGTGAAAGTACTTATACTACCTTGCTTTATTTGCTTACTTTACTTAATACTTGTTTTTTTAGTAACAAGTAAGTAACTAGTTAAGCATAAGAAAAGAAAGTATACCCATCTAGAAAATTGACAAAACATCTTATTGGCACCTTGTTTCACAATGCAAGATGGCAAGCAATTTGAAAATGTAAATCAAGCAAACATTACTGGCCTAGCACACCTCTGATAGATGGATAATTAGTTCCTATATACCTACCTAATATAAAGAACTCCTAGTAATGCACCATCAATCGAACGGACAATCCAATTAAGCTAATAAGAAACCAGTGAGTCAATAGATCAATGGCACCGACTAACGCTGGTGGTTACACGCCTCGCCGCCACTTCCCAGCACTGGAACTGGAGTTGCGCTAGATTTGTCCTGCAGAAGTTGATTGGACCAACATCATTATGATTGACATCTTTATTAGAAAAAGAGTTGACTGGGATATTTTTATACAAAGTTAAATTGGATTTGTATGAAAAAACAATAAAGTCAATAATTGTAGAGTAGCTCGTAGTCTAATGTGGCGAGAAATTTGAATTGCGCTACAATCATAAGGGCACAGAGTTCATTTTCATCATCATCATGATAGCTCTCCCCCGGTGTCGACGACACCGTGACATGTATGAAAATGAACTGCACACACATGACACTGCAAGCTTAATAGCCTGGATGTATCTTATCTAGGCGATGGCTGTTTTTTTGCGTGTTTTGATCTTTATGGCGCTAACTTCGGAGCAACCGAGCCGCCTGAGCATCGAGCACATACGCCTAAGCCTTCGTAAGTATATTAAGTACGGTAGATTTTTATCTACTGTGGCACTGCCTAACGAAGGGATACCCATCATCGCTGCTGGGTATAGCTTCCAAACTCTTGTGCCACTCCACCTGTCTTGCGCGAATCTCATCCACGTTCGCCCCGCGACGCCACCGCCGACGCGACGTTAGAAATATTGTCCGCCCATCTCGTCGCTGGACATCCGATGCTTCTGTACCCTTTTTTTGAACGCCATTCAGTTAGCACCGTACCTACTCCACGTCTCGTCTTTTACCCAATGAGGTTCACAACATCATTGCTTGTAGGTAGGTACCAATCCGTGTAAAATGTCCTACCCGGAACCATTTTAGTTCAGTGAAGCGTGCGATTAGTTTCCCAACGTCTTGTACGGGTCGCACATACACAAAATAATGTTTATCGTCGTAAGAAATTGTCATTCTTTGTCATCCCACAGTTAAAAAGACAAAGCTTGGAGACGCGTGCGCACCCTCCCTGATTTGTTTTGGCAGCTGCGCTGGAGCGACTTGCTGATCGCTATATCGCCTGATATTGCTTAGCTTTTGTAGGTATGTGTTTTTTCATAGTATGCTGATGAAAGGTAAAGCACTTGGGTACCTAGGTACATATACTTACCCACCTTATGAATCGAATGTTGAATCTTATTATCCACATATTAAGTAAATATCGAAGTTAGTCTTTTAAGCATATCAAACAGTTTCTGGCAACCAGCTATCGGAACAGACAAAGAAAGTTTGTTGTTTTCTTTGAGTAGTAGTAGGTATAGGTACTCAATATATTTTGTTGTCATCACATTGGCTTTATTATTAGGTAGTAGGTACGTTATTATGTATAAGTACGTATAGGTAATTTTAAATAAGGTAGGTATATAGGTACTTTTCCTAATGTCAAATATTACACAGAACTACAAAATGACTTCTACCAACATAATAGAAGTAATTTAATTTGTAAGCAATAATTTTAGGTCATTTAATATAAATAATAATTAATGTCGTATTTTTTAGTAGGGAGCCAGAGTTTTATCTATTAGGGTTGTCACTCCGACCGATGATCTACAATAAATTATCAGAGGACCGGTATCCCAAAACCTAGATAAACCTAGGTAAATAGTATCTTAGCAAATCCGTTTCGATCATCTTCACGAACGTGTTCATGATGAGCGGCAGAATCGTTCACGAAGTGTTACTGAATTACCAATAACCCTGTATAATACCTACTCCGTCACCTACGGTAATTTTACTTTTACTACCTAGTTAGTAGGTATTAAAAGGTTTTGTTGGTTCGTCCGTTCCATGTGGACTAGAGTCTCTCTAGTCTCTGGTAGGTTCCCATATTCGGCTGTTATGTCATCCAGGGCCAAGTTGGAGGGATCGATTCTTACGCTGCGACCATCATTTCCACTGCGTGACAGCCCTACCACTATCAAAATCTCCCGCACTGATGAGTTTAGCAGCTAAACTCATAACCCGATTATTTATCGCCTGCACATCATAACGCCGAGATCGGCCACTCCATGTTTCGGCTATTTCGACGCAGATGATGCCACTCATTGTTACGAAATTAAAGTCGTGAGATGACTAACATACAATACCTACATCTGGGTAGGTACACAAGAAGGTAGTATACAGTGTGTAACCGAAATGAAGGACCAAACTTCAAGGGGGGGTTCAGCTTCGATCACAGAACACGGGAAAAATATTTATAAAAATTCTCGAACTATTTCGATAAATTAAATAAAACAAAATGATCACTAGAGTAGGCAATAACTGATGCATGTGCTTTAATGTCATAGAACCGAGGAAAAATGCATTTGTGGCACCACCTAACGCATCTAAGGCGCGTCGCCCACTCCGATGATCAAAGCTAAATCCCCCCTGAAAGTTTGGGCCTATGAAGTTTATATAAATAAGTAGAAGAAATCGAGTTAATCCGATGCTAGATGGAGTAGGAGCAGTTTTGAGGGGCTACTAAATGAGTGGCACTGTCTACCTACGTTAACAAAGTGCGGACACACGCACACTGCTAATGAGTATAGTTAATTTGTGTTTTTGTCAATGAACCTAGCTGTTAATATTAGCATTTGTGCAAATATATTGCACAAACTTCTAAGAAAAAATATGTGAAGACCTATTTCCCTTGAAATCAAAAATGTTTAAATGTGTGCATCGAAAGGACGACGTACGCACACTACCTTATATAATAAGTAGTTAAGAATAGTACCTACTATTGACAACAAACCCAATTATTATTATTACCATTTATTGTGCAATCATATTGCACACACTTTCTTTAGAAAATAAAGGTTCTTTTATGCCCTGAAATCGAAAATGTGTCTATGTCTAAAAAGTGTGCTATCTGAGCAGTGCGGTCACAACAAGCGGACAGCGGAAGGAAAAATTCCAAGTGAGTGAGCTATCTCACTTCGCGTGGCAATAACCCAGTGCGGGTCAGGGCCTATCTAACGATTATCATCTTACTACATAGCTACTACGCTAAAAGTAAGAAATAAAACACATTTTCATAAGCATTAAGAGATTTATTAAAACCAAAAGACACGATAACTCAGTCCAATATATTTTACATCGATCACAAATAAGCTTCCCTAGAAAAGCTTAATTCTTATAAATTAAGCTTTATGAGCTCATCACATTAACAAAAGCTTAAACTACTTGTACCGTTATCAAAAAGCGTATCATTTTAATCTAAATAATACAGGATATCCCCCGAATAACTCCAGTTCCCAAAGAAAGTGAAACTAGATCAACAAAGATCGACAAAATTGTTTGAAAAAGTGGCCAGAACCTCTTGCTCACTAAATGGCAGCCATTTAAAATTTCGCTTTCCCAGAGTGGTTCAGGATTCAGGAGTTCTATTCTTACCGTCCAGTAACTTTAAAATCTCGCTTTCCCCCCGAGTGGTTCAGGAGTTCTATTCTTACCGTTCAGTAACTTTAAAATCTGGCTTTCCCCCCGAGTGGTTCAGGAGTTCTATTCTTACCGTCCAGTAACTTTAAAATCTCGCTTTCCCCCCGAGTGGTTCAGGAGTTCTATTCTTACCGTCCAGTAACTTTAAAATCTCGCTTTCCCCCCGAGTGGTTCAGGAGTTCTATTCTTACCGTTCAGTAACTTTAAAATCTCGCTTTCCCCCCGAGTGGTTCAGGAGTTCTATTCTTACCGTTCAGTAACTTTAAAATCTGGCTTTCCCCCCGAGTGGTTCAGGAGTTCTATTCTTACCGTCCAGTAACTTTAAAATCTCGCTTTCCCCCCGAGTGGTTCAGGAGTTCTATTCTTACCGTCCAGTAACTTTAAAATCTCGCTTTCCCCCCGAGTGGTTCAGGAGTTCTATTCTTACCGTTCAGTAACATGATGAGTCTAAGCAATCAAACGGAACAGCTCCATTCCAAAATAATGTACATTTACGTCGGGATAGCCAAGTTTCTTATATTTAGACTTAGATAGCCAAAATAAACATGTATAGTAGTAAGTATACATAATTGTCATGTTTAAGTGCTTTATTTTTCACTTCTTGCACAAATGGATAAAAATTTAAGTTAATAAAATCAATAACACATTATTTCTTATTAGATATTACTATTTTATAAAGCTGTTTATGGGTGGTTTAAGGTATAAAATTTGACTTGTGCTTATTTTGTAAGCCTAAAGAATGAGAAGAAGCCAAAAATAAAGATACCTATAATGTTATTGAATTTAATAAACAATATCTTAAAATGTATAAGATCTAAAGCCATAGTTCCATGCGTTAAATTATAGTGTATATTTTCACTTACTGATATGAGTACAATCATGTAGGTATGTACTTATATCAGTAAGTGAAAATGAGATGTTGACCTATTTATTAGTCAACAGTTTCGTTTCAGTAGTAGGGCTCAATAACCAAGATTTTTGTTTTAAGTTTTCAAGATTATGTTTATTTTTTCAATAGTTTTACAAAAATATTTCAGTTGATTGTTGATTATCGATCGATTCAAGAGTGAGATAAGGTAATTCAAGTGCCATTGAGACTAATTCTTGCAGAGTTTTGACGAATTCACTCTTGCAAAGCAAAATTTCAAATGGTTGCTAGTGAGGAAGAGATTCTGGCCCCTTTTTCCAACATTTTTCATGACCGTATTTGATCTAGTTGTAGGTACGCACTTTCGGGTGTGCAGATATTAGGGAGAAACCCTGTTAGAAGATAAAAAAAACAACTTGTTTGCAACAGTCTGCAGTAAGCTCAATTGCTTCGATTGTAAATACGTCCTAGTTTTAATTTAATTCTATAATTTGATTGTAATTTTCTTTGTTAATAAAGTCGTTTATAAAAAAATAATAATGTAAGAATTGTATTGTATTCTAAAACACCTAATTATTATTATCCATCTCCTATATTGACGAAGAGAATTACAATCAAATAATAGAAACAAATTAGAACTAGTATTTACAATTGAAACAATTGAGTTAACTGCAGACTGTTGCAAACAATCTACAGGTAGCTCAACTGATCCATATCAATACCAGTCTGAAGCGTCCCCAAGATAACCATACTGTATGGCAATGCAGCCCTTTTATTATTGTATGTTACGTCGTCGTGTAACATAATATTTAAAATAAGGTAGGTTACATAGGAAGGTACATCTAGGTATGGACCTAAGTAAGTCAAAATGGAGTGTCAAGATAGCGTTCTTATAATTATTGTGCTCTATTGCAATATTACTGAAAAAATACTGCTTTATATTAAAATTTATGGTGCCCTAGCTTAACTATAGTTTATACGGCAGAGTTACGGTAAGAGCTCCCAAAGATTTTCGATGGAACCGACTAAGATTTCGTGGCTTAGTTGGTTAGAAGACACCCGTACTGAGGGTGGGGCTCGGATTCGAGTCCCGCCGACCACGAAAATTTTTGGGAACTTATTTCATTTCTTACGGTAAACAGTTGCTATTATAACATTTTATTTTAGGATTATGTCATCAACAACGTTGAAATGCTAGAGATGGTCAAAATCATATCTGTTAGCTGTGTACCTAGACGTCATTCATAACATCGGAAGTGAGATATGAATACTACAAGTATTTCCTTATTTATAAACGATCCTACCTATATTTGAATCTTTACTGAACTTTATAATAAGGTCGCTGCTAAACCTTACTTTCAACAAAATATCACAATAATGCTAAGGCTAGAGTCCAAGCAACGTTTGCATACATTGTCGTTGTTGTGCCATAGCACGAGATACATTTAGGAACATCTAATGTTATGTTATGAAGCATTTACTATTGATAAGTAGGTATCCTGATAAGAAGATATAGGACCTTAATACCTAGAAGATATTTTAGGCCAGGGTATGTGTGAGAACCGACTGGAAACTTAAAATTATTTTACCACGTATGTACTTAGGTTTGCTTGAATTATCACTATTGTTACGTATAGGTACCAACTGAAAAGATTAAGAATTCATCCCGCCAACCAGACGTCAGGAACGGAAGGCCATAATCCTGACGAGAGTAAGGGTGGTGTACATCAGAATGGTTCGGCGAGGGGTCGATGGTTACCGGGGAACCCCCTGAATGGGTTTATCCCTCTGGAACGACTGCTGATGATCCTGGGAGTTACTGAGCGCGGACAGAGAGTTTGCGCGTTTCATGCTGTGAAAAAAAAAGACAATTTGAAATGACTGGTGCATTAACAGATAAATTCAAATAATAAAAACACAACCACAGAACTAAAATAAAACATCACTTACCGTATTTTGAACTGAAATTACTAGTAGTTACCTTTAAGATCTAGTTGGTATGCAAATCACTTTACTTATTGCTAAGAAAGTTGCAACTAAGGAAAGAGAAGCAGACGCATCCTTGCAAATAGGTCCTACGCACAGAAATTGATGGACCTAGCCAAGACTTTAAAATTTAATGATGATTTTGTAAGTGAACCAACAATGTACAGAAATGAGTCAGCCATTCCAAGTCTCCCCGATTCACTAAAATTTCTATTTTTCCAAAATTACTTTATCGTGTAAGATTTCCTACCCTACGAATTTTTTACCTACTTACCTAGTAGTACTTGAATTTACTTTTTGTTAAGTCCAGATTATACAGCAGATAGATAGCAGAGTCTTAGACATTGGCTTCGTAAACATTTTTAAAGACCAGGATAAGTAAAAACTCGTACCCCGATGTGGCAGCACTGGACATTTTCCTCCTATTTGTCACTCGGCGGTATGTCATTCTAGTTTAAAGCCATTCCAGTCAGCCTGCATTGTTAACGCTCTTAATCTACCTAAAACTGCTATTTTTAGGTTTTTGCTACTGTCACTGGATGGAAGATAACTAAATAGCAATGGAAAGCATAACTCTCTGTTATCCAAGACTTGGGCCATCCACCACATGCGTGCACCAAATCGACGAGAAAACGGATCGTCACCGCCTCATCCCGACATTTTTAATGAAAATTTCATATTATTTTAGTAAACTGCCCAAGTCCCTTAGCGAGACTAATTTATAAAAACAATGTAGGAGCACCTGTATCTTTTCTGCATGAGAACAACCCCTACAACGCAAGTTGTCGCCCTGGCTAGGTCCACAATTACCTTTCCGGGTCAGCGTAGTCTACATCAGGCAAATGCGCAGAGTGCCTCCCCGCGAGGCGGCCCAGCAGGCGGGCGGAGGAGCGCCGCAGCGACTCGCGAAGTTTAGAGAAACTCCCGCTCCGCTGCACGGTTACCTGCCCCGTGTTATGCAATTTATAACCAGGAAGCTTTATCATCGCCAATAGTTTTTGATTCTAAAAAGAGTGCTTTGGTTACGCGTACTTTCTAGAAGAATGCCTTGTACCTTTAGTTCGATATAAGGACAGATGCGAGCAAAAAACTACTCAAATACTTCGTTAGATGGTGAAAAGTGGAGAGAAGACGAGAACACGTCGTTGCGGAACTCTGTTATCTGGTGGGAATATATATAATAGGTATATTTTAATGTAATTTGGTAATGTTAACGAGCCTCAGATTGAAGTTATGACATCTAGGCTAAGGGGATATCTAATAGTGCTAAAGAGAAAACGAGATAGAGTATATTCATCAAGAAGAATGGCATTATATTCCATCACTTATATTAAATCCTTCTAGTTTGCTTAGAAAGATACAGCATCTTCTGGGTGAACGCTTAGGTAGAGAGGGATCAGTTAGTGAATAGTAATGACTTCGTGACAGAAAGAAATGTTACAGCTTGTAAACTATGAAAGTTGTGTGAAAACTACATGAGTGCAACTTGAGAAGGCAAGGCATGCTCAGAATATACTTTATATCTGGAATGTTAACATTTTGCCAATATTTATGTAATGAAATCACAGCTGAGCGTATGTAACTAGGCCGTATGAAAGTTAAGTGCGTACAAGTTTCTGATGTGTTTAATAGTCAGAAATCTAGTTTAAGGGCTGTGATGAGATGCTACCATGCATCTAAAAGGCTAACAACGAAAGCCTCCCGAAGCATGCCTATTTTTCTACCACAAAGAAACTCCCATGGCTTATAAATTGCATAACACCGTAGACTTACCAAATAAAAATAAAATAAAACAAAACAAATGTTACAAATATTTATTTTAACAATTTTAAAATTATTCTTTATCCGACATCGAGACGTAGTAAAATTTCTATTATAATCAAAATTGTGACAGAAAATTGTAGTGATTAAAACTGGAGATTCGTATAAAATTTGCGGGTATTTTAAGCCAATTTCTATCTTGTATTTTATAATAAAGTGTGTACATTATAGTAAAAAACTCACATTAAAAGCACCCACATACAGAACTCAATGTTATATAAAAATACTATCACCCTTCTCAAATAAAGCTTAGACCGATAAACTGGAATGAAAGTTTTATATGCGTAATATTACTGACAACATGACGAAAATAAAATAAATATAAGTCGACTAAGCGCCAAGGCTCTTCATGAACGTGGCGGAAAACGGAACCAAACTACCTGTCACTTTTGACAGGTCTTGAAAAAAAAGCGACCCGTTTGACACGTCCATAAAAATCCTTGCCAGATATTAAAACAGATATTCAGACGTTCACAAAATAAAATTCACTCATCATGCATTCAACAAAGAATACAAAATAAAAATTATATCAGCAAATTAAAATTGAATATTGTAAGCGAATAAAATCGTTGTGTAACCATGCGCGATTCAAATGTGTATTATTAATAAATAAAAACCCGATTCCACAATAATAATAAATGCAATTTATATTACAGCAGTTTATACATCCAACTTTGCTATTGAACATTTCTACTAATAAACCTATGTCGGATGCATAAAGTGCATTTTAATTAAAATATGTGACTAATAATGTCATCGATTTAAAATCTTATCTCGCCGCCATAGTGTTCATAATAATAACGTTTTTATAAAATTATTCTGCATATATTTTACGGGACGGCTTACAAACATGCTTCGATAATCTCTATCACACTTTCATTTGTATTTTTTTAGATTTTTCATTCTTTACTTAAAATTATTCCTATCAGCATGCTAATAATAATAAATAACACTAAACTAATATTAAATTCAGCCATCTTGATTTTAGTCATAAGAATCAAAATGGCGACGAATATTTTAAGTGTTACGAACGTGGTCCTTTTTTATAAAATGAGCGAGGGCTTCGTCTCAATTAAAATTAGAAACAACGGGTTTTGACAGTAGACTCCATAGATACGCTTGATCGAAATCTTCCAAGGAGTAGGTATTTCGTTTTATATTCTGAGATAGTATTTTTAGGTAGGTTTAACTTTAAGAAGTTATCTGCTACGTTAATTCTTAGCTAGTTTAATTAATAAAAGTTTTTCAACATTATTTTACAAGTCTTGCAAAAACCATCGCTACGACCAAGCCCAGACAAAAAGATCCACGATCGCAGTAAGCAAGTGATCCTTACAATAAGCCTACAGAACTAATCTACTGGTGCGGAGAGCTCGTTGTGTTGATTCCTAGGGCATTGAACAGCTTAGACTTTAGATTGAGGCGCGGTTCACTCGCCGGGTTCGCACCCTACAATGGAAAATAACATAAAATAAACGCAAAATAAACGGTGGAAGCGTGCTGAAAAGCAACGAGACAAAGCCTGAAAATTTGCCTTTTAGGTTTATTGCAACACGTATTGATGTGCATTTAGAAGTTACTACTAAACATTGCAGCCAAATTTTTTTTGTGATCTTTTATATTTTGATCGTGACATTTTAAGCGCTGACTAATTCGTTGTTTTTTGGTAGCATCGAAATTGATACCTACCATTGAAACTTCAATTATACAGGTGTTTATAAGCTGTTCTCAAAAGTTTGCTAAATTCATTAAAGATTTCCATTCAAGATTCATTTTATTAAAGATATTCAACTTTGTTACGTTTTTTGTAACAAGTCTTATACAATTAACGATTTATGATAGAACACAGCGTTTTCAGGCTTTGTCATTTAAATAATGTTTACACAAAATAATGCATGGTGTTCAGTGTGATGTATGAGATCTGATAGATAAATAACGTATATGTGAATAATATATACAGTGAATGTGTAATTAGTAAAATATTATAACCCAAAATGATTGCAACACTGCCACGAAATTGAAATTATGATATTTTTAAATCAACGTGCACTCGTACTTCCCAGATTTCTTAGGATCCAATATCTAATTAATCTGATAAAAGGAATATGATGATGTAAAATGAAACGATGGAGACTTCCAATGCCCTTAGAAAAGTGCATGAATGAATCGTGCCAATCGGTTGAAAAAGAAAACAAACACCAAAAGACATAACACCAAAACGATAACCTAAATTTAGACAAGACAATTAAATCTTTCAAGCAAGGAGATGGCTTGGTTACTGAATGATTACTTAAATACCCTCTTATTCATAAATCTCTTCTATTCTTATGCAATAGCTAAGAAGCCAAGATTCAGTGTTTTCTTCTATTGTCATAAGTTAGAGTGAGAAAAAACACTGCGTAGCCATTTTTTGTATTTGTAGATTATGTATAAGTGGGTTCGTTAGTGTCCCAAACCATCTCAATGACGAAAAATTTACAAGACACGATAAATGTTCCATTCCGGTTACATCCAAGCGATTGCTTCAATATTGGTCAAAGGCTGAAGCTCATTGATACGGTATTAGCACACTTTTGATCCACTAAGGCGGAACATGGTCATCTTATTAAAAAAAATTACATCAACGTGTCCGAATTTCTGGTCAGAATTTGAGAGCAAAAATTACCTTAATAGTTTTATTAAATAACGTTATAAATTATTTTACAAGCTAGCTTGGTTTGCTGAATTAGCTTAATTTTTACTTGTAAAAGATTAGATGTTAAAAAAGTTACTATAAATTTTAAGTGCTGTGTATTTTGTTTGATTAATAAATTAGAAATTATTATAAGTTGTTATAAATTAATAATTATTTCGTAAGCGCACTAATACCGTATCAACATGACACTGACATAAACATTCACAATGACATTGACAGCTCACTCCGCCTGGGTTCTAACCTCGTCGAGGTGGTCCGAATGGGGCTCCATTGAATCGCGGCTGCCGTGACGCGCCTGCCGCGCGCGAGACTGTTTTACGATGTCCAGGGCCTAGTAACGAAGTATCTTTATCACACATACGTAGGTACACACTGCTGAACCCCCACGAGCCCACTGTTGGCCATTACCACCACGCTTGGCGGACAGATTGGTGATCGCAGTATGGTATTAAATAATACTCAGAAGGAAGTTTCTGCCCTTCCTCTGGTAGGTTCCCTTAGTCAGCTCTTACGACATCCACCTCAAACTCAGCCCGAGTTTGAGGGGAATTCTTACGTAGCGACTGCAATACTGTAAGATGTACCTTGGACCTTCTGCTAGGCACTAGAACTATACATTATTATATGCTATTAGATGCGTAGTGGATCAAAATGGCCTAGTCAGTAGGTAATGTCGTAAGAAATACCAATGACTCTTCTCTAGATTTAGGTACCTCTTATTATAAAAGGCGTAGTGGATTAAAGAGGTTTTATTCTATGATAATAATGTATTGCTTCATCGAAAAGTCGCTTAGACTGTTAAAAAAACTTGAGAATAAAAATCAGTGCAGTAAAATTTTAAAAAGAAAAAACCCGACTGTGTATAGATAGAATATAACTGCACAACGTTCATCATAAATGTCAAAGAATTCCAACATGGCGTCTGCTGGAATCCATTTTGTTACTGTACTATTAATTGAAAATTTGATAATTAACTATATCAGTTCAGCCGTTTGGGCTATAGCGACGCCTCAACAGCTTACTTTTTCTCTACCGACTTAATATTCACCATTATTAATGTTCAAAATAACTTCGGGTTTTAATAAAAGGAATCTTCTCTAACTACGGCCAAAATAAAGACATTTTGTCAAGTTTTCATATTTATCTGTCTGAAGTGACTTACTTGCTGAACGTGCTGGTATGGCGGCGTGCAATCAACGGACAATGTTAACTCGTGCGGGGCAAAACTCGCAGTGGAAATACGGATAATACATCATATCAGTACATAACATAGATAAATCATAATTAGTTTGTATTTGAATCTAACGTGTGTAGCAGTGGAAATAAGTTTCAGTACCAGTAGGTAACATAGTTTATATAAAATAGTAATAAATAAATCGTAATTATTTAGTATCGTTCGTGTTTGTGTAATATGTAATTAACTATGTGTTACATATATTATAATAAGCTACGGTAATAGATAATCAAACTACGTATTAAAATATTAGAAATAATCTACGAAAAAATTATATTATTATCTCAAATTGATTGATAAAGGGATCGCCGCAAAAAACGGAAAATAACGGTTTTATCGTGTGCATGTGGTGTGTTACGAGTAGGCCTGGGTATGAAGCAGATGCAACAAGCGCGCTTGTGTCTCATCGTAGGCTCGAGACAAGTTAAGTAAAGAATTTAACAAAATACTTTCAAATTATTTTTATATTCATTTCCTGATGACATCTTTGCATTTTCTCAGACTCAGGCCAAGGGATAAAGCTGTATTCCACGTGTATAATCATATATAGCTAAAAACAGACTGATCCCACGCCACGCAACGTACGCGACGTAATGCGGGTAACGTCGGATGGCGTGGCGTACGATTAGTGCCTCTAGGCCATCTGTTCTGTTCATTGGGCAATTGCTTAATACTGCAAAATACTGAGATAGGGGTTTTAACCTTTGTTTAATAAATATTTTTAAGCTTACGCGATCTGAACACGTAATTATTAATACTATTTAACGGGTATTTATCGCGTTTATTTACCTATTTTTCCCGACGTTTCGACAGGTTTACACACTGCCGTGGTCACGGGATGACTGACTGTCATCCCGTATACTTTCGTATACTTTGTTTAATAGTTGTTAGATTTAAGTACTTTATATTTTATTATTGAGCTTTGGCCTTATTTATTATTGTATGCACTGTTTTATAATTTACTTATTATTTT
This sequence comes from Eupithecia exiguata, assembly GCA_947086465.1. Taxonomy (NCBI): domain Eukaryota; kingdom Metazoa; phylum Arthropoda; class Insecta; order Lepidoptera; family Geometridae; genus Eupithecia; species Eupithecia exiguata. Next base: position 1,570,694 of record OX352240.1, read on the forward strand.
TATTGTTCTTGTGTTTTTTGGGTTTGCATACGTTGCAGACGTGGGTCAAGTCTATTTCTGGCTTAAAGCATAAGTATGCACTAAGGTCGCGGCCGCACTGCAAGCAGCCAGGCAGGCGGCAAGGTTGGCTCGTTGTTTTGATGGTACCTTAGTGGGTTGCTTCGATGGTAGCTGGAGGCTTACCCCTATTCATAATGGACTCGCCAACCTAGCCACACAGGGGCGTCTACACTGATAATGTAACTTTCTGATTCGTTTTCGTGCAAAATATACTCTTGTCACTTCAATTGCACGAAAGTGAATCAGAAACTTTTCTTTATTACGAGTTTGGCCCAGAATCGTCATTATTGGAGAGTCTGCCGGTATTCTGCTATAACCGCAGCTTAAAGAATGGGATTGAGAATGACGTCTTTTCATGCCGTCCCCCGGTTGGTGCCAATTAGATCTGACCGGACCACCTCACCTCACCAGCCTAAATTGGTCCACTGCTGGACACAGGCCTCTCACTGATAAGCCCCTTAGTAATCCCGAGGCAGGGTTGCGGGTTGGGGATCGCAGTTCGGTGGTAGAGTTGTTCTGCAGGAGACGCTGCTCCCGCCCCCTCGGTGTATATCCCTTAGTCGCCTCTTACGACACCCACGGAAAGAGTTGGAGTGGTGCAAATTCTGAACCGGCACGACGCGTCTGAGCCATCATTCTCAATACCATTCTTAAAGTACGCAGCTTATATGTGCTGGTTTACCTCCTTCCGGCTGCGAAGCGCGCAGTCCTCGAGCGTCTCCGCGGCCTCGTACTTGCCCTGGCGCCGGTAGAGGGCGCCTAGGTTCTTGAGAGTCGTGGTCACGGTTGGGGAGTCCACCTGTGGGAATACATTATTTACAGTTAAATTAATAAAATAAGTAAACAAAATTCTTTATTTTTACTTTATTTCTTCACAAGGGTAGTTGACATATGTACAAATGATTAAACATAGGATATGAATTTTAGTAGGTCGGTATTGACAAAACCTGTGTTGTGATTGTGAACTACCTTGGGCTTTGTCAGTTTTGATGATGTCCTAGCACTCATACGTACTGAACATGCCCGCCTTAAACTAGGGGACTGGCCCTGTGTGCAGTACATTAATTATAGTGCGCAAGTGTATGCACAAACACGGGTTCACTGTCTATTCCCTCACTCTGGGAGTAAGGGGGAGATGTTTGTTACATTTTAAAATCTCACGTACGACACAAGAATAAACTATGATGTTATACTTTAAATGATCATCCCAGTCAAAGGGAGTAAGGTTTAATAGATTTTAAAGCCTTTCTAAAAAAAAGTTTTGCAAAACAACACAGACACAAAAGTGGTAATCTAAATACACAATTTAAGTAATGATAAACACAGCTCAATGAAAAATGAACTGAAACATTTAAAACCATATAACCCACAATCTGTGATGTCATGCTTGTCATACGTACTTTTCACGATCAAAAACAATGTAGTGAATTAAAATAAGTGGCAAAACAACACAACAGTACAGTAATGATAAAAATAAAGTGAGGATATATATAAATTTAAAACACTAGTCTTTTCGACAAGCAAAAAAAACTTATCTATGAATCAGGTCTTCAGTAGTATAAAATTTTAAGCGTTTGGGACATCACAAACTAAAATGTATGCAACACAAAACAACAGTGACACACAAAAGTGTTAATCAATAAATGCACTAACAGCACCCACCTTGGCTGCCTTGTGCCAGCCCCCGTAGTCCCCGTAGGGCGCGTTCTCCTTCTGCAAGTGCTTGTTCTCCTCACGCTCCTCCGCCACTTGCCAGATTGGTTTGTTGTCGCCTGTACAGAGGGAGGTACGTTATTATGAGGTTATATGACAAAAGAGGGTAGATGCAGTATGGAAATAATCGTGCTATATCAGGAGCCATAACCTTAAGGTTCACGTAATTAACAAAATATTAATTTAAGGGGGTGAAATATGACGCCATTTTGTGAAAAGGATAGGCACAGGATTTCGCGTCCATAGGAGCGGGACAAAGCAGAGCTGTGTAAGCGCAAAAAGTTATTGCAAGTTATATCTACCAATTAGGATATTGATTTGCAAAATTAAGCCCAAGGTTCCCTTGGTAAGTATTGTTATTTAAAACGGGGTGATGACAATAAAAAAATTCTGTGATTGATATTTTAGGAGAAAAACGGTATTAAATAAACTCAGAAAACAGATGATACTTTGCACAATTATTTCTGATACTTAAAATTGTTTATTTTTTCATTTTTGAAACGAAGGGGATCTGCCTTGTATCGATGGAAAGTGACGATGTGGCCGAAACTGTATCACGAAGATCTAGACGACACCTATTAAATTTTCTGAGTCCGCACCACATAGAAACACCCGAAAAACATAACGTATGGATCGCAATATATGTTTATCTTTAGGTAAAACAATAATAATATGTGAAAACTGAGGTTATGGCCTATATAATAAATTCGCTTTAAGATAAACAGAAACGAAAAGCTGAACACAGTAACGAAATATCGTTGTAATGCACAATATTCTTAATGTATTTTTATGATTAAAATAATTTCAAGGCATAAATCAAAGCAATGGATAGATAACACACCCCATAACCAGAAGAAAAACATTAAATCATTCTGTGACACAAGCCGGGAAGGTGTGACACAATCGGCAAAGTAATAACAATACTACAAATAATAATATGTAAAATAATTCAAATAAACTTTTTGTTTTGCCTTTCCTACCTGTGCCACGCGAAATCCAAACTTGTGTCACTCACCTAAGTCTCATTATAACAACGCCCAATAGCACCAACTGTGTTTTTTTTAACTTACAAAAAAAACAATAGGAAAAATTCCATGATGTTTTCTAAAATTTCTTTATAAATAATAAACAATTCAATTTACAACACGATTTAATATGGAGTTCAAATAAATAACATACATGAAATTCATTCTATACAAAAAATTGCAACTTTCACATAATTGGATTGAGTATAATACAACCAAAAACATAAGTATTTTAGCTAGGAACTACATTTGCGTTCTAGGCAAGATTTACTACTAACTACAAAGAGAAGCTTCATAAAACAATAGCCTAATAATACTAACTCGCAAACCACAAAGTTTAAAATAGCGCTTACAGATTGAAATGATTTTACAATAAAATCTATATAACGACAGCGTAGAATAAAAATTTATCATGCTTTCAAAATCAAATCTTTACGGCGGTACCCCGACGCACAATATCGCCACGTATTTTATTTTATTATTACATTAAAACAAAGAAATTTTTAAAACCATTGGGCAGTTTGTGATACAATAAGTTTCATAAGCATTTTTAATGCCTCTGTAACTGTTTCATTATTTCTGGTTTAGGCAGTGCGAAGTTGCTCTTGGTGGCCACCAATTTCTATTTTCGCATCTCTACCAAAAAAAACCTTATAATAGGTGTAACAAATGTTTTTTTTTATTCATTTGCTTAACGTTATAATAAAATAAAATATGTGGCGGCGCTAGTGTGCGTCGGGGGCCTTAACATAAAAATATAAGATTTTAAGAGAATACCTTTATGACAGCGTCAATAGTATGTCACCAAAACGAGACTAATAAGAAAATACTAAAAGTGTTCCCGTTTTTTCATAACGATCGAAATAAAAAGATGACATCAGTTTCAGTGCTGTCATACTACTCAAGTAGTATTATATATCTGTGCTCAAGTTTAGTTTCAGCGACATCTGACCAATACCTCACTAATTTTACAACAGTAACAGTTTGGTCTGCACTGATCATCTATGAATAGGCATGATGACCGATTTTGAGAAACTACTCTGAGATGTTTTTTGACATCTGAACACAATATAAATCATAATTTTTGGATTTAGAGGAATAATTGAGCTTTTAAAGATGCAATACCAAGTTCGCCAATGAACGTCACCGATGCACGAAGATCTGAACAGAAGGACCATAATATTTTTTTTAAAGTGTTTTTTCTCTTTATTAACAAAGAGAATTCCAATCAAATAATAGTAATAAATTAGAAGTAGTATTTACAATACATATTGTCAAGAAACAAAAAAAGCTATTGATTGAAGATAGTCAGACTGTACCATAGTTATTTCTGTGGTTATTCTTTGCCTTTAAATTACATATTTATGTGACGGTATTACGTCACACCTCTGTATTCTCTGATTGGTGTTCAACGTGTCATGGCGGATTGCTGTTTTTTTTAGTATTATTTTATGATAAAAATAATTAATCTCGATCAACATAGAAAATATAATAGTGTTTTTGTAATCTACGGCTCAGGTTTAATTCGATAATTACATAGTTTTGGTGTTTCTTAGTTACAGTCATCATCCCTATTCTACGTAACTTGCTAATTATTTAACTGTACTCCGACCATCCTCAAGATACAATGCTTTTGACAGCACTTAATATATTGTCGTCTCTTTCATAATGATTGACGAAGTAAGGATGGCATCATTTTTAGTGATGTCAAATTAGTTTAGTTTTGGCGACATCTGAATTGATACCAATGTCAAACATGGCCTCATACTTCACCTAAACATAAGGCTCATGATCGTGATATTTTAACAACATTTGAACTACTTGTCGATTAGAGGTCGTTCCTACAATACGTAACGCTGACAATTATTTTACAAAGTCAATAGGTACATATACAATAAGAGACATTTGGATTTACGTGTTGCGAGTTATTATACAAACATGGTATCTTGACTATGGGTTAAGTATATGTACCTACACTAACTAAAACTATTTATCGGCAAATCATTGGCAACAATCATAGCGTTTTAACAATCATACAAACTACCTTTTGCAAGGAAAAGGCGTTAGAGATTGTCTATACTGTAAAGGGACATTGCTTTTATGAATTTGTAGAATTCATAAGCAAGTTTTGTGAATTTTAACATCATTCAGAGGTTAAATTAAAATAGACAACTAACAGAACTACTAAAGACGTGAAAATTTGGAAGACTTTCCTGCTGCATTAAGTAGGAATGGATACAGACTACTCACGCATGTTAATTTCTCTTTATAATATAATATTTGTTATTTATCTTTCGAAGATATGATTTCTGATATCTAAAATTTTCTTTATGGCAACTTGCATAAGCTTAGCGTGACACGTATAACAAATACATAAATAATTTACAAAAAATAATCACGAATTCGAGCTCAATGAAATGCAATAGAGATCGATAAAATAAAACAAATACAAGAATAATATAATTAGATAAACCATTAAAATTTGGACTGGACAAGCAAAACTCATGGCTACCTTTCTAGGCACATATTAACTACTCAAAAGGTTGGCAAAACTTAACTATAGTTAAATTGTAATTGGTCTAAATTTCATTCTAAAACTAATAAATAATAATAATTATAACTAAGGCATGCTATCTAAATTATTACATATCTACTATCACTAAATCTCACTAATATTTTACTGATAACATGCATTGTTTTTTTGTATTTTCTGCACATCTTTTTCTCAAAAACTACAAATAAAAAATAACAAACAATATACTTTTCAAAAATATTACATTTTTGCATTTTGAGGCACTAAATACCCTGAATGAAACTCAATAAGCTACATATAAAAGACACTTTGTGTTGGTTCTTATAATTTTACTGTAAATATTTGAGCTAATGTTAGAAAACTTTATTAGTAAATTTAACATCTCAAAAAATATTCTTAACAAATACAGCTTCAAAATCGATCTGTAGTCTTTCGACGTAAAAGACGTTTCAAATGTCCTCAATTACGTGTTTTTGTATAAAAATATTTGGAATGTAGAGATATATAACAATATAATATCTTCTATTACGCATTATCTACACAGATTGGTGCAGGGCGGTTGTTATGTTTTACGCTTATTATTTAGTGCTGTTATATACTCTGAAACGGTAAAAAAGTACGATATATAATAATATAAAAACTGAAGCGAAAAAATTATGTAATATCAATTAAATTTGTCGATACTTTGCCTTGTTAGAATTAATTTCAGGGACCTAAACTTAAAATAAGCTGTTATTTATGAGGTGGATAAGAATCATAAGGGAGTTAAAAGTTATGTAAAAAATATACAAGATTACAATTTACAATCAGACCAGAGACAAATTGTACTAAACTGCTAGTGATAATGAACCAAAATAATAAAGAAATACTTTCAAATTCACACAAAAACTAGAAGTACGACTTTTTGAATAACACTGGCACATTCTCTTTCAATTCGTCCTAAATCACAGGCCGTAGAGTTGAATTAGCATTGGCATGTTATTGTACACTTACCGTCAATGGTTCCGAATTCCCTCTCGTGAGCTCTGGTCAGCACTTGTTTGTATAACGTCTCAGCTTCCTTGTATTTTCCCTGCAGACAAGTCCTCGGTTTAGTATATTTTTTACACAAAATCCTTGCTTTTGAGTATCGCGTACAAAAATAACTACAGTTAAGTTGACATACTTTGTATGTGTGACCTGTAATACTTTCACTGGAAGGCAAGCTGTCCTTAAACGGCAAGTGCATCACAGGCGCTCATCGTGTTAATTAATAAAAGTATCAATCAATTTACGTGCAGGTCCCGTTAAATTGATGACATGAAGCTGATCTCTGCGAATGAATACTCTCAGCTCAAAGAGACGGCAGCTTAGAACAGAGATGCATGGAGAAGTTTAGTGTGTGCCTTAGATCAAGATTAGTTGGCTTAGCCAAGAAGTGTCATGGACAAGGTACCTGTTTGAGGTAACATGAAGCGAGGTTGTTCTTAGTCTTGGCAACATTGGGGTCGTCCGGCCCAAGCTTGCTCTCGTAGATCTCCAGGGCACGCTGATAGTACTGTTCCACCTCCTCGTATTTGTTCTAAAAGAGAAATAGTAAGATTCAATCGTTTTATTTGGACAAGGAACAAGCAAATGACCAAGGATTATCTTGGTCTACATAAAACTAGGAAATGCATGGTGATGCGATTTTAAATAAACATTAGTTGTTTTTCAGCAAACCTTTTATGATAATATAAGGTGCTAACCGAAATACTATCACAACGATGCGTCCAAAAAAACAGTTGAGTGCCATCATTAATTCGGAACAGTCAGGAACTTACGAGTCAATGCCATTACAATATCATATTCTGGGTACGCTAAAAGCGATTTCATCGCGCTCACACGCGTTCCAAATTACCGTGAGCGCGACAACAAACATCCCGTTTGACGTCTACCAGTCACCAAAAAAACCAAATGTCACTTTTAACAGAGGCACTCATTGATTTCGACTTGTAACATGGTCGGTGATATCGCATAATAGCGCATCTATGATGTCACACAAGAAATCATTGTCGCGCTTACAGTAATACGGAACGCTTGTGAGCGCGATGATATCGAGCAGCACAATTACTTTGAAAACGGAGTACACCGATAGTTACCTGGTTCTGACACAACAATGCCAAGTTATTCAGTTGTTTAGCGACGTCGGGGTGGTCGCGGCCGAGCACCGCCTCGCGGATGCACAGCGCGCGCTTGCAGAGAGGCTCCGCATCGCGGTACTTGCCTGGAAATGAGAGCGTGAGTATGGGACTAGATGGCGGAAGTCAATTGGTGTTCCTCCAACACAACTAAGGTTCGTAATTAGCCCGCTTACAATCGTCATGAAATTTAAACAAGTTTTGAAAGTGATCATTTTACTAAAATGCAAAAATGATGGTGCGTAGTCTGCGTGTGGTATCATCATACTATACGTCCACGGCTGAACCTATAAAAAGATAATGGGAGGTCTATCTTAATAAAATTTATATCAAACATTGAAGGGATTGAGGCAAGAGAGATACATTGAGTAGAGTGCTTATAGTGAGTGGCGATCACATAACGTAAGGCTAAACTACGACAGATCCTCCAAACGGTGGACCGATAACTAACTAATATCACTAATATTATAAACGTGAAAGTTTAGATGGATGGATGGATGTTTGTTCCTTTATCACGCCAGAACGGCAAAACGGATCTGGATGAAATTTGGCACAGAGATAGATTATAGTCTGGAATAGGACATATGCTACTTTTTATCCCGAAATTCCTACGGGAACGGGAACTACGCGGGTGAAACCGCGAGGCGCTGCTAGTATATTATATAAATTAGAAAGGAATTCTGTCGGTCTGTCTGTTACCTATTCACACCAAAACGACTGCACGGATCTTAATGAAGTTTGGCAGGGAGGTAAATGGTATCCCGGTGACGATCTACTTAAAAAGCGCGTGCGAAGCCACAGGTAGCAGCTAGTAACTAATAAATAATACTAGAAATTTCCCACAGCTCCATCTAGTGACGGTCGCAAGAAACCGATGGATGCGGTTAGCGCATACCTGCTACAGTGGCGTGGCAGGGTATTTGCGACGGTCCTCGTAGCGATCTTTGGAGGATGCCTGATGTCCAGCAGACGTCTTCTGGCTAAGATATTGTATGAAGACTAGAAGAGTGTATATTACCGCGCTTCCCGTATAGAACGGCCAGGTTATTCAGGGTAGCAGCCACTGCGGGGTGGTTTTCGCCGAGAGTCTTCTCGCGGATTGAGAGAGCGTCGTTCAGGAGATTCGCTGCCTCCTTGTATTTGTTCTGGTCTCTGGTGGGGAAAATTAGACATTATTTGTGTGAATTATAAACTTTGTATGGAAAAGGGGAAGTTTTAGTTAATAAAAAAATCGGAGTTTTATAAATCCTGCTGAATCTTATACTATCAAAAGCTTAACAAAATGCCTTAAGCATGATGTAAGACCTAAACTTTACTTGGTTTTGACAGACAGACAAAATGTTGGCCTACAAGACTATTATATCATATATCAAGCACAAGTTTGCTAAGAAGCTATAACAGAACACGATGGGAACCCTATTCCACGATGGGTTACATTAGAATGCGTAGGCGAGATAACTCAATCGGGTACAATGTACAGATTATGATGCCTCACTCTGGGAGCACTAGGAGGACAAAGCTCAAGCTGTAAGCTTGAACCTTTGTTTTAATATCTAAGTAGAAGTAAGTGCTTTTTGTAGTGTTCTAGTAAAAATGTGGGTAGGTCCGGCCACAATGTTGTAGATACCCACATTATAAAATAAAGGATTCACTCTGCTCAAGAATTACATACACGCAACGGGCGTCCAACCAAGCAGTATCTGTGTAACTTTGCTCCGTAATAAATCTTGTTAATAAATGTAAAAAGTGCCGTAAACATCACATACCATATATCGTTAGACGCGTCTAGTTGCGATCTGTCCAATATTAAAAGAGTACAGTGCTAATACGCAAGTTTTGAAGCGTAAATCAAGGAAACAGTGACCGATTCGCTCTCAATATTTCCTAATTGAGGGCAGTTTGAACGAAGTGGTGAGTTATTCACAGAACACTCATTGCCATCCACCTTCAAAACTCTATCAAACTCTATCAACAAACGTAGCAACCGTACGAGCTTTTCAGCGCCTGAGTCATAGCGCAATTGGTGTAGGCGTGCAGAAGGCAATATCGCTGATAACAAGGACGACGTCGGGTGTTCGAATCTCCGTGAAGGTCTACTTTTTGCTTTTCCTGTCAGCAAATTTCACATCGACGACGGGCGTGGCGCAAGTTCGCGCCCCTATGTAACCTTTTTTTCCTCAACGAAAGGACGCAGGACCGTTTAAAAATGATTTGCATGGCTTGTAACATAAAACTTACCCGGCAGGACAATTACCTAGAGTGTAGCCTATGTCACTCTCCATATCATATCGAGTGCCTGCAAATAAGTAAAGAGCAATTCGCTGTCCTAACAAGTGAATTCCGTAGGGGTTGGAGTTGCCCATCATGCAAAAGCATTACCAGGCGCACCAAGTCGAATCTAAGCACTCCTGTCCGCCAGGGTCAAGTACCTTCTGTTAGCGACTCAATGAACATGTCTTGCGAAACAATGAACCGCTCACCGTTACAGAACGAAGACAACCTAGTTACTATGGATAAGATAAGCGCTTTATTGGAAAATACTTTAGATCAAAAGCTTAGTTCTTATCTGTCAAATTTTATAGAAAATTTTCGAAAAACGCTGAGAGAGGACGTTAAAAAAATGGTTCGAGCTGAAATGGAGTCAGCGATGCAACAGCTGAAAAACGATTTTACCTCTACGACAAACTTTATGGGTGAAGAGCAGACTACTCTAAAACAGGAACTAGAGAAAAAAACACAATCCATGAATAAACTTGAGAATGAAAACGCGCATCTCCACAATGAAGTAAGTTTATTAAAAAATCGCCTTTCTGCTATCGAGAAACTATCTCGTAATAAGAACTTAGAGATTCAAGCAGTTCCTGAGAGCAGAAATGAAAACCCTACCGCTATATTTCGCAGCCTATGCAAGACGATTAGTTTGAACATTAATGACGACCAGATTTACTCATGTCATAGAGTAGCGAAGATGAATAAAACATCCGATCGCCCGCGCAACATCCTTGTTTCACTTGTGAACCCGCGATTGCGAGACGAGGTTCTTTCGGCGTGCCATCGGTACAACCGGGCGCATAAGGACGAGCCACTAAACACGACGCACCTCGATCTTCCTGTGAAGCGGCGGCCGATCTACATCAACGAACATCTTTCGCCAGAATGCAAGGCTCTACATGCGGCTGCAAGGAACGCAGCTAAGGTTAAAAAATATAAATATGTTTGGGTGAGATATGGTCGTGTCTACATGCGTAGAGAGGACAACGCGGACTGCGTCCTTATAGAGTGCCTCAACAAACTTTCTTAATAATTAATATCTGTTATTAAATTTGTTTTTATTGTATTTAACAAACATTAGCTTATTTACTTTTAGTTTTATCTTCGTGTAATTAACTTATTGTAATTACCTATACTACTTTGTAATAAACTGTCCTATTTTGTATACCATAGCAATGTTAATATTCTATCAAAATGTAAATCGTATTAGAACTAAAATTAAGGAATTTTATCTTAGTATACTGAACTCTGATTATGATATTATTTGTTTAACTGAAACGAATCTCAATGATAGTATTTTTGATGGCGAACTTTTTGACTCTAGGTACAGTGTTATAAGGCGTGATCGATTTGCATCATGTAATGGTAAGACGGAGGGCGGAGGTATTCTTATAGCAGTAAAAAAATACATTAGCTACATTCGTCAGAACTCATGGGACTGCGAAGTGGAGGACTTGTGGATTACAGTTCTTCCAAACTCAGTGAGTGATATTAAATTAAATATCTGTTTATGTTATTTACCACCTGACTTGCCTTTGGCCTTTTTTGAGAAATTTTACTCTAATCTGCAAAATGTTGTTCATGATACTTCTCCTGATGGCGAATTCTTATGCTTGGGTGACTTCAACACACCGGATATACATTGGTCGCTCTCGCCTGATTCCACTATGATTGCTAATAACTTCCACGGTCAAAAAGCCAATTTACTCATAGATACTACTTTGTCGTGTAATTTTTTTCAATTTAATAACATACCTAACAGCAACGGCCGGTACCTGGACCTCATTTTTTCAACACTAAACGCTATTCGGTTATGCCATGTCGATCCTTTGAGTCGTATGGATAATCATCATCCCCCTTTGTGTGTTGACATACTTTCTGTAAAAAACGCTTATAGCAGTTCTTTTAAAAGTAAGAAACAAACTCGTCTTAACTATCGTAGATGCAATTTTCCTGACCTGTGTAGAGATTTGGAAGCTATTGACTGGGAGGATATTTTGACGTCAATGCATCATGGAGCCCCTTCTGTCGACAAAATGGTATCTGTCTTCTACGACAAGATAATGAGTATAATTAAGCAATATACCCCACTCACTAGGGATGATACTCACATGTATCCGCAATGGTTCTCGCCTGCTCTCAAACGCAGTCTTCAGGAGAAAGCTAAATTTCACCTTCGTTTTAACACTTTTAAAAACCCTCGAGACTACGATACATTTTCCCTGCTGCGCCGTAGATGTAAAAAACTAATTACTAACGATTATAATAATTTTGTATCATCGGTAGAGTCATCGTTAGATAGTAATATCAAAAGCTTTTGGCGTTTTATTAATGGAAAGAAATGCTCGAACAGTATTCCGCAAACAATTAAATATGGTAATTTAATATCATCTGATCGACAGGAAGTGTGCGAGCTTTTCTCAAACTATTTCAGCTCGGTTTATGAAAAACCTGAAATACTATTGAGTTTAAACTTAGGTTCAAATTGCGGTAACACGGTTCTGAGCAACGTTGTCATCACTAAACAGGAGATATTGCTTAAGATAGCTCGTCTAGATCCCAATAAAGGTGCTGGCCCGGATGGAATACCCCCCCCACTTCATCAAAAGATGTGCCAAACAACTGTGCACTCCTCTATATTACATTTTTAATAAATCCCTCCAAGCAGGGGTTTTCCCCAGTATATGGAAGACTGCTCATATCACTCCTGTATTCAAGTCGGGTGATAAATCATCATGTGAAAACTATCGGCCTATTAGCATACTCTCATGCCTCGGCAAGCTCTTCGAGTCTCTGGTATATGACTCTCTTTATCACCACTTGGAGCCACTTTTATCGCCTCGCCAGCACGGTTTCATTAGGAAGAGATCTACGACCACAAACCTCCTGGAATACAAGCACTACCTGTGCAGTGCTTTTGCCAAGACTGGTCAGGTGGATGCTGTCTACAACGATTTTTCCAAGGCTTTTGATAAAGTTAATCATTCGGTGTTGCTTATTAAGCTAGCCTCTTACGGTATCCACGGTAACTTGTTGCGTTGGGTAGAGTCTTATCTCTATCGTAGAAATCAACTTGTGGCCATTAAGGGGTTCACTTCATCACCTATTGAGGTAACATCTGGGGTTCCACAAGGTTCCCACCTTGGTCCATTGTTTTTTATTGCGTTTGTAAATGATCTCGTTGACAGAATTAGGAACCCCTGTTTGCTATACGCCGATGACTTAAAGATTTACTCAACTATCTCTCACGCTAGTGACTCGATAGCACTCCAGGCAGACTTAAACGCCGTGGATGAATGGTGTGCTGAAAACCGTATGTTTCTCAATGCTAAAAAATGCTTTGTTGTATCATTTACAAATAAGAAACATAAAATTCTAGCTGATTACAAACTCAATAATCACGTCCTGGAGAAGAAGTCACAGGTTAAAGATCTTGGGGTTATTTTTGACGAAAAGCTTAATTTTCATGCCCACTATGACTACATCACGACCAGGTGCTCTAAGCTAATCGGTTTTATATCGAGATCCACAAGAGACTTCAAAAACCCTCAAAGCCTCATCTGCCTCTATCAGTCACTTATTCGCAGTGTTATGGAGTACAATGCAGTAGTTTGGTCTCCTTTCTACAAAGTGCATACTGAGCGCCTTGAAAGAATCCAGAGAAGGTTTGTCAGGGTATTGGGATACAGGTGTGGCATACATCGAACTCTACCATCATATGAGGAGAAACTTAGACGATTCAATTTCATGTCTTTAGAAGCCCGTCGCCAATACCTGGATGTGGTCACTCTTTTCAAAATTATACACTCTGAAATCGATTCTCCAAACTTACTCTCTACCATTAGTTTTAATACCAGAACGAGCTCTCGCTATCCCTTTCAGAAAACTTTCGCCCTACAGGTCCATACCAATAATACTTCCTATTACAACCCTGTGGTCAGAATGTGTCGCCAGTACAATGATATTTTAGTTAAAAATAGTGACAATATTGATATTTTCAACAAAAGGCTACATAAATTTAAAAAAGACGTTGCAACCATTCTCATTAAGGAGAGTGGTTATAATTTGCTGTAATTTTCTTTTTATTTTTAATTTGCCAAATTCATTTTTATTTTTGTAATTTTTAGATAATAATGCATGCTTTCTTATTTTATAATTAATTATTCTTATTTCAATTTCTAATAGATATTTGCTTACATATGTATAACTGCTCTTTCAACATGCTGTGTACACATATTTAGGGATACAGTCTAGTTTTTATTATTGTGTCCTCCTATTTATATAATATTTGATTGTATTCTGTTTTGTGTGCCAAATAAATAAATAAATAAATAAATTAAATGGGGCTTCTGTTGGGACCACAGAATATTGTTCGAATTACAATACAATACAAAAATGCTTTATTGTACACCATAAAATAACATTACAAAGAGACATCACATAAGATAAGTACAATGGACGGCCTTATCGCTAAGAAGCGATCTCTTCCAGGCAACCTTTGGATGGAAAGAATTGTGAATTTAAGAAAGAAATAAATTAAATTACGAATTATTTTACTTATATTTTGTTCTCAGTCCATTAAACTGAATTATCCCGTATAGACCACTTTTCATGAAAGGAGTCCCCTAGACGCAGCGCTGTCGGCAGTGCGACCTAAGAATTTAGTGAATTTAACGTAAAAAATGTTCGATCCACTAATTGCTGCGGGACTTCTTTCGTGAAGATCATTCTCATAAATATTGCTGTACGGTTTTTATGTCCACACACTTAAAAGTTCTCTTCAGTTCTTAAAAAGTATGTAACTATTTACTTATTTTTATATTGACAAGAACTTATAATGAACTAGCTGTTGCTCGCGGCTTCGCACGTGCTTTTGAAGTCAAAAGTCAATAACTTTATTTCTTTAGGCTTACAAAAAAGCACTTAAGACAAGTCAAATTTTATTCATACACAGCTTTATGAATAGTTATTATCAAACAAGAAAGAAAATGTTATTGATTTTGTTCGCTTCAATTTTTTCCACTAGTGGAAGAAGAAGAAGTAGCCTGTCCGTCCCCGGGATCCCATTTACCTTCCTGCCACATTTTATTAAGATGCGTTCAGCCGTGAAAAGGTAACAGACAGAGAGTTACTTTCGAATTTATAATATTAGTATGGATAACAATGACAATTATTCACATGACAGCTAAAATGCTTTTAACTTTTAGCTTTTTTTGCTCTTTGTTATGTAGTCTCTAATGAGTATTCTTGTCAACATTCCGAATCGAACAATTCTATTTCAACAAAGTGTAATGAAATAAGGACTTCGAAAGCTATTAACTTCGTACAGACAGCCGATGGCTCTGTGAATAAATAAGCATAATCCTAGTTTCGACTAATGGCCGCTGGCACGGTATAAATGCCTCTCGTTAGTCTTCCGCTAACGACCGCTATTATTAAAACTGCGTTAATAGTGACCATTTATTTATACATTTAGTACCTTGTCGCTTTAAAGTTCCACTGTCAATAAACGCTCCTAAGTATGACAAGGGAGGGACTAAAATGTACACCCGACGGGTTTTGCTCTAACTCGAAAAATAACAACTAACAGGCTAAAGGTTTTTTAGTCGCTTATTTACTTTAGTCTACATACCGAAACGACAGAAATCAAAAATATCGTGTGTTGTCTGTTTTATTTTAAGAATTTGACGTGTACATTTTTGTATTTATGGAAATAAATAATTTTTGATTTTGATTTTGGATCACTACGGAAGCTTCTTGAGGGCACCATTGCGCATTTAGTCTATGACATGCGAGGTATTAATTCGAAAACGAAAGACAGGGCATCCAATCGACAGGTAATTTAAATTTTGTTTATAAAGGTACCTTCATAGCAAACGGGTTACAATGTGTGCAATATTTTAAATTAGTCGTTTTCACGCGTGGCGTCATGTACGACGACTAAAGACAATTTTTAGATCAGAAAAAGCATTGTAGAGTTTCCTTGGCTAAGCTGACTAACCTGTAGACCAGAGCCAGAATATTCAGCATGGTGGCGACATCCGGATGATCATGACCAGAGGTCTTCTCCAGATCTTCTAGTGCTTGCTTGCAGAGCGGAACGGCCACCTGTATAGTAATATTGATACTTAATGCGGGTACTTTATGAAAAGTGTAGACCAATATTGGCTGAACTACAAAGCTATCGTCAATAGAGGCGCTCAAGGAATTAACATCATTATTATAAAAAAAACTATTTGGGAGAAATTCCACCTTACCCTCTTAAAAGGGTAAGGTGGAATTTCTCATGTAAGGTCAAGATAAAGTGTAGCCTGATAATTTTATATATGTGCCTAGACATACTATAAATGTGTTTCACATGTACAAATACACCTTATTTATGTTACTAATACATGTATATCCAAATAAATTTATAACTGCTTGACAAATATTTGGCACAGCGCCGTGACAATGGACCCAAAGATCCGCAATCACTACGCGCCGCAACACATTTATCATATATCTTGGGTTTTCCATATTTCGGACGTCCACGATTTCTATAAATTAATTTTGGCCATCACTCACAGCTTTTGGGACTTGAATAAGCTTTTGATAATAAGGAAGTACAAATAATACAATACAATACCTCATAGCGACCCTGAGACGCGTACTGTATTACGAGGTTGTGCAGAGTGCGGAGGCGAGCGGGGATCTCGTAGCCCGCGTTCACTTGCTGCGCGAAATGGAACGGCGGGGTTGGGGACATGGCTGGAACGAAATACAGTTAGCATTAGAAAGATCAAGATTTTTTTATAGTTAACGTTTGTACAGACCATCGTTTGACCACAATCTCACTGATGGAAAGTGAAGATGTGGCTAACGATGAAAGGAAAAAGTCAAAAACTACGAAAGATTCAGTAAAAAAATCCAATTTATAAATCCCTCATTCATTATCAAGGGACATGCGACCGCTAGACCAACGAGGCAGTCGGCATATTATAGTGCACATGGTTGTGTGATGGATGTCTAGCGCATTATGCCGTCGTTGCCGATATTCGGTTAGGTGGACATCATCATTTGACTACTTCATCTTGTTATTCCTGTTATCCTCTTGATCATGGAAGAGACTGACCACAGGGTCACCTGTCTTCTTCTCACTCCGAGTCAGACCACAGCTTTATCTTCGTTAGAAGTATTGGCTGAGAGATACATTTTTGACTTGAGAGTGTATTCTTTGAATACTCACTCTTGTTATTCCGGTTGTCCTCGTGATCATCATCAGGGAAGAGATCGACCATGGGGTCGTCCCGCTTCTTCTCGGTCTGTCCGCTGCGGTTGGAGTCCTGCTCTTCATTGATGTCGCTGTCGTATTTACTGGAAAAAACAAACATGGCCAATGGTCACACCTGAATACGAGAAACGCAGGAGAGTGGGCTGACCGAAACGCAAGAAGGTCATATCCAGTGTTGGGTTGATAATATGATGACAAAGATGGTTATTCAAAGTACATTCACGATAGACTGTTTGTTTTGTTGCCATCGCTATGAAACCAGTAAATAACATAAGAAATACAAAGCACTTACTATCACTTGTGCCGAAATATTTATATCATGTGCCAAGATCACGAATAACTATACCCCGATTCAAAAACCTGGATATTTTTTGTATACAGTGGGAACAAAACCGAAGGAATATTGGTGGAAAATATTTAACGACATTGGTATCACCGAAGCAAAGCACAGAAGCTCGAAACAGTTTTTCCTTTTCAATGCTTCCATTCATCATTTAATTGATCTCTCGTTCGGTTTCGCATTCAAATTTTAACATTTTTCGCTGCACATGTGAGATTATCCGTTGTCGAAGTTTATGTTTTAGTTTTTAGTGATAAAGTCACTGTTATCTTGTTTTTTTTTCTGTTATTCGTATCAGTTTTTGTTAAGTTTTCTTTTGTCTTTGTTGACATAAAATATTTAGGATTCTAAATCGTAGTATAGTTCTCAGTTATGAGTTTCCTAATCACTATAGATTATCGCATAGTCGCTATAAAGTCCTAATGCTTATTCCCATTTTACAGTTGGATACCCACTGATGCACACTAGAGAATCATACCAAGGGATTTTGGACTCACCGTATAGACGCCATAAAGTCCAAATGCTTGTTCTCTTCTTCCAGCTGTGCGACCCTTTGCTCCGAGGCCTGTAGATGCTGCTGGGCGGCTGCCAGCTCGTCTCTGAGCCAGGCGTTCTCCTGGCAGAGTCTGCGGACCTGTGTGCGGAGCTTTTGTTTTTCGGCCTCCACGGATTGTAAGTGGGAGGCTAGGGCCATGATCACCTGGAAGGCAAGAATAAACATTGATGAGTCAATGCTCAAAACTATAATAAGGTGTCGTGTGAGTATGTTAGTTACAGAGGAAGCGGTGGCGCGATATAGGGACCCATCTGCTCAGAATTATTTCATGGATAGATCAAAAGGGAGGCCTTATAGCCCTAACACTGGGTTGGTCAGACCACCAAAATAACTGTTGAACTTTGACATACATTAACAATAAACCTGTAACGCACACACACAGTTATTTTGCACGTTAAGAGACAAAAGTATACGGCACAAATTAAATGCAACTCATGGTTTCATTGTGTGTGGTCAGACGTCTTGTCGGTTTTATTGTTTGATTGCGAAAAGACGAGAGTTCCGACGTTTTTGGGAGATAATAAAATTGTATATTTTTCATATTTCAGCCGGTCGTATGGGGCTGTGTGTGATGCACCAACAACTTTTCTATCACGGTGAAAAATGGCGATCAAAAATCCGAATTTAAAACACCAACTACTAACTTACTACGGTACTAAATTCAAAGATTTTAACAATACAAACTAACGGTAAGGTATGTAACTTCGCATCCATTCCTATTTTAAGTCAAAAGAAACAAGGACTTAACAATCAAAGTAAAACATTTATGTTCCCCGAGCAACTAAAAACAAAAACTTGTCACTCAACGTTTTCCCCTATCATCAAATAGACAGCTATTTCACAATGTTCACCCCAACCCCTTAACAACCCAGGCTACACAACACACCTTAATGACTGCTACCGGCTAAACTTAAATTAGTTTTTTGTACGATAACAGCGGCTGTGTTAATGAGACCGCTTGTTGTAGAAATCCTATGTTTTTTAATTTAGAATTCTTGTCTCGATAATGTATAATAAATATAAATAAATAATATGTTGCGTGTATGTTATATAAACAACATGGCAATGCTGCCAGCATTCTGCGCAGATTGCCTTAAAAAGATATGTGTAAATACTAATTGTAATTGTTTTATTCTGTTACGAATATTGTAATTTTCTTAATAAATGTCTTATACACATTGGATTGAAAATAATCTTGATGAAATGTGTTTTGCATGATTATTGGTAGTTCTTCCACGATATGCAAGCCCAGCGTTCTATTTACCTACCGTCTTTATTTTCTTAATATTTTTTTTGCGCTTAAAAGAAGATACTTCAACTAAGTTCTACAGACCACCATAATTTTCAGCTATGTCTGGCGTAAAGCATAGCCTTATTTGCCGAACAGCTCTGACATAGAACCTACTTTTCATAGGCCTCTTTCTTTATCACAAACCCTTACTGTTTTCTTTATTTTATAGATTATGCTTTACTTTTATGATTTATGAGTTTTACCTTTACATCTATTTTATATATAGAATTAAGAATTTTTGAATTTGGCTATTCCTATTCAATTCTAAAATTGAATCAAGGTATAATAAAGACAAAGGATATTACCGTCAAATTACGGCCACGACTGCTTACAAAACACCACTTCACAGAACCTACGTGTACGTACTTAAGTAAGAGACGTGTTAGGGCACATACTGTACTGTCGCGTCGGGCGGTGTACAAAGAATCTGCACCCTCAGTGGCTAAAACAAACATTCTCACGTTCATCAGCTAGTTGTCGAGTCAAGCACACGTCCTGCCAGTCAGCGGGATTGCCGTAATTTATAGGAGAAACGAATCTAAGAATGTAAGTTAGGTAGAGAAAAATAATCATTGCATGATAAGTATAATTATCTCCGTAAGGATTGTAATTGTAACAAATAGATTTTGGCTACTTCTTTTAGTTAATCGCGCTGGCGATTACTCACACGTTGTTTCCATTCCATCCAGAAACGTTTTAAGATTATTTATAAGCCATGGGAACTGAAATACTTTATACTTTTATAGGATAAAAGTAGCCTATATTATATTCCAGGTTATAGCAACACTATGCGTTTCAGTCAAAATTCAAAAAAAATCAAAATTCAATTCAATATGTTTAGTAGTTTTGGCATGAAGAAGTAACAAACATCCATCCATCCAAACTTTCACATTCATAATATCAGTTTGTGTGACGATTGAAACGTCTAGAAATGTTAGCAGATTTTTTAGTGTTCCAACCATTGATAGGGTTTTTTACCTTAGGTATATTTTGCCGACTCGAGGCAGTTCAATGGATACAACTTCACTTCATTCAATCGAACATTTACTTTAAAGCACAGCTTTATAGGCTTGAAAGAATCATGAACCATAATACCGCAATAAAGATTTCCATTACCATACGCAACCTGCCCACTCATGTCCCGCTAAACTCATCAACCCAACATAAAAGGAGTGAAGAGGCCTTTGTACGGAACCCCAAGAGGGCTGTCGTGTCTTGCACTGACGACGTACGGAACTCAGGATAGTGAAGTAATTTAGTTTGCCCTCTTGTTGCGTAAGTTTGCTGTAAGTTAGTGTAACAGTTTTGCTATATTGGCCACAATGTGGGAACTTGATAAAGTTTTTGATGTTAATAATAAACGATTAGTAATTTCAGTGAGAGCCGTGGCGGGAGCGGCGTTAGACTCTCCAGCTTAGCCCGTTTGTCGTAAGAGGCAACTAAGAAACCTACCATAGGCAAGCAGCTTCCTTTTGTGTATTTTTAACACCTTTACTGCGATCACCAATCCACCTGCCAAGCGTGGTGATTATGTCAAAACTTCCCTCGTTGGGGGAGGCATGTTCTACAGTGAACATGTCAGTCATGTCATGAGTGATAAGTACCTAACTTCAGTGAGTAAATAAAGTCTAATTTCTAGAGCAGTTTACTTAGCGAAGCTTTACAGATTCTCTCTCCCTTGGATAAAGCAGGTACATTTGTATGCACAAGTGCTGTGCTGGTAAAGTGAAAAATAGTTTCCGCGAGGTCAGAGCGATGATAATGAGATGAAACAAACTTTACCGTTAGTTCGTAGCCGTCAATGTCGAGGGTTTTTTTTCTAGTAAAAATCCGTTAAGCCTTATCTCAAATAAGTTGTGCCAGCAAAGATCTAGTTTATGATAATTTAGAAAGTTTTTGTCTGTTTATTACTACTTACTACAAATTTGCTAAATAAATACATCGTTACATTAGCCAAGAAAAGAATTTTGCTCGGTAAATTCCAAATAAAAGACCATAATAATGTTGAGTTTGTTCTCTCGCCGTTGTTATCCCTACTTCATCAGTTCAAGTCGATCATTGCTAGGTATTACCTCTCTATGTTAACGCCTCTGTTTATTATTTCTTATTTCGAACAAAACAAGAGAAATAAAAAGGTTTATCATTTAACTCTAATACAAATCAATGAATTAGTGACGATCCTATCCTAAGTGTAGGTCAGATAACCGCCTGCCAAAAGAGATAGGTGGTAAAGCCTAGTGCTGCAGTTTTATTCCAACGTCAAAGGCTTTTTCATTCAAAGCGTTTCCTTTCACACTTCCGAAGCAAGGTGTGACCTAAATTAGGCGGAGTCCTTAAGGCATTCAGAGAATGTGGAGCAGCCTTCGGGTGCCAACTAAAATAGCGAACCTGCTGACGTTATAGGAAGTGGTATCTTTCATGATGTCTTTGAGGTAACATATTGCAAAAAATGGAAACTTCTGACGTGAATTATGTATAATGCTGGAGATTTTCACATAGAATCATCTTGCCACAAAGTTAACATAGGGACAGTGAGTGCGTTAAGCAGTTATGTTATTTGCCGATAGATTTATCTTTAGCAAAGTTTTTAAGGTTATCCCACGAAAAGGATTGAGCGATCTGATGCGTTAGAAAAGTGACTCGCTCGAGTATACTTATACCACAGACCAGTTAAATCTAGATTTAACTGGTCTGTGCTTATACTCTTGACTTATACTTTTGTTTTACAAAACTAACAACTTTATCTAAGTCATTCACAAGGGAATTGGTACGAAAGTTTCCTTTTTACCAATCATATAATTATATTATAATTTGATCGACTATTGCTAACTAAAGCATATTCGTACTTAGCCTAAATTACAACGACGTTCTATTGGTTCTTTAAAACACATATCTTCTCCGCTCATGCCAGCTTTGGTAGAGTCTGGCCCTAATAGTTTCTGAGCTAACATGGCAAAATGGCTATAGGGTTCCTTGTTGACTACGGAACCCTAAAAACTCCGTGTAAGTCTAGATAGAGTCGTGACCACAAAGCCGCATCCGCATGGAACGTGAAGCATGCCACGTGTGAACGGAACTGCAGTCTACCGCCAGACCGCAAGATCACGTTTATCCTATTGTGTGAACGTTGGCAAATTACTGTCTTTTGATGTATAATGCTGCGTAGTTTGCCGGGAAGTTGAAAGAAGCTAATTTTTAAATAACCTTCTTTCAACTTCAAACTAAATTTAGGATGTTATATATAAGGATAGGATTAACAAATAAATTAGAGTAAGGAATACATGCGACAAAGGACCAAAGTAATAGACTAAAAGTTAGCAAGCTGAAGTGGCAGTTGGCCGGCCATATCTCGCGAAGAACCGAACCGACCGCTGGGGTAAGCGTGTTAAGAGGAGATCACGACTCAGTAAACGTAGTTTAAGACGCCCTCCGACCAGGTGAGATGACGACCTATAAAAAACTGCAGGCAGATACTGGATGCGTCATGCTGAAGACAGGGCGCTATGGCGCTAATTATGATGATGTTGACTGACATGGAACATAGTTCTAAACGAGTGAGTCTCCAGTTAAGCTTTCAGGCAAGGATACTGCAGTTGCCAAGATGAGTGCTGAACCGTGTAAGTCATTAGGAGTACTTACGCGTTTACGAGCACTAAACGACCTCCTAAAACGGTAGGTAACCCATCTTTTAGTCTAGTCTTTCGTGTGTCCATCATAGACTGAAGGACTTTAAGCAAGTATTAACCATTCGCAGAGCTATAAATCGTCAAAAATCCGTCTCGTTGCTCGTTACGAGCGCATTGTTTCCCCGTACTGACTGCACGCACGCTCGCTGTGTGACACATTACGACTCGAAACGCGGATCAGTTAAGAGATTACGAGAGGCACTAGGGTCACTAGTGTCCAAGAGTAATGTAGGGTTCAAAAGAAATAAAGCACTTTGAAATTAATTTGATACATTTGAATAAACTGTTAGTTTGGCAGTAAACATCTTATATGTCAGGTATTTTGGGTTTACATCAGTAGGTATAAAAACGTGCTAGCAAAACTGTGAAATATGGTCGTCCTAATGGCAAACACCGCCTGGCACCAGATGTGTTTTACAGATACGCGATTGATATCTTGCAAGACACGGTCGAAATATTAGGATGGTGTTTGTTGTCGCAATTTTTACCCGACTACCAACAGGGGAAGTAAGTATGTAAGTTATATTCTACGTTAACCTTTTTTAGGGTTCCGTACCCAAAGGGTAAAACGGGACCGAACAAAATAAATATTTAGGGGGCTCCCATACAACAAACGTGATTTTTTTGGTGTTTTTATAGATAATGGTACGGAACCCTTCGTGCGCGGGTCTGACTCGCACTTGGCCGGTTTTATTCCCGTATGTCCCGAAATTCTGAAACGTAACGGGAAGACGTTTCAGAATTTCGTTACTGGCAAAAATTTGGCCAAGAGAAAGGGAGTTAACCTAACTTTGAAACCGCATCCACCAATCCCGCACTAGCAGTTGTCAAAAGTTAGCTAAGATTGAGGCAACAAGGAGACCCTACATAGGTCACTCATTAATTATCCTGTTGTGGAAACTCCGAAGTGGGGCTTGGCCTCACTCTTCTCCTGCTGATGATCTGTATTGGCCGCTATTCCTGTTGATTCCTACCTGGAGCTGCAAGAAACCTGTGTTAATGTTACCTGTGCTTCTCCAAGGCCAAGTTCAATAGCGTCAATGCTCTTCTTAACAAGGGAAGTCTTCTCCTGCTCATGGTCTGTATTGGCTGCTAGACCAGCTAACAGCTGCGTGTGTTCCGCCCTGAGGGCCTCGAGGCCAGCGGCGACGGTGCGCGCGCCAGCCACCATTTCCTCCTGCGTCATCGCCGTCATCCTTCCTAGGGATTCGATCTTCTTTCTGTGGACAAGAGAGAGATATATTTAATATGAGATAGATTTGATGCACACGAAAATATATGTTGGGAGAGGTCAAAACGGATACGAGGGATATCATGCGCATGGGCAATAGGCAATATGAGCATGGGCAGCGACACAATCTACAATGTGATTCCAACAAATACCAGTGCTGATGTCGAAGTCATCAAGTTCCCCCTTAAATAAATAAAATAAAATCATTTATTTCAGACCACAGTTGATCCATAGATATACGAGGAGGTACATACACAATTTCCACATTAAATAAAAAGTCTGCGGCTCAGTGGTATCAGTTTTTGTGTGTGATAAACAAAAAAAAAATATTTTTTGTGTACTGTGTTTTTGTATTGATATGACCAAATTTCACCCAAAATAAGTATTCTATAATACTTATTTTGGGTCAAATTTGGTCATATCATTATCTATACAATATTTTTGTTAATTTCATGCTATTATCACGTTTATTGGTTGTGATGGTGGAACTTTACAACTGTTTATAGATGTTTATGTAAATGTCTGTGGACATCACCGTTTATGAGTTTGTTGCGTCATTCATCACTTAGTTTTCGGTCATAAATCATTGAGCTTCTCGGAATATACTTCAGTAATAGATAAGGTGACTCGCTTTTGATTGAATGGTAAATCGCCTCCTTTGCTCTTCTAAAACAATGACTATCACGAACAATCTCCATTTTGAATTTAAACTGTAATCAGTTTCATCCAATTCTATTGTACTTTTAAGACCAATAAAATTAGCATTTATTGATGGAAATTGGCAATTTGCTTATACAATGTATTTTGCAAACGTTCTCCCCGATGTATGCCTACGGCCTACAGGGTGTTCAAATCTTAGACGACCAAACAAATTCAATCGGTTATGATTGTGAGGGACTTCATAAGTTTAAACTCTAGACTCGTTTCGACCCAAATCGAGGGGTCGGATTTACAACTATGGTAGACCCTGATCAGGGTTTATGCGAGTCTAACGTACTCAAAAAAATCAAGCCCTGATCAAGCTCCAAACGAGTGTCAATAGTCCAGCCGTTCTTGAGTTATAAATGGTGTTACTTACACGACTTTGTTTTCTGTATAGATATTTTTTTATTTGCATTAGCTAGTAGATGTCGATTCTATGTAGATGAAACGCATTGGACTATACTACTCTGTAATATTATTTTTAGGTCTTTTAAAAACTAATTTAATTTAATTCATTCTGCATCGAATGGACCATAGTATGTGATTCAATAGGCACTTTGTCCAAAAAACTGGTTTCTATGATAACAAATTTCTATGGTAAATTTGAAAAATCTTGAACAAAATGAGCCGTCATCTCGCCAAGGCATGCGGTAAAGCGAAAAAACACGCAGAACGTCCATGGTATAATAATATTTGATGCAGATCCGTGCATCTAAGATTGGAGCCCCCTGTATTGTTTCCATGACTGATTCAATCATGCACAATCAAATTGACCCTCCTACTGAAGACAAAGAGTTTGACCCCCAGTATGTCTCTGCTACTGTATTGTTACCACTTTATATGATGACTGATGGTATGTTTGGCCTAGGTTACAAACCAGACAAAGATACTACACGACACAACGACAGCAAACTACAAATAGGTCAAAGCGGGCCATTTATGACAATCTGCACACCTACCTAGGAGAAAAATTGTAAAAACTATGAAAACAGATGGTACTTATAAAATAATTTTCATACCTAAATAGGTTCTTTTTAATTTTTGAAAGAAGAGGATACTTATGCCTTGTATATTATGTATTTTTCTCGATAAAGATTTCCGAAAACAAGGTTTTAATGTAACCCAAATTCTTCCAATTTAATATATCGCCTCCTTAGAGCGATATATTAAATAGTAGCAGTAATAATAGTCCGGCAGAAGTCCTAAAGATTTTCAGTTGAACCGACTAAGCTTTCGTGGCTTAGTTAGAGCACACCCGTACTAAGGGTGGGGCGCGAGTTCGAGTCCTGCCGAAATCCAAATTTTTTGTGAACTTATTTCATTTCTTAGAGATACCCAAAGTGCGAGTAAGCACTATAGCAAAAAACCTTATTACATTTACAGTTTTACATATCGTAGGTAGGTACGATGTTGCAATAAGTTAGAAAAGTTCTTTTATTTCCGAGACTTAATTCGTCTATTTACTGTAGCTTTCCTTTTCCCTTTACCAGTTTGTTTGTTTCGGTGTTTTAGTAGCATCGCCGACAGCTAATCAATCATGACTTGAGTAATGCCTTGACACGAGTACAGTGGCGAAACAGTAAAATTATACTTGGAGGAAGGTAGAGTTGGTAGGCGAGTAAGGAGGACGATCACTACTCGTCACAGAGTTTATACACCGAGATTAGACCGAGTGTTCGAGAGCACTGTGTCGCGTAGTCAAGGCTTTGCCTTAGTGACCAAATATATTAGTTTCCTTTGATCGATCAGTATATTCGGAATACCACTTATTCAAATGTCAAAGCAACCCACATTCAGATTATTGATATGAGTATGAAAGGCCTTACATTATCGTAAAATGGACGTGTAATAGCCGAGGAATAGAAAGAAAAATAGGCAGGCATGAAGGTCAAAAGGTTAAGTCAGTCACTAGAATGAAAGGTAAAGCTCTTTCAGAAAGAAAATATTAAGTATTTATAAAGATGGATGGAAAATTCTTTATTGCACACACTTAGCGTAATAATAATATGAATAATTTTAGAAGAAGCAACAATTGGCGGACTACCAGATTAGCGATTTCTACCAGAGAACCTTACACAGTCGTTATTTGAAGCAGCAATGGTCCAAGGCCTCGCTATTATTAACTCAGAAATCAATAAACCGTATAAGTACAAAAGCTTGTAAATCTCTCGCTTCGACGGCAAAGAACAGATTTTGAAAGAAAGGCTCGCATAATTAAAGAGATTTATTTAAACCTTTTAAACGAAGCGCACCAGTCAAATTAACACGTCAAATTATATTAAAATATAGCAATGACACATTAAACACTCAAGTTCTTTACAAGGATATACGACTATTAAAATTCAATATACAAACATCGTTTCACATGGTCACAAACCAAACCAATAAAATCAATAGCGCGAATACATTTCGCAACCATCAGAATACCAGGGCATCGTGACCGGAAGGAAGCGGCACACCCAATCAAAACTGACTGCACCAGTAGTGACAGTTGCGGGAGTGCCGATATAGGACGGAGTGCCGTGAGAAAGCATACCCTGCTAGGCAAACCTGAGCAGTATTCCAAGGAGTATACTGCTGGTTACAGCGTGAAGTGGTTAATTCATTGTGATTCAGGAAGTGATTGCAATAACTGGCATCCTGGTCGGTGCAATCTTTAGGGATGACAAAGTCTCTGTGTGATGTTTATAAACTAATCTGAGACAATGATGATTTGAAAAGAATCATTTGTCTAAATTACGTAGAAAGAATGAATGAAGTTATGATCTGTGATCATGACTTCAGCAGTTCTTCACATAATTCGAGAACCGCGAGCAAAGTGGATGATTTGACAAACGTACTCCGCCATTACATTACATATTAAGAAGCCTACAGAGAAACCTTATAATCTGACATTGTTCGGTACTTTTCCGATGTTGTGTAACAAAATATTTGGCCTAAACCTTGGTCGAACTAACAGGATAACAAAAGATTAACTTAAAGCTAACTTGATAAGCTAGTTACTTATCACAGGTAACATTTCAGTTAACTTGATTAACGGAAACTTACACGACGATAACGAAGTTTGTTTTCAGATAGATAGACATAACACTTATGAAACTATCACAAAATGTTATGATAGAGAAATGAATATAGTAAACCTTATAAATACCGTAATCCTACTATTACGTATGGTATGACTCCCACAAGTAATCTGACACAAGATCGATGCAAAAACATTCCGATCGCAAGTTTTTTATGTCCCCGCCGCATAAAAAAAGTAATCAAACTAGCTTATAAAAATTCTCATCGTAGCTTGAAACGTGACAATAATGTCAAAGTCTAAATTAATATGCGTAATCCTTCACAAGCGTAAGATATTCGCGATCATCATTAGCATTCTAATCGGTGCCTATAATAACTAACTGTTGTTGGATAAATCAAAATCAGTACACAACCGGTACACACACAACACAGTAACGTAACTAGCCCATACAAAGAGCCTACGAGTATGTCACTAGAACAGGAATGTTTTGGTAGGAAACGGATGTAGGATCGGCTTTTAAGTACCTACCTATATTGATTATATTACATACAATACTTATTTTAACAGCATTTATTACATAAACAAGGTTGAAGCTCTCAATGAAAACACAAATGAAAACGAAGGGGAGCAAGCTATGACATGTTAAACGACACAATGTGTCCAAAAGTGATAATGTAAAACAAACAAATAAAACCTAAGACGCAAAATAGCCAACTGTACATGTCCTGTTAGCATTTGAATACACAAGACCTTCAAAGCATCAAAACAAGGTGTGAATGATAATAATTATTATTGATAGAAGACAATTTGGAGGCTAAAATATTTTAGCAAAAGGATAAATAACTAAGCAAAGAGCACAATCTACACAGAGTACACAAAAAAGAACACAATGAAGTAAAGTAACGGAGAAAATAATTCAATTCAATGGTAGTCGACAGAATGTCAAGGTCTGAAAAAGCATTCCAGCGAGAAAGCCAAATAAACGAACGCAATATGAAATACTAAGTACAAAAATAAACTGCCAGGATGCCGACCGGGTGAGACAGCGTAAAGTAAAACTGATAAAAAGCATAAAACGTTTGTTCATACAATTGCAAAGGACACTCGTGCAAATGAGTATCGAATGCTAACGATGTCGCAGTGCGGTGAAATACAATACAAAATAAGGAATACAATAGGAAAAGGCAACCGGAACACATCGAAGACCTTTCGATAAACCCTATTGACTGGATAGTGAGACACAAATACATATTTAAGATACTTACGTTAATACATGTTTAGACGAAACAAATGACGGTAGAATATAAAGTCTTGAGACAGGATAGTACTCGTATTAAATCTACTTTTTTACCCGACTACCAACAGGGGAGGGTTATACTAACATAAGTTAGAGAATAACTCATAATTTGCATTACATTGAGATACAAATAAATTCAATTCTATTATTATTATTTATTTATTTTAATTTTGACTTTATCGCTGCATAAATTTGCAGAAAGATTACATTGCCGCATAACTTGACATTTATGAGGTTCAGATTTTTTCTTTTCAGAGGTGCGTGACGTGGCAGGTGCAAAACATGTTCATGTACTTGATACATCAACATAACATACTTGTTATCAAACCAGAATCTAAATATTTCGGCCTTGTGGCATAAGCAACTTGGTCACTTCGCTTGTGTACGCGCCAACTTGCGTGAGCGGGAATTATATTTATGTAAATAGATTCGAATATGGTGGGAAAATGGATTATTTAGGTATGAAAGATAGACGGTTCGGAAGGGGGGCTCCAATACAACAAACGTGTTTTTTTTTTTACCGTTTTTATAGATAATGTTACGGAACCCTTCGTGCGCGAGTCTGACTCGCACTTGGCCGGTTTTATTAAGATTCGTAATCGCACTGCTTAAGAATTCTCTGCTAACACGATAAACAATGACACTTCTTAATTACAATACATAAACAAAAGACAAAGTAGGAGTTAAACCAGCAAACCATATTGCGGATAAAATATTTCCTTTCAAGTGTTTGTCTGCTACCGGGTTGATTAAAAAAGGTATATTATAAGAACATTAACGCACCTCATTCCTACCAGTTCACACAAAAATAAACATGATTACATCATTCCACGTATTCCACGAGAATTCATTGTTCAAATTCCTTTAATTCATCCAATTTCAGACCTGAAAGAGCGACGGGGGGTAACCTTGCCGAAATGTATCCTCCTCGGAGGGTGAGTGAAACGTGGGACGCATAAATCTGAGTTTCCATGGAAACCAAGGGCGACAACCCTCCAACCTCCTATCTCTAACTCCACGTTGAGCCAAAACAGAGTATAAGGATTTTGTAGACACAGACACCGCATGGCAGGTATTTGGGGTTATAAGAAGTCGAAGTTTTTTATTTAGATGGAGTTTTATTATATTTCAAACTACAAAAGTGGGTGGAACATGATATGGGTGGTGCTAGGTCGCTGAATAATGTCGAGTTAGACAAATAAGCTTCCTAGGGTCAGGGCGTTTAAGATGAACCGTTGTGTTTTTATGTTTATGTGCAATGCTTTACATACAGTATGTAACAAACAGAGCACCGCACTAACATTTTCTTAGTAGGTACACATTCCTTACTTGACGGGTTTCATAATGAGGTTTACTTAAATAAATATGAGTTTAATAATATCATCATCTTAATAACATTAAGATGAAGTGCTTTCATTAAAAGAGGGGAAATCAAGAGAAACGAGACATTTTAAAACTTAACCATTTCAAACGAATTTTGTCTTTATTTCTCAGAATCCATTTCACGCTAAAATGAGGTAATTTTAAATAAAAATAAGGAAGCAACCGTGAAATGCCTAGCTGGTGTTTATAATTTAAAATTTCAGTTGCTGTAAAATCTGCAGTGCAATAAAACGCGAGCTGCAGGGGATTAGAGTAACAGGGGTGTTTCAGTCTGAGGCCATATAATAAAATCGGTTAAGTGCGAGTCGACTCGGACGCGGAGGATTCCATACCATAAGTGCCATTAGTATACAACTATTTCTGAAAAGGAACCCTTCAAAACTAATAAAATGAAAATAGCAAAAAGTCATCATCACGCACCCCTTATTTATTTTATTATTTGATTTTATAGTAGCAGTAGTAGGTAATCTACAAAATTCAAAATTTCAACTATCTATCCATTACGGTTCAAGAGATACCTACAACCTCGACAAAAGTAGAGCAAAAATTGCAAAAAAAAGATGTTATCGCGGCATTTACGGTTCATGCATGAGATACAGCCCGCTGACGGTCGGACAGACGGACAGACAGCGGATGCTTAGTAATAGTAGGGTCCCGTTTTCACCCTTTGGGTACGGAACCCCACAAACGGATATTCCTGGACACATGCCAGACTGTGATATTGAAAGGGGGACACAGGGACTCTGCCTGGTAAAATAAACTTTAACTATAAAGGCTGTTAAAACCCGGCTTAAGCTGAACGGTTAAAATATCTATTATTAAATCCGATATAGGAAGAGCCTTTCAATTTCACCAACAATTAAGCAAAGGAAAATAAACTTTGCCCTTTCGATTCCATTCTTAAAAACCCAGCGCGGAAAACATTTCGAGGCGAACCTTTGAAGTCCCTTCTCAACGAAGTAGCAGGATTAGGCTCACTCGTGTCCAGCCCAACGGGCTTAAATAACTCAGCTCTGATAAACCTACTCAATGTTGAAGTATATTATTAGGTCTCGCAAAGGTCAAAAAGAACAAACCTGATGAAAAGATAACAAAGTTTTAATGAGTTTGACCCGTTTATTGGTACATATCTCGAAGACCAAATAGGACCTTTGACACGACAACGTCGACGAAAACGATATGATTATTTATCTAGCAAAGTGAAGAATCAGCCAGCCTGCCGGCTAGGAGCCAATGAGTCGGAAAACAAAGGAACTAATGCAATTACACCACACGTAAAGGACAAAGCCTGTGCAAATCGATATGTCTAGACATATAGCTGGCACTGTTGAACCGTTTGCATTAAAAATTCAACTCTTCTATTGAGCTAACTGTAACTTTATTGGTATACGTGCTGTTGTTGGGTTTAAAGTTGGGCCACTTGAAGTTATTGCGTTTGGAGTTTCAAATATTTAGAGCACCAGTCGGGTGTATCAAACCTCGAGTGGATACCTAGGTGAAGTTTGTTTGTGGCAGTTCAACCAGGAGTTTACCAGACTTTGAGGGGTTATTGCTCTTGGTTTGTGAATTGTTAATTTAGTCATACAACTGCATAAAGAAATAAGCCCTCTAAGGCATACTATGTTCTTCAAAAAATAATCGGACAAATATATTAATCTTTCTTTTACTAAAAAACATTTCAATAAAATAAGTCGAGTTAAAAATAAAAGAGATTTCTTCATTCTAAGGTTTTTATTTATTATACTCTGGGTAATTTCTAAGAAATTAATAAATCCCAAAAATTTACGATCCCGACGGGATTCGAACCCGCACCTTCCCCTTCAGCGCAGGGGTGCTCTTTTTTTCCAACTAAGCTACGTGATCTTATCTAGTCGGCCCGAAAATCTTTGGGAGTTCTTTCGGCACTTACGCCGTCAGCGCCACCTACAGAGGAAACAATGAAGTTATCCAATTCTGCTCAAAGACCAAATTTACATTTAGTTCTTTGACGAGAGGTTTTGCCGTTGCTTGATTCTAAGGTTTTTATTTATTATACTCTGGGTAATTTCTAAGAAATTAATAAATCCCAAAAATTTACGATCCCGACGGGATTCGAACCCGCACCTTCCCCTTCAGCGCAGGGGTGCTCTTTTTTTCCAACTAAGCTACGTGATCTTATCTAGTCGGCCCGAAAATCTTTGGGAGTTCTTTCGGCACTGCTGCTGACGGCGTAAGTGCCGAAAGAACTCCCAAAGATTTTCGGGCCGACTAGATAAGATCACGTAGCTTAGTTGGAAAAAAAGAGCACCCCTGCGCTGAAGGGGAAGGTGCGGGTTCGAATCCCGTCGGGATCGTAAATTTTTGGGATTTATTAATTTCTTAGAAATTACCCAGAGTATAATAAATAAAAACCTTAGAATCAAGCAACGGCAAAACCTCTCGTCAAAGAACTAAATGTAAATTTGGTCTTTGAGCAGAATTGGATAACTTCATTGTTTCCTCTGTAGGTGGCGCTGACGGCGTAAGTGCCGAAAGAACTCCCAAAGATTTTCGGGCCGACTAGATAAGATCACGTAGCTTAGTTGGAAAAAAAGAGCACCCCTGCGCTGAAGGGGAAGGTGCGGGTTCGAATCCCGTCGGGATCGTAAATTTTTGGGATTTATTAATTTCTTAGAGATTTCTTCTCCATTTTTCATACAAGATTATTTTTTTGCTCAATTTATAAAAAAAATTACAGTTTTGGAAGTTTAATTATAGTTATGAGGTGACTTTTGTTAGCTTAGAGCGTAAACATCAGTTCCATTCCTATTACAAATTGGGAGTATAAATCTTGAAGGGTAATTTTGCAAAAGCAAAGATGGGAACAATTTTATTCGCGTGATATATTTCAATGGGAATATTGAAGGTTCTGGGAGCAGGCAGTGAGATGGAGTACAGTATATTATCAAGGTCGAAGGTTGCTAAGGGTTCTATGGCGGGCGGATGTATCTACATCTTCCAGTTGAAAGCCTTTTCAAGGCCAGGCATATAAAACCCTTAGGATAATGACGACCCACAAATTCGACGGCGTCTTTTGAATTTGCCAGATTGTAGAGAAAGCAAGATAAAATACACTGACTGAAGAATTTTCATCAATTTCTTGATCATCAATCTTCACAAAAACTTACAATTCTTATTTACTACACACAGAACTGAATTGCCAAGAGGCAATTCTGTTTATAAGAAGCTTGTTTGTTAAGACCTTGCTTAGCGCTTATTAGTAAACACTTAATACCTAAAAGTTTCGAGTCAATCTATTGCATTTTTGCTTTTTTTACATTATATATTGGGCAGTACATATTGCCACAGAATAACTATATAGTATAATAGTGCTTAGTGCATCAAGGGTATATGCATAAGTTGCCCGACCCTCGAGAAAGTGGCACAAGAGACGTTGGAATTAAGTTAGTGTGCTTCAGCTCAACAGATTTTCAAAGTGCCAGTAGGTTGCTTCTCCTGCACACTCATTAAGCTAAAACTTTAACTTCTGTAGTATTAGTAGTGTTTATAATTATGTGATCAAACTTTTTAAATCATCAGCTTCACACTGCTGGGCCAAATAGGCAAGTTTCGAAGATAGAGAAGAGAAAGACTTTGAAATTTATTTGTAGAGGCAATAATATATTTTTGTTGAAAGTATTACGCACGTAATTTCATAAAAGTTTACTTAATTGCCACTCTTTGCGTTAATAAAATGTAAATAAATGCAACTATGCATTTGCTTCACTTTCTTTCTGAAAATGAAACCTTTATAATTTCACTTTTACTCCCGTAATAGAATAATATTAACTGAATTACAGATTAAAAAGCCTGCCAAAATTTTATAATCATGATGGTGGATAAAATTGATATTAAAAATCAAATGAGAAATCCTTTACGAAACACAAATAGGAGAAACCTTAAAAGACTTGAACAAAATAATATGAAAGAACTTTTTAGTCTAATATTTTCAACGAATTTTAAAGGGACGGCATCTTCCTGTGGCTACCTTCACAAATGCCTTCAACATACAATATAACCGTATCAATTTTGTATTTGAATTTATTTATTCGTACCCTGAAACTACTCTGTCCCAAGGCTCATCATCATAAAACCTGATGGTCGTAAGGCTCGCCCTCAGCATCAATTAACAAGCAAAGTGCTCGTTTCCGATTAATTACCTTCCTGACAGAAGCTGGTAGTGGGTTGGTCAATGGCAGGCCGTAATTGCCAATCTGCCTTTTCGCAATTTTCATGCAAACTGATGAAGAATGGAAACGCCTTTTCTAGTATTTAAGTTTTGTCGATCGGCAGTTTGAATTGAGGTTTAACTAATATAAGATAACACGAAGAAGTACAGATATCCGTTTAAATAGAGTCGTTATAATTAAACGGAGCATGATATAAGTTTAGTGAACTCTAAACGCTCCAGATAAATTTATCGTTATTATTTAAGATCTTAAAGGGAAACCAAACAGTTGGGAAAACACTATAAAATATTAAACTAAAACACAAAATCTATAGAACTGCATACTCACATTCTGTAGGCGTTAAGGGTCTTCGACATTATACAACTGAAGTCTACCAACAAGCACTATTCATTTCACTGCACTAACTTGACGCGAATGACGTCATTATCACAAAAATAATACTAACACTGTTAAAAGAGTTTATAAAAATACTAAGCCACTATAGTCGGATTGATATAATACTGTCCACTGAAAAGATAACAATTTATGTTAATCACTTACACACGACCTTGGGAGGCTAAGCTATATTCGACGAAGCTGAAGCTAAAGTAACATAAATAGACACGACATAAGCCTTTAAAGAGAATGACGTCAACGATGAAAGTTTTGATAACTCCGGTAGCAAAAGCATAAAAACACTGTTATTTATCTACCCGGGACTCAGGTCATCCACGTGTGTTTTGGCACAGATGCAAACGGAAAATAAAGTCTTGCCAATTCTTACACAATTCCCGAAACGTCGAAAAGGAGATACACAGAAGGCAGGAGAATGAGCGAGATGGATGTAAAAACTATGTTTATCGAAATAGATCGACTCCTACGCATCCCGGTAGGTTCGCTTGTGTCGTTGATCTCTTTGGATCTGTCGCCAGATCTATTGTTTGTTATTGTATCTATATGGATTATCTGTTTGTGTTAATAACGCAACATATACAAACGGGAAATAAATTGGCAATCAAACATGTTTTGATAAACAAACGGCAACAAGGAACATTAAAATAATGTTACATGCAATATTACACACATGACATTTGCAAAAAAGATGTGATTTAGAGCCCCAAAATATCCTATCCTGGTTTAACTACACGCGTTAAAAATAACACGACATCTAATAGATTAAACTTGAGGTAAGCTTAGCTAATAATATAGCATATGAAAGCAAATTTCTCTTGTTGAAAATGTTATGTTATGTGGTTTAACAGGTGACGTAGTCTATTGATGGAGCTACGGCTAGAACTCGGGAATGTGAACCGATATAAAATGCAGAGGAATTTACGACTGACAATGCATGTCTGGTCTGGATGAAAGGCGATAATTGAACCTCTAGCACGCGTGTGCAAGACAATCAACGTGTTATTACGGAAACTATGTAAAGTTATTTGTGGAAAAGTATTTTTTAGATAATACGACGTCGTGTGTTATGTCGTTTAAATTCCCATCAGGCGAGTAATGGCAAGTGTGAACCTAGTTAACCGAATAAGAAGTAATTCACAAGAATACTTGTATGTGAAACTTTAAAATATTAAATAGCTCATAATACTGTAATGATTTTTGTACTATATCAGGTGTATCTGAACAAAGTAAAGCATTAAAACTAACTAGGATTTTCCTAGCTTAAATTCAAAGGAAACTGTGATCCTACGAGCCGTGTGATATCAAAGACTTTCTAGCTCAAAATAAGTGCTGTACTATCCTCTAGGGAAATCGCGAAGAGCTTTTCATGAAGCCTTCGAAGAATATCTTTCGCAAGAATTCAAATGAACGATCTTTGAATAATGTATTGAGATAAGCGATAAATATTTGAAATTCTTAAACCTGCAAAAGATTTGTTTGATAAATAGGCAATGCCCGAAGATATCTTTCTTAATGATTGCGAACATTTATAAAGATTGGATTTGAGAAACGATGGAACTTGAAATTAATTGGACAGAATAACCCGTATTAAAAATACTCTGCTGGAATAAAACAAAGATATTTGATAAAAAGGCAATTCAGGTAGTTATTCGTAAGTTACCTACGAACATTAATAACAAAAAATCAATAATAGAAACTGTGAAAAACCGGTAGGAAATGAGCTCCATAATATTATAGTTTCAAACAAGTTTTTATAGAACCTTATAGAAACCATGTAGAAACCTATCAAAATCACAATAACCGATAAGAAGCAAATATACCTGACGTCATTGATTACACAGATGAGCGTGTAAGAGCAAATAGAACCGGGGCAGCTGGTAATGAAAGCTCGAAGATATCGACTAGAGCATGTTGTGTATGTGAAATAGGTCAGCTTTGGGATATAATTATTTAGTTTAAAGGTTTTAGTACACTACAGGCAATTTTTGAGAATACATTTCATACGTAAAATCTACACCAACTAGGAATAATTGTAATAATAAAGAGAGTTTAGGCATATTTCCATTGGATTTATAAGAGCAGTATAGTAAAAATACATCCCACAAATATTACAAGATTTTTTTTAACAATATTAACTAAAGTCGTTATTATGATACATAAGAATTTTGGAGGTAATCTCTATGTACTCCAAGGTTCGGCAAAAACATAACAAAGAGTTAACCAGAAAACGAATTCTAAAGAATTGCATGACTCTCAACTTTTTATGTAAGAGTCGTCATAAAAAATTATATCGACAAGTGCTTCAAATTGTCGTTTAAGAAAACGTAATACCACAGTCAAAGATTATATCGTATTAAACAAGTGCTGATCTGGATAAGCAATAAAGATTACAGCATTCATAATTTACAATCTAAGACCAAATTAAAAATGAGTTGATTTTGATTACGAAGTAAAAGTGTTAGAAAGCAAGTCTGATCCGTCAGATTGATTTTGCGACAAACTAGGTGTTAGGAATTTTAATTACAGTTAGAAGCGAAAGGCGTTGATAAAATTGTTAATTAAAGATGTAGACATCGAACTGGATTATTTGACGTACGTGCTCTATCATAAAAATAAATTTTATTGAACAATGTGTAGAAGATGAACATACCAGCTATGTAGGAATAAATAATATTTGTGAGTAAACTATACAAAGAGCTTGTAATCGATAAAATATACAAGACCTCGTTTACCAACACGCAAATACGTTAAATTTTTATACACAGTTAGCCGCATACCACGATAAGCTAAAATAAATATAGAGCGAACCAAAAAATCAACAAATTGAAGCTCAATCCAAGTCTTGAAACATACAAAACACTGTCACTTCATGACCATACGGACGGGTCTTTAGGACGCGTAATGTTGTCAAATATATTTAAGTGCCGGTTCAGCGGTCGTGAGAGCAAAAAACGTCCGGCCGCTCTGAAATCTAGATGCGTACTAAAGTGAATCGACTCGACTGGCGAGCTCAGCGGTGGCCTAGGGTAGCACGCAAGCGCCACGATTAAAATCATCGAGTCGATAGTTACAAAAATTACACCTACCTACAATACAAGTGGATTGACACTATAATCTATCGTTAAATTGGGTCGAATTGGCTTTCATTTTCTTCAAGCAAGAAATGGTGAGATATCGATTATACTTTCTCGTTTGATAATTTAGCTTACATTACTTTATGAAAGCTATGATACCATATCAGTAAAGTAAATACTTTCAATTTTTCGAAAGAGGCACTAAATAATGGCATACATAGAATATTTGTATACAAACTTTGTAATCGAATTAATCAATTTAAGCATTTTCTTGTATTGCGTTGACTTCAAGTCTTCAATGTAGTTTTCTAAATAAAGTAATATTTACTTTCTCGGGGGTTTGTTAAATTATTTACACAATAAACTAGCATGTGCCTGAATCGGAGCAATTCAAATAAAACCTATTTCGATTATCATCGTAGTTTCCCCGCTCTAGTTCGCCAATCGCGTTAACCACCCCAACCCCTCACACACACGCAGGTTGTGCAACACGTACACACACGTACAAGCGCAATGCAGGGGTGCCCATGAATCACGAGTAAAAAGTTTTAGGGGGACTTTTAAATCGATATCATCTCAATTATGAATGTGCATCTAACTAAAAATGGGCGTTTGCGTTTTAATTTAACATTACAGAAATAATAGGGTATAATATGCATAGGTTTTTTTTGTTTAATCGATTTATTGTAATTTCGTTACCAAAAAAAATATGACACCAACAAATTTTTAACATATTAGAGTAAAAAACTAAAAATAAAACTGCACTCAGTTTCGGGTGAAAAAAACGCTGCTTTTTCTGTGACGTCACCGTACAGTTTGTCAACTCAAAGTGCTTCTGTTCTATCGTTAATAAAATAAAATTAGAAACAAATAAATGATAAATACTATTATGTTTGTGAGATATCAATAGAGAATACAAATAAAATTAATCAGCTTTTTGAAGTCTCATATAGGTACACTATTATTTAGATACTTTTTGTAAATAATTTTTACATCTAAATCTTAAAGATTCATAAACAACGCTGATTAAGGTTTATTTTTTGTTATAGTGCTTACCCACTTTGCACTTTGCACTTTGGGTATCTCTAACTTTGGGTAGCCAACGGCGCTATAGTCCGTAAGAGGTCCCAAAGATTTTCGGTTGAACCGACTAAGGGTTTCGTGGCTTAGTTGGTTAGAGCACACCCGTACTGAGGGTGGGGCACGGGTTCGAGTCCCGCCGAAACCGAAATTTTTTGGGAACTTATTTCATTTCATAACGCTGATTAATCTATAAAAGCCCTCTTAAACAAATCTTGCTTAAATGATTTAAGTTATCGTATTGCGGTTTGAATTGACCATTTACAATGTTCAATTCAAACCGCAATACGATAATTACCAAACCGGACATATACATTGCAAAAATTACACGAGTAGATACGCAGACGATAACAGTGCAGATAACATATTACACAAATGATGATGTAGAAGCTAAAGTCATGTCAGATAACAAACCCCATTTAGAGGGAGCTAGGGGATGCGATCAAGAAGCTGAGGTAACCCATAATGAGAACTCGGGTGAAAATGTATTTGGTACAAGGTCAGATGGAATCGATAAGGTAAGCAGAGCAGACGTCAGAACGTCTGGAAAGCAAATTGCAGTTTTAAGCTGAAATCTGTAATAGTTTGTTTGTAATATGACCTACATAATTTTACAGTAGAACTCCAATTATCCGAATTAATGGGGACCGGGACCCATTCGGATAATCAAATATTCGGATAATCGGATTTTTTTAAAAAAAATTGCCATTGGAGAGAATAAAAGCTACGTTTTGATATTGCACTATTTTTTTATTGAATTAAATGAAAGAAACATGAAATTTTCACATGTTTTAAATATAAATAAAATGTACTTATGTACAAGTTTAGAAATAAAAATCATTGTTTTTTAAACATCTCCGTCAATGTAAGCTGTTTTGCGGTCTTCAACCGTTTTCGGGCAGCCAGGTCACGCATTCGCTTGACGGTGAGCAGTTGCAAGTGGTCACACTCGGGCTGACGCTCCATCCACTTCAAAGCAAAGCAATTTTTTGTGATTCGGATAATCGGCGATTCGGATAGTCGGAGTTCGGATAATTGGAGTTCTACTGTATTTCATTTCGTGGGAAAGTAATTTTGACATTGTGGGAAATTGTATAGAAATAAAACCGGCCAAGTGCGAGTCAGACTCGCGCACGAAGGCTTCCGTACTTTAAAAACGGCAAAAAAATCACGGTTTTTATAATTATGGGAGCCCCCCTTAAATATTTATCTTATTCTGTTTTTAGTATTTGTTGTTATAGCGGCAACAGAAATACATCATCTGTGAAATTTTCAACTGTCTAACTGTCACGGTTCATAAGATACAGCCTGGTGACAGACGGACAGCAGAGTCTTAGTAATAGGGTCCCGTTTTACCCTTTGGGTACGGAACCCTAAAAAGATGTGTGTCCAACAAAACAGATATGTCTAAGATGATGGATTCGACGATTGGCAAATTAATAATTTGACATGTTTTAAAAAACTATAAACCGACTACAAATTCCAGAAAGATGATAAAATACAGCCCGCTGAGAGACGGAGTGAACGGACGGACAGACAGGACCGCGATCCGGCCTCCGGCAACTTTTAAGGCCTCTTGTTTAAGCCCATTGTTATGGAAACCATTAGACCAATGAAAATTATCATGTGATGATGTTTTAGATACGTTTTACATATAAATTCCTCGAAAAACCACTTTCTACTTTTATGAGACCACCTCAAATCAATGTGAAGAAGAATCAAATCGAAGGAGAATTTTTAAAATCTGTCTATGATTGACGGAGAAATCGCCATACATAAAAAACAGAACCTCCTCCTGAAGTCAGTAAAAAATAGAACAGAATAGAGATAGCACAGCGTATCTCACTGTGAAATAGCCCATTTTTTTTAAAAGACACAAAAGTGGGAGCTCATCTACGCGCGGATGCACTTCATTTGAAATTCAGCAGCGAGTTCTCGGGAACGGGCCAAGTTTATTAGATTTCTGATCTAGCTACGGTTTAAATAAGACTACGGACATAATGGAAGAACATAAAGCACAACGTAAGAACGTTAACTTGACAAGATATTGGAAGTTATTTTTCTTTGGAGAGACAGGAATTTGCTAGACTTTGGTCAAAAAAGTTATTGTTAAAGAAAAACGCTTCGTCATCCGGTGTAATTTGGCAAGGATTTCAGAAAAGGTCGCAAAAAGTGAACAACCATGAACAAGTTAATGGCTTAGCCAAAATTATGTTGACTGATGAGCTGACACAGCTGATCAACGGAGATCGAAAAACCAAATTTTATTAATACCCTGTCCACGGATTTATTTTTTGTTTGGTATTTAAACGGCTATGAAGTTCTCTAATTGTTGACAGGTAAGTGAATGAAGTGTGAATGACTGAATGAAGTATTTCATAGACGCATTTTCATAGTTGCTTTTGACAGATAAAGATGCAAACCTGTCGACTTGCAAAATATGGAGACTTACAAAAGTCTCGATTTTTATCGAGCCGACATAGTGCATGTATTTGTGTTGTTGTATTAAGTATTATTCTTAGGCCAGGCAATGAATGCTCAAAAAAAGGTATAGAGGGAAATGCTTGAAATTGGAACACAATTTTTGACTTCGTAACTTTTTTTGGACTAGTTAGGAGGTGAACATATCAAAAGTCCGTAGCCATTGAGCCGGGGGGAGGGGGAAGGTTTGTAGGTCCCATTTTTCGGCTTTACGCTGATATCTCGGAAACTATGCGTCTTAGCGACATGGCCTGACCAGGGTCTGAAAAGACCGCTGCTGTTTTCTGGATATTTATATCTGAAGTCGTCTTATATATATGTATATACGTCGATTATTATTTTATTAACATAATCTAGTTGAAAGACATCGAGAAAACAGCAAATTACGTGTACGTAGGGATTGCATTATCTGGACAATTTTCTTATCCGGATAATATGGATTACATCATTCACAAATCCGGATAATCCGGATAATTTGGATAATTTGAATAAAGTTCAACTTTATTTCAACGAAAACTCAAAAATGACAAATTACAACTAAGTATTTACACGTATGTACATCAATTTCATAAAAATCTAATCAGCAAAGGTCCCGTGACCGCAAACTCGTCCAATGTGGCCGTTCTAGCGACAAAGTCGCTAGAACGATTAGCACTAGAACTAGAGGATTTTATCAATGTTTAGCGGACAAAATTCCACATTTAGCGAGAAAAAAAGTTATAGTGACTTCTAGTGACTTTTAGGCGGGTCAATATGTCGCTACAAGGGCAACCGTGAACTCGTCATATATTAAAGCGTGATCGATTTTGGCACCTTATAAATCGCGAATTTAATCTTTTACCTTGTACTTATACTCATCATTCTAACGATTGATTTGCGGTCTTTCCCAGACCATGGGCCCAAGGCCAAACGCCGCTGATGTAGCTGCGGAGCGGGCACTTACTGATTGCTGTGCAAGATGTGAAGGCACTAGCAAGGGTATCTACATACGTGGCATCCCAAACTAAAGGCCGACCTATCTTTCAGGGAATCAGAGATACCGTCAGGTCTTTTACTATCATCTCGCATAGGCTACGTGGTTCAAAGGTAGCTACCACATTGACGCTGGTCCGAAAAATTATGTCATGATTAGTTATCTGAACTTTATTGGTCATAAAAGTCTGTAATAGTGCATATTTAGCTATTGAAAGGTAACCCTTTCATCAACATGTGCTAGTGTAGACTAGTATAGGGGCGGCATATGAGTAGATGTAGCTCTCCAACTAGACATTATGCCGCCCTTTATCAGCTAAGGTCTTCAACTGACATCCTCCAGCCATCTGCTTATAGTCTTTAACACATCGTCAGCCCACCTGGCAACAGGACGGTCTTTACGAGTTTAAAACAGCGTTGGTCTCCACTCCCCTTATACAAGTTTAAGACCAACTGTTGTCGGTTTTTCTTTGGCAGAGATGGCCCACTGCCACTCAGCTTACTAATTCTCTGAGTTATGTCACCAGCCTTGGTTCGGCTTTGGTGTGATTGGGTAGTTTTGTTTCGAATACGCATACGAATCCTAACCATCAGAAAAACTCCGAACATAACTGGCACTTTCCATAGCTTGCTAAACGACTTTGAACTACTGCACCAGTTGTACCCTGAGAACCTAACTCATATCCGTCAGTTGTAACGGGTAGAAGCACTAGTCCATAACTTTAGGAATGGATAACAAAAAGACTTGTGTGAGCCAAAGAGTTAAGACTTCTAACTCAAACGCTGACAAGCCCTCATAGTTTCACTTACTCTTGCAGCTGCTAGGAACTGCTGTAGAATTTTCTCCGGGGTGATGTATCTGGCTATGCAAGTCTTTGCCCAGGTGAATGCTACTTTGTTGCATTCATTCGGAGATTTCTGCTATGCGCTAGCTTACCTTCGCTCGTATCAAGTGCAAGTGCTAGCCTGGCTGTCAGACTTGATGTCATTTGTTGGTGTAGCGCTTTTGTGTGTACCAGTTCAGAGTGGCTGTTCAACCAATCTTCTCTGGAAAGTGGAAGAAGGCAGCTCCACAAAGTTCCAAACGCCTTGGGAGCATAAACACTACGAAAACGCATAGAACGACCTGAACAGGTAACCGTGGGAGGCGCGGCGTGTGGTGTGACGACGAAAAAAGCCGAAGTATAACCAAATAATATTATAATTCAAATTGAAACTTATTTACGATTAAATAAAATCGCGATTTAATTATTTCTTCCTTCAAAAAAGATTTTGAACATTATCCAAATTATCCGAATTGTCCGGATTTGAAACGCCTAAATCCGGATAAAGAAAATTGAGAAATTATCCGGATAA
This sequence comes from Eupithecia exiguata, assembly GCA_947086465.1. NCBI lineage: Eukaryota > Metazoa > Arthropoda > Insecta > Lepidoptera > Geometridae > Eupithecia > Eupithecia exiguata. Next base: position 1,614,800 of record OX352240.1, read on the forward strand.
TTCGGACAAAACGGATTTTGGATAATCCAGATTGCAATCTCTACGTGTACGGTTGTTTTCAAGTTAACAGATTTTCGGCTAGCATCCGATTTAATTATGCAACGATAGTCATAACTACTGTGTATATAAAGACAGCGGACAAGAGTGAACCTTGGTGGAGGAAATATTTTAGATATTATGTTTGTTAAAAGGATCACAACAATGTCAATTCAGTAACAAGCTTAAATAATATCATAATCGAACGTTGTAAACAAACTTTATTTTTAAAGTATGCAGCACGATGTATCATTAGTATGGTCACCCTTTGCTACGTTGCAAAGTTTTACCGTGTAAGCCTTGTTTCAGAAAATCGTGTATCGAGATCACGTACAAAACTGACTCGATAGCTTGGAGACCTATAAAGCTTTCCTGTCTATACTATCAGCAGAACACCATGGATGTTATGCTTAGGAAGCGGACTTGATAATAGAATTCCAATATTATGTAGGATCTAACGGAATAAGAGTACCAAATTCGGTATTTACTTTGGCATCGTAATATCTTTATTAGCAAAGAAAATTACATCAAATAATAGAAACAAATAGAAACTAGTATTTACAATTGAAACAACTGATCCATATCAATACCCGTAGCCTACCGAGGCTCCGGGTTTTAAAAAAATACCTGAGCGTCTGGTCGAAGCGACGCGTGAGCCGAAAGAGCTGGTGAGTATATGGCGCAGCGCATCAGCATTGCCATAAAGCGAGGCAACGCAGCCAGCGTCATGGGGACGCTTCTGACGGGTATTGATATACCCCCACGGACCTAGGGTATAGAATAGACTCCAAGGGGAGCAAATGCGCAGGCTTTGTCGAGACCTGCATATTTGCGCCATAGACATCGTAATTGCTTTAGAAATTCAGATGTACTTAAATCGTGAGAATTATCACTTGTTACTTTGAAAGTCTGATCAAACACAATAGATTTTTTAAACCTAATAATACCTTAGCGAATTCTCAGAACAAAATCGAATTATTCAAACAAAGCTAACCAATTCAGACGAAAGTAATGAGATCTGAGAATTTAAAGCAAATTTTCTTTTGATTCCATCTGATATCGCAATCCGAAAATGTAATCATAATACAAAGGCAAGACATTGATCTGAAACTCCCACTCACAAACAATGAACTTTCTCTATTGATCCCGAATAGAAGTTATGTAAGAAAGAACTGCTTACATAAGAAGCGGGGAACGAAATCTTTGAAGCACGGGAAACGAAAAGTGAAAACTGTCGCAAACAAAATTGACTTCAAATACAAATAGATAAAACTTAAAATAGAAAATCCGATTTGAATAGGTAATCAATCAGTGAAGCAAAATGTAGTGGTAACGTATATCACGTTACACGATAAACATAATATTGTTTTCAAGACCTCATGTAAATGACCATGAGCAATGACTGTAACGATCTAATAAGCAATATTACTTTCAACGATAACAAACCTTCAGTAGCAGTGACTATAGAAGGCAGCCATATTATCGAAGTTAATCTAGTTATACAGCGTGTGACAGTATCCAATGGAGTTGAATAAACCACGGGAGACGCTGCTGATAATAGCAAAGGGACCGGTAATAAAGCAGCAAGTACTTAAAGGAAGATAAACCTGTCCACGACGTGCCTCGTAAACTAAACCCTAGCATCTTCAATTATTCTCTTGTTTTTATTATGAGAGACACTGGAGACATATCTATGGTAAACGAGATGAAATGTCAGTCTTTGCAGAGGCTAAATTAGGCCCATATATTAATGTTATCTCGTGATCTAAGAACTGCTTACAGGTGATATTTATAGCTCACGGGAGGATGTTTTCTGGGGTAGGAGATCCATTAACATGACATAATTTGCAATGTATGAAAAAGTGAAGCATCAGCCCGAAAAAAGTACTACTTTTAGGATTGAATTATCGTTACTCACTGAACTTAATTAACCCATGAACTCATTGCCGTAATTACGTTAACAATGGCAATGAGTACCTATAATTAAAAAATTAATAACTTTCCTTTCCATCCAATTAGTTTATAATGATCAGTCCACAGAATCAATAATTAAAAACTTTTTTTCCATCAATACAATACATTATCATAAAAAAGGTCAAATTCTTAAAATTAAACACTACGGAAATAAAGTGGTATTTTTTTTTATTTCTGTCGCTTCGGTATGTAGACTAAAGTAATCGCTTCTTTGCTTTAGTCTACATACTAAAGCGACAGAAATAAAAAATACCACTTTATTAGAAGGAAGAAACCTTTAGCCTCTTAGTTGTTATTTTTTGAGTTGGAGCAAAACCCGTTGCCAAACTTTTTTATCCTCTAGCCTAGCTATCCTAATCCTAACTAACATTATAAATGCGAAAGTGTATTTGTTTGTTTGTTCTTCCTTCACGCCCTAACTGTACCCTAACTTAGCAAGCAATCGACTTGATTTTTGGTATATTTAGATTTAGTTGAAAAGATGGAGAGTAACATATAGGCTACTTTTTTGTCCTGGTAAAACACCAAATTTGCATGGGAGATTTACGGGAATAATTCCCTCTAGAAATGGGAAATTCGAATTAAACGCGGGTGAAACTGCGGGGAACAGCTAGTAAGCTGATATTTTATAGTAAACCTTTTTGCATATGTTTTAAGTTTTTACAATTTGTTTCAATTTATTTACTGATAATTTTTGCTACAGTTTTGTTGTAGAAGCGTGTACATTGCTTTTTAAAAGATACCTCAATTATTTTTGTGTATTACAATCTTCTTGTTATTCACTTTTATTCCACGATTTATGTTTGGAGTTCAAATGCTGACAAGGATGTACCTACATTAGGCGAATAATATAATAAATAAGTTTAAGAATTGTACTTTTTTACAAGAGAGCTGAAATTTGACTTCATAAGTATGTTTGAGTGAACAACCACTGAAAACCAGCGTTGTGATTGCTCCCCAAGCTCCTTCGGCAAACGGGTGGCAGTACCACTGTGGTTGGATTTTATTTGGATGCACTAAAAATTATACTCACGAAATAACACACCATATATTATACAATGTACTAAAACCACCTACTATACTAACTCATTCTTAAGTGTGCTCTCTAAGTCTCGTGTAAAATCAGCACACTACTTTGTCATTAATGTTGTGCATTAGACAAGTCACAGAGTTATTTCTTACCACTAAAATTCCACACCAAATACTTTCCTCTGGCGGCGACGCCGACGCCGGCGACTCACCAAAGTAATAAGTTCCTACACAATTTTCTCGCGAATGCACGCCACGTTCCGCCAGAGCGATCGATAGTGACTCACGCACGAAGCGGTCATGGCCATTGTCTCATTGGATTCTGAATCAACTATTTACACAAACAGATAAACGACAGACAGAAAGACGCTGTTTACTTGGATTCAATTAATCGAATAGTTCTGATTTTAAGAATTGCCGGCGAGATTATGCCGTACATGGATGGCTGTAGGTATATGCTGCATGAACATATGCTTAAAGTTATAATTCTAATGAGAAAGTCAAAAGATACAGAACCTACAAAGAGCAAATACAGACGTTCAAGAAAGATACACATCTCAAAGCATTAATATGAATTCAAAGGTAGTTATAGACCACACGAACGAAAGAAAAGAAACAGAACAATCGCTGAGCAGTATTAAGGTAAGATTAGTTTCTCAAGACATTTTGCATCATAAATAATACGCGTAATGTCAGGAAGGCGTCACTTATTAACCGAAAGCGACCATTAATATTATAAACTGCAAGTGAAAGAAAGCAAATGAAATGAACTATCACGTAGGTCGTAATAACGCCGTGTCCGATGTAAAGATAAATCTAAATTATAAAAATTATAATGAAGAGATAGATGAACTATGAAACGGAGAGTATGACTTTATTACCGGTAATTTCGGAACGCAATAAGTTATTATAACAATTGAAGTTAATGTTAAAAAATAAATCAGAGAATTAGTTTTGAGAAGCTTTCGAAGACGATTATATTAGGTAGGTACAGTAGTTACTAATGTTAAAAAAGTAAAGTTATTTTTATCTTTGCGGGCCGATTATTATATGCTTCCCCGTTAGACACGACACGATATTTGACTGGCCCTCATAACTTGGATACTTTCGATGTAAAAAGAAATTAATGTATCATAATGTTACTTTTTTCTCCAATGATGTAACCAACTCTTCAAAGACAGCGTCTGTTTTTGTGCTTGACTCAGCGATAGATTTCTAGATATTAGAACAATTAACAGACTACAAAACAAGCAACCAACTACGAGAATAAAAACTGAATTAGAGTCCAGTGAAACTAGAGTTCTCTGAGTGAGCCATTCTTTTACAAGAAGCAATTACTTTCCCTTTTTAATTTCTTCTTTAAACATTCTTTATTCCCCTGCAGTTATCAGTATTGAATCTAAAATTTGTTATAGTACTAATCGTATTTGATGATAGATTAATTGGTGTTTCAATTTCTCTTTACGATTTATTGTTCACGAGATAATAGTTAAAAGGAGTAGTCGTTCGTAATGTTTCCTTGCGTAAGCCACGTGGGAGGGCTTAGCATAAATTTCATTAAAATTTGATGTCACAACAGCATCCAGTGGTCGTTCGTTATATGGAAAACTGTGCCTACAATATGAGACTAAAATTTCAAGGGTACGTAGATGCCCAGAAAGAATTTAATTTCGAAACAAGGGTTTATGTACCTTGATAAGTGAAAAGGGACTGAACGATTAGGTATGGTTGCGAGAGGAGAAAGTAATGAAAAACAGGAAACAGTGTAGACATGACAAAAGTGATCAACCATGGAGGATCATTCAACTTGTCAAGGACAGGGCTTGAAATAGCCATTTGAATGTGCGTTTACGCGGAGCAACAAAAACTTGAAGTTTATTCTAAGCCTGTGGTTGTTAAGTTGTTGCTACGAAAAATTCGATAAGGCAAAGGCAATAAAGTCATTTAGATTCGTTTAGTAATCATATCGCCCTGATCCTTAAATCCTTAAATCATCAACTATGTACTGAGTAATTTTAGGATTCAGTTCAGAATACTTGTAAGAGATTACCAAAATTTATTGATCGGAGAATAATAAATAGATTTAAGCCTCTAGGTTTTGCAGCTCGGCAGAGAAATGAAAACAACGGAAAACGTTCCGAATGTCGTTTCTTAAGTTACAGATTAGTTCAATTCAATTCAAATTCAAAAAGCCTTTATTTAACAACCTTAAAAATAAATAATTTCTAATTTAGGTACAATATTATTTGTTAAGACATCGGTGTGGAAATTGTAGTTATTCAGTATCTAGATTGTTATGCCTTTCAGCATAGGATTAGTTAGAAGATGTTTTTTCTAGGATTTGATAATTTAATATTTTATTTCGATAAATTAAATAAATAAACAGTCAAAACAAAGATAGGACCTAGATAGTGTGATTGACGGTTCGCCTACGGCGACGATATCTTCAGGAATGATAATGCATTACAAGTCAATCAATGTTCAGGATCTCGAAATTCGTTAGGCATAAGTATTATAACTGTACAGATAGAAACACAAATGGAATTAAAAGATACAAAAATAATCGACAATGTAGAATGCAGGGGATATGCAAATAAAAACAACATGCCCCATCTCGATCACAAATAGCTCAACCGGTCCATCGAGCTCGACAATTTACTGTCTAGTTAGGTAGGTAGGTAGGATACATGACAAGATAAGCTGTAGCCAATGGAAACCCATGTATTTTACTAGATTATGTTGCAAGATTCAGATTTTTTTATACCCTGTCTATGATGCTAGATTTTACCAACAACGTCTAAATTTGTATGGAGTTAATAGTAAGATCTCCCTTTTACTAAAAATTGCATTTCAATACCTGCCAGCCACGCCGGGTCAAAGACCGCTGCTGGTAGCTATTCCGCGAGTGCACAGGTGCATTCCCGATTGTGACCAAGTGCGGAACGGTCACAGGTATCAGGCAGGTGTTCCTTTGAAATTGAGCACTACGTCTTACGTCATTTAATGTGAAATTAAAAGAAAGCACCTATCGGACGTTTGCTTCTGACTGATAGTGAATGAGGTGGGAAGTAGGTAGTCAGGTTGTTTTAACGCCAACTTTGTTACAACAAAATGGAGTTTAAAATTTGAAAAATAGTCAACGACGAAATCGATGAACGTGAACAGGTCTGAGACCATATTTATTAATACCTACATTAATAAATATTGTCACAGACAGAGTGAACCTTACAAAATAGTTAGTAGTCGTCGTTAGATTTAAAAATGAAAGCCACATGCAATGTTAAGTAATTTTTGTCGTTAACCACAATGCGGAAAACCCTTAAACTTTAAGAGCGAAGGCTAATCAATCAAAACGTGGAAGTAAATGTCGAAACTGGTGTTAAGACGAGAGTTCAGGGTAAGGGTTCTTACTCAAGCCAATTAATCTGACTAACTGCACTATTTTGACTACAACGCGAGACAAACTAGGCAGGAAGAAAAATATATGCTAGAAACTATGTTAGTTGGGGCTGATAATCTTGGCATAGGTACTAAATTTCTTCTTGTTTCCGCATTTGGTCTCGTATTTGGCCCATATTTTGTGAGATAAGCCAATAATCGAAATTGATTGATTCTTATTATAGAAATTCTGTGTCAATCAAGGCAATGTCGGAATAGTAAAATATCGTTCTAGTCTAGAACTAGCGCCAAATTTAGAAGTTTCAAAAAAGTAGAAAAATGGTTGATTGTATCGATATCCAAGTCTTTATTCTGCCCTCGTTAATGTTCACGGTCGGACGACACCCGCGACTCCGTGCCAACAGGCGCGATGCGCAAAGGCAGCCTAATGTCTCTGTAACACTTCCTTTGCTTCTGTGTTAGTAAAATAAATATCAATTGAATATGTAAAACAAACATTTTAATGTTGACATTACATTATGATTAACTTTTGAAGTATTACATTTTCATATATTTTCGGAGTGAAACCAAAACATTGATACCTACAGCTACAATAGCACTGAATTTACTAGACCGAATGCTAAAAAGTTTGCCCTCAACCAACAACTCTAAAATCTGCCTTTGCGCTCAAATTTTATCTATTTCTTGGTCCGTTCCTGGACAGCAGACTAATGAATAATGATTAATCTAGTTTTACTCAATGTAAGTTAAGTAGGTACCTATTATACACAAACTGTTTGTATCATTAACCACATTGTTAAAGTAAATGCCTTCATTCTAATAATTAGTGATTATTTTATTTAATAATTAGCACCCTAGTCGCCTGAAACACATGATTACACCTAGTTCAGGCTAAATAGTTGTAGTTTGCTTTTTTTTTATTTACACGAGTTTTTTTGAATATTTTTTTTCTGTTTAAGTACTTTTGTGTCACTTTCATAAGTGTGGCAGAGATGAAGGTCACATGAACCACATTTTTTCCGCTGCCTTATTGTTTCTCTCTTTTTATGATTCCCTTGCCCATGTCCCTCTTCCAACTTCTATGAAATGTATTTTATCTCTATCTCTGCGTTTCACGTCGTAAAATTAACTAAGCCGTCAATTCATTTAGAATAAAATAATGATATAAAATTGAAATTATTAACTATATTTTTTTTAATGGAACTGACCTACAGTTTTGAGTCATTTCAGCAATTTTTTTCTTGTTTGGAAGGAATTTAGTTCACAGTTAATGTTTTTCTTTATTGTAAATACTGCATACAAATATGAATATGCATTCCATAAATAAAGTTTGCGTTGCTATCATGAGATCGACATTGGCAGAATTGCATCAATCCAGATGCAGCAAGGAGTAGAAGTTAACTTTCCCATATACATTTGAATGTAACTAAAGATACAATAAAACTTCACAAAATACTAAAACAATGGTTAGTACAGCATGTTCTTATGACTCATGCATGTGTCAAAGCATGTTTTGTTGCTACGCAAAAACATTGGCTCACATCCAACACTACAAAGTGTTATTGTTTTCATAATCTGACAAGAAATGTTAGTTTGTTCTACTAATGAGAATTAAATTAGCTCTCTTATCATTGTTTACCATTAGTATAATGCCTCAGAAATGGGAAATAAACAAGAGAAAGACAGCATTTTAGATGTGAAAGCAAGTTCACAAAGACCCGTTTTGAGGAGAGTTGCATGAGATAGAAAACAGGGGAAACTGTTGGACAGAGGTCTAGCACACTGTGCTAAGAGGTACCTATCATGTATTGTTAAAACTTTATCAAAATTGAACACCAATTTAACAAGCAGAATAACCATTTTTGTATAATTTACACAATCCTGCAGGTTAAGGTGAACATCGTATGTTCAAAGGTTTTGTGTGTATCAAACAAAAGTGTGTTTATAGCAAATCCTATTTACCAATTGAAGACAAAATGATTTTAGTTGCCTATTCAGGAGATAACCAACATGGCATGTTATTCCTATAGAAATATGTTAAGAAGGTTATCATATTTCTTTATAGGAATAACATAGCTTCATGACATCATTTAACATATTTTGTTGACTCATATCAAATACAACACAGCAGATTATATCCACATTGCACTGGCATTGATATAAAGACTGTTTGGAGTTGACCTAGGCAAAGGCAACAATGTGACATTAGCCAGTAGTAATGTTACCTACATATTTAGAGTTAATTTTTAAACTGAGCCTGTGTAAACACCCTAACAAAGAGTTTGAAGACCTAGCCTTGAATATCATACAAAGGCTATGGTAGTAAATTAAAGATTTTACTATTTACTTGTGAATCAATAAGTAGTGTACCAACAAGCTCAATGATGTCTGATTATGAAGTAGAAAAAAGTGAAAAGGAAGATTTAAAGGCAGAGCCACTTTGTCTTGAATAGTACGAAGATATTCATCAGTTCTACACTAAATAATAGACCCAGTTATTGCGATTAGTCATCAAAACTGAAGGAAGGTAGGTTTTTGACCAACATGATAAAAACTTGGATTATCACTACAAAATGACTGCTTTCAACATCCTACTAAATGAAGTCGCAGCTGTATGGCTTTTAAATCAAAATTTAACCCTATGACGAGAAGAATATGAAAAAACATATCTGAATCGGTCTTCTAGTCGGAAAATGGCGTTACAATTTCTCGAATAAATTGACTTCTGTAGTGCAGTAAATGGTACAAACTATTGTAAATTAGCATAGCCACTAAAGCTATAGCATCTGCAAATGAAAATACACAGAGAAAACCAAAGAAAACTGGAAAAATAACTCACCTTTCTAAATAAATTGACAGCAACAGAGCACCACAAATTCACTTTAGCAATCAAACTTCAACAATACAATACTACCAACATTTGAAAATAGCTTTTTGACAAGCGATGACGGGCTGTCATAGGGATGAACTAAACTTGGCCGGTTGACCGGTTATTTTTACCCGGCTAATTATTTTGTACAAGGAACTCATCTTCTACTGACTAAATTGTGATTTATGTGACAATGAGTTTCCTTTTTATCTGTGGCATACTACTAACTAAGGCCTACTTTGTGAAAAGTTTGGAAATGAGAGAATAAAATACAGAGTTTGATGCAAACGAATTTCAAGTTCTGTACCCGTGTACCACACCACCATTTTTCTGTCACTGTCATTAGCATGACACTTGGTGTGTCAATGTCAGGTCAACTTTGTGTCAAGTTGAAATATTTCTTTTACTTTTCAGTCACATAACATTCAGCATTTCAGATTTTCAGAATCAGTTCCGTCCGGGCGAATTCAGTTTTCGTTGATTTTCAGCGGTGTGATAACGTTTAATCAGGTTTCTATCAAAATTTTGTGTACAAAAACTGTAAAAACGTGTTTTATCTGCTTTGTGGGTGATATAATAATTATGCTAACAAACTTGGTGTCGTCATTTGCGGTCATTGTAACCCTGTGCTGCATGAAATCCTCAAAATTTCCGATGACCACTTTCATTTCCTTCCGTTGTTGAAAAATGCTTAATCCTTCCTTGAGTATAGCTGTGTACTTACTGGGTGTTCTGTGGGGGGCAGTGTTTATTCTCTGCTGGGTAACTATACGCACTAGGCATAACATAGGTAAAATCGCTATTTTAGTAGCAAGCGTAATTACTGTACTCGTGCTAACCTTGCCAAAAATAGAGATCCAGTTGATTGCCAACCAGTTATGGTATGATAAATATGTTATGGCTCGCTACTGTACCCTCTCCTTTCTGCTGATAAGTGTTATCTTTGGTTCTGTTTGTGTATATTACTGTCATTGTATTGAACCTAGGGAAAACCTGAAAGTAAAAACTTTTGGTAGCTACTAAATACTGGTCGAAGACTCGCTGGTAAGTTGTGATTATGTATCATACATAACTGATATTGTAGTAAATTGTATGATTATGCTAGTCATAGATTAGGTAATTTGTCTGTAAAATCTATGTTAGGTAACTGTTGGACAGTGTTTGGATTAAACAAGGTAAATAACCAGACAGAAAAACCCCTAAATTTACAAAAGTATAAAGGCCATAGGGCAGGCCACTGTTGCAAATCTGGCTACATATGAGGATGATCATATGTTATTTTATTATTATGAACAAAATAATTTAACCATTGAACGGTTTGTGATACATATCATAAGCTTTTTATTAGTGCCTCTGTAACAGTTTAATTTTTTCTAGTTTAGGCAGAGATGCAAAGTTGCTCTTGGTGACCAATTTCTGTTTTTGCATCTCTGATTCTAATTTACAATTTGTAATAACTAAGATAAATTTATCAGCACTATGAAACAGTTTATCAAAATTATCTTACAATAATTGTTATCTCTTGTTTAATATACATTTATCTATTGTCTATGTTTGAGTTTTATCTTATAAGACTGAGTTCCTCTTGTTATCTATTAATAACGGTTTTGTCTGCTTGTGTTGATGAACTTAGGTATAACTACAACAAACTTGAAATCATACACCGTAGATAATTTTAAATACCTGAAAGTTCCTACTTTGTTTGAACTGCAAAGTAACTACTTTGTATTATTCATGTATGCTTCTAATTACCGTTTCATTACTAACTACATTCATAAAACATTACTAACATTGTGAACTAAACTCTCCTTTGTTCTGTTGCTGTATGAATTTGACTCTGAAGTCATAATCCCAAACCTATCCTTTATTACATACATTTTTACATGTACTCTACTTATTTTGTGGGTACGAAATACTGTTTAAAATGGTCCTGCATAATTATTTTACATATTTGTGTAATTGCCAGCATAAACAAGAAAAAGCCTCCGAAACGTCAGGTTATAAACAAAATATAAAATATACGCGATCAATCCGGTTAAAACAGTGTTTTATTATGAGTTCTCGCGAAAATAACCTTAGAATATACTATAATTAATAAATTTTTTATTCACAGGAAAGATGTCAAATGTAATTTGCCAGGGCCTCCGGTCCCCAATCAGGAGCCTCTCGAGACTGAGGAAAGCCAAGGCTTTATCTACTTCGATAGTCCACAATGAGACCATATTAGTCAAAAATAATGAGGAATTTGTTAATAAGGTAAGGAAATTAATATTCCATATTTATAGACATGCCGGTCACGAAGCCCCCCGTGGCGTCACGGCGAAAGAATCGACCCGTCTCAGGCCCGTCTCTTATTATAATACCCACACGACTCTAGTCTCAGAGACTATTCGCCGTGGAGTATATCACGTACATTTAAATGGAGACTCGCAAACTAAGATACCGGTATCCTACGCGTTCTCTACTGGTCTATGCTAAGAAAATATCTATCATCTTGGTTTAGTTCGCTTGCTGCAACAAAAGCTCTACAATTTATGTTTCTTTCAAGATGAGGATGAATCCAGTTTTTTTTTCTTGCGCTGATGTATTCTGTTTCTTTAAAAACATAACTGTTAGTGCTTCTTCGTCACTAGAATAGGCTACTTGACTACTACTGGGAAATAATTCTAACGTATTGTCTGATAAAAATAATGCAGTGTAATTAATATTTCTTCAAGGCCAATCGTATTAGTTTGAAAACTAATTTTAAAGTTTGTATAAAATAATACCGCGCCAAAACGATAATTTCTGTCATTGCAACCGTGTTCCAAGCTATGACGTCACCCTGCCACACCACACCTAACAAGAGTGTGGCGTCACTTGCGATCCAACCAAATACTAATAGCGTTTTCGGTCACGTGATCATGTATCACAAAATGTGTAATTTTAATCCCATTTTTTACATAAAAAAGGCATTTTTAAATGAAAATCACCTGATTACGCTTTGTTACGTTGTCACTGACTAGGATGAAAACAATTTGGAATTTATTTATAATGTAGTCAAATAGCCTCTCGACTAGTATGTAGATATGTCCTCTCAATCAGATATGTGCTGCAAATGTCGAAATCGTTCGAGTCTCGAACTAGTTCAACTAGTTCGATTAGAATTCAACTGATATTCGTCTGTAATGAAATGAGTGTCGAGAGTGTCGTATCGTAATGAGCGTAGAGTATCGTAAGAGTCGACAACTGAACGACAGTTAAGGCAGCAGCTGCCTTCTGTGTATTTTTAACACTTCTACTGCGATCTAACTAATCCGATTGCCAATGATGATAATGGTTAAACTCCCCTTGTTTGATGGAGGCTCATTCAATGGTAAACTTAATGTGTGCTGGAGTAACACAAAATGTTTAATGAACAATGGTAATATTCCAGGTAATGAACAGCGAAAAGGCTGTAATAGTTAATTTTCATGCTGACTGGTGCGAGCCTTGCAAGATACTCACTCCGAAGCTGAAGGAATTGATCGAGCCCCTGGACAACTTGGACTTAGCGGTTGTCGATGTCGAAAATAATGCAGATTTAGTTCATACTTTTGAAGTAAGTACAAGTACCTACCTAATAAGATTATGATATATGGTACCTGTTTAAGATAGAAATTTGTGTATAAGATGAAAATATTTAGTAACGATTCCGCGCAAAAATTTCTCGGATAAGAACTAAGTAGTTTGTAGGAGGAAATAATTACACAATGAATAATCTTTCGCAAAGTATCGCATGAATCTATTATTTATTTAGATTATGAACTGTGGAAAGTGGTAACAGTCCTACTAAAGGTCTGTTGACCTACGCGGTATTCGCTACTCAAGATTCAAGATTTTTATTTTCCATCATGTTGTACAATAAAGGTCTTCGAATTAGGTAAAGCTTCAACATGAGCCCGGGTGCGGAACTCAGAGCGGTACCGTAGCGGTTTCTAGAATCACGGGGTGTTTCTGACCCCTAGGGGATCAATTTGTAGATAACGATTTTTTAAATTTCAAACATGTTTTTTTTTTAATTTCGTTTCTCAAATGTTTTTTTGCTGCTTTTTTTTTGACAAAACCAGTGTTTAGTCTAGAATTTTTACAAAAAATATATGTAAATCCTTAGAAATTTCAAAACAATAGTAATAATAATGTAAGAAACTTAAATAAATAATACAAATATAAAGAAAATACTCTTATTTTAAAAATTGCGTGATTAAAAAAAAATAGAATAAAAGTGGATCCCCTCGGTGTCTAAAATCACACCTTTTCGGCTTCGTACAGATGTTTCATCACACCCTGTATTTAGTTTAATTTTTTTATGAACTTTACTAATATACTTCCAGGTGAAAGCGGTGCCAGCGGTAATAGCAATCAAGAACGGCCTAATCGTCGACAAGTTTATCGGCTTAGTCGACGCGGATATGATCACAGGTCTTATAGACAAAATGTCGGGGAAAAAGAAGCCCGAGTCTTAGAAACTTTGCCCTTGTATAAGTAGGAATTTTTAGTGATTAGTGAAATATTGACCTTACAAAAAAAGAAGTAAGTTCCTAAATTTTTTCCGGTTCTTGAACCCGCGCCCCACCCTGGGACTTATCTTAGAGATACCCAGAGTGTGAGGTAGTACATATACACTATAATAATGAAAACCTTAGAATTGGCCTTACAGATTAACTCTTGACTTCTTTCTTAATGGGAACATTGTTTTGCCACTTTTCTACCAGTGTCCGTTTCATAAAAATTTCATTGTCATGGAATGGAAGCGTGGTTTGAAGTACTATTCATTGATAATTAGCCGAACTCACTTTAGTGTTTCTTTCAGTGATAAATGCATGGTAATAATTTATTAATTTATTGATAAATGCATGGTAATAATTTATTGATAAATGCATGGTAATAATTTATTCATGAACTTGCTACCTGCCCCAGCTTCGCATGGTTAGAGTAGTTTAATAATGTATTTCCCATTTTTTTACCCATTACACAAGTCCACCAAATTTTGGGTGGAGGCGAGATGGATGATGGTGCGTAAATTGTGCAGCATTAATAATCTTCGTTGTAAGTCGCCAGGGTCAGTTGTTTGTGGCAGCCTAAGTAGCCCGGTGATTCCTAGCACCCCCTGCCCCGCCGTTACCATTAAGACAGGGCGCTATGGCGCTCATTAGGGGAGGCATTTGTCCAGCAGTGGACTAATACAGGCTGATGATGATGATGAGTAATCTTCGATAGATAAATAATGCTGGACAATGAGCCCCCACGAGGCCAATATTTCACTATTTGTAAATACGCGAACCTGACTATTACAATGTACAGTAAATCTTTTATCGAATTTTGTTTTTGTTCATGCCATATTTTTTAACGAAATTTTATTATTTAGAATTTAGGGTTTTTGAAATGTACTAAGATATTATGCCCCGTCTACACAAGGGTGTCTACACAGTTTGCAGGCACTAGTTATTATTCTATATTCGAAACTTTGGAACACTAGTGAAGAAGGGACATAATACATGTTTAAGGAATACATAGATATTTAAACTATTAGGTGATTTAAAAGTGATGTATAAATGAATGTTAGGGTTAACTTCGAATCTAGTCAGTAGTGTTGGAAGAGGTTAAGGACAAGCGCGACTCGAACTGCTCTCCCTGAAGAAGTTAAGGGAAGAAACGTTGTTGTTCTTGATTCTTTCAACATAAACAAGGTTTGTTGTTAACCCGCTTACATTCATAATTAGTTTGTGTAGTTTATATGTATATTAGTTATTGTCAATGTATATTATTATTATTAACTCGTTTTTTTTTCAGATTTACAATCCATAAAACATACAAAATAGGTACTTATAATATAACTACTAGTATAAATTTACCATTATTGAATAGATAGTTGCAATAAATAACTTAATAAAACGTTACTACTCCTCTAATAACGATTTGATAGCCAATTTCTATCAAATGCTTATGAATCGAGGGGTTATACATAGAAAATAATAAGCATAGACAAATAAATATAAAAATAAAAGATAATTATCTCCAAAAATAAATAGATATTTAGTAACATATATATATATAGTAAAATTGAGTTGAAAAGTAGGTGTAGTCCGTTTACTATTCCAAACTTGCGTTGAGCTTTACAGAATAAATCTAGATAAATATTATAATGTACTAAAGACATTCTAGTCTTAAATTACACAACTCTAGTAATGGAATGGATGCAATACGACTGATTGTAGAGTCAAAGCCGTGAAGCCACACGCAACTTTATATTTTACGGACTATACATACATTATACGTTTATTATGTATATGTCGCCGCCAGATCGTAGAATCATCCCGTTTGTAGAATGGCTAGGCTATTCCGATTGGAAAACGGCGGAAGTAAATTAAATGCCTATGCCAATGTCCAACAATATCACTAAAGGCCACTTGGACACCTAGTCGAATGAAAAAGAAAAAATAGATATTTCCAACCAATCAGCGTTCGTTTTGTAATCCGCCTAGCCAATCTACAAACGGGTTGATTCTACGAACCGTCTGCGACATAGACATTAGACTGTGACGAATGGCTTGCTTAGCGCCTTACGAGTACTTATTTGGCAACTAGCGATGGCGTCAAGCGCGCACGTTCTACGTACTAAAGGTTCTAGGTGCTAAGCAAATCGTCTGGCAGTGCGTTTGTACCTTTTTATGTACGATTCCCACTTGCCGGGCCGCATCAGAGCGCAGCGCGTTGCAGCGGATGCACGCGCCGGCAACCGACCAGAGCCGCCTGAAGGCTAATCCTCTGGAATCTGAATGCATGTGCGCGCATCCGACGGCAAGATCTCATGAAGCGACCAAGGCCCGTATTATGAAAGCTTGCTCAGTCATAGATTGTGTTTGAGTAACGCGTATTTGCCGCGAGCAGCCAAAAACCGCCGAAAGAAGCCGAGAACAGCCGACCGATCGCTGTCGGGTCGCAGGGTTTGGGCGCAGCCGGTCGGCTTTAAAGCTCAGTAAATTGCATGCAAATATAGAACATAACTACTTTATGGATGTCAATTTCCTCCAGTAAATTGTAAAATGCGGCCCGACGCGCGCTGGTAAGGGAGAATCGTACATAGTTCAATATGTAATGTTTTAAAGAGCTTCATGTGTTGTGTATAGGTGCTTAACTATTCCCTCCCTTGGATGTTTAGTATACCCTATTTTAAAATATTTGATGTTATTGATTCAAAATATTGACAAATTGTTAACTTAGACAGTTATGACCTAAGGTTTTTGCTATTTTAATAGTGCGTGAGCTTCTTACTGGGGCAATATTCTAAGAAATTTAAAAATGTCCCCAAAATTAATTTTCTACTTCGACGGGGCTTTTACCTGCAATCCTCCCTCAGTACGGGATGCGCTGCCAATTGCGCCACGAGGTCAAGTGGCGTAGGAGTCGAGAGTTTGTACTCAAGCTTCGAAATTCAGATTTTTTTAGGACATTATTAAATTTCTTAGTTATGACCTAACCTAGCATGAAGGCAACGAAAGACCTGTTTAGATCTGCGCGATATTTGCTACCAAGAACGGTAAGTTTCGCTTGGATTTCGCGCTGTCCGCGGTATACCGTATTTTAGTGGCAGTAGCATCACCACGGATACCCACACGGACTTGCTATCGCTCGGGGGAGCGAATACCGCGAGTGGATCTGAACGGGCCTTAATTTGAGCCATATAAATAATCGCCCTAAATGACGGGATCAAGCGTTTTGTAGGAATATAAAGACCAGTTGATAAGTAATCTTCAGACGATACAATGACGATGAAAAGTGTTATAACATTATCTATCACACTGGCGATTTCCGAGCGATTTCAAAGCGAGGCGATAGCGCAACGTGCTCGCGACGTGCGGTTTGAACACTGGCGTAGCCGGCGCTAATCGCGGCGTGCTCGCTTCGAACTCGCTCGGAAATCAATAGTGCGATAAGGCCTTAAGGTTCAATTTTGTCTGGAAACGCTGTAATAAATCCTTGTAAGAGGCAAATTGCACTAAGTCGAACTACAGCCAATAAGCGCTCATTTAGTGTGACAAGGTACTAAACTACATTTTATTGCAAGCGATTGTAAAAAATACGATTTTAGAGAAGCTTCTTTAGTAGTAGGTAAGTAGTGTGCGAATTTAACTAGAATCTTATTCGACCAGCATTGGGTCCATTTTACCCTGCACTTATGCCCTAAGTAACCAAAGGGCCCAAAGTGGTTTTGGCCTGTAGATAGGTAGTAGGTACTTTTTATTTAGATCATACTCAATAGTCTTTGGATAATAATTACCGATTTAGTAGAAACTGAAGCCTCATAGTTAGTGTAAGCTTTATTTTTTTATGGATTTGATTTGTATGATTTAAATGAAATATCCATTTAGGGAATTATTTGGGCGCTAATTTTGTACCTATGTAAAAGATAGTAGGTATAATACAAACTATTGTATCGAATTCTTTCAAATTTCATATTATATAATATATTTTCTGAAAAACTGAATATTATCTTTCATTTATTTAAATATGTACCTACCTAATCATACACAACTTTTTATTATAAGTAGGTACAAACTACCACAAATAAAATGCACCTATAAAACATAAATGCAAAAAAAATGAAATGGGCGGCCTTATTGCAAGGTTTTTTGCAGGCTGATTTCTGCCTGATGGGAGTCTTTCCCAGCTTTCTCAAACGGTTTATAATTTGATTCCCTTAGCTAGGTCAATCATAAAAGTCGCATCACAGGGTCTATCTTTACATGCGCTTTGCAGAACGAAAGCTTGGCTAACTAGCTTAGCTTAAGCTCTCGTAGCTACTGGACGCAGTTTTACAAACCACAGCTTGGTTTAGGCTAATGCCAAACAGCTTAGAGGCAATTTAAAAATATTCTGAAATGCCTTTTTAGGTATAAATAAAACAACAAATCTCCATGTACCATTTTAATCGTGGATAAACCGGATATCATTTTGTACCTCCCTATAAAGAAACTATAACATTTATACGGCGGCGGTTTTCACTTCTCACTCAAACTAAAGACATTCGCTCAAACTGCTTGACTGCCTTTCTGTACCCTTGTGAGTGAAAGATTCTAAATATATAAAATCTTTAGAAAAATTTGCTTTATTATAAACCAGCTTCTGCACACGGCTTCGCATTTGCTTTTCCGGGATAAAAAAAAGCTTATGTCCGTCCCAGGGATACTGTCTAACTCCCTGCCAAATATCGCCAAGACCCGTTTAGCCGTGAATAGGTATGGCAGGCAGAATTACTTTCGCTTTAAATATATTAGTCATAGGTACTAATCTCCTTTTCAGAGGTTTCTCTATAGTCTACCTAGAGAATTGGATTCTTTAATAAAATTTTAAGTCGATTAAATGTGTGTCACTGATTCGAATACGTAGATTAAACTATCAAAGGGTATAAGAAAGACGTCAAACAGAATTCCAAGAACGGTTCCATACAATTTTGAACTAGGTAGGCAAGCAAACTATTTAAATTACTAGTTGAAATGAAGTTGCACCTACCAAATTTTAATGGACGGATTATTCCTCCTTTTTCTACATACTTTTAAAAGTTTTATAAATGACAGAATACTCTCATTTTCCCCAAGCAATGGTTTCTATTAATATGTTGCCAAATTTAAACCAAAAATGCACTAAAAATCTTGCCGTCCCTGTCACAACAATGAAAATAAAAAGGATGGCATAACTTTTAACTGCTGCAACATTTTTTTCTAGTCTATTTTCAACTTTAACTATAAGAGTAGCATACGTTTTACATTAAGTATCGATTTTTTTCCGTGATGGCTTTTGTAGTAACAGCGAGTTCATATATACCCGACAGTTTTCCGGATTCCGTAAACGATAGTTTCCTTCCAGTAGTGAAGGATTCGTAAAACAATCGATCCTGTCAAAACGGATCCGCTCCGTAAATTAACCCTCAATTACAAATTTTGTTAATAGGGAAAATGGGACTACTCCAAAACTATGTAGATATTTGTATTATCGAACACATGATTGAAAACTAATATGATTTTATTTTACAACTATGATACAACTTCAATTTAACTAATTATTAGCGACTGATAGTGTAAAACCGCCTTCTTACTCAGCTTACTGACAAGAATAGAATCAGAGAATTTCTTGACAAGGTAACAACTTGTTATATCTCGATTAGGTCGTTCAAATTATATTAAAATCTTTCGATATGCTTTGAAATTCATTAAAGAACAGCTACAAGGCTCTAGACAGTCGGACTGCATTTCAACTGCAATTGGGCTGCACAATTGGTTTGCAGTTGAAATGCAGTCCGTCTGTCTAAAGCCTAACCCTCTTACTCACACAAATCTATCATCAATGGCTAATCAGTATTTTTTCGGTTTCTGCATGTCAACAGAAGAAAGCGAACGACTCTTAAGGTAGGACCACACTATTGTGGTGTGACGCTTTGGAAGCATACCTATCGGTTTCACAGATTATTACTGTGTGTATTGTGTCGCTGTTTTTGCACTTACGTAGATGACTTGTAAGGCCTATCGATGCTGTTGCAGTATGAAAATCGAAAAACTAACATAACATAGCACCGCCCTTTGTGAATGTAAAATTGTAAACCCAGTAATTGGGACACTGAGGACGCCTAGAGAGGCATGTACCAGCGTCAGCGAACTTCTGGCTTTCCTGCAGGAAATCGGGTGGTTAGACTAACCACTACCCACAAAAAGAGAACCATTGGGAGCCTTAGTTGCGGAAACCAGTCCAGAGACAAGTTACCCACTGATTGATTGATTGTGTCGTTTTACAAATGGGTTTAGTGATGACGCGACACGCACGACACACCACAATAGTGTGGTTCTACCTTAAGCTATTACTTAAAGTCGAGAGAGTTAGATAGGTACGAGAGCATTTTGCATTGCGATTTTCTAGGTATCAAAGTTGTCACTTGTCTAGAGTAATACCTCTTTACAGACAAGAAGATAATTACCTCAACAGTAGATGCGTAGGTACTTCCATGTGTACATATAATATCGGTTAGATACGCTCACGATTTTAAAATCAGTCTAAAATATATTAAGGCAACTTCAGAATACTATAACGGATTGTCCGCGTTTTCATCGTATTTTAAATACAATATTTTGGTTAGCATAAAACCGTTGGTAAGTAGTTTTTTTTCTCACTCAGGTCAGTAGAAGAAAAGAAACGACTTTTAGCTGTTGGGTCATGTTAGGAGAGGTTTATGAATAAGAGGTTGGATGAGAAGAAAATTCCGTATTCTTAATTTTGTAGTGCATTCATAAAGCGTAAGGAAAGAAATTGAAAATTTAAATTTTCAATTGGTCATCTTTGTCTTATTAAAAACCAAAACATGTCATCAATGACCTTACTAACAATTTGTTTTAAACTGATACTAAATTACGTGATAAATCAATGAAAACCCAGACAATCCTCGACACACAGTGCCACATAGCGTCGAATGCAGGAATCCTCTAAACTGTATACCATTTTCTTTGAAATTTATTGAATTTACTGAAATAAATCTTAAAATTTCAGCAAGAAATAATAAGGTTGTGGCCAATAAGAAATAATTATACAGAAATATATCAGATACCTAAAATTTCTGAATTGTTTGATCAATTTAATAGTTATTTAGGAAAATCGTTCACAGCTTTAGAGGTCGCATATAATTTGAAAATATCATGTAACGATTAGGGGAACATTTATATTTTCTTATTTAGCGAAATTTGATATTTATTTACCACCAGTTTCACATTTAGATTTATCTTACCATAAAACCAACTATGATAAAATATTTTAAAAGGTTTTTTAAAACTGAGAATCTGGAGGTTTACAACAGTTCCAACACATTTTGAAGACTCCAAAGTCAGGGCTTGGTTTTTGAGTAAGTTTGACTCGCATAAGCCCTGATCAGGGTCTACCATAGTCGTAAAACCGACCCCTGATTTGGTTCCAAACGAGTTTAGGGCTTAAGATAAGAATCTCGATACCAAATTTAAAGGCAGAAATAAATCAGTTCGCTTACTGAGTTTAAGTTTGCTAAACATTGCTCCCCATTAAATTCGTGAAACACAACGCTCTATATAAGATTTTGTTAATTTACTACATAAACAATACATAGATATACATCACAAGTACATAACTAACAACCAACAGTAACATATAGCACACACGAGCGAATTATTTTTTGATATTTTTAACGAGAATTACAAGAATTTTCAATTAAAATTTGCTCCGTGTGAACCTATCTTTATCTACATACATTTTCATAAATAATTTAAATACATAAAATCATTTGGCGTCAGAAAGACTAAGTATCATTTGGGAGAGATTTTATATAAAAAAACAAATTTAGACAAAAAATAACAAAATTAAAAAAGTTTTACACGAGTACATGATGTTTTTACACGAATGAATACACGATTAACATCTTGTTCTGTCTCATAAGTGCTGAAATGCATAAGTTACATTAAGAGATGATATATTTAGTGATTAATTTATACAATATTTACATTTATTATATACAATTTTAACTACCCACGCGAAAGGACGAACAAAACAACAATATCTAAATCCCGTTTCCCTATTTTTCGATAAAATTTATTTCTATTACCAATTTAACATTTTGTTTCAAAATACATACTCATAAATTTCCTAAGCTACTACCTATTTATTTATGAATCTTGAGTGGATAATTGGTTATGGGTATACGTTTATTTACAAGTAATCAGCTTATTCTACATTCAATATTTTATAGTAAATATACAATTGAACTATACTAAAGCCAACTCCACACCGACGCGGTGGCTGGCAGGGGCAGTGCTGTGGAGTTAGCTTTGATTTCATAAGTTTTCATAAGTCATATTGGTTATTAATAGCATTTCTAACTAATCAAATGAGTTCTCAAAAATCTTGAATGATATACCACCAAGAATCTGTGACCAGAGCTTTGAATTTGAACTCTCAATGGTATCGAGTCGTCTAATTTTAGTTAGACATAGAGGTATAATGGTACAGCGCCTCTACAATGCCGTGTGGTACCGGCTTAGAATTTGCACTACCCCAACTCTTCCGTGGGTGTCGTAGGAGGTTTTAGGGACATACACCGGGGGACGGGCAGCAGCGCCTCTTGCAGAATAGATCTACCACCGAACTGCGATCCCCAACCCGCTTGCCCAACGTGGGGATTATGATAATTACCCCCATGAGATAAAATTCAAGAAGGCGATTATTAGGGGGAGAGGCCTGCGTCCAGCAGTGGACCATTATAGGCTGTTGAGGTGAGGTGAGGTCTCTACAATGCGGACATGGAATTATCGAACGTCGATAACGTTCCGATACTATCCAAGAATCTAAAATCAAACTCAGGGTTCTGAATAGCGTTGCTCTAAATACTTATACTACTAATACGTAATTATTTGCGTTCAGCTTTAGTCCGCTCAGATTCTGATCAAGAGGCGAATGTTCAGTTTTGGATAAAAGCAGTCTATATATTTGATTATAACATACACTGTAAACCTTTCTTTCAATGATGTTTTCTCGCCTTATAATCGAAGTTAACGATTAAAGTATTTTAAAAAGCACCAATACTTTTGGTAGTGTTTAGTTGTCATAAAAGCCTCTTTGCATTGATTATTGTATTTTGCCAAGCTAAAACATCGGTTAGTGTTCGTTATAACTTTAAACAAGCGTTTAAGTCATTAATAGCTTGACAAAAAAGGCTTTTCATTAACTTTCTGTTTAATCATTTCAGTTC
Organism: Eupithecia exiguata; assembly: GCA_947086465.1. NCBI lineage: Eukaryota > Metazoa > Arthropoda > Insecta > Lepidoptera > Geometridae > Eupithecia > Eupithecia exiguata. Next base: position 1,637,881 of record OX352240.1, read on the forward strand.
CCAGTTGTTAGATAGATTTTATAAGAAACGATATAATCGAACCAGCAACAATCTTCATCTGAGGGCGACCTTCACCCACTCTGCCGTAAAGGTCATTCATGTAACGAACACATAGACCTATCCGATTAAATAAAGCTTTAATCGTTAAAAACAAGTTTTTTCCACGATTTTCATTCTTATTTTTTGTTGCTTAAAACTATTAATTTTTACAATTTTACGGTATGTATAAGCAAGGAACTAAAAACGTTTCAATCATAAGAATTTCATAATGCAATATAGACCTTATCACTATTGCAATAACGCTACTGAGGCACGCGCTGACAATGGAAGCTACAAACCAAAGGTGATCCTTTTCTAAAGTATGGTTTCTCTTTCTAATGCCGCCATCTTGAATGCATCGCGCGCCTGCAAAAAAAGAGATTTACCAGAATCAGAAACAATAGTATAATTTGAGTTTATGTTTATAACATAAACTCAAATTATTTTCGGCACACATGTCAGGAACCGAAAAATGCGCGTAAGTATAAAATGTTATAATGTAAGCATCGATCAAAAATGTCCGGCTTTGCCGGCCCCCCTTAGATTCACAATGCGCACGCCACAACCTTCAGTGGCAAAAGAGATACATTTTGACATGTTAGGAAAGCTTTTCAACTAGTGTCATTTTAGCGTTCAGACAAAAAGCATGGGTACAAAAAATGCAAGAATCACTCGTCCAAAGTGCTGAAAAAGGATGGAATTTCTTATTTTCAGTAAGTTTATATATATTTTTACCCGTATATTGAGATGTGAGTCATATACTTGTGAAATCAGCATAAAATATTGTTGTTTGGTTTGCCTATGTTAAAATATTAATTTTGTTCTAAATTGATAAATGGAGAGGCTATTACTTCTAATTTTTTTTTTCATTTGTAGTATGTATTAATATATTTTTCATAAAAATAAGTTTAATATTACTAGTTGATGATTTTTAAAATAATTAGTTGGCCCGCCCTAAAATTTCATTTGCGTAGACTCTCTAATAAAAGAAAGACTAGGTTCTTACCTACCTACCAGAAGTATGAATTTATAAAACGTTTATTTTTTTCCCGTAAAAAAAACTCGTGCAAAGCCGCAGACAGGAACCAGTTCTTTTTAATCTAGAGTGCCTGCCTGAAATTGTATTGTAAGTTTAAATTATTGTATGTCTGAAATGACCCTTTTGTATAAATGTTGAGACACCAATTTATAGTTTCATCAATAAATGATTCGTTATCTTTACCTGAATTCTGTTAATTAATCCTTATAGAAAATAAACTGAGTAGGTAGGTATATAATTCTCAGGTAGGTACCTACCTACTTACAAAATAAAATAAAATGAATTCGACTCCACCAATCTCTTGTTCCGTATGGAAAAAACTTGTCAGGCTCTGCGCAAACTGTCTGCGTCAAAACAAAACGAACCCAATTTTGAGTGACATTTTTGTAAGGCTCTAGGTATCTACGGGGGAGGCCGCGAACTCCTTATTTTTGATCGAAGAATGTAAGTGTTTGTTTTTCTAATATGTTTCTATTATTTGATTGTAATTTTCTATGTGAGTAAAGTATCTAAATGCAAAGATCCTATTAATTATTTGAAGTGCAACACGCACCTTGTTACCACGGCAATATAACTTTTAACAAATAATAGTCATAATAGTCGTTTATTCATAATAATTATTACAAGTCAATATTTGTGTAATTTGACCACAGTTGGAATACATTACAAAAATAAAAAAAAACGTATTGATTACAATTATATTAGTTATGATTACTAAATTCATTAATTATCTACTAATTAATGAATTTTATGGTCGAAGCGACGCGTGACCCGAGAACTGGTGAGTATCTGACACAGCGCATCAGCATTGCCATACAGCGGGGCAATGCAGCCAGCGTCTTGGGGACGCTTCCGACTGGTATTGAGCTACCTGTAGATTAGCTTTTTGCTTTATAGTGCGTGTCGATCTTGTTGCTTAGTTGGTTAGAGCGCACCTGTACTGAAGCTGAGGCGCGGGTTCGAATCCTGCCGATATCAAAATTTTGTGGAACTTTATTTAAATTTTCGTAGAAAACTACATGTAGATTGTTTGCAACAGTCTGCATTTAGCAATTTTTTTATTGTAAATACTAGTTCTAATGTATTTCTTTTCTTTGATCGTAATTATCTTTGTTAATAAAAGTATATACTAATTAACGGCACATAACAGTTTTAATTCAAATGCTGTCAATTCTCGCAGCATGTATGCCAAAAAAACTGTCATCATCATCAGCCTATGTTAGTCCACTGATGGACATAGACCTCTCGTAATGAGCGCCATAGAGCCCTGTAAAGAACTGTAAACTGTTATAATTCTTGGCAAACGGCTTACCATTGCTGTTGTCATACTTCGTCCCCCAAGTCTTGCACGCAGTTCTCCGCGATCGGCACAAACTTGTCTTCTATCTGCAAAAGCAGTATGGTCTTGTCCACGTGAGACCTGAGGCGTGGGTCGAAGTGGTTCGGGGTCCATTTGTGTACCACCTGTAGAAAGGGTGTGGTTTATTATCCGAAGGGATAGATAGATAGATAGATGAATGAATAAATGTATACTTTATTGCACTTCATCATCATATGTTAGTCCACCGCTGGACATAAGCCTCCCCTAATGAGCGCCATATCGCCCTGTCTTCAGCTTGACGCATCCAGCATCTGCCGCAGTCGCGCAGTCTTTCGCAGGTCGTCATCCCACCTGGCCGGACGACGTTCTATACTACGTTTACCGAGTCGCCCTTGTACTTAAAACATAACAAATACAAATCTAAATTTAAAACATGTCAAAAGTCAATAACTTTATTACTTTAGGCTTACAAAAAAGCACATAGACAAGTCAAATTTTATACTTAAATAACAACTTTATAATAGTAATTATCAAACAAGAAACAAAATGTTATTGATTCTGTTCATGACTAGTACAATAGGCGGCCTTATCGCTGAGAGATTTTTCCCAGGCAACCTAGAATAGAACTGCTAACCTAGAAGCTTAGATCTTAGGAGTCTACACTTCAAAGACGGCGTGACACAGACAATAAGACAAAACACTGTCGGTTGCCTACAATATTCATACACAAAATGTCGCAGTAACACTCTTGGCTGAGTCACAGACTTTAGTGTGTAGACTCCACCAAAGCGGAGCTGGCTAAATTACCAAATTTTCACAAGTCACGATGTGTATGCGGCCGACATTTGTCGCGGGCCTGCCTCCGAGAACATGTGGTCTAGGGCGTATCACAGTATCATGAAGAGAGTAATGGAGGAGGATGCTAGTATAGTGTACCTAAGTTAAACACATAGTTATGTATGTACATGTTTTTGTTATATTATTTTAGTAAGATTTTGGTTTAATTTGTTATTCTGTTCTGTAAATATAAAAAATAAGTTTATATTCTGATAAGTGTAACAATGTAAATTTATTTATAACTTATAACTGGTAGTTTTGTTACCTATTGTTATCATCTGACTGTCTGTTTTATAAAAATATTGTATAAAAAGTAAGTCCGTTTTTGGCCGTGTTTTGATAATTAGCATAGTTGTATTAGTTAAGGGCTGTGGATTTTGTTTAATAAATAAAATAAAATAAAATGAAGGAGGGGATATTAGCCCAGCAGTGGACTCAGGTTACGTACCGTTCCGTCCATCCCCTGGCCAGGCACCCAGGCGTCCCACACGTTCCGCCCGCCGCGCTCGCGTTGGTACTCCGAGGGCCACTGCACGTCGATGCGACGCCCCAGGTTTATGCAGTCGTAGACTCCGAGTGGCTCTACTATTACGCACTGAAACAATACCGTTCATTAGCCATACGTGTGATTGTAGTGAAACGAACGTCTATAGACTATAAAAAAAAGCGTATGCGTAGTATTTAAGAATTAAATTTTAGTTTTTGCGGCTCGCTTCGCACGCCAAGCCGGGGTGGCATGCTGTAAGATGGGTCGGCCTCGGCTAGCTTCGCTCGCCACGCGGTATAAGGGTATACGTACTTCACACTGATATTATAAAATTTATTACTTGTTCAAGCGGCTTCGCGCACGTTAATATGTTTTTTTACCCATGGTATATATTTCATCTCACAGATTATTGGGAAAAAAGATGTCTATGTATTATTCCGTAAACCTACCCTACATCTATGCAAAATTTAGCCCGATCCGTTCCATAGATTTGGCGTACATAAGTAAAAAGCACATATGCATCCATCCAAACCTACATATTTCTAATATTCGCGTGAGAAGAACCTTAAGGTAGGTAACATAACATAACATCTAAGACCGCATAGAAACGTACTTTCCGATTCATTTGGAAACTACACTCTTTATTGCATTAATATTGAGGACTTAATTTTCAAATCAATCGGAAAGTACGTTTATATTCGGGCTTAGAGGTTCGCACCCACCGACCCATTCACTCCTGATACAAAAAACCATAACTACAACACACCTTAGACCCAATCTGAACATTGATCTTCATCTCGCTCCTTCCCGAATCTGACCGTTTAATTTTCATCTTAACATCCTTCCCCTTGTCCTTCTTCAATATACTCTCCTTATGGCTCAAGTCAGAGTAATGCGTGGTTTCCTTAGCAGGATGACTGGTTTCTTTCGTAGAAACTGAGTCTGGTTTCTCGATGTATCTGCCGGTTAGTTCTCGGTATGATTCGCGCTCGTGCCGGATTTCCTTGCTGAGTTTTGATAGGTCTTTTGATGTGCCTTCGCTCATGTAGTATCTGAAATAAAAGATGTTGTAGAGTAAGTTGAAAGTTAATACAAAACTCGTACAGTAAAGAACTTCCACTTTACAATAACTGGTCAGAAATGTGGCTGCTGGCAGATGCTGGATGCGGATAAGACAAGGCGCTACGGCGCGAGTATATGACACCTATGCCCAGCAATGGACAAGCGTAGGCTGATGATGAGTTTGTTACCTGTGTGAATGTAGAGGCTGTAAGCTAGCCGCTCTATTGGCTATGATCCGGCAGTCAGGCAGGGAGACGTCCACGCCTTGGCCAACATCTTCTAGCGATGATCCGGAACCAGCTCCGCTCACCATTGAAACCTGGACATTATTGGTGTAAACATAGAGTATAAATTGTCAAAGCCAATAATAAAGTGTTTATCAGAGGAGGCCGATGTCCAAAATGTCCCTCTTATATCAGTCGAAATAAATATGGCGTAATTTTTAGTCCATTAATTATTTATGGTTTTTGTGACATTTGAATTGATGATCAATGACAAGTCCTTATAAATTATAATATTTATTACCTTTTCACTAGCTGTGCGCCGCGGCTTGTCTCGCCATCCGCCCTCCAATAACTGTAATAATATGTTAATAAATAAACAATTAATTCGAAACAGTAGCTAGAAATAAATGGCAGGAAGAATTTATTTTGCGCGGGTATTATTTACATGAAGATTAGTAGCACGTTCTTATTAGACCTAGCGTATTGGATTTAGAGCTTCTATACGCGTTTGTTGAACTACATTATGTGGTTTTTTATAATTTGTTTATACCACCACAGTAACGCTCTCTGCCTCTGTCTGTTTTACTTTTTATCCCGGAAAAACGCCTGTAATGCCGCGGGGAGAAGCAAGTATCTAATAAATTCATAGTAATAAATTTATTGGTTAAACAATAACAATAATAGAAATTTTACTGTGTTAGATATTAGGATCCTATAAATAAAGTCATTGAGATGCCTGAGTAGGTATGTCTGTAAAATAGGACAAAAATTGCCGAGCAACAACACCAAAATTGATTACAACTTATTCAACACAATCGATTGTCACAAAAAAATCGAATCGGAATGTCAGTCGAACTTCCAAAAAGATAATAAGAGCTTGGACAGAGTATACGTTAAATACGGGATTTTTTATGTTTCATTGCTCCTTGCTGCACGTTGTCGGCGGCAAACTTCGCATTCTCGCTGCTCGTCACCGGACAAGATCTTTGACGACAACTATACCTGTGAGTCAGTAGATTCATTATGCAGCGCCTGCGCGCGTGCGTCGGCCCCCAGTAGCCGGAACGAGGCTGCAGCGCGACCGCGTCTGGATCGGGACCCACCACCCTGTAAATAAAATAAAAACCAACCTGTATCATAAGCATAACATAAGCATCGTCTTAGACTTCTATACTGTAGAAGCCCGAACTACGGTTAATCCTAAGATTTACACCCTTTTAAAGGTAAAAGTCCGAAGAATTCTGTAAACCTCGTTCATTTCGAAATTTTACCACCATGCCACTTGTAAAATTTAAGGATTTGCCTCAAAGATCACATCTTTGAGGCAAATCCTTAAATTGTGTGCCACATTATTGTTTTAAAGTCAATGTCCTGTCATATATTTATCAGCTTGGGTCTAGGGGCTAGGTCAAATTAATCTTAATGCTTACTTGAAAGGGTCGCTCTCTTAGCACACTTAAGACTTATGACACTTTTAGGTTTGATTTGGGAGCTGGGTTGTTTTATAGTGACCTAAGTATGTCAGTGATAAAACTAATGTAGGTCTTAAGTTCTAATAGTAACAGCGCGAAAAACTGGATTACCTATCGATGGAAATCTCTGTACCTGTCTGTGTGGTTCCTTGGGCGGTCGCATGCTGCGCTGGCGGCCTCGCGACGCACTTCGGCGCTGAGTCTCAGTGTTGTATGCTACGCCAGGGTATGCTGATGTATGCACTGTTAGAAACATAAGATCAAGAGTTAGCAAGAGTATGAAGGATTTTTTGCAAAAACAAGAATACAATAGACAAGAAGAGGTAAAATAAACATGCTTGAGTCGCAAAACCAAAAACCTTGAGTCGATAAATATGCTTTAGTCGTATAGGGCTCGAATGTTCGACATACATTCGTAAACGAAGTAGGAACTTCAAGAGTTCTAATCAGCATTGAATGCTAGTTTTACGGTCCTTAAATTTTTGTTATATGATGGGATTTCTACAGAAATAAGTATCCCCAAACCTTGCGTATTCTCCTCTTGCGTCCTTTCATGCGAGTGTTCTCTAAGCAAGCCGGCAAGAGACGCCAGCGTCGACGATGTAGGTTTTCCAGCGCTAGCCAAGCTGCCTCGGGTTCCCGCTGCAAACAAAAATATTAGCAGTCAAATACTTGTTCTCCTTAACCACTACAAAATAAGAACGAATTTGAATCGCCCGCAGTGACTTAAACTTCGTCTACGCTTTAAACACAGCTTTGCTACACAGGTGTCAAAATTTGAAACAAGGAGCTGATACAATTTAAATTCGCTGCCGACCATCAGAACCAAACACAAGAGCAAAAAATTACGAAAGACCACTAAGAAACAAATAATAATCTAGTTGACCAATAGGGTCGATACATTATCACGTCATTTTCATCAAAAATGACGTGATAAATAAGCGATTCTATTGGTCGGCTAGAAACATAGCAACGTAGCACATCTCTGGTGGAAAAGCAGCCTAAAAACGGCGTATGAAGCCATATGGGCAATCAATGTGTGAATAAGTCATAAAGGTCATCGTCCACTTACCTAGTGACGTCCGCGACAGTGTGAGGTTGTGCCTCGGCGTGGCGGTCCGCGCGGCGCCCGCCTCGGCCTGCGCCGCCGCGCACGCGCCTCCGCCACCACCGCTAGAACAGCCTTCGCCGCAGCGACGACGGATCCTGTAAGTTAATCTCATAGTTAGACCACTGTTGTAAAGATAGAACGACAGCTGTCGTGGCGAATAGGACAAAGCACAAATTTATCGCACACGATAGCGACTGATGCGATAGCGATGCGAGGCGTGCCTGAAGCATGCCTTGGCCTCAAATCACAGCTATCGCGGTCCACGAGGCAACAGCTAGCCGCAAGCTCGCTTGCCACACACGTTCGGCAAAGATCCGCATGATCGTACATTTTGCTTCTGGTGAGTGGCCCGCGCGCTGGTGCGACGTGGACCGCTCGTTTGGAGCTAACGGTAAGCAATGCGTAATCCAACGAGCGTGCAAGCTCGCTTTTCGCGCACAGGCAGCTATTTCATGCTGTCTCTGTATCTAAAGATTACGAATTTAGGCTCATATTTGAACGCCAATCAATGGCACAGCGACGCGAACCACAACCTTCAGTCATCAAAAAAGGACTAAGGAACGCTACATTAACCATCTTCCATACAATTCCGTCATCTCTTGTTTGGGGGACGCATGTTCAGAAATGGAGGTTAGTTATTGTAAGGTATTAGTTACCTCCTCCACAAGCTAGCCAGTTTGTCCCGTATAACGGACACGGTGACGGCTGAACCCAGTAGCTCGCAGAGCGGTGGTGAGGTGTCAGCGTATGATGTGGTTAGAGGAGACACGTAGATTGGGTAGCCGATTGGTTGGTCGCAGGAGGAGTTTATTATGTTGCGGAGAGCCTGTGGGAAAGATTTGATTTTATAAATCAGCGCTGATTCTCTTGCTGGGTTAAGATCTGAGACAAGAAAATTCATCGAATAGTACGAAAATTAATTTATTAGTTCACATCACATCACAATACGCAATAATATAAGAATGTGTATGTGTATCTATGTTAAGGCATAGGTAGGTACGCAAACTGATTCTTGTACTACGCACCAACCCGCCTTTTTTATTTGCTATAGCCCGTTTTTTTAATGGAGTCGATCTCCGACAAATAGACAAAAACGTTGACAGCTACCCTTAATATTCATACACTGAAATGCCACACCAATGGTGTGTAGACTCCATTAGCGATATATGTCGGCGGCATTGCTACCAGAAGATGTACATGGTAAGTATCTATTAAGTACCTTATTGTTATCATAAGATGAAATATTATATTATTGTCACCGTGTGTGTCGCCCTATACTCTCTCTCACCTGTTTAGCATTCTGTATGGAACCTCTCTCCGGGTTCCGGTTCCGTAGATACACCAGCTCCTGCTGTTGCCCCGCCCACAGTCCCCTCACGCACTCGCGGTTCAGTTTGATCACGCGGAACCCCAAATGTCTCTTGTTCAACATTATTATCTTGTAGTCGTCGTTGCCTTCGTCCATTACGTGTCTGGTGGAGAGATAGAAAATAATTGTATCGTTAGAATACCAGGAGAGGTGAGATAAGGGACTTTGTTCTTGATAGGGTACGTTTTTTAAAGCCTAAAAATCGTTTTTCCAAATATTTAAATTGAATTGTCTAATACATACGCTTTCTGCATAATATTTTACAACTCTACGAAAGTAACTGTACTCAGGAAAATAACTGTCGTGTCAGTCGAAAGATCCCGGGCATTTGGACCAAATAAAATTTCGCTACAAGAGTAGACCATACGACACAAGTGAATGAACATAACCGAGGTATGATGAGCTGAATTATTGATGATGAGACAATGTGCCTCACCTCAGCGCAAGTAGATGGTCCGCCCCCTGCAGTACGTTGTACCGCCAGGCCGGCGCCGCCTCGTGACAGATGACGAGGCGAGACGAGTGCCGCGTTATGGCGGAGTGTAGGGCTGTGCTGCTGCAGTATTCTTCGGGAAACATGAAGTGGTCCTGGGGAATGAAACAACATTTGAATAATACTTCGGTTAACGAGTCTGTATATCTATCCAAAATCTACCAAGAGGCATAATTAGAACGCGCTAGTCTAGGGAATACTTGAAGAGTCGGAGTAGGCACTGCGAAAACCGTACCATACGAACCGCGTGGTTCCATGACGCATGGTTCACGCGGTGTGATGACAATAACGAGCTGATGTCTTTTTTATAAGCGAAAGTCGTTGTGAACTCAAATGTAAACAAGATCAATGCGGTTAATCTGCAAGGCTTGCATCCTCGCGGATTCTGCTACGTTAGATATGGCTCTTAAGTCCTCAGAGCTGAACCTACGTAGGTTAAGACTATCATAAAATTAGACTTAGATAATTATTCTGGATTAGGTTCCTTGCTACTGCAAAATGGGAAACCCCAGTCTTGAGATTACCTGGTGCAATTTCAACGCCATTCTGACAGCGGGCGCTAACACAGCGTGCAGTAGCGACATGTCCGTAAACACCCACTCGTCGCGAGCGCACGTGATGCGGAAATCCCCCTTGAACAGGGAGTGAAGGCCGTAGAGGAAGAATTCCACGCTGAAAGTAAATAAACTATCTAATTAAAAAAAATCGGCTATATGTACCTATTATTTTGTATATTTGACTTGTCTATATATCTTGCACGGTCTCAATTTTTTTTCTGATTCTTACTCTAAGCATCGTATCTTGTATATACGGCAAGACACGGTTGACGTGTGCAGGTGCGGTCAAAAAAGGCGGCCTGCCATCTTCTCAACATTGTACGGCAAAACTGTCAAACTGCTAAAAATGTGATAACGGCCTAACTAAATCTCTGGTGTCTAATGCGGCGACTTTTCGTATGCTGAATTTCGACGGATCGACAGCTGATTCGTAGTCTCTACCTAGACTAACGGAAACCAAGACATTTGTCCCGATCTTCAGTCACGGTTCTCGGTTTCTGTCGAGAAGCAAATCACCACTTTTTGGTACGAACCTCAGCTTCTCAAATGTTGACTGTTCGCTGTGATATTTTCTCCAGTGGACTAGTCACGTAACATCTATTGATGGTGGTACCTTGAAGCAGACACGTGTTGTGCGGCCGCCAGCGCACGGCGTCCCACTAGACTCAGCGCGAAGCAGAGCGAGGACAGAGCGGAGTCCTTTCCCGCTCGCCGTCGCCAGCCAGCGCCGCGTCGCATGCTACAGTGTACTATCCACTCTTGGTATACGGCGCAGAATCTACTCCTGAAAATGGATAAAATTTTAATATAAAGGTTGTTCAAAAGTAGTTCAAAAGTTTTATTTTTAGAAAAGACTCCAAATGCAGACCAGAATTCGTATAGTGACGAAAAAAATGCAAATACTCTTAAACGTAAACAGTAAACAATTAGGCAGACCTCCATATGTTTTGTGATTTGTTCTAGATTCTTCACAATTTACTAATGATCGCTTTCCTTCCAAAGTCAAGTCTGTATGTTAAAAGTGAGATGGGAACACAACAATACGCCTTAAAATTTATCGTCAGATGGCTCTGATAAATTTTCAATAATAACCATATGGTCCGTGAGAGCTACTTAAAAACTCGTTAGAGAAATAAAACGTTACCTAGTAATCCCTGAAGCTCTGAAATCGTAGTCCTCATCCAAATTCACGTTGAATATCGGATCGAGATCCACAAAGTTTCTTTCGTTCATTGGCTTCAATGCTTCACCTAATATGGGCGAGCTCAGCCATTCTTCTAGCTTGTTGGACTGGATTGTGTAGTAGATTATACTCTGTGACCATGAGAATAAGAAACATTATAGGAATGCAATTCAAACACATTATATGAAGTGTGGTAGTGTCTGTCTACGACCATTCCATTATTCATTTTATTGCACAAGTGAGTGCGCAAACATAAATGCACTATGTTATCCCATCGGATTATGAGAGTGAGGGAATGACTCACTCTCATAATCCGATGGGATAACATGCGTGACGCGGCAGATCGACAAGACCGCGGGGAGGTTAGGTGCAAAACCAACGGCGTAACGTGCTTCCCGACGCAAGGGGCTGTATCGGAGGTTCTATTCGCACCTTGGGACATTATTTGTACGATCTACAAATATTTGTTCTGTGTATTTTCTAAATATTATAAAATATTCATGTAATGTATTGTATTAAGAATATCACTCATCTAGTACCCTTAACACAAGCTCTGCTTAGCTTGGATCGAGATGATGCTGTGTCGAGACTCCAGCATTATTTGTATTTATTTACATAGCCAATTTTCTGACCCCGTTTTCTTGCTAGAAAAATCGAAATTACAATTTTAGCCTGACCTGGGTTTGAAACTCACCTTGACATAATAGGTTAGAAGAACTTTTCTAAAATCGAAGGCCTGCAGCATGGACAAAGCGCTGTTGTCGGTGACGCTGTAGCCCTCCAACACGTATCGCGTGGAGGCGAGCTGCCAGGCCAGCCAGCGGAGCGCCCAGGCGGAGCCGGGGGCGAGCACACGGCCAGAGCAGCAGCCGCACCACCAGCCGCCGGCGCAGACACCCTCTGGGAAAAACAAACCACGTTAATCATAGTACGAATATTAACTTATACTTGAACTTGCATCCTTCTACATCTCAGCCGGACCTTTCCCTGCGCCGCTTCCAATTGTGGTTGCAATAAATATCAAGAGAATTGAGGCCATCGAAATTCATGGACAATTATTACTATACTAGATTAAAGAGCCTAGCTCTTGTCGGTGCAACTTTGCAATTTCCTCCACTTTTCTATTTCTAGTGCGGTCTCTTTTACTTCTCGACATGACAGCGGCTTAGAGAATAAACGTTCTTAAATATCTCGAAAGCTTTTGATAGCGCTAGCGATATCTTTCTAAGCATTGCTTTCTTCGGCCGTACCTGTCCCCTGTGTAACTTGATTTTGACTGGAGGTCGATATGACTTTTAACGCGATTACGTTATTTTTTAACGTGATTTAACCTTATGTATACGTAAATATATGATTGATACCCATCCAATCGAATATAATACAAATGTGGTTGTACCTCAGGGCTCTGCAATATTTCTCTAGCTATTCCTATTGCACACAAAACATCTCAAGATTATCCAAACTTACCACTGCTTTCCTCAGGCCCTTCCGAGATCGCCTCCACTTCTCTCTGCTGGCAGTAAGTGCCCCTGAACTCCAAGCCTCGCAGTTGGAAGGAAACCAGTCCGTTTCCCATCTCGACTATGTGGACTAGGCAGTTAAGGTAGTCTGATGCTAGTACTGTAGAGGAAATAGGAATGATGGAAGAAATCAGTTTATTAACAAACTGAAAAAATATTTGCATGCTCTTTTTAGATAGAATATAACTGGACGTACTTATCATAATTTTAAGACGTACATTGTAACATATATTCTGGCAAATAAACATCTTTAACATTTTACAAGTTCAATAGGTAGTTCCTGTTGACATGCGGTTTGTTCCAAATTACGCTACAATTTGCAAATATTTGTCCCAGGTGTTTTCTCTGTATAATAAAAAAATATCCTCCTACATTGTATTAAGTATATCTGCTCTGCTTAGCTTGGGGCTAGATGACGATGTGTGGATTGTCCAGGATTATTTATACAATAATAAAAATAAAGATGTTCACACTTTTGTTCGACCGTTCGTTCAAAGATTGACAAAGTCATCCCTACCAATATCTTCCGTTTACTTACCAATCCCTCCGTTTACCGAACCTTCTGATTTGACAAATCCAGCAAATATTTTTACTAAGCTTAGATCAGAAAAAACATAAATAGCATATCACAGTTTAAACTTACCAAAACAATCTCCCTGTTGCACGGCTCCCCACCTGCCCATCATGAGATCTCCGCAGAGGTAGTGTTGCAGAGATCGAGTTAGATGTTCGTAGAATATCGAGTTTAAATTGTTGTCATCTGTAAATAAGTTACTTTTATTAGTACTGCGAAAGCTTATACCAAAGGTGAACAGGAAGCATCGAGGAAAGGAATTGTCTAGGATTTTTGTTTGTCACTTTTCTGAGCGTACAAGAAAACAGGAGAAGTGGGGTAAGTCTGAAAATGCATATATGGTGTTAAGTATTGATTGATGTTTTCAATATTCATTGATTGGACACAAGTATGTTTTGCGAAGTTATAGATAGATAGATAGATAAATCATTTATTTTTCGTCTGCAGACACACATAACAAAATACACAAAGTAACAAAAGTGATTTAAAACTACTAAGTTAGTCAGTTGATTTTTAACTACTAAGTTATTCAGTTTATGTATTTTACCTGCTCCCAAATTCCTTTCCAACTGCGACGATAGCCTAGTATTACTTTGATCGACTCTTTTCGTGTTATAATCTCGCTCCCAAAACTTGACAGGTCGGACGTAAGAGGTCATGAATATTGCACTTCCTGTAACAAGAATATTAAAATGAAAGATTAAAGATTACTCCCGAGTGCACTATTACGCACTATAGTAACAAAAAAACTTATTCAAATAGTTCCATATAAACGCAAAGATGTCAATGTAAATAATTTGTTTATTAGTTTCCTCTGCACTTGTCGCGTTTTCTGCTGTGAACTATAGAGGCAGATTTATAAAGTCGACGATTTATCTCTCCAGATGAGCCTAGCCTGAGAGGTTGTGCTTGTGCTACGACTTTTTGGGGATTCTAGTCTTCAAAACCGCTCCTTTGAAAGTACGATTTTCGGGACGTAGAGCACCTGTATCTACATTAATGAATAGTTATAGTAACCTAGAGCGGGTGTGAGAGGCGACGACAGCGTGGCAGACATGGCGGCTTGTAGAAACAACATGGCGGAGTGGGGCACTGAGAAGGGCTGCGCAAACGCATGGAATGCACTGCCCCACGTGATCTGCCATGGAGCTATGTATGTCACCACGAATTGTATCTGAAAGGCAAGTAATTTTAATATTATATGCACCGAATGCACCATTGAATCCCGAGCACAAGTTATTACAGAAAAACTCACGAGCGAAGCAAGTAGGGAAAGTTTAGTCGACTTGGGCTAATCCCTAGCTACTTACAAAAAAGACAAATCGGCCATGTGAGAATAGTTTCTCGTTGGATAAAATATTGCATGAAATAAAGATAGTTAAGGTTTTCTTGCAAAAAAAAAAATACTATGAATATTATACATTGAATCAGTAATAACTGATTCAATGTATAGTATTCATAGTATATTTTATTTGCATTGAATCAGTAATAACTGATTCAATCTTATGAATTGAGACGTGCAAGTACAAACAACAATTCATGCTCAAGCAAGAAAACTTGTCTTACCTTCAACAGAAACTCGTACACCTTGCTAAATATTACGGCAGTGATGAAATAATCGACTAGAAACGTCTCCGAGATCTTCTGACTGCTCAGATCCCTTTGGAAGAGCAGGACGGCGAATACAAGGATCAGGTATTGGGAGTCTGGTTCGGAGTAGGCGTGTCTTAGACCTGGAGACCAAGTTTATAATGTTCATTTCTTGTTTTTCGACGATACATGAGACAAATGTATAGAACGTTACAGGAAGTATTATGAAAGTGTCGGCGACTTCGAATAAAAAAAGCCTATAATGTTATTTTAGATCTAAAACTATGCAAAATCTTAGATTGATCTATTTAGTAGTTTTAACAAACAAAAAATGTATTAATTTATGCTTAGTTTGTTTCATGCAGTCTTAATGTGTTTAAGTGTATGTTTTTTTGTTTTACTTTCCCTCAGTTTTTTTTGTGCGTGCTAAATAAAGTTTTATTATATTGTATTAGCGAGATGAGATTACTGTTTCAGAGTATTTGTTTTATTTATAATTTTAATAAGACTAACTTTTAACTTGGTTACTTATAAAAAAATGGACATGTAAATAGATTTTATAAACATAATGTACTTTTGTATTCCTGAGAAACAATGAAAACGTGAGCATTCTGCAAAGATGTTTCAAAAGGACAAAAACAAACGGAACCAAAGTATTTGGTACATAGGTACAAATTCTCATCACTACAAATTAAATCTCACTCAAATAAGTGAACAAGTCAATCACTCACATCTCAATGCGTACACGCAGATGAGAAGCACGATAACGCCGTCACCGCATATCTCCGCTATACCCGTCTTGTGATGTCACCGACCGCTGCTGGATAAAACTCAACATAGTTCTAACCACATATGACTCACATTTCAATGCGCAAACGCAGATTAGAAGCGCGCCGACGCCGTCGCCGTATTTCTCCGCAATGGCCGGTGCGTCTTGCGTAGTTGCTGCGATGACCACCGCTGGGTATAGGACGTTGCGTTCCAGAAAGCAGAGGTATACGAATATCTGAAACAAACTCTTGTTATTAACTCGAGAACGGCTAGACCGATTTTAATAAGCTTTAATTTGTTGGATTTATCTTCGTATTAAAAAGCAGAATAACTGATTAAAATATGAAAAATTCTCGAGGGGAAAAAATATGAAGAAAATCCTTTTCTTATACATTTTTCGTATGTTGGAGGGGTCGATTCTTACACAGCGACCGCCATTAGAGCGCGAGAGTACTTGGCGTGGCGCAGTGGCTCAAGGTGGATCTTGGCCTCAAACACCACGGTCGCTAGTTCCGCAGTTGCGGGGTCAGGTAATGCAAGCCCCAGCCTGCTATTATAGGTACCTTCTCAACCAGCATAGTCTTCTGCGGCTCAGTGACCTCATACATAGCATGCTCGTGAGTCTTCAGTACTGGCCCGGCGAGGCACAGCCAGGGCTGCTGCTTGCGGAGTTGCGGGATCAGGTAATGCAGGCCCCAGCCGAGGATGCCTGCTATTATCCATAACACCTGGAAGTATATGATTTTTTTGGACGTATTTTTTGAGCTCAATATTCTACATATTATAAATAATGAGCTGGAATATTTCCCGAAATAGTTTGACTCATTTTAAAAATTGAGATTATTGAACCGGTTCCGATTATTACGAAATTTATAGTGTGATGGATACCCGTAATTTCATAAACGAAACATCTAATTCATAAAAGCTAATAAGAATATACTATGCAGTTTTATTATAAAAATCACTATTTCTGACTAGAGAAGAAAAACTGATGGATTTATTTTATTTTGTATCACGATTTCCGGTTCTAGTTTACATGTTGGTTGTAACGGAATGACAATTTTTGGAATAAGAGAATGATAAAAAATATAAAAAGTATAAATCTCACGGTATTTAGCTGTGGCCGAAGTGTAGTAAACACCGTGGTGCAATGCAATCCAAACACAAGCAGTCCGAGAAAGGTGCAAACGATGACGTCATTTTTAAGCCGCGCATTCACTGTAGCCTGCAGCTTCTTTGGCAATGGGTCTTCCATATTCTCCTCCGACATTTCTGGAAGCTCTTGTTTATCTTTACAGTCCTTTTTCTCTTCCCCTTCGGTAGTTTGGTCCACTTTGAGAGAAGACGTAGAGTTTGTATCGCCACCTCGTGGATCCATTTTCAGAGAACTTATACTTGATGTTTGTGATCGCTTTTGTGTCTTAGCTATGTTCGTTTCGGAGCTAAAGTTGATCTTCGATGCTGAGCTTCCTATCGAGTTCTGTTTTGATATATTGCTCTCAGAATGCTGCTTTTTGTCGTCAGTTAACGCATTGGGGTCAGGTTTTTCCAGTTCTGGGTTGCATTCTGGTGTGTGCATCGCGTAAAGCTCGGGCGGTAATAGATGCTTCTTTATTAAGCTCCAAATAAGACTGTAATCACTAGCGGATCTGCTCAAGTGATACGCGATAGGCACTAGTAGACCGCAGAAGATGGAAAAGAGAATGTTATGCTTCTGATGGTGGGACTTCTTCCCTTCAACGAGACCGCTGTAAGCGAATCCGTACAGCACACCTATAGCAGCTATGGACCGAACTATGCAGTACACTGCTGCACTCAAACTGCTTGTAGCGTTTCCCCCGAAAACATGCATGTCTATTTGCTCCAAGAAGTACATTAGAAATGTATTCACTTGCGGAAACAGACCCAAACTGAACGCGATGGGAAAAAACAGCAGAAACTTCGTCAAAATCTCTTGGATTATGAATAAAAAATTTCGTTCGTCGATTACTAATCCGTAGATCGTCATCGGTTGTTCCAGATCCCGTCTATGTCTAGAATGGATATCATCAATAGGAGCCGTTTGCTCCAAGTAACTGTGAACTCCGCACAACAAAGCTGTGCATATACAGAAGTATACAGGTCGCGAGAATACAACCATTTTGTTGAACCCGTGGACCGGTGACGAGGAATCAGGTTGCACGCTTTTTATCAAGGAATATTGACTGCCAGCCATGATGAAACAGAACCAGAAAGCGAAGACATCTTTGTAAAATCCGAGGTTTAAAACCATTGAGCCTAAAATAGCTACCATTATAGCTAAGACGATGGTGCAAAACGTATCGCTGAAGCTCAAATTTCTGTCAAACAAAGCCAATAACTGCAAACGATCCATTTTTACTTTGAAGTTGAAGAATTTACAGTTGACTAAGTAGTAGCTCTTTGGTTTCGGCTGGTTTGCTTTCTCTATTTCGTCCATCAGTTTGGAGAACTTGCTTCGTATGTTGTTTTCTAAGCTTTCTTCGCCGATCGAGGGCATAAGGCTGGGGACATTTGCAGAGGCGGTTTCGGCCTGTTGAAGGGCTTGTTGCTGCGCTCTTTGCCGGCTCATAAGGTAGTTGATATGCATGCTCGGCAAGCCCATTCTGGATTGGCGTTCGGCCTCAATCTGTTCCAATAAACTATCAGTGACGTAAGCGACGGGGGATCTCGGTTGATCCGTGTAAATGCCGTTCCCAGTTCCGCCGTCGAAAACGTAGAACCTCTTATTACTCGTGCTATTCGTTGTAATAGGGATAATGGAAGCAACGTTATTATTGCTGGCTATCAGGGGGTTGTTGCTGCCTTGGTTTGAGGAGCTTTGGTCGGCGCTGTCGGCACGTTTCGGCTTTGATATACACTCGCTGCTTCCCACTTCGGTCTCTAAGGAGCAGCAGCTGCCTTCGCCGGCCGTTTCTTGTGAATTATCAGGGTTAGTGTCGAGGGGTTTGACTCTGTTTATCCGCATGCCGTCTTCTTTATCTGGTAGTGGAATAGACTGGACTTGGGGTCGTCCCAAGGTGTTCTTATCAAAGGTGTACGACATCCAGTTGCCATACTCATCCATAAAACAGTGTATAGCTCCGTCCGTCGTGTCTTCATGGGAGGTCGCAAAGTGCGCGCGATTTGAACTGTTCTGAACGTTTTCATTGTTGGCAGGGCGATCTTTCCTATCGGGGTTTTGTGACTGTGGATTATTTCTCTGCCTGGTCGAGCGTTTGATTTTCCGTACCCTGTTCCTGTGATTTCTATCCATTAGGGGCCGGAGTCTTGGGGTTTCTTCTGTGGTTTGCGGTGCTGGTTCTGGTGAACCATCTTCGTTGGTGCCGGGGGCTACATTGGCTGCACAACAGGGTGAGAATTCTACTCTTGAGTTTAGGAAGGCGGCTAGAAGGGGCATGGAAGTAGGGAGAAGGGTGTTGGCAGAGTTTTGGGCTACTTCCTCGATGGAGCGTTTTCTCGTTTTGTGCATGTTTTCTCTCTCGCCGCGCAGACTCTGCCGGTGACTGCGCGATCGCTCTTCTCCCCGGTTCGCTTGCGGCATAACCACGGTATTCGCGTTCGTCGCGGCAAATAAACATTCCAAGCCTTGTACCAAAGCAGCCTGAGCCTCCACCGCATCCATGAGAATTCTCTCCTCATTCTGATTCTCGTCTTTCTCCTTCTTAGAATCTCTCTTCTTGTTCTCCTTCTGTGATGAAGCTCGCGAACGCGCTAAGTTTTTTATTTGCTTTGGTATGGCTCCTAAGTTTTTTGGAACGTTGGAAGACGATTCGCCGAGGGCGGTGGCAAGTTTCTGGCAAGTTTCTTCTGGTAAGGCGCATGCCTCTTCTTCTTTCCCGCTGGAACCCTCTTGTGCCTCTTCAAACAGCCAGTCTAAGCTGTACTCGCTCTTTTCGTCTGAACTTTTGAATTCATCTGACTGAGCTTCTTTCATTTCTTCAGTCGCATTGTCTTTTTTACAGTCTTGTTCTGGTGGTTTCTCGTGGTTTATCTCGCTACTACTGCTAGTGTTAGATATATCATGGTCCCAGAGTTTTTTCTCTACGGCATTATCATCAGTTTTCTTATCACTATCAGGGTTTTCATTGGATTCTAGGCTTGACTTCTCTATGAGTAGATCTTTGGAGCTCGCACTGGCCTTATCGAAGTAATCTTCTACGCGTATTGCCGCTACATCGCAAGTCGGTGCGTGTCGCTCACGTTTTGAGTCGCACTGTTCGGTTTTACCCTTTTTAAGTCTCACAGCTTTGCTTTTTTCGTGTGGATTGGGATTGTACCTATGGTTGGGCCGACGATCGGCGTAGTGAGACGTGGCTCTTAATTCGCGTGTATTAGATCCTCTCACTATGCGCTCTTGATTTCTATCTAGCAGCGGCGATCGTGAGCCATTGTTCTCATAATCGCTGTCACTAGACCGTAAAGCCGGTGACTGCTCCGCGTCCCAATCGAAACCTCGGAACTGCTTCTCATCCTCGTAATCACTGTAGCTCTCGCCACTCGAGTCTAGATCTGTCTCTTTTTGTGACGTTTGCATTTCATCTGATATCTCAGCGATGGGGTAAACTATCTCAGAGCCGTATGTTAAGTATGGATAGCTACACCCTTCACCGGATTCACTCTTAGGGTATAGGTTCAAGTGTGGGCCGCGGGTTAAGCTCTTGCTGGGAGGGGGTATCACAGCACTTTTTGGGTTTTTTAGCATCTGACCGCCGATTGTCTCGGCGCTGTTGGGATGGGGGCATAAATTCGATACACTAGGAGGGGGGCAGCCGATTTCTAGCGCCGCGCTTTTTATTCGTCGTACTCCTGGGCTTTTCCCTTTGGCTTTTTCGGCTTCCCCGGACGGCGCTTCCGCTTTCACCATCATGTATTCTCCGAGCTCGACGCTGGCAAAGAATCCTGTATCCGCGTTGTTAGAGTGCCTCCTCATATGAGATACGAGCTGGGCTGTGGAGTTTAACAATGGAAGCTGTATCGTCGACATAGTCGAGTTTGAATTTCTTCTTATATTAGAAGGCTGGGCGGTCGCTAACGCCGTTGCAGATTTAGTGCAGCTCTCTTCCGGATAGTTGTTATACCTTCGCCTATGTGCCAGTCTTTTCTTCGGCGACGGAGGACCAACGCTAGGTTCAGAGTTGTCCCTAGAATCGGAGCTGAGTTGCCGAGCGAACTTTGACTGGTACGGTTCACCGGCCGCTTCTGCCGCGTCTAGGTAGAGCCATTCCTTGAAGAAGTCTCGATTGCTGGAGCCGCGTCTGTGAGGGCACTCGTGATACCGCCTACTGACTTTGGCAAAGGGTCCTTCATCAACTAACATGTGAACTGGAAGGTTGTTATCAACTACTCTGGGGCTCCTGGCAGCTTCGAGTATAAGCTCTTCTATTCTAATGCTGTGGGTTCTTCGCTTGGACGTGCGTTCCCGCCTGTGGCCAGACTTGGACCGGCTTCTGGTTGGACGGTACTTGGGATCTCGGTCGGGCGCGTCGGCCCCGTCCACGGTACATAAGTCATACTTGGAAGTAGCTTCATCTGGCTTCTTAGTGGAGATCGCGCTGTCTTCCATGCTAGATTCTGAGCTGTTTTTGCGGTGGACGTCTACTTTTAGATCTGGAACAGACGTTTTAGAGCACTATGAATACAATATCTCATTAGACACAAAATATAAATTGAGAAAAATTCATATTTTACTCGCTATTTATGCTAACGTAATGTAATTAACCGAACGATACGGTATTTGACGCAGCGCATCAGCATTACCATACAGCAGGGCAACGAAACCAGTGTCTTCACGGACGCTTCCGATCATTATTGATATGGATAAGTTGCTACCTATATACACTAGCCAAACTCGATGTAGAATGTTTGTAAATAAATCGCCCATTCTTAATCCGTTGCCGCTTCTTTCCATACGAAATATAATCACTTACCGATTCGAGATCCTCCCTTAAATTAAATATTGCTTACTTATCTGAAACTCGACGCCAAGTAAGTGAGTTTTTGTGTCATGGTTAGTGTAGAAACATTCAACATCAGGTTTGGCTAGTGGACAGATTGAATGTTTGCAAGTCTGAAGATAGCTTAACAGTCTCATTTATTCACATGATTTTGATAATAATTGCACCTACTAGCCTCCAAGCATTGTAGTTTCAATGTTTTGGTCGACGTGATTTATCTAGCAAACAATTTAAGACCTATGAGCTAATAAACAAATTTATACAAACCTATGGTACTGTTGTTAGGTTTATGGTACTCCAGAGAGGTGATGGACTCGTTATCGGAGCCTCCTGTCGCCTGGCCGCCCATTCGAAGCATCTGCATTTCTACACCTTCTATTGGGCTACAGATCATAAAACTCATGTAAGATTCAAATCACAAAAAAATATCAAGATAAAGATATATTTATTTGGCTCAACAAGAACAGATAATGTCTTTATACTATGTATCTAACCCTCAACCTTCTGGTTACAGGCGGACCTTCGCCCAACACACCACAGAGGTTGTATTAGTGTAGAGGAGTAGATAACTGAATACACAAAGCATCAATGAACAGATGGAGTATAGATTACACATCTAAATCAGTTGTTTTGTTGTTTGAATTCAATGAGCATAATCATTGATATTTAACATAAAAACAGATTCAGGCCCTGCTTTTAACTTGTTTAGTGCAAAACCATGTCTCTAATATACAAAGGGCAATAGAATTGGACTTACACAGAATGTTAGTAAATATTTGTAAAATGTTAACAAATAAGTTACTTACTCGGACTTCTCATTGCCGGTGACAGGGTCTGTTGTTTGTTGAACTACTATGCACTCCTTGGTGTCATACATGTGATGGAGACCATGGTTTATAACCTTCAGTGCTGTGAAGACAATGGCTACCAACACACAGTAGATTAACCAGCCGAGACTAGCTGGAGGAAAATACTGTGAACAATGAAATGTATGCTTTATTTACAGACTAATTAGGTTTTATCTTTCATCCTTATGTATTCTCCTTTTGAGTATTATTGTATAGTGAAAAACAAAAAAAAAATTAAGATATCCCACTGCAAGGTCAAAATGATTACAACCTTCCTCAAAAGAGCATTGAGACAATGGCTCAAATCTTTTACTAATCACAACATCATCTACATAAACTACTTGACCTGATTACAACTATTCACAACATAACTTAGCTATGTGATGCTACTGAGCTATAAAAACAGTAAGGTACTCACCAGGTACACGGAGAATGGTAAACATAGCAAGAATAGCCACACGTAAAGGTGTAAAGTGTTGCAAAACAAATTCTGATGAGGGTCATAGAACCAGCCCCCTGTAAGAGAAGCCCAAACACCTTGGCGCAGTATCTCTAAAGTCTGCGAACCCATCTTACACGTTATGTCCACATTTCCGCGCTTAGCACATTCACAGATTCCACACCATCAAATAATCATAATAACACTTTTTCGCTGCAAATTGTTACTGCCATTTTGGCTGACATTGTTCGATACAAGCGATTTTATGCTCTATCGACAGTTTCTTCCGCAATGTTCACTTCCACAACATAAAAACATTAAATAATAACGATCTGAACGAATACTCATAATTAACTACATGGAATATTTACAGAAAAAGCAAATATCATTGTTAGGTCTAAATAATAGGTAAGGAAATTCACAAATCAACCTTTTTTGTGGAAAATTGGAAATGTTTTGTTGACAGCTCTTTGGTTGACAGCAAAATGCAAATCTGTGTCATGTCAGTCTTGTCAGAAAGTTGTTTTTTTTAGAATGTCATGACAGATAGTGTTGTACTATTTGCGATTCGAAAAACCGGTAAATCTTGCAGTTCACCAATCGATAATCGAGCAATGTCTAGTGAAAACCGAGATGAAAACCATCATAAAAATTTCGTACGTCCCTGCCGCTACAGACCTATGACCTAAGTGTCAGTCAGACAGATTATGTACTACCAATGACTATTTATTTACTACCGTGTACATATGTGTCAGTCAATTTTGTCATGAATTTAGTACTATACTTATAAATCTGTGGTCATGAACCTTTTTGTTTTCTTCATGTTCCACGAGAATATTTTCATAGATGAATACTACTAAACGGGGAAGTGGTTTTATTCTCTTTGACAATAACTATTTCGTGTTTACTTTTAAAAGAGATTACAATGACTACTTAATTTACATAATTTTATCAGATTTGATAAGGAAGGAATACATGGAAAGTTTAGTTGTGTTCTAGTTTCCACGCTGGTTCGTGCCGGCTTGGGTTTGTTTTAAAATTAGTAATTAATTTAATAAAGTGAGAATGTCTGACTTAGATAGAATTTTAAAACAAGCTGCTATGCAAGTTGGTGCTGGAGGAAGTGCAGGGTTTATAGAAGTTTGCATCATGCATCCTCTGGATCTAGTAAAGACTAGACTGCAAATACAGTCAACAACAAAACCCCGAGAAAGATCGGACCCACACTACTACAATGGTATCGTAGATTGTATGAAAAAAATGTATAAACATGAAGGTCTGCCTTCCTTTTGGAAAGGAATAATACCTCCAATACTTGCTGAAACCCCTAAACGAGCTGTAAAGTTTGCTACATTTGAGCAATACAAAAAGATATTTATGTTTGGTTCCAGTACAGCAACACCTTTGGTATGTTATTTTATTAATACTTTTTTATAATAAAAATAAATTTAAATCGTGTATGTTCATCATCATCATCGTTTAAACGCTACTGGCAAGATCATTGGCTTTAAGCAAATAAATATTTATCTAAAATAAAATATATAAAATTGAAAATGATAAAATTTGTCTAAAATAAATAATACTGAGCACAGCTTTATTTTTTGTCTCCGTAATATTTGTGGAAGAAGCTTCGAAAATAATATATAATAATCTATGAGATACAAGGCAGGTACCCTTCGTTTCAAAACAGTAAGAAATCCTTTTTATGTATCAGAAATAATTGTGCAAAGTACCATCTTTTTTATTTTATTTTGTATGGATATGTTATTCTCCTGATTGTTGCAAGTGTTTTATCTTATTTCTTATCAGACTCTGTTTAAGGGAGCAACCTATGACGCCATTTTGTAGAAATGATAGGCACAGGGTGTTTATAGGAGCAGGACAGAGCGGAGCGACGCGGCGTAAGCGCAAAAATCAAGTTTTTGCTTATTATCTTTATTATTATTAAGTAGGACAATTATTTGCAAAAATAAGCCGAAGGTTCCCTTGTTATTATATTATTTAAAACGGTGATGATCATAAAAAAACACTTGTGATTGGTACAAGTATTTTCGTTTTAAGTAGATATTTAGGTAAGTAAATAATATCTTCGTTTTTTCCAGACTTTTGCGTTAGCTGGTCTTGGTGCTGGTTTAACAGAAGCAATTCTAGTCAACCCATTTGAAGTTGTAAAAGTGACTCTTCAATCCAATACAGCGTTATCAGCACAACTACCCAGCACATGGTCTGTCACGAGAGAAATTGTACGTGAACATGGCCTTGGTTCTAAAGGGTTGAACAAGGGCTTAACTGCCACAATCGCGAGAAATGGATTATTTAATATGGTCTACTTTGGGTTCTATCATAGTGTGAAAGGATATGTTCCCGAATATGAGGTAGGTGTCATCGATCAATGAAACAACAAACAGTACTTACCTCAGCGTTGGGGATCGTAATAACCTGCATAATTATTTAATAGAATGCTTAATTTTTGCATAATCACTTAATTTACTTTATTACCGACTTCATGACGAGGTTCTATGTTCAAGTTGCTTGCTTCGTCAATTATGGACCGATTTTAAAAATCTTTCGCCTTTGTTTAGCAAATGATTGGATTGGTCCCATAAAAAAATGTTCCCGACGGATTAGTATTTATCACGCCAACCGTCAAAATAATCATAAACTTTTGAAAAATCACATCTAGATAATAATAATAAATAGTAAAATGTATTCAAAGAAATTCACGTAAATTGACAAAACATTAAGTGCACTAAAAAAATATATAGTAAACTATAATGATTTTGTCTGAACTAGGTAATCCTGTATTTCAGGTTACAAGATAGCTAATTTAATTATTAAATAAAATAATCACTTATTATTACAAGGCATTTACTTTAAAAATGTTGTTTATACAATACAATAAAATACAAAATTGTTTATGGTACACCACAAAATAAAGCAAAGGAAACAAACATAAACATTAAACATAATAGTACAATGGGCGGCCTTATCGCTTAGCAGCAATTTCTTCCAGGCAACCTTTGAACCGTTTTGTTTATTTTATGATACAAAAAGTTTATGTATAGTAGGTACCTACTTAACTTACATAGAGTAAAACTAGATTAGTCACTACTCAACTAGGTTAACTTTATGTATTCTCACTAATATTATAAACGTGAAAGTTTAGATGGATGGATGTTTGTTCCTTTATCACGCCAGAACGGCTGAACGGATCTGGATGAAATTTGGCACAGAGATAGATTATAGTCTGGAATAGAACATAGGCTACTTTTTATCCCGGAATTCCCACGGGAACGGGAACTACGCGGGTGAAACCGCAAGGCGCTGCTAGTATAATATAATTTACTTGATTATTATCTAAAAGCTTCTCTGTATCGTCGTAGGATAAACTTTCAAGTGTAAATCTAATAGATTTTTTACAATTATTATAGCTGAGCGCGTAAAGATCAAGCTAAGTACAACAATTTTAGTGATATTTTGGCGAAAAAATCATGATTTTTTCGTGTTTGTATAAAGGTTTAATTTGAGGTGGTCTCATAAAAGTTTGATGAAAACATCGTTACATGATAATTTTCACAATCTGTAACAATTGGTTTCCATGGCAACAGGCATAAACAAGACTTCTTTTCATTCGTCGTTTCATCCATTTCATCATGATGTGTTATTGTAGGAAAAATGTATCTTGATACCTACTTAGTATAATTTAAACACTGACTTGAAACAACTATGATAAGATAAAAGTTCCTAATATTTATTTTAGGATCCACTTCTGGAATTTGGACGCAAAGTTGCCATTGGATTTACGTCAGGAGTTCTAGGATCTTGTGTAAATATACCGTTTGACGTTGCCAAGAGTCGGATACAGGGGCCACAGCCGGTTCCTGGCGTCGTGAAATACAGCTCTACGAGAGGAGCCCTTACATTAGTTTACAGAGAAGAAGGGTAAGTAAAAGAAAATCTCTAGTAAATCGAGCTTATTACTTAACTAATTAGATCCGAAAATAATCGAGGTAATCGAGGTGGAAAAGACCTTACTGGTTGACTTCGAATCGTGTACAATATCTTTATCTTGGGTTGGGGTTCATCTCATATAGACCTTTCCTACCCACTGAATTGAGAGCTGATACACACATTTAAAAAGGAATTGGAGCTTTTCCAACCTAACTAAAATACAAGTTCTGCAAATCGGTGTCATCGATTCTGCACCAGGCATTTTGCCAAGTGAATCAGGGTAATGTTTTACATTTCGCTCGGTTTGTTGCAATGGATTCCTTGCATTGTCTGGAATGCGGTCAAAATTATGCTTCACGTCTAATTCTTAGTAGATCCTACCTAGACCCATCACTACCAGGACCATGCCTAGCAAAACATGGTATAGGTACTGGGTTTATTAATAGTTTGGAAGTTACGGTCTGATAGAAAAATTCAATAAACTCTCATTCTTTCAATTTTACCTATTTCAGATTTCGTGCACTGTACAAAGGACTTTTACCCAAAGTGCTGCGCTTAGGTCCAGGTGGAGCTATAATGCTGGTGGTTTACGATTACGTTTACAATTTCCTTGAAAACAAATTCCAAAATTAAGACATTTCTATTAATTTTTTTACTGTTGTATATCTCAATTTATAGCCAGCAGGTAAAAACCTATCTCTGATTGATTATAATCAGAATGCAGAAGCAAACCTACCTAAATAGGTAGAAAAGTAGGTAGCCTACTTTCTTATATTGACGTGCTTATAGATAATTTTCACAAAAAAAGGGAGGTATTTGTATTTAGAGTCTTAGGTTATTAGTTGAATAGGAATATATTTTCTGAATTATATTTTTGGATTCAAGAAGAAATGTTGATGTGTATGATGTATGATAATGTGTTTTAGTGATGATTTAATCCAGATAATAAAGTAGCTCAATTAGAGCGTCTTCGATGAAATGCACTTTCCGAAACTGAACTTTTCTCCGAGTGCCTACCTAACCTACCGCCTCTGTATGTAAATTTTAAGAAAATGGCAACCTTGTAATTTTGTTGTCAATTCTTTGTAATTCTGTGTTCTAAACAAATCACGGGATTTTTATACGTGGGCATAAAAAATCCTTGATATGAATAGTCTTGGGTTTACCTATTATTATTTTAAGATTTTAAAAATTAAAATTTTTATCCCCACATGACTTGTTTCCTAAATCAAGGATTGCACAACGCTTGAGAAAGCTACGGAATCATAGTAAGAACATATAAGCTGAACATAAAAAACAACATCTATTATTACACCGTACTTAAATCTAAAAACATTTACGATGCGGAATGTTAATGTTGTTATGTTCCTTTAAAATCCTATCTAATTATAAATTTCTGGCTGTCCCCAATTAATATCAATAGGTCCACAGATGCAGGGCCATGGCCAAAAACTTCAGTTTGGGGGGACGGGGGGCGGGGGCGGTGAGGAACCTACCGAGAACCGGAAACTTAACGTTATCGGCGAGCGGAACGAGCCGCGAGAAATGCGTGTTTTGCTAGTTTTGGTGTATTTTGTTATGATGATAATCATAAATGGGTCAAGTTCAGGACCACGGGTAAAAATGCGTTTGTCCTCAGCGAGCGATTCGCATCGCTCGCTGAGGACAAACGCCACGCAGAATTTTCGTTATTTCAGTAGTGGTCGGCAAAGTGAGCTTAAGTGGGGGTCGAGAACAGCCAGAAGAAACACATATTAACGGCGAGTGGAGTGAGCCGCGATTTTTTTGTCGCTGTGGATAACCAGTATCAACAGCAATAAATAATCATAAAACTGTTAGTTGCCTCAACATTTCGGGGTCCCCAAAACACCCCCCCCTCCCTATGCCCCTGCAAAGATGGGATTCTATTCTATTCTAATTTAGGCTAAAGTTAGGTACAAACGGCACAAAATCTTGTCGGCTCCTTCTGGGAGAGCGTGCTCCATCTTAGAAAGTGGTTGTTATCTCCAAAATAATCTCTTGGACCACAGCAGCTAATCTTCGCTTTCCCAAGTGTGATGGTGATCAAAGGCTTTACCAATGCCAAGAAAAAAAATCGCTCGTCTAAAGAATGAACTATAAAACTGAAAAACCGGTAATCAAATTCCTTAGAAAATGGACATCACTAGAAATTTCAAAAAATCGTTCCGTTTCACTCAAACGTTGGTTTAAAAAAAAAAGGTACCATTTTCAACTAAAACATCAAAAAAACACGGTCTGCTTTTGATTCTTGTTTGATTTGTTATCTGCGTGAAATGAAATTTATTTGTTGTTGACAAAATGCAACAAAATGAAATTTGTTTGTATTGGAATGGAAGTACATTTAGATCTGTGTAAATCTGTGAATGGAAGTTAGATTTAGCTCTTGCCTGAATCTTTCGTAGCATCATTGAATTATAGGATAGTATTGAAAACCTCATATCTTTCCACCAGTTATTTATTTATTGTTCATAATCATTGGGTTTTTTTGTAAATGAAGTTATTGTGTCTTCTTTACATGTACCTATAGCAGTAACACGTACATTCATATTGGTAAGTAAATAGCTCATAGACCTTCCTTTCGCTTCGTTCTTCGTAAAATTCTGATTGAAGAGAAGATGAAGGAATGGGGTTCCTTCATTTGAATTTAATACAGAAAGGGTCAGATAAAAGTTTGGAACCATTTGGCTTTGACGAGTACCTACCTACCTACCTACACCTGCTATACAATTTCAGATAGCTAAGGATGGATCACATACAATCACAAATACCGCAGCTGGTTCAGGTCTACCAGCCGTCTTCAGATTCCAAGATGCATAACCCTCAGATTATCCACATTGCTCACCCTGGCTTGCAGGCCCAAGGGAAAGTAACTTACCAACAAACAATCACATCTGACATCCACATCCCGATGACTTCACTGCAGACTGAGATGATCTCGCAGAACCAGATAGTGATGTCGTGCCAGCAAACCCACCTTCAGTCCATACAGCCTCTACACGGCCAAGTGCTTCAAGGCACAGACCTGACACAGCAACTGCAGATAACTTCACACATGTTATTGCCACCTGTGCCAGTATTCAAGCAGCAGATACTGTTGAATGAGGTCCAACAGTATTACGGGTATGATTATGGGAAGGAGAGTACCATCAGTAAAGTGGAGGCACAAGATCCACTACAGCTAGATAGGCCTAATGAGTAAGTTAAGTTTTATTACATAGTTCTATAAAAGACATCCATGAATGTTGTAAGATTTATCTAAGGGAATCTACCAGAGGAAGGGCAATAGCTTCCTTCTTAGAATATTTATAAAATCTCCACTACAATCACCAATCTACCTGCCAATAGTGGTATAAGGGGGCTTCACCCTTATATGAAAGGGGACGCATAGAGCAGTGGTTCAATATAAAAATAAATGAGTTATTTTGAAATTCAAGACTGCTATTGATTTTAGGCCTAGCAGAATTCAGATGCCATAAACATTTCTAATTAACCAACTAAAATTTCAGGTGCAAAACAGAAAGTGAGTCCCAACCAGCAGAGGGTGAGACAGAGACAACAGAATCAATCTTGAAAATGAAGCGAATCAGAAATCTCACACCACAGCCCAGTACTTGGGCCAGCAACATCAGGAAACTAAAACACCAGAGAGGTGAAGCCTACATCAGTCGGCGAGGCAAATTTGTACCGGAGAGACAGATTAAAAGCACTAAGGACTGCCTACAGAAATGTAAATTCAAATGCAGAGAACAAATATCTGATGAAGACAGAGAACAAATATTCAAATCCTTCTATTTACTCAGCAACAATGAGAAAAAGCATTTCATACTCAACAGCACAGAACGGAACACTGTAAAACGAGGCCTCACCATTAATGCAAAACGTAAACATTCCTTCAAGTACTCATTTATTGTGCGGTCACAGAAATACACAGTCTGTAAGAACTTCTACTTAGGTACATTAGCTATATCCCAAAAACCTGTGTACAATGTTCATAATGGGAAATCGGACACCAATATTCCTAAGCCTGATGGCAGAGGCCAGTCTGAAAATAGTACACATGCTTTGCCCGATGAAGTCAAAGATAGAGTGAGAAAACACATACTATCATTCACAACTACAGATTCCAAACCTGTGAAGCAATTTTCTAAGAAAAAACAGTTTTTAATTTCAACTTTAAGCATAAAACGCATGTTTACTATGTATTTTGATCAATGCAGCAAAGAAAAAGCAGAACCTGTCAAAGAATCCATGTACAGAAAGATTTTCACAAGAGAATTTAATTTACACTTTACTAAAATTAAAAAAGAAGAACCATTGTGTTGTAAATGCAAAGGAAGTATAAAGAAGAAGTGATTTAGTATCAGCATTTGGTATGTGCTTACAAATTACAGAAAGGTGCGCTGACATCCTTGTTGCTTCCAAAAATAAGAAGGAACAAAGAAGTACCTAAGATATTTTGGTTTTGGAAACCATGATTTTGGATGGAAAGATAATCTTTAGAGAGAACATGGAACATTTACAGCTCGTGCAAATTACGAATACACCAGATCATGAAGGTACCTATTAGATTTTTTTTCCAATTTCATCAGGAACTCTTTAAACTATGAGTGTGTTGTAAGGTCTGGGATTTACATGATCCAAGATCCGGCATCTTCGTCCTTTCTTCCATAAATCGGGTTGTGTGGTGTCTTTTGAATATTCGACATTGAACTTTCTTTGTAAATAAATTCAGTCTTGTATTTTCTTGCTGATTATGATTATAGAGTAGTAAGAAATGTTATTAAATTTCTTTGCTATAGCAAAAAGAGTTCAATTTATAAAAAAAGTACATCTTTCGTACATTTTAACAAATCAAATAATTTCGAAATCAATCTGGGGAGATAGGTACAAATAATAATGTGAAAAAAAATATTTTTTTCTTTATTAAATTAGGCACTTTAACAAAATACCCTGCAAAATTTTGTAAAATCATGAGAAAAGTACTTATAAATTATTTAATCACTGCTCTTTTTTTTTGCCACATTTTCCAACATAAAACCAAATTTTATTTTATATCAATTGAGATAGTGGATTGGATGCGGTAAACGGTACGATCAAGAAACCCGTGAAACCTATTTCTTCGGATGCCAACGAAATTTCTAAATATAACACAGCTCTCGATCATTACAACAAAATTGATAGTTCCGCATTACTACTGCTTACTGCGAATATGTCAGATGAAACTCTTCAAAAAATCATGCGTTTTAACTCATCCAAAGAAGTTTGGGACGAATTACATCGTTTATTCGATGGTAAGTCTGAGGACAAAAGTTACGCACTTTGTATGGAGCTTTTCGGCTATAGTAAAGATCCGTCGCACGATATGACGACTCATGTCTCCAAAATTAAAACTATTTGGTCAGATTTGAAAGCCGAACTGATGAAGATAGACAACTCCGAATTACCAGATATCTTGTTGATCTGCAAAATTCTGGATACTCTACCTGAAGCTTACTTTTCTTTCAAATCAAGCTGGATGTTGATGTCGAAGACAGACAAAACTATAGAAAATCTGACTACGCAACTCTGTGCCTATGAGCGGTCTGTCTCATTGAAGAATGAAGGTCCTGGCGAAGCTCTAGTCATACAGAATAGCAATAAAGCAAAGAAGAAATGTGGATACTGTGGAAAAGTCGGTCATAAGGTCAGACAATGTCATAAATGGAAAGCTGACGGGAAACCAGCCAAGCCTGAAAATAAACAGCAAAGCAATCTTAACCTAATGCTCTTGCCAGTCACTACGGATGTAAATTCCATGCTTACAAACTATGATACAGCAAGTTGGTTCGTCGACAATGGAGCGACGAGTCACGTCACTTGCCGAAACAACTGTTTCTCAAGTTTCGAGCAGTTTCAGGATACTCGTACAGTGACAACTGCTAATGGAGCCACTGTCAAAGCTATTGGCAAAGGTACTGTTGACTTGAAAACTATTATCAATGGCAAGGAATCCAGATTAAGACTCTGTGATGTATGGTACGTACCCGATATTAAGCGAAACCTTTTCTCTGTACTGGCCACTCAAGACAGACTAAATAATAGTGTTTTCATGTCTGAAAGGGAACACTGTTCACTGAAAGTTGATGGATGCGTTATACTGACTGGAAAAAGAGTCAAGAATGGGGGCTTATACAAGCTTAATGTAGAGACTATTACAAAGTCTACTCCTGATCTGAACGCTTTGTCAACAGATAACCTACTACAACTTTACCATGAACGATTAGCCCACCAGAATAAGAGACACGTAAAAGGAGTCATTGAAAAGGAACTCGGAATTAAAGTTCATCTAGATTCTGAATTATGTACTGGTTGTATTTACGGAAAAACACACCGGCAAACATTTGGGACGAGAGAAAGAGCTAAGGAACCTGCAGAAATAATACACGCTGATGTATGCGGTCCATTCCCACTTTCCTTCAATAAATTTCGATATTTTGTTCTATTCAAAGACGATTACAGCAAATATCGTCACGTTTACTTCATGCGACAAAAATCGGAAGTACACCTTAAGCTCCGACAAATGTTACAAGAATGTAAAGTGGCTGGACACTCTGTAAAGGAATTTCTGAGTGACAACGGAGGAGAATTTGACAACGAGAACGTAAGATGCATTCTACGAGAAACTGGGATTAGACAAAGGCTCACGATGCCCTATACCCCACAACAAAACGGTCTAAGCGAACGTGAAAATAGAACTTTAGTCGAAGCCGCTCGATCAATGATGCATTCTCATGAAGAATTACCTCTCGCTACATGGGCAGAATTGATTAATACTGCTGCATACGTTTTGAACAGAACTGGACCAACTTCAGTAAATGGAAAATCGCCATTTGAATTATGGTTCAAGAAAAAGCCAGCAATTAGTCACTTAAAAATAATTGGTTGCGAATGCTACGCTCATATCCCTCAACAAAAGAGAGCAAAGCTGTCTAAAAAGGCTGAGAGATGCACTCTCATAGGATACGACCATAATGAAGGCTATCGTTTACTAAGTAAACATGGTAAACTCATAAGGTCAAGAGACGTTACATTTAATGAGTCAATACTTACACCATTTAACCTAGTTGATTCAGAAGAACAGCCCTCAGCTGAAATCTACTTTCCACTTTCAGCACCACCGATGTGTGATGCAAGGGAGGATGATAACATAGAAAATAGCTCGGATCGCACTGCAATCAGCTCTGATGAGCATCACATAGATAACAGCTCGGATCGCATTGCAAGTAGCACTGATGAGCCTAGTTTGACTATGCCTCCCACATCGCCAGATCACGTTGAGAGTCAGGAATTTGGAAGCCAAGAAAAATCTACGGAATCATTTCAACCGTCTTCAGAAGCATCAATGCCGGGATCACCTCCTTATGAAGATGCTTTAGATGATAATGACGATGAAGATGATACTGTGGCACCAAGAGATTCAGATGATACAGCTGAGATAGCTACAAGAATGACTCTACGAAATAGAAGTCAGATACGACCACCTACCCGTTTCGAAGATTATGTCATGATGTCAGCTAATGTTTTAAATGACTTCAATGAACCAAATACCTACAAGGAAGCAATTACTAGTCCGCATAAAGATCAGTGGGTCAAAGCAATGGAAAGTGAGGTGAAGTCTTTAAAGGAGAACCAAACCTGGATATTGGTTGACCTTCCAAAAGACAGAAAGCCTATATCCTGTAAATGGATATATAAGATCAAAACCAATGCAGATGGCTCTCTAGATAAATTCAAGGCAAGGCTAGTAGCTAGAGGCTATACACAGAAAAAGGGCATAGACTATGATGAAACTTTCAGCCCTGTTGCTAAGATGTCTACAATTAGATCTGTTTTAAGCGTTGCTGCAAATGAAGGTTTGAAACTCACACAGTTTGATGTATCAACTGCCTTTCTGAATGGTTCACTAAATGAAGAAATCTACATGAATCAACCTGATGGCTACTCCGATGGATCGAGAAAAGTGTGTAGACTCAAGAAAAGTCTATATGGCCTAAAACAAGCACCTCGATGTTGGAATAAATCCATGGTGGATTATTTAAAAACTATTGGATTTAAACAAAGTGATACCGACCCCTGTCTATTTATCCGAAGTCGTGGGAGAAACAAAATTATTCTTGCTCTTTACGTAGACGACGGCCTGGTTGCTGCAACAAATCAGGAAGATTCTGAAAAGTTTATTAAAGAATTGAAAAGAAGATTCAAAATTACGATAAAAGATGCATCGTATTTTCTAGGCCTGGAAATAAAGGATCAAAACGGTGATATAAAAGTGTCACAGAAGCACTATGCTCAAAAAGTATTAGAGCGCTTTGGCATGAGTGATTGCAAACCCGTCACTACTCCTATACAGAAAGATGGATTGCCAGATCTGGATAAAGAGGTGGTAGAACCTACTTTGTTTCCGTATAGAGAAGCTGTGGGAGCACTTGCGTACTTGACCGTTGGAACCAGACCAGACTTAGCATATGCTGTAAGCGTTGTGTCTCGAACACTTGAAAACCCTTCTAAAGAAGACATCCAGAAGCTGAAACGTATCCTAAGATACATTAAAGGAACTTCGGGCTATGGAATAGTTTTTAAGAAGAGATGCAATACTGGAATTCTAGAATGCTACAGTGATTCAGATCATGGTGGAGACCGAAACACAGGACGATCGACGTCAGGCATATTATGCTTATACTCAGGAGGAGCAATATCTTGGACGAGTCGACGACAGACATGTGTTGCGATATCTAGTACTGAAGCTGAATTGGTTGCTGCCAGTGAAGCAGCTAGAGAGATTGTATGGATCAAAAGACTTTTTGGTGAAATATCTAACTTGAAGGAGATACCCAAGTTAAAAGTCGATAATGATGCAGCCATAAAGATCTCACATAATCCAGAACTCCACAGAAGAACCAAGCATATTGCTATTCGACATTTTTATGTTAGAGAACTTATTGCTGATGGTGAATTATGTGTGGAATATGTTCCCACTGAGTTCCAACTGGCGGATTTACTGACCAAAGCATTGCATAAGCCACGGATTGAATCAATTGCGATAAATATTGGTATGGTCCGTTAAGGGTTATCAAAAAGGGAGGATGTTAAGGACTGTTTTGTACTAAAACCTCTTTGTTTTTGATACCCTTTCACTTATACAAATCGTTGTCCCTAGCAACAGATTATTGTTTATTATAAAATATATTTTCAATGTAGTCACAATTCATGACTCTCATTTTAACTAATAAATTAGTTTTAACAATAGGTTGGGTAGTGGTAGGTACAAAAAAGCTTATGCAATAATCACAGGAAGCAGAAATCTTTTAATAGGTAGGTACATAATTATTTATTTAGACATAAAAGATAGTTCCGCCTTTTCCAAAATATAAAAATGACAGATCTCTGAATTTGTGTCCATGAGGCGGACAATGGAAAAATGGCGTCAATCCAGACGCAGAGCCAAGGTCCATTCTACTTTTACTTCTAGCAAGAAGTTGAAGTAGAATGGAGTATCCATGACAACACAGTCATGTACCGATCACGCAGCATGTGAGGCTGGAAATTTATTGATACTAAAATCGGTCTGCTTAGGTATATTACAACAAATAATTATTTTGGTGTGCCATGTACTAAATCAACAAGACAGGGCGCTATGGCCCTCATTAGTGGAGGCCTATGTCCAGCAGGGGACTAACATAGGCTGATGATGAGGATGTACTAAATTCGGTAAATCTCGTCCAGCACTACTTGATCCTAGCGGGGATGAGGACACAGACCAAGTCATCTCCATTTTCATTCTTCAGCTCCCATTTCACGTCGACTTTTACTTGAGGGTATGACTTTAGGACGAACATTGTAGTTACGTAGCTCACTTTATCTCCGCTCTGAAAAAAGGAATATTTTTTTAGATTTGCTGAAAGCGACCCAAGCTGATGCGAGGTTTTGGTAAAACAAATCAGGGGCCCTATTCGTTGTCGCGCTCACTGTAATTTGGAACGCGTGTGAGCGCGATGATATCGGTATTCGTGAGCGCGCTCATGAGTGTTTCGAATGATATGTATAATGATTTTGGTATAGTAAGACATGACGGCCGCAGAGCTAATGAGTGCAAAAATATATATTATAGCATAGCCACCGTCGTCTGTGGCAGCTTGCTATACCGTAATATTATACAGGGTTATTGGTAAATTAGTGACAATATGTGAACTGCAGGTCCTGCCCATCATCACAAACACGTTCGTGATGGCGCCAAGTCTAAATTCTAAAAAAAAATATGCAAACGTCTGTCGGTTGTTGTTGGCACTAAACTAAGTTTCAGTTGCAAAATACTGTTGAAAGTTTCTTAACTGTCGATTCATCGTTCGTCTACTCGTGTTACGCTATCAGTGTTAACTGAAAGTTTTTAATTGCTCTCGCCTTTCAAACTGCAAACTAATAACAAATTGAAGTAAAGTAAATAGGAAGGATGAAATAGATGCACCCTCTCGAATTCATTGCAACTTGATCTGTGAAATTGAACTCTCGATGAACTAGTTTTACCTCTTGTATCATTTGCACTTTCAAACCTAAAGGAACTAATTAAGAACCTACGTATTGTACTCTATTGGGAGCCTTGTCGATTATATAGAAGGAAATTTTCGACCCATGTGTTTGTACTTACATATCTGTAGTACTAATTTCATTGTTAATTTCCTAAATCGATAGATGTAGGTAGTGTACGTAGATACTACGAATAACTAGTTTCTATCCACAGCTTCGCACGCACCTTTTTGTTGTTCCAGCTCTAGAACTACATCTATGCAAGATTTCACGAGGCAAATCACCAGTGTGATAAGGCCCTAAGTGTAGACTGCATTAATTACTCAGTCTAGTAAAAATATCCTTTATGTTTACCTTTAGTGGACACTCGAGGTTGTTGTCCTTACACCCATCAGGGTTTGGCAGCGGGAAGGGAACAGGCAGGTTCATGATGACGCCGTGCACCTCTGTCTCGATCTTCGGCACGGCTACAGCTGGGGGCAATGGATTTTCGTCAGGACCGTATAACTTTACCAGTGCTATACCAGCCGTAAGGTAGACCTATGTCGTTGGTATAAAACGAAGTGGGCAAATCAAGAAATGAAATGGATTAGAACTGGGTAGGTACATCAAAAAGTGAGTAAAACCAGAACTGAGCCTCGAGTCCATTTTTCGATAATAACGAGACGAGATGATTTTGCGTAGTTCCTTGTCCGCACGATAGAGGCGCTCTGTACCAAAACCTATGGAAAAAATTAAACGTCACGATCCGTTTCGATAAGTACCTACTATCGTCAAATGGACTCGGGGCCAGATCACATCTAGGAGAAGGGTCATCATTATATTCGTAATTAATTACGAAGTGGTCACAGAACGCCTAAATGTCCGCCACAGACGTTTCAACTAGACTAGACTACCGTAGACTAGTTTTAGTTGATTGTAGGACCATTGACGTAATTCGGGTGAATGTACGATATCGTAGACGATATCTAATAAATAACTCAATTTAAACAATCTCTTCTGCTCGGCCGACCATACGCATCCGATTTTTTGTCACATTGGCTATGGATCGACTATCCGACTCGACTATACGGCGGCGATTTGTGTCTTTACTTTACAAATGTATGGAACGAACACATTCAGATCGGTGAATTTATAGAATATCCATATCCATAGAAAATCTGATCCAAAATCGGAAGTGTATGGCCGCCGTGGACAGAGGATATCACCCCCCCTTGATCGTTGATGGCCGCTCTCAATATTCAAGGAGCCTAGGATTGTAACTCGATGAAGGTGATCCAAGTTAGGGAGTATACTTACACGGTGTGAAGACTATACTAATGGTGACGTTGGTGTTTCTCTTGAGTATGCATTCTTTGGCGTCGTCTGCGCAGTTGTTGACGCCCACGCTCTCAATGGTGGCTAGCTTCGAACCTGCAATATTAAAAATTAATAATATACTTTAAAAAAATTCTCGATCTGCAGATTTTGTTCTGGGTGTATTTTTTTGAACCTATACATACTAGGGGTAAAAATGTACCTATATTGGTGGATAATATTTAACCACATAGGTAATATTTTATCATCGAAGCAAAGCACAGAAGCTCGAAACAATTTTTGATTTTAAAAGCTTTTATTCATCA
Organism: Eupithecia exiguata; assembly: GCA_947086465.1. NCBI lineage: Eukaryota > Metazoa > Arthropoda > Insecta > Lepidoptera > Geometridae > Eupithecia > Eupithecia exiguata. The sequence continues at coordinate 1,676,946 of OX352240.1, forward strand.
TTTAATTGAACTCGTTTATTTTCCAATTCAAATTTAAACATTTCTCGCTGCACATGTGACATTGAATGAGAGCATTGTTGAAGTTTGTGTTTCAGTGATAACTTTGCTATTAACTTGTTGTTTTCTGTTAGTGTTATCATTATCAGTTTTTGGTTTTCATTCAATCGGAGTAGGTATAGGTAGGTATTGGTAGAGGTACCTAACCTAAAACAAATATCTACTTACTACAAACTTCAAATGTATTTGATGATGTACGATGCCCCTAAATTATACGAGTAGATTATTTGCCCACTCTAGTGTTTTTTTTTCAGCTGTTTAGGTATGTTCCCTATCTTGCAGGCTGAAACTCCCATACATAGATAGCTTGACTTTTTTGTCTTTAAACTTTTTTATACCTAGATCTATTCGTGATTGATAGTATACAAATAGTATAAGTATACTCACTACCTAACCAAAATTAATTACCTAAATGAAATTCTATAAGTGTTTCACTCGGGCCAAAATCCCCCATTATAACTCGGTCTTGTCATCGTCCCTCGCTACGTTAGGTAATATAAACAGCCTCGTCTATATTGGGGTGTTTTGGTCCCTAGTAAAACAATCTACTATTTCCATACATTGCTCTGTTTAACTTGGGTCTAGATGATGCTGTGTGAATTTTCCAGCATTTGTATTTATTAATTACGATACTACCAGAGTCTAGTAGTATCTAGTAACTAGACAGACCTAGACCAAATCAAATCAAAAATTCTTTATTTCCATAAATACAAAAATGTACACTTAGAAAAGGTCAAATTCTTAAAATAAAACACTGACACGGAAATAAAGTGGTACTTTTGATTTCTGTCGCTTCGGTATGTAGACTAAAGTAAAGAAGCGACTAAGAAACCTTTAGCCTGTTAGTTGTTATTTTTCGAGTTGGAGCCAAACGAATAATCCGAAGAAATTCAGTTTATGAATATCAGTATCATCATTTTAGCCCAAAGACTTTGCACAGTTGGACAATACTAAATAATAATTGCGAAAGTACCTCATAATAATATGTCTCTCTGTCCGTCTGTTGTTACCTTTCACACCTAAACGGCTGAACGGATCTTAATGAAAATTATTTATTATTATTTATTTATTTCGGAAAATCACGTGCGTAGATGCTAGTAACTTATATTTAAACTACCTACGTAAACGTCAGATGCTGGATGCGGAAAGCTGAAGACAGGGCGCTATGGATTAGTGGAGGCCTGCAGGTTCATTCTTTAAACTCATTTCGAACCTCACTAAGCTGAATCCGCAGTGAGTTTAAAGTTTTGTATTCGGTAAAACTCGATAATGCTCCCTGGTGACGAGCGCAGTATTGAAATGAACTAAGTTGAGTGAGATTTTGACATTTACTCTAAAGAATGACCTAATTTGGTCACTTGAGTTAATTCGAGTTCGAATTCTAACTTTTACAGAATGAGTCTACTGTATCCGGCTGTGGACTATCATAGGCTGATGATGATGACAGGTAACAAGTATACAGGGCTATTACCAAGGTAGTTATATCTATGCTAGTTAACAAAACTTAATGATTTAAATTTTAGTAATTTCCTAATAAGAGACATAAACCACCAACCATACATTCATTATTTATCGATCAAAACACAATTAAGTATCATTGCAAAATGATGAGCAGTTTGTGATGTAAATAAGCAGTTTAGTCATTATCATTAGGTACACTAATCACCGACTAAGTAGGCACTAACCTTCATTGTCTTCCTCAGGATATGACTAAATGGTCATGACCATTGAGTAATGACCACATAATCAATGAATGAGACCACCTGGGCCCCAAGTCCATCTGACGGTACGAGTAGATATCAAAACGGGATCGTGACGTCTCATTCTTCCATAGGTTTTGTTACAGCGCCTCTATCTAACTATGAGACGTTACCATCTAAGATAAATGGACTCAGGCCTCTGTTAATTTGTTAGACTCAAGAACACGTTTATCCCAAGTGGTCGTCGGTTCTTCGTGAGATATGGATATGACCGGCTCACTGCCACTTTAATTCTTAGAGCTTGTCGAAAACTTTGGGTCTCTGTATACAGGGCTATTACCCACTTATATCTATCCTAGTTAACAAAACTTAAGGATTTAAATTTTAGTAATTTCCTGATAAGAGACATAGCAACCATACATTCATTATTTATCGATCAAAACACAATAAAGTGTCATTGCAAAATGATGAGCAGTTTGTGATGTAAATAAGCAGTCTAGTCATTATCATTACACTAATCACCGACTAAGTAGGCACTAACCTTCATTGTCTTCCTCAGGATATGACTAAATGGTCATAACCAGTGAGTAATGACCACATAATCAATGAATGAGACCACCTGGGCCCCAAGTCCATCTGACAGTACTAGTAGATATTAAAACGGGATCGTGACGTCTCATTCCTCCATAGGTTTTGTTACAGCGCCTCTATCTAACTTTACAAATCACATACAAATATGAGACGTTACCATCTTGGATGAATGGACTCAGGCCTCTGTTAATTTGTTAGACTCAAGAACACGTTTATCCCAAGTGGTCGTCGGTTCTTCGTGAGATATGGATATGACCGGCTCACTGCCACTTTAATTCTTAGAGCTTGTCGAAAACTTTGGGTCTCTGTATACAGGGCTATTACCCACTTATATCTATCCTAGTTAACAAAACTTAAGGATTTAAATTTTAGTAATTTCCTGATAAGAGACATAGCAACCATACATTCATTATTTATCGATCAAAACACAATAAAGTGTCATTGCAAAATGATGAGCAGTTTGTGATGTAAATAAGCAGTCTAGTCATTATCATTACACTAATCACCGACTAAGTAGGCACTAACCTTCATTGTCTTCCTCAGGATATGACTAAATGGTCATAACCAGTGAGTAATGACCACATAATCAATGAATGAGACCACCTGGGCCCCAAGTCCATCTGACAGTACTAGTAGATATCAAAACGGGATCGTGACGTCTCATTTATCCATAGGTTTTGCTACAGCAGCGCCTCAATCTAACTTTGCAATTCACATACAAGAGACGTTACCATCTTCGATGAATGGACTCAGGGCTCTGTTAATATGTTAGACAATAGGCCATCTTAGGACGGTACCACGACTCGCACTAGCGCCGCCACCTATTTTATTATTACGTTGAACAAAGGAAATTTCAAAAATCCATCGCAAAGTTTGTGATACCTACCTACCTATTATAATTTTTTTGTAATGCCTCTGTTATAGTTTTATTCTAGGTATTTAGTTTAGGCAGAGAATCGACAATAGATTTTGGTGGCCACCAAGGGCAACTTCGATTCTCTGCCTAATCTAAATAGAATAAAACTATTACAGAGGCATTAAAAATAGCTTAGAATATAGGTATCACAGACTGTACGATGGCTTTTTGAAGTTTCTTTTGTTCTACGTTATAATAAGACAAAATAGGTGGCGGCGCTAGTTTCGAGTCGATGTAGCGCCTTAAGACCTTTCTGCCTCGTCAGTTTAGCAAAAATATGCAGCTCGCTTCGCTCTTCGTTGTCACTAACTTCAACAACAGCCCTACCATCATTATAGAAATCATTTATAACGGGAGATTACCATGATTAGATTTTTGAGTTTTCCAATATTGGTTTTTATTGACAGACATACCGATCTACCCTCATTCTTTGTCTTTTACTACGAACGTTACCACTCCAATGGTAAATATCCCGTTATAAATGATTTCTATGTTAATAACCATGATAGTTTTAAAAGTTCTATCATCTTAAGCCTATATTAAAATGTATTTTCTTTTCTTTCTTTCTTATATTAATCCACTAGTATATCCACTACACGTAGGTATGTCCAGTAGTGACTAATTAAGGCTTTCACTAATGAGCGCCATAGCGCCCTCCTATCTTCAGCTGGCCGCATCCAGCACCTGCCTAGGGCGTCGTACACTAAGTTTGCCGAGTAGCGGTCTCCACTCAAGAACACGTTTACGCCAAGCGGTCGTCGGTTCTTCGTGAGATATGGATATAACCGGCTCACTGCCACTTTAGCTTGCTAATTCTTAGAGCTTGTCGATAACTTTGGTTCCCTGTCGGATGTATTCGTTACTAATCCTAGCCTTCAAAGAAACTCCGAGGATAGCTCTATTCATAGGTCGTGAGCGACTTTGAACTGATGGACCAGCCCTAACGTGAGTGTCCACGTCACTATAACCGCCTTCATCTTACTAGGTAGGTATGTAGGTTAGGTAGGTACCTTTAGCGAGTTAGTTCATAGTTATCAGATAAGTATCATATTTATAGCAAATACCTATCTTAATTCTACTATGTATCGTCGTCTCTATTAGAAGGGCAGGGCCTCCCTTTTTTCCGACATTTCAGCAAGATTTCACAGTTACCTTGAATAGTAAATTATAATCGAATAAAAGCATATTATAGATTTGCTAATCCGAGCCACTGAAAGAATTCTGTAAAAACAAAGCATACCTTGTGGGTATCGGTGAATTACCGACCTCATTAGCCATGTTGATAAACAACGCTATATATTAGTGTGGTAGGTTTGTAGGTATAATGCACATATACAAAAGTAGGTACCTACCCTACTTACGTTTTAGATTGTTCTAAACATTAAAAACATTTTAAATATTTTATAGTAAGTTGATTGTTAAAGAAAAACAAAACCGACTTCCAATCCCCTAGTTTTAAACTGTTTTTTAAGTTTTGCGGGATAAATACGAAGCCCTCGGGAATAACATTTTATCGGAACACCTCGGGATAATTTTGTATACAACTGCAAAAGAATCATTCGAATCGGCCCATACATAAATAACGGATAAATAGACGAACATATAAAAAAAACATACAACTGGTAGATTCGATTAAAAAACATTTTGTCGATTTCGGTTAACAAATACCAACATAACCGCGATTAATTAAATAAATTACGAACAACGTGAATAAGTAGGTATGGGCACGTGTGATTCGTTCAGGGTAAATCAGCATTGTGCGTACCTAGGGGAGTGGGGGGGAATTGGGTCCTACTAAGGGAAATATTTAATATAAGTCATATTAATTGAAGATATCGCTTTTTTAAAATCAGGAACACGAACCTTACTTATCTAGCTACAAAATAATCACAGTCTCAATGTTGTACATTATGGTACTTATCAAATATTAAAGAAAAAACAAAAAAAGAGAAACGCTCTCATTACCCTCTATTGCGGGAAATGAGAGCCTATTTAAATCATGGGATTTAAATAGGCTCTCATTTCCCGCATATGGATGTTTGATGGGAGCCATTATAATAAATCAGCCTCATAATTGTTTCCAATCAATCTCAAACATTAATTAAGCAGAAAAAGTGTCAATATTACAATTAACATTAAGGTTCTAAGCTAAAAACTAAAGGAGCCAAGTAGGCTCCTATTACCTCGTGACCACCATCTTAGATTGAAAACGAAAACAAAATAACCTATGACTCCTATCACAATTGAAATACAGAAACATAAAATAAGATAGATCTGGCTATGAGATAAATGCGCGCTAATTGTATTTAACATATATTTTGATACTTTCTTGTGGTTTGGAAAGTTGTGAATTATTACAAGCAGAGAGCGAAAAACCGTTGACAGTCTCTCACGGCGGAACGCGTGGCACTGTCGAGTCAAGCGAGTGAGCCGAACCTAGCCGATATTATATGAACGCATCCGAGTGGCAACCGAGCGAATACGAGTGGTATTATGCCTAAATTCACACCGCTCCCATTACCCGACCGCTCTCACAACCCCTCGCTCCCCTACCTAGGTAAATATGTACCTAGTAAGTATGTAACGTTTTTCAATTTTGTTTATTTAAGAAACTGGTTTGCCCGCGCTTTCTCCAGGATTAAAGCCTTATGAGTTAATTTGGATAATTTAGGATAAGAAACATATTATATGTTTATTGTGGTTTATGCAATGTATCTAGGTATGAAAAAAGCATTCAATTATTTAGAGCACAATATTTAAAAAAACAAGAGGTCGAGCTAGAGTCGTGCAAGGAATTGGGCTCGATCTATTCAAATCTTGCACCAGAGCCACCAGAGGACTCGGATAACATGTATTACCAAAATATGCAACAAGACAACAGGTGGAAGTTATTTATCTCTACTTATGGAACTGTAAACCACGGGGTGCCTCAAGGAAGCGTCCTTGATCCGCTCTTATTTTTCATATATTTTAATAGGTAGAAAGAAACCAATCATTCCTTTTGCAGACGACTGTATTGTTGTCCATAATAATCGTGACAAAATCTATACAAGTTACTCAGTTAAGTTACATACATATATAGCAAAATAGCTTAAAAATTAAAATAAATGTGACCAAAACTAAGCTCATGAACTTCAGACAAACACCAACAGGAATAATATCGCCAAAAATTATCTTTGAGGTTACCTACGCATTATACACGTATCTCTCATATGTAGAGTTCAAGAAATTTGGTGGTCATTGTATTGTGATACGATGACTACCAAATTTCTTGGACTCTACATAGACAGCAATATGAAATGGCCATCAAATTTGGATTTTGTGCATAAAAATGAGCTACAGTCCGCGAATGCTTTACGGAAATTAAAACAGGTGGTTAATTATAAAACGGTGCTAGCGACAAACATATTATGGTAATGTGTTCTCAAAATTCACATATGGTATCATTTTTTGGGGCAATACAGTACCTACAAACCGAACGATAATTTATCGCCCAAAAGAGCTGCATTAGAGCAATCCGTGGTATTAAAAGAAGGGACAGCTGTCGACCATAGTTTAAGAAACTTAATTTCTTGACTTTGACATCACTATCCCATTAATATCCCACTAATAATCCCACTTAATAATATAAATCTGAAAGTTTGGATGGATGGATGTTTGTTACTCAATCACACCAGAACGGCAGAACGAATCTGGATGAAATTTGGCACAGAGATAGATTATAGTCTGGAATAGCACATAGGCTACTTTTATCCCGGAATTCCCACGGGAACGGGAACTACGCGGGTAAAACTGCGAGGTGCTGTTAGTATATTTATAAACTTTTACTATTTATTCAATGGAACCCGGGATTATTTGTTATAACACCAACAAGCGATGTGAAAACAGCTCATTTTAGTAACAGTATTTTTGTAATGGCACCCAATAATAATAATTTACAAACTGACATTAAGAAATATAGTGACATCGAAAAATTTAAATCTAACCATGTTTAATTTTTTAATAAGTGACATACCTACAGCTTGAATTAATATTTTAACGCAGTTCAGTTATACATGAGTAAACGTAGAGAAGAGATGTGGTTGTTATAAATTTAAAATCTATAAACGTATTATTTTCAATTCTTAAAAGTTTTCCTTTAAATACGTCACAATTTTTTTAAATCAATATACCACAATTTAGCTAGGTACCTAAATTGTGTAAAATTTGTACGCATAATGGCAGATCACAAGTGTTGGAAGAAAGAAGTAGACATGTCAATGTCAACGTTACGATAAGGCAACCTACAGTTGCTCTATCCACCACAGAGGCAGAGTACATGTCACTGTCGACATGTGTGCAGGAAGCAATGTGGCTGAAACAATTACATGAAGAATTTTGGCCACTGAAGAATCAACCGATGGAAATTTATTGCGATAATCAAAGCTGCATTAAACTTTCAGGTACTGACTGCTATCATTCCAGAACAAAGCACATTGATGTAAGACACCATTATGTGCGCGGCAAGGTGCTCGATGGGGCAATAACTGTAAACTACATACAGACAGAAGAAATGGTGGCTGACATACTAACCAAAGCCACCCCGCACTCCAAGTTGACCTTCTGCTCTGCGAAGATGGGACTATGTCTAAGGGACGATGTTGGAAGAAAGAAGTAGACATGTCAATGTCAACGTTACTCGGAGTGACGTCTTGTCATGTATAATATACCTCTCTCTCTCACTCCACGACCGCTCACAGTTCATGATGTATTTTGTTAAATAATATAATCCACTTGAATCTCTAATTAAAACTACTAGTTTCGTTTATCGGGGTTTTATTTACAACAACAAGCTCTTAATTATAGGAAGGTGTGAGTGAATCCCTATAGTTACGTGTATATCACAAATTAATCAATGAACTGGAACTTTAAATTTCAAGTTGATAGTTTCGGTAGTTGCCTGTTATATTCAAGAGGGAAAAAAGGACGGAGCGAGACCATAAGGGTTTCGTTCTCTTACGAAACCCTAACAAAAGGGATAAATAAGATGAACAGAGCGTGGCAAAAACTTTTATTAGACGCCATTTAGGCGGCCAACATGGCGGCGCGAGCGGCAAAGACACATGGTGGCAAAGTTGAATTTCAGAAAGAGCATACGAAGTTCATAAAATTTACCATTTTCAAAAATCCCGTAAAACTACCAAAACGACTGGACTAGTAGTACCAAAGTTTGAAATTGTACGTTATAGGAAAAAATATATCTGCAATCGTTATAGATACACTACACGAGCGTAGTACCTACCCCAAACACATACTATTACCGATTTTTAAGTATCTCACAGATAAGTTATATATGTTTGCTATTTGAAACGTTACATACTTGCATAGCAAGGTATTGTCTAACTAATGTTTGCACTATGTCAAAGACACTGTATATCTACGATTATGTTTTACAAAACAGAGTAAAACTAGGCCCCTGCCTATTAGGTAAATAATTGGTAGTGTAAAAACATACCACAATCCGTGTAAAACTTCGCCTGCGCACTGGCCAGAAGAACGGCAACTGTCAAATAGAACAACATTTTGTAACTTCGAATTTCTTTCGCGCGCTAACGTGTGATCGACTCGCGCACTTGTGTAAGACTGACCAATGACCACTCATCAACGGATGGACTATTGTGGTCTGACCTTTATTGCTTTATAATGCGCCCGCGTCGTCGGGGCAAAGATAAGGGGAGGTCAGCGCAGAATGACTAAGTTAAAAGATTGTTAAAGTTGTTTTCGCTGAACAAAAAGTCAATGGCCGTTTAGTGCCTTTTTACACGCCCCGGTCGCCGCCGGGTAGCCGCTTCCTGGTCACCGATACCCGGCGCGAATTGTGTACAAATTATGCCGTAGGACTACCCGGCACCGGCTACCCGGGAACCTATTTTTTGATACGTCCCGGACGTATAAAAAAAATAGGGTTGGTTTAGTTTAGGTTTAAACTCCTCTGTAGGAGTTTGAAAGAAATTTAGTAAGTTCCCAAATTTTCGATTTCGACGTGACTCAAACCCATGTTGTCTAACCCTTGCTGGTCACTTCATTGAGGCTGGGCAGTTAATGCGATAAAGAACTGTACCAGAAAAAATAAAAGAAAAGCAATTCATAAAACAAAAAAGAACACAGAGAAATGAAAACATCCGCACTACCCTGGAGCCAGCGAAAACTATGCGTCATCATTTTAATTTCACTACGAACTTTAAAGAAGGGAATTTTAGCGAGATTTAAGCGAAAAATAAGGCTCTAGTGAAAGTTGCCTTCCCTTACGATGGTATATTATGCCTTTAATAGGTCCTTAAATTGCCAGCCACATAATACTCTACCTAAGAAGACTCTCCCTTCTACTATTTAACCAAAAATATCGTTTATACCTTGTAGGTCGCTATGCTCTCAACCTGGATCCGGTAAATCTATGCAGTTTGTACCTACATACCTAAATATCTTACCCATCTTTTATTGAATGTTTTATTAAAGGCATATCTACACTGTACGGTCGCATACTCTTTGTCAGGCAAGTCAATCGACTGGAAGGATAGGTAGGTATAACTCGACTCGTGCGCATGTTTCAGGAAAACCAACAAACATTGCGAATTCTGAACACAGTTTTGCGCACTTTGATACTTTGTTTTGGACAGTCAGCATCAAAAATACGTTTTGAAAAATATTTGTTAGGCATAGCATGTATTCGTACTCCTGAATTTACCTTCAAGCATTGTGGAGAACCACAATGCTTGAGGGAAATAAAAATAAATAAATAAATAAGGTAAATTCTGGCTGGCTCTATGCTGATTTTCCGAGATAGTAATAAAACTATCTCGGAAAATCAGGATCCAGTAGGTAGAGCCAGTCACACATCGTGGTCAACGATTTTGACGAATCTTTTTGTTCACAACTAACTGGCTCCAAAAAAGTAGGAGATTCTATATTTAGCTGTACTTAGTGGTTTAGATTATATGATTTAGTATTTATCTCACTAATATTATAAACGTGAAAGTTTAGATGGATGGATAGATGGATGGATGCTTGTTCCTTTATCACGCCAGAACGGCTGAACGGATCTGAATGAAATTTGGCACAGAGATAGATTATAGTCTGGAATAGGACATAGGCTACTTTTTATCCCGGAATTCTCACGGGAACGGGAACTACGCGGGTGAAACCGCGAGGCGTTGCTAGTTTTTTATAATTTTTAGTTTGTTTAGCGATTAATCCGTCTGAGGGGTTTTTTTTAAGAATTTAGAACTGGCATCTTCACGAACGTGTTTGTGATGATGGGCAGGACTTGCATTTCACGTAAAGTTGCTACTTTACCAACAAGTTAAACAACAAGTTTTATACTAATAAGTGGCGCAGTTGAAATTCGGAAAGATAACATGATAATCTAAAAAATTAACCATTTTTAAAACTTCCGGAAAACTTTCCGGGTAAAACAAACACATGACTTGACTAATAAGCACAATAGCTAGGTACCTAATGGTCTTGTAACACCTTAGCAGCAGTTCACCTACCTACCTAAATTTGTGAATCATAATTAATTAATGTCACAGATAAAAACTATCGTGGTTTCACGAATTCATTACGGATGTAAGCGGGTTAACTACGAACCTTATTTGTGTTGGAAGAACACCAACGTTTCATCCCTTAACGAGGGACTTCTTCAGGTGTCGTGCTGTGCAGTGCTCGGAGGGACGCGGAACGCGCGCGCCTAGAACCGCACTCACCCTGAAGAAGTCCCTCGTTAAGGGATGAAACGTTGGTGTTCTTCCAACACAAATAAGGTTCGTAGATAACCCGCTTACATCCGTAATGAATGTCACCGATGTTATTATTGCCTTGGATTTTATCTTTGCAGAAATGTTATTAAAAGATTTCCTTTGTTGTTTTTGTTGTTGTTTTTGTTTGCTGTTTGCCTTCCTTATTCACGGAACGGCTAGATCATAATCAGAGGGAGCAATTTATATTTACTTTCGAATCCGCCGTCGTAAATTTTAATTTAAACCATTATCATTATAGGTACCTAACATTAAAATAGAACGTTAAGTTCACAGATTGTCTCAAACAAATAATTTGATATTATGTATAGATAGAACTCTTTATTATAACACACGAACACAAAATACAATACAAAAGGAAATGCTGCGAATTTTGTTTATATTAATATTTTATTTAAAAAAAATATATAACTTACTAAACAAACGTTGTTTATAGATAAATAAAAACTTTATCAACTAGAAAAAAATACTATACAATAGCGAAAAAAATATCAAAATCGGTCCACAATTGAACCTACCTACTCCTATTTTAGAAGTCGGTTAGAAACTTAACCCAAATCAGTTGATTCGTTTGTGTGGGATCTACAATGCCGCAACGAGATGCATCATACATAACTACATTATGTACAAGTACAACACACAAAAACACAAACGTTTTTCTCGGGGGCTTAAAATCGTCATTATCAAGGTGCCACGAAACATGTCTACTAAGCCGAAAGAGGGTGATTCTGGACCCCGAGGGGTGACATCACCATCATCATGCGACATTTTTTTTTTGCTGTTTTTTCTTGCTATTCGTGGCAGTATTTGACTTGTCTAAGTGCTTATTTTGTAAGCCTAAAGAAATAAAGTTATTGAATTTTTAATTTTGGTCTTTTACACGCATAATGTAGGATTTTGTAAAAATATTTTTTTGCTTGTTTTTTCAGCAAATAAAGTGTTTTGTCAAAAGTCATTAAATTATTACAAAAAAATGTTGTAAAAAGTAATGTAATCCATTTAAATTTCGAAGCATGTAACGACATACTCGTAAAAGAACCACAGTATGAAAAAAAATGTTTTTTTTCAAAAATAGTAAAAAAAACCGGCCAAGTGCGAGTCGGACTCGCGCACGAAGGGTTCCGTACCAATGTCTATTAAAACGATAAATAAATCACGTTTGTTGTATGTTTGTTTATGTTTTTAGTATTTGTTGTTATAGCGGCAACAGAAATACATCATCTGTGAACATTTCAATAGTCTAACTATCACGGTTCATGAGATACAGCCTGGTGACAGACGGATAGACGACGGACAGACGGACAGCGAAGTCTTAGTAATAGGGTCCCGTTTTTACTCTTTGGGTACGGAACCCTAAAAAAGGATCCAAACTAAAAATCGGAACAAAAGTTGATCCTCTCAGGGTCCAGCATCACCCTCCCTTTCTGCTTAGTGAACATGTGCTTCATGTCACGTGGCGTCCTATTATATAATAATTATATAAAGATAGAGTTTAATTATTTTGTCATTCCAATCGTGCAGCTCGTTGTAAATTAGCGTGATCGTACGCCGTGTTTGCTAGGTAGCTGTAGAAATGAGATATATCTAACACAAGCCGGTCCCGAGTTCATAAAACTACCGACAATGAAATTACAGCATCTCAAATTACGAGTAATCTCACGAGACTTGCGACTTGTCCTACGAAAACATAACCACCTTTACAACCTAGCGTGGGTGACAAACGAGCAAGTTTGACGATATAGTAACCATGGTTCTGGAAATATTGGGATTTTCTTTTTTTACAGAGGTAGGTGCTTATGTCTGAGATAGAGTGGTCTTACTTAAGCCCTTTACAAAGTTTGCGTGGATTTAAGGCCTAAGACGTGGATGTATGTAAGTGAATTGACGGCACTTGGGTTACGTTAAACCCTTTTTTCTCCGTAATTGTTTTCGAAAAAGCTTTGAAAAAACTATATAATGATCTATGCGATACAAGGCAGGTGCTCATCGTTTCAAAAATAAAAAAGTACCATCGTTTTCTTAGTACCTAGTAGGTACGAGCAAAACCGTAGTAGGTACTACCTACTACGGTTTTGCTCGTAAACTATCTGTCACAAGATTTTTTATTGTCAACACCGTATTAATTAATAGAATACCACGGGAACATTCGGCTACGTTTTGCAAATATATATTCTAATTTATTAGATAATAAGCCAAAAGAAAAACATTTTTTTTTTTGCGCTTACGCCGCTATGCTCTGCCCCGCTTCTATGAACGCTAAATCCTATTCCTATCCGTGTTACGAAATGGCTTCATATATCCCTTATAGTACCACAGTAACTTCTATCAATTATTATTATATTATAACCATAATAAATAATTTTATCAAAAATAGGGATTCCTATGGAAATGGGTAAAAAATCCACACTTCGATTGCTATTCCCAAAAGAGCAATTTGGTAGAGCAAGCCAACGTTGTTGTTTACTTTCCGGGTCATTAAACGTTCGTAGAAAATTGCAGGTGTGAGTGAGTCACACCCTGTGACTTAAGTAGCCTAGTCTGCTGGGTTAATACTTACAGTGGACACGACGCACATGCACATAACGTACTACATACTTGAGGTCGGTCTAGCAACTTTTTTTCAATACTTTTTTGAAACTCTTTTGTCTTATTTGAATACAATTAAGATTTCAAATAAATATACAGCAAAATTTACAATTACAATAAATAATGTCAAATTACAAGTAAGAAAAAATAATTACTAATTTAATTTCACTAAGTTAATGTCAAATCACATGTAATTATTATCTCACAAAATCTCATGCATTTACTGATAAAGTCCTTCCATTATAGCTAGGTAAAAGCCGTGGTCACCCTTTTACTTGTACTTATGAGGCGTTGGTTCAGGTCAGGACTGTAATAAAAGTTATGCTGACCACTATCTCAGATTAAGTAGAGTAGGAAGGTAAAGAGCTCCAGGAACGCACAATTTGATATGATGCGTTATTATGTCTAAAGCTTTGGTCTCTTCACCACCACGCAGTGCGTTGTTCACTGTCATGTCGACTGTCTATGCGGAGAAGCGGTCATTTGATTGGGACACCACAGCATGTTAGAATAGTTTTCCCATCGAATATCGCGACGATTTTTTTTTTAAACTCGGAAATACGTTCGGAATTCCTATTCGAAATTCCGCCTGTGCGTTCTGAATCTAAAATAATCTCAAAAACGTATGTGTTTGAAGTATGTACGGAATCGCGAATGGATATTTCGAATCGAAATTCCGAAACAGAATTCCAACTGTGCTAAAGGAGCGATTGAATTAGATCACTTGAGTGAATTCGAGTTCGAATTCGAACTTTTACAGAATGAGTCTATACAGATAAATCTATACACCTTTTTCAAAATGGTGGTTGGATTTTACATTACCTAATTACCAATAGTTTTTATTTTAAACAAGAATTACTGTTTTGGCGCTTACGGCCATCGACCCATAGGATACGTAAGTACATTGCCTCCGATAAGGAAAGGTCGTTATTTTGCGACCTCTGTGGTGCTGTGGAAGACCTCTGTGGCGCTGCGGGTGAAGGTACACCTCCGACGCAGGAGGTTGTGGGTTCGATTCCCAAATGTAGGTATGTAAAATCTGCAAATATTTGGTACGGGGTGTTCTGGGTAAAAGGGTAAAATATCTTTGTCTAATAATATTATCAATAATAATAATCCGGGTTATCCAGGATCATCTAGTCCCAAGCTTCATCATACTTACTCGTTACTAATGATGAAGAAATTCAATCGCGTAGGTACCTATTGGTAGATCTTCCAGGAAGGCCAACTGATATCCATGTTTATGTTTTGATACACTATCAAACAGAAGAAACCGCTGTATTGTGTTAAGCTAGCAAATTAAATTAATTCCCAAAAAATTTCAATAACGGCAGGACTCGAACCCGCGCCTCACCCTCAGTACCGATTTGTTCTATTCTAAGTCTAACCAACTAAGCCACGAAATACTTAATCGCGCCGTCGAAAATCATTGGGACCTCTTACGGCTCTAGCGTTGTGTTTAGCTGTACAAAAACAACCAGGTACTTACCCAATGAAACACTCAATTCCCAATTGTCATCAATTCGTCGAGCGACTGCGATCACGTCCTCATTGTGAACCAATGATCCGTGATGGACACAAATTGATGTTATTTGGGAACTTAAAATAACCTACATACATACACAATACGTGGGATGTTTGTATGTATACAATACATGTTATGTTTTCTCTAGAGTCTTAAAAGTTAATTTTTACTTTTGTATTTTATTTTGCCAGAACATAATGAACCACTTTTTGCGACACAACCTGGATAGGATAATAAAAGCAATCTTATGAAATTAGACTTAGGTACTTACAATTTTACAAGATTGTTAATTCTAGAAAGTCTAAAATAACTGAGTTAGTCTATGGTATAACTTATGCGTATTGTGTAGGTAACTACCTAATCTTGGTCTAAGTGCTTATTTTCTAAGCCTAAAGAAATAAAGTTATTGACTTTGATCTTTTAACTTTCTTATACCTTAGATAAGAAAAGGGGAGATTCGGTACTAGCTTCTCGAAAGTGGAAGGCACACCTCATTCATCGTCATGGACACGAACAGCGGCGCCCCCGGTGTGTGTCTTGTGTAATATTCCTACCTAATCAACAACAAATATGGAAATACGTTTGAAGTACGTAAATACTATATGAGATACACCTAAGTGCGACTGAGACACCAATACGCTGCCCATGCACGGCGACTCTCAATCTTAACAAAACGTGTATTACTAATCTCTAATTTCTAATCTCGCTTTTTGTAAAAGGAGATTAGAAATTAGAGTCTGCAGATGGCGAAATAATGAAATGGTCCGACGATGACTGAGGTGGTTGGACCTAATTTGAGCCTTCCACGTTCGAGAAGCTAGTACCCATGACCTAATCTCCCTATTTTTACTGTCATCTAAGTGCCTAGGCTTTGTTTTGTAACATGGGTAGCTATGATACCGAGGTAGTTTGTATAATGTCATAACCTATGGGTTCCCTTGAATAACCTGAAATAATAATTATGATGATATTAGTCATTTATTTGAACGTGTACACTCATTTACCATTGAGTGAATTCGTCATAGCCTAAATCGATTTTATCAACCTTATGGCCACATTGTCCACCCACAACTATATCCTATCTGGAATCCGAACATGACATAATGTCATGGTCGGATTCCACCAAACAAAACTATTTCAGCTTGATCGAGTTAAGGCCCGTATTATGAAACTATGCTCAGTCATCGAATAATAATAATTACTATTTATTTTTATAAATAGTATATATAAAGCTCGTTATTATTATAAAACGGTTTATGTATAAAATTTGACTTGTCTAAGTGCTTATTTTGTAAGCCTAAAGAAATAAAGTTATTGAATTTTGAATTTTATGCTTGAGTAACGCCATAGAAAATCTTTACTCAAGTAAGTATATATCGATGACCGACTGAGCAACCTTATATTATAATACGCGTCTTAGTTTTCATACTCATTGATATATGTATCTATTCTAATTCTTTTATATCGTCTTGTTTTTATGTACTTTTTTCTTGCCTATCCCGTAGGTATGTATGTCATCATCATCAGCCTATATCAGTCCACTGCTGGACATAGGCCTCCCCTAATGAGCGCCATAGCGCCCTGTCTTCAGCTTGCCGCATCCAGCATCTGCCAGCAGCCTTTCGCAAATCGTCATCCCTGGTCGGAGGGCAAAACCCTTCTACAAGGAGGAGTATGTATGTATGTTAGGTTAATTATTCTTTGTTTAATTGTTTTTAGTTGCATATTGAGCTCTGAACTGTTTGTTCTCTTTTGATGATGGAAATGTAAACTTAGCTGGTTTAAGTGTTATTTAAGTATGTTTTTTATAGTTAATAATAGCTATATGTTTCCCAAATAAATCAATATAAATTAATAGGTAAATAAATACTCGTTGACGACGTACAAAGCTGTCAACTTAGATAAAATAAACCCACCTAATCTATCGAGATAAAATCATGACCTATGATGAGTCATGACCTTCTTTTTTTACCGTTACTATCACATTTATCCCACAGTTGGACAAAGGTTTAATAACCCCTTTATTGATAAACCTTTACGGAATAGCTAGAAGTGTTTTGTTTTCTTCTATTGGCCTACGTCAGAGTGAGGCAAAACATAAGTTCCCTAGTTATACTATGAGTAAGGGCGCATGTTTTTAAAATAAAACAACCTGGCATTGTAACGTTAATTTATTATTAATATTCAATAGTACAGTAAATATCATATAATTAATAAATACGTAGTCCTTATGGTACATTTTCTCATTGGGTCGTACCTACTACAATATAAATCCAATTTAACAAATTGTATCAAGTGACGGCCGAATAACATTATATTTTAATGTTTTTAATTTTATTATTATTTTATTTGATCTTTTATTCCCAATGAGCTAATGCGTTCTATTTACATATTAATAAGCAAGTTTAAAAAGAATACCATACCATAAATAATTTAATTATGAAAAAGATTTTTGTCTACTAAATTATAACCAAGCCTTGTCTACTCTACGATAAAAACTAGGTAACTTCATTTACTTTGAAAATTAGCTGTAATTGAAAAAAAAGTAAAAATGGATATTATAATAATTCAAATAAAAGCAATTGTTAATAATAGTTACCTAATTTAAGCGCTTGACTCTCCTTTTGAATTAATTACAATACATACCTACTATAAACTTATTTACGATATAATTAATATATTAGTCTATCTAGTTGCTAAAGATATTATAAAATTCAAAATGAGTATTTTATTGATAATCATTTACTGCTTTGAAGATTTATTAATTAGGAATTACCGTTAAAATTTTACACATTGGATGTCGCGTGTTTTTTCCGAATTCAATTTATGAGCAAAACCTTCAAAGAAGATATTATACCTAGGTACTCGTACTCTGTATTTTCATGTCGATATCAAAGAAAAAACTATATTTTTTAAGCTTATCACTCAAAGATATTAAAACTAACATAATTTTCAAGAAAAATAACATTTTACGAGACTAGCTTAAATACAGGACCAGGTAGACTGGATAGATACACACAGACGATGAATATAAAATACCTACATTCTAGCTATTTTTGGATACAAGAAAATCTATTAATATAATTTTCTGTCAGCATTACCATTGAAAGACAGATCTTACATCAATAAGTAGAGAAGTGCCAATGCAGACAAATAATCAACAGCAAAAAATTATATTAAATTCAAATATTTTATTTATACAAGACCATAACATTACAGAGGTTAGGTTAGGTTAGGCTTTTTGACAAATATCTTCCTTGAACTTGCTTCAGTTACCTACTCTAATTTTTTTTTTTGCATTTTTTACCTTTTTAAGGTACGTAGTTCCATGCCCGGACTATAGAGGCGCTGTACCAAATAACATACATACAAATTAGAACGTCTCGACGACGTTTCGCTGCAATCGAGTGACCGGACTGGGGCTCTCTTATTTTTACTCCACGTTTTCCCTTATAGATTACCGGAGTCAAAATCTTCTGTGCAAAAAGGCTTACTACAAAATATCAGATTATCTAGAAGATAAAAAGCCTTGGAACGGGTTTTGCTACAACTCGAAAAATAACAACTAACAGGCGAAAAGTTTCTGCGTCGCTTCTTTACTTCATTCTACATACCGAAGCGACAGAAATCAAAAAATGAATATCACTCTATTTCTATGCCAGTGTTTTATTTTAAGAATTTGACCTTTTCTAAGTGTACAGTTTTGTATTTATGGAAATAAAGAATGTTTCATCCCACCATCTCGGAGAGTATTTTTACTCTTCGATATCTGAGTGCAAAAGCTGTTTTTATCCTCTAGCGGATACATACGGCTTTGGCACTCAGATATCGAAGAGCAAAAATACTCTTTCCTCGCTGAGGTGAGATGAAAAATTACGTGTTACACTCGAGTGCAAAGATTGTTTACCTCGTGCTCTTTTGATTCCCTCGCTGACGCTCAGGATTCTAATTTTTGAATCACTCGCTGCGCTCGTAATTTAATTTTAGAATCCTTCGCTTGCTCGTTCATCAAAATTGAGCACGCGGTTAAAAAGCAGCTTTGCACTCTTGTATACCAAAAAACTATTGATTTGATTTGAAAACCAGATGTAAGGTTGTTTGTAAAGTTATAAGTGATTGCAAGATCCTTGTTGATAACGAGAGCAAGGTGCCTTGTGGGTTTGACATTCAACTTCATTATCAGAATTATCATTATCATGAACAGTGTTCTCATAATCGACCTCGCCTTTTCGCCTCGGGAATCTGTACATAAAATAATCTCGTAGGAGCTTCTTACCATGCTCCGAATCTAAAGCGACTGCATTATAATCGACATTTTGAGCTATTTCATTCGGAACCTCATAGGAATTATCAGAGAAAACAGGCGGGTCTAGATTTTCATAGGCGATGAAATATTCCGGAAACAGGATTGGTAAAGCTTGCGGTTGGGTGTAGACAGAAGAAACAGTTTCAGCGTCCGTGTTGTAGGTATTGTCCCTGGCGTTTCTCGAAAAGCGGAACCTAGCGTGGGGGTGCGGGTAGGTAGGGATGTCTCTAGCGTCCCAGTCCGGTCCACAGCAGCCCTGGGTCGTGGCGGTTCGCGTTCGGGTATCCATCGGCCTCCACGATTGATCTGCGGTTGTAAGATCTACGTAGAACGGTATTTATGATTATACTTTTTAGTGATAAGTGACTAAAAAGTACTATAGAGTCATAAGAGTACATGAAGTATATAGAAAAACATTAAAATACTTGCAACTAATATTTGCCAAATTTTTTGCTTTAGCATTCTAAAGCAAAAACCTTTTTACCAAGTATTTTGCAATTATCCAAATATTTTCTTAAGCTATCATTGTTTTTGATAGGTACTTAGATGACAGTTGAGTCCTAAGTTCGGTTACGCAATAGTTTCGAGTCAAATGATAGGGAATGCTGAACAAATTACACGTAGAACTTGTGTTATGGGTACTAAATAAGTACATACTACAGATATACTTTTAATATACATAGATACATCCAGAACTCCTGAAACAAACATCTGCAGATCATACAGACATTTTTCCCGAAGCGGGAATCGAAGCCGCAACCTCCTGCGTCACAGGCGGACCTTCGCCCGCTGCAATAAAGAGGTTGCCGTTTTTGTATAGGTTTTTCGTAATTCCATGCCCGGACTATATAGAGAACAAAAATGAAACGTCGAAACGTTTCATTTGTATAATATTTGGTTCTCGTCGTAGCGACGCGACGGGACGATTCGATGCTGTCAAGTAACCGAACATAGGGCTCTGATATGTTTCTCCTACCCCACGTTTGTTACTTAGATTACCCGAGTGAATAAAAATGTTAGGGAGTTTGTATAGTTATAAGTGATTGCATGCATAACGAGGGCAAGGTGCCTTGTGAGTTTGACAGTCAACGGTTTTTCTATGAAAACGGAACCTAGCGAGTAGCTAGCGATGGCTCTAGCGTCCCAGTCCGGTCCAGAGCAGCCCTGGGTCGTGGCGGTTCGCGTTCGGGTACCGATCAGCCTCCACGTATGATCTGCGGTTGTAAGATCTACGTACAACGGTATTTATGATTATACTTTTTAGTCATGAGTAACAAACAACAGAAACAGATCCCAGAGTTCGGTTTGACGATATTATCGAGACGTCATCGTGATATCGTCAAACCGAACTCTGGCCTCAGATTAATCTACCTACAGCATGGACGGGATAAACGAACGTCAACTGAACAAGCAGTGGCGGCGTGGGTTAAATTATAACCCACGCCGCGTAGTTAATTGGGGGTTGACAATTCCGACCCACAACTCCTAATAACAACAAGTATAAGTACCGGCGAGCGAAGCGAACCGTGAGGTTTTTAAAGTTTCTTTCGGATTTTTGGGGAGAAGTGACAAAAAAAGACAGCAATTAGGCAACCCGAAATGCTGAAGATAGATTTTATCCATCGGTGCCACAAAAATAGACAGTGTAACATTTTTATATTGAGTTCGGTTCCCGGCTCAAGCCAATTTTATAAATTCTATGATACATTCAAATAAAGGAAAGTTTAATATAAAAACAAATGCCACCTTCCTCATTTCGGATAGGTATTTACCCTGCAGACACAGATGAAATAATGTAACCTGCAGGTAACAATCGTTTATTTTATACCGCTGCTGACTAGATTTACTGGGACATACTTTTTAAAATTAACTAAGTTACAACTTACAAAAACAAACACATCATGAACAGACAAAGTCAAGGCACACTGAGAGCGAATCGAAGGGAATTTTAGAAGTAGCATGTTGTGTTATAAAGAAGGAGATAGGGGTCTCCTTCTTTATAACACAAAAAGACGCGCTATAAATCCCCAACCAGCGCTTTCAGTGTGCCTTGACCTTGACCTATAAAGCACATCAAAACATGGTAGATAGTAAATAAATATATGCATTTCCTTCTAGTGTTAGCGGGAAGTAATGTTATCAATAACAACTAACTACACTACTGATGATGATAACGATGAGGTCATTGAACTCTATTTCGGCTACGTTAAGTGTGACTGAATAAGTTTAGAGTTTCTACCTACAGTACTCAGTCATTAGGGTTGGTTTTCTATACCCTTTGTTGCACTCTCTGTTTTTTTTATTAGTCTGTTACTGAAGATAATCTAACTTGTTTTCCCTTAGTCACTTGAAAGTTTATTTGACAATATGCAAGTTGCTGCTGATAATAAGTTAAAAAAAATTATATCAAGTTATCAGCTATTGGCCGCCTAAAAATCCTACTTAGAAAATGTCGAAACTAAGTCAACCTCGTAGTGAATCTCGGTTTTGCTTGGAGTTGAATAGGTATTTTGTGAATAAATATTCAACTCCAATAAAATGCCAGTGAGGTGGCTCTCAGAGCCTTCCTAAGTCCAGAGAGAATGTTCTCTCTGTAGAGTTAAGTTGTACAAATCAAAGAGAAAGAAGAAATTCCCATTCTGTTTGGATCGAATTGTAATAAAGCGGAATGATGGCAGGAAAGGTTGCAGTGAGGTGTGGAAAAAAACAAGTGATGGTGTCTAAGTCTGACAGCTGATAGAAGAGCAGCTAATATACAGGTTGTGCTGTACCTAGAGCAGGAAGAAGATTGTCTATGGTTAGAAATAACCACAGAACAGGGAAATACTAGGAAATAACCAATATGCCCACCTGATGTTCCCAGTCGGACGCAGTAGAGGACGCAGGGCATGGAACCTTCGCATGGCAGAGCCGCCGCCACCGCCGCCTGGTGGACA
Source organism: Eupithecia exiguata (assembly GCA_947086465.1). Taxonomy (NCBI): domain Eukaryota; kingdom Metazoa; phylum Arthropoda; class Insecta; order Lepidoptera; family Geometridae; genus Eupithecia; species Eupithecia exiguata. The sequence goes on from OX352240.1 coordinate 1,699,356, forward strand.
AAAAGATACCTACTTTTATCCGAAAAGTTAACACATTGAATGCCATCGACGGACTCGCTGTTGTCCCCAGGTGCTCGTGTAGCAGCGAAAAAGACACCCCCTTTTCAGATCAAACATGAAATTAAATGCTGTATTTTCCTAAGACCTAAGACATGACACTTTCAGAAAAGTCAAGAGAAAAGAAAAGAGGAAGATTAATTATATTACAGAGTGGAAGAGAAAGACCGTTAGTGCCGCCCCAGCTACAAGGGCATAGGGGCAGGAAGGAGAAGTAGAAATCGAAAAAAGAAAACGAGGAATTACATTACGGTTGAAGACGGAACTTTCCCGTTCATTATCTCTAAAGTATTATATGAACAGAAATCAAATGACGATTATTTGACCCTTTGTTTTCATAACCACATATCCTTAAAAACACTGAACAGAAAAGGTGCACACCAAAAAGTGTTTTATTTACAGCAAAATCAAGGTTCTTTGGCCGTGGAATGGTATAGAAACTAACAAAAATTTACTAATCGTAAAACCTACCGTTCCATGGGTCGCCTTACAGCAAAAGTAGAATCAAGTTGTGGCCTATGGAATATTAGACCTAAAACATCTTAATCGGTCATGAAATTTTGTGCGTGAAGGTTTTTAAAGGGACCTACAAGGAAAATAACAGGAAGTCGTGAGAAATAACGCAGTAACTCAACCAGACAATACCTCACAACGATGATGCGTCAGGGACCTAATTCAAAACTTACATTGCACATCGCATTGACACTACCAATTATTCACACCTATTCCTCAAGCAGTAAGATCTAAAATCCCGTGAACGCCATCGACCTTAAATGTTACCATTGATGTACGTCCGTTGAGTTTCAATTAGTGTCGTTTAAGGAAAGTTTCGGCTTCCTACTTGGTAGGAAGCAGGAAAATTGGACATTGTCATATGACTACGCATGGCAGGCTTGTTTACAAGAGACTATTATGATTCAGAAGAAGAATTTATGTTAAACTTCTTACAAATTTGACGAAACAAGCGCCAGTGTGCTTGGAGTAAAAAATCATTAGGGCTGTAAAGACATGGCCTGACCTTATGATAGAGCGCGCTTTCTTGGAAAGGGTTTGAAAGACTCCAAGATTGTTCTACAACGGAAAAAAACATACTTTTTTACCTAAAAATTTATTAATTTAAAATTTATTAAATTTATGTATTAAAATTTATTAGTTTATTAGGGCTAGTATTTGTCTGTGAAAGAAATACAAAAATTATTGATGTCATATTTTTGACTTATGTCGCTTTTATGTAGACTAAAATAAAGAAGCGACGACGTCGAAACCGTTACCCAGTTAGTTGTTATTTTTCGAGTTGGAGGACTATTCATCGACAGACACACTATAAGTAGTTTTATTTCTATTCATAACACGTGAAAATCCGTACGCTCGACGACGACGTAGGATATGTAGGAATTAGGAACCAAAAGAAAAGTAAACTGCGCATTTCAAGTAGATACCTACAGCGATATAAGCTGAAATGCACAGTTTATTACAACGGCCTTACTGAAAGTAATACCTGTTCCCCATAACGACATAGACATGGTACATAACCTTACGAACCGGCACTAAATATAACAGTTGCCATGGGCGCCGCCGCCGCCGCCCGCAGGTTTCTGTCGAAACCTAGCGAAACTAAATTACAAAAAATAGTTTAAAGGAGACCTGAAAACCTACGTTAATATATGGTATGTAGGTAATATAACTGTTTTTATAATTTATAACAAGGTAAACTTAATTAAGGTAGGTGTTAAGGCTGTCTGTTCACTCTACCTTATTACAAATCAACAAAGGAAACCAAAAACAGGAATTCGTACCGATGTAAAATAAATAACAGTGTGTATTGGAGAAATGAATTGAAATGTATTCTAAAAACAGTTGTACCTAGGGAACAAACTATAACAACAACCTTAACTAACCTCATTTAACTTTGATCGCAACAATATAAAATAAACTCCCATGACATCAAGCAAACCAACATTATACTGACGCTGATAAAAGTTCTACTGTGCTGTGTTGCCAGAGTACAACTTACTACGTACGAAATGTTGAACTCAGTGTATCTAGTGAAGTTGTAACATCCAAACCTACTCGCACTTTACAACAATATGTTAATATCTAATATCTAAAATAATATCTATGTTTAAGGTGCCCATCCCACTCATCCAATATCTTTGTCCAATGTATTTGATCAAGGAACTTGGATGACTTTTTTCCAATTTACTAGCAACACCGATATTTGATCAAAGATTTGGATAGGTACTGCCTGCGCCTTCGCATGCGTTGTTTCCATGAAAACGTATACAGGTTAATTATTTCCCGTGGAAACTGAAATTTGATGGGTTAAATTGTAGCCTATGGGTTATTTCAGGTCATGAGCTACACCTTTGCAAATTTTCAACTCGATCTGGTGAGAAGTTTTGGCGTGAAAAAGTAACAAACTTCCTTCTATCCATCCAAACTTTCGCATTTTTACCCGACTACCAACAGGGGAGGGTTATGAGGTTAGCACCCTATGTTTGTATGTTTGTATGTATGTGGCCGATTTCTTTGTTCCCACGTAGCGCAGAAACTACTGGTTCGATTTCAACAAATTATGTATCGATTGAGTCGTCTCAATACCCCGATGGTTATAGGCTATAGGATTTAGGGCTCCGACCCCGAATAAGCCTTCAAAACGCGTATTAAAGTTTAGGTAGCCGCAGGCTGCAGGCCCCATAGAGAAAAATTACAATACCTACGACCTATTTTCATTTTCAACTCTATGCCTATCAAATTATGACCGATACGTCATTCTACTTTGTCAATGTAAATGTTTCAAACTTTTATAACTTTCACGTAGTCGGGTTGTAGTTTTTATTAACTTTATCTTGTTAATATTAGTGAAAGAAATATTAATATTTTTTAAGGAAGATAATATCTTTGTAGTAATTTATTTTTAAGAGTAGGTACCTAAGTATTACCTAAACTATTAAGATTTAAGTTAACCTATTTCACCCCACAGCTGGACAAGGTCTCCACATTTTTCTTCTTCTTCTCATTTGTCTTTTTCAAAGTTGGCTTAATCGTCATGCTAATAAATATAGAATGATACCTAATAAAAAAAATAACACGCAATTCTCTACATAAATAAAAAAAAATAGAATAGGTTATTTATAACTTTTTTAACCTGATGTTCGATGAATTTTACTTAGACAGATATTTACTCCGGATTTTTAAATATGTAACTAAGTTTAGAAAATGAAATTTAAATGTAATGAGTTACTTATTCAGAAAACATACTCGTACATAGGTACATTTCTTTTACCCTTTTTCACCCACATCTGAACGTGATTTAAATAAGAATATCCAGGCGTGAGTCAGCTTGTTTATCGAGAGGGTTCTGTAAACCATATACTGTATGAACTATTCCACGAGCTAACTACACAACAAGAATCGTTTCAACAGTCGTTACCACTTGGTGAAATGCAATCTTTTCGATTACCTTGACCCATTTAATTGTATAAACTTGGTCTTAAGACAATTTTGGCAAGCTATTCTAGGCTTATTTTTACCCAGTAGTGTAAAAAAAGGTAGTTCGAACGATGAGATATTAATATTGTTAATAATAACTTAAATTTAAAGATATTATTAATAACTTAAATTATGCCTACTGCCAACATAAAATAAAATATTTTGTTGTGGGAGATGCCTTGACTAAATCTTAACTTCATTCAAACGCAAACGGGATTATCTCGCTCGATATCCAGTCGCGGAACTCTAAAAATAAATGAGATGTCTAATGAATACAGGTTCTCTCGCACCACAGGGCCTGTCTGTCCCGATCCTACCCTGTACTAATTGAATTTAAAGAAAGTTCGCGCTGTTGTGGAACAAGCTAATCAAAGTACCCTACGTGATTTAAACCCTGGAGAATAGTACAAAATAGAATGAGAAAATCGAGTACCAAAAATTAAATGGAAACTAACTAACTAACAAAACTTAACAGAAAGGTAACTTAACAAAAAAAAAATGAACTCTTAAAAAAAATTAAGGTTTTTTTATTTTTTGTTATAGTGCTTACCCGCACTTTGGGTATCTCTAAGAAATAAAATAAGTTCCCAAAAATTTCCGGTTTCGGAGGGACTCGAACCCGCGCCCCACCCTCAGTACGGGTGTGCTCTAACCAACTAAGCCACGAAACCTTTAGTCGGTTCAACCGAAAATCTTTGAGACCACTTACGGACTATATTTTATTTCATTTCTTAAAAAAATATTATTTTTTAAAATATACTTAGTGGAACTCGGATTGATGCAGGATTCTAAATACTCCCCACACAACCAAATCTGCTTAGACATTTTAAAGTTGAGATGACGTAATAAAGTACATGCCTAACCCAAATAACATATTTATTATTATGTATATGAACACCTCTGAAACATTAGGGACACTTCTTATTTGGAAAGTCGTGTAAAAGACACACACATATACAATGAGGGTTTATTTTAGTTTAGGGGTAGATTAATTACTAATATGACTGATGATTCATGAATGAAAAAAAAAAGGATTTTATATACCTACGATTTTTTTATGATTTCACTAGATCGCCCAAATCAAGTTCTGTTTTAGTCATAGGGACTAAAACTATCAAGTTTTAAAACCCTAGGTCTAAAATAACTACGCATAAGTACCTATCAACGATATACATAGATTCAGAAATCTACATTCAGAAATGACGTGGTAATAACAAATCTCGTTTTATTTCACCCTTTAAAATGATCTCTAAGAAGTCTATTAAAAACACAGAAATCATAATAATAAGGCACTATTATTATGATTTCTATGATTATAAACGATGACCTTCCCCTTCATTTATTTATTTAAAACTTTAATGCACTAAGGTACAAAGGGTGGGCTTAATGCCGAGGCATTTTCTACCTGCCGACCAATAACATAATGTCATAATGTCTTCAATTTAATAACAGATAAATAATAATCCCACGTTTCCTGAGAAGTGCATTGATTAAGAAATAATTTTTCATGTTCATTTTCTATTTCTATTAAACTTGTAAGAAAATCTATTTTTATCAAATCCGGGATGTAATTACTATTAGGTATCCTAGATAAGAGAAAGTTTTCCGATACCTATCTATAGAATTTAATTAAGTTGAAGTGATCTAAAAGTGGGTCTTCTCGTTAAAACAGGATAGGATGATATTGAATTGCCTCTTTCTCGTAATAATAAGTGGCATCTTTCATGTAGGTATCTAAAGAAGAGAATGCAGCATTTAACATCCGTTTACGAAACTCGGGAAATACGAAAAAGGCTGGCAGGTAAATCCGACGCGAAAGAGACGAGGATGGCCGAATTTACAAAAAAAGAGGTAGGTACTTGCTTTTGTGGCGAAGTTGGTTAGCGCATTCCCGTACTGAGGGAAGGTCGCGGGTTCATATCCCGCCGAGATAGTTTATTTTTGATATTATTTAATTTCTTTCCTATTCAGTAGATATTTTATTGCATCTATACAATAGCAGATGTTCAATTTCAATGTCTTATATATGGCTTTGCGTCGTGAGATGTTAGTGACTAGGTGAAATTAAGTTACTGTCATCTGTGCTGTGACCATATTTTATTTGTGACTGTCAAATAAATTAAAACTTTTACGACGTTTGTGATGACTTGGCCAATAGTGGACTGTGGATAACTAAAACTAAAACTTTTCGCTCGAATTGGGCGATCCTTCGCTAGCCGTCGCGATCCGACCTAGGTATAAATTATACCTGGTGAGAATTTACGTCAACTCAACCCTAATTTTGTATTGCCGGCACCGACATCCGTGGACGCATAATTCTATGAAACGAAAAATACAATGTCACAGAATTATGGGAGTATTCCCATTAGAGCACCGATTTTAGGAGCACCGATTTAGGAGCACCGATTTTATGCCTTCTTGCCAAGAAGACGTTTCTAGGCGTCCACTAATATCGGTGATGTGACGGTGTTGGTGTCAGTTCGTGTCTAATGAAGAATCGCCTATTGACGTTGGAATGCTCTACTGGCTGGCAAAAGACGGTGACACAGAACCGAGAGATGCCTAGAGAAGGGTCGCTAGTACCTAGGTACAGTCACCGTCATAAAGAGCGATACAGATAAGGACTCAAAAAACCCGGTAAACCGAAAACCACAGAAACCGCTACACAATACCATTCCTAAACCCGCTAAACCCGCTCGACTCCAGAAGACGCTCCACTTCTAATGAGTAGGAATAAGAACGCTAAATTCACCTCAACAATGTTAACCTTCTAATACGTAGGTAATACTTACTTGTATGACTGTGAGTATGACATGGCTATCAAACTATTAGCATGCCTGCAGGCTGAACACAAACAGCTTTAATATTAAGTACATCACATGGTTATTAAGTATTCTTACAAATGAAATGATTGATTTATTAAAAGCTCTCCCAGACTTGCGGCCTGCGGTGACGGCCAGTTTTGCAAGCGAACACAACGGTAATGTACTCGTACTATCACTGGCCGCGTCTGTCTGGGAGTGCCCGCGAATCCAACACAACCGCACAAACCAAAAATTAACATTCAAATTCGGGCTATTCGTGATATTTAGATTTTTTCGTAAGCGTTAGGTACATTTTACAATAAAAACTATCGCAGTTTGATTGAAATTCATTACGCTTATGAATAAGCGGGTCAACTATAACTTTTATTTGTGTTGGAACATTTTTTTTTCATTTTACGCGAACAAAATGGCTTACCCCAGTCCGCAAGCTTCAAGCGATCTGTCTGTTCTCTGATGCCGCCAGTAATAAATGCGACTAGGTATATACACTAAAAATATATTTACCGATTTCAAACCTATATTTAAATGAACATTTTCGTTCTATGCGATCTGTGACAATCGAATTCACTTTGGGACGCTAGGCCACAAGATTAAATAGAACTTACCGCTAGATGGCGCGCTCACTACCGATGGTGGTCCCTGGAAGAGGGTGGAGCGCTGCGAGGGTGTCAAAGATGTCAGGGTTTCCAAGTTGTCACGGAGGGAGTCGAAGAACGAGCCTACGTCGTTGAGCACACCTGTGGATAAGAGCTTTTCATTAGATATCTAAATGTAGGATGAGTCGTGAGTGACATCTGCCATAGCTAAGATTTAAATCGTTAGATACTCCCCCTGACACCAAAAACTGTGGCTTTTTTCTTAAATGTGTGTGCGTTAACAAAATACCGATGCACGCACACTAATAATGAGTAGTTTAAAAATTGTGTTTTTGCCAATAAACCTAACTGTTATTATTATAATTTAATGTGCAATTACATTGCACGAAATTTGGTGAAAAAGTAATAAGTATATAATATTCTATATGCTCTGAAATCGAGAATGTTTGAATGTGTGCGTCGAAGGCCGACGCACAATACCTAATGAGAGAAATGATATTTAGGTACCCAACTAGGTACCTAAATACATAAAAGTAAAGTATTTTTACTCGGTTACATATGGTTTGTACAGTCTGGTGTAAGTGCAATTTATTGAATGTAAACCTCACAATTTTCTTCACCGTTTTATATGGAGTAAATTTTTATTTATTTCTATTATAAGAGAAACCAAACAGGAGTTGGTTGGGTTACGACTTTGTTGGGCTGCTTATTGTTTCATGGACTAATAAAACGAGCGCTTCCGAGTTTATCGACTTGTTTACTCTTTGCAGATAAGCCCTTGTTATCTTTATTTGTTTCTGGGCCAATGCTGTTTTGCACATGAGATGAGCCGTTGGGAAAAAAACGTCAACAAACAAGGTACATAGAACCGCTCGCATTTATAATGAACTAGCTGTTGCTCATGGTTTCGCACGCGCCTTTCAAGTAGCCTATATCCGTCCCCGGGATACCATTCAGCTCTTTGCCAAATTTCATTAAGATCCGTTCAGCCGCTTAGGCGTAAAAAAGTAACAGACAGACAGAGTTACTTTTGAATTTATAATACACAAACAGCGCCTCGCGGTTTCTCCTGCGTAGTTCCCGTTCCGGGATAAAAAGTAGCCTATGTACTATTCCAGACTATAATCTATCTCTGTGCCAAATTTCATCCAGATCCGTTCAATCGTTCTGGTGTGATTGAGTAACAAACATCCATCCATCCATCCAAACTTTCACATTTATAATATTAGTGGGATAATAGTATGGATTCGTCAACGTTTTTTTTTTTAGTAAAAAGAAAACATCTTGCAACGTAAGTATAATGAATGTTCTGTTTTTTCCCTGATCGTAATTTGCCTGATTGATTACTTGTCTTATTGTTGGTAGAGTCTGATGTAGAGTTAGACTCTACTAGCAAAATGTAATCAGACGAGATATTTAGTTGGTGTTTTTGGAGTAGGTTTCGATATTTCACTATTATTAATATCGATCACTTAGGTGTGCAAAAAATGTACCTACTAGGTACAACTCTATTAACGGCAGGTAAGGCGAAGTGGAACTGAAATGTTTATCTTGTAGAGCCACGTAACGGGAGATCTGGGTAAGTACTACTTTAGTACTATACTTACAAATCTGTGGTAAGTACCGATAATACTGAAAAGCGCCCCGGCCGCCCTCTTTTCATCAGATACGTCATATGAATTTCATTAATTTGACGTATCCGATGAGTGACCTCTTTTATAGAGAGCATAAAGCATACTTAAGAGGGCGATATAATTATGACAAAAAAGTAGAATAAAGTTCGGTTTTTTAAGTTTTTAATGACTCACTCAATGTCGCCATTTTGTGAAAAGAATAGGCATAGGATGTCGCGTTTATAGGAGTGGGACAGAGCAGAGCGCAAAAATCAAGTTTTTGCTGATTTTCTATCAATTAGAAAATTTATTAGCAAAAATAAGCCGAAGTTTCCCTTGGTATTCAATTATTTAATACGGTGACAATAAAAAAATCTTGTGATTTTGTTATTATCTTGTGATCTTGTTATTTAGGAGAAAAAAAGTATTAACTAAGAAAACAGATGGTACCTAATTTGCACATTCTTTTCTGATATTTAAAATAGTTTTTTTTTCAATTAAAAAAAAATCTGCCTTATTGTATCTTTATCCGTCTAGATTACTGTGTATTTTTTTTTGAAGTTTTTTCGATAAAGTTAACGGACAAAAAAAAGGTTGTATAACACAATTCAAGTCAATTCACATATATCCACGCCTTAACGTCTAATTTAATGAGTTATTATTAATGTACAAGCGGATTACGAACCACTGATAATCAAAAGACATTCGGGGGCCGAGCTCTATCAACAGTCCAAGACTTTGCTAAATTAAGTTTTTACCCGCGAGGTTATCTTTATCGAGTATGTTTGCGGACGTTTTCATTAACCTCTAGTATCAAAACGGCTGAAATTATTTTAATAAATGATGTCAAAATACTCATCTAGTCTTCTGAATGATTCTTTGCTCCGTTTTGTAGGCCTACGCCCTCTCATTTGGCGTAAAAAAGTAGTTGAGTAAAGTCGGGTTTTTTAAAGTTTTCAATGATTCACTCAAAACAGCTGCCAACGCATCCTTTGTTTTATTCACAAAGTCGGTATAACTAGGCCGCTTTTGTAAGACATTGATCAAAGATGTATGTTACAGTGTATTGTCACCGCCTTCTCTTTACGTTGAGTATCTACCTTGGTAAGTTTTGTTTCATAGTGCAAGAAAGAAGATACTATTACGTTCTGGGTTTTTTTTGAAGATGCGACATCGAAAGATACCTACAATAAATTATGTAAACTGAAATTGAATGTAGAAAAGAAAAAAGAAAGAGAAAGGTTTACTGTAAACTGTTTGTCTTGGGTCACTATACCTTAGTATAACTCGTTACAGAATTTTTGTAAACAAACCGCCCATATTTAACCTAAAATTAAGTCTGTTGCTGCGTCCATACGCAATTTATATTAGTACTTGTCGATGTGAGATCCTACCTTCAATAAATATTGCTTACAATTTATATTTGAAACTCGACGCTACGCAAGTAATAAGTTTTAGTTATTTGTGTCGTAGTTTGCTTACAAAAACCGACCAAGTGCGAGTCAGACTCGCGCATAAAGGGTTTTGTACCACTATCTATAAACATGGCAAAAAAATCTCGCATTTGGTCCCATACAAAATCGTTTTCTGTATGGTAGGTATTAGGTAGGTAGTAGGTATTTTTTATATGTCAAACTCCACAGCCCCTAAAACATTATTTACATGCTGGACAACGCTTGACTCACGTAAGGTTTGAAGATTATGATGCCCTCCAACCCGAATTTCGACTACGGCAACCAATCTCAAGGATATAGCCACGTGTGCAGAACAATATAGTGAACCAGTGTCTGCGTAAACACTGGTGCTATCGCTGTTTTCTCACTCTCATATTCCGCTGAGACGGTAGACAAACTACATAGAGTCTCAACTCAACTTTAGCTTATCAGATTCTCCAAAAACAATGATTATATAGGATGTTTACGAAAAAAATTCAAGCTTGCTCTACGCATGTCTTTCTTAAGGTCGTTTACTCCAACTACCTATTAAGTCTGATTACACGCAAAATATCCTCTCTATTGGTAAAATATCCTATTTATCGCATAAATAGGTTGACGAAAACCAGCCAATTTGTCTTTATCAGTTTTCACTTTATTGTCGCGCGGATCATCCAATAACCCAAGGTTCATGTTCAAGATTATTCAGATGAAAATCTTTTAATAGTCCCGATATTTTCAATAGGTATGTTTTCACCAGCCAGTAATTTTCTTGAATTTAATGCTATAGATAAATAATGCCTGCTACCTCTTCGTTTTTGTAGGAAGATGTTTTCCTACGTGATGGATAAAGAAAGCGATATTCATATATTTTTTTACGGAAATGGGATATAATGAAATACCTGTTTATATTTTGAATAGAAGAATCAATTTAAATGCCAATTAATTGAGGAATACGAAGGAGATTTCTATAATTTTCTGTAAATCTTCTTTTTGTTAGGGTTCCGTAATGAGACGTACGTATGAAAATGATTTTTGAAAACATCCTCGATTGAGGTTTTGTGTAATATATTATGTCTTTAAAAATATTGATCGTTGTCAATATGAAAAAGTAAGTTATTATTGAAACTGGCCGAAGATTATTAGAAATTTTAAAAGAAAACAGTTTAAAAAAAAATGCTGACCCTGGACAAAAATGAGCACATCCAGATCATACAAATATTCGTCCAACGGCGGGGATCGAACCACAAGCAGGTTAGTTGACATCCTTACCGAGTGCCGCCGCGCTTCGTGTGCTAAGCAGGTAATACATTTGTCCTGCAGTGGGTTCCAAGTTCCAACCCACATCATTTTCGTTTCAATCGGGCCTTCACCCACTGCGCCACGGAGCTAGTCAAAATGTAGTGTTCTGCATTGCCTATGCTAGTCCACTGCTGGACATACGCCTCCCCTAATAAACGCTTTAATGGCCATGGCTCTAGAGGGTTATCCCATTATCCCCACACTGGGCATGCGGGATGTAGAAGTTCTGTGGTTGATCTATTTTGTAGAGGGCGCTGCTACCTGCGCGCCCCGTTGGGACCTCACGATACCCGCTTGAAGAGTAGGGGTGGTCTGAATAGTTAGCCGGCACCACTCGGCAGTGCTTACCGACCCCCATATATCTTGAGATTGCCTTCTTACCAAGCGCCGGCGTGGGCTGGCGCCGTCTGCGTCCAGAGTTCAGCGCCGTGGCCACAGCTGAACGCTTGGAGCCCATCCTGTGGACAAGTATTACCTCATTACAAAGTCACTTACCAATGAAGTATTATTTGCTCCCCTTTGAGTCGAAACCCTCTAGGTCCGTGGGGTACCGAGGTTCTCCGTGTTTTAAAAAAAATATCTGAGCGTCTGGTCGAAGTGACGCGTGACCCAAGAGCTGGTGAGGACGGGCGGGCAATGCAACCAGCGTCTTGGGGACGCTGACTGGTATTGATATGGATCAGTTGAGCTACTCTCAACTGATCCATATTGTTCTCTTGGGTAGAATCTACCCAATCCCCGTGCTTGGTCTACGGTATTAGTTTTATTAGGTGTCGGTAGAACTGCCAGGGTGCCACAATTACTTTGAGTTTGCTCCTGTTAGATCTAAATCTTACTTGAACTCATCATCAGCCTCGTCGAAGGGAATCCTCGAATCCATTTCTGGAGGTCTTGGTTCCCAGTGCCCGTACGGCCCGGGGGCCCAGGGTTTAGAGGCCAGGAGACGGAGCAAGTCCATTGACTGGTCTTTGTAGTCGCGCTGCGCATTGCTGGAGAGAACTCCTGGGAAAAAGAAGAAAGATTTGAGTATAACATTTTATTTTGTCAACTAACTGTCGCAACAAATAACAGAAAAATATAACAAAATATAATCAGCAAGGTCACTTGGCCAACCACCGCAAAAAAATCTAAGGAACCACTAAATTTGCGCGATTGGATCTGCTCGGCGATAACATTTCATAAACTTAAGCTCACTTTGCCAACCAACGCGGAAAAGTAACGCAAATTTTTTGCGACTCTCTCCACCCGCCTATGGGAAACGCTCGCTGACCCGTGGTCCCGAACTTGACCCATCTAAGATTAGGTACTTTGACAAAAAAATACACCAAAACTAGCGATACACTAATTTTTCGCTAATTTTCGCGATTACGCTTAGCTGTTTCCGGTAGAGTCTTCACCCCACATTCATACTTTTTAAAGGTAATCATAGCCTCATAGGTTTCCAATTAGGCATTGTTAGTCGTAAATATTTGCTAACCGAGGGTCTATTGGGAAATAAGTGTGAAAACCATTATCAAAGCACCATTTACTGTCATTTAACGACTCTAAACACAGGTTAAACTTATTTAAAGATGGTGTTTGTTGTCCCCTAATGGGTTGGTTTACTCGTTACCCTAATAGTCACAGATAAGGGCTGTTTAGGGGTAATTTTAATTGATTAAATGGGTCTAAAACTTGATGTCACGTGGTTTGTGAAGTTAAGTAGTTAGGTATGTTCTGCACCAAATGTTTTCATCTTTATTTCCACCAGCAAATAAATTGGACAAGCCCAACAGCGGGACGAGAAAAGCTAGAGAACAAAAAACAAACTGTTTTCCTATTATCCTTAATTATTATTCCGTAAGAGACCTAATAAATTCTGTTTTTGTCTGTCTGTTTACCTTTTCACGCCTGAATGGTTGAACGGATCCTAATGAAATTTGGCAAGGGTGGCTATTTATGGTAGAAGAAGGACATAGGTTACATTTAACATGGAAAAACTCGTAAGAAGCCGCGGGCAAAAGCAAATGTTATTCTTAATTGCAAAAAACTAAAGTAGGTAATTCTAAACCTCCGCCAGTCTGTTACATTTTCAAGTTAAAATGGCTGCATGGATCCTAATGAAATTTAAGATGGTAGGGAAAGGACATACTCGTAAGTAGACCATCGTGGGGCCACGAACCTACGATTTTAACTATGACTGGTAGTCCCACTAAGCAGTGGAACCACGAACCCATGATTTCAGGGATAGTGGGACCACGAGTAATAGTGGTACAACCCCAGTGGGACCACGAGTCGCGACCCGTATACATATATAGGCCGGCCACCGGGGGGTTGTAGTGGGTCGTCGAAGCTTCTCTTCGACCTCTCCACATAACCATACCGTACCTTTCACGCAGTATAGTACCTGTTTGCAGATTTTACACCTCGAAAAGAAAAAAAATATTGGAGGACTTGTTTGATATCCCGGAATACGTGCGAAGCCGTAGGAAAAAGCTAGTTACCTATCATTATGTACCCAATGAGAAGCAAGGACTACATTCCTTATTAAATCAAGCCCTTGGCTCCGGCGAAGCAAGTTGAAAACAATAACTTCCAATTTTCCTGGTTAAGTTAGTCAGTTTTTTATTATAATTATGATAAATTAATTTATTAGTGCAGTTAAGAACACAAGCGACTCGTAATTGGTTATTTAATTTAGCGAAGTGGGATAGAAAATAATAAATAAACCGGCCAAGTGCGAGTTTAACTACCACTTCCAACTCGACATAAGAGTTCCGTAGGATAAATACCGTTCGTTGCTTTACGCTGCCTACACACTCCGGTTCCAACGCAATGGATGCACAACTTAGTAATAAGTACCTACCCACACGTGTATACTATCGTTTCTTTTTACCACCCATCTGTCAGTCCTCCGACAGGACACAGTGCGCGTTTGTACACCCGCTGTACCGAGTACCTTCGTATACGTTCCATCAGCCGCCATCAATCTGCCAGAATGACGTGAACAATAAAACGAAGTGGGTGCATCTGTATAATGGATGTAGGTTAGTGCAGTATGAAGGAGTACTTAGGACATTTTATTTTATGAAATACGAAAGCACTTAGGTAGGAATGGTGGATATAAGATAATGGACAGAATACTGGACAGTTTACAGCATCAACTGCTCTCAAAAGGTTAGCAGAGCTCGTGTTTTAGGAAACGGACTTTTAGGAAAGTATTTAAGGGGTAACATACGATACTGTGTAGAAAGTATATGCATAGGATTTCGCGTTCATAGGAGCGGGACACAGCAGAGCGGCGTGTGCAAAATTCAAGTTTTTGCTTATTATCTAAAAAATTATAGTACCTAATTTTTAAAATCTAAAACACACACCGTCTGTTTGTCGGTCTGTTTACTGTACAAATAAAAAACAGATGATGTGTGTTTTAGATTTTCAAAAAGTGTTACCTATTTATTGAACAGCGAAGATTTATGTTAAGAGCGAACTTTGGATTTTTTTGAGAACATTTTAAGTAATCGTGTTTTTGAAACACTAGCGTTCTAGGTAGTATGAATCCTGAACTGTAACATATATTAATCTCAAAGTAGCTTGAGATAGAAGATATGATCGCTGACGCTAAGCGATTTCTTTCAGGTATCATCGACTCTGTACGTTTTAATAGGAAGTATCGAGACGTCATCGTGTCGTCTTATTTGTCAAGTAGGTCATCTTCTAGGCGGACTTAGTGGTAGGTTGCGGGTTCAAGTCCCGTCATTCTTGAAATATAACTTAAATTTATAAGAAGAGATTAGAAAAAACAATAATTATTTATATAAATTTATTTGGGAAAATTTCAAGAATAGGCAAGCTACTTACTTAACTTACGTCGCTGCGAAACCTTTTTCTCATTTCATTATAGCAATCCCAAAGGATGTTTGTTATTAATAATTTATCAGGAGGTAAAAAAAAGGTACAGGTAGGTACCTACCTTGAAAATTAAATATTTCAGCTTTATAGGTAAGTTCACAAAACAAACTTTAAAATGCGACGTTGTAGATCCTGAAATCGCCTAAACACACAAAATAAAAGGGAGCAACTGGAAAATTCAACTGGTTTTGCGTCACACCGCTTCGTGACTTTACTTAATAACCCTGCCTTATTATTTTACTCGAAAACCAGTAGAAATGATTAACAAAACGAAAAATTAAAAAGAAGCTGGCAATATTGGGGTTGTGGGTGTCATTAAAAGCGAGTTAGGGACATACACCGGGGGGCGAGCAGCAGCGCCTCTTGCAAAATAGATCTACCACCGAACTGCGATTCCCAACCCGCATGCCCAGCGTGGGGATTATGGGCATTACCTCCTATATGATATACTTAAGCCAAAAATGTGCTTGGTCTGCGTCCAGCTGTTGACTAGTATAGTTTTAATATGGTGATTAATTTCCGGATGGACGGATAGGACGGCAGACCGACACACCGAGGAGCGGTCAGGCGCTGGACCAACGGCATAACAAACAGGAGAAAGTAAACCACCTACTCACATACTATGATAGGTTTGGAATGTAGGTACCTACTACATTCTTGGTCCAATTTTGCCCAACGGAACAAAGCCATCAATGAAAGTCTTGGAATACGAAACACCTCGATTTTCCGTGCGGCCTATCATAAAGTCATATTACCTACCTTTGTCATATTACAATCAGATAGCTAGACGAATGTGACGAAGCCCTTTGAGTTAGTAGGTGACCCTTTGCGACGTGAATTATTGTCCTTTCCTTGGATTGAGTTACAAGTGAGGGTAGGATGAAAACGGAGCAATCGACTCCCGTATGTTTTGTTAAAAAACTCCTACTTGCGTCGTATTTCCTTAAATGTCTGAGGGTCGTGTTTCCCTCGTTAAATCATCTTAACACGGACAATATTGCGCCAAATGCATCTGTCCTTGGCGGCGTGAAGAGCATCGTGGAAATTTGAGTACATCTTCCAGAATTTGTCATAGTTGAAAAAATCAAATAAATTGCAGCGCTCGCTCTTGCGTTGTTGCACAAAATATGACCGTGCGAGGTACCACTTTCAAAACCATAAATACCTATGATATTGTCTGAATAAAGAGCCATGCTATGCTAAGCTGGTGATGAAGGTAATAAACGCTATTTACTTCTCACAACCAAGTCTAAAACAAAGGTACCTTTGTTAGGGGTGCCTACGTACCCCGTAATTATCTAGCTAGTCAACAAGATATAAAGTGCACCTACGCTCACAAAGCGCTACCTACGCATTCCTACTCGTACCCGATTGCTACGTACCCCATAATACGTAGGCTTTGGTTTGGTTTTGACGCTCAAGCTTCAGATAATTTATATGTCTTGGATTAATAGAGGATAACGAGCATTGTCTTGAAGATCGAGGGAAAATTAGACACCTGGCTTACGTAGAAAGTTACGTGCGGTCGTATTCACCTCCCACAGATTCTTGAACGACTTTTAAAATCTAGTGTTAAATATACCACCTCACCGAACTAGCTTCTATGACAAATCCTTTTCCATCCAGGCCATAAGGTTGTGGAATGCACTACCAGAGTCTATTAGAAAAGTCCGATCCTTGCCAGTATTTAAAGCTCGTGTCAAGGAGTTTTTCCTTTCAGAAAAGTGAATAATGGTACTTTACCTACTTTGTCTATTTATTTATTTACTTAGTAGTAAGTATATTAATGTTATTTATTTATGTATACTTTTAGTTATTTATTTATTTTGATTTTATTGGATGTCTTTAATGTAGGTATCCATTGGTCTTTGTAGTTTATGTATTTTAGATTATCTTTGGTACACCCCCTGCCTTTCTTAAATTAACAATTCTTTCCATCCAAAGGTTGCCTGGAAGAGATCGCTTCTTAGCGATAAGGCCGCCCATTGTACTTATCTTATGTGATGTCTGTTTGTAATGTTATTTTATGGTGTACAATAAAGCATTTTTGTATTTGTATTTGTATTTAAAAAAAAACTTACGGCATAAATATTTCATGCAAGCCTTCGTTAAAAGTAGCAAAGTGGGGTCCAATGCACCCCAAATGCAATCTCCGACTGCAACAGTGAATAGCTCGTAAAAACACCTAATTATGAATGCTTTGCAAGACCTCGAAGGCCCAACTTCACCGTTGCAATTGATTGCGTTCACGAGCTCAGGTAATTTTACCGACAAGTTGATCCGGTTCAAGCGCTAAACCGAGTTCAAGAGCTATCATGTCACACAATAGGCACCTTTAGGAATTTGAACTCGATCAAGCTGAACTCACGGTTGTCTGGTAGAGATCGCTCCTGAGCGATAAGACCGCCAATTGTCACATTTTTCTTATGTACTCCATTTTATCTTTGTCTGTTATTTTTAAGTTATGTGTGCAATAATAGTAGATTATACACTAAGGGGATAAAGCACTGTTTTATGTCACGGGAGCGAATTGAATCCCGAACGTAACGAAGGACTCATAATTTAACTCCTGAGCGTAGCGAGGGAGTTATAAGTTAATTCCTGAGCGAAGCGAGGGAATTAATACTGAGTCCTGAGTGCAGTGAGGGGTTCAACCGCCCAAGACTAAAACAGTCTTATCCCCGAGGTGTATACTCTACTTTTCACACCTTATGCGAGACAAAAAAACAGGCTCAGTAGATAAATAATGTTTTCCTTTGACTTCTCTGGCAGCAGATTGTTGACAATGCCTATGGCATCTAATTTGATAAACTCAGGAGTCAAAACACTTTCATCACTCGACATTTTCAATATTATTTTTGAAATTAAATCTTCTATAGGCACCTACAAGAACTCGATTTGTTCGTCACGCGTGAACAAATGAAGGCGCGCGACGTTCCAAATTCGAAAGCACAAGCCGTGGTCCTAGATTCGAAATTCGAATTTCGAACACCGCGCTCCTCCGGACCGGGGTTCACACGGAGGCAAACTTCATTTATTTTGTCAAATCAAGTAGGCCATGGCCTAGGACAAATTGTGTTTAGCAAAATTAAACTTTATGCATATAGTAATAAGAATTATGAAAAGTGAAATCATATTATTAACCAGCGGGTTATAATGAAATTCAGTACAACATTATAACCCGGCTAATACCAAGGGATTTAATGTCTTGCTTTCGGTAGGGTTTACATGACCTATAATTCGGCATTGTCGAGCATGTGGTTTGAAAAGTATTTTCTATCTTCTATATATCTATCTACGTCTGTTGATCTGAGTTCTGGCAAACAGTGAAATTGAACCTATATCAAGCTGACCCTACGTGTGCCCCTATCTTCCCTGCAGTTTACAAAAATTACTCACAAAATATGTGTCCCGGTTTGTTCTCACACGTGTTAAAAGTGTACTTTTAATCATGAAATGTTTTGTAGATGTAATGAATTCTGTACCTACCTATTGTCTATCATTATTATGAAAGCGACGTTGGCAACACACACAGCACATTATTAATTCATGCTTTGGCTTTTTGTTCCCTAACTAAAAAAATTGAATTTTTGTTTATTTACAAGAAAACTACAGAAAATACTATCTGAAAGAACCAAGTAATTAGTAATAACCTACAAATCAAAACAAGTCATTTCAATAGACCGCAGGGTTCCTAAGATCTCTACCAAATTATGTCCAAAACAGTGCAATTTCATGATTTTTTCTATCGTATTTTTTTTAAATCTTGTTTTCAAGTAGGAACCGAACAAAAAATTTTGAATTTTATGTAATACGAGTTTTTAACCACGGGAATCCAATGAGTACTGAGATCTAGTCCAAGTTTGACAAGCAAACACGCTAGGTTCTAACTATGTCATAACTTTTTACAAAGAGACTTGTGAAGTGAATAGAAGGGAGAGCCTTGTCCTGTTGAGTGCTATAGACTATATTAGCAAAGCTTTATGGGATGTTTAAAAACATCACATGTTCAATAGCCTCTTTCCTAAACATGGAAATCAATATTACATCCTATAAAAGACGATGGGCTCAAAGCTGGTTCATTTCCAAGTGGCTCCAAAACACTTCACACACAATACAACCTCCCAGGCATCAGTTATTTAAAAATAAATCTTTCACATTGTAAATATCAAACGAAATGGAATTTCAAGCCACAAGTCGTACAATACTGTTTGCTTTTCCTTGGCGTTGTATGGGAGAGCTTTCAACTGTTTACACGCATTTACCTTTTCCTACGTACTTTTACGCCCGTGACTTTTCACGCGAGTTTTTTTTTATCAACTGGAATATAAACATAAATAGAATGTTACACAATAATACATAAATTACTATATCCTAATTTATATCTATACAAATATTATAACTCCGTCTGTCTGTCTTTGTTATCTTTTAACGGATCTTAGTGAAATTTGGCAGGAAGGTATCCCGGAGACGGACATAGGCTAAAGACTCGGGCATCAGCTATTACGGCGAAAGTTTGTGTCGTTGTGCCATTTTGTGAAGATGTTTGGCCGAACACAACACCAAAACTTCTGATTGGATCGGGCTTAAATTTGGAATACATATCTGGACCTGGCATAACATGTAGACTACTTTTTGTTTTATTTATTTTCTTACGGTCAGAAATAGATATTTAAAAAATGTCACGAGTTGAAGCCTAAGCACATGCTCATAAGTACATGCTCATTTTTGCACATTGCACATTTTTGTACTGTGCTACAGCAGTGCTTTCCAGGCTTGCGACCAGTATATTAGATCGATTTTATTTAAAGCGGGCATGATTGTCTTTTGTTTTTTCATAAAAATTACTACTCTGACGTTACAAATCTGTCGACTATACGAAAAAGAAAAGACGGGCGCTCTCGCTGTTTGCGCTATCTGTTATCGGTGTCTTTAGATCAAAGGATTTGTGTAACAAAGGATTTATAAAGAGCAACGTGTAGTTCGAGCTTAATGCGAATTTTAACAACACACGTCAGCTCTAAACCTGTAGCCAATTTTTACCCGACTACCAACAGGGGAGGGTTATGAGGTTAGCACCCTATGTTTGTATGTTTGTATGTTTGTATGTATGTATGTTTGTATGTATGTGGCCGATTTCTTTGTTCCCACGTAGCGCTGAAACTACTGGTTCGATTTCAACAAATTATGTATCGATTGATTCGTCTCAATACCCCGATGGTTATAGGCTATAGGATTTAGGGCTCCGACCCCGAATAAGCCTTCAAAACGCGTATTAAAGTTTAGGTAGCCGCAGGCTGCAGGCCCCATAGAGAAAAATTACAATACCTACGACCTATTTTCATTTTCAACTCTATGCCTATCAAATATGACCGATACGTCATTCTATTTTGTCAATGTAACTGTTTCAAACTTTTATAACTTTCACGTAGTCGGGTTGTAGTTTTTAACTTTATCTTGTGACTACACATGTCAGGAAAATTACAGGATGAATCGTCAAGAGCGTGTCACCGCGCACCGCACTTAAAGAAGACTGTTTCATTTTGATTTGTATAGTTTTTTAATGATATGAAGGGAGTTGAGTGAGGATACAATTCATTTGGAAAATGTGTGCGTCAGTTTGACAGTTAACGGTTAGAATGAAGTTTAATTTCTTTCCATTTACCATTTGGCACCGGAACTCTAAATTGCTTGAGCGGTATAGCTCTGTGCTTAATTTTCACAATTATGCAAAATGCAAGACCGTTTCTGGTCGAGGGGGTAACCACTTTCATGACTTTAATGAGTCAGAATTCAAGACTAAATGGACAAAATAATATTTTCATCGGACGCGTGCTTAGTGTATTCACTACCCAGCCTCTGTAGTGCGATCTGATATGCAGCGGAGGTGAATAGGGACATGTGCTTCTTGTGCATTAAATGGGCAATGAGGTATTAAACGAAATTAAATGTTAATGATAAAAAACACTACACTTAATAAGACCACTCTGTTCTGTTATGTTGCAATTATGTGATATTTTTGTTGGGATATCTTAATAAATAAATAAACCCACTTTAACCCACACTAAGAGAACATTATAATAATGAGTTTAAGTCCCATCCGAGTTGTTAATTTTTGGGATTTATAATTTTTTTTTAATTTTAAAAGAAAGTTAATAGAGACTTGTAGAAAACCCTGTGAAAAAAAATCTATATAACGCGTCTATGTCACAGATTAAATAAGTAGACAGAAAGGTCTTTTTCACAAAACTTTGTAATCTTGATACGTAACCATTAACTAGAGATCACAGAAAAATTCAATAGAAAATGATGAGCTTTCCCAATTTGAACTTTAAACAATTGATTATAGAAGTCATAGACAGAGACCATGGAGCTCTATGCATGAGGCGTTGCATGTTTTAAAACAAAATAATAGTAGATTACTAACCGAGAGGATAAATCATAATAAAACACTGTTTTAACCGGATTGATCGCGTATATTTTATATTTTGTTTATAACCTGACGTTTGAGGCAGACTCTGCCTGTGACCATGGAAGCTGAAAAGCCTCCGAAACGTCAGGTTATAAACAAAATATAAAATATACGCGATCAATCCGGCTAAAACAGTGTTTTATTATGAGTTCTCGCGAAAATAACCTTAGAATATACTAGGATAAATCATGTCTTACGTTACGGGCGCTAATTGAATTTGAGCGCATCGCAGAATTCACCTCAAAAATCCTGAGTTGCACTCACGACCGGAGCGAGGGAGTTACTAGAATCTGGAGTAGATAGACTTAACTGCCGAAATCGGGATTCAAATTTTACGGCCGACCTGTTTGTTTTGCAATCTCAGCAGGTAAGAGGACAATATTAATGTTTACGATGTCAATATCAGCCGTTAACAACGTTAATCAATATGTAACGACTCGTCAAGTTGACCCCACCGTGTGGGAAATAGCCAGGAACAGAGAAGAAGGACCAAGATTTCTGTACACCTTTGCGATCTCTCTGTGGCGATGTAGGTGAAAGTCCATTTGAGACAGATTTCAGTTTCGAATCTCGTCGAGGGTTTTTCTTTAGGATCTGCAAATATTGTTCCAGGTCAAGACTTGAATCAAACCCCTGAGGGCTTTCTAAGAAAAATATTCAAGTAGTTATATTAAATTTCTCTTTTTTTAAGTCTTATAGTTACCATGGCACAAGATCTGAAAAATTTAAGGATTCTGTGACTAGGTCCAGACCGGAATCAAGCCCCCAGGGGCTTTCTATGAAAAATATCCAAGTAGTATTGAATAAATTTTAAATCATCTAGTAACTATACCACAAGGTCTGTATAATTTTAGGATTCTTTATAGCATTGGATTACCTACTTATATATTTACAATTATTTTTATATATATACTTACTCGTAACTAACAAGATAAGCCGCCGCCTTCTGTGAATTATTCAATATTTTTTTACCTGACCGCAAGATATTTCACTGTTTAATTTTGAAAAATAACAGTGTAACTTTACTGTCCCGGAAGTTGATTTAATCAACTTAGTTATGAATGAAACAGGAAGACGAACCTGCGTGAATGTATGTATAAAGAACTACTAGCTCGTGTATCGCTGGCGTTGTTTACGTCGTCGTCCCGACGGAACTATCGCGGCATAAGTTTCGTAAATTATTTAAGCCTACAAAATACCAACACAAATGATTTTAAGTAAATATAGATTTAGAAATCCTGCAAATCCTTTAAGGCGAACGAAACCATGGTTTAAGGTGTTTAAAAGCTTTCGTAGGCTTCTCGTACAATGAAATAGACACGCTGATTTACGAGATTAAGAATCTGACAGAATACGTTATCAGGGATCTAACTATTAGAAAGTAGGTACATAAAACCATGAGGGGGCTTAAGGCACTACCTCGACCCAAATAGCGCCTCCGCCTAACGTATCTTCTTATTACGTTAGACATAAGACATTAAAAAAAATCATTGGGCATTTTGTGATACCTATTTAAGCTTTGTTACTGACTCTGTAATAGTTTTATTTTGTATAGTTTAGGCTAGAGATGCGAAAATAGAGTTTGGTGACCACAAAGTGTAACTACGTATCAATAAATATTTTTAACTACGTATCTCTGCGAAAACTATACAAAATAAAAATATTACAAAGCATAAAATTGGTATCACAAACTGCCCAATGAAATTTCTTAAATTCCCTTTATTCAACGAAATAATAAGATAAAATATGTGGTGGTGCTAGTTTGGGTCGGGGTATCGCCTTAAAGGGCGAAGGTGTTATTGGGAAATGAACAAAGACCCTCGTTACCCGACTACGGCAGAGCCAAGAGGGATAAGTTAGTTGTTTGTTTTGTATATGGTCCATCGCTGAGGTAGGTATTTGGAAGTTAAGATAGGTTCATTTGGATCAAATAATATATTTTTGAATTAATTTCGTATACGGGTGACCCGAGAGCTGGTGAGTATCAGCGCATCAGCATTGCTATACACCCCGGGGCAATGCAGCCAGCGTCTTGGGGACGCATCCGACTGGTATTGATATGGATCAGTGGAGCTACATGTAGAGTGTTTGTAACAGTCTGCAGTTAGCTCAATTGTTTGAATTGTAAATACTAGTTTTAATTTAGTTCTATTATTTGATTATAATTTTCCATGTTAATAATATCCCAAGAAATTACGACCACGGGTGTTATTTACGGGAAAACTTGAATCGCAACCTAGGTTACGACCTAAGTAGATTTTTGGGATTTTATTTATTCGTCGAATTGTAGTCCACTCATAATAGGGTTTTACACAGCAATTCGAGCTAACCAGCTGAAAACTCGTTCTTTTCACCTTCATTTTAGCATTGTAAGCGTTGTCTCAAAAATCAAATAAAATGTAATGTTGGTTTCGTTGGGTAAGTACTCGATGTTTTTTAAGTTATAAGGTCACTTAACACAAAAATCGTTTTTCGTAATTATCTTGGTTTGCATAGCTCCACTGATGTTGTCCCTAAGTGTGTACAAAATCAACTTCAGTTTTTTTTAAGTGCTTACCACTTCAAAAAAACTGAAGGTAATTTGGTTCGAAAGGTTCTGAACGCGAAATCACGCCAAATTATACAAAAAACTATCGTTGATATCGAGTCTCGAGATACAAAACCTGACAGACGGCGTAGGCCGCTACGAAGTTACAAGCTACAAAGCGTAGACCAGCTACGATTAATAATAGAGTCTTTACAAAAAAAACTAAGAAAATATTATATATTTATATATTATTATATTATTATTGAGATATTTTGTTGAATTACACTGTTAAAACTACTAGCACTTGTATAAAAACTATATTGCAGTGAGACTTATAAATCTAAATTGTACAGGCTAAAGACCTTAAAGACGACAAAGTATCTAAATTTATCACTTTCGGAATTCGGTGTAGTTAAACTTTAAAATTGAGTTGTGAACTTCAACCATATTTGCCTACGTTCAATTTGCTGTAAAAAATCCTTTCACCAAAACTTTTATAGGTAGGTACAACATTCGCTGCCCAACAGACCTTGATCGTTGAGGTAGTAAGTACATCAACATAATGTCTTACTTACTAACATGTGTATTCGCATTAAGATGACGAGGATATTCGCTGCGGATATTCGGCAGATATATCAGTCTCTGGTATCGTTATCAGCAGATATTCTGGGACCTAATCTCACTAAATTAATCGTTTCTCCATCACAATGGTATCGTCCCAGAGTGACACATTTTGGCATTTTACCTTTGATGAAACAAACAAGAGATACGACGCGTGTCATAAGATTCAAGTCAAGGTTTAAATCATAATATCAGTCTCAGCATTATATGTCTCAGCCAATGCTGATACTTATCAATACTAGTACTAAACTGTTACTATAATTAAAAACGGGTTTCAGGAATTACCGACTCTTATAATATAACGGGGTTTCAATCAACTGATCTCGAGAAGCTTTTGTACTTCTTACACTATGTCCACGCGAATTTAATCGCGAGGGGGTCAGTTGCCACGGAGTCCCAAATATAATATTCTTACTTTACGAGTGTTGCCACTTTGGGGATAATTCGTGGGCTTGTTTTTTCTTCACCTAACGAAGGTGAGGTCTGTTTTCGTAGGTAATTGAGAACAGTTTTTAAAACCTTGAAACGTCAGGAAAACAACAGAACTAGATCTTTTCTTGATGGCGACATTATACTCGATTCAATAACGGGAATTATAAGTCAAGCCGTAATTTTTTTTTTGGCCACGTAATCCAACAACTAACGTAATTCCAACCTCTTATTCGTCTTTTTTAAAATGCCACCTGAAAATTTCAAAGAAAGCGTCAAATAAGGTACAACAAATATTTTTAATTGTCTCACTGATTTATATTTAATTTACTAACTCAGCCACGGATTTTACAATTTACCAACTTTTTACGTTTTACAGCTTCAACATTATAATGTTCCTGAAAAAATATAGTTCAAGCTAAAACTAGAAAACATAAAATCTTTTTACTTCGCATGTGAAATAATACATCGTATTCTTTTATCATGAAAATAGGGACTGCAAAACTTGATTATAAAGGAATGGTTTTACGTAAAGTAACGCCTGACTTTAAGTCTATGATTTATAAGAAATTACAGACTTTGAAATTTCCGCGCTTTGTTTAGCTTTGCCCGCACTTTTCAAGTACCTATCCTATGTCGGTCCCCGGGATACTATTTACCTTCCTGCCAAATTTCATAAAGACCCGTTCAGAAGTTTAGGCGTGTAAAGGTAACAGACAGACAAACAGAGTTACTTTCGAATTTGTAATATTTGTTTGGATTTTATTGGAATTTTAGAGAACCCTAGTGTCTAGGTAAACCTATATTAGGATGATTTAAGACATAGCTAAGCGCTACCAGAAACATTTTTGACATACCAGAATCACAATTAACATTATCTACCTACCTTGTTAATGTGTGCTTTAATCGTAATTGTTTCTCGCCCAGTATTACAAGCTGTGCAAATGTGGTTGCTGTGGTCGTGTAATCACATGGATTTGTCTAAGGCATTGGATTTCGTGATAGTGGAGGGTTTAGTCGCTGAATAAATAAAATGTGAGGTTTTCTTTGTTTTGTTGAAAAGGCATGGAATGTTGGTTCAAATTAAGGGCTTAAAGGCATAAGGCGCAAAGGGGGTGCAAATGGTAAACTAAGTCGGTGAACATTTTGATTTGTTGCACGTTATCATTACTTTGCTGCGCCCCGCGGCTTCCACGGGGCGCAGCTAGTACAGCTTGCGTGGAAATTTATGTGTCAAATGGAGAACAATATGGATATATCGTAAATTTTAAAATAACCTCGGTTGGATTCTGTGGTGGGGAGGGCACGTTTTGGATTGTGAAAGTGTATTCGAGTTTTTGCTTTTTAAAGCCAACTGGGAGCGGACGCGCGCATTTGTGCGTGGTTATTGTTTGTTTAAATCGAGTTATATTATAATACATAGGCGTGTTTAATTATTTAGATAAAGGTTTATTTTTATTTTCATGTTTTAAGTGAACGCGCGAAACAGGCAATACTTTTTTTTCATACAAATTTCAGAAATTTACCTATCCTAGTTTTGTAAAAATAAAAAATACTTGATTATTATTTACTTTGTTGTTTATTTATACCGAGTTTTGAGTAAATCGAACCCTTTTTAACCCCCTCAGAGATACATTTTTCAAAATTAGGTTAGCATAAGTGTTATGTTAGAACCTTATTATCTTCATACCAAATTTCATCTAAATAAATTAAGTAGTTACACGGTGATACGTGGTAACAAACATTCACACACACATTCACATTTAGATAAATTAGTAGGATTATCTGATATTAAATAGCGTCTTTTGACTGTTGCTCAGACTGGTGCCCTAAGTTAAATAGGTCTTATACTTTATGAGGCTCTGCAGAACCCTAAAAGAATAGATTTTATTCAAAAACCTTTGATTTTTTAACGGTCTAAGTCAGAGCTTTCCTAACCTAACCTGTTGCTCCACGTAGAGGTAACAGGTGTGTTACTTGGAACTTTCTAACTAAAACTACTTAAGTATTTGTTTAGGCCCACTTGTTTACTGAAATAAGTTCCAACTTATTTATTTTTCCAGTTGGTGGGCATGTGATTTATTTGTGTGGTTTTTGGGTTGCGTGGTTCTACGTACATAGAACCCTATGTTACCCTAATACCTACTAATTTAATTATTACGATTGTAAAATAAATAAATAAATATCGCTCGATAATAATAATTCACACATAGTTATCTAGACCCAAGCTAAGCAGAGCTTGTGTTATGGGTACTAGATAACTGATATACAAAATACAATAAATTAAATAGATAGATATTTTTTATTATAAATAGAAAACGACCAGAACACCCGGAACAAATACCTGCAGATCGTATAAATATTTGTCGCAAGGCGGGAATCGAACCCGAAGGTCGTCGAAATGTTTTGTTGTACAGAAAACGGTCCTTGCTGTTCACTTCATTGCTATATGATCATTGTGCCTACGAGACCTTATTTGGTAAAATGTCGTCTGGCTCGGTTAAAAATCGGCCATGGCCAGGCTTAAGTTATTGCGATGGCATAAATCCCAGCAGTAATGAAGCGTAGTGCATTTTTCGGTAACTAGTGAAGTTGGTAGAAATGGTCCTAAAAGATTATCATATTTTGGAATCAGGAGTTGAATTTTTAGGTTTCCGTACCCAAAGGGTAAAAACGGGACCCTATTACTAAGACTTCGCTGTCCGTCTGTCCGTGTGTCACCAGGCTGTATCTCATGAACCGTGATAGTTAGAGAATTGAAATTTTCACATATGATGTATTTCTGTTGCCGCTATAACAACAAATACTAAAAAACACAATAAAATAAATATTTAAGGGGGCTCCTATACAACAAACGCGATTTTTTTGTCCTTTTTATAGGTAATGGTATGGAACCCTTCGTGCGCGAGTCCGACTCGCACTTGGCCGGTTTTATTTAACGACGCGTGACTCGAGAGCTGGTGAGTATCTGGACCAGCGCATCAGCATTGCCATACAGCGAGGCAATGCAGCCAGCGTCTTGGGCACGCATCCGACTGGTAATTGATATGAATCAGTTGAGCCACCTGTAGGTAGATTGTTTGCAACAGTCTGCAGTTCGCTCAATTGTTTCAATTGTAAATACTAGTTTTAATTCTATTATTTGATTGTAATTTTCTTTGTTAATAAAGATTACGAGCGATTTTACTTTAAAAAAACTTAATGAATAATGAGCTAATGGCCGGCCCGTTTGTGTGACCTGACCAAAGTCATATAAAGTATTGTGTCCCAGTGTCATTCCGAGAGGGATTTTTTTTGTTAGTCCAGGAGTTTGAAGTCGGTTTTTACCGTAGAAATAACTATGCCACGTAAAAACAACTAGATATTTATGTCTGATGACGTTTGAAATTGCCATGCAAGATATTTCACATTTTATCACTCTAAGAGCGTTTTCCCACGAGGCACGACACGAAACGACAAAATGCGGTGACGACTCCGGGCGACATACATTTCTATGAACGTGTCGTGCTGTGCGGTGTCGTTGCGTGTGTAAACGGTTCATAGAAATGTATGACACCCGGAGTCGTCACCGCATTTTATCGTGTGGTGTCCTGCCTCGTGTGAAAACGCCGTAACTCTAGGCATTAACTAAAAATTTAAGTTAAATTGTGTCTACAGAATCGATGCCTTAATCTAGTAATTAAACTTTTTATCACTGACGTGACGAGTTTTCCAGTAAGTTATTAGTGTCATCAGTACGATAGAATAGTGAAACGGTAAACTTTTAGCAGAATAGCTGTAAGAAAAGTGTTGTAGCTACTCGTACTACGTAGTTAGAATCGTTTAAGCTGAAGATGTTAGTTACTTCTTATCCGAAACGAAAAAAAGAGGTTCTCAATTCGATTGTTTTATATGTTTTTGAAAGCTTAACTCGATCAATTAGATTTAGATCAATTTTTCAGTGATTTCGCTGAATTTGGTGTCATAAAAATATCGTTAACTGATTTGGTGTTTCCTTAATTAAATATTTGGTAAATAAATAACAGGTCTTTGTATATTCTACCTTCAAAGTAAATAAACGTTTGTTAATTTATTAGACAAATATGTCCTTGCCCTAGATGTAACATGTTTGCATCCAATCATTTTAATGTAATTTCGTTATTTGGTGACAAGCGTTTCTCCAATTTCCAGAATCGATTAGGCCAGGCCTTATTTGATTAATTTCGAATGAATTGGTACGAGTATGTACAGGGACCTTTAAAACAACAAAGTAATTTTTATTTTCATTTTGTATACCGTTGTATGATGCTGGAAAAAAGGCGTTTTATTTATAAAACTTACATAAGTACAATGATTCCCTTGTACTATCTAATGGTCCTATTCAGTCAAAGTGGTCTTCTAAAGTTGGCTCTTGAGCGATCCGAGAAGACCGTCAATCCAGCCAGTCTTTTAGTTTCTAAGTTGTTTTTGTTGAATTGTTTTTATTTAAGTTAAGAGTGCACTAAAATTTTCCATCTATGTATTTCAAATTGGCATTGTTTGTAACTAAAAAATACAGTTTATATTTATTTTTCATCTAATGTAGAGGTTGTTTCTCTCTTGTGTGAAATGTTGGTTTTCTTTAAGTAGAACACAGAATACGGCTCTGTTACACACCTATACAGACAAGCAATTAATTTCAAATCAAAGTAAAAAAGACATAAAATGGGGGTCTAGAAAAAATAATGTTTTATTAAATTATAAGAAAAAAAAACAAAATACAATTATTTACTCAGGCGACCAGAAAGAGATTTCCATTTTTTAAAAATCATGTGTAATGTTGGTAGTTTATTTGAGTAGGTATTTGATAAAATTTTAAGCCATTGATCAAAAATAAATATACCTACTTATTATGTTTTTTAAATAGTTAGCGAATATAAATTTTATATTACCGCAAATTAAATTTATTGATACAAATAGTTTGCTCTGATTTTATCAGAACGTGAAAAATCATGCGTCTAAATGAATAATAGAACTCTAATCAGAAAAAATAAATTCAATTTAAAATTTGTAAACTAAAAATACTAACAGAGAGAGTAAGATGAAATAAATCATGACCAAAATGAAATTTCAAAACATTCAACTTGTAACTTAAAAAGAAAACAATAAATTAAAAACAGAAATCAAAACAAATGACATAAAAAAATCGAAGGAGGTACAAGAAATAAGTAATGCAAACTTTGAAACTTACCGGCCAGGAGCAGAGCCAGCACGGCGATGGAGTAAGCTGCGTTGAACTTCATGGTTCCGAACCGAATGCCGCAAAAGGTGTGTGCGCCGCCTTATATCTTAAGGGTGGCTCGTGTTCGCGCCCCGTGAGCAGACCCTGACAGTTGAAACGAATTTTCTAGATTTTTCACTACGTTCTCCGGTATACACATATTCCAATACCCTATAGGTATACTAGGTACTAGTTAAACTATGCTATAGGTAAGCCATTGTTAATTCTCCACAATAATTTGCCGAAATTTTTACATGTTGCATAGCTTCAGATTTCTGTGCTAACTGTAAAAATAATAAAAACCGCCATGGTTAAAGGTCATAAGGTACGTCGTAGTGAGTATGTGTGATTATGAATTTTCTTAAACTTGTTATCAACGTGTATGCCAATGTTTTATACCTACCTACTTACATTATCCTCAGGCAGATTTCAACCACTGTTGGGTTTGGTAGTCTCCGAATAAGAAACTGAGAACTGAAGGGTCCCTTATTTCACAGAAAGTTATTCAATTTATTTATCGAGCATTGTTTTTGTTCTGTGGAAGATTACCATAATTTTAAGTTTTGACCTAGTGAGTTCAACAGACAATTTATTAATATTTGCGCTTATCCAATGACATCTAATTTTAATGTTCATAATTTCTATAACTAGTTAAGTAAGGACTATACTCCTAAAATATTCACGTGCCTGTACTCGGGCGAGATATGCAGCTCTACTGTATTATTCCACCAATGCATTGGTGCATTGGTGGAATAATAGAGTAGAATAATACAGTAGCTGCATATCTCGCCCGAGTACAGGCACGTGCAATGTTTATTGTACCATGTCTTGTGTGAATAAATATTACTGAATTACTGAAAACCTTATAACTCGTAAGTAAATATGAGTATAACAAAAAAATAAGTTAGCACAAAGAATCATAAATTGTAGAAGAAATTATCACGATTTATGTACATTTTCGTAGATAATAAGAAAATACCATACGTAATATGTCAGAAAACATTATTGCAAACAAAAATTAAAAATGAATTAAGAGTTTAATTATTTACTAATCGCGACAGTTTAAATTTCCGGGATGTGAAAACTTAGACATGAGTAATAAAATGCCGTGTGTAATATTAAAAATAATATTAATATTTTTTGAAATTATTATAATAAAGTTTTAATATTTTTATTGCGTATCGATATGATATAACATAATAATCACTCATGACGTAAAATTTTTGCAGGGACAGATAATCTAGCTATTCATTGGTAAAAATGAACAGTTTATTTGTCCCTTCTGTACACTTCGTAACTTTAGAAAGCATTCTTTGCGCTGCAAGGAAAGGTTCACGGTTGAAAAGCTATATGACATGGTGTAATTTTCATAGGAAATAGAAAAAAAATTCTGCCATACGGTATACATTGAAAATCGCCCATTGGAAATTATGTAGGTTTGTGTAAAAACACAAGTATCGAGAAGCGATTTTGAATTTTGTTATTTGGCTCGTTAAGGTAGGTCTATAGACCAATAGCTAATCAAAAAACTATCTTGGCGCTTTTGTACAAATTGAAATGGAATATTAGGTGTAGAAGTTTAAGAATTCTATATTTAATATTCGAGCAGCAGTAGGATCTCAAAGATCATGGAAATTTTGTTTTTTTCGGAATACCAGCCTTAAAGACCTTTATAATGTACCTACTAGCTTCTGCGCGGGATAAAAATCAGCAGAGCATTTATGTCCGTTTCCGGGATACCATCTACATCCCTGCCAAATTTCATTGAGATCTGTTCAGCCGATTAGGCGTGAAAAGGTTACAAACAGACAGAGTTAATTTCCTATTTATAATATGCGTATGGATATAGTGCGTGTAAAATCGTAGAGATAAGCTTGTAGAATAATAAATAGTTGCTCATAAATAATTAACGTTTCCTCTCATTTCCTGTAAAACCCATAAATTGCGGGAACGATGTTCAAGAAATGCAATAGGTATCGTATTAAAACGATTTGTGATATATCGCGTGGGAAAAAATAATAATCGACCTGTTAGTCATAAATAATGTCATTGCTTTTTGTTTTATGGTTGTGGGCGGACATCGCAGCTGTGGCGGACGCGACGTAAGAATTGACCCCCGAACTTAGCCCGTGGAGGTCGTTTGACGTAAGAGCCGACTAAAGGGGTGCACACATTAATCCAATACCACTACCACCTACCACAAAATTGGGTTTAAACTCGTTATCCAAACGAATATTATAAATCAGAAAGTTACTGTCTGTTTCCTTTTCTAAACGGCTGAACGGATCTTAATGAAATTTAACAGTGGAATTCCGAGGACGGACAGAGGCTACTTGAAAAGTGCGTGCGAAGCCGCGGGCAACAGCTAGCCTTTAACTTGACTATGGTGACCATAATGTCATCCAAGCTACTTTCGACCACGGCGACTTGACTTTGGCAAGGTACATTATATTCCAGGGACGGGCATAGGATACTTCATAAGCGCGGGCGAAGCCACGGGCAGCAACTAGACCGGGTGTAAAGAACCTCATTAATAAGTAAATCCAGGTGCAATAAATAAACAAAAATCAACTTGATCCTTTTCCAGGGCATATATTTATTTAAAGAAAATTACAATAACAGAATTAAATAATTACAATTAATGTTTACACTTAAATCTATTTTCTAAAAATCTACGCCGACACCAGAAGGCAAAGTGCCCAGAATGCTGGCAGCATTGCCACGTTGAATGGAAATGCTAATTCGTTGACCGAAATAAATGCCAGCATTCCGATCACCTGTGGACTCTATTAGGAGTTTTGTTAATCTTTGTTTATTGCATGTGCCCCAGGATCCTAAGGACCTAGTGTTTCCACCCCAAGCGGCTCGAATAGGTAACCTCGGTCAAGATTAGCGTATTTCCGCCGTTTGAGGGACTCCGCTGATGTTGGAAGAAGTACTCAGAGGTAGGTAAGGAGAGATAATTAGATAGCTATTCTATTATTGCTACGACGTAGCAAGCTACTCTATTATTGCTACGATGTAGCAAGCTACTGCTATTGCTACGACGTAGCAAGCTACTTTACTATTGCTACGACGTAGCAAGCTACTTTACTATTGCTACGACGTAGCAAGCTACTTTACTATTGCTACGACGTGGCAAGTTTTGTCACCTACTACGAGCGACGACTGCAGTCGCTACAAACATCGTGTGGCAAAAGCTGTACTGGCGCTGTATCTTTGTTTTTTTTTATATCAAAGACAGTATCATTGGCTTCCAAGCGATTTAATCCGCCTTCAGATTTCATCCATTACTTAGAAAAAAGCCATTCGAAAGTAACGAAATCTTTAGCTTTATTTTATATCTATCGATTCTTAAAATTACTATATTTACAAAGAAAATTACAATCAAATAATAGAACTAAATTAAAACTACTATTTACAATTGAAACAATTGAGCTAACTGCAGACTGTTGCAAACAATCTACAGGTAGCTCGCCTGATCCATATCAATACCAGTCAGAAGCGTGCCCAAGATGCTGACTGCATTGCCCCTCTGTATGACAATGCTGATGAGATATCGAATCTTGGAATTTTTACCTTCCGTCTTTGAATGTACTGATCCTTATAACCGCTGCGGAGTAAAGGTTTTTGAATGGCGACCGCGATGCAACGAGAAACGGTGTGTTGGGAGACCTTCACTCGATGGACCCAAGACATCGTAGCGGTCTCAGGGAGTTGACAGATGGAGGCGGCTCAGGACCGCTATTTGTGGCGGCCTATGTCCAGCAGTGGACGTGTATGATCTCATATGATGATGATCTACTGACAGCTAGATATCCTTTAATTTCCTTGTCGATTTTTCAGCAACATGCAGAGCTGCTTGGCCCTACAAGACTTTTCGCAAGTAACCTTACCAACTCTTACAATGTATCAAAAGGGATCTTTACATACATAATATACATAAATAATGCTGGACAATTGACACAGTATCATCTAGCCCCAAGCTAAGCAGAGCTTGTGTTATGGACTACATATACACACATAGATTATTTTGGCTACGCATAGAAAACATCGAGAACACTCGGAACAAATATTTTCAGATCGTACAAACATTTGTTCCAAGGCGGGAATTTAACCTCCTGCGTCGCTGGCAGTTCGAGGTCTTTTAACAGAAGCCCTTAAAGGCTTCTGTTAAAAGACATTTTAACAGAAGCCCTAGATTTCGCCACATTTGCCACTTGTCTATATTTCTCCTAACCAGGCCGTTAATCTCGAGGGCGGACGTTGATTCAACAACTTCAACAAAAAGTTCGTCATCGTGACTCCGCGGTACTTCAAAGGGTTACAGCATAAAAGATGGGGGTGCTTAGGCGTGGGACTCTTATTAAATATTATGTAACTATATACAGGCCTTTATGATTACGATACCTCAGTATTTTCTGTTCTTGCCTACCAGGTGGGATGACGATTTGCCAAAGACTGCTGGCAGATGCTGGATGCGGCAAGCTGAAGACAGGGCGCTATGGCGCTCATTAGGGGAGGCCTATGTCCAGCAGTGGACTGATATAGGCTGAGATGATGATGATGATGAGTACAATACAATACAATACAAATATACTTTATTGCACACCAAATTATTAATATATAACAGAACACAAAGACAAGTAGAAATAATGTACAATGGGCGGCCTTATCGCTAAGAGCGATCTCTTCCAGGCAACCTTAGCTTACCTTTTTTTTTTGTTCTTGAGGGTTCCGTAACTCAAACTGGAAACAGCAACCTCTTTGCATGAAATGTGTTTCGTTGTCTGTATATTTTTATATCTGTCAAGACACTTTTAGTGCGGATGGTCATATCAGATGGCCTTCTACGTTAGTACCTTAAATACTTATCACGCTATCTATTATTATAAATTTGATTAGGCTGAAATTTTGCAAAAAGATCTATACCTGAAATCAAAATCTAATAACATTTATTTCTTTCGGCTTACATAATAAGCTCATAGATAGACCAAATTTAAAATTCAATTATTATCAAGAAAAAATATAATTTATGAACAAAAACTGACAATCATATAAAAATATATTAAAATTAGTGTTTACAATTGAATATTAATTGAAATAATTGTCAATTGATTCTCTTCACAATTATTTTACTTTAGGGTCGAAGTAAAAAATGACACACTTTTTATCTACACACTTTTATCTATGAATCAGATGCCATCTGATTCATCCGTATGGTATGTTACCTTACCTCAACAGCCTATATTGGTCCACTGTTGGACACAATCTTCGTTACTTACTATGGCTCGATAAAAATCGAAACTATTCAGTCCTCATATTTTCGAGTCGACAGATTCACGTCTCATGAGTCAAAAGTAACTGTGTCTCATGAAATACTTCATTCATTCATGGAGTCTTCATTCACTCACATGTTAACAATTAGTTAGGCCGTACTTCGCACCTGCACATAAAAAAACTAGAGCAGGCCTCCAACCAGTGCCGACAGATTTGTGACGTCGGCGTGGTTAATTTTAAAAAAAAAAAGACAATATACCACCTACAGTACCTTTATTTCTGATTCCACACGAGATTTTTTAAGATTTTTGACACTTGAATTTTATACAGCGCCATCTATCTAAGTCTAAGGTAACGATTTTTTTTAATTGCATTGCCTTCATTATCGAGAGCAATTTATTTTATGATAAATTTCTTCTTCGCTGTATTTTATCAGTTGATCACCTTTTCAAGGTGTTTTGTTTTAAATGTGATAAAAATAAACCGACTTTATAATAAATATCCACTTGCACTCTTTTACTTGACAAGGGCGCTACATGAGGCGTGAGGTGGTTTCTCTTATACTAACAGTTACTAGACATTCTTTAGCCATATCACAGACCATTTAACTGGTCTGTGGCCATATGTAGTGAATTCGTAACGTGATGTCTCAAAAGTGAGGTCTCAAAATCAATAAGATACATTTATATTTCCTAAAGATGAACATGTATAGACACTAGAACACCCACTACACGTTACCGATTCTCAAATCATAACGAATTATATTAATTGATTTAGTTGGCTATTGAGTGTCTTATATGCCAATGCAAAAAAATATTTAGGGCACGCCTTATTGTTTGTATGGGACACAACCCACTAACTGACGTGTGAAGAAGCGCTGAAGCGCGTTGGACAAATTAAAACACATTGCAGTGTAGGTGTGCTTTAGCTTTATCATCATTAACTTTAATTATGGGAAGATATTGTTCCAACAGGGGACGAAGGTTTTGTAGTTAAAAAGTGGTTTCGCACGTTTTTATCTGAGATAAAAAGTTGTCCTCGGTATACCATTTACCTCCCTGTCAAATTTCATTGAGATGTTTTCAGTCGTTTAGGCTGAATAGGTAAGAGACAGACAGATAAACAGACAGCCAGATAGACAGACACTGTTACTTTCGAGTTTATGATATTATTATGGCTATCCATATATCCCATATATCCATTATCCCTCTTTCTCAAATGAAGTGCTATCTATATAGCACTTCATTTGAGAAAGAGGGATAATGTACGCCGTCAGGTACTTAATATTCTTTCGCATGATAAGTTTAGTCTTATTTCGACAGAGCTTTTGAACACAACTTCTCTTAATAAAACACTGTTTTAACCGGATTGATCGCGTATATTTTATATTTTTGTATTTTCAGTGTTTTATTATGAGTTCTCGCGAAAATAACCTTAGAATATACAACTTCTCTTGTGAAAAACCGCAACGAAAGTTTCTTAAATAATGTTTTTTTTGTATGTAAGTTAGTTTTTAAAGGTTTTGTATTAAAGTCAGATCAAGGACAAAGTCGCTGTTATTTCGTATAAAGAAGTAATAAAATGTCTTTTACTTCAATTGAATCAAAGCAATTTCCTCCACTTTTCTATCTCCAATGCCATTGCATTGGAGAGAGAAAGAGAAAAGTGGAGGAAATTGCTTTGTATTATTACACCGACAAGAGGCTTTCTTTTTTAGTTTATGTTAATAAGTAGTACTAATATGAAGCAAGTATGTATATCGATTTTAAGTATCCCATCCTATCCTACTAATGGTATAAAGAAGAAAGTTCGTGCCTCTGAGAAGATGTTTGGCTAAGACAACGACACAACTACTAAATGGATCGGTCTAAAAAATTCCACACAAAGATATTTCGACTAGACCTGGAAAAACATATAGGCTACTTTTATTTAAAAAACGCTTGCGAAGCCGCGGTCAAAAGCTAGTAGTATAATATAATAAGTAGTATACTTACTATGTGACCAGATAATAAAAAAATTTAATAGAAAATCAATAACACCTTTTTTTATCAAATAAAATTACATTCAAATAATATAAGCAAATTAAAAGTAGAATTTACGATTGAAAAAATTGAGCTAACTGCAGACTGTTGCAAACAATCTACAGGTAGCTCAAACTGATCCATATCCAGTCGGAGACGTCCCCAAGACGCTGACTGTATTGCCCCGCTGCGCTGCAGCGCTGCTGTATGACAATGCTGGTGCGCTGCGCCAGCTAACACCTTAATTCCTCTTTTATTATAATTTATGGCATAAATATTACTTCGTCTGCGTGATTTTGTTAGGCTAAAGAAATAAAATTATTGAAATCTGAAACATATTATGTAAAACCAATTTTTTTGTGGCTACGAATCAGCTACCACTTAGCGGCGTAGAGCTTGCTACGCCGTATCGGCGTAGAACTTGCTACGCCGTAGCGGCGTAGAACTTGCTACGCCGTAGCAGTTCCAATTTAATCATGCAAATTTCTTAGACCGTACCTTTTACTTTTATTTTTGTAGGTATCTATAACTACAGATATCGGTGCTACGGAAAACACCAAATAGATTATAGTATTAACTACAATATTAGATAATATTCACTTCCACATTGTACCTACAGCTCTCACGGTGCGGTTAGGTACCTGGGTACTCTCTCGGACAAATAAACCCTATCAAATACAAAGAAATCATCAAGCGTTTCGTTGAAAGTTTCGACCAATTTCATGGGAAAACAATCATCAGATAGCCATCGTTACGTTCTGTGAAAACACGTCATCCATTGCGCAGTTTGGTAGAGATCGGAATCTATACTCGTAGGTCACGCCGGTAGTATTTCTCTTTGTGAATTATGAAAAGACTGTTTGTTTTACCAAGCAAGTCGTTCTAATTCTTTATTGTTAGTATTCTGGAAGGATTATCGTTCTGAGTCTCATAATATGTAAACGAGTTTAAGTAGTTAGGTAATATGGTAACATAGTGCAATCTATGAGTCCAGTCTCCTAATGAATAATTTATGGCTTTTACGTATTTGAAACTCCCTGCAGAAAATCGCAATAAGTAATCGCATGTAAGTACCATGAAATGTTAACATAACAAGGTCTGGTGTTTTTCCAATTATTTATTTATTCACACTTGACATACAGAATAACATATAGTGCCACTTGCCACAGCGTGCGTCGTAAGTAAAGCCGAACTGGCATACACTGAATACATTTGCAAGTTAAACTGGCATGCAATTTGCGTTCTTTCATGTCTGTATTTCCAAGACACATGACTAAAGCTGGCACACTTTTCATTCTAGTTCAGAGACAAGCCACGTGTCGTCAGAAAAAAAAGTGAACCAACGGCGACCACTCTTTAACTAGCTGGCATGTCTGTAGTTGTTATTAATTATAATCAAATAAAACCGGCCAACTCGCGCACGGAGGGTTCTGTACCATTATCTATAAAAACGGCAACAAAACACGTTTGCTGTATGGGAGCCCCCTTAAATATTTATTTGATTCTGTTTTTTAGATAATCTGTGAAACACAAATAGGTACACCTAATCTGTAAAAAATTCAACTGTCTTACTATTACGGTTCATGAGATACAGCCTGGTGACAGACGAACAGACGGACAGCGAAGTCTTAGTAATAGGGTCCCGTTTTACCCTTTGGGTACGGAACCCTAAAAATAGAACTATATAGATTTAATTTTTTTTCCTTCCTTTTGGCACCTAGGTTCGGCTACAGGTGCTAGCATAACAGCCTTTTTTATCAATATCTGCTAACAAATTGCCAAAACTTATTTGCCAATCTTTGTAATGTTTTCACGTTTCCACGGAACTTTGATGTTATTCAGAAAAATAATTAAGAATACCCAAAAACCACTTGATTTGTTCGAATTAAAACTAGGCGTTTGCTAGGTTTCTCAGTTATTTCGTAATACGAGGAAAATCGACCGTTGCCTTCGAACTTAGGTTTGGTGTAATAAAACT
This sequence comes from Eupithecia exiguata, assembly GCA_947086465.1. NCBI lineage: Eukaryota > Metazoa > Arthropoda > Insecta > Lepidoptera > Geometridae > Eupithecia > Eupithecia exiguata. The sequence goes on from OX352240.1 coordinate 1,739,132, forward strand.
GTATGGGTTCTTGCGAAATAATTTAAAACTTCAGGTAGGTCGGTTCGTCAACTCAAAACATCCGCACTGAAAGTTTTTAGCGGAGTTGTAGGTTTTGAATTTCAATGACAGACCAATGGCAAAAACTTTCGTTTCCAAATAATTTATAAAGTATTGGTTTAATAAATACTTAACAAGTTTCTTAGGGTTCCGTAACTCAAAAGGAAGAGTGAAAAAAGGAACTCGTAAAGGAACACTTTATTGTCCGTCCAGGCCTTTTTCTCAAGAACGCGTGCAGATATCAAGTTAAAATGAACATCAAATACTTAAATCTGTAACACCTTAGACCTGTGAAAAAATTAAACTTCTAAGAACGCGATCAAAAGTAACAGCCGTATGAGCCCGCATATTTTGACATTTCTCGAGCATTGTTTGTCAAAGGTCACAAAACCTACATACCTATCAACCATGCAATTTGGCTGCAAGTAAAGGGAAAAATGCAATAACTTTTTTTAGGGTTCCGTACCCAAAGGGTAAAAACGGGACCCTATTACTAAGACTTCGCTGTCCGTCTGTCACCAGGCTGTATCTCATGAACCGTGATAGTTAGAGAGTTGAAATTGTCACAGATGATGTATTTCTGTTGCCGCTATAACAACATATACTAAAAAACAGAATAAAATAAATATTTAAGGGGGCTCCCATACAACAAATGTAATTTTTTTGCCGTTTTATAAATAATGGTACGGAACCCTTCGTGCGCGAGTCCGACTCGCACTTGGCCGGTTTTATTTTTTCTTATTTCGTTTCTTCATATAATTTTATAAATTTTGTTCCTATTTGTTTTTACAAGCGTTTATTTTATTATTGAATGTAACAAATCTTGTAACTGAATTTTAGCCAGTTATTATCAACCGATTGAGCGGCAATTTGGCATACATACCTACCTACTTATGTAGGTATGTAAGTTTGGTTACAATGCAAATGCGGAACCTTGAAAAATATGTCGCGGATGAGTTGTCCACTTTTGGATAGGGGTACAACTCGTCAGAATCAAAAACAAAGAGAATTTAGATTCGGATGAGTTGTACCCATACAAAAAAGTGAAGTGCACAACTCATCCGCGGATGAGTTTTTTCGCGGATGAGTTGTACCCTAACCCACAATTTCATGGTGCCATCGAGCCGGTACGATGATTTTTAGGGTACCGTACCCAAAGGGTAAAAACGGGACCCTATTACTAAGACTTCGCTGTCCGTCTGTCACCAGGCTGTATCTCATAAACCGTGATAGTTAGGCAGTTGAAATTTTCACAGATGATGTAGGTAGGTATTTCTTTTGCCGCTAAACAACAAATACTAAAAAACAGAATAAAATGAATATTTAAGGGAGCTCGGAATACAACAAACGTGATTTTTTTGCCGATTTTATAGAATGGTACGGAACCCTTAGTGCGCGAGTCTAACTCGCAGTTGGCCGGTATATTATTTATTTACACAGAGACAGTATAACATCATAACAAGGTTTTTTTAATAATCATGTTAGAAAAAATATATTACTACACTCTTAAAATTCATCCCACGAAATCGCAGATTCTACGCGGGCGAAGCGGTCAGTCACAGCTAGCAAACATGTCTTGGTGAAAACAAGGGGTTATAAATAAAATACAGGTATCAAAAAATAGGTACTATATTACACTAATTCCTTACAGCTACGATACCATGGCACCTTGGCGACAACACTGGATCAAACAACTTCACCAAATAAGCATCTTCAAAATCACTTTCATACAAATAAATTATTCTGTCTAACAATATTAAACTCTCAACGACTTGCGCTAAACATAACTTCATTAAATAGAACAAAACCAACTTCTTCCATGTTTTATGTTCATTTACAATAAATTCTTGTATAAAATTGTCAGGTAATGCATCAAATAGACCAAGTTTCAAGATGTCGTCAGCCATTTTGAAGTAAGTGTGAAACGAGTCAGCCTTGGATGATATTCGTTTTAGCTTTCCGGTTGCAAGGTTTGAATGTGGTGCGTGAGTTTCTATTATGACCTGAAAAAAAAGATAAATTTCTATGAACAGTCTAGACAATTTTGGTCACGTAAACTCAGGTAGCTACTTGTGGCGTCATATGGGGTGGCCTATGTCCAGCAGTGGACGTGTATGGACTAATAATGATGATGAAACTTAGGTAGATTTAGCTTCGGTACAAAAGAATAAAGAAAATGCATATAAATTATTTATTTATTATGGAGAGAGCTATGCTCGGAGTTTCTCTGAAGGATAGAATTCGTAACGAATACATCCGACAGAGAACAACTTCTACAACGCGGACTACATTTTGTTAGTACTTATCGGAGACGGTTTTTTCGCGGAATTGTTACTAAACATTTTCATCCTTATATTATAGTTTACATTTTTTATTTATGAATTAAAGAATTTATGAATTTCGAATTTCCATACGTTTGTGTAATAAATCCCGCTACAGATTTTCACAGATCATAAAATAACATTGGTCCCTTGAACCACTGGGTCACAAATGTCGACAAGTACTTACCTCAAGCATAGCTCTGTAGAGGAGGCTCCTAGGCGGCAGCTCTCGATGGTAGACCATCCTTTCTATCGAGTGGTTGGCGAGCATACGCGCGTTTCTGCCCAGGATGAAGCCTGGAAAACTTATCTTGTCAACATCATACAAAAATAAATACATTAATGAGTATAATTTTATAAAAATTTAGTTACAAACTTTGACGACTGATGCCTGCGGCGCAGGGGTTTGCGGGTTCGTTTCCCGCCTTGGGACAAATATTGGTATTACATTCTGCAAATATTGTGATGGTTTTTCTGGGTATTTTCTATGTATAATTAAAAAAAAAACTATCTATTCTATTAAGTATATCAGTTATCTAGTACCCATAACACAAGCTCTGCTTAGCTTGGGGCTAGATAATGCTGTGTGGATTGTCTAGCACCATTTAGATATTATTATTATTTAAACTAAAAAATCGACTATTTATGTAGGATTGTATTCTATCCGTGTTGTAGAGTAAAAACAACAAGTTCCCCAAAGTTAAAAAAATTTACTTAAAAATTGGTCCTTAAATAAATTGAACCTAATGTTCATAAAAACCCCTTTAGATAATTTTTCCTATTCCTATTTTTCCCAAAAAAATGAAAAATTGGTAAATAAACGCGGTAAATACCCTTTAAATAGTATTAATAATTAAGTGTTCAGATCGCGTAAGCTTAAAAATATTTATTAACCCTTTTAGATCTATATTCAGTAACTGTTTACTCCCGATGCTACTCGTAGATGATGCTGTGTGAATTGAATCCAGCATTGTTTAGCGAAATGAGTCCTAAAACCCACGTTTTGAGTGTACGGAAAATCAATTTTAAAGCAAAAATAAAACACTTTTTTTTTCTGAGGAGCATTCTAGACACTGTTAGTAAGTTATGTGAGTCGAAATACGATTGACTCGACTTGACTTGATACAAAAAATCGCCAAGTTTCCTCTAAATCTTCATTTTTACTAAGATACTTCTACGGAAAAAGCAGTGTCATTTGCCAGTCATTTAACATATTTTAATGAAGTTTCACCTACGTGTTCTCTAATAAATACTTTAGACGATTATGGTTTTATTTTATTGCGAAAGAGTATTATTTTATAGCATTAATAAAATTTCTACATGAAAACTAGTGAAATTGCGCGAGTGCTATTCGGCTCTTGCATTCCTTTCTCGCCTTCCCCGCGCGGCGTTCGCTCGTCCTTGTCTCGAAAAGGCGTGCCCCTTTCGCCTTAAGGCTGCGAGGCCAGCCAGTATTTTGCTAAGCTTTCTCCCCCCGCATCTCTCGCAAACCTTTTACGGAGAACCAGCTCTCGTGTGAGGACCAGAATAAGTATTAATTGATTATAATCTCACCGGAAAGACACTGCGACATGGGAAACCCCCCGCCTCCTCGGTCCCCCTCGTTTCTCTCGGTCAGCAGGTGGTAGCAGCAAGGTACGTTGAACACAGCCGCAGTGGAACTGTGCCGTTCGAACAGTCGCAGCGAGGTGGGGCCTAGGTCACCGCAGGTGTGAAGACCTTAGGAAAATACAAACGGTTTTTAAACTTTCGCAATTTGTTATCATTATTACAAAGTAGATTCTGCCCGCGATTTTTCCTAGTCTGTATGTTGTTCCTGTCTTTGTGTGCAAAATTTCATATCCATCCATTCAGCAGTGTTGGCGTTTGGCCAAACATGTTTCCAACGGCACAAGTTTGTTATATTCTTAAATAATAATATTTTTTAATCTGTGAAACATTCTTCCATTCATTCGTTGTATTAAACTCACTCTAATTCATTCATTCACTTCCATATCAAAAGCAATGTAAAGCCATTCGAAGTAAATTAAATCCATATTAAAAACGTAACACAAAACTATTCATTGAAGTACTCCTAACTTTCATAAACCAGATAAGAACTGATGTTTGGCTGTACATAACTTTTATACATTTTATATATTTTCTATCAAACATAAAAATCACCCGAAACAAATAATATCTAGAAATATCTGTAGACCGTACAAACATTTGTCCCGAGGCGGGAATCGAACCCACAACGTCCGGCGTCGCAGGCGGACAATTGCCCGCTGCGCCACAGAGGTCGTCATCTATTCAATTCACCTGTTAACAGAAGTCTGGTATCCTCATGGTCTGGAAACTGCTGTCGAACGATGCCGGCCAAGTCAGAGTCACGCGTGATGAAGGCAGCTGCAAACCTAATAAGAGACAAGACCCATCAAGTGTGATACATACTCGCGGGCCAGGGGTTTTGGATTTTAAGCCCCCGACGCAAAATAAGAGGTGCTAGTTTAGTACCCGCGCACCTGGGAGGACGGCAGACGCGGCATCGAATTTTCTAAATCTTTGTATGAAATAGTATGCAGCATCGCGCACCTATTGGCACCGAGCGCGCGGCATTTCAGTAAAATGCCATGAGAAAATGCGATGACTGCCGGTAATGCCTGCCGGTAGCGCCGATAGATGCGCGTTCAACAGTCACAAACCTGTGTAGATCCTCGTCGGTCTGTTGTATCCGGGACTCGGTGCTGCCATCTGAGCGCTTCGCGATCACATGCCATTGTTTCTGATTCAAAGAAAATAATGATTGAAAAAATATTTAAACTGTGCTGATCATCAAGGCTATATCAGTAGAAATTCAATTGGTACAAATGCATTCACTGTGAGCCTCCTGATGTACCTTGGTTCGGTTGCACAAAGCTATCGTGCAGACTTATAGTAACAAAACAGGTCACATTCCTCTGAAAAAAATTGCCCCTTTTAATGAAAAAGGCTGACTCGCCTAACTGTGACATTTGTGGGTGTTGTGAAGGATGTATAGGTACCATCTATAGAATAGAATCTAATAGAATGTACACGCTTTCAACGTGAAAGACATATTTTACTAAAATTCTTGAGTCTAAATAAATATGATGTAGGACTATTTACTCACTATTTGTTCACGGCAGCGGTGAGTCATTTCAAGTGACTGTTTTATTTACGTAAATTATTTGTTATTGTTCGGTATTTTTTGTTCCTTGTTATTTGATAAGTTAGTTTGTTAAATATTATTTAGTATACACAATAGGACCGAAATGTATTTAATTATAAAAGTTTTAATACATTTTTTTGTCAATCGACTCTGTGTCATATATGGAACATTTAATTTTCATTGTATTAGAAGTAAAACAACTCGACAGCTTGTTTCCATAGAAACAAAGCGTGGGAAGTCGTTACCTTTATCATACGAGCCCGTGTCTCAGCCGCTGCTAACGCCTGTTCATTACAGTCCACAGTGAGACTGGGCACTCTGTACCCGAGGCACAGCGCCACTTGCAGGTGGCCTCGGCCGCCGCCAGCCTCCACGGAGCACGTGGCCTTTGTGGCATCGAATAGTGAAGCCACTAGTGGGGACATCGTTTGAACCTAGGAGCGGATATACAATAATTAATTATTGTATATCCGCATATTAATTATGTAATGTATATTAATTAATTCTGTGTTTGTAATAACTTTATTTTTTCAAATTAATTTTGTGTGTGTATGTTCCCTTATTGTTAAATTAATTCTGTGTATGTTTTTGTCAAATTCTATGGATCCGTGTTGTCTAAATGAATAAATAAAATTTGAATTTGAATTGAATAATAATAATGCTGGACAATTCATACAGCATTATCTAGCCCCAAGCTGAGCAGAGTTTGTGATAAGGGTACTAGATAAGATATAGGTACTTATTACAATATACATAATATACATATATTATAGATATATTTTATTAAACATAAAAAAATAACCAAAACACGCGGAACAAATATCAGCACATCGTACTGCATTTGTTCCGAGGCGGGAATCGAACCCGCAATCTCCTGCGTCGCAGGGGGACCTTCGCCCATCGCGCCGCAGTGGTCGTCAAAGTTTATGAAAAGTTATGTGTTTGTTTCTAAGTATAAACGTCTTCTTACACGAGTATGCATAAAACAAAGGAAAGGAAACGATCTGCTATATCGCTTCCCCTCCGCAAAAAACATACAAACGTTCTGATCTATGTTATGAACGTTTACGAGGTGTAGTGGGAAATTGTAAACATAAAGCAAATTGTAATTTTATTGTTGTATACAAGATCATAACTTACTTCATAGCTCTTCTTCTGGTTCATAAACCCTGTGACAGCGAGATCGTGCTTCGCCGTCCCGCCCCAGTCCTCGATCTTACGCTGCAGTTGTTCAGTTGACAAGCAGAGTTGGTCGGTGACGGTCACGTAGTGGCTACGAGCGTGCGATATCCACTTTGATAGCTCTGTCTCTGCTGAAAATTCAGATTAAGAAACAATAAAGTTATACCTAAAGATTCGAGTCGAGTAAAGTAACGAGAAATGTCATCCAAGTAGCTGACACACATCATGCGTCCAGCCGTGTACAACCGGCTTCCCAGTGCTGTTACAGGAGTCCGCAGTCAACCTGCATTTAAAAAAAGACTCAAATGCTGGGTTATTGAGCAAACGTTCTATAGCTACGATTTATTTGTTACTACAAATTTACGGTTTTCGGATTTTTCCTTTTACTTGTGCTATTAGACCTTGCTTCTTGCCAAATATCATGATTCTAGGTCAACGGAAAGTACCCTAGGTTTTGTATCCATTTAATTCCCTAGGAAAATTAAAAAAAAACGGGACATAAACGACTGTAACTTTTGATTGCGTCGACTCAGAATTAAAATTAATACCGCTGCTCCAAGACGTTACGAACCTGAGTTTATGATGTGAATTTCAACTAGATACCTCCCCGCGTTTCTGAGAAAAGAGGGTTGACAGACGGACAACAAAGTGATCCTATAAGGGTTCATTTTTTCCTTTTGAGGTACAGAACCCTAAAAACAATTCAAGTTGTTTTAGAATGGGGGAATAAACCCTTTCTCCCTGCAGTGGGACACTACATGTTGAATAGTTAGGCCAGATATAGTTCTGTGGTTAGGCCTTTATGAAAAATACATGTAGACCTACCATTATGTCCCATATTACTATGACACTGCCAAAACTCCTCAACAGCTTCCCCCAGCCCCTTTCCATCCAAATAGCACCGCAACGGCTCTGGTAATAAGGTCCAGTGCTCTCTGGTGATGAATTCCACCATGTGGGAGTTGGCAATAGGAAGCAGCGGTGTCAGGTAGTTTGAGATGGCCTTTATACGGTTGGTGAGAGCTTTAGTTGTTGCCATTTGGTTGGAGTTCGAGCTACCTGTAAATTTAAGATATGCAAATAAAGTAGGTAGTACCTAGGTGCATTAAAATGAGGCATTTTAGTTTTTGAAATCAACGGCTTTATTTTCTGTAGACCTTTGACTCGCCATGCCAGTTACCTCAAATTAAATCACATTAATATTATAAATGTGAAAGTTTGGATGGATGGATGTTCGTAACTACTACACACTAATACTACAGAACGGATCAGGCTCAAATTTTTGAATAGAATTAGCTCTAAGGCCCGTATTATGAAAGCTTGCTCAGTCCTTGATCTATACTTGAGTAACAATTTTCTATGGAATAAGCATTGCTCAAGCATATATCGCTGACTGAGCAAGCTTTCATAATACGGGCCTAAGCCTGGAATCAAACATAGGCTACTTTTATGACATGAATCAGTTCCCATGGGATAGAAATAACCTTTAAATGTTTCCATAGAAACAAAGTGTGTGAAGCCGCTGGCAGAGACTAGTAAAGGATAAATAAATGATTATAATATATAAATGTATCAAAAAGATTTTTTAACCATGCTGTGTGGGACCCTCTAGTGCCTGTATGGCTAGATGGATCTTAAATGGCACCTGGCACCGCTGAAAACCAGCGCTTCTGTGGCATAAGTGCCACAGCAGCATTAAGCTGAGCCGGTGACCTTTTTGTGTAACATTTAATTGAATACTAGTTATAAGAGCAATGTAATACCTATGTCATAATTTAACTCTGTTACACAAATAAAGATTTTCTATTCTATTCTATTCTAAATAAATTTTGCAATTCAAAAGAATGTATCATGCTTGGGTGTGCCCAAGCATGACACAATGAATGAATATGTGGGATTAATATGATATGGGCTACTTTTAATCACAGAAATATGCATTATTCTGTGATTAAATTTAATTTTTAAATATAAAAAAAATTTAATAATAAATTTAAATTAAGCTGGTGTGAGCTTAAAGATTACCAGCCCAAACATAATTAACACCAGCCTTACTAGTCCATAGCTGAACAAGCCAGTAACGAGTGATTAGAAAAAACCTTACCTGTTTTAGAATGAGACATTGGCATCATATGGATTAGCTGATGATATCTTCAGCAGTGCACAGGTCTTCTTATACTGTGCTCGTATAGTCTCTGCTAGGCCTAGAATATCTACCTCTTCACTATTATCTCTAGGGAATGAGTTGATGAGGTCTTTGACTTTTGTCAGCTGGCTAAGAATTTTGTCGGGGTACTTTGTTTCCGCTTCTGCATTTAGGTTGATGTGGTGTGTTACTATTCCTAGGTAGTACCCTGAAAATATAGAAAAATTTGATTTTACAGTTCTACAGGTGTTTGGTTTGAGCTTTTAAACTAATATCGCTATAGCGAAAAAACACGAGCGATGCCGCGGACAGAAGCTAGTTAGCCATAAGATCGCCAAACTGAACTGATACTTTTTAGTTTCTTTTTGTTATGTATGTGTACAAATGGTGCACAATAAAGAATAACTAGTATTCTAGGTGTTCTATAATGTGCAATAAGATAATTGTGCACATAACAACTAACCAAGTTCCCTGCCCAGTTCAGCCCCGCGGTGGTATCCTAAATGGTACCCTTCAGGGTTTCCCGCGTCAGACCCAGCTTGGAGCCCTTCGCCGTAGCTCTGCTTATGTTCTCTATTCTCAGAGAGAAAGATGTCGTCTAGCACAGCATTGTAGTCATCTGATGCATCCATTAGAATATGATTTACCGAGTGACACTTTCAATTAATGAAATATAATTTGCATGCCTTCTTGCTTTGTGTTTACATTACTGACACACGAAAGAGATAGATAGATAGACACGTGACACGTCGTAGTTATTGTATACTCTTTGGAGATAGAGAGACAATAAAAAAAACCAGTGACTGGTTTTTTTTAGGGTTTTTATGTCACTTTTTTCTTGGTTTTTGTGTGCATTGGCATTATTGGCATGTTGAAATAACACCGAATTTAAAGATAGTTCTAAGCTGGCATGAAACCGGAACCAAAAAAACTTAATGTATTATGTCTTCGAAGACATGCTGGTTTTCATGTTCAACGACGAGTTTATGCTATATGGAACGAAGGGGATCTCTTTTTTCATTGGAACCATGGGGAAACTCTTAGAAAACCTAAAAATAATATTAATCTGTGGTAGAAAATGTGCATGACAATAAAAATGTCATTGACAAACTGTCAATGTCAAATCAAAAAATCAAAACAAAAACACGGACGGTCATAGTTTTTATTTATCGTAATATTCCCAAATTTTTCATCATTCTCATAACCCCGTCTCGAAATGTAATATAGAAATCTAAAAAACAGCTTATAGTAAAATTCCACAAGTGGTTGAGGGATAGGTATTAAATATTTCTGTCCAACGCATCACATCTATCCGAAAATGCTTCGCGAAATATCACTTGCAGAGGTGAAAAAGCACAACAGTTCTAATAGCGATTGGATCGTTATCCACAATGAGGTTTACGATGTCACCAAATATCTGAGTGAGGTTAGTATTACACCTACAACTTATGTTTCTACAGACCCCACTAACCCAGTTGGCCTTTCTAGTAGATAGCGGTCGCTGTGTCGTTTACGGGACACAAGGAAAATTCGCCCAACTCCAGGGGTGGAAGTAGCGGTGGTATTTGTTCAGAGTGTTCTGGATTTTTATATTTATATTATAAAATAGTACCTACCTAGTACCCATAACACAAGCTCTGCTTAGCTTGGGGCTAGATAATGCTGTGTGGATTGTCCAACATTATTTATTTATTTTTTACCGGCCTGTGTGTCTGTAAAAAAGTTACATTCAAACAAAGTTCACTGAGGAAGAAAACATGCTGTGCCAACTTCACCCCACATAGATGGGAAGAACAGGTCAAGAAAATGATGAACCATACATACTACCAGGGTTTTGAGTCTCTGTTATCGAGGCTTAGGCAGCTTTCAAAACCCTGGCACTGGCTTGCGCGCACAAATATTTGGCCAGAATGTTTAACTGGCAACTATTTTGGTTTTTCTCAAATTCATATAAGTTAACCAGTTAATAATACCCCATCTATAGTGAAGCCTTCTGGTTCTATTTCAGCATCCTGGAGGTGAGGAAGTCCTTCTGGAAGTGGGTGGACAGGTGGCCACTCAAAACTTTGAGGATGTAGGACACAGTGATGATGCCAGGTAAATTCATATATTATAAAGATGATAGATAGAGATAGATATAGATGATAGAGACGGATACATAGACCATACTTTATTGCACACTTTACTTAGAAATCATTTTTGTTACACACCATTTCTGTTATTAAATTACTTACCTAGCTGTAAGTTTGTACAAAAATAAGGCAGCAAGGATCAGCTATATTTATAATATCTGTGAAAGTTTTCCAGTGTAGTCTCTGTGATATATTTTTTATCAATTATATTTTTATATATTTTCAGAGAAATTTTGAAAAAATACAAGATTGGCGCGCTACCTGCAAATGAGCACTCAATCGCAAATACAGAGGGACCAAATATAAGGTAAGTTTATTAATATTTCATTTTTACCATACTAAATGCATGAACTGACATGCTTCTGACGCGCCACAATACGGGCGCCGCGCGCAGCTAGTATAATGTCTGTGAATACACCACACCTTAATAGTGTGATTCTAGCTTAACTTGCTATGTCAAGGCCATAAATGTGGGCAGTTGTGTGAACTTGTGAAGTTTTAAGTTAAAAATGTACTGTGTATCTATAGCATTTTTACCTAGATACTTATGAATTCTTTTTAGGGTTCCGTACCCGAAAGGTAAAACGGGACCCTATTACTAAGACTCCGCTGTACATCTGTCCTTCTGTCACCAGGCTGTATCTCATGAACCGTGATAGTTAGACAGTTGAAATTTTCACAGATGATGTATTTCTGTTGCCGCTATAACAAAAAATACTAAAAAACAGAATAAAATAAATATTTAAGGGCAAAAAATAACATTTATGTTGAATGGGAGCTTCAACATAAATGTTTATTTTTTTGCTAGATATTGATAACGGTAACAGATGATATATGCACAGAATATTTAGTAATATATTCACTTTAAAAATAAATAATTAAATTAAAATAAAATAAATTTTTAAGGGGCATCTGGGCAAAAAAATCACTTTTTTTGTGTATACAAAAATCACCCCCATACAAAAAACGTGATTTTTTTACCGTTTTTATAGATAATGGTATGGAACCCTTCGAGTGCGAGTTCGACTCACACTTGGCCGGTTTTATTTAAATTCGGAGTATTTTCAGTTCTAAGAAGAAAAAATCCAGGTTAGAAATTGGAATTATAATTATTGTCAAATTATTATCATATGTTCATAGATTAAGGTTTTATTTAATAGTGGAGTATAGTGTATAGTATTGTACAGTACAGTATAATATAGATAGTGTAGTGTATATTGTAAAATAGTAGGTATTTGTAAGTATAGTATAGAAAACTACCAACCCCATGTACTCGCAATGTTTTAGTTGGTACTCAATCAGCACAAGGATCGTTTACGTTCCTGTTGTATTGCAGTTGTATGTTCATAAATGAACTAACCTACATTTAATGTATTTATTAGTAGCTAAGCTAGGAAAAAACTCTATAGGCTTGTTTAAGGTTACTTAGGGTAGAGTCCATCTGAATGCAACTTAAGGTAATTAAATTAAGTTATAATTTAAGTGATACTAATTTAGTAGCAGTAGCTCAGAAGATTATAACTAATATTGGTGTTGATTCTTTTGGTTCTTTCACTAAACTAATTTGACAGCACTTAAATAATTTCCATCTTAAACAAAGGATGTTGTATGCATACATGAACGAAAGGAGATGGCAACATTTTCAGTGTTGTCTTAAGGCGGGACTGAACTGAACCTCTAAGTTCCCAAACAAAACAAACACACAAAACACAAACAACACTTTGTACGTTTGTACAAAGTGTACAAACGTACTTTTTGATTCATTTGGAAACTACGTCCCCGATTGTAATGAACTTTTGCATACATAATCGGATAAGAAATACCGATGTTTGTATCGTTTTAATGGATAAAAATGGAGTTGTCGCTCTCACGTTATGATGATAAAGTATTTTGAAAAACGAAAACGATACAAACATAGCTATTACTTATCCGATTACGTATGCAAAATTTCATTAAAATCGGGGACGCAGTTTCCAAATGAATCGAAAAGTACGTTTGTATAGTTTGAAACTGCGTTCCCGATTTTAATGAAATTTTGCAGCTTAGAGGTTCAGGGCCTTCTTAATTCGTTTAGTTTAAATACCAACTGAATCAACACCAATGACTAGTAATTCGTTTTACATGTATATTTTAGAGATCCTGAGTCGTGGAGTACCGCATGGAACAGAGAATATGTGGTTTACCCTGCAAAGGTACCAAAGGCAGCATCCCACCACCGATGGTTAATATTATTATATTTAGTAAATTAATGGTCAATTACAAGATTCTAACGTAAACAGCAAATTTTTCGGAGTAAAGCTGTTGACAAATGCCACACTGGCCAATGCCACGCCTCGCTTATTGCTAAGAGCCAAGCGACTCGATTAGTGACTAATCCTAGCGAACAGGCAGACGTATTGCATACTATAGTAGTTGGCCACACTGCGAGCGACCCATTTATACCTCTAACGTTCCGTAAATAATCAAAAAATAAATAGGTAACTAAGTAATATTTATTTATGGAAGGATCACAACTTCACAAGTCATGTAAGTTGCATATGAAAAGACACGGCAATAGAGTGAATTGTAGTTTTTAGATATGGGCGGTTTATCTACAAACATTCTACACCTAGTTTGGCTAGTGTATAGCTGGGCGCAAAATAAACTATTCATGTACCAGGGCTGGGCACGTCAATTTGCAGTGTGGCCAACTGCTATAGTATGCAATAAGTCTGTTCGCTAGGTTCAGTCACTAAGCGAGTCGCTTGGCTTTTTAGTTATAAGCGAGACTCTTTGCAGTGTAGCATTAGCCTAATTTTTTTGTAACAATGTCAACCCGCCCCGGCTTCGTACGGGTAGCAGAGCAGTTTAATAGAACCCAGAAAACAGTAAATGATTTTGTTTAGCGGTTTTCTGAGTTCCACGTGAAGTAAAACTAAAATTGCAAACCATGTCAAAGAAACCGTGTTATTGCAAACTTCGATTGAAAGGTAGTTTTGCAGCATTGGGTTATATTGGAGATTTTGACCAAAAATAAATACAATTAATATCGCTTTTGATTTTTGTAGACTAGAAGGATCCTGAGCTGGTCGCATAAAAGTTTGATACATTACTTTTTGTCCCCTAGAACTTACTAAATAGTTCCCGAATTCAATAAGAAATTTTTTTTTTTTTATATTTAAAATTACAATCAAAACAAATTTAGTATTTACAATTGAAACAATTGAGCTAACTCCAGATCGTTGCAAAAAACCTACATGTAGCTCAACTAATCCGTATTAATAAATAAATGAATAACGCTGGACAATTCACACAGCATTATCTAACCCCAAGCTAAGCAGATCTTGTGTTACGGGTACTAGATAACTGATATACATAATATGATACAATACATACTTTTTTATTATACATAGAAAACGACCAGAACACCCTGAACAAATGTCTGTAGATCGTACAAACATTTGTCTCGAGGCGGGAATCGAACCCGCAACCTCCTGCATTGCAGGCAGGCCTTCGCCCACTACGCCACAGAGGTCGTCAATACAAGTTGGAATTTGAATTCACTGATTCTAGTTTTTGTAATGAAACACAAAATTCCCTAATTTAATTTCATACATTTGTTTCTTACATTTAGCTGTGGATCTGATAACAATCGTGATCCCTTATCATGTGACAAATCATGGCGGACGTTCGATGGATCTACCAATACGTTTGTGAATCTTTCTCTATTTATATTAACTTGATATAATTTCATTCATGGCCACCTTCTCGAAATCGTTTCCGAGTACACTTACATCGGGCAGATTCTGCAGTTAGTTATAAACAATTTCGAGAAGGAGGCCAAGAAGAGGATCCAGCTAGGCTGGGCAGCGTTTGGGAAACTAGTTCTCGTCTCTACCGCAATGCTTTAAAACGAAAGTTTTCAATCAGTGCGTCCTATCCTAACCGTCATGACCTACGGAGCTGAGACGTGGACACTCAAGGTGGGGCTGGTCCACCAGTTCAAAGTCGCTCGGCGAGCTATGGAAAGAGCTATGCTCAGAGTCTTTCTGAAGGATAAGATTCGTAGCGAATACATCCGACAGAGAACGAAAGTTATCGACATAGCTCTAAAAATTAGCAATCTGAAGTGGCATTAAATTAGGGTTCTTTCCTTGTCATCTATAATTACATAAAATATGTTTTTCTTAACATACGGGCCATATACGCACGCGGAAGACGGATTGGCTGGAGCAATTAGAGGTTGTGGGTGGCCCGCGCTGGCGAAGATTGGCATGATAGGAAAATATCGCTAAGGCCCCTCTTTGGACCTGGTCCGCGTGCGGCCACCCAGTACTTTTAATTTCATATGTTTTTCCTATCACGCGGGGCCATACTCACACGGAATAGAAAAAACATGTGGAATTACACATTGCTGGTGGCCTGCACGCGGACCAGATCCTCACGCGAGCGGTAATTTGTATGACAGGAAAAGAGCCCTTAGAGTGGTAGATAATGTATTCTGTTAGCATAAAACTTAATCCGAACAAAAACATAAATGTTAACTACGCCTAGTCTGGTCTTAATACTTCCGCCATAAAAAGTTGAGATCATGAGAAGAGCCAACTCAGCGTTTTATTACCTTCGACTATGAAGCTGGCAAATTACCTAGTTAAGGTTTTTTTTTATATTCGCGATCAGTCGTTTGCTATAAGCGAATTTGTTGAGTGTGATGCTGTCTTTTAGGATTGGGACTCTGCAGTCCTTCTTCCTTCCGGTAAAAGGTTGTCCAGAACGTGACTTCTTTTCAACCGCTTTGTTTTAGTCGGGTTGTCTACGAGAGCTCTTGCAAGAGGATTGGAGTGATGCAAGGATATATTTATAACAGATATTTCATGAACGAAATTGTTAAGAAACTAGTGATTATTTTAGGAGTCTGTTAACTACTTTCAGATATAGTAGGTACCTAAAATAATTTTCAGAACCTATGAGTGCCCCGAAATGGGTCGAGAAAAGGGTTCCCGGTGGCGGCCGTCTCTCGACAAGGCAGGGTCACCACCGTGTCCCCTGACTTATTAGGCAGCTTCACAGCTGTCCCTTTGTTTTCAATGAAATACTGTCTCGGACATATTGCTGTGATACTATACGAGGCATAAATTACTCATATAATCGGCAACAACAATGTTTTGCGATTGCCAAAATATTTTATGAGAAATTGCGTACGCTTCTATAACAAGCTTCCATCTGAAGCGACTGAGCTCCCTATTCGTAAATTAAAACAGAACATAAAACGAAATCTTATCAAGAAAGCCTTTTACTCCATAGATGGTTACATCAATGACGTTAATAATAATAATAATAAATTATTTATTTCAGACTATAGAACAGTTACAGATCTTATTTTAACTTATTCTACGGTCCATAGTAATATATACATTAAAACTAACATACATACAATAATTAATGCTTGGCCAGAGGTCGCCCAGTTCCACACCGACAAAAGTATGTAAGGAAAATAATGTTAAGCTTAGTTAGTCAATATACCTACCTTAATATTGACCTGTATCTAAATCACATTATATAAATATAAGTCAGAAGTCATTATATAGTTATAAGTCTAAAGACTTAGATAGGAAACTAATGATGTATTAATTTATAAGTATACACTTACTAGTGGTTTATTTTCCCCTTCTTCCACTTGTGGACAAAAAATTAAAGTGGACAAAATCAATAACACCTTTTTTGTTATTTGATAAAATTATTACTATTTAGAAACCTGTATATAGTATAAAATTTTACTTATTTATAAATACTATTTATAAATATGTGTTCAGATCGCGTAAGTTTAAAAATATTTAAAATTTTACTTGTCTAAGTGCTTATTTTGTAAGCCTAAAGAAATAAACGTAATTGATATTTGTGGGACACATTATCACGAAAATTATAGCCCATTTGCAAGCCCCTTTGGGAAGCTCAAAACTTTTGGATACCTTCTTGCACTGTCGTGTTGTAGGAAGCTTATTGTATCTACTTTTAATTCTATGATAGTGATTACCACTCGGACGAAGGACTGCTCTGTGGTCATGCATGACGTTAGTTAAGTAGCTGTGTCGTACCTGAACAAATGCGCTGATGTTGCTGATGACAGTTGATGCTTTTTAGTTTGCCTACACAGCCGTATGACATAATAACATCGCGCCTACTATTTCAATATGTTTAAAAACAGATAAAAAAAACTGGAAACTTAATTGAATTTTTAAATTTATTTTGTTAATGAACAAAATAAATTTAAAAATTCTTTTTGCCTAAACTGTCTCGATAATATATTTTTAGATTTTTTTCTCTTATAGAGTAAAATACCCTATTCAAAGTCGACTCAAAAATACAATTCGTATTAGAGTCCCGTTTTTCTCTTTAGGTACGGAACCCTAATAATTACCTCCACCGAGAAGTCTCTAGATATAGACTTAAAATATTCTTACTCTATGCTAAGAAGGGAAGATTTCATCCGTTCAAGAGTGTCACTCACACAAAACGTCATGTTATACAGAAGTTGACTTATTATCATAAATATGGGAAATACGGAAACTCAAACAATATTTCTTCAAAGCCTAGTTTGCGCACAGAACAATATTGTATTGAATCCCAACCAGAGAGCTGGTCCTATCTGAGAGCTATGTGTGACTGTGAGGAAGTGGAGCAACCGCCATGCCCACCATGCGCACCATGTGCACCAACTGCACCACCCCCACAACCACCACCTCCACCACCTCCACCACAAACACCTCCACCACCACCACCACGGAAACCCGAACCACCACCAGAAACATCACCGCCACCACCGCCTAGGTAGGTGAAGCAAAAGTAGTGATCACGTTACGAACTGACGAACTTTATCATGTTGAATAGGGTATTTGTATAATAAATTAATAATTCTGGACAACTCACACAGCATCTAGCCCTAAGTTAAGCAGAGCTTGCGTTGTGGGTACTAGATAACTGATATACATAATGTAATACAGTACACAGATAAGATATTTTTTATTATACATAGAAAACGACCTGAAAAAATATTTGCAGATCGTACAAACGTTTGTCCCAAGGCGGGAATCGAACGCGCAACCTCCTGCGTCGCAGGCGGATCTTCGCCCACCGCGCCACAGAGGTCGTCGATATTTGTCGTAATAAATGACAACATTGAAAATATACTACAAATTGTGGTCATGTTATCGGATAATAGCGTAAAAAACGTATTCGTATATCTTTTGTAGATTACACGAATAAGAGATTTATCTTATACATTTTGTAACTTTATCTGTGACGAGGTCACAAGCAAGTAAACATAGACCTCGACTGATTGCAGTTCGCTTTTTATGTTTTTCGGTGTTATATTCGATCTTTGAGGTATTTCTGAACATATTTGATAAATCATATAATAAGCCTCATAAACATTCGTCGTATTAGTCCATTGTGGCACTACCATTTATTAATACCATTTATTTACCACTTTATCCAATAATTTTAAGAATAAAACGTAAGCGCGAGTCAGACTATAATTATAAAACCTTTCTTGCCAAATATAATGCTAGACCCATGATAATTGGCAAGAAGCAAGGTCTTATGGTAGGTACAGACAGACAGGTGCTCGAAGCATAAAAGAGTGTCATTGGAACGGAGAGAACGAGCGTAAGACAGATACAGAAATGTGAAATGTGCTTTGAGATAAGGGGGTGCTGAAGAAATAAATAATAAAATATTATAAAGAAGAGTTTAAATGTGATAATTTCGGCGAAGCCGTATAGGTAACCTCGAGCTTCCTGCGGAACTCTGAGACGTGGTTATATTTGCGCAATCCAAATATAAACATTATCCCGACCTGCAAGCGCTCAAGTTTATCTAGCTGTTGCTCGGTTAAATCAAGAAAAGAAGAGTCAACGTTATCTAGAATAGGAAGAAGGAGAGATAGTGCAAGTGAAATTTTAGTAGCAATAGGAAGAAAGTTTCGCAGTCTTCGAAGAGAACCAGCGGAAGCAAACACCCTACGGCTGATTTCAGGGAGTTGAGGTTCCCTCGACAGAGTTTTATTGATGAGGGCACCTACATTTTTCACCGTTTCACTTTGCCCAACAGGAGTCCCGTCGAAGACTACGGTGGGAAGAGTAGCCCAGTTTACCCGAGATATCATCCGCGAGCTCCCTACCGTAATACCTGTGTTTTTGAAGGGTTGCTTCATTTGGAAACTACGTCCCCGATTTTAATGAATCGGATAAGAAATAGCTATATTTGTACCGTTTTAGTTTTTCAAAAAACAAAATCATCATTAACGAGCGATAGTAATAAAATCGCTTGAAAATGAATTGAAATGAATTTTCGCTCTCATTTAATGACGATTATGTATTTTGAAAAACTAAAACGGTAGAAACATAGCTATGTATTATCCGATCCGTAAAATTTCATTCCAATAAAGGGTGTAGTTTTTAAGTGGATCGGAAAGTACATTTGTATGAGGGTTTAGAGGTTCGAGACACACGAACCCACAAATAAAAGTGAAATCTGTGACGAAAAAGGGACATCGCCGGCGCAGAAGTGATACAAATGTTATATCGCTTCTGCACGGTGGTTTTATGCGACTCCCAGAATTTATTTTCTGTCACGAGTTCTGGTTACATTCTTGGTTCGAGCTAGGCGACTAATTTCTCGACACGTCTTCTAAAAGTGTTCGCAAAACTTACATAAAAGTCGATAACTTTATTTCTTCAGCTGCAAAATAAGCACTAAGACAAGTCAAATTTTATACATAAACAGCTTTGTATTAGTATTTGTATCAAATAGGAAATAAGAGGTTACTGATTTTGTTCGCTTTAATTTTTTTTCCACTAGTGGAAGAAGCGAAAAATAAACCACTAGTAAGTTTATATAATACTTAAAATATTATACAATATTATTCGCCTATAGTCTAGTCTAAATATAATGTGATTTAGATACAGGTCAATATTAATATAAAACTAACTAAGCTTAAGATTTATTTTTTTATTTTCCATAAATACTATTGTCGGTGCAGAACTGGGCGACATCTGGCCAAGCATTAACATCATTGATGTAATCATCTATGGAGTAAAAGGCTTTCTTGGTAAGATTTTGTTTTATGTATCGTTTAAATTTACGAATACGGAGCTCAGTTGCTTAAAAGCTTGTTATAAATAGGTTCCAGCTCAGCGACTGATTTCTCTTATCGAGCTCAGCGACTAATTTCTCTAATCGAGTCTGTAATTTTAGCTTACTAGTAGGGAAGACTACAGCAGTCTAAGTCGGCGACACAGCCCGGCACATTTCAGTGTATAAATATTGTATGTAGACTGTGTTTTGACAAGTTATCGGTGGCGCGCCGACATTTTGACTCCATACTGTTTATTGAGACGCGCAATGCGTCCAGCCCAGTTCGGAAAGCGACTGGAGACGTTGAAACAAATGCGGTGGTTAAAAATTTGCCAAGACACATTAAATAATGAAAGAACGTAACAAATCAAGATTAGGAACTGCTGTAAAACTTGGTGCCTTTCTCTTTTTGATCTCAGTTTTTTATCTGTGTACACACTATCTGAACGAACATGGCTAGATTTTGACATTTTATGTTTTTGATTAGATTGATTTTTCTGATTAGCTTAAACCCCCAACATTTTCCGCGGTCGCTCCGCTCGCCGATGGTTTTCGGTAGGGCTTTCAACCCCCCCCCAATTAATTTCTGGCTACGGCACAGGTCGTGGCACGTGTCCCTGGTTTTATTTAAACTGTTACAGAGAAGCAGCATTTTCTCTAACACATGGTTTCTAAATTTAATTAAGAAATAAGCAGCAAAGAAATCCTAATAAAAAGACTTGTATTCTAACTATCTAAAATATAAGCTTATAGCTATAGTAGGTACAGCTTAAAGAATTATTTATTAATCAACAGAAAAAGACCGCCTCCTGTGGCGAAATCGCCGTCTGCCGCCAGGATAGAAAGAAGAGTCAATACTATTGTGGTTCCTAGAGAACGGTTATTATTATTATCATCTTTTTCTCTGTCATTAGGTATATTTCAAGGGACAGACCTAACTCATATTGCTATCAGTACAGTATAGAATAATGATAAGGCTGCGTTGCTAAAGGGGCATTCATAAATTACGTGAGGTGATTTTGGCTAATTTACAACCCCCTTTGCGTTTGGTGAGATGTCGTGAGATCTTACTCGTCCCTCTCCCCTCCTCTAATCTCACCTCTCACATAGGGTTTTCAAAACGCGTATTTTAATGTCAATAGTCTGTGCTTGATAGCATTGAAATGATGAAATGAAATGAAATGAAATATATTTATTTTCTAAACAGGACTAGGTACGCAATATAACAAAACTTCATTTAGAAAACAAAGAAAAACCGCCTTATACTTAGCTCCGTTTACAAATTGGCAACATTGCATTTAAAACTTCTAAGAATGTTGTCAAACTAATACTATCGGAAAGTTATTTCTCGCAAATCGTAACTGATTGTCTATTACTAAATCTCGCGTCAACACGAAACGAACGACCTTAAGGTTGTTCGTCGCGGGTTGGCGCGAGTTCTTTTTGTGCTTAAAAAAGACCGCGCCAACGCGCGTCGAACCACCTTCATTAAGTAGAGACTGTTAAAATTGGTGTTTTTTGGTGATGTTTGCCGAGGAGAGGGGAGGTTCTCCCCTACGTGAGATTTGGTTCAACCTCCTCCACTCTAAACGCTTCACGTAATAAATGGATACCCCCTAATTTACAATTTAATTTAATCAAATATTGAGTTTAAAGTTATGTCCCTTGTAACTGGCTACCACCTATATTTTTTTGTTATAATAGGTACTACCTACCTATGTAGTTAGTTTTCATTACATACACAACTTATTAATAACGTTCCTTTTTTTTAAGTCGACCTCGTGGACGTCCCTGCTCCGAAGGGTAAATATTTATTATTATTATTATTTGTTTTAGTACGCGTAGACGAAGAATTTCACGTCGTCGTCCATCTATTGAACCTGAAAGGTTGGATTTATTTTTAAAATGTCAAGCTTTTATTAAAAAAATAAAAATAAATAAGCTATTTAGTAAGTATTATTATATTTCACTAGCTGACCCGACAGACGTTGTCCTGTCATATCATCGACTCACAGGTTGCCTGCTAAAAACACTCGTATGTGTTCTCTATCCGCACACGCGATCTGAAACGCAATATAATTTAAATCCGCATTTGCGCAGCGTCTAAGAAAACTCAACGTCTGTGTGACTCAGCACAGCCGTAACATGTATTTTAATGTGTGTAATTTAATGTAATTTTTATTTAATTAATTTTGAAATCGTGTACCTATCTATGGATCAACTGGGTCTGAAATAAATGATTTTTATTTTATTTTATTTATTTATTATTTTCGTACGAATCTCCTGTGCGGCACACACAACAGCTGCATGGAGCAGTTAGTAGGCGAGTAAGAAGAGTGTAAGAAAACGGTTCGCAATCGACGTGTAAGCATTCGATGTTGTTTTTAGGGTTCCGTACCCAAAGGGTAAAAACGGCACTGTCCGTCTGTCACCAGGCTGTATCTCATGAACCGTGATAGTTAGACAGTTGAAATTTTCTCAGATTCTCTTGCCGCTATAACAACAAATACTAAAAAACACAATAAAATAAATATGTAAGGGGGCTCCCATACAATAAACGTGTTTTTTTTTTGCTCGTTTTAAGAGATAATGGTACGGAACCTTTCGTGCACGAGTCCGACTCACACATGGCCGGTTTTATTGTACATTCTACCCTAGACGAAAATAGCTAGACTTACCGGTACAGATATTAATTCCATCAGAACAAGTAGAACAGCAGAAACAATTTTCATCTTAACTATAAAAACTAAAAAAAAATTAGCACATGAATTCAAAATATATGTTGGA
This sequence comes from Eupithecia exiguata, assembly GCA_947086465.1. Lineage (NCBI taxonomy): Eukaryota > Metazoa > Arthropoda > Insecta > Lepidoptera > Geometridae > Eupithecia > Eupithecia exiguata. The sequence goes on from OX352240.1 coordinate 1,762,019, forward strand.
TATAAATCTTCGATCAAAAATAAGGAGTTCGCGGCCTCCCCCGTAGATACCTAGAGCCTTACAAAAATGTCACTCAAAATTGGGTTCGTTTTGTTTTGACGCAGACAGTTTGCGCAGAGCCTGACAAGTTTTTTCCATACGGAACAAGAGATTGGTGGAGTCGAATTCATTTTATTTTATTTTGTAAGTAGGTAGGTACCTACCTGAGAATTATATACCTACCTACTCAGTTTATTTTCTATAAGGATTAATTAACAGAATTCAGGTAAAGATAACGAATCATTTATTGATGAAACTATAAATTGGTGTCTCAACAGTAGGTATTTATACAAAAGGGTCATTTCAGACATACAATAATTTAAACTTACAATACAATTTCAGGCAGGCACTCTAGATTAAAAAGAACTGGTTCCTGTCTGCGGCTTTGCACGAGTTTTTTTTACGGGAAAAAAATAAACGTTTTATAAATTCATACTTCTGGTAGGTAGGTAAGAACCTAGTCTTTCTTTTATTAGAGAGTCTACGCAAATGAAATTTTAGGGCGGGCCAACTAATTATTTTAAAAATCATCAACTAGTAATATTAAACTTATTTTTATGAAAAATATATTAATACATACTATAAATGAAAAAAAATTTTTAGAAGAAATAGCCTCTCCATTTATCAATTTAGAACAAAATTAATATTTTAACATAGGCAAACCAAACAACAATATTTTATGCTGATTTCACAAGTATATGACTCACATCTCAATATACGGGTAAAAAAAATATATAAACTTACTGAAAATAAGAAATTCCATCCTTTTTCAGCACTTTGGACGAGTGATTCTTGCATTTTTTGTACCCATGCTTTTTGTCTGAACGCTAAAATGACACTAGTTGAAAAGCTTCCCTAACATGTCAAATGGTCTCTCTTTTGCTACTGAAGGTTGTGGCGTGCGCATTGTGAATCTAAGGGGGGCCGGCAAAGCCGGACATTTTTGATCGATGATATAAATACATACTTAGGAGATAACGGAAGTGCGCTTTGACACAACGGAGCCGGTTCTTACAGGATCGTTTTTTTACGGATCTTTCGCTACTGGAAGGAAACAATCGTTTACTGGATCCGGAATACTATCGGGTGTGTAAACTCCCTCCTACAACTATGGAAAAAACGGATCCTGTACAACAAATGCTGTGTGAAAGTTTCCTATGAGTTAGGTTGTTTTCTTTTTCGGTTATTTAGGTACTCCTTTATCAGCAATTTTGTATGTAATGTCACCATTACTGTATGTCAACCCATACAGTCAAAATTTCAGAATAGGCTACTTGACTACTACTGGGAAATAATTCTAACGTGTTGTCTGATAAAAATAATGCAAAGTGTAATTAATATTTCTTCAAGGCCAGTCGTATTAGTTATAAAAACTAATTTTAAAGTTTGAATAAAATAATGGCGCGCCAAAACGATAATCTCTGTCATGGCTCTCGTGCTCTGAGCAATTACCTCACATGCCATACCACACCTAACAAGAAGAACTTATTGACACTGTAGTCTGTAATAGTGTGACGTCCCCGGCAATCCAACCAAACGCAGAGCGTTTTCGGTCACGTGATCATATATAAAAAAATGTGTAATTTTAATCCCGTTTTTTTACCTAAAATAGGTTATGGTTATGTAATATAGGCATAATAGGCATATGTTTAATAAAAATCACCTGATTACGCTTTGTAACGTTGTCACTGACTAGGATGAAAACAATTTGTAACTTATTTTTAATGTAGTCAAATAGCCTATTGTCGTGCTGTATTTCCTTGTACCTAAGTATAGTTTTCGAGTGGTAGAAAAATTATAGAAAATGTGACCAAACGTCACATTTTCTATGATTTTCTACAACAGTTTCGGAGATGAAAGGTTTACTTATCTCCTAATTAAGTTCTAGTTGTAGGTTGTATTTAGTGGAACTATAAACTATGTATGTTTTACCAAACAGGCATGTACCTGCCTACATGGAAATTTATGTATGTGAGAGTCTTCGAATTTACTATACAATAGCCAAACTCGATGTGGGATGTTTGTAAACAAACCATCTATACTTAACCTGATATTCATTATGCTGCCGCGTCTTTTTATAATTTTTAATAACAGTACTTGTCGATTTGCGATCCTTCCTTCAATATTGCATACTTATATCTGAAAGTCGATGCCAAGCAAGTGGGTTTTACAAGCTTTCTTAAACATTATATATATTACATCGAGTTTAGCTAGTGTATAGAAATTACTTGTTATATGCTATGTTTTTTTTAATGTAAGCATTCTCATATATTTAGTTAATGTAAGTAGATAAGAAACCATAATTTTAATGTTGACATAAGTGATATTTTTGTTCGGAAATCTGTAGTAGGTAATAATTTAAAATGTTATATAAATATTATGATAATTCCCCCTTATTTTACTATAAAAACTATCGTAGTTTGACGAATTCATTACGGATGTAAGCGGATTAACTACGAACCGCGCGTTACGCGTCCCTCCGAGCTCCGAGTGCTCGGAGGGACGCGGAACACGCGCGCCTAGAACAGCACTCACCCTGAAGAAGTCCCTCGTTAAGGGATGAAACGTTGGTGTTCTTCCAACACAAATAAGGTTCGTAATTAACCCGCTTACATCCGTAATGAATTCCCCCTTACATAAACGTTATATTGATTCTGATCTAAAATACCAAGCACTTTTTTATCTCTATTTAAAGAGCTTTAATCATTTGCGATTATATCGCTCAAATTAATTAACATAAACAAAAAAAAACTTACAAATTTAAAATAAATGAGAACATTTAGTTCAGCTCTGTGAGTTATTTATTATTAAGTTGAGATTTTGAATTTACAACTGCTTAAAACTGATTTATATATGGACTTGTTTTTTTTATCATAAAGAATAATTTTTTTTTTTTTTTTTGCAGCAGCAATTGGTGGAAGTGGGCGCTTCTTCTCCTCGCGACTGCTATCACTGTAGGTTTAATAGCAAAGAAGAAAATGGCGTGATTCTAAAGCCTCTAGCTAGTCTAGGTTCAGTTGTAATGATCAACTTCTGTAAAATAAAGGACGCAATCCAAATGCAAATAACAATAAAATAACCGTAAAGAACAGCCTGGAATAGGGCTTTAAGGTACTTTAATAGATGTACCTATCTGTCAATGGTTGTACCGTGAGTTAAGCTTTGAAAGTCATGATAAGCCTAATAAATAAATTTGAAAACGAATAAAAGATTTAACGTAACTCTAGAGCTTGTCTAGGTACGGTCGTGTCTAACCAACTTCTGAAAAATAAAGGACGCAACCTAAAAACGCAAAGAACACCTTTGAAAAGGCCTTTATGGTTACTTTAACAGATGTACCTATCTATCAATGGTTGTACCTTGAGTTAAGCTTTGATAGCCATGATAAGCCAAAATACCTCCTACCTATGCCACAAATAATAACTAAAAAGGTACATTTTTTAAATAATGAAAGGCGCAACGTGATTCTAGAACTTGTCTAAGTACGGTCATATCTGACCAACTTCTGTAAAATAAAAGAAATACAAGTAAAAGATAAACAAAACCGTAAAGAACAGCTTTGAATAATGCCTTTATGGTTACTTTAACAAATGTACCTCTTTGACAATCGTACCTTGAGTTAAGCTTTCATAGTCATGATAAACGTGATTACAACCAATATACAATAACGTTATGCCACAAATAATCATATATCTAAGTACATTTAGAAAAACAATAAAACTTAGCCACGCGAAGACGTTGTATTCATAAATATGAGAATGAATGTACTCAAATGACTATTTTTAAATAATCATATATCTAGATACGTTTAGAAAAACAATAAAACTTAGCCACGCGAAGACGTTGCATTCATAAATATGAGAATGAATGTACTCAAATGGCTATTTTTAAATAATCATATATCAAGGTACATTTAGAAAAGCAATAAAAGTTAGCCACGCGAAGACGTTGCATTCATAAATATGAGAATGAATGTACTCAAAGGACTATTTTTAAATAATCATATATCTAGATACATTTAGAAAACAATAAAACTTAGCCACGCGAAGACGTTGTATTCATAAATATGAGAATGAATGTACTCAAATGACTATTTTTAAATAATCATATATCTAGATACGTTTAGAAAAACAATAAAACTTAGCCACGCGAAGACGTTGCATTCATAAATATGAGAATGAATGTACTCAAAGGACTATTTTTAAATAATCATATATCTAGATACATTTAGAAAACAATAAAACTTAGCCACGCGAAGACGTTGCATTCATAAATATGAGAATGAATGTACTCAAATGGCTATTTTGCTCGTTTTATAATGAGAATGAATTTACTCAAATGGCTATTTTGCTCGTTTTATAATTGCATATTTGGTTGTGTAGTATATATTATCTCGCCCACAATAGATATAGAAGAAGCATTTATGTAAGCTAATTTACTTATAACAAAAAACAAAAACTACTATACATTCTTTGCTTGATTTATGTACTTTTTGATTTTATATTTGTATCTAATAATAGAATTAAATCTTTTATAAAATTGATATTTCAACTTAAAGGTACTCAATAATGTTTTCTGTTATCCCCTTGTATGTGTAACGTACAATTGTATTCATATATTTATAGGGATCGTGACTGTGCTTAGGTTTTTAAACTTTTTGTGATTGTGATCGTAGAGTAAATTGTACGGCAATAATGTAACCTGTCGATATTAAATGTTATTTAGTCATACATAAACTATATTTTATTTAATTAAATCATTAGCTAATAAACCTGCGGGGAAGCATGGAGAAACTTATCTATTACTTACTAGCGTCTGCCTGCAGCTTCATACACGCTTTTCGGGGATAAAAAGTAGCCGATAAGTAGTAGTAAAAGGGATACTGTCTATCTTCCTGCCAATCAACCGTTAGGCGTGAAAAGGTAACAGATTTAAGTATAGTGTTAGTATACAGGGTGTACACAAAGTTGATATTTGTTACTAGCGGCCCGGCCTGGCTTCGCACGGGTAGATTAATATAGGTATATAGTATATAGCCTATGACATTCACAAATACCTTGGCTTTCCATTGGTAAAAAAAATTCAAAGCTGCAGCCCGTAACATAATCGTTATTAATAAACTACTATGAACTATGAAGGTAGCGCAACGGTGCACCAAAAACCCTACAAATGTCGCTGATCACTAAATTATTACACAACGGACAGTGTTTAGTAATTGATTGAATTATCGGTTAGCGATTTTTGTTACTTATAATGTACCTTGACTCCTACACTCGTTTGGAGCCTGACCATGGTTTGGTTTTTTTGAGTCTACGGTAGACTCGCATAAGCCCCGATCAGGGTCTACCATAGTCGTAAAACCGTGGACGGAGGAAATCACCCTCCCGTAAAACCGAACCCTGATTTTTAGATTATGGAGACCACAGATCTATAAAGAGGGCGCAGTTAGTATTGTTTGTGATGGAGACATGTCATATTGTTCTATAAAGAAGGTAGCGGCCATAGAGTTATTATAGTTAGTACCATAGACAGCGTGTTCACCCCAAAGGGGATCTCTTTTTTCATTGTGTTCAACGATTAAGGAGTATGGGGTGATTTCCTCCGTCCACGGTGCTAGTGTCAAGTGTAGATTAGTACTTTGTTAAACGGGGAATATAACTTTTGTCAATGAGTCAAACATGTACTTACTTAATATTGTATTCTCTTTGCATGTACTAAAGTTACCTACCTACTAAGAGAGTAAAGTAAATTAATCTGCTCCAAGGCGACAAGATAAATAAATAAATTCAAAAGTCTGCGTAAAATACTCACCGTCCAAAATGGTACATAAGGCAGTCAAGAGTGGGATTTGCTTAGGCTGTGGAGGCCTCGCACTTTTTGCCGGCTTGGTCATGCTGCTGGGCTGGCCAGTTTACTTCATGTCGCATTACAAGGAGGTAAGAGCTCTCGTTAACGACACGGTTTCTTATCGGTTCGGCCAAGGCACACCGCACGATTAAGAAACCGTGGAAGACTTGTAAATTACATGCATGGCAAAACCACCGGACGAGTCAAAGGCCTTTTGGCGACCTCTGGCGCGGTAGGCGAAGGCTTGCCTGCGACGCAGGAGGTTGCGGGTTCGATTCCCGCCTCGGGACAAATGTGTGTACGATCTGCAGACATTTGTTCAGGGTGTTCTGGTCGTTTTCTATGTATAATAAAAAATATCTATCTATGTATTGTATTGTATTATGTATATCAGTTATCTAGTACCCATAACACAAGCTCTGCTTGGGGCTAGATAATGCTGTGTGAATTGTCCAGTATTATTTATTTATTTTTGTGGGTTGGTTTGGAATAAAAGAGTTTGTTCAATTTACTGAGTCTATTCATATTCAGAAACACAAGATTACATTTACAATAGTCTATAATCCTCTTTATTAGGATACTAGCTGTTCCCCGCGGTTTTACCCGCGTTACATTCGAATTTCACATTTCTAGGGGGATATTCCCGTAAATCTCCCATGGTTAATGTTTTATCACGACAAAAAGTAGCCTATGTTACTCTCCATCCTTTCAACTAGCTCTATGCCAAAAATCAAGTCGATTGGTTGCTTAGTTAGGGCGTAAAGGAAGGACAAACAAACAAACACACTTTCGCATTTATAATATTAGATAGACTGAATATCGCAGAACATAGGGGAGCGAGGGGTTGTGAGAGCGGTCGGGTAATGGGAGCGGTGTGAATTTAGGCATAATACCACTCGTATTCGCTCGGTTGCCACTCTGATGCGTTCATATAATATCGGCTAGGTTCGGCTCACTCGCTTGACTCGACAGTGCCACGCGTTCCACCGTGAGAGACGATCAACGGTTTTTCGCTCTCTGCTTGTAATAATTCACAACTTTCCAAACCACAAGTAAGTATCAAAATATATGTTAAATACAATTAGCGCGCATTTATCTCATAGCCAGATCTATCTTATTTTATGTTTCTGTATTTCAATTGTGATAGGAGTCATAGGTTATTTTGTTTTCGTTTTCAATCTAAGATGGTGATCACGAGGTAATAGGAGCCTACTTGGCTCCTTTAGTTTTTAGCTTAGAACCTTAATGTTAATTGTAATATTGACACTTTTTCTGCTTAATTAATGTTTGAGATTGATTGGAAACAATTATGAGGCTGATTTATTATAATGGCTCCCATTAAACATATGGGATTTAAATAGGCTCTCATTTCCCGCAATAGAGGGTAATGAGAGCGTTTCTCTTTTTTTTGTTTTTTTTTTAATATTTGATAAGTACCTCATTGTACAACATTGCGACTGTGATTATTTTGTAGCTAGATAAGTAAGGTTCGTGTTCCTGATTTAAAAAAACGATATCTTCAATTAATATGACTTTTATTAAATATTTCCCTTAGTAGGACCCAATTCCCCCCCACTCCCCTACATGGGGGTTAAATCCCCCATGATGTTAGAAGTCCCAGATATTTTCGACCAGGCACGTGTCGATCTCGTTGCTTAGTTGGTTAGAGCGCACCTGTACTGACGGTGAGGCGCGGGTTCGAATCCTGCCGAAATCGAAAATTTTTGGGATATTATTAAAAAGTTTTCGTAGAAGATTTACCCAGTGCGAGTAACGCACTATAAAGCAAAACGCTAAGAATATTAGATAGGATATGTTTTTTCTATAGGAGTAATATGAAGTGACTGATTGAGCTCTGCCTAGCCGGTAAAAATGCTGAATAGCGAACCGCGTTTGGTATGCCTACTGTTTACTAATCTGTGTCACCACAGCCTTTTCTCTTCATTGTAAAAATGCCTATTTGACGCCAGACGCACCGCGCCGAGGAGCTGACACTGTGTGTGGTGTGGAGTTCTGATGAGTTCTGCAGGATATTGGAGCTCGGATCATGGAGTTCTCGGATCATAGGGGGAAACATTCTGTAATTCATTGATCTATTAGTATAGGAACTTACAACCCCCTATCCCAACCCCTCGGTGACCACCTACCCGACGACGGGAGTAGATTTAAAATCAGCGCCGCATGTTTCTTGCATCCAGCACATGCTGAATCTACTTCGCCATTCCTTTGCCTATTAATATTTTTCGTGTATAATCTAGTTTTGAAGAAATTTATAGGCAATAAATGATTTTTATTATTATTATTTATTTATATATTGGGCACACACTTCTTACCTAAGTACAGTGTCGTTCATTGTTAGCTTACCCTGCTATGTTTGAAGTCATTTTCTATAAATATACACAATTATCTTTCGTTAAAATAAAGATCTATATAAAAACTAGACGTTTTATATAAAAACTATACACGGTGTAACATGAATGGTAGATCATCGGTAGCTAAGGGGGGGGGACCTCAGTACCTATCGATTTAACCCCCATGTATGTTCTGCGATATTCAGTGGTTCAAAAGTTATTTGGACTTTGGTAAAATTTTAATCAAAATCAGATTTCAGTCTGAATTTCGCGATTGCAGCCAAGTCCAAATAACTTTTAAACCACTGAATGTCGCAGAACATACATGGGGTTAAATCGATAGGTATTGAGGTCCCCCACCCCCAGCCACCGATGATCCACCTCTCATGTAACACCGTGTATATATCATACCAAAGCTGATGTTACTCTGAGACTTGGAACCATCCAGCATGCACGCCATTGTACATAGGTAGGTAGATAAAAATTGATTTGTTACTACAGACACAAATAATAGATTCAGGCGTAACTTTGCGGAAATCCATTGCAAAATATTAGGATGAAAATATTTAGTAAAAATACCCGCGAAAAAAAAACCTCCGATAAGATCTAACACTTACTACACACACATGCAATTTACATTAATATACAATTTGAAACTTATAAAATTTAGGTTTAGATAATCAGAAGAACATTTTCAAAAAGCAAGTATTGAATTTGTAAAGAATAAAGTTGAAGCTATTTTTAGGTACGAGTTGGTACCTACTTAACAGCCCTACGTTCATCGATCTCCTACGTATGAGTGATTTAGCAAGATAATATCAAATTTTATATCCCTAGATAAATTACTAATCTAGGTAGTGATAACAGAAAAAAATAATGGAAAACGACATTTTTCTGGGTTTGACGTACATAATTATAGGTACATATCAAAGCGGGAGCGCGTTGAAGTCTTTTGCATGCTACGCGAGTTTGGCGTAGCACCGCTACGAAATTCTTACAAAAAATACAAAGTACAACATTTTTTACCTTTTATTCCACATGTAAATACAAAGAAAAATATGCTTTAATTTTCACACACAAAAAAATGTTTCTACCTAGAGACGAGGCGCCCTGATCTGTCCTCACGCGAGGGGTGAAAAAGAATATAGGGACGAGCTGCAGTTATACTGCAGCGGCTCTGGTTTTATATAGGTACCTACAAGACTACTATTATTATACTTTCTATTAAAAGTTCTTTAGCGTTTCATACTTTCTTAAATATTTTGCAAAAAGTCGGAACATCTATTTTCGAAGTTTGCAGAGCAATACATCTATAATGAATGTAGCATTTGTTGATATGCATTTTTATTTTATAGTAATAAGTAGAACACAGACATTCAAAACAGTTTTTCAAAATGGCTTAGTTTGTTTTTGAAATATATTGAAAAGAATTAAGATAAATAATAGATTCAGGCGTTACTTTGCGGAAATCCATTGCAAAATATAAGGAAGAATTGCTAAAAATTGACCCGAAAGTACACTTTAATCTAAGTTTGCAGAGCGATCCATCTGGGGCCGAATCCTGCTAACTATCGCTTTACTATTACATGATACCTACTATGATTCGGGAATGATACCATGTCGCAGAATCATCCATTGATGAAAGAGGCTCTAGATAGTGCGCGCGCGCACGCACTATACACGAAAACATCAAACAAATAAAACCGGTCAAGTGCGAGTCGGACTCACGCACGAAGGGTTCTGTACCAGTATCTATACATATGGCAAAAAAAAAAACGATTGTTGTATGGGAGCCCCCCTTAAATATTTGTTTTATTTTAATTTAATTATTTATTTTTAAAGATGTAGGTATCTAAATATTCTGTGAATATTTCAAGCGTCTGTGGCCTGTGGCCGTTATCAATATCGAGCAAAAAAATCACGTTTGTTGTATGGGTGCCCCCTTAAATATTTATTTTGTTTACTATGGTGTCCCTAACACCATGGCGCAGGACGTTATGGCGTCATGAAGAAGCCTTATGTCCACCCGTAGATAGATAGATATAGTTTGATGATGATATAAGCCTGGATGTCTATCTGACTTTAAATCCATTTCAGATGATGATCCTCAATCCTACGTCTGTGTCCTACAATATATGGCAGGATCCTAAGACACCCTCGTATCTAGAGTTCTTCATGTTTAATATCACGAATACCGCTGAACTTCTAGTGAACAGTTCTAAGCATTATAAACTGAAGCCGAACGTTAAGGAGTGCGGGCCCTATGTATATAAAGAAGAAATTATTAAAGTAAGTTTAAAAAGTAACTAACAATCAAGTCTTAGAATCCTATAACTTGGGCAGAGATATGGAGCTGCCCTTTATGGTCACCAAACTCTATTTGTCATGTTATTCTATTAAGAATAGCGTCGGTGATCAGATCTGGTATTAAACCTGTTGATTACTGAGATATCTCTGAATCATCCGTTACAATTTCTTAACTCGAAAAATATAATATATGTATAATATATCTATTTATGGAGTAGGTATAATGTATTAGGTATGCAGGTATAGTATAACAGTAACCTAGCTAGAGGTACCCATAACAGCTCTGCTTAGCTTGGAGCTAGCTGATGCTATTTGAATGATCTAGCATTACTTATTCAATTTTCTGGTTGTCAACAGGACAATATAATATGGCATGATAACGGCACAATAGAATTCAAGAATCTGCGAAAGATAACGTTCCAACAGGGACTGTCCAGAGGAAAACTAACTGACCTCATTACCAGCGTAAATCCAGTCCTAGCGGTAAGACCCGTTCCCAAAACTATGTCCCAAAACTCAACATGAAGCCGAAAACGGAGAACAGTTAGGTTCATCACAACCAGAAAAAAAATCATGGCCTCTATCTTTAATGGTTTCTGAGTTATAATATAGTACGCCTGTAGGGTCTGGATGGTGTTGACCTTACATGAAAGATGTTGTTGTTGAAGTAGGTGTAGATAGGTACCACAAGTTGTATGGTACCACACTGAGTCTATCACTAAGTTCACTGATAGGGTAAGTTAGAGTTTTATGCCAGTTAGTTGTAATGAGCACGACCACAAGATTCACAGTTAAAGTTAAGTTTAATATAAGATGTTTAGTACAAAGATAAGGTGGCAAATCTTCCTTTGATAAGTGTGTCTCCCGTAATAGTAGGTCAAGTACTGAAGTATGTAAGTAATAAAAATACGACAGTCAGAGGTAAAATGCAGCGCGTGCAAAATGACGCGTGCGCTATTTAGTTTAGGTATGTATGGTGAAACCGTACATGTTGGCAACCCCAAAAGGAGAAAGTTAAAGTTATATAAAAATGTAAAGTTAAGTTTGAGATATAATGTAAGTTAAGGTAAAGATGTTACGTGTAAATTCAAAATTTAAGTTAAAGTAAAGTTAAAATATTATTTGCAATTCAGTAAAAATAATAGTAAATAAAATGTTAACTATCAAAAGAAGATATGCCAGTACAAAGCAAAGAACGTGTTATTCGTAAATGTTGTCTTGAGGTGTTCTTTGCTGTAGTTCGACCCGTGCTCGTGACGAGGTCGCTGCGTGGCCGGGTGCTTTCGGCATGGCCTTTTCTTGAGTGGGGCGTTGTTGAAGCTCTATGTCTTCCTTATGTAGCTCGTTTGAGCATCTTTGCATGTCATGAGAAGATTGAGATTGAGTTGTTCGGGAAGGATTTCTCTTTCCTTTTGAAATAGCAGTCTTCTATCAATGTCTTGTACCTCCTCCTGTGTGTGTTGGATTTCCCATGGTATGTTGTGGTAGGTCAAGTTCACGATGTTGTTCACTGTAGAGTTCAGCAGTGGGATATTGAAGTTGGCCTCCGTGTTCATGTTATACTCGTTGCGTGAGTAGATGGTAAAGTCGCTAGATTGTAACAAGCATCATTTGTAAAAATGAAATTTTATTATGTAGTATAAGTATATGTAAGTTAGTTAGATACTCCGGCACGTAGTTGACGGTGGCAGAGTATAGTTTTGTAAAGAAGTTACTTTATATAGTTAGGTTCTTGCCCTGGCACGTAGTTGACGGTGGCAGGGTAAGGCTAAGTAGTTGTCTGGCTTCTAGCTCTGGCACGTAGTAGACGGTGGCAGGGGAAGAGCAGCGTTGATTCACGACACGAAGGCGACAGAGTTTCTGTAGTCTTCACAATTTCAGTTGAAACTGGTCGTTTTAAGTATTCAGCTTGCACTTAAATGACAATATGTACGCCTTCTCAATTAAACTGTGATTCCCGCTGGTGGGAGGCCAATCTAACCGATTCGCTATCGCCAAAAAAAATACAAAGCATAAATACCTCGGAATCTCGAAGGACCAAAATGTAGGGTCTGGATGGTGTTGACCTTACATGAAAGATGTTGTTGTTGAAGTAGGTGTAGATAGGTACCACAAGTTGTATGGTACCACACTGAGTCTATCACTAAGTTCACTGATAGGGTAAGTTAGAGTTTTATGCCAGTTAGTTGTAATGAGCACGACCACAAGATTCACAGTTAAAGTTAAGTTTAATATAAGATGTTTAGTACAAAGATAAGGTGGCAAATCTTCCTTTGATAAGTGTGTCTCCCGTAATAGTAGGTCAAGTACTGAAGTATGTAAGTAATAAAAATACGACAGTCAGAGGTAAAATGCAGCGCGTGCAAAATGACGCGTGCGCTATTTAGTTTAGGTATGTATGGTGAAACCGTACAACGCCAGTCATCTTAAACATTAAAGGTCGAAAAATTTCTAATTTTAAAAAATTGCCTATTTTTGAAGTGTTGTATGTATCTCAAGATCTATTAGACATACATATATAGCTGGAGCTGCGCTCAAATTATCGTTAATTTTGTCTTCTTTAACGCATTGTCTGCCCAGGCTCGATGCTGGCCCCACGTTGGTCCCTAGGGACATATGCTTCGTAGGCCATGAAAGTGTTAAAAGTGTGCTTAAACAGGGAGCATCGGATCAACAATTAAAAACCACGTATTTTGCGCTTTGCCAGTCCCTAGTATTATATTGCATTAGGTCTTGGGGAGGTGCCGCGAAGACGCATCTCCTTCCAATAGAGAGAGCACAGAAGGCTGTGTTGAAGGTGGCATTTTCCAAGCCACACATATACTCAACCATCCAGCTGTATAATGAACTACAAATCCTCTCGGTTAGGAAAATGTTCATACTCCAACTCATCCTTCAACAACATAAAAAATCACCTCAATTTGAAGTCTCAAGCAAGAGACGAAAAAATAAAAAAAATCATACGAAATTCTGGAAAACATCATTTGCTCACCATCACTCACAGTTTTTAAGTCCTTATCTGTACAACAAATTGAGTAATGAAAAAATTAAGTAACTCTACACCAGAAAACTCAACATGAATGCAAAAGTTCTATCACACGCTTTTTACAAAACATAGACTACTCTCAGGTAGAGCACTTGTTGGATATTGAATCCTTATTCTGGGCTATATCAATGAATATTGATATAGTAAAAAAAAAAAAATTAAAAACATATTTTATTTACTTAGTTTTGTTTGTAGTATTAGAGTATGTTTGTAATTAATTTGGACTACGGTTTATTTCGATGTAGTATAGACAAAACTCGTATGTAATATGTATAGATTTAAAGAGACAATTATTGCTTTACCTTTCATATTTCAATTCAATTCAATTTATTTATTTGTAAGTAAGTTTACAGAGTTGTAGGTACACAAATAAACACACATTTTTACTACGTCTTACAATTTCGTTTTACAAATTCCAACTCTTTGATTAAAGCACTTAGCCTAGAGCCATTATTTGCATGCGCGGTTAAGTCATTTAGCTTGGAACAATAAATAATAAACCTAGGCGGTTTGGTCATTTAGCCTGGAATAAGAAATAATATTCATAGGCGGTTGTCATTTAGCCTGAAACAAAAAAAAAGTAAAATATTGGTCATTTTGTATTAACCGACATTTATCTTCGTTAAAAATAGGCGAATTAGAAAAAAAATGTCCGTATATGGGGAATAGGTATGTTATAAAACATTTTTTTTTCGTAAAATCGAAACTTTAAACTGCTCTGGTGTAAAGTTTCAAAAATGTCGGTTAATACAAATAGCCCGGAACCCCTCGATCGTATTTGGCAAGAAGCAAGCTAGAACCCTCGGTGCGCGAGCTACACTCGCTCTTGACGTTTTTATTTGTAAGTAGGTAGAAAATAAAAAAGAAGATTGCAAATTATCGTCGAACCCGAATATACCTGTATATTGTAGACTGATTGTAGAATAAAAACGTTTAACGCAATCTTTTCCAGACATTAAATTACAAGCATCGCTGGTTCAGTCCACATTACTACGTTTATTACGAAATTGAGGTGCAAAAGAGAATAGACCGCCTGAGGCAGATAGCTGAAGCAAAACAGAGAAATAAAATCAGATGGGATACCTTTGATAGTACTAACTATTTGTATGGATCTCCTTATCAGGAGCCAATTCCAGATCCTCTCCCGATAATAACAGATTCATACGACGATTTTCGGAAAGCAATAGAACAAGAACATAATAACATGTACACCACGGCCACGGTTAGCGAATGGTTGTTTGACGGCATTAAATTTCCGTTGAGTGGTAACTTACCAAATATGAAATTTGGGAAGGATGCGGCGTGGATTTTTCCAAATCATTTGTTGACTGTACCATTTGAAACCTTTGGATGGTATTATGAAGTAAGTATAAGGGAGTTTTAAACGAATTAAGTACGTAGGTATAAAGAAACGAACTGTTCTAGCTCATAATGCACATACCTCATATCCCCACGACAGTTTAGTATCCTCAAGTCCCTTCCCACTTTTCTGTTATATTTTCCCCTCACCATTCTCCCCTCTCTGACCGACTGATTGTGGTATAGTGTAGGCTATAAAGACACAGCGAATCCGTTGGCCGTCGACGGGCAGAAGCACACTCGGAACAGCTTTTTTCGCAGTGCCGAAAAAAGCTGTCCCTAGTATAAAAATCTTTGTCCTGACATATAGACAAAATACAGCCAAAACCAGTAAGCCTAGTGTTAGCGACGACAACATTATTCCACAGAAATAAGGTTCGAATTAGAAATTGAAACGCCGCATGTCTTTGTAATAAGTACGTAGTTGTGTGTAAACGGTATAATAAACCAACTTTAAGTGTTCTGGAGTGATTTTACTTGGACATCATTCCCGACCAGCCCCAGTTGAAGTCTTACACCTCCTACGAGCCCCATACACCTAGAAATTTGGAATTTTGTAGGGTGTGTATGCAAACCAAACCAAAAACCAACCAATATTCTTTGGAATTTTGGATTGTTGTTGTTTATTGAATTGAGTGTTTCTTTTCATATCAATTTGTGCGTTTAAACAAATTAAAATAAAAACAAATGTCTAGTATCCAAACAGGAAACTCTGCTTACTTTGGGGCTAGATTTGTGAGGACTGTCCAGTATTATTTATGTCTTCCACAGCGATGGGATCCTAATTTTGAGGGCTCCTACCTCATGAACACTGGCAAACTTAACTTTGAGGACCTCGGTACGATACACAAATGGCGCAACACTGATCACTCGACATACAGAGGCAGATGCGGTAATGTAAGAGGCGAAGAGATATGGAGCCCGTATTGGGGAAAGCCAAAAACCATCTCTATCTTCAATAGTGATATTTGTACGTAAGTGTCTGTCTTTATTCGTTATTAGTTGTCTTTTTTTGTAGCCGTGTGGTGCCGGCTTATAAAATGCACCACCCGAACTCTTCCCGTGGGTGTCGTAAGACTAAAACATACACCGGGGGGCGGACATCAGCGCCTCTTGCAGAATTGATCTACCACTGAACTGCATTCCCTAACCAGCATACCCAGCGTGGGGATTATGGGCTTTACCCCCCACATTATAAAAGCCAATAAGACTATTAACTGGGGAAAGCCTGCGTCCAGCCAGTGGACTACTAAATTACATAATTTTACTTCAAAAAACAACAGAAAACGCAGTTTTAGTTTTTTTGCCAACATTATAAAACCCCAACAGTGCGGGCAGCCCATATCGGGCTACACATTCATTCACCTTTTTGTTTTTTGCCTCAACATTTCAGTGGTTATGTAAAGGACATCTGATTCTTACGATTGACTCCACAAATACAAGGTGTTCTTTTTTGGGGTATGTCCTGACGGATCACGCAAAAACCGATCATATCCTGACGGATCACGGCAAAAGGTGCTATCCGATATCGTGATCGGTCAGGATAAGAAACAAGATAACGAATTAGTGCTATCCGATCACGCCATACAATTTATACCTTACTTTTAATTTTCGTTTGTGCTGTTAATAGATTTTCTTTATTATTTACTCATATGTGTTATTGTACATTTCAAGTTGAATAAATTTCGTTTCTTATTTTATAGTAAATTGTTGATTTTATTTTTAATATTGGTATAATATAAATAGTGGTTTAATGACTTTAAGACTGATTTTAATTACTTAAGACTTGATTTTATACTAAAGACTGATTGATAGATAATTACTACTACTATTTTCTATTTCTAACAACTAATTACCTACCTTATAGTAGATAAGGTAGGTAATTAGTTGTTTATGTTTGCCATGAAAACCAAAGTGATCATAATCGAATTTACATATTTTGTGACATTTTCATTATTGTGTAGGTAGGTAGGTGCTTATGAACGTAATTTCTAGTTTCAACCTAAATGTTATTGCGTAAAGTTTATATTTTTCAGAAGTTAGCAAATAAAAAGGTAAGAATAAAACTAAGCTTTATTTGTTAATCAGTCTTTTGTTATTGAAAATAGTAGTAGTAATTATCTTTCAATCAGTCTTTAGTATAAAATCAAGTCTTAAGTAATTAAAATCAGTCTTAAAGTCATTAAACCACTATTTATATTATACCAATATTAAGAATAAAATCAACAATTTACTATAAAATAAGAAACGAAATTTATTCAACTTGAAATGTACAATAACACATATGAGTAAATAATAAAGAAATCTATTAACAGCACAAACGAAAATTAAAAGTAAGGTATGAATTGTATGGCGTGATCGGATAGCACTAATTCGCTATCTTGTTTCTTATCCTGACCGATCACGATATCGGATAGCACCTTTTGCCGTGATCCGTCAGGATATGATCAGTTTTTGCGTGATCCGTCAGGACATACCCCTTTTTTGGACTATGGTTGTTCGGTTACCGGATAAGGTATTTTTACAACCTTACTTTAAAAATAACTGAACTTTTTCCTTTCAATAAAAATTCCCATGTTCAATATTTCTGGTACTTGCCCTGCACGGCCGATATTCCTCTGAGATTACACGACTATAGGATAAAATCCCGGGATTCCAGTAGTTTTCCAGTCCCGACGAGAACTTTTGGTATTTTAAAAGAATTCAGTCTGTATTGTATTGTTATAGGTACATGGTCTTCAATAGAGCTGTAGAAAAAAATAAGCTTGGATTTAAAGCTATCGAATACCAGTTGCCAGAAAACACTTTTAATAACTATCATAAGGGCTCTGGCGACGTATGTTTTTTTTAAGGACGTTTAAATGAGTTATGGGCACAGACTGGTAGTGATTCTGTTGGTACAAAGCATTAATTTAACTAGTCTAAATTTCTAAGAAATTAATAAATCCCAAAAATTTACGATCTCGACGGGATTCGAACCCGCACCTTCCCCTTCAGCGCAGGGTTGCTCTTTTTCCAACTAACCCAGAGTACTATAATAAATAAAAACCTTAGTCTAAATTTGTTGACGTCTTTTTTTATTTTCGATCGAAAAAAGTTACAGCAACATTTTCCGCAGGTTTTTTAGGTTTAGGTTTTGTGCCGATAGAATCTCTACCAATATGAGTTATTATGTAGGTTAGCTTGGCTAACGGATGAGGGGGTACCTATTATTTTTCAGAAATGCTACTGCTCATCAAACTCTCCCTACAAAACGGAGCACTGCGTACCCAGAGGAAGTTTGAACATCACCGAATGTCTTGGGGTCCTAGACGAGAAAGGAGTGGGAGTCATCCCTCTTTTCGCTAGCCAGCCCCATTTCCGGGGTGGGGACAGAATCTACCGGGATATGGTGTCAGGGATGAGGCCTCAGTGGTGGTAAGCACCCTCGTATTAGGTAGGTAGGTAGTTTTAGTTAAGCTACACGTCCACTGGGTCGGAGCGTGTGCAGCGTACCTACGTGGCGTCGTCGTCGGTATTTACAATATAGCCGATAGGTTGTGAGTGTACGATCTGCTAATATATGCAGATCGTACAAACGATTTACAAAAACGCCTATAGCTCGATTTAAATGGTTGTAATGTTAATCATAGTACCCATTTTGTTTCACAGGCGTATGAAATCCCTCTTCGGCTTAGAGACTTTCACTGGGACGCTTTTGTACACGAAAATGACCCTTCAGTTCAACATGTTGGTCACCACCATGAGAGGAGTACAGTAAGTACGAACTATAAGTTTTTAGACATAGACATAGAAATATCATTTATTTGCTACTAGCAGCGCCTCGCGGTTTCACCCGCGTAGTTCCCGTTCCCGTAAGAATTTCGGGATAAAAAGTAGCCTATGTCCTGTTCCAGTCTATCTCTGTGCCAAATTTCATCCAGATCCGTTTTGCCGTTCTGGCGTGATAAAGGAACAAACATCCATCCATCTATCTATCCATCCATCCATCTAAACTTTCACGTTTATAATATTAGTGAGACTACAACACAAGATACATTTACAATTTTTAAATAAATATCAAATTCATCAAACAATAAGAATAATGTAAAAAAAAAAATTTTAGATTTTTTTTTAGATTTTTTTTATCTATTCTTATGCTGTAGGTCACGGCCATCATGGTATCGCGGGTTGCGTCGATGGTAAAGCGATGGTGGTAGGTGCTTGGTTGGTTTAGAGTACAAAATCCGAAAACAGTCATGTGACGTACACAAATGAATACAATTTTAATTTCAGCCCCCCATCTCGGACAGAGTATTTTTACTCTGCGATAGCTGAGTACAAAAACCGTTTTTATCCGCTAGAGGATAAAGTCGATTGAATTTAGATTATCGTGCGCAAGATGTTCTAAATTCAATTTACTTTATCTTATCCTGCAAAATACTTTTTCGTGAATAACTAAAAAAAAATTTATTATGTAATACAATATAATTAATAACCTACAATAATGATAAATATCTTAAACATGAATACTGATAAAATAAATATTTCCATTTCAGAATCGGCATGAACCTTCCCAAGAATAACACTATGATGCCCATGTTCTGGTACCGGCGATATTCGGATATTGCACTCGACAATCTTGCAATGATAAAGCTGGTGCACCGCCTCAGATTTGGGCTGCCGTACGCTTTCTACGCACTCATAGTAAGCCATTTGTGTTACTAACCCCTGAAAATTTAGGTTCTCTCAATGGCTCAATTCTGCGTATGACCTTTTATTAAACAAGATAAAGTTAAAAACTACAACCCGACTACGTGAAAGTTATAAAAGTTTGAAACATTTACATTGACAAAATAGAATGACGTAGGTATCGGTCATATTTGATAGGCATAGAGTTGAAAATGAAAATAGGTCGTAGGTATTGTAATTTTTCTCTATGGGGCCTGCAGCCTGCGGCTACCTAAACTTTAATACGCGTTTTGAAGGCTTATTCGGGGTCGGAGCCCTAAATCCTATAGCCTATAACCATCGGGGTATTGAGACGAATCAATCGATACATAATTTGTTGAAATCGAACCAGTAGTTTCAGCGCTACGTGGGAACAAAGAAATCGGCCACATACATACAAACATACAAACATAGGGTGCTAACCTCATAACCCTCCCCTGTTGGTAGTCGGGTAAAAATGGGACGCGCTCGCGGGGTGCCGTGATTTTTGTGCGTTTGGCTCGCGTTAGTGGCTAGTGCAGGCGGTCCGGCCGGGCGCTTTACTGGTTAGGAGGTCATCATTATCATTATCCATCGAAAGTCATCAACTTAGAATATCTTTTTGTTTCAGTTACTTGGACTAATACTAATTGCATGTGGACTACTAATTCTGTCGAAAGGGTTGATAAATTTCATACAAAAGCTGATGCAGACCAAAAAGAAGTGTTGCGAACTGTGTCGAGATGTTACCCGTAGGATGAGACGATAATTGTGTAACAGCATAGGTAACTGTGTGAATTCTGTATAAGGAGAAGCTAAATAAAAATAACTGTTATAATGACGTTTGGTCGAATGACATATTATCATACACATAGGTACATGACCCAATTTTATTTCGTATAATTTCATCAATTAGATAATTTTCATTGAATATAACATAAAAACACATGTAATCTCACATAATCTCATTTTTCTTTGACATAGGTAACCTTCAATATTTTATGATCTAGCACTATTATCGAAAAAATTCAAAGTAGGCAAATAATTTTCAAAGGGTATAAACACAACGACCTCTGTGACGCGACACAAATGTTTGTACGATCTGAAAATATTTGTTCCGAGTGATCTGAAGACCGGGGCGCTATGGCGCTCATTAGGAGAGGCCTATGTCCACCAGTGGACTGATGATGATGATGAAATTATGATCGAATTTCAAAATACATAATCTTCAAATGATTTAAACACATTTCATAATATAACGTCGATGCGCTTGCCAAAATGGTTGTGCATTTTTTTGTTTTTTTTTGTTCACTGGCTTCGTTTTCGTGTTTTGCGTCGACTGAAAAACCATAACGTGTAAATTGCTTCTAGAAGTCGATTTTCCAAAATCACACACACGTTACAGTAGGTACACGTTATTCGAATTTGTGGCGATGAAAAATCAGCTGAAAACTTGCTCCTCAAATGAGTAATAGGCCATTTAAAATATATGAAATGGTTTTTTAAATTGATTGAGTATTATGCCATTTAAAATTATACCATCAAAATTAAATCAAAGGAAGTTATTATATCGAAGCATTATCCATTATGTTGTTATAACAAATAAATGTTATATTATTTATAAAAAAAGACTAAATATATCCTTTTATTTTATTATTTTTATTATTAAATATAGGTGCTAATAATAGTAGTTTATGCAACTGTGCATAATGGAGGGCATTACAACACAAGTGTGGGTTTAAGAAACGAGCCGAAGGCGAGTTTCTTAATAGCATCACACGAGTGTTGTAATGCCTAATTATGCACAGTTGCATACACTACTTTATCTACCCAAATATCATAAGGGCTCTATGATGGGTTCAGGAACCATAGGGAAATGACCAGCATTGTTACCAATGTAATGCAATAAAAAACAAATTATTTATTATAGTAATGGTAGTTAACATTGACAGTTGTTCTGAGTCAGTATCACTCATTTTCGACAGAAATAAAGAACTTATTCAACTTATCAGAAAAGTCTACTCGTAACTGGAAATAAAAAGCTAACGAACAAATGACAGCTCGAAATGGCGGCGTTTCGAATATCTGTATTTTTTTTAAATCATAGACAAACGAACAAAGTCACTATTCTTGTGTCACTTGAGATCTAAATGTCGTGCGATTTATAGTTAGAATGTAGTAACTAGTATAGCACACTCACTTGAATTTGACACCTATTCCAAATTTAAACTCTATAACCTACGGTTTTCAGTAGGTTATGAGTTCATTACAGTTCCGTTTATTTCTGTTGGTTGGTAATGCTGGTCATTGCCTATGGTTTTCGAACGCATCAGAGAGGGTTTATGATATTTGGGTAGATAAACATTCTAAAAATTACACCAACTGTTCATTATATCAAACGTTGGTATACCAAATGACCGTTATGAAATGAAATTAGTTTTTTTGTCATTCGACCAAACGTAAAATAATACGACGTCATAGTCTTAAGAACGCTCTCATAATACCGCGCGGTACCGTAGGTGCGGTGCTGCAAGAGTTTCGCAATGACGTTGTCCGTTGTACGAGAGGCGAAACAGATGCGAAACGTTCGCGGACACGTAGCAGACCTCGAGTGCGGCTCCGCATATTCGATTCCGCGCGGGAATGTGAGACTAATAGAATAGTTACTTGTTTAATTTTAGTTTTTGATTTTAAGTTGATGGGTACGAATGTTTTTATTTTTTATTTTAACGATATTATTACGACATTTTCGCGAAGTATGTTGCAGGGAGGACATAAAAATGTTTAGTATTTAAATGTAGGTATAATTTGTAATGTTATAGGCAAGTACCTAGACTAAGCTACCTGTGGCGTCCCTACCTCAGTTAGGTGAGTTATAATAAGAGTAGCAGAGCCTCGGCACGCGGCTTCGCACGCGTTTTCCAGGATCAAAATGACTGTCAATGTTATTTCAACTCAAGAACTACGTACAAGCTAAATTTCAACCTTACCGATTCACTTGTTTTGGCGTTGTATTCGAAACATCTCATAACAAGTTTTCACAAATTCCTCTATTAACTTTCGCTCGCGGATTCGCACACGTTTTTCATTGATAAAAAGTAGCCTTTTTCTTTCCCGAAATATAATCTATCTTCATGCTAAATTTTATATTGATCCGTTCTGCCGTTTTTGTGAGAAAAGGTAATAGACAGGATTACTATCTGATGTCTAATACTAGAATGTATTATTGATAAGGGCATGTAGCAGACAGTGACAATAATCACTGACGCAATTTTTACTTAAACCTTCTAAAAGCGTTTTTGGTTTCGCTGGTTAAGAGCGCTTTCATACTACCGCGCGGTACCGTAGGTGCGGTGCCGCAAGAGTTTCGCAATGACGTTGTCCGTCCGTTGTCCGTCCGTCTGTGTGAGATGCGGAACAGATGCGAAATTGTCGCGGACACGCTGCGGACCTCAGGTGCGGCTCTGCAAATTCGATTCCGCGCGGTAATGTGAGACAGGCGTAAAACAGTGCAGCGATTTTTGTCATTGACTGTAGATATTTCTAAACTTAACATTTCTAATAAAGATATAATTAATACAGTGTTATTTTATTTATTACTAGTGCTCCGCCCCGGCTTCGCACGGGTATCTATCGCCTATGTTCATCAGCGATAATGTAGGATTTATCTATTTTTTCAAATCGGTCCAGTAGTTTCGGAGCCTATTCAATTGAAACAAAGAAATAAACAAATCTTTCCTCTTTGTGATATTAGTATAGAAAAAACTCAGATTACATAAGTAAAACTAGGAAATAAAGTAGGTAATCTCTTTGTTTTTTGTCCACTTCAATCTTTTTAAGGTAAAGTAAAGAAGAGAACAAGAAACCTTTACATTGTTCGAATGTTAGTTTTCGAGTTGGAGCAAAACTCGTCCCAAACTTTTTTATCCTCTAGATAATCTGATATGTTTTAGTAGGTTTACCTTTTTACAAAGAATGTGTTTAACAATTTGTTTCAATAAATTTTTTGTCAATTTTTGCAACTCACTTGGAATTTTGTTTGTTTTGTTGTTCAGTTCAATAGATTTCGTGGTTTTCTACATAATAGTGATAATATTATGATAATAATCCATTGGGTAAAATCCGACTTTAGATGATGATGATGTAGGGTCGTGTTGGTTGATTTCGTTCATGAAAGAAGAAAAAAAAGTTGGGGCCGAGATTCAAAGTACCTACTTCGCGTCCTCTTTGAAGGGTTTGTTCCTCCTTGTGTAGGGCGAACAATTTTTTTTTAATTTCGCGCTCTAAGTGTTTCAAAATAGAAGTTGAAGGTTTAAACAAATTGCTCTGTATTTCAGTAACCGTAAGCAATAGAACTACACATTTTTTCAAATTGATTCCTCTTACAAAACGATAACTCATTTGATTCTATTCTGAAATTCTGATTGCGTTCATCTCTTTAATTTGTAGCTCTTTTGTTAACATAGACAAGCCACAAAAATAACACAATAATATAGCAAATAAAGAGATAGAAAAAGACCCTAACTCAACTACTAACTCTTAGTTATGTCATCAGATCAATGTCAATCAGAATATTTTCATCAGCCATCAAATGAAGAAGTTGAAAATATAACAAGTATTAAAGAAATATTATTTGTGTGTGCCTATTTGTTGATTTTTTACGAGTTTTAATTAATGAGTTTTAAGTATACAAGAAGATAAGTTGAATTTATATTTAAATTATACCGCTTCCTGCTTGCATTTATGTTTAAGAATGATTCGTGTAAGGTCGCTTACAGAATTGGAAAAGCAAAACAGTGAGAAAAGCGATTGGATCTTTACGCACAACAAGGTTTACGATGTTTATACTTTGTTAATGGAGTTAGTAATATGTAGGTACGGTGAATATACTTAGGTTTAAACGCATTCAATGCCCATATTAAGTGGCGTGAAGTCTCAACAAAAGTTTATGTTGATACCTTTCCAGTCCAGTGTCTTAAACACATCTTCCAACGAGCTTGTGAACAGTTTCGGGGATATAACATCCCCCTGTCTTACTTCTCTGCGCAGTTGGATAGTTTTAGACTGCTGGCCCTGTACTTGGACACGCATGGTGGCGGCATCATAATAGACATTTCAGAAATAGAAATAGAAAACTCTTTATTTGTCACTCGTACAAGCAGGAACAATCATTTATAAAAGAGACACAAAAATAAACAACTTGCTCGAGTCACAAAAAGGTCTTTGTCTCAGCATAATGTTAGTCGCGTTTGCAACCAACGCTGATCTTCCGACAAGATCGCTGGGTGGGTGTGGTTTCAGCACCTCTATATAAAGATAGTCTACTTGGCATCGCTGTAAGGCTTCTAGAACCAAGTTTTTTTTAAGACCAGTTTTAAGTTTCGACAGACTCAAAGGCCTTTTCATAGTCCAGAAAGGGCAGACACAGGGGCTGATTATTCCTTTCGGCTTCTGTATAATCTGCCTCACTCAATGACCTTCATGATATATCGTTCGAATAGCCGAAGGATCAGGTACGCTACCCTGGTCGACACACTGGAGATTTCTTGGTCGTTGTTAGAGATGGCCTTACTGACGAGGAAACCTACGCCACTGTGGGATGTTTTGTCACTCTCGCGAAAGTAGAGAACATTTGTTTTTTTTTTGTTTTGTTTGTCCTCACAAAGGGGTAGTTTGTAAGAAAAAAAGTAAAGGTTATTTATCTTAAGGTACACTCCCTGCGCTTACGAAGTTGTGGGTTACTTACAACAACTAGGACATAATAATAATAATAATGATGTGTAAATATTTTATTAAACTATCCTACTCTGGTTTTGTTCCAGCAATGTAAAGGTGATGAAAAAGGAGACGATATACAGAAGGTAGGCGAAAAGGATAACCAAGAAAATATCGGACCCGTTGATGATGTCAGGTATACGTACTAAACTTATTTTTATCAAAAAATTAATAGCAAAGATTACAATAACATAAATGATGTGAAATTACAAATGTAATTTATGAAATTTAATCATAATAGTCAAATTTAAAGCATCAAATACTGCACTTAACATTAACTACGCAGTAGGTATAAAAATTAGTCATTCACTAAATAACCCGCCCCTGACCATTCCCGGATCAAAGGTGCCCATAACACTTGCAGCATTGCCTCGCTGAATAGCAAAGGCAATCCTTTGCACCAAGAATGACCCGGAGTGGGAGTCTCCTGTCACTTCTCGTACTAAACTAAATTAAAATATATCTCACTAATTTTAAAACTGGCGATCGACGTGGCGCGGCCGGCGAAGGTCCGGTTGGCGAACTTCATAGTGTTCCTTACGCAATGTTATATTAATAAAAAAGATTTGATTCTTATGATGGACTCTACTGATCGGTGACATAAATCAGGGTTATTTTTGAACATATTAGTGGGTTCGATTACCAGATAAACCCAGTTATTTTTACTTCTATGAAAGCAGATTTAGTTATTTAAAAAAATAAAGATGTTTCCTTTCAGTCAAATTTGCTATCTTGAATATTTCGGGTAGCTCCCCTTCAGGTAACGTTCGTTTGTAACTACCTATAATAAGTATAATGTTACCGATTATATTTGTGTCGTCGATAAAAACAAAAATTTAAACATATACCACACTCATTTTTTATGTTTAGTTGGCTATAATGTTGTTGAAAAATTTCATTTTTTAAAACTAGCTCCGGTAACGTTTCTACTTACTAAAATATTCTCTGAAGAGTGTCGCTGCTCAGCAATGTTTGAAGTTCACTGTACGTAGCTTATGATGAATATTGGTTTGGTATTCATTAGGCATTTGTAAATTCTCTTACTTGGAGTTAGATGATGCTGGGTGGATGGTCCAGCTTATTTATTATTATTATTTTAGAAATAAGAGCACTGTCCATGTTTTAGACGTACCGAATCGTGGAGCAAAGACATCGCGGTGAAGAAAACAAAGTCAGGCCAGAGGTAATTAAAATAACTTTTTTGCTTTATTATTTTTAAATCCTTTCTAAGAGGAAAACAATCTAAATTAACGTATAGGTACGTGATTAAATTAAGCGAAGGACGACCCGAAATTCACAGTTTTCGTTAGAAATTTTGATTGTTTTACTTTGATTTTACTTATTTACTATATTTTTACTCAAATTACTACTGTAATTATGCAGTAGATGACTAAATTTTATTTTTATTTTCTTGTTCTTAAGGTTCGTGCTCTAATACGTATCTTTTATCACATTTACCTTTCAGGATTAGAGCAAAGATCGAAAAGGATCAAGATCGAAAAATTCCACCAAAAAACTCTTGGAGGTCATTTGATTTGTCTCCACCTGCTGATGATTTGTATGTTGCAAACTAATTAACAATTTTTTCACTACCATACGATTATTACTATTCTATTATGTATTTTTATTAGCTATCTAAGCTCCGTAGCTAAGATAGCTAACAAAAATAAAAAATAATTCCAAAAAATATGGAAAACGAATAGGTAGGTACTAATAGGATCTTCAACTCAAAATATGCCTGAAATCGTGACGGTTAGATGACAAAAAAGGCGCTAAACTATTTTTTCACTTAAACCTAGGCCTATGTGAAAATAATAAACTTTAATTAAAATAAATCAAATATCCCATAGAACAGACATGATTTTTTTTGTCGTTTTTTAGATACCTAATGGTACGGAACCCTTCGTACGCGAGTCTGACTCGCACGTGGTTTTTATAATTTCACAACAATTTTTACTTTAATAAAATTTATCAACAGAAATAAACCACCTAAAGTTCCACCACACCTCAAACCTTCGGAAAAACCGAGAAAATTTGTTCCGGAAAGAAGAGCGCCTAAATTAGTGGTTCCTGCTCAAAGGTTCATAAAATTGTAATTTTCTCGCTAAGTAAGATTATTATGTTCTACCACATAAATTAATTTTGTTTTTCTCTTTCCTAAGACGACCCGGCTTCCAGTGTCACTGCCACATAGGGTAATTTTTTTATATTTGAGTACGAGTAGACCGATTTTCTCTCACTTTTATTTTGATACATGTAAATAATTTTACAATAAACATATTTTTTTTACTATAAAAACTATCGTAGTTTGACGAATTCATTACGGATGTAAGGATGTAATAAGGTTCGTAGTTAACCCGCTTACATCCGTAATGAACATATAATTGAATTTGATTTTTAAATTTAATCATACCATTTTCCATACCTAAATTGTTTATTTTATTTTCAAAGTAGGTACCTTATTCATGAAGCTTCTACCATAGGTGCCCATTCCACTCATCCAATATCTTTGTCCAATGTACATTTGATCAAAAAACTTGGATGACTTCATCCAATGTAGAGCAACACCGATATTTGATCAAAGATTTGGATACTAGTTTCTGCCCATGGCTTCTCACGCGTTGTTTCGACGCGTAATTCGAAACGTATACAGGTTAATTATATCCCTTTTTCTTCCTGAAATTGATATTTTATGGGTTAAACTGTGACCTATGGTTTATTTCAGGTCAAGAGCTACACCTATGCAAATTTTCAGCTCGGTCTGGTGAGAAGTTTTGACGTGACGAAGTAACAAACTTCCTTCTATCCATCCAGACTTTCGCATTTTTAATATTAGTGTGATGTAATTTCATTTGAACTACGCATCATCATGATCATCATCATCATCAGCCTATATCAGTCCACTGCTGGACATAGTCCTCCCCCAATGAGCGAATATTACGCAATCAACTACGCATATTACTTAGGAATCCTGGACAAAGATGAGTGGATTGGGCATCCATCCAAGAAATTTGATCAAATAATGGACAAAGAACTTGGACAAAGATATTGGATGACTGGAATGGGATCATGTCTATGTTTATGGGATTGAAGCTTCATGAATAAGGTACAGGTAAATAAAACCGAAATAGTCTTATTTCGGTTTTACCTTTAATTACCGAAATTTAAGATAAACTCAATGTTGAACACTATTATCACTTACAATATTTGTTGAGCTACTTGTAGATTGTTTGCAACAGTCTGCAGTTAGCTCAATTGTTTCAATTGTAAATACTAGTTTTCATTTAATTCTATTATTTGATTGTAATTTTCTTTGTTAATAAAGACTTATTGCAAGATTAATAAAATATTTGCATGTAAAAATATGAATATCATTTAAATTATAGCTCTTTATATATACCTAGTGTTGTAATATCTGTTTGTTAATTCTAACTATTTTTTTTTCTCTTTCTTAGGTGGTTGTACCTCTTGATTGTCATAATCCTTGTCGCAGTTGTAAGTTACATAGTTAATTATATATATTCAATTCTTACTGTTTGGATATATTATACTAATCTTCTTAAGAATAAGTATACAAATCAAACTACTACAGTGGCTCGGCGGTTTTTACGAGGGAAGTCCGATCTTGTAAGGCCTTAAAATTCCTTCAGCTCCGTGTGATTAATACCAATTTTTTTTGATAATAATTATTTTCTCTAATAAGCTTTTATTAATAAATGCTTTAAACAAATCACTCCAATATTTTATTATTTAATATGTCTTATCATCAATTACGCCACCATCAGCTTTAATACCGATCCGGTCCATCCAAAGGTTGCCTGTAAGATATCGCTGTTAGCGATACGGCCGTCGATTGTACCACTTGATATAGTTAGTATTAAGTTTGTTTAATTGTTTTCTGTACATATTGATGATGCATTAAAGTTATCTATCCAAATGTACTGTAGTGTGCTGATGGCATAGTGATAACCCGCACTCTAGGTATCTCTAAAAATAAGTTTCCAAAAATTATTGTTCCCGCCGAAACCGATAATTTTTGGGAACTTATTTTGTACGGTAGTGGATATGTTTGACGTTGTCTGCGAAGTGTTGACTGAAGTGTATGTGAAAGAATGCTCCATTGTTATGTGTGGCCAGTAGTATTATACGGTAGCGAGGCTTGGACACTAAAAGCAGATGCTCAGAAACGTCTTGAAGCTTTCGAGATGTGGTGCTACCGGAGAATGCTACGTATCAGCTGGACGCAGAAGGTTTCCAACGTTAATGTGCTCCGACGCGTTGGGAAGACCCGAGAACTGATGCAGACCATCAAGCGTAGAAAAGTTTGGTATCTTGGACATGTGTTTATGCACGAGAGATACCAGCCCCCCTAGCACGGGGATTATTGTCTAGGGTAGAATAGAGAAAAATTACGTCACTTCGTCATCCAATGCGTAAATTATTTGAAATGCATTTCTTCAATTTCACTAATGTACGCAATGTATGGCGAAGCAAAGTCATTATTGTCTATTCTACCCTAGACAACAATCCCCGTGCTAGGGGGGCTGCTGCTCCAATAATCATTAGAACTATAGGGTTTTCATCTACATAGTACAAATGTATATTTTAGAAAACTGAGGCCTTAAGACATTAATTCATGTTTTTTTTTATTACTTTAAGAGTCCTCTAACCAAATCAGTAGGTACCTAACATTCCGCGGTTTCAACTGCGTCTGTCCTGTCTGTGTCCCAACCGGGGGAGGAGAGTGTGAGGAACGGTGGGCTCGCCGGCCATGTATGGAAGGAAGAGGGGACGCCAGTCGAGCCGAGGTAGGTTATAATGTTCCCGTGGTTCGACAATGGCGCGAGAGGGTTACCGGAGAGGTTTTAGTGGGTATTACATCCTTCTCAGGGCGTCGAGTCCCACGTTCATTCTGGTCCCCCCCAGACCAGTCTATTCGTAAACGCATTTACTCGCCGAAAAAAAAAGCTACCTAAGATTCACCGTGAGCCGCAATTTTCAGATTGATCAGATTATCTAGACGATAAAAATCTTGGGACGACTTTTGCTCCAACTCGAAAACTAACATTCTAACAAGGTAAAGGTTTCTTGTTCGCTTCTTAACTTTACCTTAAAAAAATTGAAGTGAACAAAAAATCAAAGTGGTCACTTTATTTCCTAGTGTTACATATGTAATTTGTATTTTGTCACGTGTCCAAGAGTCCTGTAAGGTCTAAAGGCAATAAAGCACTTTGACATTTGAAAAAAAAAAAGATGTTACAGCCACTTCATAAAAAATCTTCAAACCCTTTGAGAAACCTTCACTAAGGTTTGTCCTTCTTAATTTGATCTCATTCCCATGAAACTATGTTATCCCATAGAAGTTATGATAAATGAATGACGTGACGTCGCGACGGCGCGGCGGCGCCGGCCGGCCAGGGTCATGGCTGACGGCGAGGATGCCGAGCCAGTACGTTGTGGAACGCGCGGTCATACGCATGGCTCCCATGCTTAATCTTAGAGATCAGCTGATAAATACTATAAAAAAAATTCGGGAAAAATACCTAGTAATCAGCTGATAAATGGAACAAAATAAAAAAAATATAGGTAAACAAAAAACCCCTTTTAGGTGTCGCTGACGTCAAATAAAAAAATGTCAAAAAAAGTTTTTTAAATTTAACATGTAAATTATGAATCTGAATATATTATATTTGCTTGAAAGTTATTAATAATTTGCATTATTGTGCTGGCTGACATGTAAAACTCAAAGACAACAAAAAATGGTAAATATCCGGATAGTAATGTTTTCAATAAAAACCTAGTCGAATAGCTTAACACGTAAAATACCTGCAATAAAAAGTTAAAATATAAAAATGTTATATTTATTTGACGATCCGCCGCGGGGATGATGCCAGTTCAGATAATAACATAATCATGAATGTTGTAACAGTTTATCGTTAAATATGTACCTAATCTAAGTGCGGTTTATAATTTTTTTTTTGTAAATTTATAATATTCCTTATATTTGAAGGAGAAAAAAGTATTTACTGGCTTATTAAATATATTCTTATTTTAGTTTTGACGACCTCTGTGGCACGGTGGGCGCCTGCGACGCAGGAGGTTGCGGGTTTGATTCCCGCCTCGGGACAAGTGTTTGTACGGTCTACAGATACCTATGTGTTCAGGGTGTTCTGGTCGTTTTCTATGTATAGTAAAAAAATATCTATCTATGCCTTGTATTATATTAAGTATATCAGTTAACCAGTACCCATAATACAAGCTCTGCTTAACTTGAGGCTAGATAATGCTGTGTGTTGTCCAGCATTATTTACTATTTATTTATTTATTAATTAATTATCTAGCTCCTGAACGTGGTAGTCTAAATTGTATTTTGCAAAGGATCTCAAACTTTCGTAAAATAAAAAAAAAACAGATCAATGAAAATTATATACCTACTAGACCGTTCCTTTAACAAAATTAAAAAACAAATTCAATAAAATGAGATAAAATGTTAGGCATATCTCGGTTTTTCCTACAAACCACAAACTAAATTATGAACAATTACATTTTTTTCTTAGCCCTATAATAAAACTTAATCACCATCTTCTTGTAATAGACTTATAATCGAAGTATTTTTTCGACAAAAACAACGAAATTGAAGTATTTTTTCGACAAAAACAATACGTATTTAGCTGACTCAAGGTGAACACAAACTGCTTGCTATTAGACGAATCAACTCGAGAGGACAATTTAAATTTAGAATGGACGCATCAATTTTATGTGGTACACCCACACTGGGGCGTAATTATAGTGTATGTAAATAGAATGAACGACAACGCGTTCGAATTTCGAACACTTGATTAAACTGAGTCGTTCTTTGTTCATTCAAATTGAATATAATACATGCCAGTGTAAATAAACTGTTGACCCAATAGCAAAATAATAAAATTATTTATTGTTTACTAAAATAGAATAGTGCTTGAGTGAAGTCTTCCACTTTTGGAATATAATATTTTCTGTTTCGTTGACTTTTGCAAACGTGCTAGTGTTTTGATGCTTGGATTTGTTTTGTCACATAAAAAAGTAAGTATACTCTTGCCTTAAATACCTACCTATAATATAATAATCGTTTATAGAATTAGAATCCATACAGATAGTCATTGTAAGGCCGCACTACAAAATGGTAGGTTGGATGGTAGATGAAAAAGCAATCGTATAAATAGGGTGCCAACCTCAGAACCCTCCCCTGCTTGTAGTCGGGTAAAAAGTACGGGACCGGCGACACTGGAAGCATCTATATACTAGCCAAACTCGATGTGACATGTTTGTAAACAAACGACGACACAAAAATACTAAGACTCACTTGCCTGGCGTAGAGTTTCAAAAATATAATTGTAAGCTATATTGAAGGAAGGATCTCAAGATGACAAGTAATTTCAATTGCGTATAAAAGTGAATTGGAGGATAAGGATGGGCGGTTTGTTTGTTATATCATTTTAATTATAAATGATTGATTCACAAAATTAATCATTTAATAATATTATTGTTAATTCATTAATTATATTGTAGGATAATTTATGAAACTACCTAGTGACGTGACGTGTAAAATATTATTTTTATTAATAAATTCTTGTATTCTTGTCATACATCCAGTTTGACTAAAATAGTTAAATAATTTTAATTTTTTTTTGAATAATTTTTTTAGTTGCAAAGATGTATCTATTTAAAACGAGGTGATGTTGTTTTCAGATTTTGAACTGCTTACCTGCCTAGGTACCATCGAAGCAACCTGCTAAGCTACCGTAGGTGGAAGTAACCAGCTAAGCCGCTTACCTACCATCCAGCAGTGCGGCCGTTGCGTAAGGGTTCCATTCGATTCTTAAAATATTTAAATTTCACACAAATTGCATCTAAACTAGTTTCTGCCCGTGGCTTCGTACGCGTTTTTTCTATGGAATAGTGTTCAGGTTATTTCTTTCCCATGGGAACTGACTTGTGGGATAAAAAGTTGCCTTCTATTTCAAGCCTAGAACTACCGATATGCAAAATTGCAGCCTGATCCGTTCAGTATTTTTCACTCAGCAACATGCTGAGTTGATACCTTTTTGGCTCGACACTGGGTGGTTTGCCAGGCAGGTTGCGGAAGTTACTAGGTAGGTAACCAATTCTGTTTAAATTTCTGACAATTTAGTTTGTACTAAGTTTAACCGTTATCGCACTTACCTGTCACTCGGTCTAGTTTAGTTTCTTCCTCGGATGTATGTGTCGTGTCAAATAAATCATCATTTCATTTTTTCATTTCATTTCATTTCTCATATTTATTATTTACTAGTTTCGGCCCACGGATCCGCACGCGTTGTTTAATGTTATTTCTATCCCATGTGAATTATTAATGTGATAAAAAGCCTATGTTTTATAACAAGTCTAGAACTACCTGTATGCAAAATTTCAGTCCGATCCGTTCAGTAGTTTTGGCGGGAAACGGTAACAAACATCCACCCAAACATCCAAACTTTCGCATTTATAATATTGCTAGCGGCTGCTCGCGGCTTCACACGCGCTGTTTAAGCTTATTTCTATTCCATGGGAACTAATTTATGTGATAAAAAGCCTATGTTACTCTCCATCCGTTCAACTAACTCCATGCCAAAAATCAAGCCGATTGGTTGCTTAGTGAGATCGTGAAGGAAGGACAAACAAACAAACACACTTATTTAAATTATACAAAATTATTTAAATTATATATAAAAAACTAGTAATGGTTAAATGATTTTTCAGAGACGAGGCGATGCCACTGATCAGGAAATGCGGGTGTCTGCCGCTCAGGACAGGGTGTCTCATGGTCTGTGTACTGTCCACCGTAAGTTTCATAGACATACCCTCCCTAGATGTACTTATTCATACATAAAAAATACCGATTAGTCCATTTTCAAAACTTGTCTAATGACATCAATTTTTTTTTCTGAAAATTTTGTTTTTTCTCAGTAGATCTGTGCAGTAGTTCTGTGCACCAAAAATATGTTATAATTGCAAAAATGTCAGAATGTCACCGTATTCTGACTGTATGCACGAAAAATGCGATCGCTTTTATTTGTTATGATACCAATTTAATAAAAGTGAAATTTGGATGTGTCAGGGCGTCCCAAGACTATGCGACATACCTTAAAAATTGTAGATATGTTATTTTGCTGAAAGGAGACGTTATTTTATTTTTAAAAGTTAGTAATACTGCGTTCAAACATTTTCTAAAAATGACTTAGGTACTCTGGGAATCAAATCGACTCAAATGTGAAAAAGAAATCCCCGTATTTTTGTGATCGCAATCGAAAGAATTGACAAAAAACTTACCTTGTTTTGCTTAAACAAGGTAAGTACGTAGTCGCTAGAGATATTTAATTTATAAACTACGTGCCTCCAGCCGACACACCTTAATAAAGCGTTTTTATTTTCCGAATTAAACGTTAATAAATCAGTTTTTTTCACGCAATGGCGGCACTCCGGTACGTTACTGCATGCCTGTTCATTAATCGGACGAAAAACTGAAATGTTAGAATATAAGTTTGACATTGTGTTTCTGAGTTTTTTACTGACTTCAGGATGAGGTAGGTTCAATGTTTGCCGGTATGTATTTTTTTAAATGTACAATCGTCGATTCCTCCGTCAATTATAAATCGATTTCAATCATTATTTCGCTTTGTAAAGGAAATGATCTCAAAGTAGTTCCATAAAAAATATTCCCGAAAGATTAGTAGAAAATTAGTTAATAAGTTAGTAATTAGTTAGTAATTATATAATAGGTATCTTAAAATACTACACATTTCACATTAATGTTATAGACTTACGACTATAACATTAATGTGAATATAAAGAAAATTAAATACATTCTCTCATAAAATCTAAAAAATACTATTAAAATTAGAGGTTGCTTAAAAAGTCAAAATTATATTATAATTGTCTACATAGTCAAAATTTAAAGTCATCTAATGAGTACAAGCACATTTCCAACAAAAGCTTTTTCAATTTGGATTTAAAAATATCAGGACTATCAATGCTTTTTAAGTCAATAGGCAGGGAATTAAATAATTAATAAAACAATACAAACTCCTTATAAAAATGAACTGCGTTACAGCTAGCATGCATAGCCAACATAGTGGCCGGCGCGTGGAATCTCCCCAGCCACCGCGAGAGGGATCCGGAAGACAACCTCGTATCTCTCAGCATGATCATGTTCTCCAGCCTCTCAGCTGTCAGCAACGCCATCGCACTAGCGGGCATCTTTTTGGTGAGAACCTAGCTCTATACAAAAACCATTGCTTTTATAATTGTTACTAAGTTTTTTTAAAGAGGTTACCCATCGCTCAGACAAAAACCATTGCTTTTATAATTGTTACTAAGTTTTTTTAAAGAGGTTACCCATCGCTCAGACAAAAACCATTGCTTTTATAATTGTTACTAAGTTTTTTTAAAGAGGTTACCCATCGCTCAGACAAAAACCATTGCTTTTATAATTGTTACTAAGTTTTTTTGAAGAGGTTACCCATAGCCCAGTACACATATGGATACTGTGTCCATAGTTAAAAGTAAATTAGTTAAAGTAGGTACTTTAGATAACATTCAGTACCTAATAAAAACATCGATCTAAGTAATTAAATAATAAAAATATCGATCTAAGTAATATTTGTAGTTCACAACGTTCTCTAGAAGAATTGATTTCCAAAACAATTTATTAATTGATGAGTTTTGTAATAGTTACAATTTTTGTACCTAGATTGTGTCAATTAACTATAGTCAGTTACCTAGGGTGAGACATACTGTTTAGGCAATATTAATATAACCCTCCCTGTTGGTAGTCGGGTAAAAATAATATCGTGTTCAGCTAGTTTCGGTGTTAACCTTACTTAGGGTCAGCTAACACCGAGACGCGATGCGACTTCGCGATTCAAATTGTAACTTTATTTACTACGCAAGGTAGATACAAATTTTATTGACAAAATACGAAAACTCTCCGCGGCACCGCTCTGCTCCGAGCTTGTGCCAATTTGTATTTTTTTGCGTAGTAAATAAAGGTTAATTTTGAATCAAAGTGCGCGTGCGACAGCGAAGTCTTAGTAATAGGGTCCCGTTTGTACCCTTTGTACGGAACCCTAAAATAACTTATCAGGTAAACAAGGCGATTCCCTCTAAACTCCCCCTCGAACTGCCATATTTGAATCAATATAATCATACTAAGGTTTTTATTTATTATAGTACTCTGGGTAATTTCTAAGAAATTAATAAATCCCAAAAATTTACGATCTCGACGGGATTCGAACCCGCACCTTCAGCGCAGGGTTGCTCTTTTTCCAACTAAGCTACGTGATCTTATCTAGTCGACCCGAAAATCTTGGGGAAGGTGCGGGTTCGAATCCCGTCGAGATCGTAAATTTTTGGGATTTATTAATTTCAATATAATCAATTTAAATATCTACTTACTTATACAAGAAAAATATCTGTTCCAGAAGCGTCCAGGCTACCTCCACCTCTCGCTGACGTCGAACTGCGTGTTCATAATCTGCATCTTCGTGGTAGCGGTGGTGACCTGCGCGTTCCGGATGGAACGCTTCGTGACGGAGCCGCTCTACGTGCTCCTGATTGTGCTTTTACTGTGTGCGGGCGCTGGTATGTATTACTCGCAGGTTTATTTAACTTAACTTAAAGCGGGAAATACACATGCAAGTACAACGAAACGCCCCACACCCACCCAGTCTCCTCGGATGGCGATCCATTAAATGGGTTATTTTACCGTAATCGGGCAGGATTTCATAAAAACTTTACCTCATACATAATGTATTATATACCTTTGACGACCTCTGTGGCGCGGTGGGTGAAGGTCGGCCTGCGATGCAGGAGGTTGCGGTATCGATTCCCGCCTCGGGACAAATGTGTGTACGATCTGCAGACATTTGTTCAGGGTGTTCTGGTCGTTTTTTATGTATAATAAAAAAATATCTATCTATGTAATGTATAATATTATGCATATCAGTTATCTAGTACCCATAACACAAGCTCTGCTTAGCTTGGGGTTAGATAATGCTGTGTGTATTGTCCAGCTTTATTTATTTATTTATATTATATTTATTATTACAAAATTTAACTCAGCTTTTTGCTTTATAGTGCGTTACTCGCACTGCGTAGTAAATCTTCTACGAAAACTCTTTAATAATATCCCAAAAAATTTCGATTTCGGCAGGATTCGAACCCGCGCATCACCTCGAATCCTGCCGAAATCGAAAATTTTTGAGAAAATATTATAAAGTTTTCGTAGAAAATTTAACTCCTAGATAAACGGCAAGGGGATTTACCTAAACCATCCTCTTCTATTTCAGCCTACTCAGTCCTCTACCTGATGGTGGTAAACAGCTACTACAGAACAATGAAGATGGGCTACGGAGAGAGCGCTATTCCTATATGAAGATGGACTACGGAGAGAGCGCTATTCCTATATGAAGATGGGCTACGGATAGAGCGCTATTCCTATATGAAGATGGGCTACGGATAGAGCGCTATTCCTATATGAAGATGGGCTACGGAGAGAGCGCTATTCCTATATGAAGATGGGCTACGGAGAGAGCGCTATTCCTATATGAAGATGGGCTACGGATAGAGCGCTATCCCTATATGAAGTGAGATTAATATGGCAAATCTATGCCTTAACATAACAGACGCCTCGTGATTTTACCGAAGTGAAAAGACGGTTTAACTGACAGCGTTTCTACGAAACATCGTAAAAAACGAGGTTTGCTTAAATTATTATCAAATAATATATCTACTATTATCATAAATGACAATATATTATTATCATATAGGAAAGCGTTTTAGGAGCTCATTTCCTAATTTTCAAACTGATTGATAGTAACTAGTGTGGAAGCTTGTACTATGATGTGGAAAAACTATTAGTGCGCGAGTTTGACTTACTCTTGACCGGTTCATTTATTCTCATTGTTCATGGTGGAAGTTTTAACCTATCAAATGAATATAGTGCTTTGTATCTTGCTTTGTATTTTGAAGTAATTACTTCAAGATAATTTGTATGCATGGAATGAATAGGTACTTGTTAGATTATTAATCACACCGCTTGTGCCGCTTAATTATAATGTGACAGAAGTGATAATACATTTAGTATAAAAATATATAGATTTAATGTATTTACGAGGTGGAATATATTGTGTATATGATAATATTATGGTCTATTTATAATTATTTATTTTGTGGCGTTGCTGGCGCAGCGCATCAGCATTGCCATACAGCGGGGCAATACAGCCAGGGGCAGCGTCTTGGGAACGCTTCCGACTGGTATTTTAATATGGATCAGTTGAGCTACCTGTAGAGTGTAGAGTACAGTCTGCAGTTAGCTCAATTGTTGCAACTGTAAATACTAGTTTTAATTTAGGAGGTAGGTACCTGTATTTGTAATAAATGTATTTACTACCTCAGGGTTCATTCACACAGCGGATCCGTTTTTACTGGACTGTTTACGCATTCTTCGTAACTGGAAACAATCGTTTACTAGATCCAGGATAATATCTGTGAAATCGCTCCTACAACTACATAAGCCGTCATGGAAAAAAGTCGGATCGGAGGAAACGGATGCTGTGTGAATGAGCCTTAAGGTCTAAGGGAAAGTTGTTCGTACGTTGTTCGTGCCAATGGACTACCACCGAATTTTGTTTATGTTCGGGTACGTTATACTTACGTGTGGTCATTACCAAAAATTTCATTAAAAAAATTAAAAAGGTAGAAAAAGTAAAGTCATATTGGGATAAACTGTATTTTACTGCATGTATTCATCGCTATACCTTTAATGTATTGTTGACAAAGCCTTCAAAGATCACAATATTTTTCTATAAAATTTAATTTAATATTCACGTTGTACATAATTGTTTACGACGTATAAAGCATTTTATAATTGATCGAAAGTTATAAAAGCAGAGTCCTATTAAAAAAATTATCATGTTAACAATAAATCTATCGTAGATTGATTTATGTGTGCGTCTTCCAATACGAGCGAGGTTTACAGTTTATATCGTACTGGAAAACCATAGAATTAGTTTGACTCGTAAATATTTTGCTATTTCAAAGATTATAATAGTAAATAGTATTTCATACTAAATGCGCTATTTCTCGCCAAAACGACTCCTTTCCATTTGAAGGCTCCACGCAAAAAGACGAACTTATTGGTTTCCGAATCAAAAGGTTCAAAACTTTAAAAATGTGATATCTCAAAACCTTTGTTGCTTGACAAGTTCGTCTTTTTCCCTGGGGTCTTTATTTTTATTCAGTCCTAGTCCTAGAGTTGGATAGGAAACAGAAGAAAATAAATTTATTGGAACCCAGAACAAGACACAATACATACGCTGCGCACGGTTTATGCCTACATGTACCATAACTGTATATGTTGATTCTGTGTACCATAGCTGTATAAGTAATTTTATATCGTAATTTTATATCGCTTATTCTAGGAGGCCCAGCTGTGGACGTCTATCGGCTGAGATGTGTGTACCCAGAACACTTTAATTAGGATCTAATGACAGTAATGAGATCTAAAAATGCAAATGAACAAAAGTAATAGACGATTCTAAATAGGCCTTTACATAATAAAGTTGTTACTAATAGTAGATAGGAGCGGTCATTAAAGAAGATGTATAGTTTTATAAACGTCGATATTATGAAAGTACACATATTATATATATTAAAATACAAAGACAAATGAATTATTCATAACTTTTTTTTGTTAATTCTGTTCCTTTTATAGGCCAAGATACACTTCGGATTGATCTGTTATCTCGTATAATAACAGATCAATCCAAAGTGTATAAAATTTATAATTCGGAGATTTTTATACTAAATAAGAAATTATCAAAATATCCCGAAAAAATCATATAAATTATGATGTAAGGCGTACGCACTAAAATATCTGAATATATAATTCTGGAAAATTCACACTACGTCATCTAGGCCCAAGCTAAGCAGAGTTTGTCCATAAAACAAAGGGTGCTTACAAATGTATAGTGCAGTGCATTTGACTGTTACTTCATCAAACATTGATTTGTTGATAAATGGTGTTAACGCAAACATGTTGAATCTTGTATACAGATATTGTATTTGTTTTGTTTATAATATTATTATTCCATGTCATAGCCTTAATTTTCCCTTCCCACTTTATTATAATTAAAATAATAATCATTTGTCCTCGTATCTCTTGCTGACAATATTCTCTTGATAGATATAATTTTAAAGCGCTGCTTTGTTAAAGCGAAGGACGAATTTATTGTCAACACTAAGCTGGTTCTAGCACACACATCATGCATCAAATTTTATTTGAAAATGTACTACATAATCTTTTATATGATAATTTCACGATATTTGAAATAGAGAAATTTGCTATGGAATAAATTCTACAACATCCAGATTGATTTATAAAATACATAATTACATTGAAATATTTTCTTAAATTTTTTAAACATCCTACCTAATACTGAAACTTGAATAGAATTTTTGAATGTGGTTTGATCCCTAAGCTTAAAAAATTGAATATCTAGAATAAGTAGTTAAACATTTCATTGTAAAATGTAATCAAAATAGTAAGTACACCAACAGGGAATATAGGGTAAACATATCTATAAAAAAACAGTAGTAAGGTTATATAGATATAAGGTGTATATAAAATAATTTATCGACCCTGAAATATATTATTAATTTTGGTAAAATTGTAGATATATAAAACTTTATGGGACAAAGTATTAAATAGTAAAAAATTAATAATGTTCACAAGATTCAAGAAAATTATTATCTGTATCAGTTTTTTGAGATTTGAATAGGTATTACATTAAAATTTTACTTAGTATAAATATGCAATTATTATAACAGGGGAAAAAACACGGTACAGGGCATTTATAGCCGTAATGTTACAATTATTAAATAAACGACACTTTAGCCTACTTTACTAAATGGAAGACAAATATCTAATATTAAATGATCGTAAACAACGAAGTCAATACACACATTAGCGCCAAAGGAATTATCTAACGATCTTTTCACAACCAGTCCTAATAATAAAATGATATGTAAAAAGCCAGCTGGTCTACAGAACTTCAATTGATAACACTGGTAACATCATGATAAGCTTAGTTCTATAACTATAAGTAATCGTTTTAAGGAATTATTGGCTTACTCACATCAAATTCCAATTTCAATCTCAGTTCTTGCATATCTAATTTATTTTCCTCAGATCAGGAAAATACGAAATACGAAAAACGTGGCGGTTCACTTCAATGAAATCGAACAAAAATCCCAATCAGATAGAAATAACCAATAAAATGTCTTCTTAAACTTGCACAAACACTACGAAATCGAGTTTGGATTACGATTGATATTGGAACTGAATTATCTTCAAGAGAAAACACCCTGATCCTCATTAAATTTACGCGTTCTAATTTCACCTCATTCTATCTTCATTTTTTATAATTTACATTTTCGAAATATTCTCGTCTTTATACATACAAATACATATATCAAATTACCTCTTCCACCAACTCCACCAACTCTTACCAAATCTTGGTCCTAAACATGTTTACCATTCGTTTATAAATATAATACACAATAATTAGAAATATACAAGAAATATGGCTTATTTCGCCTTTCTAGATATTACTTGACAAGATTATAATTACAACAACACACATTATGCTAATATTTATACGATAGATAAACCGCCTTTAACAGTAAACAAGCAATAAATTTCGTTGGATAGTTTCTCTACGTGTAGTAAGAATGATAATGATGGTCAAATCTATACGAACCTTCATTCTTTTCTCATGTTATTCATTAGATATGATAAAATTTGATAAATTTTGCTTATTATAATAATTTGATTGTTTTAAGAACTATATGGTTTATTATAATATAGGTATTTAACATTTCTGAAAGTTTTTGAAGTTTTACAAGACTTATTACTTATTATAGAACAACACTTATGGGAATACTTTAGAATAATTTTCTGTACAAAAGCAAAAGAATCGTCAACATCGAACATAAATTGGCAATTGGATATCGAGTAACATAAAGATATTAAAACCAGCTGAGTTGAGAACTTCCTCCTTTTGATTTTCGTCGTTTATTAATTACTCCGCTACGTTACTCCAATCGAAATTCCCTGAACAAAATCTTGCCTTGCACGTTACGCGATGTACTCATCGTTCATGGGTCATCTGAAGGTCGTCGAATACCTTCAGGATTTTTTAGACTGTGACTACGTACCAAACTGATGAAGTACATATTGAACGCTGAAACAAAAACTGGATTATTGTTTAGGTCCAAATCATTTGTAGCCGCTACGTCTAAGAGATTGCTATGACGAAGAGGTTGCTACGTCGTAGCGATTGCTACGCGACGCAGAGATTGCTACGCCCCGCAGTAATCGCTAAGTCTTAAAGGTTGTTACGTCCAAGATTGCTGCGACGCGGCGACGACGTAGTGGCTACTAGTTGCTATGTCGTAGAAGATATCTGCTGATTGATATAACGCTAGGGATTTCTCAGACATCCTCCATTAAACACGGGATGTTTTTAATAACTTTTTAACCTCATTCCGTCCGGATTAAAAGTTATGTATTTGAGATCTAGAACGTTTTCTTACATTTACCTACTTCCGGCAGACGCTCTTTTGCGCATCGACTCAGATAAATAATGCAGAAGATCTATTTGGAAACCGTAAATATAATTTTTAAGGTTCCGTACCTCAAAAGGAAATAAAGAACCCATATAGGATCATTTGTTCTCCGTCTGTTAACCCTCTTTTCTCAGGAACGGTATTCATATGTAATTAATATCAGATACCTACTCAAGTCCGTAACTTCTTGGAGCCGTACTGTAATATACGTAAATCAAACTTCTGAGTCACCGCAATCAAAAGTTACAGCCGTTTATGCCCAATTTTTCTTCTATGTGCTTTGTGTTTCCAAGGGAATCACAAAGCACATAAAACCTATAGGCTACTTCCCGTTGACCTAGAACCATGAAATTTGGTAAGAAGCAAGGCCTTTTAGCACAAATAAAGGGAACTATAGTTCTTGAATCCCGTATTCAAGAACTATAGTTAGTGTG
Source organism: Eupithecia exiguata (assembly GCA_947086465.1). NCBI lineage: Eukaryota > Metazoa > Arthropoda > Insecta > Lepidoptera > Geometridae > Eupithecia > Eupithecia exiguata. The sequence continues at coordinate 1,805,551 of OX352240.1, forward strand.
TGATGAAGTTTTGAAAGATAAAACTCACCAAGGAACAGGAGGTAGCCGATGGCTGCCTCACTACGCATCTGGAACATGAGCTTTATGTAGCCGATTACGAAGAGGACCATGAATAAGATCCAAAAAAGGATGTACTTCTTGACTATGCGCATCCGCTTCTGTAATTGCAAATAAAACGAGGATTAAATTTACACTAGTGATTGCACCAAACCAGCACCTAACTAATGTTATATAATGGTTTCGGTGTCAGCGGTGCGACCCGCAGGGGCGTGCCGCCGCTATATAGAGCTCCGGATGAATGAGTGCTTCAAGGGTCATGTCCCTTGTATTATAAGTATCGGTTTAAATAATGTTTATTTTATCAAAGAACATTACAATTCACTTAAAAGAAAAAAAATTACATATTATTTAAGTCTACTTAGATTTAAATTTTAGCTCGAGTGTGCTACCTATCAACATAATATTATAAATATTAGTTTAGTTTAGTATATTTTATGATTTTAGTATATCCGCTTTAGTCTATTCCACTCTCTAAGGGTCGCAATGACACTACAAAAAATAACAAGTGTCGTTTCGCCCCTTTCATGGAATTATGGATTCTCTATTTCATTATGGAAAAATGAGAGCTCACGATCCCGTCCCGACGCCATCGTCTTATGGACTCGGGCTCTGGATTAATAAAAATAACTATTATAAACGTTATTTGGTTCTCTATAGTCAGCTAAACTTACGTTGTAGACCGCGAAAACATACAGCAAGTCCGCCAAAAACTTGAGAAAGAACAGTGTTGCCATAAACACCATAATTGCGAATGCCACATCCGCGGTCGGATCTGCGTCCTCGGGTCGCTTGCGCCGCTTCTCTTTGTCGCTGAGGCCTTTTGCCATTGCGGTTAGGATGAGCCCTAAGAAGAATGTCACCAGCTGAAAGATAAAACATTTATTGTTACAGTCACAATTATTATAGGTTTTATGGTTTGTTCTCAAAAAGACAGATTCTCAAAAGGACAGATTCTTAAAAAGACGGATAAACGCGTACAGACTTAAACGAACTTGAAATGTAACATGAAATGAAATAATTTTTCCGTCCACACTTGTGTAATATGTGCGATGAAAGGCAAGTTAGGCAATTGCCTTTCATTGCAATGGACGGACATTCATGGAAGGAAGGTATACTTACAGAGTTGAAGATGCCCAGCAGGATGCATCCCATCGTAAGATTTGTGCATCCGCAGTTTCTCTCCGTCTCACTCTCTCTTATCTCCAAACTTGCCTGCAAACGAACACAGTTCTCACTTTTAGGGTTCCGTACTCGAAGGGTAAAACGGTATCCTATTACTAAGACTCGCTGTCCGTCTGTCCGTCTCTCACCAGGATGTATCTCATGAACTTCTCATTAAAGTTGTCTTTAAAAATTTAATAGATATCATACGATAGGTACTGATAACCTATTCTATAACACCTAGGTGTTTTCCAAGCCGTATCGGCATTTCTTAGAAATCGACCTTGATACATAGATGTCATTTCATACAATTTTTTTAAACTTTATTTTTTTTCTCGGTATGTATTAGTTTTGTGACAAAATGATATAGAATAGTTTCTAAAAGAATTATTGAGCTCCACCGACTGGCATAAAAAAACTTCGAATTATCGAAAAAAAGTCCTATGTCCCCTTTTTAGCAGTTTCGACCCACTGTGCATCGCCACCCTGTACCGTCACCGGTAACACCGCTCTACAGATGGTCGACACTTCAAAACTTTTAGGGTTCTACATCGACAGTGGCCTCACTTGGGAAGTACACTAGAGGAGCTCTACTCTAAGTTAGGCCGAACCTGTTTCGCACTGCTTCGGCTCGCTGGCACGCATCTCGCAGCGTAGTAATGTCTTGCTACTTTGCGACCATCCATAGCATCTTTATCTATGGTGTTGAGCTGTGGGCGCGAGGTGCGGATGTCAAGCGGGCCTTCGTAATGCAGAAGCGAGCCGTGCGCTAGATCGATAGCGTGGATGACGATGTGTCGTGCAGAGATTTGTTCAAAAAGCTGAAAATCTTGCCTCTCCCCTGTGAACTTACGATATATGAAGCCATTTTCACTTACAAGATTGATAAGTTCCTGTGGAGAGGTGTTAACAGCGCCCGCGCCCTGCGCAGCAACAAGCTCGCCCATCTCGTCTCGTCCTCGTCACGTCCCCGCAGAAGCTGCGCAAGCCGGTCCGTGGATATAGTGGGTCCCTCAGTCTACAACAGGCTGCCGGACACGATTAAAGATGCATCTTCCACAATGGTTTTCAAAAATCGACTGAAGAAATGGCTTCTGGACAGTATTCTGTGTAGCAGAGTTCGACGAATTACCAATTATAAATTATATGACATATTATTATTAGATACTATTACTATGACCTAAGATATTAATTAAGTCAATATACTTTAAAAAAAATTGTAAGTACATTACATCACTAAGTAAGTACCTACATTTTTTTTTATTAAAAGTGTATTCCCCTTTCACTGTACTTCTGCCTTGAAGCACTAATATTATAAATGCAAAAGTTTGGACGTCTAGATGGATGGATAGATGTTCGCCAAAACTAAGTAGGTACTGATCGGGTCAATCTGAAATAGGTACTGCTTATCTGTAGATGTAGGTAAGCTTGGAATCAAATATAGGCTAGGCTAGGCTTTTTCCAACAAAACAGTTTCCAAAGGATAGAAATAATTCGTTACGGATGTAAGCGGGTTAACTACGAACCTTATTTGTGTTGGAAGAACACGGTGTTCTTCCAACACAAATAAGGTTCGTAGTTAACTCGCTTACATCCGTAATGAATTCGTCAAACTACGATAGTTTTTATAGTAAGATAGAAATAATATTAAAACTTCACTCGACACAGCGCGTGCGAAGTCGCTAGCAGCGACTAGTCACATCACACTAATATTATCTATACTATAATATTATAAAAAGGAAAGATTTGTTTGTTTGTTTGAATTGAATATGCTCCGAAAGTACTGAACCGATTTGAAAAATTCTTTCACCATTAGAATTTTACATTACGCCTGATGAAGTTAGACTATAGAATTTACCCGTGCGAAGCCGCTAGTTTAAAATAAATGCGAAAGTTTGGATATTACCTCTACACGCCATCACTTCTGAACGTTACTAATTTACCAATAACCCTGTATGCCTAAACAAATGATTTGATATTATATCGTATTCCTTAGTATTAACATTTTTTTAAAGATGTACTTCTGTACTTATATCTAATACCCAGTTTAATTAACGAAATACCCTTTAAAATTTTAACCAATATTAATAACGATAACTATAAATTAAAAAATATTTCTACGATACACTACAAAACTTTTAACCTTATGTTACTAAAAACCTATAACTCCAATAAACTTAATTATAACAAAATATACTATAACTATTTACATCTGAAATGAAAACCAACACCAAAATTAAAATTGACATAATAACGAATAGAACTTCATTTTAGAAAGCACCTGTATGCTGTGTTATCAGTTCGCTCCGCTCACTGACGAACGAGCAGTATAGGTAATAATCATTGCTTGCGCTCGCCCGTGCCGGGCAGCCGATCATTGTACCTACCCCGCTTGCACTTGCAGGGTGTGGCCTGCTTGATTCATAGATGTTACCTAGTCTACGTTTTTTTTTTTTTTTACATTTACTATGTACGAGTAGACTGTATTTTACTTAAATTGTTAGTAGGTAGGTACATACTAGTACATTTCATTAGATATATCATAGAGACTAAGAGGCTTACGGACAAACCGAATTACGGTTTAGGTTAGCATTAAGATAATTTTAGTACTTAATGTGAAACATAAATAAATGAAAAAAAAAAAAAAAAAAAAACTTATTCCGCGGAAAAACATTCTTTATGAGACCACCTCAAGATCTTTCTCCATACAATAGTGAATTTTTTTTTAATTGGTCTATAATTGACGGAAAAAAGACAAATACGTACAGTTGGACATAAAACGACATAAAAGCTCCTCATCTTTTGTTTTTCGTCGGTTTAAAAGTACAGATTCGTAATAAGAGACCACTTCGAAATCTTTTTCCATACAATAGTGAAAGAATTTTTTTAATTGACCTATATTTGACCGAGAAATCGAGGAACTACTTATACAAATACGTATAGCTGGACATAAAACGACATAAAACCTCCTCATCTTTGGTTTTTCGTAACCAAAAAAAAAAAAGTATAAATTCGTAATAATATATGTACAAAAAAACAACACTCAATAATAACTAACAAATAACTCATCGCATAGCTTGCTTGAAGAGCAAAACACTGGGTTTCAGTCCCTACTGAAAACCAGTGTTTTGCTCTAGTGTTGGTTGGTGTAAGGATAGTTCCAAGTCCAGACGGTTACACAGTTTGAATGAAATTTTCCACAAATCGCTTTAATTTTAGCGACAGCCAAACTTTCATCACTATCACTTCATACAAACAATCATAATAATGAGTAAAATCGTTGTATTTACCATTTCTTCTTCCTTTTACCACTCAAAACACAACTACTCAACGGACTCTCCCAACGCACGGGCATTCAACGGGGAACCAGAGCTGATCTAATTGAAAACCTGTTAAGGGGAATACTCATACTATACCACTCCAAACTAACAATAAAATTAAATTGATGTAACCTATAATAATAAATAAAAACCACAAACTACATAATAATAAGAGAAAGAGAGAAGAGAAATAAGGTACCTACTGGAGCCTAATCTCTCATATACAATAATTGTATATGAGAGATTATGCTCCAGTAGGTATAATTAGAATACCAATATGCACAAAAAAATCGAAACGAAATATACAATAATTGTATATTTCGTTTCGATTTTTTATTATTGGTTTGTTTTTTTTTTATTGGTATTCTAATTCGATGTATTAGAGTTATAGCGAATTACATTTCCACTAATTATTAATACTATTTAACGGGTATTTATTTTAAATAAACGCGATAAATACCCGTTAAATAGTATTAATAATTATGTGTTCAGATCGCGTAAGCTTAAAAATATTTACATTTCCACTAGACTGATACGATACGACTGATACGATTTAACGGGTATTTATCGCGTTTATTTAAAATAAACGCGATAAATACCCGTTAAATAGTATTAATAATTATGTGTTCAGATCGCGTAAGCTTAAAAATATTTACATTTCCACTAGATTTTCTTTGTAGAACGCAGAAATTTTAAAAAACCACAAAAATATATCACGTGGCAATGTGAATCGAACCACCTTACTACACAACCTTACAACTCAGAACAGCTTGGATACAACTCGAATGAAACCTAGTACAGAAGCTAGTCAACAGAACCAGGAAGTCCTCTCCTTAACCCGGAGCTTGGAAGCTGCAGTGCACATGCGCAGAGCTACCTGCGCCGGTCGATACTCATCTCCCAATGCCGAAGGTTTCACTATACGTAAGTTTATTTTCCTTGACCTAACGAAACAATGCAATGTTTGGTTTTTGTATTATAGTGTGTAAGCCCTCGCATTCTGGGTAATCTCTAAGGAATTAAATATGTCCCAACTTAGACGACCTCTGTGGCGCGTTGGGCGAAGGTCAGCTGCGACGCAGGAGGTTGTGAGTTCGATTCCCACCTCGGGACAAATGTGTGTACGTTCTGCAGACATTTGTTCAGGGTGTTCTGGGCGTTTTCTATGTATAATAAAAATATCTATCTATGTAATGTATAATATTATGTATATCAGTTGTCTAGTACCCATAACACAAGCTCTGCTTAGCTTGGAGCTAGATAATGCTGTTTGAATTGTCAAGCATTACTTAATTTAATTTAATAACTATTTCGTAGACACGTAATCTTCTTCCACTAGTGGGCATAGTTCTATCACTATCTAAGTACTACTAAGCTATATTTATAATATGTATGTATGTACCTACTTGACATTTAAGAAAATTTTCTTGTAAATAGAGAACTGAACTGTTGGGTAAAGAGGCTCACCCAATTCGCTCCTTTCCCCAAGACGCTGCTTCGTGCATTGTTACGACAATGCTGATGCGCTGCGCGTCCCAGTAGATTTTGGTCCAAGCGGTGTTATCGAGAGCTGATAAGTATATAGCGCACGCAGCGCATCGGCATTGTCGTAACAATGCACGAAGCAGCGTCTTGGAGACGTTTCCAATTGGTACTGATTTGGGTAGTAATATGAGCTACCTTACCTTTGAGAAGTCAAACATTATAAAACCGTAATTACGAAACACGTAGGTAAGTAATGGAAAAAAGACATAATTAGGGTTCCGTACCTCAAAGGGAAAAAAGGAACCCTTATAGGATCACTTGTTGTCCTTTAAGGGTTGTTGTTGTAACCTCTGGGAGCCGCGATATGAATCGAACTTCAAAAACAACGCAATTAAAAGTTACAGCCGTTTATGCCAAATTTCTTAGAACACGAAACCTATAGGGTTAATACCTACTTTCCGTTGACCTTGAACCATGAAATTTGACTTTGAAATTTGGTTTGAAATTTGGCTCACTTCGTTCGACGTTATTTCATCCACTACATTATTGTGTTCTTGTCATTTTGGTATATTATTGAGACTTGTTAGGCGCCCCTTTTATCAAAATGCTGCACTTTCTCGAGTACATTTAAATAAAAAGCGTGAGCCTATTAATTCTATAGTTAACTAGCGGTTGTTAACTGGTAGGTTGCAAAACACTTTTAAAAAAATAAAACTTTATTCGATTTAGAATTTTTACAAAGAGAAAGTGCTAGTTTCGAAGACAGGATTGAACTCAACTTGCTTATCTTAAGTCTACGCTTATATACTAAGGATATGAGAGTAGTAAACAAATCATTAACTAGTGTTGACAAACAAATTAGCTAATATGATGTTGACAAATAAATGTGTGAGAACATTGAGATAAGTCTAGTTATTACTTATCGAAATACATTAGAAGTAAGGATGTGATAAACAGGATAATGAGTTGTTTTGATGATAGATAGGTATTTCTAGGAACTTGTGCCTAAAGGAGTATGTGTTGGGGAACATGGTACATAACATCTCCCCCCTTAGAATAAAGATTGAGCATTAGTGCGCGATCTTTGAGAATGCGGCGATGATGGGGTTTCTTCGTCTTCGTCGTCCGTCACACAGGAAGTTGTCTGTCCCAGGTTTCTGAGCGGTATGGCAACTTGAGTTGTTCTGTGACGGCTGGAGTTGTCGAAGCAGTTGTTAAAGATCTGGATGCAACCTGAGTTTGATGATCTTCTTCCGATGAAAGCGTTTGGACATCTGTTCCATAGTTTTACAAGGAGGTATGAGAGTAGAATGATGCCAATTCCAAAATAAACCATCGAAAAGATTGGGTTGTATTTTTCAACGAAAGTCTTTGATTTTGCTGAAGTTTGAAAGCGTTTCAACTCGTCGGAGTATTTTTCCAGGTGAGATCTGATTAGATTTAAGGAGTCTAGTGGTGTCTCATTCATTTGGATCGGGATCAGCTGCGGTTCTTCGATTCCTTGGAAGGCTCCGTAGCAATCGTCTCTTATATCAGGGATTATTATCGGGTCAGTGTAGTTTTCAGTGGTTGACGTGAAAGCTGAGAGTGTGCTGTAGCCGGTGTGGAGCTTACAGCCTTCAGGTAAGGTTATAATTCCTGATCCCTGGATTTTGTAGATCGAGACATCGTCGTTGCAGTGGAGGACGCAGCTTGTTTCCCTCGTCAGGATATAGAGCCACCTGTTGTGGTCCAAGGGTTGAAACGTTTGGATTTCTGCCGGGAAGGTCGTTGCTACGCATTCTTCGGGAGTTTTCTTTGATTTGCTGCGTAGGATCTGGACTTCGCAGGTTGGGCGTTCGGTAGCGTCGTACAGGATGAGGTCCTTGCAGATTCTTCTCCTCGGTGCGAAGATAGTGCAGGTGTCTAGGGTGCTCGTGGATACGTAGTACTGTCCGCTGGGGTCAGTGGCCAAATAAATATGCTCGGGAATGATGGTGGAGTGGAGTGAGGAATTGGGATGTTGGATTGGAGTAGAGTATATGTGATATAGGGTAAGGGGATTATTTGAAGTTAATGGAAACTATAATATAAACTAAGCGATCTGAGTAAACGTAAGATGTAAGGGATGATGATTCTTTTGCTGGATCTAATTTTATTGGATTTTAATAATTCTTCGAATAGCTTCTTAGTGCTTATTATAGAAGGGTGGATTATGTTAGATTTCGCGAAAATGATGCTGTATAGACAGTCGTCTATCTCGTTCTGCAGACTGGTAACCAGTTCTATTATTTGCAGGGAAATTGTGGAAATATCCTCGCTAACTTTGATGTCGAAAATCAAGTTTTTGGTGTTTTAATTTTTTTTTTTTAATTTAGATAATTGTCGAGTCGCCTGATGTTTTCATTAATAACTTGTTTGTCAAAAGAAATCTTAAAAATTGTTTCGTTGAAGTTCTTAACTGTAGATGAAATGATTTGAATTTGTTTTTGCATGAGTTCTGTAAGATCTAATTCGCGTTTCTCTAACTGGTCGATACACGTGTCGTACCTCTTTGCGTCGTGTGCGTCCGGGGTACCTATAAGCCATCTCAGAACTGAGCCAAAGCCGTCTAGAAGTTCTCTCTTGACACGTGTTGTTTTTCCCAAGTACATACTGAGTTCGGAAAATCTAGATTCGATTTTCTTGACGTTTGCGTTGAGATACGATTTGGTTGATTGGAAATTTGGGAGATTTTGATATTTTGTGGAAACAGCTTGGAAGTTAGTTGAGAGTCGCGTTAGTCTTATACCTAGAATCTTAGTATTACTATTTACAGTTAACCTACATTAGAATTAGAGTTGGAGCCTACGTATGGTCGCAGGCGATTAGCGTGCACGAGTGTAGTTTTTCCTGCTTTTTTAATCAAATAATTTTCATTAAAGCCTACCCGTGCAATATCATACGGACCATCCCACTTAGCGTCTAGATTATTAGGGTTTGGTATTCTTAACATTACTTTGTCGCCTATCTTGTATTCTATGGTATTCTTGATTTTGCTGTCGTATCTTTCCTTTGCCTTTTCTTTCATGTTTTCTATGTTTTTCAATGCTGCGTCACGGGATGATCTGAGACGTTCGTTAAGGTCTTTTAAGTAATCGCATGCAGTGTAGTCAGGAATAGGTTTAAGGGAGTAGAACGGACGTGGTTTAAAACCGAAAAGAAGTTCGTGGGGCGTATAGCCTGTAGTGCTGTTCAACGATGTGTTGTGGCACATTATTGCGAAAGGGATTATTTGATCCCAATTCTTAAGTCTTCGATTATGATACATACGAATGTGATCTCGTAGTGTTGCGTGAAAACGTTCCAATGCACCATTTGTTTGAGGATGATAAGTTGTGCTAAAAGTATGACTTGAGCCGAAAAATTTCATGAGTTGTTTCATGACATTGTTCATGAACTCAGTGCCTTGATCTGAATGAAATCTTTTAGGTACTCCGTAATGTTGGCAAAAATGTAGCAGTCGGTGTGCTACCGTGACTGCTTCTTTGTCTGGGATTGGATAAGCTTGAACAAATCTAGTAAGATCATCTTGAAGAGTGAGAACGTATTTATTATTGCTGTCACTGATGTCTGAATATGAGACTAAGTCCATTGAGACGCGTTCGAAAGGTTCCGTAGATTGGGAGGTTATAACCATAGGAGCTTGGAAGGTTTTTCTTTGAATTTTATTTTGTTGACACACGAGACAAGAATCAATGTAGGACTTTATGTCGTTGCTCATTCCTTTCCAAAAGAATTCCTCTCGGATTTTCCTAGTTGTTTCTACTATACCGCGATGTCCTGAAAGAGGTTCATCGTGGTAGGTTTTCAGGATTTTAGGGATTTCATCTGGCGTTGGATATTTGATTTTACCTTCACAGATTATGATTTCACAATCATAGCTTTCAGCCAGATATGCCGTTATGCGAAGTTGTTCGTTATTGATGAGTTTGCACGTGTGGTCATTCTTAAGGTCAGGGACAAAGAGTTGGGAAACTGGGTGTTGTTGAAGACAAGAAAGCAGAGCTTTGAAGTAGCTTTCAGAATCCCACGGATCGAAGTGATTTGGTCTTGTGCAGCAGAATATTAAGTTCTGTTTGTCGTTAGAGACAAGAAGATCTGTGTCATAGAGCTCTTTAGTTTTTTCTAAATAAGGGTTCGTTTGAGAACACAAGCTTAACGCTTCTTTAGCTAGATCGTTTTGATCGGAAGGGTTACAAGAGGTAGGGATGAATATGTTTTTATGTTTAGTGTCTAATAGTCTGTCCGGTGAAAATTTGATTTTAATCGAATCGAAACATTTACGTTCTATGTTTTCTAAAGCGGTGTAGTGTTCGTAGTTAAGTTGGAGATATTCTGGTTGAGGTGAAGGTGAGTTAGGGGGCGATTCTGTCAAGTCAATAATATTTGAGTTCATTATAGGTGGGCGAGAGAGAGCATCTGCATTTGTATTTGCTTTACCGGCTTTGTATTGCACTTCATAATCATATTCTTCAAGTTTGAGTCTCCACCGAACTAGCCGGCTACCTGGATCTTTAATGTTCATAACCCACGTTAGAGGTTTATGATCAGTCAAGATGTTGAACTTTCGTCCGAATAGGTAAGGCCTAAAGTGTTTTACAGCCCATACTATAGCCAATAATTCGCGTTCTATAGTCGAGTAATTTGATTCGGCTTTGTTTAAGGTACGAGAAGCGTATGCTATTGGCAAATCTTTGCCGATTTCTCCTTGTGAAAGAACTGCACCGATTGCGTATTTTGAGGCATCGGTGGTGAGATTGAAAGGTTTTTGAAAATCAGGATATTGCAATATGGGCGCTGTTGTTAGAATGTCTTTACATCCATCAAAAGCCCGTTGTTGTTCTTCTCCCCAGATAAAAGGAACATCTTTCTTAAGAAGGCCTGTCATCGGCTTGGTAAGCTTACTGAAATTGGGTATGAACCTGCGATAGTATCCAGCAAGACCTAGAAACGATTTTATATCTTTGCATGATTTAGGTATGGGGAAATCTTTGACTGCCTTTACTTTATCGGGATTAGGTTTTACACCTTCACTGGATATAATATGACCTAAGTAAGCGACTTCTTTTCGCATGAACTCACATTTATCAGGTTGAATCTTAAGACCATGTTTTCTGAGTCGATCGAATACTTCGTTTAGTTTTTGTTCGTGTTCTTGGAGACTGGAAGCGAAAACGACAATATCATCAAGGTAGACAAAGCATCTTTCGCCTTGTAGTCCGTGAAGGATGCTATCCATTACCCGTTGAAACGTGGCTGGTGCATTTTTTAGCCCGAAAGGCATTCTCAAAAATTCGTAATGGCCGTAAGGCGTATTGAAAGCTGTTTTTGGAATATCTTTGTTATCTAGTTCGATTTGGTGAAATCCTGAAGCTAGATCTAGTGTTGTAAAATATACTGAATGACCTAATTTGTCTAAGATGTCAGTTATATTTGGTAAAGGGTAGCTGTCTCCGATAGTGACGTCGTTAAGTTTGCGGTAGTCAATGACTACGCGCCACTTTTGTTTCCCAGAAGCATCTAGTTTCTTTGGGACTACCCAAATTGGGCTGCTCCAGGGAGAGCTGCTAGGTTGTATTATATTCTGATCGAGCATTTTTTGGACTTGTTGTTTAACTTCTTGTTGGTGAATAAAAGGGAACCTGTAAGTTTTCGTATGAATAGGAGCATCGGAGGTTGTGGGAATTGAGTGTTTCGTGTGATTTGTAAAGGTTAATGGTTGTCCTTCAGTATAAAAGATGTCAGAGAATTCGTTGACAATTTTGTGAAGTGATTCTTTTTCTTCGTTGTTGAGATGGTCTTGTCGAATTTGCTCATTGATTGTTTTATGTTTATTGGAAGTTTTATTAGAGGTGTTAACTGAAAATGTAGGGATGTTTTCGCATTCGTCGTTGTTTGGAAGCTGTATTGTTTGAATTGTAGGAATTAGTATGACTTTGTCTTGGTTATTAGAGTTAATACACGTTATAAGGAATCGATTGTTTTTGATCGAAACTAAGGCGCTAGGTATTGTTATACCCTTATCGATTTCCTGTTTTTCGACAATGGCATATCCCTGTTTGATATCGTTAGTGACACATGTGATTACCGTTTCCGTTCGTTGGCCTAAAAATTGACCGTTTTCAGTTTCTTGATGTTCTTCATTGATATAGAATAGTTTATAAGTTCGATCGTGAACTTTCATTGTTTTTGATTGTACGTGGATACACACATTGAATTTAGACATGAAATCGTTTCCTAGAATGCCGTCTACTTGAATATTTAAATTAGCGACATGGAATTTGAACTTTGCAAAGTTATCTAGTGATAGTCGAGCCGTTCCGAAGCTCTGGATTGAGGATTGCTTACCCGAGATTCCTACTATTGATACGATGTTCGATACATCTAGAGGAGCGTTTCCAATCTTTGACTTATTGATAATGGAAATAGCGGCTCCTGTATCAACGAGGAGGGTGATTGGGTTTCCTTCGATGTGGAATTTACAATGCAAAAGATTTTCCGGCGGGACGTTTAGTGATGAAATCGTGATGAATTCAGGAGGTTTCGTGTCAGACCTAGAGTTAGATTTAGAGTTTGATTTAGAGTTTGATTTAGAGCTTGATTTAGAGTTTGATTTAGAGTTTGATTTAGAGTTTGATTTAGAGTTTGATTTAGATTTTGATTTACGATTTTGATTTGATTTAAGATTTCGAGTGGAATTAGAGTCCTGAGGTTCAGTTTGAGTGCTAGCATCGCATAGGATTTTGTGATTCGTCTCGTGATTTTGAGGTCGTCGTGTTTGCGGTGCTACGGGTTTAGGAAATGCTTGTCCCCGATGGACTGGATGGAGCTTTTCCTGATAACTAAACCTGGTTGATTTTGATTGAGTTTTTACCATCCTAGTTGGAGGGCCTCGACAGACAGATCCAAGCTCGACTGGTTCGTCATCAGCGGTGAGGTCGGTGTCTGGGCACTGTCTAAGGAGTTCGAAGCGATTCCCGAGGACGTACCCGTTTCCTCGGTCGCCTGTGAGTTTAAATTGTTCACCTTTGCCTGAGATGAGGTGAGTTGAGCTTGTGGCTGGCGCGAATTCAGATTTTGACGGAGGTTATTATTGTATGCGCGCTTGCGACATTCGGATATCAAATGACCTGGTTTTTTGCAATAGTTGCATGTTTTTGTGAGTGCGTTGTTTTCTAGTCGCTGTGGATTGCGAGGCATAGGCATCGAAGGCCTTGGAGCTGCGTTTTTTGGATTAAAAAGGTTGTGTCTGACACTATTCATTTTCCTTATTTTTTCTTCTTGGATGGCAAAACTGCCAGCATCAGTCAGGTCGGTGAACGATTTTACCCGTAACATAGTTCCTATGTCTGAGCTTAAGCCGTTTATGAAAACGTTGAGCGCTGTTTCGTCTGTTGTGGCCAGGCGACCTATTAAAGTGGAGTCTGCGCACTCTGCGTTAAGTTTTTCTATCATCTTGCTTCTACAGAGGTCCACTCTGTGGAAGTAGTCGGTGATCGACTCTTGTGGTTTTTGGAAGAGAGATTGCAGCTCCAGATGGAGATGAGCTAATGTTTTTGTTTGGGAATATTTTTGAATTAAGAAATTTTTTAAGCTTGACCATGATTCAAATTTCCTCGCGTGTATGTCTGACGACCCTGGCCCTGTTATGCGTATCAAGGCATATGTTAAAAGAATCTTTTGTTGAACTGGTGAGGCCAGTTCAAAAGCGGAATCGCATGCCCTTACAAAGAGGTAGACTTCTGACTGTTTTGTTGTATCGAAGCAGGGGATCATGCCCTGCAGTGCGCTTAATGGTATGTCGTTGTTTGTGGCGTTAAATACACTTTGCTTGTTTTCCGACGTCATGTTGTTTCTTAGAGAACTGTTCGAGTTAGGTTTAGATTTGGGGATTTAGTGCTTGGATTTAGCGATTTAGTAAATAGATTTAGGACAAGAGTTTGTTTGAAGTAGGTGATGGGAATGGATGAAGGGAGTGAGCATAAATATGTTCAGCCACTTACCAGAGTAACAGGATAATCTGGATCATCGCGTAGCTTCGGCGAAACTGTTAAAACCCTTCAGGTACCGTTTTAAAACGTTCGTTTCGACTTATTTCGCGACCGCGAGTATCCTACCGGCTGCGCCAAATTGTTAACTGGTAGGTTGCAAAACACTTTTAAAAAAATAAAACTTTATTCGATTTAGAATTTTTACAAAGAGAAAGTGCTAGTTTCGAAGACAGGATTGAACTCAACTTGCTTATCTTAAGTCTACGCTTATATACTAAGGATATGAGAGTAGTAAACAAATCATTAACTAGTGTTGACAAACAAATTAGCTAATATGATGTTGACAAATAAATGTGTGAGAACATTGAGATAAGTCTAGTTATTACTTATCGAAATACATTAGAAGTAAGGATGTGATAAACAGGATAATGAGTTGTTTTGATGATAGATAGGTATTTCTAGGAACTTGTGCCTAAAGGAGTATGTGTTGGGGAACATGGTACATAACACGGTCCGCCCCAGTTTCGCACGGGTATATTCTATCGCCTATGTACATCAGGCACAGATAATGTAGGATTCGAATGGTGAAAGAATTTTTCAAAACGGTCCAGACTACTGGACCGAAATTATTCAGAGCCTATTCAATTCAAACAAACAAACAAATCTTTCGTCTTTATCATATTAATGTAGATAATCGCGGCTCTTTGCTGGCCTAGTTTTCGTTCCTTACTGTTTGTTTCATTTTAGTTGTCATGAAAAACTTGGAGAGCGAGTGAAAAAGAAATAAAAACAAGGTAGAAGGGAAACTTCGGCTCCGAACGGGCTCAAGATCACGATATTAGAAGCACTAAGTATATAACCTAATTAAGACACAAAAATGTGTAATATTATATTGATGAAGCTGTCTCTACATTTCTGTCTAGGATTCGTTTTACCCTTTAGTAACTATTATATTTCACTGGTTTTCATTTTATCAAAATCGCTGCCTCGTACTCGGGACTCAAAACCTGCACGTTTTGCGTGACAGTAGGTATATGATTTATTTATCAACCCGTACCTACTACATGTAGATCTATAGGTATAATCTTTATTGTGGTAAGTAGATCTACAAGGAGATAATGTTCAATTAGTAAGGGCAATGTGCTCGGGACAAGTGCTTGTGTTAAGCGCGCTGCTTGCGCTCGCGCAATGTTCGCTGCCGAAAGGTTAAGTTTGCTCTGATTTTATCTGATTTGGTTGTTTTGATTAAATAGGAATTAACCAAGAATTTCTTGTATGGAAGTTTGGATGAAACGCTCATAATTTGATGATGTGTTTTAAAAGTGGAGACAAGTGATACTAAATTTAATTTGATTCGGTCTTTCATTTGTAAAAGAACTTCAAATGTGGTGAGTCTACTTTTGGAGGTGAATAAATCTCGCGGTCAGCAAGCAATACCCTCCAATAATGTTGCTATTTACTCCCACTTCTGCTCCCAAATCGAAAACAAAACTTATGACGAAATGAAAGATGTACTAACATCACTATTAGATGATATGTACTTATATTAGATATTTTTGTCCATCAGATCAAGCTCACTGGAAAGCCCTGGCTGAAGCCGAGCTAGCCGAAGCACTGATGATAGAACGGAACTTCAACACAGCCAAAAATGTGATTCTCTTCATTGGAGATGGAATGGGGCCCAACACTGTCACGGCTACAAGGATCTACAAGGGAGGGGAGGGGCATAGACTCTCGTTCGAGAAGTTCCCCCATCTTGGAATGCTAAAGGTATAGCTATAGGTAGCCATGATGTTGTCCAGTCGATAACGATATTAACGAAGCACTAAGGTTCGTTAGGCGGCACTTACGTCGATGACTTTTCGACGACCATATAAACCATCATTTATTGTGAATAAACTTTATTTCTGTGGTATCTTCTAATGAATTACTCCGTCCATTAGAGAAAACCGTATGACTTTGTTCTAAACTGCAATAGGCATGAGGTCTCAGGTAGGCGGGCAAGGTACTGTGCGTGTGGTCCATAACTACATAGAGCGCATTTTAAGCGTGTGTCGAAGTTGTCCAAACTTAATTTAAAAAAAATATATAGGATACGATTATAGCACTTAAGTACAATTTAAGTGAATTTAAAAAATATCGCAAACAACACAGACACAGAACAGAAGAATCAAACAGAAAAACCATTACCGAAGTTCCTAACATGAAACATAATAAGTAGGTACTTACATAAAACATAAAATCACACTAACCGATTCAAAACTAAAAATGCAAAGTTCTGATCCAAACTCAATGGCATCAAAATGTATAATAAAATACCGAATGTACTAAAAGACGAAGAAAAAGACAATATCTTTGAAACCGAATTAAAACAATAACTTTTACATAAATTCTATTATAATTTAAACGATTTTTTAACGACAAATTATATTTAAAAAAACACCTACTGATTTAAAACTTTAATTAGGTACTAAACCTTCATAATGTACATTGCTACCTATGAAACATTTTATAAATAGGTACTTACCATTGAGCTGGAATCCTATACATTTTATTGAAACCTACTTATCAACCAAAAACTAAGATAATGAATTATATTTTTCTTCTAAAACCTAACTTAAGATCTTATTAGAAACCTGGTCCACTTCCACTCTCAATGCATTTTGCCACGTGCTACTTGGGTAACATTGTGCCTCATGCATGGCATGACATTACCTTAATACTAACTTGCTCCAACTCTAAAAATAACAACAAACCGGCTAAAGGTTTCTTAGTCGCTTCTTTACTTTAGTCTACGTACCGAAGCGACAGAAATCAAAAGTACCACTTTATTTCCGTGTATTTGAACTTTTTTATGTGTACATTTTTGTATTTATGGAAATAAAGAATTTTTGATTTTGATTTTGACTAAGACCTATACAAATGTACTTACGCAAATGCTTGCAATGAAATAAATGAATATGAATAAACACTTATTTCCAGACATATTCAGCTGATAAAATGGTACCAGACTCCTCCTGTACGGCTACTGCCCTGCTTTGCGGGTCCAAGACCAACCAGGAAGTTCTAGGAGTCGACGCCTCAGTTTCTGTCGGTGATTGTGATGCTTCCTTGAACCCTGCGGCTAGGCTGAGCTCCTTAGCTGCCGAAGCTCTTAAGTCTGGGAAAAGCGCAGGTAAATATAGCAAAGTACTTTTGTAATTTACTCAGACTGTATGATTTTTTTTGGGTTCCGTACCCAAACGATAAAAAACGGGACCCTATTACTAAGACTCCGCTGTCCGTCTGTCCATCTGTCCGTCTGTCACCAGGATGTATCTCATGAACCGTGATAGTTAGGCAGTTGAAATTTACAGATGATGTATTTCTGTTGCCGCTATAACAACAAAGTACTAAAAAACAGAATAAAATATAAATATTTCAGGGGGCTCCCATAAAACAAACGTGATTTTTTTGGTCGTTTTTGCTCGATATTGATAACGGCAACAGGTAGACGCTTGAAATATTCACAGAATATTTAGTTACCTATAAATTCACTTTACAAATAAATAATTAAATTAAAATAAAACAAATATGTAAAAGGGCTCCCATACTACAAACGTGTTTTTTTGCCGTTTTTATAGATAATGGTACGGAACCCTTCGTGCGCGAGTCAGACTCCCAATTGACCGGTTTATTTATTGTTGACTTACTTTAGACGTAACTATTTCTCACATTTAATTCTCCATAGCGCTATCACCAATCCTTCCCTGACTGATTACTCATATTCATTCACCTCGTTATCACCAAATTAAGTAATACATTATTATCATAGATAGCAAGATCCTTTATTTATCTGTGCTGATTTTAATGTCTAGGTTTTGTGCTGCAATTTTTATACATCTCGTGAAGTTCAAACCTGATGCATCTTCGTCCATACAAATAGTTGGTAGACATCTAAAAATAACTATCTATAAGATAGTTTACTGATGGTTTGCCACCCTCCGAGGTTGCCGCACTCAAAATTAATATATAGATACTGTGTGCTACCTCGGTAACTAGGTCATCTAGGCTATGTCAACCCGCAGTGAGGAGCGCAAAATATGTAAGTATCATCGTTTCGTCAGCGATATCGGACACTCCGCTGGTCGCGGCTGACAACATCGTCAATACCTTGCGTTGCCCCCTTCCCCCGGCTCCCCGCGTGTGGAGGGGGAGGAGGGGCAGCGGCGAAACAGCCCTGTGACCTTTACCTGACGCTACGCCTGCACCAGCTCAAAAGCCCTGTCACTCTTAGGTATTCTTCGAGATAATTTGTAAGAGCTGAAACTGTCGTGGTAGATTTCAGACCAGCGAAAATCAACTCTTGTTTTCGAATGATAGTACCTACTTACAAACTGTCCAGTCTTAGATCTGTTTGACGCAGCCACAACGTTGCTCAGGTTAAAGCTGTGGTATACTTCCAAAAAATTAAGACTAGTCGATAAACTGAACTCTTGCCATTAAGTCAGCTTTATTCATTTATCATGAGAGTTCCAGTTATGTACATCATACATCACATTTGAAATTAAATTCAAAGGTTTTGTTACCACAATGCGAGTGACGCACGCGACTCCTGCACCGATCTTCGCACACAGCCCCGACCGGCGTTGGGAGTGTGAATACAGGATGCCCGCTGGCAGCAGCCAGTGTAAGGACATCGCCAGGCAGCTGGTCGAGGACTGGCCTGGGAGGGACCTGCAGGTATGAGTCATCTCAACTAATGTGAATGTAATTAACAAGCAACTAATTTGAAATTTCTGACGTTTCCAAGTCTCCTGTAAGGCCTAAAGGACATTAAGCACTTTGAGTTTTGAGTTTTTATACTGATCATGTAAGTTCTGATTCGTAGCTTTGAAACAATTCATGCTGTGTTATTGACAAAAGTTCGTGGATTGAATTTGTTCATCGTCATCGTAAAATTGGTGCGAAAATGTAGGCACTGCTAGTATTTTAATAATACCTTACTTCTGACTTCTACTTAGTAGAAACGACCCCGCGGCCATCATCAGCGATCCACCATGGCTGGTCTTTATTATGATTATGCTTTGCCCAACACACAAACCACAATTTCCAGGTGATCCTTGGAGGTGGAATGCAGATGTTCGTCTCCAACTCCTCAGGCACCCCCTCCGATCCTCTCGACACTTGGTCTTGTAGGCGGCAGGATGGCCGAAACCTAGTCAATTCTTATATCCAGGATAAAGAAACCCGTGGTTTGAAGTACAACGTTGTCAGGAAAAATCAAGAGTTAAGGAACTTGAATATGGATGACACAGATTATCTTCTTGGTGAGTACGAACTGTAGATCAGCTTGACTAATATTAATTCTAATTAATATCCTCATAAATAAAATCCTGTCATAAATGAAAGCCATATTCCGTTTCTGCAGAAGCGGAATATGGCTTTCATTTATGACATGCTATATCCAAATATAGCTAGGTATACTATCATATAACTGATCATACTTATAATAAGACTACATAAGAAATGAAATAAGCCCCAAAAATTAACGGTTTCGGCGGGAACCGATAATTTTTGGGACTTATTTCCTTTCTTAGAGATACCCAGAGTGCGGGTTAGCACTATAACAAAAAACCTTAAGACTACTTAAGGCTCAATTCAGTTTACAGCAAGACCTGAGTATAATGGTTTGCTGTCGTGAATTAAAAAAAAAATTATGTAGTACAATATAATTAATTACCTATTGCTATAGCATGAACTTGCAGTGTTTCACATATCGTAGTCCCATCTGGCTGGAGGGTGTTTTGTATAGATCCTTGAGTTATTAAACGCAAAAAACGGTCCCAGTCTCAGTTTGTTATGTTTACGCTGTTATGGAGCAAAAGAAAGAGAGAGAGAGTATGGTATGGAGCAGGTTGGTGATATTGTTTATTATGCTCACATGTACATGTATACAGCTTAGATATTAATGTTCGCCTAGGTCAATAGTACCTACATGCACCCTGTAGGGCACTGCAAAAGAATTTATATAAAATGGCAAATACCTAATGTGTAAGTTAATATAATTAAAGGTACATAATTTACAGTTTGTTTGTATATATTATACTAGCAGCGCCTCGCGGTTTCACCCGTGTAGTTCCCGTTCCCGTGAAATTCCGGGATAAAAAGTAGCCTATGTTCTATTCCAGACTATAATCTATCTCTGTGCCAAATTTCATTCAGATCCGTTCAGCCGTTCTGGCGTGATAAAGGAACAAACATCCATCCATCTATCTATCCATCCATCCATCTAAACTTTCACGTTTATAATATTAGTGAGATGATGTCACGGGCGATAGGATTAGAATATAGCATGTCCATTCGTCACCGAATAACGTAGATAGTCTATGTTTCACAACAGGTATATTTGCCAATAGTCATCTACAGTACGAGTTCGAGAGGGACGACGGACCCGAAGGCATGCCGTCGATCGTTGACATGACAGAGGCTGCCATCAAGGTACTGCAGAAGAATAAAGAAGGTTTCTTTCTTATGGTAAGAAAAATATGTTCGTAAGTAACCTAGGACGAAGTCAATATCTTCCCTAAATTATAGTAAAAACAGCCAAGTGTTAACTACTTGCACACCGAAGGTTTTCATATTCTGCTGGCTAGCCATGTGTGCACACTGCGATAGAAAAGAAATGGAGGAACATTGAAAATAATTGAAGCTCTTGAGAGCAGTAAAACTGTACTCGCTGCATAGTTTTGGTACCGTTTTCATGTGAAGGGATCATATCTTGTTGATGCAGAGTAAACAATTTCAACAATGATTGAAATATCAATTCGATCTGATGAACGGTTTTTTTACCACAAAGGCAGACAAGCGTGCGGCCCGCCTGATGGGAACCGGTTACCGCAGCCCATGGGTGCCTGTATCATCAGAGACGTTACACGCGCGCTGCCGCTCATTGTTGCGATCTGTGGTGAAAACATGTGTCCAGTAGTGGACATAATTCGGCTGAGATGATGATGATGAATTTATAAAGGTAGAAGGTGGGAACATAGACATGGCCCACCACCGCGGCCGCGCTCGCACCGCCATCTACGAAGCCTCTGCTTTCGACGACGCAGTGCAGCGGGCCCTGACTCTGACAGACGAGCGCGACACACTCATTGTGGTGACAGCTGATCACACGCACACGCTCTCTATCAACGGGTATCAGGATCGGGGATCTGACTTGTTCGGTGAGATTTATGCAAAGCAAGGAAATACTTTATTACAGTTCTTAACCTTATGAAGAACGCTTTAAATTCTACCATCATCCACCATATTTTCCCACTTGGTGATAACCCCTAGTTATTTATCTATTTTTTTACAAGACAAACAAAAATTATAAATAAATATTTAAATAAATTTGTAAATTAGTCACATAAGTGCACTAAACCTAAGTTAATAAAGTTTATAAAGCTAAGTTTAACAATTGAGGTAGTAATCCTGCTATTAGGCCTGTCCCTTAAAAATAGAATGTGTAAAGGAAAATATAAAAAAAAGTTATTTTTTTCTATTCTCACCTCCATCTTTTTGTATCTTCAAAAAGGACACCCTTTTTGGCGTCTTTGTGATCTTTAATTAGTGGTACACATTATAAGAACAATTCGAACATCATTAGCAGCTGCAGCAAATTCCTCAACTTCTTTCCTCTCAATCCAGGCATAGCTCAAGCGTCGCGTCACGACAACACCAACTACACCACCCTCTCGTACGCGACCGGCGGACCGGGTGCCATGCATTACTACGCCGAGACGGGTGGAAGTGATGGAGTGCAGGTGAGAAAGAAGAAGAAGGTTTTTAAAACCCAAGACCCACCTCACAATAAAAACAAGAACTCCATTGATATGACCTACGATTTTTTTAGATGATCTACCTACCTTATGAAAACTATAAAAAAGCAAACTGTTCTTTCTCTACAGAAACATTGTTGAATATAAATATAAAAAAAACTAGCTTATGCCCGCGGCTCCGCATACATTTTTTGAATAAAAATTAGTCTACATGCTACGATCTGCAGATTGTTCACGGTGTTCTGATAGTTTTCTTTGTATAATAAAACAATATCTATCTAGTATAGTAATTCTGGCGTGGTTTTCGGCCAAATATCTCCACAACAGCTCAAACTTTCGTTGTAAGTAGGGTTGATGTTTACGACCACGCCAAGAGGGGAAATTTTTAAATTTGCGAATACATATTCAGCGTTAGGCCTGAGCGTGACAGTTCAGTTTCGTCACTGACGTCGTCGTCCATAAAAGTGCAGAAGAAAAAAGAGACTAGATAAAAGAGAGAGACGATAAAGCGCGCATGAAGAAGAGTTTGCAGGGAGTTGATGCATAGTGAAGAACCGCTTTACAATTTTCGATTCAAGTATTAATTGCGTAGGTTCTTACAAATAGGTTAAAGTTCAACGTGTACCCCACAAAATTTTTAAAGGTTAGGTTAGGTAATAATTTCAAAAAGTATGAAACTTACAAACATTTCAAAAACTGTTTTGAAGTGTACAAATCAGTATTTTTCATTTGATGTCCATTCGAGTAAGTAGCCTCCCCTTTCGAAAATTTTAATAGTACATTTAAAAAAAAAACTTGTCAGGTACATATTGGAACCTCTGCTTGTTTGCTAGGTGAAGCGACGAGACCCCAGTCTGGAGAATACAACAGACTTCCACTACGAGCAGGTAGCGGGAATCATAACTGATGAAAACACGCACGGAGGAGGGGACGTCACTGTTTATGCTCGAGGTAATACATACCTACTTAACCAATAATTAATGTTACATTTTATTATACAGCAAAGAAAAAAACAAATAATAGACAAATATTTAAATCGTTACATGCGCCCTGAGACCAAAACTTTGCATTGCATGTATTTGCATTGCTTTGCATGTATTTTAAAAATGAAAAAATATGTTGAGTTGTTAAATGTTTTATATAACTTAATAAATCATACTTCCAGGTCCGTTTTCCCACTTGTTCCACTCCATCCACGAGCAACACTACGTGTACCACGCCATCCGCTTCTCTACTACCAGCTCAAACCCTGGAGGTGGTGCTCACCACAGTGTTCCTGGGTTATTTTACCTTACATTGTTGCTTGTTTTAGTGAAACTTTTATGATTTATATGGTTTAGCGATAAAAAAGTTATAAATATGGTGTCTCTGCATTATAAATTTTATTATTCTGAAGTCATCACGTCGTTAACCCCTGAAGAATGTACCAGAATCCTGACAAAGCTTGAAGATCGCCACAGTCAGCGAAATACAGCGAGAACTGTTGGTGTGACTCTTTCTACAGTTCAGCGAGTACTCCAGCGTTTGCATGAAACTAGATCTAACCTTCAAAGATCAGGAACAGGCCAAACAAGGCACACGACGGCGCGGGAGGATCGCTATAAGGTGTCAACAATTTTGAGAAATCGCTTTCTTACGGCTGTTGATGTAAAGAATCATCACTGGAACCTGGAGTTAACAATCTGAGTAGGGATACAGTAAGGCGGTGTCTGGCTGAAACAAATTTAAAGCCATTAAGACCTGCAAATGGCCCGAAACTAGAAAGAAACCACAAAACTCAAAGTTAAGGTAAGGTAAAGAACACGAGAATTGAACTCTGAATGTCTGGTCAAGAGTAATGTTTTCAGAAGAGTCTAGATTCTGTTAATACAAGCACGACAGGAAGAAAAGAGTGTACAGAAGACCGGGAGAGCGCTATTTAGTCTTTATTCCATAAAACTAGGTCAGGTACTTTTGGAAGGATTTTCTAACAGACCCTTTTTCTTTGCGTCCAATTTATTAGGAATATCAGTAATATCTATTACGTGTACACAATGCACAACCTCTTAGTTTGGGTTGGTTTTTCGGCATAGTTTTGAATGGTGGAACATTATTTTTTATTTATTGTTGTATACACTTATGCGATGTTTTGTTTTGAGACAAAACATTCACAAATAATAACCGGTAATAAAAAAATCTTTAAGCAATGGTTTAGTTAGTGTGGTGGTCCCAAAAGATTGTCACAAAAGGATGTCACGAAATGAAACACACAATGTATAGTAGTAGACATATAGGTAAATCAATTTATTCAATAAATTGACAATATCATTCAGAGTGAATTTGTCTTGCGAGAGCAAGTAAGTATTAATAAGAAATATCAAATAAAAACCTTAATTAAAAATGCAATAACATAATTACTTTAATAAAATAGTTATGTACAGTACATGCTTCGCCATTATCTTTCAACAAGATTATGGTTATGAAATAAAAATTCTTACAAAGACACGAGAAACTTAATTAATGTCAAACAATAATAAAAATGAGTTGACAACTAAAAAAAAACTTGTAAAATAGTACTAATGTTGTTGCAAACTTTAAAATCTATTTTGTATACGAGATTTTTTGTAAACATCAGGTTATTTATCCTTAACAACTAGATACGAGATTTCAAATGGCACAACTGTATAGTAAACGCTTATTTGGTGAAGCCGAAAAGATGTTCTTAAAGACAAATTTTTACCAATAAAAACCATCGAAAATTTTAAAATGTACTTACACAAAATTACTGTGCCCTAATCTAAACTGTGTGGACAAAAACGTGCCTTGGAATGATCACTTTTCTCTGTACTTAAAAGTAAGTTAACGGACAGTAAAAGTGCAGTGCACTTGTGTGAAATCCCTTTTTTGACTTAAGCTAGAATACCTCAAGCAACAGTAGCCAAGCCTGACAGAGAACAAGGTACAATTTAAGACAAAACTGATGTCAAAATACATCGCTAACTGGGCTTTTGTTTGTTTACTTAAACCTTATAATAATAAAGTTTATATAAAGCACACATTCATGACAAGTAACGAAAGCCATACAAAAATTAGTACCTTCTGTACTTAGTTGTCTTTCAAAGCAAACAGAGCAGACTCCGGTCAGAGTTTACAAGACCGACGTAATTTTATTAAGCAGAGTCAGTAAATGTTTGTTAGGACCTGACTTTTCAACGCTGTCAATTTCTGCGTAGTTTGAGGCTTGATGTAGCTGTGTCATTGGCCCAGCATTATTAATTTATTTTATTTGAGCTTAAAAAGGCAGTCAAATAACGGCTATGGAAATTGCATAAAAGATGCGACTTTATCGTATAGAAGGATCTAACAATGCTTTGTTTATGCTTAGTCCATAGTAGGAGTTGTGCTTAATTTACTGAAAGCCTTAAATTAAGACTACATTTAAAACACGACCCAGAGAGCAAATTGTCTGAGAAGTCGCCTGCGTGTATGAAATATTGTAGGTGAAGCTTACGACCCATTTTATACTTTGTTTCACTTCATAGAGTTATTTGACTTGTCGAGTTAGGAGTCCGCTTTATTTCCTCGATGATCCCTCGGCCTAGGCAGTGGGAAGTGACTAGACTTGGTGTCTAGGCAGCGCTGTAGATGGCTGGTCCTCGCTCCGGGCTTCTCATGGCAAAGAACTGGCTCCTGATGACCAGGGTGGTGTAGATGTTCCAAACTGAGAGTAAAAAATACATCTTAATGATGATTCAAGGCAATTGCGTATTTTCGTTACCTTTTTTTTCATTAGAACGAAAATATTGTCGTCTTTATTGTTTTGAAAACTTAACATTTATCTTTAGATTTTTGAATTGGTTGAAAATATTTCCAACATCCGGGATCCTAAGTCACGGAGTATCTAAGGATCGCTTCCTTTCGGATTCTACCCAGGAAGGACAAATGCATCATGGCCCTTTGAGCGAACTTAAGTTACGATGCCATATCATTACACTGTACCTATAGTTAGGTTTCAAATTCTATAACTCGGTTTGAGAAAGGACTGTTCGAATCAACTTAAAGATAGAATACTTACGGATATTGAAGATGCTCTGACCGATGGAAGACCTTCCCTCGGCGCTGAAAGCCGATCCTATGAGTCCCAGGATTGAAAGAAGAATGAAGATGCAAGCGTAGATCAGGTATGCCTTCAGATGGCCTGGCTTGTTCTGGAACGTAAACAAATACGAAAATAAAGATCAAGAATTCTTTTCGTACTTGTGAAAAGAGGTGGAATAAAAAAAAATACCTCTGGCCACAAAAAAGAACTTCCAGCCAACGTATTTATTTTTCGCGGGATTTTGCAAACGGTTATTATAACCGGTATTACTCTGTTATTTTGTGCAAAAACTATCAAATAATTGTTGATATTCTGAGTTGACCAATTTGCGTCGAGCAACGGGGATCAAAATAAATTCGATAAGGAATAGTCCTGCTCAATTTGCTCAACTGAATTGAGAAATTGGCATAATCACAGGGAACTAGTGGACTTACCTTATGCAATCCCACGAGGAGAACTATGATGAACGTAAGCATGAACACGACGATCAACAGGAACAGAGCAGAGAACACAATAATCGCGATGCCCGTGACCTGAGCCGAGTTGTCGTCTTTAGGAAAGTTCCCGAAGGTACCATCCTTGTCATCTAACAAAGTGTCCTGTTGTGTGAGCACGGCGCCGCCTATGATTCCCACGATGCCTAACACGGTTAGGATGGAGTAACCAATCTGGGTAGAGAGAAACAGAAGTTTAGAATTATGATTAGCTTGTCTTAAAGAATACGTCGAGTCTTCTCGTCATCCATACCGCAATGCTTGAAAACGAAAGTTTTTAACAAGTGGGTCGTGGCTTAGTTGGTTAGAGCACACCCGTACTGAGGGTGGGGCGCGGGTTCGAGTCCCGCTGAAATCGATTTTTTTTGGGAACTTATTGCACACCTTACTACTTAAACTTATACTTTTTTAAATTTATGAACAGTTCTTATAACGTAAAACGACTGAATAAATGATTTATGGACCTATTTAGCTACAGAGCTCTGTAGCTAAGTAGGTAGATCATCTAAGAGGTGCACCGACCACACACACTGGGTGTCAAATTTCACTTAGTCCATGTGATGCCCAAGTTGTTTTGGATGAGATGGTCAGTTGAGTAGCTCATACACTCATACATAAACGAAAATCTACTTATGTAGACCTTTTTAAGCCAAGTCGAATCTCAAGTTTCACCGACAACAGCCCCGTTGTTCTCACTGTTCTAAGAACGTAAGTGATTATTCGGCGCTATTACAATGGAAGTCCCACATCCGTCCAATATTTATTTATTGAACTGACATATTTATTGTGTGTATGAAAAAGAAAACAAATGCGTGGCGGTACGTGACCTCATTCGTACAGTCGAACGAAACCACATTGTGTTGGTAGAGAGATAAATATAGATCGCTGCTCCCTTTATACTTTGGAGTTAGCTGATGCTGTATGAGAAATTAGTACCTTACTTAAGCTTTGTATTATAGAGTTAACTAGGTACCGAGAATTCTAATCTTGACCGAGGTTACCTATTCGAGCCGTTTGGGGTGGAAACCCTAGGTCCTTGGGGTCCTGGGGCACATGGAATATACAAAAATCTAGCAAAACTCCTAATAGAGTCCACAGGTGATCGGAATGCTGGCTTTTATTTCGGTTAACGAATTAGCATTGCCATTCAACGTGGCAATGCTGCTAGCATTCTGGGCACTTTGCCTTCTGGTGACGGCTTAGATTTTTAGGAAATAGATTTAAGTGTAAATATTAGTTGTAATTATTATTGTATTTTCTTTATCAATGGATTGTAATTAATAATAAATACAAGGTACCTATTTGATTTTATATTTTCTAACAAGAGGGGGTGGATCGCTGTTCGGTGGTAGATCTATTCTGCAAGAGGCGCTGCTGCCCGCCCCCCGGTGTATGTCCCTTAGCCGTCTCTTACGACACCCACGGGAAGTTGAGGTGTTGCAAATTCTAAACCGGTACCACACCACTTCCTCCCCAACCCGCTTGCCTAGCGTGGAGATTATGGGCATTACCCCCATGAGATAAAAGATTATCAGGTCTTATTGGCTTTAGGGGAGGCCGCGTCCATTATGGACCAAAGGAGGTTGAGGTATTTACGCCCTGTTTGAGGGACGCATATCAGTAAATGGTACTTAGATAGTGAGGTTGTCGTTTTATAGCTAAAATCATACTTACAGGTCAATAATTATGTAACAAAATTTGGTACTTACTACCAATAAATTAAAAAAATTACAAACTTATATAATGATCAATTGTCAATGTACTTAATAGAGAGTGGTACAAAAGTAAAATAGCACAATGTGAATGACAGATATACAGATGTAAAAGCACAGTGAATTTTGACGCCAATTGCAAAAATTAAAGCACTTTCTCATTGTGCTACTACTTTCGCGCCACCCTGTATAAAAAAATAATTTCAACCCAGTAAAATAATAATTAATACAATCACACTAATATTATAATTATAAATGCTAAAGTTTGGGTGTATGTTAAGATGTTTGTTACCTCTTCACACCAAACCACGCCTACTGATCGGATCCGGCTAAAATGCTTACAGATACTTCGACTTAGCCTGGAATAAAACATAGGCTACTTTTTATCCCATAAATCAGTTCCCATGGCATAAAAATAAACAACGCGTGCGCAGCCTTGGGAAGTTTTAGTAAATACTAGCAGCGCCTCGCGGTTTCACCCGTGTAGTTCCCGTTCCCGTAAGAATCTGGGATAAAAAGTAGCCTCTGTTCTATTCCAGACTATAATCTATCTCTGTGCGAAATTTCATCCAGATCCGTTCAGCCGTTCTGGCGTGATTGAGTAACAAACATCCATCCATCTATCTATCCATCCATCCATCCAAACTTTGACATTTATAATATTAGTGGGATTTATAATATTAGTGGGATTAATGGAATAATCGAAATAAAATTGTAATGCCATATCACACTTTTTTTCGAGAAAATCCTTGAACTTAACTACGCCTTCTCGATGTGAATGTAAAACTGGATGCGATGATAACATGCTCTGGTTGTCGATTGTAGACATCAGGTCCCACTTGAGGACTGCTTATATGTATCTGTGGTGATGTGTTCCTCTTTTATTTTGAGTACACTTACCAAGGACAGGTAAGCAATGATGAAGCATCCTGTCTTCAGCTCTATGCAGAAGCAGCACTTGTCGAAAACAAACGCGCCCATATTGGCTCTGGAATAAAAAAGACGCATCATTATTGCAAGCTCCAGCTTTTCGTCAAACATTTTTATTGGCTACAATATAACATGGAGAAAATATCAAATTTTATATAATTATATCACGAGAGAATTGGTCTTTTTTAAAAGTTTTTAAAGAGATCTCATTTCATCTCTACCTACTATTCCTTTTTCGTTATAAATGATTCAAACATGGATATAAATATGTAATTTTAGACGTAGATAAATCTAGTAAGTAATCTCTATGCAACCGAGTTGGCTCGATTTTCATTTATATTTGTAGGTATTTATTTAAAACATTACATCAATTCTTATCATCATCATCACCCTATATTAGTCCACTGCTGGACATAGGCCTCCCTTAATGAGCGCCATAGCGCGCTATGGCGCTCTGTCTTCAGCTTGCCGCATCCAGCCAATTATTTACAGGTAAAACCTAATACAATAGAGTAGTCATAGATATAATTATTTAAGTAAATCATATAGCAAATTACTATTATTTTACTTACTATTTTACTATATTAATACAACCAAATACTAATGTCATTAAGGAAAATAAATCAATAAAACAACGAGTACAAAAATAAGTCATAATAATTCCATAACTCATCATTTGATTACTAGCAAAAACTATATTATTAATAATTATTAACCACAAATTTACTTGAGTGTATTGTAGCACAAATTTAATAATAACTCTGTGAACAGTGAAATATTAAAATAGGTATTTGTTTTAATTAGGTAGGTACCTAATTTTCGTAGTTGTCGTAGTTTTTTTTTATACCACCAATGTGGCAAACAGGCGTGCGGCCCATCTCATGGGAAGCGGTTACCGCAGCCTATGGGCGCCTGTAACATCAGGGACCTCACACGCGTGTTGCCGACCCTTTAAATGCCTTAGAAGACCCTTTTTAAAGAACCCCATGTTGTACTCCAGAGAGAAAACACCGGCAGGGAGATCATTCCACAACCTGACTGTTCGCGGGAGGAAATTCCTCATGAATCTAACAGTCTGCGAACTAAATGTCTTTTAGGTATGGGAACGATATCTCTGCCGATGGCGAGCGGTGATAGAAGGGAGCCGCCGGCACCATGTCAAATAATAATGATAACATCAATGATGTTAATGCTTGGTCAGATCGCCCAGTTCCGCACCGACAATAGTATACTATTCATCATCATCATCATATAAGGAACTTTAGTTAGTTTCAGTTAGTTTTATATAAATATTGACATGTATCTGAATAGAATTCTAGTAAGGCTAGGCAAAATAAAAATGTAACAAACGATTTTTAGTATTCGATTTTATAGCGGCAACAGAAATACATCATTTGTACTAATTTCAACTGTCTAACTATCATGGTTCATGAGATACATCCTGGTGACAGACGGACAGACGGACAGCGGAGTCTTAGTAATAGTCCCTTTGTGTACGGAACCATAATGAAGAGAATAAAGTCAATAAGATCTTATTTGAGAAATTATTACTATGAATAAAGCTGTTTATAGTATGAAATTTGACTTGTTTAAGTGCTTGTTCATAAAGTTATAAGTGATAAGAACAAAATTCAATCGTTTTCAATTATCGAAATATGCCCTAAAAGTATTAAACGGGGCGCTTTGTTCCCGAGCCCTGGTTATTATTATTATTACCCAATATCTCTCAATGTAGAGTTGGTACTTACTTATGTAGAGCACCAATGTGGCGCCTTATCTCGTTTAACTGCTTCTGAATAAGTACCTACATAATGATAATAAACTGTCATGTTTAAATTCGAAGAGTAATGTATTGTAGTCTGGTCAGAGAAGCGGAAACGGAAACCGTGATTAGTGTGCCCACTAAATACCGTTTCCGGTGTAAACCCTCGAATAGGTACTCAAGCTTCTCGGGCATGGGATGTGCATATTTTACGAATTTTTTATAAAAAAGTTTACGTTTCAATCATAACAAACTTACAGCTCTCCTTCTGTGGTCATACATTACTGAATATCTCTGTGTCTGAGATGAACCAGGTACTTTTCGTAGAGTACCTAACAGCCGGTTTTTCAAGAGTCTGTTATTTTTGACAATAGTTCAAACTTTTTGTTAACCTCTAGTAGGTTGGGGGACCATAATTGGGTCAACTGTTATTATTCCTTGTGTGTGGAGGAATCAAGACTTGGTTCGTAAAAAATACAAAACCGAGCTTTACGCAGAGGGACTACACTGTTATACAAAGCACTAATATAGCATAAAAAGCACTTATCCTGACTAAGTTTTGTTTAATTATCGCTAACCCAATCATGGTTCCTCCAAACAGAGTTGCATTAGAGGTTAAAAAAAAGTTTAAACTATTGTCAAATTAACAGCCGTTTTAAAAACCGCCTGTTGTCAGTGATCCAATGGATTCCTATGAATTTATTGACAAACCAGCGGTATCAAACTGTCATGTTCTTGCTTGTTGGTATTAGGCAAAATTATGCTAGACCCTCAAGAGTGAAGAATTAGGAGTGCACGTGTGTTTGCGCACACACTTGTGCACTATATTATGTCCTGTGCACCTCATCGAGAATGGTCGCCGTGGTCAAAATTCGGTAATAAAGGCATCATCAGCAAAGACGTTATTAAAAATAAAAAATTACTCCCAACTTTTAATAAAAATAAGGGGGCGCCACTTTCGCTCTCTATAGTCCGTTAATTTAGCTTCATTTAATTAGTGCGGCATTCGATTGGGCGTGTGTGTACCATAGCAGCGTTACCACGCACCAGACAATAAAATAGATTAACGTGGAGCCCACGCCTGGCCTTGAATTCAGCACATTGAATTAATTATTAAGGCCACATAATTAACCTAACCATAAACCGTTTTAGTCATCAGCCATTTTGGGGGTTCTGTTTCCGTACATAGTTTAAATCTTTGAATTACCTACATTGTGACATCATGTTCTTTGTCTACGTATACAAGTAGATAATACAAAAAAAATATTTGCAGCTATAAATATTCAGTATGTACTACCGAAGATGACTTGTAGTGAATAACAATTTTGAGCGCTGTTTAATCATTATTATTACATTATTTTATTTATTACATAATGAGTCTGTCCGTCTGAAGTTCAGACAGACAGACGCGGCGGTGGACCCGTTTTTTATATTATCGTGTTCAGACTCTGAACACGATAATATCCGTAACAGCTGAACGGATTTACGGTTTTCATCAATGAACGGTCTTACTAATCAATACTAATATTACAAATTCGAATGTTACTCTGTCTGTCTGTCTGTTACATTTTCACGCCTAAGCAGCTGAACGGATTTGCATGAAATTTGGCAGGAAGGTAAATAGTATCCCGGGAACGGGCATAAAATACCTGGGATACCTGAAAAGCGCGGGCAGTAGCTAGTAATATTAAATGTGACAGTTTGTGTGAATGTTTGTTACCATGTATCTCCGTAACTACTTAACCAATTTAGATGAAATTTGGTATGTAGATAGTTTAAATTCTAGAATAATACATATAATTTTCAAACATAACCTTTGAGAGGGGCTGTAAAAGGGTACAAGTTTCTATGGAAAATTATTGGTACTTGGTTCAAAATTCGGTTTAAATATATTATAAAGGCCTATGTCCAGCAGTGGACTGATGTAGGCTGATGATGATGATATTATAAAGTACATTAGTAGTGACAATGACATACTGTGTTTCATTATTTACTCAAAGGTTTATTCATAATATATTTTGAGTGACTGTGCGAACCAGGAAATATTTATTTTTAAAAGCAAATTTTCGAAATATATTCGTGTGATAATGTAACCAAAATTGATTAATCTAATATCCCTAGGGAAAAACTAATATATTTCGAAAATTTGCTTTTAAAAATACGTAATTCATTACTAGTGGTTCGCCCTTTAAGGTCCTATATCCACCTGGATTCATTCTTTTAAAAATGATCTAGACTATTCAATTTGAAAAGATCTAGGACCTTTCTATTTGAAAAAAATATGAGTGCTCTGTTATATGAGCGAAGCCGGGGCAGGTTGCTAGTAACTCTTCGATAAGTTGTGTTGTAATTGTATAAAAGGGTATCCGTCGTCCATGCCCGATATGGTCATAGCTGATGAGTAGCCTTGTATGACGAGTAGCCATGGCGGTCACGGCTAAAGAATCGACACCTCCATCTCAGCCTGTAGATGTTGTAAGAGCCGACTAAGGGAATACACCAGAGAAAGGTCAGCAGCAGTCTTTTGTGATTTTAACGACCCCAATACGATCAAAAGTAGATACCAGCCACGCGTGGTTATTATGGCAACCAGTAAAATACAATAGTTATTAGTTATTGCAAGCTGAAGTGGCAGTGGGCTGGCCATATCTCGAAAAGAACCGACAACCGCTGGGGTAAACATGTTCTTGAGTGGTGACCACGGCTCGGCAAACGTAGTGTAGGACGCACTCCGACCAGGTGGGATGATGATTTGCAAAAGACTACTGGCAGATGCTGGATGCGGTAAGCTGAAGACAAGGCGCTATGACGCTCATTAGGGGAGGCCCATGTCCAACAGTGGACTACTATAAGCTGATGATGATGATGAGGTAACTTTGTAAAACCTCATTGGTAGGTAAGTATATATATAATTGTATTCCTTATTATTGTCACCGTGTATAGTATATAAGATTTTTGTTCTGTGCTGTAACCGAGCTTATCAATAAATGCTTCTCTCTCTCTCTCAAGTATGTAGTTTTCAAGGAACATGAGATGAGAATAGCTGACCTGTGATCCCCGATATCACGTGATTGAGGTCTGACTGACTGCCACTTGACTGAATTAACCCGTTGTTGATACACAACGTTCTAAAGAGATCCTTACATACTTACATTATTCAATAATATTTATTAATAAATTCAATAATCACCGGTTATAATTACCTACGTATCTTCTACGAAAACTTTTTAATAATAACCCAAAAATTTTCGATTTCGGCTGGATTCGAACACGCGCCTCACCTTCAGTACAGGTGCGCTCTAACCAACTAAGCAACGAGATCGACACGTGCCTGGTCGAAAATATCTGGGACTTCTTACGACTTAAGCGTCGTATTACCTACGTATCATTATTCCATCGATGTTGAGATTATTATGCTGAAATAATTGAGTTTTCAGAATTTTTTAGAAATGGATAAGACAAATGGAAATGGCGTAGGTAAGTCTTTTCAAATACAAAAAAACCGGCCAAGTGCGAGTTGGACTCGCGCACGAAGGGTTCCGTACCATAACGTTATAAAAACGGCAAAAAAAAACATCTCTCTCAATTATTTATTTTCACAGTGAATATACAACTTAATATTCTGTGAATATTTCAAGCGTCTGCCTGTTGCCGTTTTTAATATCGAGCTAAAACGAGCTAAAAATCACGTTTGTTGTATGGGAGCCGTATTTGTTGTTATAGCGGCAACAGAAATACATCACCTGTGAAAATTTCAACTGTCTAACTAACACAGACGGACAGCGGAGCCTTAGTAATAAGGTCCCGTTTTACCCTTTGGGCACGGAACCCTAAAAATTTGTATAGTCCTACTCAAAACTCAGTGTTTTTCCTTTAGAATTTAGACCGTACAGGACTTTTAGGCAATTCTGAAATATCAAATTACATTATAAAAACGATAACCAAATATTTACGCAATTTAAGCGATCGCCTCTTCCCGCTTGTCATCAAGATATCAAACAAAGCGTCAAACACGATTACATCCACAGATATACGAACCAGCTCGGCTCAAACAATTCGTTACCGATGACGTCATGTGCCATCAAAACACAAGGTCAACATTCGGCGCCAGATAGTCGCTCGCTAGGGGCATCGCGCGAGTGAAAATGTTCTATTTTATTGTTAGGAAAAATATTGGCAAATGAACGAGTAATGGTTTCTAGAACTTGGCAGTAAATTGGTTGGTATTTTGTGGTAATGATGATGACCTATTGGCATTTTTTTGTGAGACCGTGAGACCGCATGGGTCCTTCATGGATTTGATAAACGGTAGTCTTAAATATCTACAAGGTTCTCTTTCAAATTTATCATTTGTTCGTGCTTTAAGGTTTAAAAATCGCACGTTTCTATTTTCCAGACCACTACAACCTGGATCTCTTCGTCACCAGAGTGAATAGGGTATCTTCAAGACAAGAGTGAATAGGGTGATAGTGATATATCGTCGGTCACATCGTCACTTTTCATCAGGATCATCAAATACCCTCATATTTTCAGTAGAAAAGAAGGTATGTAAAGGTAGGTGCATAATATTAAAAGTGTTCCAAATTTGCCACTGTTAATACACGAAATATGTTCAGTTTTATGGTGCGAATGAATAATGGCTTTACTAGACAACGCCCTATACAACCAACGTCACGATAGCCGCACGTTTCGCAAGTTACACACAAAAAACACGGAAATGATGTTTGTTCGCTATTTATATAGACAAAAAATACTTGACTAAAGATGTATTGTGTTTGATAACATACACAAAACTCGACAAAAAGGTCAAACTAGATTAGTTTGTTGGAGACTATTGTTTGATTCGGAGAGTTTTTACGCACTACCTACCTACCACTTTAGTCGCTCAGTACCATGAAGCTGCTAACCGCCATTTGAAGCCGCTAGTGCGTACGGATTTTAAGGGTACTTGTGTATGGGTAACTTATTAATAGATTACTGAGTTGACCTTTTCATTAAGGTTTACGTAAAATAAGTATACATTTCCGGTTTCACAGGTATTTCTTTCGGTAATTGCATGTTATGTCACAAACGAACAATATTTACGTGCTAACGAGAATTAGGTGTGTTTACTTTATTGTTTGTGTAAATATTCGAAACACGAACCATTCGAACCTATGGCTGCTTAAAAAATATATACCAGTTAATAATTTATGAAGACAATTTAGAATAATATTTAAATAGCATCAATTTTGTAGGAAAGTTAAACTTTATTAACAAAGAAAATTACAATTAAATAATAGAATTAAATTAAAACTAGTATTTACGATGCCTTCGGCCGCGTATGATACCAGAGTTTGGTAACCAGTATCATACGAAGAAAAAATGATCGTCATAGGATACCGGTGTCCAATGAAGACGATTTTTTACTTTTCTGATACCTTTCATATTTTTGGTAACCAGTATCAGGTAAGGAATGAAATATTCTGCCTATGAAACCAACTGTGTTAAGCAAGGTTAGTTCCCAACTCAACACTATGGTTGATGAGAACCCTAACTGGTTATGTCATTATCCACTTCTGGTTATATTATTTTCTTCTTTCATCCGAGTGCACAGTCGCCTTAACAGATATATTGGACGTAAAAAACCGTCATTGGCGGCACTTTTGGATATTTTAAGAAAGGAAACCACCTCAATGGATATATATAAGAAAAAAACTAAACTAAGCAGAGAGTTTAAAGAAATTGATGAAGAAATAAATGACGCCATAACTCAGCTAAATGAAAACGAAATTAGTGTTGGACATTGTATCGAAATCATTTCGCCATTTTATTCCAATAGCTTGTAGCTTGTAGGTAATAAACGATTCACAGTTTAACTATTTCCTGGTTTTCTTGTATATTTTAAAAAAAGCGAGGGTTTTACAATAAGCGTAGAGACATAATGCGATCCAATGGCTTTTACTCGGATGAAAGAAGAAAATAATATAACCAGAAGTGGATAATGACATAACCAGTTAGGGTTCTCATCAACCTTATTGTTCTCATCAACCATAGTGTTGAGTTGGGAACTAACCTTGCTTAACACAGTTGGTTTCATAGGCAGAATATTTCATTCCTTACCTGATACTGGTTACCAAAAATATGAAAGGTATCAAATAAGTAAAAAATCGTCTTCATTGGACACCGGTATCCTATGACGATCATTTTTTCTTCGTATGATACTGGTTACCAAACTTTGGTATCATACGCGGCCGAAGGCTTTACGATTGAAACAATTGAGCTAACTACAGGCTGTTGCAAACAATCTACAGGTAGCTCAACTGATCCATATCAATACCAGTCTTGTAGGTAAGGATACATCTTTTTCCATTCTGGAATCCTAGATAAGCTTATATTTTTAACAAACTGTTTTGGTACTACCCTTTTGTAAACAATAAATGAATAAATAATGCTGAAAATCCACACAGAATCATCTAGCCCTAAGTGAGCTAATAGCTGCTATATTTACCTAGATCTCACGTAAATATTATTTTATTTGTAAGGGCTAATATTCTAGTTGTGATAAAAAAATGAAGTCATGTTTCGGTCAATTAAAGTTACATCACCTAATAAAAAGTTCAAAGTTTGCAAAAAAAAAAAAAAAAAATTTAATTAGCCGAGAGGCTTTTCAGTTTTAAAAAGCCGCCAAACTATTGCGCTTGGCTCCTACCCCCAGTTTCCATTAACTAACGTTGCGCCGAATACCCTGTTTATAAAAACAATACATTAACAAGCTCTGCATACTTCAGGGCTAGATGGTGCTGTGTGGATAGTCCACCATTATTTTGATATGTATTTATTAAATTATAAAGAAATAGAAAAAAAGTTACCTTAGACACGTTGTTCATGGCAAAAAATAAATAACTGGAAAATTAGTGTCCCACGCTTTATTTTTTGAATATTTTTGTATTGTATTTGTAATTATTTCAAAACATGGAGTAAGTACGCCATATTGGAAAGTTGGAATGATCTTGGATACAGAATTTAACTACGTACCAACCAATTTTGAGTTGATAAATTTCCTTGTATCAAATCTAAGAATTACGTACTCAAACAAAAATTAAACACCAGTGTTTTATTTTCTTTAGAGAATTAAAACTGTAGTTTTTCAACTTGTTTTTGAATTTAAAAATAATTATAAAATGTATTATTTTTGAGTTGGTCACTAAATATTTCAACAACTTCTGTGATTTGATAATAAATAGGTAATTATTACTTTTTGTTGTTTTCATAATAATAAAACAGCTTGCTATCTTAATTTTACCGAAATATTATTGTTATATAAATAGATTTCAAACTTAACACCCAACTGCATAATTTTCTTATAGTTATTGTAATTGTTTAAAAAAAAAAAACGCAATTCCGGTAGAGACGGGATCTGACAACCCTAATGTTTAATTGTTCCCACTCCTATTCTGTCCCAATTTAACAGGGCTTATGACTTCTC
Organism: Eupithecia exiguata; assembly: GCA_947086465.1. Lineage (NCBI taxonomy): Eukaryota > Metazoa > Arthropoda > Insecta > Lepidoptera > Geometridae > Eupithecia > Eupithecia exiguata. The sequence goes on from OX352240.1 coordinate 1,843,838, forward strand.
TACAACTAGTAGATATCATAATTGTGACATAAATAGATCCAAGGATTTTTTTATTGATATTCAGGTTATGCCTACCTGAATATCAATAAAAAAATTCCTTGTGTGTTCTGGAGTAGGTTATTTTATTATGATTCAAGGAAATATTTGGTTGATAGTCACGTAAGTATAATATTCTGGAGTAGGTTATTTTATTTTAATACGTAACATAACAACAATCAAAAGTAAATGATAATCATAAAAATACCTCGAAGCCCTCAACAAAATTGAAAATTAATTACATCTTAGTTGTTAATATATCTACTTACTAATAATATGCTTTGTAAACTTTTATGTAATAAAAAAATTAAAAGTATTTTATAGCACTAAAATTCCTGTTTTAAGGGACACATCGCAATAAATAACGCATGTAATATTAACGCGCGATAAAAACGCGCCTGTGGAGGCCGCTTTATCATTTAGTTTGCGTCCGTTTGTCTGGCTATGTATAACATTATCATGTTAAATACAGTGGCTGTTAGTTTTTTCACACTATGTTGTCCTTTCAAGTTCAAAGGTTGTGGCAATAATATTTTACGATAATATTTATTTTATACTCATCTCTGTCTCACGAAAACGGTAAATTTTATGCTCCAAAACATTGTCCAAAATAAGTGGAGGTCCTTTTTCCATGAGAGCAAAAATCTATTTTGCTTACTGTTTTTGAGCAGCCAACACACTGTTTGCAAAAAACAGTGGTGAAAATAAATTTCCCTTTTATAACTGCGGTAGAATCGCACCCCTGCTTGTTAAATAAACACAATGCTATCTATAAAAGTCAAGACTTCAAGGTCCAATACAGGAATTGGGTCGCCAAGGGGGCGCTGAGCCGATGACATCAGCCTATGGGTGCGGCCACTTGGGAACACCATGGGCGTTCATTGTACCGCACTATATTATAAAGTAAATCTAGGACTATAACCTCTTTTAAATTGATTATCTGAGCTTTTATTCTTGCGTAACACACATGAAAGAACAAAGAAAACATTTAGAAAATTTAGCAGCAAGCTATGTGAGTCTTGATGTAGGTACAACATAGGTAGATTAGGTAGTTTGGATCAAAGCTTTCCGAAAGCTTCGCTTTTTCAGGTTTTTCTTTGAAATGTAATAAATTCTTTGGTGGTATATTCGCATCTAAAAACAGAAGTACCTACCTACCAGACACGTTACAGTTTTTTTTCTGTTTACATTATAGACAAAATAAGTCGACGATACAAAAAGCGCTAAGCTCATGTGACCTGAAGATGAACTTGAAACATGATAATAAGATAACATTTGTCTTACAAAAAAAAACGTACACAGTAAAACGTTACGTAAATAGCTTTATAGTCATTAGGTAGCTATTATAATTTCTTTCAGTAGGTATAAAGTATAAAAGACCCGAGTTCACCAACAGATCATTTGAAAGTTTTTTTGACGTTTTTGACACAAATTTTCATACATTAAGCGTCATAGTTAACCGATGAATCTGCTGTCTAACTGTCCGATTATCTTTTGGTGAACACAGACCTAAGTAGGTTAATTCCCAGATTTATCGACTGTTTGCTAATCTTTGAAACCTGGTAGGTATTTCTGGAGCTCCATGATGAAAATAGTTTTATCGAGCGAACTGAACCAAAATAATGTATTTTCGGTACTTTAAGATTTTTAGTATTGAGTGTGCTGAGATAATTTTGAAGGTACCTAGCAAATGGTGGCAAATGTTTACTTATTAACAAAGATAATGGTTATCTACTCTTCGCAGTTGATAAAGAAAGTTCAAGATCAGGTGGATTGTTTTACAAAAAATATTTTTCATGATTTAAATTTTATCGAAAATGACTTTTTTGACTGTAGAGTTGGGTACAATAATAGGCATTATAAACTATTTCTTTGCCAATAAACCTGAATCACATTTTCTACAAAAATAATACCTGACTGTGGCACTATAAAAGAAATACAAATAATCGCTTATAGCCACTTGTTGTAGATACCTACTCATTATGCATTCTAAGTCAAATACAAGAGACACGTGTTGTTATTACCGGCCTCCCAGACGCCTCAAACTCACAGTAATATTACCTTTGAAAATAACTAAAGAATTTCAAACTAAACCAACTGGTGTGGCTCTAAAATTAGATAGGCCAGCTCCCGAAAACACGGAACACCTTGAATTTTAAAAACGTTCAGAATGACGCCATCATTCAAGGACAAACCCAAAAAAATCGCGAAAATTGTATAAAACTTTTAAAATCTTGCGGGAAAACTTGTCTTGTCTGTTTAATTGGATAGTAAACTAGTAAATTACAAATAAATTTGAAAATACGCACGTTTTTTTTTTTGTGTAATTTGGATGACAGATGCCCTGGCTCACGAGCGATGTCCACTACTGTAGTCTTCAGACTGGCGTGGCGTTGGGTTTGTGGGCCGCGTCGGCGATGAAACGGGTTTCAAGACGTATGTGTATCCTATTGATGTATTGTGGCAGGAAAATTATAAAATAAGCGACAATAACGGTTGTCGCAAATCTGGACCGATCCACTGCCGCAGAGCACAAAAATTATGACAAAATTTCGCAATTCAAATAGGGCTTTCTCATAATATTTAGATATATTTTATATTCCCGGCCGTTCTGAACGTCAACGTCAACAGACAGCCCGAAGGTTGCTCGTTTGAAACTAGCGGTAAGCCATTGCCAATGCTTGATAAACTCGTATGTATGTGCTAAATAAGTCGCACACCTCGAAAGCATCGCAGCACGACAATGTGCATTCGATATAGGCTTTAACGGCCGATACTACCTCAAATCAACTGTGCCGGATCTCCATGTCTCTAAACTACTGAATATTAACCTTTGAAATGTATATAATATATGTCTAAAGTTCAGGATTTACTCTATCGTTCATATATTTCGAAAACACGATTCTATAAAATTTGCACGATAGAAAAAATCGCACAGTTACATCGAATTTTTTACTAACATTTTAATTTCTCAATAAGTAAGTTAAAATCTTGAGAATAAGCATGGTACCTAATTGAACTTAGTTTAAGAACATTTTATATGTTGTGTTTAAGTTAAGCAACAAGTTTTTTTTAATGAAAAAAAAAATATTTATCCGATTTGGCGCAAAGACATCCTGGCAAGCGCAAAGTAACTCCGGTTTACGCTATTATATACTTTGGAAGTGGTCAAGTTAGGAAGTGGACAAAGTCGTCCTGAGGGTATTTTTCCTTCCCTCCTGGGTTGTGTTTTTAAGTAGGTATATCAAAAGCCATTTACTTTTTCCTTTCATAATCAGTTTGTTAGTTTCAGGTAAGTGAATGATTAATCCCCTGTACCCTAGGCCTCTGGTGGGGCTGCCACCTTTGAGCGATAAGACCACACTCTGTTTTGTTTCAGGTATCTTCCCTGCCTTTCAGAACTGGTTTGAAGGCGCCAGTTACTCGCCTTGTGCCCTGCCCAAACGTCTTCTTCGTGGCAAACCTGATGGCCGGAGACCCCCTGGAAGACCGAAACTGAGATGGCTCGATGGTATCCAGCAAGACTTAAAGGCAATTGGAGTGACCGGCTGGCAGGAAAAAGCCAAGAATAGGATCGGATGGCGAAATTTACTCGACCAGACCAAGGCCCACCCGCGGCTGTAGAGTCAGGATGATGATGATGATGATGATGATATCAAAAGCCAGGTAGAGAAGAAAGGCAGGAAGATAAATTAATAACGATAGTTTATTTCGCTCTTGGGTTTTTTGTTTTTACAGGGAATTTCTAGTAGGAAATTAATTTTGTTTTTGTATAATGTACCTACCAATCTAGTTATTACTTATTATGCTTAGTTTTAACAAGAGTAATAAATAAGTACCTAATAGTCCAGTCATTCGGTTCGAAAATACGACGTTACCTGGAAAGTTTAACACAATGTGCTCTTTCTGAATTTCAGCTTTGCTACATCTTTTGCCGCTCGCGCCGGAGTCGGGAAACGGTATTTTTTTCAACATTATTAAAATGCCGGAAAACTTTGCATTTAATACTACCAAATGACTGGACTATATTAAAATTTATCGAGTTTGCGAGCGATGACGTATCAGTATGTACCTACCAAAATACTAAAAAAACACAGAAAACTTATCGTTTGTACCTCAGTGGTTCCAAATTTGGTGGCTGCGAATTCTTGTTCGTAGGTAGCTATTTATCAAGGAAAATATTTCGTAGAAGCTTACCGCTTATCAAAGGTCAGTGGAATCGCGTTGTAGGTTGATACTTTTCCAATAAATATTCTAGAACTTAGTTGCAAGAAATCGTACCTAATTAAGACATGCTAAAACAAGATAAGTCAAGTGCGTGTGTAACTCGCGCGCTGAAGGTTTCGAACTTATCTCAATCATGTTTACAAATACGTGCTATAAATAGGCACCAGTTAGTTCCGAGATTAGGTACCTAGTACTAGCCAATATTTAAACTCTCTTTAATGTGCACAGCTGCCATGAAGCTAGGAATCCTAAACAAGGTTAAGCGATACTTCACACCAGCGTCTACCAGAAAAACTGTTTTGGAATGTACATTATTAATACCTTTTATTAATATGAATATTTTTTTATATATATTTTTTTATTTATATATATTTATTATTATGTATTATGTTGTATACACCCCTGCCTTTCTTAAATTTTCAAATTTCTTTCCATCCAAAGGTTGCCTGGAAGAAATCGCTGCTAAGCGATAAGGCCGCCCATTGTACGTTACGTATGTTTAATGTTTATATCTGTTTCTTTTAGTTTTATTTTGTGGTGTACAATAAAGAATTTTGTATTGTATTGTATTTATTTGATATCCCACTCAATGTGATCTTCTTCATCGTATTCTTCCTTACTGAAGTTTGTGCCCGCTTTGAAAAGCCTATGTTGAGGAGTTGACCAGCTGCTTCCAGGCCATTCTATCTTCGGCCTCGTGGCCGTCCACTACCACCAGTTTCTCCAGGTTATCTGGGTTTCTTCAGCGATGTAACCAAAGTAGCTCAGGATACGTTGGTAACACATGGCAGAGAGCATGGTTATGCCTCATTTCATTATAGACCCCTTTTAAAAATTCATCAAAATGTGTGCTACATATGAACTTCTCTATATTTCACCTGTAAAATATAGATCGATATCTAAAACGCTACATAAATTTCAGATGGATCGCTCTGCAAACTTCAGAGATAGGGGCGAACGACTTTTTATAAAATATTTCAAAAAGTATGAAAACTAGTTAGGGTTCCGTACCCAAAGGGTAAAATACTCAATACTCAATAAAGTTTATTTCTTTAGGCTTACAAAATAAGCACTTAGACAAGTCAAATTTTATACTATACAGAGTTATTAGTAAATACGTAACACTATTTTTTTAAGAATTTAGACCTGGTGTCTTCACGAACGTATTTGTGATGATGGGCGGGACCTGCAGTTCACGTAGTGTTACTAATTTACCAATAACCCTGTATACAGTTTTAAAAATGGTAATTCAAATAAGAAACAAGGTGTTATTGAATTGAAGTATAAATTATTGAAGTGGAAGAAGTGGAAAAGAAACCACTAGTAAGTGAATTGGCTACATTAAACTAACTAAGCTTATCATTATTTTCCTTATTTTCCTTATTGTCGGTGCGGAACTGGGCGACATCACAGTAAGTCTAACCGCATTCACTGAATACACAATACTCAATAATTTATTGCAAGGCTGTCCAGACAACGGCCCGTGGGCCGCATGCGGCCCGCGGCTTGTTTTCATGCGGCCCGCGACGCATGTTTTAATATGAAAATAGTTTGGGTAATAGAATTCTTGGTCAAAACATTATAATCAATATTTGGTATAATTTATTTATCTTTATTCTTGTAACATTCCATTCGCATCAATAAATCATCATCATTTAAAAACTTAAAAGTCAAGTTATCATTTACCATTATTAAGGGGATTTTGGGGGAATTCCCGGAAAGTATTTTGTTTTTGTAGTGATTATATGTTGGTGGCCGTATTAGTAAAGCTTGTGCTTTCACTAAGTTCTTATCGCCACTTCGTACATAAACCAATTGAATTAAAATTTGTGGTTTCTTGTCTCCAGTGAAGTCAGGCGCTGGACCTGCGCCTGACTTCGCCCCGGTGTCGGTCTATACCGTGTGACACCATCTACCGTGTCCCACGCTGTATAGCCTTAGCGATCACAGCGAAATCATTGACTCTTCCATCACAACACGTAAATGTCGTGGGAGTCGACTAAGGGACTTGTACCAGAAAAAAGGCAACAGCTTCCTTTTATCACCTTTAACACCTCTACTGCGACCAACAATGCGCCTGTCAATTACAGTGATTTTTTCAATACCCTTCTTATGTGGGGAGGCACGTTCACCTGTGGACGTACTTACGGGATAGTGTTATATATATAGGTAGGTTAAAACTCATAATAGAGTCCCCAGGTGATCGGAATGCTGGCTTTTATTTAGGTCAACGAATTAGCATTACCATTCAACGTAGAAATGCTGCCAGCATTCTGGGCACTCTGCCTTCTGGTGACGGATTAGATTTTTAGAAATATTAGTTGAAATTATTTTATTCTGTTATTGTTATTTTCTTTAATATAATAAGTCTGGTAGGATATGATAAGGATAGAATAGTCTTAGGGCGGGAATAGAATCCGCAATTTCTCAGATGGCCTTGCCCCACTACTCCGGTGAAGTCATCTAAATGACTACCTACTATTTTCGTCCTGGTTAATATCGATCACAACATTGTTTTGACCCACTTACATGACGGGTGGTGTTGTTCCACCCTCCAGGGTGAAAAACACGTTATGGTCACAGATTAGGTAATGTTACTTCGGTATAGTCAGTGCGGGATCAAATTTTTGATGGAAATAGTAAAGAAGAATCGTTTTTAATTATTTTTCAATTAATGTAAATATAGATAAAATGTAGAATGCTGGACAAATCATTATATTTTATTAAACATAGGTACTCTATATTTTCTTGCATATCAGTTATTGAAGAACCGCAAAAGATAAATGGTGCTACACCATACATCCAGTGTGTAGTTTTCGATGGAGGCCAGGAGGTAAAAATTAGTTAAGTGACCTTGTTATTCTGCCTTTGTTATGAATACCTAGGTACTACTCGATTGAATAATAACATTTTATCAGAGCGTCCGGTCCGGTCGAACGTCGAAGCGACGTAAATAAAATTTATTGTAATTTTAAGTAAAACCAATCTCAATTTTTAATTATTAGGTACTGAATAATTAATAATAAATAAGGCTGGACAAGTCACACACGTTATCTAGCCCCAAGCTAAGCAGAGCTTGTCTTATGGGTACTAGATAACTGATATACATAATATAATACAATACATAGATAGATATTTTTTTATTATACACAGAAAAAGACCTGAACACCTTGAACAAATGTCTGCAGATCGTACACACATTTATTTTGTCTGGAGGTGGGAATCGAACCCGCAGCCTCTTGCATCGCAGGCAGTCCTTCGCCTACCACGCCACAGCGGTCGTCTTAAATACGTACCTAAGTATATTGAATGTTGTTTCCACCTTTTATCTACACTAATACTCTATAGAGGAAAAATTTGTTTGTTTGAATTGATAGGCTCGGAAAATACGGGACCGATTTAAAATATTCTTTCACCGTTAGAATCCTACTTCATCCCTAATGAACATAGACAATAGAATATGTCGCGGGCAATCCACTCATGCCGGGTACAGACCAAGCGAGCGAGAGCGAGCGAATGCAAACGATTGGGATTTGACAATCGGTACGTTCGTTCCCTAATGCTTTGATGTAGCGACAGCCGGCCGCGCCGGAGCACGGCCGAAGACGAACGAAGGCCCTTGTTTGGACTCGCTTACTTTTGCAATGACGTCCACACTGGTACTTTTGCGTTCGTTCATTAGCCTTCGCTCGCTCTCGCTCGCTTGGTCTGTACCCGGCATCAGCATCATCTAATCTAGCCGAAAGCAGTAAGTTTTCGTATTTTACAATGTTAGCCAATATAAAATAATAATAAATAAAAAATGAAAATCCTTTATTTCGGACTTCACTGATCCATAATTTGATAGTAAGTTCTTGGTATAGTAATATGGTATTACACCCGCGTCTGGAAAGTTTCTCATTCAGATTACATAGTGCTAAATTAACCACAATATTTTTTTTATGTATTCAATCGGTAAGTGTCTTACAAATGCATTTAATTTTTACATTTCCAAGTTGCGCGCGTAATCTGACGCAGTGGACGCCATAATGCTCTGTCGTCGTGGCGTCATCAGTTGGTCGACTACCTTAACAAAATGCGCTGATGTTGCTGATGACAGTTAATACTTTTTAATTTACGTACACAGCCATAATGCGTAATAATATTTCGCCAAAAACCAGATTAAAAAAATTGAAAATTTAGAATTGAATTTAAAAATTTATTTTGTATTTTATGAACTAAAAACTAACAATTTGCGACTTATTTTTGCCTACGCTATCTCACGAATATACATTTAGATTAATTTTCCATTGGTCATTTCACGTATTGGTCATTTTGCGTATTCATGATGCTTTTTTCATTGGTCATTATGCGTATTAGTCAATGTGCGTCTAAACGATTTATATTAGTATGCTAAATTACAACAAATAGACACAAATAAGCAAATGGACAAAGAAATGGTCGTTTTTCAAATTATTTATTTATTTCACGTTTTGAAGTGATTGACAAGATCATGAACACTAAAAATCTGTTATAATACACATAAAAACTGAAGCTAGGTATATTTTATCATCTCAAAACTAAAATAAAACGCTGAAGGTCACATTCAGCCTAAAACAGGTTTTAAAAGGCTCGTCCGCTGCTACCTACGTCGGTATTTACTGCTGCACGGCTTAAATGGTTTGTTTGCAATGTTTTATTCATTCATTTTGGGAACTTCCGCGTAGAATTTGATAACTTAAGTTTCAAATTAATGGAAATTTTAGTATCTACGCGAGATTGAGCAAAGCTTCTTTTTTGGGAACAAATTCTTGGTGTTACGTCTACGAAATGCATTGTGAATATAAATCAATATAATTTTTTGACGATAGTAAATAATTATTTTTTTCTTTATTCATCAAGAGAATTACAATTAAAAAATAGATACAAAATCACGCTCACTACATTTTGAGAACTACATAAAAACAATAGTTTGTACCTGTTTCTATAAGCTATCGATTTTGTATAGAATGCGGGAATTTCTCAGCACGGAGTGGCGTATCCAATTGTGCGATTCGCAAATTTTGTCCAAACTCAGATATGTTGATAACGTAAATTATAATCAAATAATAGATACAAAATGACACTTACTAAACTTTGAGATCTACATAAAAACAGTAGTTTGTACCTTTTTCTATAGGCTATCGATTTTGTATAGAATGCGGGAATTTCTCAGCACGGAGTGGCGTATCCAATTGTGCGATTCGCAAATTTTGTCCAAACTCAGATATGTTGATAACGTAAATTATAATCAAATAATAGATACAAAATCACACTCACTAAACTTTGAGATCTACATAAAAACAACAAATACAAATACAAAATCGATAGCCTATAGAAAAAGGTACAAACTACGTACCTTTTTCTATAGGCTATCGATTTTGTACAGAATGCGGGAATTTCTCAGCACGGAGCGGCGTATCCAATTGTGCGATTCGCAAATTTTGATGTTTTGACCAAACTCGGATTATGTTGATAACGTGATTGGTTTGGAGGGTGTCCGCTAGGTCGTTCACAAAAGCTTATGCAACGCCTACAAAATGCATGTGTTCGTTTTTGCTTCCCAATACCTCGCTGAGCCCACATCTCTCCTTATAATAACTCTAATGTAAAATTGAATATGTTCTCACGACGATTCATTTGGCAAGATTGCTTTATGGCGTTGTCAAATTTCAACAACCATCGTACCTATTTGAGAAGCTTAACTTATAGATATAGAAAATGACTTTATTTTGCAACTTCAGACACACACCTACAAAATACAACAATTATACAGTACACTAGTAAAAACAAGCAATAATAAAATATAGTTGACATAAAAAAAACAAACAATTAAATCTAGGAAGGTGTCTATGTGTGCTGTAACTTCTCGTACCGACTCGTTTATTTATTTAAGGAATAACAAACGATAATATTTCGGCGTTCGATTTGCAACAAATTATTACAGAGGTATTAAACAAAAGCGTATAGTAGGTATCAGTATCACAAACTGTGCGATGGATTTTTGAAACTTCCTTTGTTAAACGGAATAATAATAAGATAAAATAGGTGGCGGCGGCGGCGGGGCGGCGCGGCTCTAGTTTGGGTCGGGTATACGCCTTAAGGCTGTGGTATGGGTCAAACTAGCGCCGCCATACCACAGCCTTAAGGGCCTATGCTACCCTAAATCAACTCCGCCGGACCTCTATATCTTCCAGATTACTAAATATTTATTAATTTTTTCAATATATACATGGTAAAGTAAAACGAAAACACGAATGCGAAACAAAGTCACTATAATACTCACTGTCTGGCATTGAAAAGTCAATAAGAGTCAAGTAGATCTCGAGTTGTCGGGTTCCAAAATAGCACCAACAAGTACAATTTTAGAAGACATCTGAGGCAAAGTCACTGTGCCTCAGATGTGTTCTGAGGCGTCCCGAGTGGTCTCGCGAACACATAAATTACTATTATTATTAGGTGCTTTGTCCCTCCTATGACTGACGGTGAAATCCTATTCTTTCCTATTTCTACAATAGCGTGCCTACCTTTTTAATTATTAAGAATTCATCAAAACAAGTCGCCGAGATAGTGAAAGGGACTAAAGCTTCGCCCATTTTTCGAGGTCTAGAAGTAAAAATATTTTTCCCGAAAATCTCGTAATTTTCCGGGATTGATTTACGATTTCTCGGTTCTTAAATCGTTCAAAAATTTCGGGAATTCCTGGGAAGTTCAGAACCGGGAATTCCCGGGTAATCTAACGCCTACCAGAAGCATCCTGTGCCTACATACCATGAGTTGATAAGCTCATTACCATTAGTCATACAAAAGGAAACAAAGTTTTATTGAATTCATCAGTTTGTTTATTTTTCTAGTATGCCCATATTATTATGCACGCTTATGACTACATTATTAGATAAGACTTTACTAACTTAAAAAAATACAATTACAGAATAGATACAGATAATTAGTAGGTATTAAAAATGAAACAGTTGAGCAAACTGCAGGCAGTTGCAAACAATCTATAGGTTAGGTGGCAAGACGCTGGCTGCCTTGCCCAACTCACCAGTTCACCAGCTCTCAGGTCACGTGGAGTGCCTCAGCACCCTGCGGACCACGTGTCCCGACTCCAAGGAGAGCACATGCATAGGCTCAACGGCTCTACCGTGCCGTTTCACGTGCTAGTGGTTTCTGTTATCTTATCACTTTCTTTGCTTGATTTTTCGTGTAGGTACGTACGTGGAAAAAAAAATCAGTGAAGAGAAAATCAATTGACTCATTATTTGTAACTGGATAATCATTTATAGTTCAAAATTTGACTCCTATGAGCTTATTTGGTAAGCTTAAAGAAGTAATTTGTGACATGACCTGCATTCTTGCGCCTCTTGAGTCTTGAGATCCGCATTCAAATCTGCCGCCGTGAAGCATCACACACAATGGGCTTCCCCAACTTCCATTGGGATCATAATATTCTGCACGCTTATTCATCATCATCATCAGCCTATCGTAGTCCACAGCTGGACATAGGCGTCCCCAAATGAGTGCTATAGCGCTTCCAGTCTCCAGCTTGCCGCATCCAGCATCTGCCAGCAGTCTTTCGCAAATCATCATCCCACCTGGTCGGAGGGCGTTCTACACTACGTTTGCCGAGTCGCGGTCTCCACTCAAGAACACGTTTACTCCAGCGGTTGTCGGTTCTTCTTGAGATATGGCCAGCCCACTGCCACTTCAGCTTGCTAATCCCTTGAGCTATGTCGATAACCTTGGTTCTATGTCGGATGTGCTCGTTGCGAATTTTATCCTTCAGAGAAACTCCGAGCATATCTCTCTCCATATCTCGCTGGGCGACTTTAAACTGGTGGACCAGCCCAATATAATTTAATGATAAATGAATATAATTTTGAGTTAAACACCTAGTTTAGACTAGGTGTAGCCAAGGAAAAGATATGAAGATTTCCGAAATTCTACTTTTGAAAACGCAAGAACGGCTGTATTAATTGTACATTAGTTTACCTACTCTACGCATAAATTCGAGTTAGTCACACTTCGGCTCAGAAACAGTTGAATCACGCGAGCCCAAGTTCGAATAAAGTTAATCGCTATAATTCATTTGTTTGTATTCAATTACTGTATAGTCTAATGTAAGTTCGTACATGTCAAGTGGCCGCGCTATGAATGAAATGATTATTCATAGCATCGCCGCCGTCGTCGGTCTGAATTTTAGACAGCACGTCAAAGATGATAAAAGAATAAACAAAGGCATATTTTGATATTCTGCTACCTAATCGAAAAAAATTGTATTAAGCAACAGCGTTAATAGGGCAAACACCTTCTACATAATAAATATATTTTCATCCCCCCATCTTGGAAAGAGTATTTTTGCTCTTCGATAAAAGAAAAAAATCTGAGTGCAAAAGACGATGTTCGAAATTCAATATACTTTATCCTCTAGCGGATAAAAATGGCTTTTTTTCCTCGCTGAGGTGGGATGAAAAGTTACCTGTCGCACTCGAGAGATTTTTTTTACCTCGTGCCCTTTTGATTCCCTCGCTAAACGCTCAGGATTCCAATTTTTGAATAAAAAATTGAGCACGTAGTTAAAACGCAACTTTGCACTCTGGTATAAGTTATCATCATTATCATCAGCCTCTATCAGTCCACTGCTGGACATAGGCCTCCCCTAATGAGCGCCATAGGAGGTATAAGTTATACCAGAGTGCAAAGCAAATAACTATTAAACCAGTTCTTGAAAAAGATACATAAACTTTTGGTAAAATATTAATCGAATTGAAGACGCGTGTTGATGAAGACGTCATGTATTTATATTAAAAGGTAAATGGTAATCAGATGGAAAAAACACCTTAATTTATGCAATAACAAGTAAAAATGTGTTATGGCACCTGCAGCCACTCACGTCTTAATTATTTAAAATTCGTTGACCACGAAACATTTCACTGCGTTGCTCTATTCAGAAAATAGAGCAGCGTATTGGATCTATTTATTTTCCTATTTTTAAAATACTACATCAGCAGTAGTACGCGTAGTAGTACAATCATTTGTTGATTTTCAGCTGCACATGTCCGTTTCTGAAGACATTGTACCGATCCACGCTCTCTTCTTGGCGGAGGTGGAAGTAATAGCTTCTTATCACCGTCAGGAAGTAGAAGAAGATCACTGTAAAAAACAAACATATAATAAATCGTGCTGGATTTCTTTAACGTGGTTTTTTTACGTGGGGCCACCAATCAAAACTGGCATAAATCCATTATTCGATCATGACATCCCAATGAGAGCCTTGCTCCTTTCCGTTAAAAATCTACGTCTTTTATTGATTTATGCCATATTCGACTGCATATTCAACCCTAGGAAGTTCGGCCCACATGAAATAAAACCGGCCAAGTGCGAGTCGGACTCGCACACGAAGGGTTTCGTATCATTATCTATAAAAACGGAAAAAAAAATCACGTTTGTTGAATGAGAGCCCCCTTAAATATTTATTTTATTCTGTTTTTTAGTATTTGTTGTTATAGCGGCAACAGAAATACATTATCTGTGAAAATTTCAACTGTCTGACTATCACGGTTCATGAGATACAGCCTGGTGACAGACGGACAGCGAAGTCTTTGTAATAGGGTCCCGTTTTTACCCTTTGGGTATGGAACCCTAAAAATCTGCTTTCGTTCCACATTGTGTGCCATATTCGGCCCACATTAGTTCTAAGATAATACGGAAATTTATTTTTTGGGAAACGCCTCTAAATACTACCTACTTAATCGAAAACAATAAAATAAAGAAAAGACCAATACCCATTACATTTGGGTAGTTAGGTACCAGGTGCCTTTTACTAGTATTACACCTGGATACAAATTTTGTAAGCGGATTTTTCAGAAAAATGTTACCTAATCGTTAGACATGATTCGATGAGACTGAAAGTCGAGTATATTGGCCCTTTGATTTGTTATCAATAATCTAACCCAAGCTTCTCTTCTTGCAGAGAGGCTGTGGCTGTGGTTCTACTGTGGCGAAACACCTAACACTATAAAAAGAAAATCTCAAAACACCACAAACCATGAGACGTAAATAGCACGTTTAATGTGGTTTTTATAATTTTAATTCGATGAAACCAAACGTCATACGAAAATTTATTTTTAAAAGTAGTAAATTGCGAAGCCGTTTGCTCCTAAGTAACTAGTAGTTATAGTCCCAACATAAATCAAGTTTATTTTTATTACGTAGATATACACAATTTAACGACTGAGCGACGAGAGTGAGTTTTAGAGGCAAGATGGGCGACCTTCCAGATGTGTTCTCAGTGAATTCTACGTTGTAATCCAATGTGGAATTGTGTTCAATGTGTGTCTCCGACTGCTACCGACCAAACGAACGAACTATTAATGAACAGATGATCAAATTGTCATGAAATTTTTGCGAATATCGTTGATTTTATGATTCGCCTTCTAATTTGATATGTCATCAACCTGGAGGACAGTGGGTCCCTGCTTCCTGAGAGATTTCTTTCTGAGAGAAAATGGCACGAAAATCAACACGAGCGAGCCCTCCTTTCGGGGTGCATTCAGATATGAGCCTCGCCCTACAGTTGATAGTTTTTTCAACCTTACTAAGATTTTATTAATTTTCCTACGCCGACTCTATTCCACGAAAAAAGCTAGGTTGGCGGGAAGGGAACTCAGACTGTCGAATTTACATTACGGGAATCGACTTTCGGCATGCAGTCGTTGTCAGTAGGTATGTTCGAAAAAAATCACGAAACATCTCATAGGGGAGAGCAGTGAATTACCTCGTGTATTAATTTCTACACCACCTTTCATTATTTTTATGTCCGTCAGAAACAACCTACAAGTTTAAGGACAGTGGACTTTTTTATTGCAGTTCTATATTTCCATTACATTATATGTATAGTTAGTAAGATATAAAGAGGCAATACAGAATTAAAAAAAAAACTCAATTTATTCTCACGTGACACGTGATTCTGCGTGGGAGGGGGGAGTCTAAAATCTTACCTATATAGTGTCACCAGGGTGAAGGGGAATGGGCGTAAAATTGACCCCTTAAGACAGGTAGGAGCATCGATAAAACCAAAGATACACAATCCATCTGCATTTCTAAAACAACTGTTTTTTTTACTATTCTTAACCGCCGCTTCACCAAAGTCTAAAGCCTATATCCTTGTCCGGGATTATTATCTAACTCCCAACCGAATTTCTGTTAGATCCATCCAGCTTTTTTATCCTGAAAACGTATCAAACAGACTTAATTACTCTAGGGTAGTCGATGTGAACGATGTCCGTAGTACCTACAAAACTACGTCATCAAAATGGTGCTAACAAAAGACATAAACGCGCAAGTATAGCTACGAATTAGCATCGTTATTGTTGAAACGGCGTCGTTTGTCCAATAGGAACATGATTTGATGGGATTGAAGCTATAAAACGACATTTTCAACATAGTGGACAAATACCCGCCTGAAATAGAATTTGCGGGTACGATTTATCAAACACTTAGTCGTTTGATACCCATGCAAATAATTTTGTTTCGGGTCTGGGTGGTTTTCATGAACCATAGTATTTCGGTATCTTATTCTAGTATTAGGAATATTATTTTCATCATGCCTTACGATGACTTTTGCATAGATTCAAAAACTATAAAAGTTTTCGTTTCTTTTCATACATAGCGTCTTACAGGATACTGAGATCAACTACTTTTCATACCCATTTGTGAGTGATACTGAATCACTGGTTGGGCGCTACAATATGTAGGTGGCGAATGAAACGTAAACGATTTCGGAAGCTTTGCACATTGCACACTCCTTTTAGGTCGCAGGTACGAAGTGAGCAAAGCCACGTTCAGACACTTAGTATATAACTCCTGCAATTACCATGAGAAAGTAGTTCCAACGCCAACGTGGCCCATTGCCAGGCACTGAACAGCTTAGCCATGAGATGAGCGTATCTCATGATCACGATGATGCTGAGGAGGATCCTCAGGATATCAAAGACGAAACCTCCTACGTAGAACATCTGGATCTGGTCTTGGATTTTCTGAAAACAGAGAACAATATTAAATCGGGCACACAGTTCGACAAAAAAAAACTGTTGCAAATGTGAACCATTGTGTCTTTTATTATAGGTTTAGTGTCATGATCCTGCCTACGGCATACGCGTTTTATTTTAATTGCTGTTGTCCACCCAAACTTGACATTTCATAAGTTTAACCATTTTTCCATTTGTTTTTTTATAGATTATAAACTATAAAAAAAACACCACAGCGTAAGGGACGTCCATCAGGATAGACTGTGGTCTAACGAATGTCTATTCACGAAAAAAAAACCCTAGTAAGTAGAAATTTTATGTTAGTTACTTAGTTTGGCGATTACCTTATGAAGACCATGAACTAAAGCCATCGTGATGAGTAGCTCAAACACCATCAGAAGTAGACTCAGGCTGAGGAGCAGCTTAGAGAACTCCAGGTCACCATGCATCAGCACCAGGTTGTGATTTGTGTAGTCCGTCAGCTTGGAGTTTAGTCCGGAGATTTGGATACAGCCGACGATGAAGTGGATGGAGTGGCCAATCTGGAAAACGGGAAGAACATATTTAAGTAGGTATTTTAAACTTGGAATGCCGGGTTGGAGTTTGACCCACCCCAACTGTTCCCGCGGATGTAGGATGAGGCGACTAAGGGATATCCGCCGAGGGCAGGCAGCAGCACCATCTGAAGAACAGTTTTACCACCAAATTGCGATCCCCAACCCATGTGATGATGATGTGATGGGCAGAACCTGCAGTTCACACAGCGTCAGTAAATTACCAATATCCCTATATATGCGTTTGATTAAGCGGTTCACGTGCAGTCTATAAGCTCTACACACATCATCCAATGCCGCTACCACGCATCGAAAAGAATGTGCAAACAAATCGATATGGGCTTTAACTCGAATACGATTTACAGTGACAATACGGCCTCCCATAAGCTTCAAACGAGTGTGTGTGAGTGTTCAATGCCGTCAATATGAAATGCATATAATATAATGTTACGAGTTAAAACTCATATTTGAATGCACGTATTTGTTTTGCGTGGTAGTGTGCGCCTCTGACAAAAAACCTTACTATAACTTTTATAGTAAGGCTTTTTTTGCAATGAGGTAATAGTGCGTAACTTGCACTGGGGTAATTTTGTACGAATATTTATTGTTGTCCCAAAAAATTTTCGACTTCGACGGGACTTAAACCCCGCAACCCTTCCTCAGTACGGATTTTTTTTGTTATTGAATTTTCACCTTTATGATTTTGCGTTATTCTCTACTCGTCCCACTGAATTTGGCCCAAAGTGGGACGAGTCGAGAAACTCAAATTTTATGCTGAAAACGTTCTTGATTCCACCACTTTTTAAAGGTAGGCAGAAGTACAGTCGACCACACACTTTTCATGTTGGTAGTTATGTGTGTGTTGACCGGGAGACATATTTACGTACCAGTAGCAAGTATGCGATGACGAAGCTGCCCGCCCTCAAATCAATGCAGAGACAGCACTTGTTAAAGGTCCCCAACATTTTGGAACTGGAAAGAGAAAATAATGCTAGGTAAGTATTAGGTACATAGTAAAAAAAATATGGCTTTCTTTTTCATGGTAAGGCTCACTGTGTTGTCCGTCTGTTAACCTCTTTTCTTAGAAACGCGTGGAGATATTGAGTTTTAATTAACATCAAATACACAAGTCCGCAACGTCTTGGAGCCTAGCCATGATATAAATCCAACTTCTAACTCAATCAAAAGTGTCAAATTTTTTGTGATTTCCAAAGGAATCACATACACACAAAACGTACATGGTACTTCCCGTTGACCTTGAATCATGAAATTTAGCAATCAGCAAAGACTTGACAAAGACACTAGAGGGTTCTGTATTGCAAATACAGAACCCTCGATGTGTCCGACTCGCACTTGACGTTTTATTTATAAAGAAGTTTATTAAAACATCCGATCCAACTTCACATCTAATAACAAAAAACCCGATGTTGTTGAGATCTGATAATTTAATAACTCTACAATACGATAGGTACTTAGGTACCTCGGATAACGGTGTAGTATGTTTTTACATGGACCAGAGCCCAGGACCAGGTTATGTGAATTTTGATTTTTATCACGAAGGTATAGAGTTTTAAATGAATTGTTTATACAAGCGGTGGGAAGGTTTTCAAGACGTTTTCCTTGAATGATCAAACCGGTTTAAATTTTTGCTTTCTTATAAACTTTCTTTACTGACACGTATGTAACCCTAAACGAATAATTTGAGTCAAAATGGAGGTGCGAGAAAAAAATTACACTACCAAGTTTTTATTAACAAAAAAACGAAAAAAAAAAGACGAAAACGATTTATGTACCTATAAAATTTGACTTGTTTATGTGTTTATTTTGTAAGCCTAAAGAAATAAAGTTATTGAATTTTGAATTTTCGACAATTCAGGGGGTCTTATCGCTCAATCGAGAGCGATCTCTCCGTTAACGTTACTAAGAGTTAGTCAAAACAAAATATTAAAAAAAAACTACTTCTAATTTTACCCATGTAAAAATTGAAATGGTTTTATTTTTATCACAATAACAAACACAAAGGAAAAAGAAAAACATATACTAACACAACTAAACATATACAGACAAATTAGTTACAAAAAAGGGGCAGCGCTAAGCACGTGCCCAGAAGCGATAGGTAAGTATATCGCTAATGCGCTCTGGATTTATGCGACTCCCAGTGTGCAAGCAGCGGCTCCGCTGTGTGTGACACGCGCTTACAACAGAGATAGGGAAAATTATATTTATACAAAATATAGGAAATCTATGACATAATGTAACGTATAAAAACTGCTTGCTTTGCTTGCTGGATGCGGCAAGCTGAAGACAGGACGCGATGGCGCTCATTAGGGGAGGCCTATGTCCAGCAGTGGACTGATGTAGGCTGATGATGATAATGAATGTAACGTATAAATCATAAT
Organism: Eupithecia exiguata; assembly: GCA_947086465.1. NCBI lineage: Eukaryota > Metazoa > Arthropoda > Insecta > Lepidoptera > Geometridae > Eupithecia > Eupithecia exiguata. The sequence continues at coordinate 1,863,101 of OX352240.1, forward strand.
CATAACAACTTTATTGCATAAAGAATGGTTCTATAAAGGTCTTAAGGCTTAAAATTAGTTCAACATAATTCACCGAATTATTCGGCATGCAAAATAGACTCAAGAATATATTTATGTAGATTAAAATTGAGCAAAATACTTATAAAATGAATGGAAATAACATGTTATACAAAAATGAATTTATATAATGTCAATCTCAAGAGTTGAAGAATTCAGATACAGTATAAAATGATTTATCGATAAGCCACTTTTTTTACTTAAAGTCTACAAGGGGCTATTGAATTTTAAAATGTCTCTCATATTGATTTATTTTAAATAAGACTTTTGTAACTAAACTGTGATTTATGAATAAGTACCACCTTATAAAATGAGTATTAATAACAAAAGGAAACTACGAAATCTGATTAAAACTGCTAAATTTACTGACGTAATATATGTTGATTATTTTAAAACTAAAACACTTTTATTACTAACTGTACTCTAAGTCAAGTCAAAGCTGTCATTGGTCGAAACGGGGGGACCTCGATACGCAGGGAATCGAGACCGCGGTAACAAATCATTCAAAAGCTTTGTAAGGTAAATCTCACTAATATTATAAACGTGAAAGTTTAGATGGATGGATGGATGGATAGATAGATGGATGGATGTTTGTTCCTTTATCACGCCGGAACGGCTGAGCGGATCTCAATGAAATTTGGCACAGAGATAGATTATAGTCTGGAATAGGACATAGGCTACTTTTTATCCCGGAATTCCCACGGGAACGGGAACTACGCGGGTGAAACCGCGAAGCGCTGGTAGTCTTTAATATCTTTAGAATAAAACCTTAAGTATAATGTAGACTACTTCGTATATGTGGCGGAAAGAGATCGATGCCTGTGTTTGGTTCTTAATTATATCTGGTTTTATTGTGGTTTTACCCAGAGATTTAACTCTGGGTTTAACCCACCTCTCTCTTCGAGGAAAACGAAACCTGCGCGTGCTCAGCTCAAGATGGCATCAAATCATCGATTATATCGATGCATCAAATAGTAGGTTTCAGATTACCAATGGCATTTAATAAACAGAAACTGATTACACAAACAAATCATGTAATTAAAACCTTATCATATTCACATTATGTTTATTAATTGATTGCACAAGCTCTTATTTTGTTGAACACATAATACAGCATGCTTATTTAAGATGATTTAGGGGATTGTCTGAACTGCAATGACGTCGAGCAAAAATATGGTGTTGAATTTTTCTGATTTTTTCTGTATTTTGTACCTTATTTTGTTGAACACATGATACAGCATGCTTATAATAATAATAATAATAATAATAATATTCTTTTATTCAGACACATGATCCATTTTTAAATAATATTGGCATTAAATAATAATACATTACAAAGTAATTAAATAAAAGTAATTAAATAATTAGTTATTTAATAATTATTTTAGATGATTTAGGGGATTGTCTGAACTGCGATGACGTCGAGCATAAATAAAGTGTTGAATTTTTCTGATTTTTTCTCTATTTTGTATCTTATTTTGTTGAACACATGTTTATCTAGTTTAACTTAAAATCCGTTTAATTCGACAAATGGCGTATATTAAATAAATCCATATTCTCCAGTGGTGTATATCTCGGTGGTGGACAAGGAAGGTTATCCGTCACAAGCATTAATTTACTCAAAAGATAATTCACGTTGGTACAGTTAACTCGATGCTGACGAAGCGTAAACCCTAAAACCCAAACATGCTTACCAATTAAGGCATCAGCAAGCAATCAAAACCTAACTACGTACTTGCAAGTTATTTCCCCGCTCTGCGCTATCTACCTTGTAGGTATAAAACGACCAAGTTAAGAAACACTCTTTTAAAATCAAATGAGGAAAAATGCACACAATAACATTGACACGTTTCATTGTACCTAAATACCTGCGTAGTAAACATTTCGTTCTTTTATCAAATCCATGTCTAAACCTTAGATTTAAAAGAATAACTAGGTAATTACCTAAAACTCAACTTCCTTTAAACAAACTGGTTCTGTGCTTCTGTTATAAATAAAATTGTTTATATACAAACTCACTGTTATTTTGCAATACTCCCCCGTCGCACTACACTGATCACAATGCGCACGCGTCGCAAACTGAACCAAGTTGTCGCCCAGCCACGTATTTAGGGCCAGCAGGTAGTAGGGGCAGGAATCAGGGTCTTAATTCTGGTAAGTAGCATCTTGAATTTGGTATCATACCTTACATTTCAAGATACACTGGAACTAATTTATGTTATAATTGAAGCCTTTCCGTAAAATTTGGGTTAATTAGGTAAGTATAATCGTGGGCAATTATTGTTCACATGACAATATATTTTGTCCTTAAAAACTACTTTTCCATATTAAAATAATCAATAGTAACGCCGAAAAATCCTTATATCGCGTAAGCTGCGGAAATTGATGACAATAGAGCAAAGTGATGTAAGTTGTTACTTTGCGTTACGCATAACGAAGGCACGTTGCAGTAGTTATTGTTGCAAAGTTTGTAGTAGCGCGAAATCACTGAAATTGTTTCGTTTACTACAAATTGAAATGAAACCAAGCTAATTGCAACCAAAGCAATTGCAAATTGAAATTGTTTCGTTTACTACAAATTGAAATGAAGCAAACCAAATTGAGTTAATAATATGCAAATAGAGCAGAAATGCAAAGAAATAATTAATAGGAATAGAATATAATAGATAGAATCATAAATTATGAAATTTATTTAAAGACTAACGAGAAATTCTTAAAGCAGAGAAGTGAAAAAAGTCTGCAATATGAAGATAACTTTGATCGTTTTATGTTCTTGCAATCGAAGTGAAAAGTAGTATTTTCACACAGGCCAAAACCACCTATATGAACTCAGTTTTGTCATACAACCTTGTGTATAATGGGGTGGTTTGGTCCATTGCAAAAAAAAAGTATCGTATTTGTTATGTGTCCTGCCGTGTAATTAATAACTACCTACTCATTTAACATTACCGTATTGTTTTATGTTCTGTTGTTTTATTTATTTTATGTTTCAGGATCTACACCGTTGTCAATAACGTAATCTTTGACAGTGTACAAGTAAATAAAAATGATTGTATATTCTATGCGTTTCGCAGCCCAGGGGCGTACGTCCTTACTCCGCCACTGCCTATCGGAAAGTATGCATCATGACTCGGTTGGCTTGCCAGAAGGGTGAAGTGTGGTGTGGGTTCGGTTACTGTTCAGGTCGGAGGCATATGTGCTTTTCAGGAAATCTGGACTGCTAACTCGTAGTCACACCAGCTTATCACACCAGTGTGACTAACAGGATTTTTTTTTCTTGTTTGTCACACTACTGATTTATCTACACTATTTATCACTTGTCATTCCTAACTAGTGCTGTGTGAAGGTTTTTAAAATAAAATAAAAGACCTTCAAAGTACGTATTAGTGTATATATTTAACGACTTCAAAGAGGAGCTTCTATTTTCTTTTCACGACTGGCTACAACTAACGTAATGTTTCTAGGAAATGTCCCAGTGATATTTCACCATTTGAAAGGTTGTTTGGGCTGGAAAGTATAAACTTATCTTTATCAGTTTGATCGACCCTTCTTTTTTTTTCGGTAGTAATTTCCTTTTCATTGAACAATTGAAGTTTGAGAATTTCTTTTTTTTATTTGTATGTCATTTTGTATTTGGTTTCTGAGCAACATTCGAAAAATAGTAATCAATCATCTTGCTTTACAAAAAATTATGTGTTTAATCTAACAAAAAAATATGTGTTTTATTTTTCGCTTCTTCCACTAGCGGACAAAAAATTTAAGCGAACAAAATCAATAAAAAAATTCTTGTTTGACATTTACAATTTATAAAGTTATAAAATTTGACTTGTCTAAGTGCTTTTTTGTAAGCCTTAACAAATAAAGTTATTGACTTTTAACTTTTTAACTCTAATATTTTTTATCAAAATTCAAAATATAATTTAGTTTTCTTGTACAGCTACGAATAATTAGATCTAATAGAACTCATCTTTTCACTGAAATTCAAAACTAGTTAGGCTTTTCTTCTTACATATGAGGTTTTTAAATTATACTAGTCTCAAAAACTCATTTATTACGAATTCCTAAGATTCTATACATTTTGCTCCACGCGTTTTTTTTTATTCTATGTAAAGGGTCTTTCAACAAGGACGGGTCTTGGTTCAACCCACAGCCCTAAGCTTAGTTCTACTTATAGTCGTGTTTTCAGAAAAAACCTATCTGTGATTTCTTCTTCCGAAGAGAAGATAATAATGTTTGTGACGAAAATACAGTATTGATCAGAATAGCAGACTAGTAGGCGCCACAAGCCTGCCAAAGAATAACGGGAAGAAGGACCATGCAAAAATCTACCCACGCAGTACCTCGCACCTGCAGGACTATTCAGATATTCCGTTTTCGAGTGTTTCTATACGGAATCGGACGCAGATTTGCGCGAAATTCAAATATTTTAGCGGTTTTTAATATTTTCGGCGTTCTGCAAGGAATAAAACTACATAACTAGGTACCTACTAGTTTTCACAAATCGTAGTTATTGTTCATATAAAATTGTCTATGAACCCATTTTCGCATAAAATATGATGAAATGGAGCTTTTTAATAGATAAAAAATCTCTTATATTATTAATTTCTCCAAAAGTCTCCACTCCACTCCAAATCGAAATTTGTTAAAACATGGGTTCATAGAAAATATTTTACGATTTACGGGAAACTACTTTTCCGCCATTTATATTCCTTTTAAAACGCATAAAATATTGAAGTTCGCTACAATATTTGAATTCGTGAACCTGTGTCCGATTTCGTGTCGAAGACTCGGAAACGATGTGTAAGTTTTTCTTTGTATATACCCCTGCATAAGTGCACCTCTGCTTATGGACTGTTCATACATCAACTTGCAAAGTTAAAAACATCATAACATAACACAGTTATCATCAAGACATTATGCTTATTCAAAAGCAAATAGGTTAGAAATAATACAAATAATAATAATAACCTAATGATGAGTTAAAAAAAACGGGATATTCACATAATTTGATTGGTTTTATTAATGATAATTGTTTGTCCTATCATTGACAAGATAAACAATGTATCTGTTAAATTTAGAAAACCTCTTTAAATCCTATCTAAAATACCTAAAATAATAAAATTTTAATTCAAATAGATATAATATGCCTTTACAATGATAAAAAAATGTAGAACTATGCTGAAGTTTTAGAACCACTAATTCCAATTAAGAGCTTTTTTGAAGGTTTCGCTCTGGAGGAAAATGACAAGCACACAATGTCTCATCTGTACCATCATCTTTGGCTCACCCCGGCTCAGTCAGATCCAGCAGTCTCTTGGATAGTTACAAAGGTTCAGTTATTATTTCAAGTTTTGTTGAAAGTTTACAGTTAGTGGTGAAATTATTCTAGTAATACAATTTTAGGTAAGATTACAATTAAAAACCTATACATATGTCCTCTGTTGATACAAGAATAACTTATTTTGCAGATTACATTACCCAGCAGAATTCTGCACCTTAAATATTCGATAATATTCCAATCTAGGATCTACTTTTTAAAAACACTCAGGAATTACCTTTTTCTCTTTACTCTCCCACAATCACTTTTTCAATTAAATTTTTAGATAGTACGATATTAGACAGTAGTCGATGTGTGCCTGAGTGAAGACCGCGGTTCGGAGAACGTAGTGCAGGAGGACCTCCGGCCGGCTCCAGGCAGATGCTGGATGTGGCAAGCTGAAGATAGGGCACTATGGCACTAAATTTACTCTTTTAGGTGCTACTTACTTAAACATTGTCGGTATTTATGTCGGATATGTATCTGAGCATGACTGTACAATTTACGTCACTATTTGCATTTTTCATCATCAAAAATAATAAAATTAAATCAATCCGGCAAATGGGACCGCGGTCCCAATACTTACCGGTCCCAATCGACGGAAGCCTCACCTACCATCCTGTATAGCTGAACACAAACCAATTTTCTAACGAAAGGTAACTTATTTTTAAATTAAATAATTTTCTGAACTTATGACCATTGACAGTGGAGCACGCCAAACCACTGAAACGACTATTTTTTATTACGATTTTCTATAGGCATGCATCGTTCTTTGCATCCATTAACCGGGAGCTTTTCTATTTTTCTAGAAAAATGGGGCTGCCTCAGCTGGACTCATGCTGCTTTGTGTTCGACCTCAAGACTGGAAACATCATCATGGGCTGCTTGAACGCCGTGAGTATTACTAACACTTGGATTTTCTCCTATTGACGCCTGATGTTATTGAAATATTAATCGAGTATGTGTATTGCAACTAGATTCGATAGTCCCACGAACTTCGTTCCAGCAACGAGTGGATATAATATAAACTATAGTGTTTGTAGTATATAAATAGGATATAAAACACTACTGCACTACTTACTAGCATAGCGAAGCGACCCGAAGTTCTTGGTCTCTGATACCAATGAAAGATTACCTCCAGTCCGGCACTAGTTGTCGCTGTCCCATGCCGTTTTTGTCGACGACATGAAGTTCCTGTAGGTCCGAACTATCTCAGAGTTCTAGACTCGACTTAACTTATTATGAATGAAAGCGGGTTAACAACGAACCTAGTTAGTTGTTGGTTGGAAGATGAAAAGTTTCATCCTTTAACGAGGGACATCATCAGGATGAGCGCGTCTCTAGACGAGCTATAGTTTTCATTGAAAAATATACTAAATTCAATAAAATAACAACCTTTGTCGCGTAGCGGGCGAAAGACCTGACGCAGGAGATTGCATGCAGGTGCAATTCTAAGGGTGTTTTCTATCTACTTATAGTAAAAAAACTGTGTTATTTTGACAAAACTGTGTTATTTTGACAACCTCTGTAGCGCCGTGGGCGAAGGTCCGCCTGCGACGCAGGAGGTTGCGGGTGTTCTTTCATAGTTTTCATTAAAAAAAACAGTTATCAGTACCCATAGGTACACAAGCTCTGCTTAGCATGGGGCTAGATAATGCTGTGTACATTGTCCAGCATCACACAGCACTACATTTTTTGAATCCCTTCCAGGTACTCTCCTTCACCCTCCTCGTTATGATGATAGTGGAAGCGGTCATGGTGGACGTGGAAGAGACGCAGTTCAAAGAGCTGGATGACATAGAGATGAAGGCAGGACTGACTGGGCTGTTCGCGATGAGCATTATACTGCTTATCATGTTCTTGGCCAAGTTCTGCTTCGATCTTGCGTTCATCTATGGTGTTGTTTCGGTAAGAGAGCGGTAACATGACGTTATGAGTATAACTTACTTATTTAAACATATAACACGTCCGCAGTATTAAAATGTTAAATTATAACACGTTCACATTATAAAACATGTGAAATGACTATGGCCCTTATTAATAATGGTCTGCTAACTTTAAACAGCTGCTAAGCAGTGTTATTTATATTTCTCACTCTGATTTATGTCAACAGAGGAAGACAGAGTGAGTAATAGCAGTGTGCTAAGTGAGCAGATTATTATGCATATTGAGAATTATGTTTTATACCAATGTATTGTTACTTAATCTGGACGTACCTTAAGAATCTGTACTAATTTTAGGTTTAATTTTTTGCGGCTTGTCATGTCACGTAAAATTTTTAGATAGAAGCTGTTGTCTCCTTCAAAATTGTAGACTTACAAGCCTTACAGTGTACCTTAAATCTATTCAGTCGTTTTGATTTTAAAATTTAATTAGACCTAAATATATTAACTACTAGCAGCGCCTCGCGGTTTCACCCGCGTAGTTCCCGTTCCCGTAGGAATTTCGGGATAAAAAGTAGCCTATGTCCTATTCCAGACTATAATCTATCTCTGTGCCAAATTTTATCCAGATCCGTTTTGCCGTTCTGGCGTGATAAAGGAACAAACATCCATCCATCTATCTATCCATCCATCCATCCATCTAAACTTTCACGTTTATAATATTAGTGAGATTAGTGAGATTAAGTTTGGTATAATAGACTAATAGTATAGTATACCTATTGAACCACGTGTTCTTTTTCCAGGAGCGAGCTGGCATCATCAAGTCATACTTCGTAATGTGGAGTGTTTTCTTCATCCTCTCTCTTTCCATCTTCTTCCTCAATATCCTGAACTTTGACGCGTCCACTGTGTGTACGGAACTCTTTTATATTGGTAAGTCAAAGAAATTCTATCGACCTAATTGTATGGGAATGTTTTCAAGAAATGGGTTTTACGAATCTTTTGGGTCTATCGTACCTACGGAGCTGTTGTCGACCGAAATGCACGAAGGTTCTATCAACCCCAATGAACGGAAGTTCAACAGGAGCCGAATTCCGCTAACCAATGACAATAGTAACGTCGAAGTATCCTCCATAAAGAATCGGTTTCAACCTTGACGCTTTTGACTCGCATCCCTCCAACTGTAGTTTCTTTCATCAAGGTAAAATTACGAAGTAACATTACCTACATTACCTTTGGTAAAATACCAAAATGTGTCATTCTGAGACAAACTATTGTTAGGGTAAAGCGATTAATTTGGTGGAATTCGACCCTGGTAGGTGGAGCAGCACTTGAAACCTGCCGATTTACAGAAAATGTATTTACTTAGTTCAGTTAGTGATACGCTCGTATTTTTTCCAGCCGACGATATAGATCGACTCTCGATGGTCAAATTCACTGAACTAACTACATGGACACAGGCCACTAGTATCTGAGGTCTAGGCCACTAGTAACTAGTCTAGCTGGGGACTCAGGGGATCCTATCTAGGGCCCATTGTAATACTCTAAGGGCTAGGTGATGCCCGTGAACTCATCAGAGCTGAGGACCAAGGGGATCCTATCTAGGGCCCATTCTAATACCCTAAGGGCTACTCTAGGGCTATGCCCGCGAACTCATCAAAGCTGAGGATCAAGGGGATCCTATCTAGGGCCTATCCTAATACTATAAGGGCTAAGTGATGCCTGCGAACTCATCGTTATATATAACACCAGTGGGGTAAAATAAATAATACTTACCTTAGTCAAAATTAAGTTAAAAACATAAAAATGAATCAAACATTTCAATTATACAAAAGTAGAAACATTTATATTTATTACATATTATTATTCAGTGCTAAGTACTTATTATTGAGGTAACTTATTCTAGTAAATGGTGTAACTACATAGTTAAAATATAACTAGAAAAATTATAATTTTTTAATTCTATTTTCAGCATTGAACGTGTACATGATTCTCCTGAGCCACAGTTTCTACAAACAGCTGAACATGCGTGAAGAAGTTTAATTATTTAGATTAATTTAGTTTGATACAATGATTTGTTATTTATTAATAATCTAAAGGAACTCAAGACGTGGTCATAGATTTATTTGTACAAGATGGAATAACAGAATCGTTATTTATCGACCCTAACATGTTGCTAATTAGGTAGGTAGGTATGTTTATAGTAAGACGCTTTAATGATTTAGAAAACGTAAACTCTAACAGAAAACGAACAGACAGATATCTTATTTTTAAAGGTTTTATGATAAAATTCAAAAACTAACCTTAAATTGCGTTTGACAGACCAAATCTCGGTGGCTTGCCAGTCATGCGGGTAACCTGAGGGTTTAAGAACAAATAAACGATATTCTGTAACGATGTACAGCCCAAACCACTGACACTAGAAAGCTAAAATTTTAAGGGCAGTTTCTTTACTTAACAGCCTTCCGTTATGAAGGGACTTTTCTCAATTTCACCCCTAAGAGGGTTAAAAAGGGTTGAAGTTCTGATAACTCATGGTTTTGCTCAGTATTGAAATCGCCGTAACTTTTGAATGCGTGATGTTTTTCACTTGAACTTTACTGCAGGTACCTACCTATGTAGGTACTGAAAATAAGTATAATAATTAAAAGCAGCCGGTGAGAAACGAAACAATTATTATTACTTTTAGCTTGTGGTGCGAAAAATTTGTTGCGAAACAGCGCTACATCAATAAATCCAAACACGTGTCTTAGGACATTCCATAAAAATCCCTAAACACTTATACTTAGGGTTCTTTTTACTTTGACTTTTCAAAGTATGCGTAGTAAGCTTACCCGTTCGCAAAAGCGAACGGATAAGCATGTGTTATTCTTAAATGATAACTTAGATATATGGTTATGGTTATGGTTATGGTGGAAGTACTCCTGTATCCGCATTTGTTCTCCATTTGGTCTATGCGTTGTTTGTGCTAGTATAGCTAACTCCGTCCTGAAGCGCAGAACCTTCCTGGGTTAACTTAGATATACTGGGATATGCCAATTATTTATTATTGAATTATGGGCTGATTAGATTTTACTTAGATCAATTTACATCAAATCACTCTTTCAGAGGTTTCTTCTATCAAAAATTGCAAAAACGAACGAGAATTTTTAATTGATTGATAAGAAACTGACAAATATCCAGACCGCTGCATGCTTTGTTTATCTGTAAAATCATAACCGTACTCACATTTGACCCTGATTGGTAGGTGTATGTAAAAAATGTGAATTTGTTATATTAAGTTTACGACGTAGTTAGTTACTGTTAAGTAAAATTAAACGAGTTTTAAATAGGTAGGTAAAGAATTATATAAACTTAAAATTATTGATGTTTAATCAATGTTAATGTACCTTGTGAAATTTATGAAATCGTATTATGAATTAAATACTTAAAAAATATAACAAACCCTTAAGAATATCAATAATTGTGGTTTTGTATTCAATTAAAAAGTTCAATTTATAATGTGTTAAAAGTGGTGGTCGATTGTTCAAAAAATAAATGTTTCAAAAACTGTATTTTTTTTAATATGCTTAAACAATCTAACTTACAAAAATCAAAATACTTACTATTTTTTACCATTAGGTAAAGATTTTTTAGTTTTTACGGAGTAAGTACCGTACCTATCGCTATTTTAAAACCACGAAGTTTCAGAAGTAGATTTATCCTTTATCGGTAGTTATACGTATACCGTGCTTTGTTTCGGTATAAAGAGCTACGAGTTTACAAAACTAGTGATATCATTTAAATTCTCTGATCTGTCAATGCAATGCAATTGAATTATCTTGAAATATTTTCGTCATTTCACCAAGATCACATTTTAGTGTACAAATGTGTTTTTGATGTGTGTGCTCACGCGCAGTTAAAGTACGGGGGCGACAAATGCGTCGCTACAATTGTCGTAATGCAAATGTATGTCTGGTGTACAGCCTTAATACTTATTATTACGTACATATCTATTCAAATTGCAGTGAAAGAAAATAGTGCGGGTAAGTCATACACGAATGGGGCAAATAGACCAGATAAACCGAGGCAAGATAAGGATCCAAAGGGGTTTGAAGATTTTTGTGTGGAGTAGCTCTAATATTTTTTTTCTATACATAAACACGATTTCTTTTGCTTCAGCTCGGATAAACAGACGTGCCTTGCGCAAATCTCAGGCCTAGGCCACGACATCGGGCGATGCATCTTGCGGCGCGTCTTGCGTCTTGCGACTGGGGTTGTTATGTCACTTTTCCGCAAGTCGCACCGCAACGACTCATGGACACACTCAAACGACGCAGACGCAAGACGCGCGGGCAGGCATGTCGTGGCCTGGAAATCAGTCATCTCAGTAGTTCTCTTCTGCATCCACCAGGATCGCTGCGCTCTCTGATCTTTGACGTTCGTAGAATCCACAGCGAACTTGCATTTGGTCGTATGCTGCATGCACCATTATAGTGCAACAAATGTAGACAACTGAAATAAAAAAGAAAATAGGATAATGCTGGCTCGCATAATAAATATCTACAAAGCCGCTCAGCCACATTAGTGTGGGGATTTCTTATTTTATTTTTGTAGTGTTGTGATCGCATCTTAACCCAGATGCGAAACTGCCACGGACGCGCTGCGGATCTCGAGATGCGGCTTCGCAAATTCGATTCCGCGCGGTAATGTGGGACGGACGTAAAGTAAATAACATTATTTTCTTTCTTTCTTTCTTATAGTTTATCTTCTATAGATTTTGTTCTAATTTGACATAAAGTGCCGCGGCCGCGCAGTTCCGCTGTAGCGTAGTGCGTTTCCGCCTTTAGGGTTATAAAAACGTTGCGCTTTTTCTGTGGCGTCACCGTTTGTGTTTGTCAACTCAAAGTGCGTCTGTTACTTCTATCAAAATAAAATTAAAAACAAAAAAATTATAATAACCATCATGTTTATTGTTTGTGCGTTGTATCAAATAAATTATTTTCTTTATTTATCAAATTTCTTCCGAAAAATATATTCCGCTAAAAGCACAATCAGGACAATATGGTTAACGCTACATCCGTAATGAATTCGTCAAACAATGAAAGTTTTTATAGTACCTATACCAGTTGTTATGGGTACCAGACAATTCGTTCTTAATGATCTTCTGTTTAAATGTTAAAAGTCACTTACTTGAGAGTAGAAAGAGGACCAGAGAAAGGGTCCAACAGGAGTCAAGAAGAAGCAGTAGCGCTCCTGTCAGCAACACAATGGTCAACATAGAGCTGAACATAAAATAGCTCAGTACAAGGCTGGGTGTGTTCTGGAAAAAAAAATCTGTGTTAATATTAAAACACACGCATTTAAAAACACACTTATAAATATGTAAGCTCTCAAATCGGAATAATTTCTAACAAAATTGAATAAAAAAAACCACTTCGACGCGACTTTAACCCGCAAGCAAACCCAGTTCGCGATGTGCCAACAAATTACGCCACGAAAAATGGTCGAAGTCCAAATATTTTTGGGGTAGGTATTATTCAAATCTATATTTATAAAAGAGAAATATCAAAATGTCTCTGGAAATACAGGAGCTGAAACTTTGCATGTTATTTTAAGGACGTAAGCAAAGAAGGGATTTTTGGAAATTCGTGTTGTAAGGTCGTTTCAGCGGGGCAATGCAGCCAGCCGTCTTGGGGAAGCTTCCGACTGGTATTGATATGGATCAGTAGAGCTACCTGTAGATTGTTAGCAACAGTGTGTAGTAAGCTCAATTGTTTCAATTGTTAATACTACACGGAAAAAAAAGATGTCTCAGATTAAGACAATATCCACTTGGTCAAGACAAATGTAGTTTCATATATGGGGAAAACAATATTTTCTTGAATTAAGTAAATAAACGTCTCGGTTTTATTGTCTTCGTATAAGACTTTGGATTTTGAGACGAGACTTACGTAGTTTTGTTTAAAGAATAAACGTTTTCTTATTAATCAAGAATAAATTTGTCTTGACAAACAATTTAAAAATTATAACATTACATTCTTAGATTAAGTTTCTTGTATTCTGGACTGAAGAATTGCTTATTTTGAAACAAGACTCGTTTGTTTTATACTAAAAGAATATAATCTTGGGCGAAACCTATACTGTTTTAAGCTGAAGGCGTAGTTGTTTCGAGACAAGACTCGTGTGTTTTATACCAAAACAATATAATCTTAGGTAAGGCCTCTACTGTTCTTAACTGAAGAATTATGAGTTTCGAGACAAGACTCGTGTGTTTTATACCAAAACGATCTAATCTTAGATGAAGCCTCTACTGTTCTTAACTGAAGGATTGTGAGTTTCCAGACAAGACTCGTGTGTTTTATACCAAAACAATATAATCTTAGGTGAAACCTCTACTGTTCTTAACTGAAGGATTATGAGTTTCGAGACAAGACTCTGTGTTTTATACCAAAACGATATAATCTTAGGTGAAGCCTCTACTGTTCTTAACTGAAGGATTATGAGTTTCGAAACAAGACTCGTGTGTTTTATACCAAAACGATATAATCTTAGGTGAAGCCTGTACTATTCTTAACTGTAGAATTGTGAGTTTCGATACGAGACTCTAGTGTTTTATACCAAAACGATATAATCTTAGGTGAAGCCTCTACTGTTCTTAACTGTAGAATTATGAGTTTCGATACGAGACTCAAGTGTTTTAAACCAAAATGATATAATCTTAGGTGAAGCCTCTACTGTTCTTAACTGTAGAATTATGAGTTTCGATACGAGACTCTAGTGTTTTATATCAAAATGATATAATCTTAGGTGAAGCCTCTACTGTTCTTAACTGTAGAATTATGAGTTTCGATACGAGACTCTAGTGTTTTAAACCAAAATGATATAATCTTAGGTGAAGCCTCTACCATTCTTAACTTAAGAATTATGAGTTTCGATACGAGACTCTAGTGTTTTAAACCAAAACGATGTAATCTTAGGTGAAGCCTCTACCATTCTTAACTTAAGGAGTAATTGTTTTGAGCGAAGACTGGTGTTTCAAACTAAAACTATATAATCTTACGCGAAGCTCACTATTCTCGGTTAAGAAATAGGTAAATATTATAGGTATTTCTTCTATAACATTTACTTATTTCTAAACCGAGTATAGTATGCTTCGCCTAAGATTATACAATTTTAGTACCTACAACCTCTTCGAATGAGATCACCGAAAAAATAATTAATTACGACGTTTCACAGTGTAAAAATAACATTGTTACAGTCCAGGTAATAACATAACTTATATTACTTGTACGATACGAAATTGATACGATAGGTAAAAACACAGTCTTTTCTCAAATGATAAAGGGTCACGTCAATTAAATACAAAACTTTCTTGTACTAATTAGTTTTGTTTATTGTACTGTGGTAGTCTAGCCTAATAAACACAAATCTTAGAATAACACAAATGGAACAAATGTTTAAATTCTTGGGCCGTACCGTGATATCCTTAGCGCGATTCTGTTTAGGCACCGCGTTCAGCGCAACGCGACTGTGAACAGTATCCCGCAACGAAAAGGCGCGTGGTTGCTTGGCGTACAATGCTGCGCCTAAACACAATCGCGTTAAATAGATCACAGTGCGGCCACCTTATCAAAATAATGTGAATAATCCAAAAATCAAAAACACCAAAAAATTACATAATTTTAGAAATTAATAATATCAAAATGATGTCACAATTATACTGAAATCGATAATATCAATGCACAGAAGTATCAAAATATTGTCACAAATCTAAAAATCAATTACTTAAATCAAAAACTATGCCACAAATACAGATATCATCGCATTATAATAAAACGACTAGCACCTTCGGTAGTTTTAATGGTCAACAATATGTCCTGACCATAGACTAGTCGTGAAATAGTCCTATATACATACCATGAAACACACAGTGAAGGCATTTTATCAGAGTTAAAATATATAAAAAGTAAATTAATAGAAAAGTAAATTATTACAAATAGCTTATTCAAAGGAAATCAGACAAAATAATTCGTAAAACAGTTGCGATGCATTTTTCTCAGGAACATTTTTAACTTTTTATATCTACATAAAAAGAACCATTTAAATTCCTAATTAAAGTAGGTGTTGCACAATCACAATCTTCCAAACTAATTAACCTAGTTTGAGCTGTACTTTCCACAACATAAGCCATATAGTGAGAAGAGTAATCAACTGTATCTAGCTCTGTACACAACAATGATACTGTACTGTGATCACTTTCCTTTATGAATAGTTTATCTATTTTGCAAAATAATGGCAAGTGAATATCGTACTTGTACATTATAACATTTTTATCATTATATTTTATTCCATTAATTTCGATATATTCGACGCAAATGTAGTCAGTTTCATTTAATTCACTAGGATAATGGTCAATATTCATTACTTTGCCCCAAGAAATGCAGTCAGTAAAACCGTTTTGTCTAAGTAGTCGGTAACTACTTTTCAGCTGATGCCTCGTTGCGAGTGTCAAAGGTAGGTTTTTTCTACAAGATATTGATTGAGCCACTGCTTTCAATTCTTTGTGCTTCGATTCAAACTTAAATGCGCTGATAAGTATTGGGGGGCCAATTTGTTCTATAACTCTATGGTAATGAAGGAGAAAATGATGTTTTGGTTTTAGAGAGCAGTGGAAAAAAGTTTTCAAGTTCTCTAGATAATTTTCTATCAAATTGGTCAAATAATCAAGAAGCTCTGGAGTGAAAACCTGAGACGTTAGTATTTCTGTTATTTCTAAGAGAGATAAGTAATGTTGCCAGGCTGGGTCATCCATTGAATCTACTAGATCACCTACAATAAACCTAAAGTTTCGAACAAAGCACAGCATTTCCGAAGCTGAAAAAATTAATTGTCCATTTTGTAAATGATGCTTAGTAACCGGCGGTGGGCAATTTTTCTCCGATTTTAAATATGTGAAAAATTTTACTCGTGCATTTAACGTCTTCAGCGAAAAATAATTCCTATCTAGCAGCTTTTGAATAATAACACACATATCATATCTATGTACGCCTTCGCATAGATCGTGCATAACGTCACATGTTAGATTTTTATAGGTATGAAAATTTAACTGATGCCATACACATGTTTCTTTTATACCCAGTTTATCTTGACAATGTTTATTGTAGTCAATCGCTTTTCGAATATTTTCGGGGCGCTCTTTGGTGTCAGTTTTAGTGAGATCTTTGGTTGTTACACAAAATCTACAAAAATAATTAGAAGCAAAACTTTCGTGAAATCCAAGAATAGAGTGCAGGCCAAGGTTGTCACCAGATATATTTGCTAAGTAAAATTTAACAACAGTAGCGTGTCCCTGATTAATTACTGTGATTCCTTCCTCTGCCAAAAACTTTAATTCTGAAATTAATGGACTGAAAATGGCTTCATTCCCGAATGTACTTCTGTCTGCAGTATAGAATATGAGTGTAAGTAAAATATTCTCTAAGCGACTACTGAATTTAGGAGGTGTTGTAGAAATAGACGCATACACAACACCGATTTTTTGGTTGCCAGCATGACTTCCCAAAGGATTCCCTGATTCAAAGTCATCGTAATAAATAGTTAGCGGCAGATTTTTCGCTTCTTTATCAAAACATTTGCTTGCTTCTTGCCAACAACTCCCATTTACCAAATTCCTCAATGTGAGATTGTCTTTACAAACGCCTTTTTCATAATTTAATATTACGTCTAACATATTAGGTACCTCTAAAAACGATTTAAGACTTTTCCGCAATGGAATAATGTAAGAACATCTGTTTTTTAACGTCATTTCAACATTACCATGCACCGACTTAGTGTCTTCAGAAACTCCTACTGTTTTTGGAACTGGTTCAGTAAAGGTATGTAACTTTTTAAAACATTCTATTCTCTTATAATCAGTTCCAAGGTTTTTGAAACAACTTTGAAGAACTGCCAACATTGAGAAACATTCTTCTGATATGTGTTTTATTGTTTCCATTAATATTTTAATGGGTTCCGATGTAAATAAATTTGTCACCAACTGTGTTATAGTTTGAATTACAGTTCTAGGCAAGCTAGATATACTATACAATTTAGACAAAAATGATAAAAGTAATTTATTTAATTCAATTTTAAAATTTATTAACGTAGAACTTTCAGTGGCATGATCATTATTGTGTACAGTTGCATCAAAAATGTTGGAAGCTTCTTCTATATCATCGAATATAACCTCGGTCTCTGTATTACTCTGGTCAATTTTAGTTTCTGGCTGATTAAAAACATTATTTTCATTCTGAACAACATGATTGGCACATACATGTTTTTTCAGAGAAGATTTAGTATCGTAAACTCGATCACAGTTTTGATAAGGACACTTGAAATAATTAGTTATGCTGTGATAGTAATTTAAATGAATAAAATATGTTTTGAAATCTTGGTATTCAATTTTACATATGGAACATAGCATTTTTTTATATTATTAAGTTGAAATTAGCAAGCAGAAATATTGTTGCACAATCAAACCTAGCATTTAGCATCCGAAACTAAATCCAAGATGTAGGGTGGGATCACATCGTATTTAGTGCTTATATCATACACACATTTCTGAATCAGTAAATACAGGTGGTAGCCTGATTTTGGATAAGACACATGGAGTGCGTGATAACATTTAAAAAGTGTGTCAAAGGCCTTATAACTGGATTGAAAAACGTATCTGACCTTATCTATTACCAGATAGAATTTTCCGCTGTTATCTTGGTCGTTGGTGCAATGGATAATGTACGGTTGCACAGTCTTTCGTTTTCCTGATGCTTCAGTAGATATTTCATCGATTTTTTTTTGTATGTCACCGGGTACCTACAAGGTAAAAGCAAATAGTTAATGAAATGGTAAGTACATGAAATAACTATATTAGATCAGACAAACACGGTAGGTATACAAGGTCACAGGGTAAGTCGACCTATTCCTCGAAACGGGTTATACTAGAGGACATTCGCAACAAATTAAGCCCATCTACCTTATGGGTCTCAAGGAATAGGTCGACTTACCCAGTCACCCTGTAAACACACATAACATACATATAACATGTAGTATTTACACTCAAAACAATTACAACTATTATATACACTTACATCTATTGCCTATAAATCTAAGCCATCACCAGAAGGCAGTGTGCCCAGAATGCTGGCAGCATTGCCACGTTGAATGGCAATACTTATTCGTTGACCGAAATAAAAGCCAGCATTCCGATCACATAACATGGTAATTACCTTTACATCGACAATGAAGCTTTCAAGACACTCAGTTGTTGAGAATTTTTGTCGTTTGTTCAGACGTCCTTTTGGAGGCACCAACTGGCAAAGCAGCTTCACTTGTAACGGAAGCTTCTGATCTGTAAAAAATCGAAGGAGTAGGTTTAATTAAGGAATATTGATATTATACGGGGTAATATAAAACGCCCTTTATAAAGTATTTCTGACTCATATCATAATCCAAACAGACATTCCACACTAAAGAGCTTCAATGTTTCTTCACGCCAAAATTACTGAACGGATCGTGCTGAAGTATACAGGTACCTAGTTATAATAAACCAGAATAAAACATTGGCTATTTTTATCGCATAACTCAGTACCCATGGGATAGAAATAACTTTTAACAATGTATGCGAAGCCGCAGGCAGAAACTAGTAAGAAATGTTTGTGACTTTATTTCTAAATAATTATGCAAAAAAACCAACCATCATCAGACAATCCTTCTATGTACTCGACTAAAGCTGCTGCTTCTCTTGTATTTGTTTTTTTTAAGTCCTGTATTTTTGAAATGAATTGATTCCACAGCAGGTAAAACTTACTTGTTTTACCTGGGTGTAAGAAATCGAAGTCCAATTGAATCTGAAAATACATTCACATGTAAATGCAAGGTGAATAAGTAATTAGGAGGAGATAAGTAAGTAGGAAGTACCTAGTGTTATTTACACTGATTAGATTAATCATAAGATTGATCAGAACAATGAGACTAAAACCTTCCTACTGGTCAGACGTAACTCAAAAATTATAAAACACAACTTACAAGAGCTATGCTTAATAATTTTTGAGTTTATTTTATAAATAAATAAATAATGCTGGACAATTCACACAGCATTATCTAGCCCCAAGCTAAGCAGAGCTTGTGTTATGGGTACTAGATAACTGATATACATAATATAATACAATACATAGATAGATATTTTTTATTATACATAGAAAACGACCAGAACACCCTGAACAAATGTCTGCAGATCGTACACACATTTGTCCCGAGGCGGGAATCGAACCCGCAACCTCCTGCGTCGCAGGCAGACCTTCGCCCACCGCGCCACATCGGTCGTCAAAGCCAATATTCAATATCCCTTATATTTTCAACACGCGTATGATAGCTTAGATAGGGGAGGCCTATGTCCAGCAGTGGACTAATATAGGCTGATGATGACGATAGATAGCTTACCAGCACATCGCTCCTCACGTCATTTAATATGGGCCAATTTTCAATGAAAGCCCCCACAGTATTGTATTCCACTTGGCGTAGTTCATAGGTAGATTTCCACTTCCTAATGACATCCTCCCATGGTTCTGTATTGGTTTTAAGCCAAACTACGTCGTCTTTGTGCAGTTCTAAAATAAGGTCAAAGTATGGTAAGTAATGGTAAGTTATACTTAACTTTTACATAATATACCTACATACTTAATTTATATAATAAAACTACACTATGGTTTCGCAAGAGAGCATTTTACAGGCTCTTAATGAAACTACTTACTTTTACTATTCAACTCTTATCTACACCTAAATTTTTTTTTTTTTCTTTAAAAATAAAAAAATAAAAATATGTATTAATATACCTTACAATAATATACATACATATATACCTAATTAAAGCAAAAATATACTGACTGGAAACTATCTACCGCTAACTACAGACTAATTACATACAATTAAATGAATGCCATAGAATAGTTCTACATTTTCGTTGAAGGCAAGTTTACACCTTGCATAGGCTTTCTCGCTCTCACACTATACCACCAAAATTGCGCTTATTACCCGACTACCTAATGCAAATAATCCCATCAAATTGGTTCAGCCGTGAAAATGGAGCAAAGTCAGTTAGAAATTAGGTAGTAGGTACTCTGATGATTAACAGTGCTAACAAAATTAAAATTACCTGAAAATATCTATAGTCAATATGGACATTGTTACTAGAAAACATTTTTCAAAGGGATACACAATTTTTTGAATCTATAAAAAGTGCAAAGGTGTCACCGAGAAAGCCTATGCAAGAGGTAACCCATGTAGATGCCCTAAAGATACACAAGAAACTTATTAACTGAGAGTAAACCTTGTAATTCTTTGAGATTCTTATTTTTTTTTTGTTTCAGTTGCTCATTATTTTCTTTTTCAAGTGAAGGTTTTCTTTTGCGTTCCCCAGATTTAAAAAGGGTATTGCGGATCTTGTCCACCAGTTTGCCCCTTGCAAACCCTGGTTTGCCAGAGATTGAGTCTCTTTTTTTTATGGGGGGGACAAAATAGGTTCCAGCATTTTCAGATGGAAAAAGAGCTATAATTTTA
Organism: Eupithecia exiguata; assembly: GCA_947086465.1. NCBI lineage: Eukaryota > Metazoa > Arthropoda > Insecta > Lepidoptera > Geometridae > Eupithecia > Eupithecia exiguata. The sequence goes on from OX352240.1 coordinate 1,883,933, forward strand.
GAAGTCAATATGTTGTACTCTTGATAATTGATGCGGCTGGAAAACAAAAGCATGTTTTTAGGAAACCAAAAACACTTCACATGGATGGATGGATATGATGAGTGGTGAAAAATTGCTCCTACTATTGGAGTTAGCTATAAAAGCATAAAACCGATGATTACAATGTTTTGGTACACCTAAGAAAATTTTCTACAAAATAAAAAAATATGCAATTACAAAACTTCAAAAAATGGTCCACAGTTGGTGGAGATATGCCCTTACATAATAATAATAATAAGTCATCGAGAGCATGAGAAGCTATTTTAGTGTAGGGTTCCATAGTTCCGTTAGTATAAAGCCGATATTTATTATTAATTTAATAAATTAATGTGAGATGTGAGAAAATGGATTCTTTGTACTTAAGGCGCATACCCGACCCAAACTAACGCCGCCGCCACCTACTTTTATCCGTTTAACAAAGAAAATTTCAAAAATCCAGTTTGTGATACCCATTATAACCTTTTTTTTACTGCCTCTGTAATAATTTTATTATATTTAGTATAGGCAGTGAATCGAAAATAGGTTTTGGTGGCCACCAAGGCCAACTTCGATTCACTGCCTTAACTAAATAGAATAAAACTATTAAAAAGGCATTATACAAAAGGTGGCGGCGCTAGTTTGTGTCGGGTATGTGCATTTAATATATGAAACATTGTTAGAAAAATGTGAACACAAATAAAACTGGCCAAGTGCGAGTCAGACAAAGGGTTCCGTACCATTCTCTATAAAAACGGCAAAAAAATCACGTCTGTTGTATGGGAGCCCCCTTAAATATTTTATTCGGTTATAGCGGCAACAGAAATACATCATCTGTGAAAATTTCAACTGTCTAACTGTCACGGTTCATGAGATACAGCCTGGTGACAGACGGACAGAGGAGTCTTAGTAATAGGGTCCCGTTTTAACCTTTGGGTACGGAACCCTAAAAATGAAGCACTTTTAAAGGACCACCCAATCATCAGCTTAAATTGTACATATTAAAAAATAACATCAGTTTATAACCAGAAAAGTTCTGCCTAACATAGGCACTTAATCAAAATTATTTATATTTTGATGGAATGAGGAATGAAGTAGATCAGTTCTGGAAATAGGACCTAGGCCATTTTTTTTAACGCGTACCACGCGAGCGAATCCGCGGGCGGCAACTTATCTAATACATTATTTTATTAGATGTTAGTCAACAAATGAGATACTTACTGATTTACAATCCTTGTGAATAAGCGTCTGCAGATAATATCTGTGAGGGCGTTTCGGTGCCTGTCTGCCAGCTGTTTGTGAGTGTCATAATAAGTGATAATATTATTTCCCGATGGCGAAGTTGTAAGCAAGGTTTTCAAGTCAAAATCAGGAAAGGATGGGCGACAGCCAATCATCTCCAGCAAGATAGTATCTTCTAAATCGGATTGCAGCTCGTTCAAACATATGTTTTCTGCTTCCGTGTTATTGAGGGACCCAGCTTCTGAATGTACTGTTGATGTTTTATTCTGAAAAAAAAATTGTTCCCAATATAAATTAAAAACTAAGTGCATGTAGGCCAGGTGACAAGTCCAAATGTCAGGCTGCCCGAAGGTCTCTGACATGGCCTGAGACTATGACAAGCAGCCTGGACCTACGATTTAACATGTCATCATTAGCTTATTTACATTATGACAGTGCGTTCGACCAACCTCTGCAGTTAAATATTCTTCAATTTTGTGTTTAAGATGGATGCGAGTCGATATTTTAGGACAAAGCTCCTTTAGTAAATTGTCATCCAAATCCTTGAAGTGACTTATAGCAACACCATTCTCTGAAATTAATTATGTTCAAATTAGAAGTGACATAGAGAAGGGGGGTAATGCATGCATGATCATCATCATCATCCTATATTAGTCCACTGCTGGACATAGGCCTCCCCTAATGAGCGCCAATGCATGCATGCATGTAATATATATATATATGGTATAAAAAGAAAATTTACTTCAGGACTACATACATTTTGTGGGCTGTATGAATAATATATTGAGGTTTTCCTAATTTCAAAATGAATGAAATTAGGCAGGTACATAATCAGTAAGCCCGTAAACTTGAAACTAACCCAAGCCCTGATTATTCATGATTTTATGAATGACGGTACCAGATCAGAGCCGACCTGTATAAAATAAATTTGCTCTATGCCTATAACTAGATGATTATTTATTTACAGCAACTTACCTACAAAATTGTTGATTATTTCACTTCCAAGTCCCCAACTTTTTAGCAATCCAGTTGCATCCATAACTGCGTCTTCCGCCATTTTAATGACGAGCGAGACCACAAAAATTCGGAATGAAATCACCCACAACCCCCACAAACAAACAACTGTTGCACTTTCTTTTCTGAAAGTGCAACAGGTTCTTTGACTGCTAACCACACCAAACAAAGTGATTAAAACCACGACACCAAACACACACAACACAACGTCCATTGCCTAGGGTAGCTTCACTCATAGTGCGGTGCGTTGCGTACTGCCAGTACTGCGTAGACGCCGCGCCAGTGTTGCCCGATCTAGAATACGAAAAGCGATAGCATAGCGGTAGGTAGAATACATTTATGGAGCTTTTTTCTCATTCACAAATCACAACAAGCCTTAGCCTATTGTGATTTTTTAAGAACGTAATGTCTTGTCGAGTACAGCCCAAAGAAAAAATTTGATAGCAGAACTAAATGGCCAACTGTGATTTTTTAATCCCATATTCGTAATTCCCGCCCAGATTTAAAATTACGAGCCAGTGTTTTTTTGGAACGAATTTCCTTATCGCGCGTTGCGAAAGGGAGCTAGACCGAAAAAATTCTCACGAAAATTCGTTGCGACCCCACAAAAATCCTAAGTCTATGGTAAATGGTAACGACACTTACGTTTTGCTATTGTTGTCCCTTGACACCTCTCAATTTTTTTTTACTTTTATTATTTATTTAGTGTTATTTATTTTAATGTCACTAGGTACTGTCTAAGAAGAGATTTGACATTGACAACTAAGTGAAAATTCTTTTTTTTCGTCAAAGATGTCACGATAGAGAGGTTCACGCGTGCGTCATGAGTAAATATCTAATTATCTTTAGAATCAACTGCCATCTAGTTATATTTATTTACGATTTTGTGAGATAAAATGCTACATTTTATTGATTTGTACTTATTTGTACTCAAACTCAATGTAATTCATACTAGATATTTCAATAAATGTAATAAATAAATATTATTCGATAAATGATATCAGGGATTTTTAAAGAACAATCGCACTTGCCTACGTTTATGTGATTTTAATATGACACGAAGCCGCTATAGCTAATTATTTGTGTTTGAGCCTTGCAAGACGTTGACAATTCAGATTTAGAAGATTTTATACCTAGATACGTTTATGTGATTTTAATATGACACGAAGCCGCTATAGCTAATTATTTGTGTTTGAGCCTTGCAAGACGTTGACAATTCAGATTTAGAAGATTTTATACCTAGAGACGAAGATTACGACAACGATGATCCGTTATTTATTATGTAGTAGGTAGTAGGTCAATCTTCGGTTCTGCGCCGTTGTCGCTGCTTGAATTTGACTAAAGATGAACTTTATATTTATAAAGGCATCACATTCATTATGTCAAGTTTAATTTTAAATTAATTATCCTTGCATAAAAATGTACTGGGAGAATAGGTGGAGAAATTGCCTACCATATGTCACGAAATCGGTTCACGCAACTAAGGCATTCCATAAAAATTATATACGACGATGGTATAAGTAGGTACCTACCCTAATTCGAACGTGAAAAGGATAAATTATAGAAGGTTCGGCCACTAATAGAGCAGATACGAAAAGAATGTGTGAGACAAAAGAAGAACAAAAGCCTGTCCCTGTCGCCCAATGTCCTTTTAAAAGAACAAAATATTGGTGATTTATTTTCCGCGTAGGTCACATACCTACATCTATTATACATATTCCCCAAAAAAAAAATCTATTTATTTTGTCAAATCCCACTCGTTTGCATTAGCTCGTTTAGTCTGATCAGGATCACCCACGTTCACACTGGCACAGGTTCTCTTCTCTTGCTCGAAGTAAACAAACTTGCAAATCCACCATAACATTACAACATAACGACTATTAACAACTAGCAGCGCCTTGTGGTTTCACCCGCGTAGTTCCCGTTCCCATGGGAATTCCGGGATAAAAAGTAGCCTATGTTCTATTCCAGACAATAATCTATCTCTGTGCCAAATTTCATCCAGATCCGTTCAGCCGTTCTGGCGTGTTAAAGGAACAAACATCCATCCATCTAAATTTATAATATTAGTGAGATGAGATTTTGCCAACGCTGTGTTCAGTAATGATCGTCGAATCTTAGTTAGTATTTTTTTAGTTATCTTTTTTTCTGTTGCAGTTTTATTTTTTTACTACAAGCAACATCGCGAAACACTCAAGACATACTTACTTGGGCCAAGAATATTTCACTACACGGTATTCTTGCTCAAGCTTGTTTCATTTCAAGAAAATCCTTAGTTATCAATTAAAATAACGGTATTCATAAAATGTAATTGACCTATTCTAAAAATCAAGAAGCAAAAATGTTGATAGGTACCTACTAAGAATTTAATTTGTTATGATGAAAATAATCGAAATATTTTGAAATAAGTAGGTAACTTGACTTTTTGCAATCCTTACTAATACCTACTATAAACTAGCTTTGCCCAGCGGTTTAACCTGCATCCTTACTAATATTATAAATGCGAAGGTAGGTATGTTTGTTAATTTATTTGTTTTTTTGTTTGTCCTTCCTTCACTGTTGACTTGATTTTGGCATGTTGAAAGGGTTGAGAGTAACATAGGCTACTTTTTGCCCTGGTAACACATTAAATTCCAATGAGAGATTTACGGGAACATACGTACTGAACGATGATGATGATGATGATTCGTACTGAATGGGAAAAAAAGACCATTTCATCCCCCAAGAAATGTGAAATTCGAATTTATCGCTGGTGAAACCGCGGGGCACAGGTAGTTAGAAATATTTCATTACTTCAAGCAACATCGAGAGAGGCTCAAGACATCCATACTTGGGCCAAGAATAATTCACTAATCGTATTCTTGCTCAAGCTTGTTTTATTTTAGGATTATCCTACCTAAGTTTTCAATTGAAATACCTACGGTAAGTATTTTTGGGAGATTTACGGGAAAATTCGTACTCAACGATGATGATGATGATGATTCGTACAGAATGGGAAAAAAAGACCATTTTATCCCCCAAGAAATGTGAAATTAGAATTTATCGCTGGTTCGAAACAGCGTGTTTCGAAACGATGGCATTCGAATCTACATAATATCAGACCCGATGAAACCGCGGGGCACAGCTAATTAGAAATATTTCATTACTTCAAGCAACATCGAGAAAGGCTCAAGACATCCATACTTGGGCCAAGAATAATTCACCAATCGTATTCTTGCTCAAGCTTGTTTTATTTCAAGAAAATCCTAAGTTTTCAATTGAAATGCCTACGGTAAGTATTTTAATTGAAAACTAAGAATTTTCTTAGTTAAGTTTTCAGAAAATGTAATTGGTACCTATAGGTAAATTCTGAAATCAAGAAGTAAAAATTTTGAAGGTAGGTAGGTACTAAGAATATTATAGATTATAATAATAATAATCGACATTATTTTGAATTAGGTATGTACTAATCAATTTATTATGATTTATTGAAATCATAATAAATTGATTAGTACATAATCATATCATGATATTTTATAATAAACAATTGTTTTTAATAAGGGAATCTGACTTCTTGCAATCAGAAGAAAATACTTTTTCATTATTTGAGGAAAATCCTTAATTTTTAATTAAAGTAAATGTATTGTTGAAATTAGTTTGCCAAATTCTCACATCAAGAAGTAAAAATATTGTATACTGAGAATAAAATATGATTATTATGAAAATACTCGACATATTTTGTATTGAACTTCTTGCAATGAGAAAAAAATATTAGTTTTTCAAAGAAAATCCTTAGTTTTCAATTAAAATAACTGTTTTCTTGATATATAAGACGAAAAAATGTTGCAAGAAGAATACATTGTCTAATGATGAAGGTAACAGGCTTATTTTGAATTAAGTAACCTGAGTTCTTGCTATAAGATAAAATATCATTAACTTCGAGAAAATCATTAGTTTTCAATTAAAATAACTGTAGTCTTGGAATATAACTCACATTTTCTAAAAGCAAGATGTAAAAATGTTGCACGAAGAATATATTGTCTAATGATCAAGATAACATACATATTTTGAATTAAGTAACTTGAATTCTTGTCTTGCAATGAGTAAAAATATTTTAATAATAGAAAATCCTTAGTTTTCAATTAAAATAACTTTATTATTTAAATTTAATTCAAATTTTCTAAAATCAATAAGTAAAAATGTTGTACGAAGAATATTATTATCCAATAATGTTGCAAGAAACGGACATATTGTTTTGTATACCTAAAGTAAACTGACTTCATGCAATAAGAAAAAACATTCTTGATTCAAGAAAATTCTTTGTTTCCAACTTTAATAAATGGATTCCTGAAATTTGATAAGCAATCTCAAATCGAGAAGAAAAATGTTGTACAGAGAAATGGTGTCTTATGCTGAAAACAATGGACATTATTTAATATTCAGTAAATTGACTTAGTAATGCAATAAAAAGTAAATATGGTTTTTGTTGCAAGGACATCCTTTGTTTTCAATTAAAACAAATGTATTTCGTTATTGTCATATCAATACAGTACCTAAGCATAATTTGATATCAAGAAGTAAAAATCTTATACGAAGAATAAAATGTCATGTCACATGTGTTAACAATGAACAATTTAAAATTAAGTAAAACCACTTATTGGTTCGAGAAAAAAAGTCTTCGATCAAAGTACTTCAAATACTTGAGATAAAACAAAAAAAAATATTTCAGACAAGACTGCTACATTCTTGAAATAAGGAAACGATTCTTAATCAAGAAAAAAAAATCTTGTGCCAAACATACCAAACTATTTTTTAAACGAAGTAAATTAATGTTTCAGAAGAAGATAAAATTGTCTTCAGTTAAAATGCTTACATAGTGTTCAGTCAAAGTAAGTAAATATCTTTCATTGAAATAGCAATATTCTTGAATCAAAAATATTTTCTTCTATCAAGAACTAAAAGGAAGAATATTATATTCTAAATTTGAGTAAACACGTTTTCTTGAATTGAAATCATTGTCTTGAGTAAAGAAAATATTTACTTGTATTGAAACAAATTTTCTGAGAAAATTGACATTCTTGTTTAAAGAGATCCTTTTTTTCCGTGTAGTTATAATAGTAATTCAATTTGGTTCAAAGGCATTTTATAATAACTTCAGAACCGTAACTGTTGGCCCCCGTCAAAATTTGTAGCTTGGGAAGTTGATTCAAAATAAACAGACACGTGTTTCAGGTTTTTTTTAAATTCGCACCATAAAGGTCAATGGTGTGGAGTCAAAAGTTATCTATTACTGATTTAAGACTCTTTGTCCTGACTCATAAACAAGCCACAGCCCAATTAGCTTAACGTATCACTTTTAAATTTTTAAAACTTGTAAGTGGTGTCAAAAAATATTACTTAATATTGGTAGACTATTTTTCGAACTTTGTTGGCTTATTCCCAGAGGTCCATGGAGGTAAATGAACTAGGTTCAATAACAAGTCAGGCAGTAATAAGTCATGAAAGAACAATTTGTGAGGTACGGCATACCAAGCGAGCTATTAAGCGATAACGGGCCGGCTTACAAATCTAAAGAATTTGCTAAGTTTATTAAAAGCTGAGAGATAAGACACATTACGTCATCGCCACTGTACGTTCAATCAAACGGCAAGAGTGAACGAGCTGTCCGAACGGTCAAGAGCTTACTTATAAAATGTATAGATTCAGGACATGATTAAGACATTTAAAAAATGAAGAAAAAGATACGCTTTTTTGTAAGAAACTAAAATTATTTTTATTAGAAAAATGTTACTATTGTGTTGACCAATTCGCTACTGACAAACTAAAATGACGTGACCTTATGATGAAACAATGACTAGCTGACCATTCTGGCTTCGAAATTCAAAATTCAATTCAATTTAATTAATTATATTTATTATGTATTGCATGAAATTTATGTTATTGTAAAATTCCATTTGACAATGTAAAAATAACTGTTTTGCAGTGCCCTTCCAGGGTGCATGTATGTACCTAGTGATAACCAATTACCTTAGAAATAAGATGGAATGTACCTACATGCAAGCAAAAATAAATGAAAAAATATAAAATTATTATGTCAGTCTACTAAACTTCCGTTCCACGTCTAGGGATCAGTTACTGATCCTCCGTTGCTGTCTCAGCAACGAAGAATCAGCTGCCCACGTAGTCCTGGAATGCGAGGGAGTAACGGCGCAACGACACGAAATCCTCGACCACCCGAGGTTACTCCGCGAAGCCTGTGAAGACCCCAGGAAGATTCTGCGCTTCTGGACGGAGTTGGGCTGGCGCTAGCAGAACGATTACGCACAATGGACCAACCGAGTCTCAGTGCGGAAAATAGAGTACACACACACACATACACACACTAGGGATCAGTTAGACTCACCGGCAGAAATTTTAATGGGTAGAAAACTTAATACTCGGCTGCCGGTGCACTCAGACTAAGTAGATTTCTTACTTAGTCTGAGCCGGTGCATAAGATATTACTGGAAGTACAAGTTGATAGGAAAAAGAATTATCAAGCTATTTTATTACAAATTAATCAAAAGAATTCGTATGATCGTTCGTCCATAAACCTCCCTCTTTTACACGATGATGACATGGTCATTGTACGGGACAAAAATCAGCAGAAATATATGAAAGTTGTACAAAAGGCTCCTGAGCCGTGGTCATACATAGGTACTGCAGGACGACGTCCTACACTACGTTTTCCGAGTCGCGGTCTCCACTCAAGAACACGTTGATGCAAGGAAGAATGAAAATACCTCTTGTATATGCCCGTTGCCATGGAAAACATTTGTAAGCACTGATGTGATAATTATCGTTTTACGGTGCACTTATAAATTGCTCGAGAATCAAACCCATGGGATCACCTCAAAATCAACATTTAGACAACAATAGAATGTATTAAACAGTATTGTAAGTGGTTAGGTATATAAATCCTTAAGTTTTCATTATTATTACAAATAAATGACTATTACTTAAGACTATTAATAATTAATTTAACATGTACCTTCTTGATTCCCAGGCCTAGCAGCACGGAAAACCCCATCCATAATAATCCAAGTACAATAATCATTGGAAGCAGTATGTCCAGCACTTTATCCGAGAATATCTCCGATAATGAAGTGAGGTAGCCATAGTTTGGACAGGTGTGTCTCGCCACCAGCATGGCGATAGATGTCGCCACCATTCCCATAGATAGGAACTAAAAAGGATGGAATTAAAAAGATAAACATACAATTAGAAAAGTAAAACATACAAAATATATTTAGAAAATATAAACAATGAAAACACAATTTAAATACACACACAATTAGAGAATAAATAATAGAAAGAAACATAATACAGAACTGTGACAAGACCGACTGTTTTGAGGATAATCAATGTAGGAAATATTTTCCTTCATTGATTACCCTCACACAAAGTATCTCCAGAGTGGAAACGATAGTCCCTCTGCTACAGTCCCCACGATGTTGTTGCGACTGTCCCGTATTCTGCGCATCAGGGACGCAGTTTTCTTGCGCACGATGGCATGAAAGCCATCAGTGTGATACTGCGCAAACATTCCCGACGCACTGCAGAACCGGGGCAGTCGCAACATCATCCGAAATATATTATTGTATTGGATTCGTAGGGCGTCCATCGACCTTTTGGTATGCCGGACCCACAGACTTCCCGTGTAAAAACTCTGACAGTACGCTTTGAAAAGCGTGAGTTTAACTTAGTGATGCTACTAACTTAATAATGTGAGGAAACCCTGACTAAACTTTTTTTTTTTTTTTTTTTATTTACAACCGCAGCCTGACTGACTAAACTTAACGGACGAAATGTGACCGAAACGACTTATATTATCTTAAGTAAGCGATTTTACAAAACAACTTGTAGGCAGGGAAACAAAACCGGCTGTAATAGCTGGCTTTTCATCCGCTTGTTAATTTTGACGATATTTGAAACACATCATTGACGAGAGCCGGATAGGCAATTTGTTAGCAAATGACAAATTGTTGACAAACACACGATGTGACATGCAAATGAAAACCCAACTGAGAATTGACAATAGTAGGTAGATGATTAACCAAGGGGAAATCAATGTGAAATGAAATCATCAATCTTTCTACACACCCCCTCTCGGATACCCCAGGAGGATATTGTGCCCCGGAAAGCACTATAAACCATTGCTCCTGCGCCTGAAGCAGGACTCCTATGGCAGGGATGTAAATGGTATCCCGGGGGCGGCGGACATAAGTTACTTTTTATTCCGGAAAAGCGTGCGCGAAGCCACGGGGAGAAACTAGTAAGAAATAAATTACAGTTCGTATCGTTTTCTAAGGTGGGTTCATGTCAAAAGATTGCGTCTTGATCCGTAAATATATGAGTAACCTTTGTTTGTAAATGGTATGAATCGGTACGGTTAGCAAAATAAATTAAATGTAATAAATTAAATGTAAAAACCTAATTAAACTAACAGTTAGTCACCTGTACTTAGGTATTACGTGACAATTTCCTGTTAAATTTGAGGTTTTGCGTAATCATTATTTAAGTTATTTTGGCTCTAGTGACGCAGTGACTGATAGGTATCTAAATGTACCCATAAGTACTTTAATAAAGTATTTTTGTAGGTACTATTTTGTAAAAAGGCTAACAATAAAATATCAGATTATCTAGAGGATAAAAAAGCTTGGGACGAGTATTGTTCCAACTCGAAAACTAACATTCTAGGTAAAGGTATACAAGGTAGAGGTTTCTTCTTCGCTTCTTTACTTTACCTTAAAAAGATTGAAGCAGACAAAAGATCAAAGTTATCACTTTATTTCTTAGTTTTACTTATGTAATCTGAGTTTTGTGACGTATCAAAGAGACCTGTAAGATCTAAAGGAAATAAGCACTTTGAGTTTTGAGTTTTTTTTTACTCATAATAAAACTGTAACAATAGTAATTGTTAAAAAGTGTCTAAATTAGAATATTTCTTTTACATTTTAATCGGTAAGTGCCAAATAATGCAATTTATATGAACACTTTCAGATTTCGCGTGTAATTTGATGTAGGTACTAACTAATTTTCCTATTCGAATGTAATGATTTAATGTTTTGAATAAACTAAATACCGTTTTCTAAACCTTTTGTTTTAAACAGTTTTTTTTTCCGTTTTGTGGAATAAATACTTGTCTTTCGGGACTAAAATTAATTTTAAATGACTTCGATAAAGGAGGTGGTACTATGTGCTGCAAAAATTCTTTCGCTTTTGTATAGAGAATGATCCCTTCTGAGCGATAAGGCCGCCCATTGTACGTATCTTATGTGATGTCTCTTTGTAATGTTATTTTCTGGTCTACAATAAAGTATTTTTGTATTGTATTGATCCCTAGGTGGTCGTATAAAGGTTTTATTCTCGAGGGATAAGTACTTGTCACGCAAAAGGCGAAACTTAAAACAGAGTAGGTAAATTAAGGGATTTTAAGTTGGGTTTTATTCGTTTTCACAGCAATTAAATAATTATTCAGCAAGTACCAAGTCTTACTAGACAGTCTATATGAGAACAATTCTGTAACACCAAAATTTTTTCTTTCTAAATTCAGCCGTTGGATGATGCTCTGTAAGAATGCCCTGTAAAACACCTAATTATTCATTTCGCAAAAAACATTTAAATAGGTAAGGTACTTACGAAGGTGATTAATCCTAAAATCAAACATTTCTTCTCCAGGGAGAAACAAAAGCAAAATTTTCCGTCACACATCTTAACTTTTAAAATCACACTATTAATAATGAGTTCACAAACTGAAATGTGTCCATGCGGACCACTCAAAGCGTTCTGTAAGCTTTACCCTACTTGCATGAGGGATTGAGTGGTACCTTTATACTCAGGGCTGTCACAAAATCCATGTTCATTAGGTACTAATATTATAAATTCGAAGGTAACTCTGGATGTGTCTGTCTGTTACCTTTTCACGCCTGAACAGTTGAAAGTGTCTTAATTAAATTTGGCAGGGAAGTAAATGGTAGGTATCCCAGGGACGGATATAGGCTACTTGAAAAGCGCGGGCGAAGCCGCGAGCAGCGGGTAATCGTATAACACTTTAAATATAAAGGAATTTGAGGTCGGCTTTTTAACTTAAAAAACATTAAGCATTGTTTTTTTAAATTAGTCGGACAAAATAGTAATCCTTAAATTAATTAAAATTTAATTGGGATCCTCCCGCGAATATTTTATGCAAAACCGAAAGAATTAGGCTACAAAATCGGTTCACTATTGACGGAGAAAGTGATTATGCATTCATAAAAAACATAGCAGACTTCGCCCGTCTCACAATTTTCGGAGCCGCAACTCGAGGTCTGCAGCGTGACCGCAACAGTTTCGCATCTGTTCCGCATCTCGTACAACGGACAACGTTATTGCGAAACTCTTGCGGTACCGCACCTACGGCGGTACTGTGAGAGCGCTCTGAAAGGAGATGTTCGGTTTTATTTATGATTTTCGATTTCTCCGTCGTTGAAGGAACGATTTGGATAATTTTTTAGCAGTTGTTTATAGGATAGGTGGTCCCATAAATATATTTTACCCAAGGTAGGGGAGACTGGGGTCAATTGAAACACGGGTCAATTGAAACAAGTTACATAACTCTAAGACGGTTAGTAATAGGGGGGTGGTCTTGAGGGAGGAAAGAAGCGCGCTGTGGGTCGGAATGTGTCGCCCAGTACGCGTGGCCGCTCTGAGCGCGCTGGAGATTTTTACGTGGGTGCATCGCTTTTTTGACTCGAAAAGTAAGTTTTTTTTCTATTATTGTTTTGTGTATTGCACTGAAACTATTTATTGTTCAGCAGTGTTGTTTACTATCATTATTCCTATAAATATTCTAGTTGAATGCTTCGTGGTGTATGCCCAACTATCACATCTGGTTTTTATTCTGCTTGATAAAATATTTAGAGTGAAGGGATGGGGTCAGTTGAAACAAACGGTTCGGGGTCAATTGAAACGTATTTTTATTGACACCAAACCGTTTTTATAATACTTTTTCTAGCATATTACGCATATTATGTCATACTTTTGTCGACCTAGACCTAGGGGCGCGGTGGGCAAAGGGACAAATGTTTGTAAAGCCATATTTATATATTTTTTATTTTAGATGCCAAAAAAAACGTCCTAAAACAACCAACCGTGGAGAGACTGATATTGGTAAGTATAAAAAAGCATAAGATGAAGTCGTTACGAAGGGCACTCCATTGATACATTTTCATTGTGATCTATTAATTGTGTAACTCGCTACTTTTATTACTATGCTTTAGTTAGTTGCGAATTTTAAAATGTTTAAGAAACGTAATGTCCCTTATAGTGATAATTTAACTTGGATATAGGATAAAGCCATTAAACTTTACATTATTTATGTAAGAATTTTATCTAAAATAGAAAAAGTGTTTAAACAATGTTATTATGTCGATCTCATTGAGTAGGTCATTACTATTGTAGCTCTTAGGTAAAAAATAATTTAAGAAACTTAATGTACCTGATACTTAGTGGTGATAAAACTTGAATAAGTGTAAAATTTAAACCACAAAAACAATAAAACTTATTATTTTTTAGTAAAACATCTTTTTCTCACAACAAACCTACTTTACCTTTTCACACACAACATCAACTGTACATAAGGCTAGTTAAATCATTTGTAGATACACTTGTTTCAACTAACCCCAGGCACCGTTTCAATTGACCCTGACACGGGGGCAGTTGAAACATTTTCCAAGGTTTTCTAAATAGCTTCTATCTAATTTAAAGGCGTATGTTATGCCAAATTATTAGGTTAATTATATAGCCAGATAGTCTGGCTATAATTAAAACACATTAAAAAACAAATAGGGGTATGGAATGAAGTCACACGACCAATTTTCTCAAAAGTGTTTCAATTGACCCCAGTGTACCCTACTTTAAAAATGTTAAAATTGTGTCCCTAAGTATTTATCAGGTAGAACATTAAAAACAGTTTAAAAGTAAGAAACCGAAGTCGGGTATAGTTACTTCGAAACAATCAAATTGTTCATCACGTAATATTTGATTATGGAACGATTTTGGGAGAGGTTTGCCTGGCACTCTTGTTAGTAAAAAAGCGAACATTTTTTTTATAAAGAACTTACCTACGTCGTATTATTTTGACAACCCTAATGGATTCCTGAGGCTTTTTCCTTTTGAAACGTACCTACCTATAATCAGGCGTTATAAAGGCGCGTTTATATAAACCTACGTACCGTACTCCTAAGTAGGTACTTATTTCCTGCCACAGATAATATAATATCACATAATGAACAGCATAGTTTTAGATATCAATGAGTAAACAATACTGAAAACGTCAACTTGCTAGTTACAGGGGCGGATTGAGGACGCTTCTGGGGTCTTTCTAGAACAGCGATTAACTTTTTGAGATCGGATAATAGACAAAATGTAAAAAAGGAAGCCATTCAGGATATTTTTGAGAACTGCAAATATTATGACCACTGAATGCATAGCGGGGGCATGCCATTAAAAATAATTAATTCTTACATTTGATTTAGAAGTCACGATAATTACCACAAATAAACCTAGGCGAAAGTTTGAATGTTTGGATTTTCAGATGTTTGGATGTTTGTTACCTCTTCACGCCTGAACTACTGAACGGAATAGGCGTAAATATTGCATACAGGTAGTTCTAGGCCTAGAATAAAACAATTAAGGGCCTATACTACCCTAAATCAACTGCGTCGGACCTCCATAATATCTTTTAAACTACTAAATATTTAACTTTAAAATTTATATATGGTAAAGTTCAGTTTTTATTCTATCGATTATAATGTTTTGATAACTCGATTCCATAAAATTTTATCGAAAGAAAAAAATCGCAAAGTTACCTCTAACTTTTTACTACAACCTTAATTTCTTAATAAATACAGAAGTTAAGATCTTGAGAATAAGCATGGTAATTGAACTAAGTATAAAGAACATTTTATATGCAGTGTTTTTGTTTCAAATGATGTTCTAATCTATAGATAATAAGAAAAAACTTTTGATTTTTGGGCTTGCGTTGCTATGCCCTGTCCCGCTCCTATTAACGCTTTGGCGTTACAGATTTGTCTGTCTATCCTTTTCAAAAAAAAAAAATTGGTTGCCTGTAAAGTCGGTATACGGGCGAAAGTTTTACGTGACAACGACTTTGAGTGGTAAAATAATGCCCGAGTGGAAGGGACGCGTGCCTCTCACTCGCTCTCATTGTGAGCGCATAACGTGAGCGGAGCGTAACGCAGTTTCTTGAAGTGTCACCCGGCAAACCAATTTATAAGACGTTGTCACGTCAAAAATGAGGGTGTGTAGGCCTTTAAGACACAGACATTATAGACATAATTTTTGCCCATAAATCAGTTCCCATGGGATAAAAATAGCCTTTACCAACGCGTGCAAAGCCGTGGGCAGAAACTAGTAACTAATAAGTATAAACAATGTAGTTACAACGTTATACTTAATTTTTTTATTGCACCGTTAGATTTTAATTGCTATGCAATTGATAACGGCAGGAAAAAGTACCTATAAGGGTAATAACTGCAATAGTTACTAACTCTACTCGACATACACTGCACTATAAACCAAGTAATTAATATTATGTTATTTGTTATAAGCCACATAAGCCATGAAAAATAAATGGTATGATTATTTATGGGTACAGTACATTTAATGTACTGTACCCATTAATAATCATACCATTTATGAAAAATAAATGGTATGATTATTAATGGGTATTTGGGTATTTTGGGGATTATTAATGGTGGACCATTTATTTTTCATGGCTTATGTGGCTTATAACAAATAACATAATATTAATTACTTGGTTTATAGTGCAGTGTATGTCGAGTAGAGTTAGTATCTATTGCAGTTATTACCTTATAGTTATGTATGGTTATTTTATATTCTTAGAAAAGCTCATACTAAAGTCGGGTTCTAATCATTTTTTGACCGTATGCGAATAATGAGAAGGTTCTATGTTCGTCTAATATCCGTATGTTCGTAAATTACTGTGTCAATTTTGAAAATGGTGCCACTATTATAAAATGATGACGAGGTGGTCCCATAAAAAAAACCCCAAAAGAAATTGTCCCGCAAAATTCAAAAAATAGTAGTTGAATATTATGGAATTCGATGAATGTTCTTAGTTTTTTCGAAAGAATCAAATTATTTGACCACGTCTTCGTTCCCTTACTCCGTCCCTGTTCCAATCGTGCTGTTTTTATACAACTCAGCGTTCGGTAAGCTACTTATAAACTATGGCTAAGTACCTACATATGAAAGGGCCATGGTGTTCGTTTCTAAGAAATATGTTGTTTAAAATATTTTTATGGAAGTACCAAGTCGTCATCAAAAGGTTAAGATTTGATAACCTTCCTTCTTCAGACAGAGTATCAGGCTATGGCAATTTTAAGTGGGTTTTAAACAAATCGCTTAATTACAGTGACGACATTTCAGACAAGGACTTGCGAGTATAATCTCACTAATCTCATCTCACTATCTCACTAATCTCACTAATATTATAAACGTGAAAGTTTAGATGGATGGATGTTTGTTCCTTTATCACGCCAGAACGGCTGAACGGATCTGGATGAAATTTGACACAGAGATAGATTATAGTCTGGAATAGAACATAGGCTACTTTTTATCCCGGAATTCCCACGGGAACGGGAACTACGCGGGTGAAACCGCAAGGCGCTGCTAGTAAAAAATAAATAAAATAAAATAGTTTATTTCTTCAACTTAATCTATACAAATCTTTAAATTGCTTTGGAAATCCCCTTTTAGGTTTAAAGATACCTGTGTTAGGGGGTTTCGGTCTTGACTTATGGAATCTCACTAATATTATAAACGTGAAAGTTTAGATGGATGGATGGATAGATAGATGGATGGATGTTTGTTCCTTTATCACGCCAGAACGGCAAAACGGATCTGGATGAAATTTGGCACAGAGATAGATTATAGTCTGGAATAGGACATAGGCTAGTTTGTATCCCGAAATTCTTACGGGAACGGGAACTACGCGGGTGAAACCGCGAGGCGCTGCTAGTCCTTCATAAAGACTACATAGTCTTGTCTTGTTGAATCTACATAGATTCAATAGGTAATATATAAATATCTTAACCCACTAATTTATTAAATCTGAAAGTTTGGATGGATGGATGTTTGTTACTCAATCACGCCAGAACGGCTGAACGGATCGTGATAAAATTTGGCACAGAGATAGATTGTAGTCTGGAATAGCACATAGACTTTTTATCTCGGAATTCACATGGGAACGGGAACTACGCGGGCGAAACCGCGAGGCGCTGCTAGAAATAAAAATAACTTATATTGGTAATGAATGAGAGCCCTAAATAAGTGTAATGTAAGTACTTATAGTTTAATAAAGAATTATTAATTTTAATTTTATTTTAATAAAACAATTATTTAAGGGAGGTTCCCATACAACAAACGTGTTTTTTTTTGCCGGTTTTATTTTATTTATGTACACCTTCTCCATCAATGGTGGATCGATTTTTAAAATTCTTTCGCCTTTGTATACAGAATGACGACCTCTGTGGTGCGGTGGGCGAAGGTCCGCCTGCGACACAGGAGGTTGCGGTTCGATTCCCGCCTCGGGACAAATGTTTGTACGATCTGCAGATCAGATATTTGTTCAGGGTGTTCTGGTCGTTTTCTATTAAAAAATATATATCTGTGTATTGTAATATATTATGTATATCAGTTATCTAGAACCTACACATAACACAAACTCTACTTAGCTTGGGGCCAGTTAATGTTGTGTGAATTGTCTAGCAATATTATTGGGTAGTGGGCGAAGTTCCGCCTGCGAGGCAGGAGGTTGCGGGTTCGATTCCCGCCTCGAGACATGTGTGGATTGTCCAGCATTTATTTATTATATATATTATTTATTTATGTGTAAGTTGACAGGTATAATTATAGGTACCTAACTTCACTATGCTTTCACGCATACGAGTGCACGAATACTGCCTACCTACATTCACTTTGCTGGCAAATGCTGGATGCGGCAAGCTGAAGACAGGGCGCTATGGCGCTCATTAGGGGAGGCCTATGTCTAACAGTGGACTACTATAGGCTGATGATGATGATGATGACATTCACTTTTGTTTATAAATACCAACCTCGAATCTATTGTATCGTGGACACGAGATGGGTCCGTTTGAGTAGGTTTTTTTTTCGTCATTTGAAATTAGACACGAGATGGGAGTAGGTAATCTAGTTGTTTACTCCAAAACCTTTAGACACGAGATAAGACCATACCGTAATAATTCTGAGCACCAGCATAAAGTAGGTACTTTTTACAATAGCTCACGACATCTACAAAAAAATTCAAAGAAGCAACAAGATTCCATAGCTCTCACCTAACTACTTGCTTGAACACAAAGACTCACAAAGAGTAAAAATAAAATTGGTTGTCGGTTCCGCGACTCGGCTGTCCATTCAACAGAAACACACAACATTATGACATTATGCCGGTCGGTGGCCAGACCAAGTGGACGTGTTATCTAGTGACATAACGTGTTTGTGGACGTGATCATCATAATAAACAAAACATGGATAAAATACAATTCACTGTTAATGGACTTTCGTACAGTTTGGGTAAGAAACGTTAGCTTAAACCTGACCCTCCTTCTGAACAGCATGATCCACTGCTGGACGCAGGTCTCCCCTAAACTGTCAGCTATAAACTTATCAACATTTATTTTTATGTTTTTTAAACTTATTCAGCAAGATATTTATTAAATACCGACATACTTTACTGAAATGATTTTATTGTTTGCTCTACATTTGGTATACTTAGTTAGAAGTTAGTAGTAAAATAAATTAAATATAAATAATCGAGAAATGGATAGGTAAGTACAATTATTTCATTTTATTAACTAGCCAAGACATTTTAATAGGCAATTTTCGTTAAGTACCTCGCTTAATAATTCGTTTTAATAGTGTTCAAATATAAAATTTTCTTCTCCATAATCATCAGGTAGGTACTACACTCACTATAGCACATAAAAAATAATTGGCCTAAATAGATACCTAAATATACAGAAGATAATATATTACCGTAAAACAGTGCGACTTTGCCCAATTTTCTTGGATTTAGTGGTTCATTTTAAGATAATTTTAAAAGTATGTAAAGTTAGGTACACTCACAGTACATAAAAAATAATTGGCCTAAATAGATAAACATACAGAAGATAATATATTAGGTATAGATAATGTGAGTCAAAAACAATTTGGTATCTATGAGTTTTTAGCTTTATTATTAATAGTCTTCAAGTGTTATTGCCCTCTCTAAAAATACACTCGGTAACAAGTGGTCTTCGTAAAAAGCCGGTTCACTTTGTAAGGACATTGTTGACATTTTGATGTAGGTGTCTACCTGCTACCTGCTAGGGGACACTCAGGGTACACTCACTTGGGGCATGGACTGGTCACAGGACCACTTATCTAGATCACAATGCGGTACGTTAGGTACATACATTCAGTTCGAGTAAGCCGTTCATGTTCCTGTGTTCAACACTATTGTTATTATCTTTTACACGTACATTGACTAATACGCATAATGACCAATGAAAAAACATCATGAATACGCAAATTGACCAATCGCGTTATTACGCGATTGGTCAATTTGCGTATTCATGTAACTGAATGTTATTACCTATGCGTAAAATGACCAATAGAAATAACATCATGAATAAAATGACCAATCGCAAAATTATGTGTAGGTAAATAATTTCATTGTAAAATATAGTAAGGATGAAAATATCTGCTCTACCATAGCACATGCATTCGTCTCTGTTCTGGCAAAATAAAATCTTTTTACTTTTTTAGGGTTCCGTACCCAAAGGGTAAAAACGGGACCCTATTACTAAGACTTCGCTGTCCGTCCGTCTGTCTGTCACCAGGCTGTATCTCATAAACCGTGATAGTTAGATAGTTGAAATTTTCACAGATGATGTATTTCTGTTGCCGCTATAACAACAAAAAAATAGAGTAAAGTAAATATTTAAGCGGGCTCCCATACAACAAACGTGTTGTTTTACCGTTTTTATAGACAATGGTACGGAACCCTTCGTGCGCGAGTCTGACTCGCACTTGGCCGGTTTTTATAACTTATTATAACCGATGCAAGCTAAAACATACTAACAATAGGTACATAACTCGTTACATACACTTGTTATCTTATAGATATCTGTCTACTATGCCAATGCCAAGGTCAAGCTGTCACGTTGTATAAAAATGTACAGTCGACGCGAAAATGTGAATGCATACCAGTACTCTCCCAAGTTTTCATTCGGAAGGTACTCGTAACTTTCGACAAAAAAAGTGCACGCAAACAATAAATAATACTGGAAAATCCACACACCATCTATCCCCAAAGTAAGCCTGGGGCTGAGTCTGTTTGACTATTGTAACGTGACGTGATCGTGTCGTAACATCTCGTTTTTGTATGAGGTTTGCATAGTTTCCTTCGCGTACGTTAGAGGCGCTGTACCACTCCTGTAGAAAAAGGAGACGTCACGATCACGTCTCGTTATTAACATCAAATAGACTCGGTCCTTAAGCTTGTGCTATGGGTACCATACTCGACTAGATAATGACAAATGATTAACGTGTGTAATACATGATGTGCAGGAGGGGAGTTTATTTGACGGCAGTAACGAGACGAGATCGTGACGTATCCTTTTTCTACAGGATTGGTACAGCGCCTCTAACATACGCACAGGAACTACGCAAACCATACAAAAATGAGACGTAACGATCACGTCTCGTTCCCAACGTCAAATAGACTCGCGACTCACCACCCTGTAGATACTAATACTTTAAAGTAGCAGCTGACTGTACCAACGTAAGTTATGATAATTATTATTACTTATGTAATTATAAACTTGTCTTTGCGTTGGTATATTATTATGCGAATTGAAGAGTCAGGGGCGATTTACCTCGTCTCTGTGAAGAGCGTTATCTAATAGATCTTATACCATGAGATCTTGTTGAACAGCACTCATGTTATGAGTGCTATTTTTAAACATTAAGTTCATTATTTAGGTAGTATTATCACCTGGGCTGTGGTATTATCAACTGGAGTCTATATGAGTTTTCTTGAGTGGATACCTGTACCAAGCGTTGACGTAAATAAAATTTGACGAACGAAAGACTTGACGAAAAAGAATTTCCCTTAAAATTTAAATTGGCTTTATGAGAACTTGACGGAGCAATGACTAGACAAATAATGAATTTGACAATGAAATGACGTGGTGATTCAAGGAAGGTTTTGAGTTTTGAATGTATTTTACATACATTCAAAAGTCAAAACTCAAAGTGCTTTATTTCCTTTAGACTATAACGTAGTGGTTTTAATCTCTTTGCTTTAGACCTTACAGGACTCTTGGACACGTCGCAAAATTCAGATTACATAAGTAAAAATAGAAAAAAAAATATCACTTAGATCGTTCACTTTAATCTTTGGATGTATCTAAAGTAAAGAAGCAAACAAGAAACCTCTACCTTCTTAGAATTTTAGTTTTCGAGTTGGAGCAAAACTCGGCCTAAAATGTCTCTCTACCTACTATAGACTTCGGTCTATCATGATGTAAAAGTGAAGTGGTCGCATTTCATACCACATCACGTCAAAGACCTGTCATTCTTCACTTCCTTCATGAAGCTAAGGTAAGGTCTGTAACTCCAAATTTTTCCAGCGGGTAGTGAAGTGACTCCTATGACATCACTGAACGACTACCTCCGGAATTACCTGCAACTGTTCGGCACCAAAGCAATGTGCCACGAAGGAGGCTGCGGTGCCTGCGTCGTCTCCGTGGTCAGAATCAACGTTAAGAGTTCGGAGAAAGAGGTGCTGGCTGTTAATTCAGTGAGTATCATTTTAGAAAGAAGGCTACGAACTAGTTCGTAGCCTTAAAATTATAATTTTGAAAATTCTCAAAACACTGACGAACCTTTTGCCTTTGACCTATAAAAAGAAATTGAACCTTAGTACCGATTTTTTAAAACTTATTTTTACCACCTTTTTGAGTCACTAAACTCCATTTTAAATTGTTCTGGTTTTCGGCTTGTTTATTTTATACTTGTCTTGCCTACCCAAAAAAAATGTATTTTTATTTCTCCTATGACAATATAAGGTTACCTTTCAAATAATAAAATCTTAATCCAATTCGGTTCATACAAGTTTCTCAAATAATTACCTAGGTACCTAAACTGAGTCGCAGTAGGAAGCACTGCCAGCGCAATATTGTAGAGAAACGAGATCTAAGCTGGCAAGTTTCGAAATATATTTCTATTAGTGACAAGAAAAGAAACTATTGTTAGTGGAAATATCAAGGTTTCCTTTCAAATCATCATCGATAACGAACCTTTTTGTTACTTACCAGAAAAGAACCATGAACTTCGATTATTCTTCAATTTGGGGCAACATCTGTAGCAATCGTGAAAGTGATTGTAATGCACGGAGACGCATAATTGACAAAGTGCCCGTAAAATCACTAGAGAAATGAGAAAATTACACAAAATATAGGTACCTAGTTTTAGGTTAGTTAGGTACCTACTTACCTAGATCAACGGCTCATGACATCACAACAATAGTAGTACAAGTAACAAGCAAGAAATAGTACCTAGATTGCTTCTAATTTGAAGAGAACCATATTTAAAAATACGAACTCTTTTTATTTTCTCTATAATATTTTTTAAAAGCAGTGACGCATGACTGGTCGAGTTCTCTGAAAGATAATGGGACCACCAGCAGCATTGTCTGTAATGTAATTTTGTGTGATGTACCTATGAAAACTAACGTCATAATGAATATAATATGAACAGGATTATCTTTGAAAAGAATATCTACCACTGCAAGAAAGCACAGAGACTATTTATTAAATATTTGTGATTTGATTCTTTTATTGAAAGCCCTTTTTGAATAAAATGAAGTAGGTACGCTAAACTGTGTAGTCTCAGTAGTCCGGTTACAGTTAAGTCAACCGGACTTCTGCGTAACTCGACGACTCAGTAGTTCGGTTGCCTAATTCAACCAGAATTTTGAGCCTTTTTAAACAGGTCTGCAGTAGACTTCTTCAAAGAAACTTGTTCATAGACACTTGTTGCATGCGTGATATTCCAGTGCCTTGTCCACATCCTGTCCTGCCACAAATGGGACATCACCACAGTAGAAGGTATAGGGAACAGGAGGGAAGGGTATCACGCTGTGCAGCAACGGCTGGCTGACTTCAACGGGACGCAGTGCGGATACTGCACGCCTGGCATGGTCATGAATATGTACAGGTAATGACTTCCTTCCAAGATAGGTTAGCCTAGCTACAGGCAGAAGGGATGACGGGAGGTAGACAAAAGCCATTGACAAATGGCCAAGAGGCCCGACAAAATAAGGAGCATTTCTTCACTGCTTCCCTATGCCGTTATTCCTTCTAGCCAGTAGCCATCATGCGGCTTTCGTCCCTCTTTCGAAATCCCGTCGTGTCAGTGTGCTATATATTTTTGATGATATTTTTTACTAGTAATTATCCATAAATATTTTCTAACCTTGCAGCCTTCACAAAACGAACAGCAAACTGACAATGAAGGAGGTGGAGAACTCTTTCGGCAGCAACATCTGCCGCTGCACCGGCTACAGACCCATCCTCGATGCCTTCAAGAGCTTTGCGACTGATCTCGATCCAGCTTTGGAGAGTAGAATTCAGGTAGATACGTTTGTTCGCAGGGATGCAAGGAGGTTATGTGAAGGACCAACGGCATAGCGATTAAATGTCAGTTTAAAGGTCAGGTTGAAAAAAACTCATTGACACAGTGGGTACTTGTGCAACAAATAAATAAATAACTCATTTAAATCATTTAGAACGGGATATTTTGTTTCAATTTTTGTCTTTTGCTACGAACATTACCACTAATATTAATAATTAACCACTACTATTATGTAGTGGTAATGTTCGTAGCAAAAGACAAAGAATGAGGGTAGATCGGTATGTCTGCCAATAAAAACCAACTCGCAGTGACTTTAGTTCTTCCGTGATCATGACGCATGAAACTGTGCCGAAATATTGGAAAACTCAAAAATTGAATCATGGTAAATATCCCGTTCTAAATAATTTCTATGTTAATAATCATGATAGTTTCAAAAGTTTTATAATAACTCATTAGTTTTATCAATATTGATTTCAGGATTTAGAAGACCTCCACCAGCTGAAATGCCTCAAAGTATGCGGAGGTAAACAGGACTGCAAAGACAACGACTGGTGCATCATTGAGAATGATGAAGAGGTTCTGCGAGAAGTAACTTTGCCATCAGGGAGCTGGTACAAGGCTTACACCGTTGATGATGTTTTCAAGGTAGGAAAGGGGCAGATATCAAATTCATAACACTTTTTACAAAATTTAAAACAGACTTAAAGTTCCTCAGTCGGTATTCCTCTTCTTTTGTTACCATACATTATTTTTAAATCTGGTTATTTTTCAGGTTTTTACCCGCATCGGAACAAAAAGTTATAGATTCGTGGCAGGAAATACTGGCCAAGGTAAGGTAATTTAAGTCCCACATCTAGATATCTAAATAAATATCAATCTATCTACCTTAGGTAGTACTTGAGCACGTGAGCACGTACTGCAGCGTGTTCACGTTGATAAAAGTCAAAATTCAATAACTTTATTTCTTTAGGCTTACAAAAAAGCACTTAGACAAGTCAAGTTTTATAGAAAGAAAAGTATAGGCTTTATGATCACCTTAAAAAATGTTTTGGTAACAATGACCAGTAATTTTCAAGACATGTTTATACCTTTTTTTTTTACATTTTATCATGCACAGTTTGCCCCATTGCCCAAGCACCTTCAATGTTATCCACTGATTATGGGACATCCTGTATATGTTATTTCAGGTATCTATCCAATAGAGACGCAACCAATGGTATTCATCGACATATCTTCGATAGCGTCGATGAAAAACTGCCTTCCTGACGAGAACCTGATCATAGGAGCTGGCATGAGCCTCACAGAGCTCATGTCGACGTTTCGAGCATGGTCCAAGAAAAGTGAATTTAAATATCTAGACGAGTTATATAACCATTTGGATTTGGTGGCCCATATCCCTGTTAGGAACGTAAGTTATTAACTCCATAATATCCTCAGCATTAAAAATCAGGAATCAAAATTGACGATCAAAAATCAAGAATGAAGCCTTGGGACAAATGTATGTACGATCTGCAGATATTTGTTCTGGTCGTTTTCTATGTATAATAGAACATATCTATATAAATATATTGTATTGTATTTAAACTTATACTATTTCTAAATAAAGAGAAAACAAAATTAACGATAATAGTTACATTACTAACCAAGGGAAAAAAGCAAGAGCAGTTAAGAGGAATAGTATATTTTAACAGACAGAGATTTTTGAAATATTTGACGGTTAACATTTTGGCCGATTCACACATACGGCTTTTATTTTCCTAGGATTCCGATTTTGTTTGTAAATAAGTAGGAATTTATTAAAATTTGTCGAAATAATTTCAGGTTGGGACTATCGCTGGTAACTTGGCACTGAAAAATATGCACAACGACTTCCCATCCGATGTTTTTCTACTTTTGGCCACTGTTGGAGCTTATGTGACTTTAAGTAAGTTTAACATTGAAAATTACTTAGAATTAGTATTTACAATTGAAACAATTGAGCTAACTTACCAGCTTTGAAGACAATCTACAGGTAGCTAAACTGTAAATAGTCCGAAGCGTCCAAAAGACGATGGTTGCATTGCCCCACTGTATGGCAATAGTTTTACAATAGCTTCTTTTCATATAAATTTGTTAACTACTATATCATCAAAGCCGAATGACATTTTGAATAATTTTGATGACTTTACAATACAAAGATAGATAGGTACCTACCTACTTCAGAAACGTAAAATCCAAACTTAGCTGACGCTTTCATCATATTATCGGGCGTCTCAAAACCTCTTAAATCTAATTCTACAGGGTAGATACCATGATTAGCCTAGATAAGATTTAGTAGACCTAGATTTTAGAGGTACTATCTGTGGGTACTATCTACTACATTCATACGTAAGTGTTTTTTTTTATGTTTCATTAAACACCTGTGTAGGTATCACAAAATGCACAAATTAATGAACTTAGGGGTATGTATTTCTTAGGTACTAAAGATTGTTAATAATTTAGCTAACCAATAAACGGATTATCAACTTAACCTTCTTGTAATCCAATTATTTTGACGTCCCTTGCAGTGAACGGAACACAAGTAAAATCAGCAGTGAAAATGCAAGATTTCTTGATATCTGATCTCAAGAATACACTAATACTCGACGTGAGACTGCCTCCTATGTCAGCGACAAGCTTATTGAAAACTTACAAGGTAAGAAACCACTCAGTTAAGAGAAAGTATCGCTATCTCTATAAAAAAACCTAATAAATAAAAAAAAACTTTTAAAAATAGACTAGACAAACATTTAGAGTGTACTGACAAGGACTATGTACGATATACACGCATCAGCATAAGAGCTGCCTGTGTAGGTACCTACTACTAGTAATAAAAATAATAAAAGTAAATAATTTGTTTACCTACTTCAGTTTTCCGCCCTTGAAATTTATGTGGCTTACAGGCATCGATCAAAAATGTCCGGCTTTGCCGGCCCCCTACTTATTTTTGATCGAAGCTTACAGGTAACAAAATAAACAAGACCGAATTCCCCCTCAACATTTTTTCTTTTTTTGATTAGGTTTTTTTTAAATAAAATTAATAGGAAACTAAATTTAAAAAGGTGCAAAAATCTCCCTCTTCAGTTTTTCTTATTCCACTTTTCCCCCTGAGAGAAGGAATCCTAAACCCTTGAGTTGTAGTTGCAGGCACCTCACTACACTGCATAAAACACTTTCAGATAATGCCTCGAGCACAAAACGCACATGCCATAGTAAACGCTGGTTTTCTCTTCAAACTAGACGGCAAAAGAGTCACATCCGCAAACATCATCTTCGGAAACATAAGCCCAGCATTCGTAGCTGCCACGGAAACAGAGAAAGCATTAGTAGGCGAAGAGTTGTTCGATAATGGAACTCTCCAGAAGGCTCTGGCGAGCTTGAAGAAAGAAGTGGTGCCTGAAGAAGCACCGCCGGAACCCTCAGCTGATTGTAGGAAGATGCTGGCTTTGGGACTGTTTTATAAGGTAAATAGTTTCTGCTCGCGGCTTTGCAGGCGTTGTTAGACACAACGAAAAATTGGTACTGGAACTGATTTATGGGATTAAATGCCTATGTTTTATTCCAGGCCTAGTAGGTACTACCTGTATGCAATATACAGCCCGATGCGTTCAGAAGTTTTGGTGTGAATCACACACGAAAATCCATCCATCCAAATTTTCACATTTATATCTTTGGAATTTGTATCGCCTCGTGTCTATAGAAACATCTAAATAACTATTATCCCATTGGAACTTTTTAATAGAATAAAAAGCCTATGTTTGATTCCGGGCTAAGAGCATTACCTGACTCCTTTCATGTGGTTCAGTGTGTCACCCAAAATAGATTTTGGTCAACGTTATCAATACCATTTCTTATTCTAGGCTATTCTATCAGTATCCCCGACGGTGAACCCCCGCTACAAGTCTGGCGGGTCCATCCTGCAGCGAGAAGTATCAAAGGGCACTCAGACCTTCGACACTGACAAGTCGCTATGGCCTTTGAACAAGCCGGTGAAGAAACTCGAGGCGTTGACGCAGGTTTGTGTTCCATAGCAAAGTTGGTAAAATGATGGAAAGTGTCCAACATTCCTTGTAGACCTTATTAACCTACCATTGGAATTATTAAACATTTGTTTTACTAACCCACTGGATCTCGTAGCTCATTTCTGCACTCTGTTTCTTCCACATTATGAACTCAATTCAATTCAATGCTATTTATTGATTAATGACATGGGCTCACAAGGAACAGTTAGTCAAGTCAAATAGGTACTTAGATTAATTACATGCCCATCAAAAGCGCTTAAGATATAAACATAGAAAATCTCTCATTTAGTTTACAGTTTTATATTTCTACAAAACTAATGAATAATTGCAGTGCTCTGGAGAGGCAGACTACGCCTGCGACGTGACATTGGAACCTAGTGCAGTTCAAGTGGCATTCGTCTTGTCGACAATTTGTAAAGGGGAGATCGAGGAAATCGATGCCAGTGACGCACTTGTAAGTAACCACCACAATCAGCATACTGATCTTGTCAAGTCAGTCAGTCGAAATATCGGTGGACCTGGCAGATGATGTTACACCAATAGTCTCACTTGATTTATAAAGTTTGGTTGAAATATTGCAGAAAATACCAGGAGTTATCGCTTTCTACTCCGCAAAAGACATCCCAGGAAAGAACTCTTTCACTTCTAAAGACGTACCATCGATTGAAGACAATGAAGAGATCTTGGCTACTGCAGTTGCATATTGTGGACAACCTATAGGATTGATAGCGGCAGTGACGAGAAAACTAGCTTTATCTGCTGTGGGGCTAGTGAAAGTCAAGTACAAGAAGAGTGGTGATAAACTTATATTGCAAGTGAGGGATGCTCTGGATGCTCCTGACAAGGAAAGGCGGGTAAGAGACAGCGGTGCTCTGATTCACTTTATTTCGCTTATGGTTTTTGGTTGGCGCTAAGTTGCACTAATTTAATCTCGATCCAAATTGTGAACCCACCAAATGCTTGAAAGATTCGGTGGTCCCAAATTTTATGAAAATAGAGCAAAATAAAATGATTTTTTCCGTTTTATAATAATCCACGCCAATTTTATCCCAACTGTGAGAAAAGAATAGAATAAACATTTAATTAGCGCACAAATAAAAACTCAGGGAGAGAAAAACAAAAAATAACGCAAAAAATCTACAAAGGCTGCATAAAAACAAATAACGTAACAAAACAAGTTCTTTAAAACTATCTGAAAAAAACTCTGATGGAGTCGAGTCGAGAGTCTGATGAATGAAATTGGTTTTTCCCTAGTGCGCAGCTAAACAGGTCTAGCCTAAGGTTTTTTGTTATAGTGCTAACCCGCACTCTGGGTATCTCTAAGAAATGAAATAAGTCCCAAAAATTATCGGTGTCGGCGGAGCCGATAATTTTTGGGACTTATTTCATTTTTTAGGTCTAGCCTAAGCTTAATGCCGCTACCGTCCGAGGACGGTAACAACGCGTGACAACGGTGAGCTACAAGCTACCACAGATATTTTTATATTTTTTCTAAATTGAAATATTCGAAAATGTAAATGTACAGAAGAGCTTAGGATTTTGATAACGTGTTTATTTCTCATAAAGGTATCTATACTTATTGTACGATAACAGGTACGACAAGAATGCAAAACTACCCCAAAAGAACGTGGTAAAGACATAACAAAAACAATCCAAGGCCGGTACTACATGCCATCGCAATACCACTACACCATGGAGCCACAGAGTTGTACAGTCATCAACAATTCCAGAGGTATTGTTGTTAGATCCTCAACACAGTGGATGGACCTCGTTAACGCGGCTGTGGGTGATGCGTTGGGCATTGACCATAATCGGTAAGTGTCTTACTTATCTAAGTCATCTAGACATGTGACCCATGTAAAAAAATAGACCAAATGTGCAACCCTGAGGAAATTCAATCGAGAATTCTCGTAAATAAGATTAACATACAGAAGTATACTTGTTATTCAGTTGTCAATAAAGTGAAGAACAGTATTCTCTAAGGTAATAATGTAGAGCTGCTATATATTTTCCTACTTATATTTACGTAAATCAAGACATAAACAAGAAAGGCTCGTTAAAATCAAATAACTCAATTCCTAACATTTACAGGGTAGAAGTAGTAGTTCCAAGGATCGGAGGAGGGTACGGAGGGAAAGCAGCAAGATCGGCACTTACCGCGTGTGCCTGCGCAGTGGTGGCTTATAAACTAAACAGAACAGCCACATTGGTGTTGCCCATTAAAGATAACATGGCAGCTGTTGGCAAGAGACAAGAATGCGAGATGGACTACGAGGTAATTATTTAATAAAATATAGATCGATGTTAAAATACAGAATTTTGTGTGTAACAAACGTTAATGATTACTGATTTATTCTATCTATTCTAAGACAAGCTGAATATTTTTCAGGTTGGTTTAAATGATGCAGGGTTGATCCAGTTCCTCAATATAACCTACTACAGCGATTGTGGCTGCTCCTTCAATGACGGAGCCTGCGACATCAGCTGGGTCTTTGAAAGCTTGTATGATACATCCCGATGGAAGATCGAGGGCTACAGTGTGCTCACGGACAAAGTTAGCATGACTTGGTGTAGAGCTCCTGGTGAGTATTTTGGGTTCACTGTGTTAAATAAACACTGTTTTCTTTAAGTAGAAGTATGCACGAACGATGAACAGGTACGCATAACCAGGTAGTTGTGATAACTATCTTGATAGTTATGGTAGGTACATCTTTTCGCAAATATGATTATCCTTAACACGATCATGGTATATTTATTTTGTTCTACATACGTTATAGCGTTGAGTGTCGCAATGATCACCTACATTTAGACCCATTTTACTAGTGAGATAGACATTTTTAAACATAACAAATTAGAAAGTCGAACGCATTAGATAACTACATAAAAAGCACGCTTTGTGAGCGTAGCTATGGCATTGGGATTCAACATTAGGCCAAGTAACGAAGTAGACCCTAAAAGTTCGACATGGCATCCTTTCAAATAGGTAGGTACTTCAGCACTGTGGACTGCTTTTATTCTGAAGCTATTCAACAAGTTTGTTTTGAAGACTTTTAAATCAAACATACCATCGATAAAAGTTAATCCAAAACAATATTTCATTGCAGGCACAACAGAAGCGATCGCACTAACAGAGCACATAATGGAAAGAATAGCATTCGCGACCAAAAAGGACCCCGTAGATATAAGACTCATGCATATCAAGGCAAAAAACAATGCCATGAAGGAATTAGTAGCCACTTTCAAGAGGGATTGTGAATTTGACGCGAGACAAGAGGAATTAAAGAAGTTCAACGAGGAAAATGCTTGGAAAAAGAAAGCATTGAAAATGTCAATAATGGCGTATCCTATCGGTGAGTTCCATTATAATAATACTGATAATGATGAGATAATTGTCTGTTTTGTATACCTACCAATAAAGTAAATAGATAAATCTTAACGGTCCTAGTTTTACAACATTCATATGCTTTTGCCCGCGATATTTCTCCCTAAAAAGTAGTCATCGTTTAAGTCAGTTAGACAATGTTGTAAATGTATGTGGATTTGATATCTTAGACAGCAAACATTATGACACTTCTCAAACTTTGGCCTTTCTAATATTCGTTGGGTGACCGACACTAATATGCTGATTTTCAAAGATTCAACTTCCCGAATGTCCCACAGTTTACTCCTGGAACTTCCCTGTGACGGTTTCCATCCACCACTCGGATGGAACTGTTAGCATGGCCCACGGAGGCATCGAGATGGGCCAGGGCATCAACACTAAGGTCGCTCAGGTCTGCGCTTACACGCTCAAGATACCGCTGGAAAAGGTACAGCCACCGTTTACTTAGGTATCTAGTGACATCTGAAAT
Source organism: Eupithecia exiguata (assembly GCA_947086465.1). Lineage (NCBI taxonomy): Eukaryota > Metazoa > Arthropoda > Insecta > Lepidoptera > Geometridae > Eupithecia > Eupithecia exiguata. Next base: position 1,915,839 of record OX352240.1, read on the forward strand.
AATGAGTATAATCCAGGCATTAGTAAGATTTTTAATTTCCCCTCGTGTTGTCCACTACATCAGTAAGTAGAAACCTGAGAAGGAAAATGACAATTCAATTTGGAATGACATAGATTAGGGCGATCCATATTTTTTTTAATTTATCAGGTTAAAAATAGATGTACAAAATGATTCCTGATTAATTAAATAAAAAAATATGAATAAAACTCTTGTAATGCTGTCGATAGAAAATTTGTCTGGGAATGGGAAAAAAAATTGTAAAACGACCACGACGCCAACAGACGCATATTGCTCAGAGCGGTCTAGTAACGCCCAAGATCGGAATCTTTAGAAGACTTTTGACCAGTGAGATCTAACTGATCATATACCTAAATCAGATTATAAGCTTTGTGTGTTCTCTTTTCAGATAACAGTCAGACCTTCAGACAGCTACACCTCACCCAATTCCATGGCAAGTAACGGCAGCATCACGAGTGATTGCATTGCCTTCGCCACTGTGAAGGCTTGCGAGGAGTTGTTACGGAGATTGGAAGTCGTGAAGCAAGGCTTGGAGAATCCTACGTGGCTGGATGTGGTGAAAGCAGCGTATAATAAAGGTGTCTTATTTTTATTAAGTAAGAGATGATTATTAGGAACTGTAGGTACCTGGGGGCCTACTTGGAAAGGGAAAAACGAAGTTTCACATTAGTTTTCGAGCAAAAACAACTGTTATGTCGCTTGCATAAGATTAGCGTTTGCACGAAAACGAATCAGAAACTTCGATTTCATTTTTGCGAGTACGGGCCCCGGTACGATACTTCTGTACCCTTGATCCTCGGTAGAGGTTGCATAGACCTTTAAAAAGCTTCAATTCATCAAAAAACTAGGGTAGATCAAGGAAGAGCTATACAATACAATACAATATACTTTATTGCACACCAATTAATTACAAAATACATATATCACAGAAAACAAAAACAATAACAAATAATGTACAATGGGCGGCCTTATCGCTAAGAGCGATCTCTGCCAGGCAACCTTAGGATGGACAAGAAGTGATAGAAAAAGTATAGACGGTGGCGTGTAAATAGAATACTGTTAGAAAATATACATTCTAATATATATAAATATATATTATTTATTTTATTTTATTATTTAATATATTTATTTTGAGCTATGTAGGAATATCCCAAATATCTAGGAATACATTTATCTAGTTAAACAGATAATTGCGAAAACGGCAATATCCCCAGCAGTAGATAATTTAAGACTGATTTTGATGCCATAAACGTCACTCAAGCACAGATTGATGACTGAGCAAGCTTTCACAATACAGACCTGACAGACGGTTTTTCATCCGCTTGCTATTTTTGACTATAGTTTAATTAAACGCATCGTTGATGAGAGCCGAGTGGACAATTTGTAAGCAAATGACAAATTTTTGAAAACAAACGATGTGAAAAACCGACTGTTAGTCTTATGCACTCTAGTTGTGACGAGGCCCCGAGTTGGCCTCGAGATTGTAACCAACATTATAAACACCACAAAATTTTCCCAGGAATCAACCTCCAAGCGTCGTACATGTCCTCTCCATCCGACAACCTGCAAAACTACACCGTGTATGGTTTGTGCGCTGCGGAGGTCGAGTTAGATGTGTTGACAGGCAACCATCAGCTGAGGAGAGTTGACTTGTTAGAGGACACTGGAGTCAGCATTAGTCCGGAAATTGATGTAGGGCAAGTAAGTAATTTGTTCCTGATGTGATTTGGATCCGTACCTATACTTTAATACTTAGGGTACATTATCGGATTTATCGGTAAACAGCGAAAGCAATTTTTCACAAGCGACTGCATGACCGACCACCCAGTCAAACAACCTGCAAGGCTAGAAGGTGTATGGAATGTGTGCGGCGGAGGCAGAATTAGATGTGTTGACAGGCCTTCAGGCAGACAACCACCAGCTGAGGAGAGTTGGCTTATTTATATTACCTCATATTACCGCTGAACGGTTTTTCCCGGTTCGCTTACCTAAATTAGAACAAAATTCTGCCCATGAAATAAGGCAGATGTGTGAAAAAACCAAAATACAAAAAAGTTCTAGTTTTCCCTATTTCCTTCCTTCATACTCTATGCGTCTTTCTGCATGTGTGAGAGTGAGAGAGAGAATAGGTGTCTTCTAAACCGTTGTGATAGATACATCTTCAACCACAGCGATACATACCATCAGGTGAGATTGTAGTCAACGAAGGTCTAACTGTTGGACTATAAAAAAGTCTATTGGAACCAAAACTTACAGTCACCAAATTTTGTATGATTCCAGATTGAAGGAGCGTTCGTCATGGGCCTAGGTCTATGGACATCAGAGCATCTCATCTACAATGAGGAAGGAAAACTTCTAACAGACAGGACTTGGACGTACAAACCGCCGGGCGCTAAGGATATACCGACTGACTTCAGAGTTAGCTTTAGGCGAAACTCGCCTAATCCTGCTGGGGTTTTGAGGTCAAAAGGTAGATAGAGATATTCCTGTTAGATTCTTTTGGATTAAACGTCACTCAAGCATTGATCTATGACCGAGAAAGCTTTTATAATACGGGCATAAGAATGACCAAGCACTCTTTTATATTATTTTTTGGTTCCCATTCTTAGTTGTGGCTTGTGGGCTAGTTTGATGCTAGCTATCCTATTAGGTGTTAATTTTATTTTCCTAATTATTTTACAGCGACAGGCGAGCCAGCATTTACGTTAGCAGTCGTGGTAACATTCGCGCTCCACGACGCTGTTGTAGAAGCTAGGAAGGAGTTCGGATATAACGATGTGGAATGGCTGAAACTTGGTAAGATAATACTTACGATTACCGTTTTTAACTTATAATGAGCCAACGGCACATATATTATAATACTCCCAAGGTGTCCCAGCAAAGACAGGAAAGATTTTCTTCTGTCACATCCGTGACTGACTTAATAGGTACCTACCTAGGCGGGCTATTCACGGGACGAAATGAAACCGTGACTCGGAATCTAAAACAGATACGCGCGAAATTCAATATTTTCTGCATTCTGCAAGGAATTAAACTACCTACCAAAAAAGAAGTTTTCCATAAAAAGTTAAACATTTTCTATAAACTTATGTTTTGACAAATTCCGATTTATAGCTACTTTTGGAGCAATTATTATTAAAAGAGATTTATTAGTAAGAATAAACATATTACCTATTGCTCCATTTTTTCATACTTTATTGTAACATAGGCTCATAGAAATAGGTCTACGATTTGTGGAAAACTTCTTTTCTGGTAGTTTAATTTCTTGCAGAATGCAGAAAATATTTAAAATTGCTATAATATTTGAATTTCGCGCGTATCATTTGTAGATTCCGAGTCACGGGTTTCTAAAAACATATGTGAGCGTCTGGTCGTCGGAAGATTTGTTTTCTATTTGAGAGGCTGAATCTTTTTCAGTGTCACTAAATTACTTAAACTATTGTTTCAGAATCACCGTGCAACGTTGAACACATCTTAAAAGCAATTTCTCCTAAAACTGAGTTTTATAAGATTAACTAAGTAGTACCTAGTTGTTTACAAATAGATAAACTTACTTTGTGTATTAGCCTCATACACATGACATAGCTGTAAGTTTTCCTACAATTATAAAATAATATAAATACCTACATAAAGATGTCTGTTTTTTAACTCAGATTAGTGATTATAGGACGGGTTTAAAGCGAGGGCCATAGGGCAGTGATTCACGATGATTTTTAGAATCCTGAGCGACGCATACTATACCTAATTTACCTATTACTACAAGGAGTTTGTATGTCGAGTTGGTTGAGTATTCTTTGCACAAGGAGTTTGTACCTATAGAGTATTTTTTGCGCAAGGAGGTTGCATCGAGATGGAGGTCGTATTCTAAATTCAAACACCAAATAGTGATTTTAAGTGCTTTTCTTCACTGTTTTTAGTTAGTAATAGTTATTTGTTATACAAGAGTGCAAAGTTGCTTTTTAACCGCGTGCTCAATTTTGATGACCAAGCAAGCGAAGGATCTAAAATTTTCTTTTCCAATTCAAAAATTAGAATCGTGAGCATTAGCGAGGGATTCAAAAGAGCACGAGGTAAAAATTCTTTGCACTCGAGTGCAACACGTAACTTTTCATCCCACCTCAGCGAGGAAAGAGTATTTTTACTCTTTGATATCTGATTGCAAAAGCCGTTTTAATCCGCTAGAGGATTAAGTAAAATTGAATTTAGAACATCGTGCACTATGTTAGAGGAGGAATGAAAAACTAAAAGTTTTGGAACGATGATTATCAAATCAAAGGAAATGATGAGTTATTAAAACGATAACATAACATAATTTATGTTTTTATTATTTAGAATAAAGTAAATTCACAATTCATACGGCTGTCAATCCCATATAATTATTATTTACATTTAAATAACTAATTATTATTTGACAATTACATGCTTCCAAGTAAATTTTAATTCTTATATTATGGTATAGTATTGACACTGGGAGCGTTGAGGCCTCATAAGGCTGCCGTAACCACCTAGTTATATCAGTTCTGATGAAGGTAAATTATGTAAGAGGGAGTACGCAGCTGTGTCTACTCCATGCCTGGAGGTAGTGGCTCCAAGGGGTTGAGGGAAGGCATCGGCACCGGCATCGGAACAGGCATTGGAGGTGTTGTGGACCCGTATGGGGTATCAGGCTGAAACAAGCGGACATACACAGTTATAAGTCTGGTGTAGGGTATCTCTGCAAGATCATCCTACATGTCCGGACTCCGGACATATAAATTAAAAAATAATTAATTTCAGGTATTAAATCAGACAACATAATTAGGTCCATTTTTTTGTTAGTAAGCTGTCTTAAAAACTATGTTAAAACCTTCGATCAAAAATAAGTAGTTCGCGGCCTCCCCCGTAGATACCTAGAGCCTTACCAAAATGTCACTCAAAATTATCTTCGTTTTGTTTTGACGCAGACAGTTTGCGCAGAGCCTGACAAGTTTTTTCCATACGGAACAAGAGATTGGTGGAGTCGAATTCATTTTATTTTATTTTGTAAGTAGGTAGGTACCTACCTGAGAATTATATACCTACCTACTCAGTTTATTTTCTATAAGGATTAATTAACAGAATTCAGGTAAAGATAACGAATCATTTATTGATGAAACTATAAATTGGTGTCTCAACAGGTATTTATACAAAAGGGTCATTTCAGACATACAATAATTTAAAATTACAATACAATTTCAGGCAGGCACTCTAGATTAAAAAGAACTGGTTCCTGTCTGCGGCTTTGCACGAGTTTTTTTTACGGGACAAAAAATAAACGTTTTATAAATTCATACTTCTGGTAGGTAGGTAAGTACCTAGTCTTTCTTTTATTAGAGTCTACGCAAATGAAATTTTAGGGCGGGCCAACTAGTTATTTTAAAAATCATCAACTAGTAATATTAAACTTATTTTTATGAAAAATATATTAATACATACTATAAATGAAAAAAAATTTTAGAAGAAATAGCCTCTCCATTTATCAATTTAGAACAAAATTAATATTTTAACATAGGCAAACCAAACAACAATATTTTATGCTGATTTCACAAGTATATGACTCACATCTCAATATACGGGTAAAAAAATATATTTAAACTTACTGAAAATAAGAAATTCCATCCTTTTTCAGCACTTTGGACGAGTGATTCTTGCATTTTTTGTACGAGCACTTACCCATGCTTTTTGTCTGAACGCTAAAATGACACTAGTTGAAAAGCTTCCCTAACATGTCAAAATGTTTCTCTTTTGCTACTGAAGGTTTTGGGCTGCGCATTGTGAATCTAAGGGGGGCCGGCAAAGCCGGAAATTTTTGATCGAAGGTTAAAACACATGAAAAGCTTAATACATTAACAATAGCACCGCGGGCGGCAGCGCATGTAGTAAAAATGTGGACGCGGGGAGGAGGCCCTCGCAGCGCTTGTACGTAGTACATACCTGTGCCTGCGCCCGGTCCGGCGCGTGGGGTTGCAGCGCGGCGTTCAGTCTCGGCACGGCCGCGCAGGCGGGCAGCACCGCGGGCGGCAGCGCGTGTAGCAAGAATGTGGACGCGGGCAGGAGGCGCTCGCAGCACTTGATCCAGCCTTCCCACGCTACTTTGTTGTGCCATACCTGATGAAATAAAACGTTAGAAAGTAGAAATAAATTAAGGCATGTTGGTCATACAACATCATACAGCATACAACGCTGTCCCACCGCGGCGCACGCTGTGCACGCTAAGCTTAGTAGTGTTAGTAAAAACTAAACATATTGACTGGTGAGTTCGTTTTCTGTGTGCATCGGGAGCGTGACTGGGTATCAGCCCGTTTTCAACAAAAAAGGGTTAGATGTATTTCCCTGCTGGTCGTCTGAAAAATTTGTTCACACTACAGGTGGCCAGAAAAAAAAGCAGCTTAAATACAGGTTAGTTTGTGGCGAATATGCGGAATACAAAACCAATACATACGCACATACATGGTACATGTCTTGAAAAGAAAAACCATGCGAGTTTTGTTTTACATTATTGGCAACAACAGATTTATTTACATACCTTTCTTTAAATGAAAAACTGATTAAATACTGGCTGTAGGTAGGTATGCTAGACTATTTTGGCAGAAGAGTGCCTAAATCTATGAAGTTGTTAATTAAACGAACCTCTTTCTCCACAAGCAACTGCAGTATATTCAACGCCAGCGACTCCAGCGCCGGATACAGCGTGAGCGCTTGCAGGACGCTCCTCATCATCAGCACTGGAATCTCGGACTCTTCGGTTAGTCTTTGGAGCACGGCTGATACCACCTGTAACGGTTTTGGAAAGATTTGAATTTAGTTAACACACTATCAGTATCAAGTATTTTTATGTTAATTTATGTTTCTACTTGCTTATGAATATTTAATAATTATTATTATGTATTGTGTTGTATACACCCCTGCCTTTCTTAAATTTTCAAATTTCTTTCCATCCAAAGGTTGCCTGGAAGAAATCGCTGCTAAGCGATAAGGCCGCCCATTGTACTATTATGTTTAATGTTTATATCTGTTTCTTTTAGTTTTATTTTGTGGTGTACAATAAAGAATTTTGTATTGTATTGTATTGTATCAAGCAAATATTATAAATGCGAAATTTTGGATGCTTATATGTTTTGATGACTCAAAAATAGATTATACGTCCCGCATTGTCGACTAGAACTTTTTAAACGTAACTCCAACTATCATGCCATTACTATCTACAATAAATTACCAATAGTTTTAAAGATCTGCCACTAAACACGTTTAAAACCAAATTAAAAAATTGGCTTCTAGATAACTGTTTTTATGACATGAAAGAATATTTAAATTTTAAAGCTGATTGACATAGTTTTTCGACTAACTTATATTATTTTTATTGTATGTAGCTTTTGTAGTTCACGAAAAAGTAGTTATACCTACAATTTTGTTATTGCAAGCCGTCAATTAATTTCACGCTTGCCGCTCGTTAATTGACCAATATGGCGCAGCCGACGAAGGTCCGGCTGCGACGCAGGAGTCTTGAAGAGACTCTACATATTATCTTGGTCTGAGATACTCACATCCTGAGTGAAGATATGCTTCTCTCCGAAGCAGATGGCCGTGGCTTTGATGATGAACTTGAGATCTGCCTTGCTGGGGTCAATCAGGTGGAGAGCCACCAGCAGTTCCGTGGGAGAAACTGTAAATGTAAATTATTTTGTTACGGTGGTTCGACGCGGTTTGGCGCGACATTTTTTTTTTGTGGTTTAAAATCTTTTCTACTTTTCACAAGCAATACAACTAGAGGAGAATCTCTTATTTTCCCATTTGCTCCAAATATACCAGTGAATTTGTTTGTAGTTGGTTTTATCATGAGATTCTATGAGAAAATTGTTTACGATTTGCGGCAAATTACTTTTCCGCTAGTTTTATTGCTCGTGGAACGCAGAAAAAATTGAAAACCACAAAAAAATTGAATCTCGCGCCAACCTGCGTCGAATCATCTTGTGGTTCGATGCGGGTTGCCGCGAGATTAACGCGCAACTTAAGTAGGAAATAAACTTGTCCCAAAATCCCCAAGCTCACTGTAACACGTAAGTTTGTTATCAAACGATGTACAAAAATGTAGTCAAAACGTAATGTTTGACTTCATTATGTAGTCAGCATACATCGTTTATCAGGAACGCTTTAACCTGATGATTTTTGATGCTTCGGGAATGGTAGCTAGGTATTATCTGTGCTTTGGTGTAATAGAGTCCCAAATATTCAATCAACCAAATCTAAGGCCCGTTTTAAAATGTTAAGTAGTTTTTAAGGTTTCCAAAAGCATCACTCTTAGTAAATATCCCATTTAAGGTGCTATAGTTTTCATATCCACACACTTTCAAACAAAAGGTGTTGTGATAAAACCAAAATCAATAACGTAATTCAAATCTAACTGAGACCCGTTTTATAGAAGCTTACTCACTCATCTATGCTTGAGTAACGATTTTCTATGGCAAAATCGTTACTCAAGCATTGATTGACGGAGCATAGTTTCATAATACGGACCCAAAATGTTAAAGCACCCACCTGAAGCATCCATCCTTCCCGAGTGGTAAATTAAAGCTTGTAAGCAAATAGAAAAATTCAGCAAACACACCATAATACGACAAAGTACTTACAAATAATGCACACTGAAATACGAAACCACAAAATTTTTACAATATCTTACTCAAGCAACAACTTATTTTATTTTATTTATCGTTATCATGCAAATCAACACACTGCTGGCTATACCAAGTCTTCTTCTTCTTCGTCTTTTCTTATCTAACTAAATTAATAATACAAAATTTATATAACAATATTAAATTAATTTGATTAATTCTCTTTTATCACTCTATTTTCTTGTGTAATAGTGAACCAATAAAATTTTCTTATTCTCATTCTTAAAATTTAGAAGCATAGCAGGTGGAACTCCGATCTCTTACTCAAGCAACAACTTATTTTATTTTATTTATCGTTATCATGCAAATCAACACACTGCTGGCTATACCAAGTCTTCTTCTTCTTCGTCTTCTGTAGCTTTTCTTATCTAACTAAATAAATAATATAAAATTTATATAACACTATTAAATTAATTTGATTAATTCTCTTTTATCACTGTATTTTCTTTTGTTATAGTGAACCAATAAAATTTTCCTTCTTATTCTTAAAATTTAGAAACAGCAGGTGGAACTCCGGTTCTCGAAAACATGCATACGCATATGACGCCATTCGACACCATGCCTAAACAAACATGGAACCCGCAGTCTTTTGCATTAGAAGCAAACCTTAAGACTCGGGCTCGTTTTTTCGAGACAAGGACGAGCGGACGCCGCACGGGAAGGCGAGAAAGGAAGTCCGCGGCTCATATTTGGATGCAGATTTTTGTGCTGTGCGGTACCGGTGATCGATGAATATGCGCAGAGCTTTAACCTCCTGCATCGTAGATTCATCCAAAGATAAAGGGTTCCAACAGAGCAACGACACATTTCAAGCACAGGCAATAGGATGATTTAGCTATGAAAATCGATCAAGCCTATGGGTTGGATCTGCACATCCCACAGCTTAGCTTGATGCTAGAACTGCTTTTGATAGCATGAGGTAGATAATTTACCTGGACATTGCTCATCAGGGTTCTGTAGACCAAGCAGCTTGTTGAAGACTTCTTTTACGACGGCAGGATTCAGCTTTATGAACTTTGGCAGCGCGGCTAATATCTACAACAAACCAATTAATTAATCTAACCACGGAGTACTCAAATGCAACTCAGATTTGAGCACGTCTCAAAGTCTCAAGTGGCCAATTTTTGACGGATTTTCATTGAAAATTGACAAAAATCTTGAGACTTAAGACGTGCTTAAAGGTAAATTTAAGTATTCGGGCGTAAGTCAACAAAAATGTTAGTCAAAGTCAACATATTGGTATAAATTTAGATCGATCCGTTCAGTAGTTTTGAAGCTAAGAATATGAAGGGCTCGAAATCGATGGAAGTATTCGAAAGATAATGCGTACAAGTCGTACTTAACCCTCTGAACTTTACCATAATATACATTTAAAAGTGAAATATTCAGTAGTTTGGAAAATATAGACATCCGGTGGAGTTGATTTGAGGTAGTATACACTCGTAACCGCTAATTGTAATATTATAGATCAGTTTTCTCCAACTCACCTCTTTCTTCGACAGTCCAGTAAGTACTGGTATCAGGAAACGCACGTCCGAAACGCGAGTCGCGTACAAGTCCCGGATCTTAGATACCAACTCGGCGGTAGGGGGCGCTGCGAACAAAATACAGACCATTCGTAACAAAGAGGTAGGTAAATAACGCTGGACATTATCAAGTATTTATTTTGCAATCCTAAAACCATGACGACAGGTCTTAAAAATGTCACTTATGCTAGGTATTAGGAGCCCCAATGGGCCCAAATAGGCTTGCTAACAGCCCATGAAATCAGCAAGCCTGTTTTATCATAGTAAACAGAAGTAGTTATGTAAGCGGGTTATCTACGAACCTTATTAGAGTTGGAAGAACACACAACTATACTAGAATTCATAACGGATGTACAGCTCTGAACAACCCTCTGAAACGTCCCGCTCGCGAGCGATCGGACTGCGGCGCGAGCGCATGCATGTAGTTTACATGTTTTATGTTGAAAATGAACTAAGTACTAGTTAGACATAAATAAAAAGTATTTCAAAATAGGTAAAACGATTAAATCTATGTGGAATACAAATTTCAACTATCTATCTAAAAACTCAACATAAAAGGTTAAATTAAAAAAAAAAATATTCTAAGTTTTTTGTATATCGAACTTTTGCCGTATCAGGCGATGGAATGGATATTTGTAAATATTCCTACAGCATTAATCTTGAGGATTACTGTTGTGTGTGATTTTTGTTGCCAGGTATGGTTTTCTTGGATGGCTCTTAGATAAAATTTGCATCTAGAATAGAGCCATCAAGTGACGTTATTAGCAGTGATCGGAAATTCGGGCGCTTATTTACCTTAAGTTGGTGTAAGACACAACATGGAGCAGTTAAAACCATCTTTCTCGGGAATACTTTCCCGTAAATTCCCGGGATTTCAGAACATTCTAAAATAATGATTTTTTCACCGGAACCTTATTTAAAGACGAAATATAAGACACTTTTATTCTGACGCGAAAATCGATTTTTGTAAAAAAACGCGTTCAAAAAAGGTGTCTTATAATTCGTCTATAAATATATATATATATATATAGCCTGTCCTAGCACTAATATGCCCAAAGTTCTTTCTTCTCAGAGACTGTGGGATGAGCCGCTATGTGAGTTGGTATGGAAAAACCTTATTAATACGTCTACCAGCTCATCAGAACGCGCTCGTTTACTTGCCGTTTCCGAGTGGGAATCAGGACTTTGGTTATATGTTTTGCCTTCTAAAAATCTAGGTACCCTTTTAGACAATAACACATTTCGGGTGGCCACCTCTTTGCGTTTAGGTTCTCCCTGTCTAGTTGCACACCGTTGCCAGTGCGGTGAAACCGTTGATAAGTTCGGTCACCATGCACTGGCATGTGTCTCTAGTGCAGGACGTGTGTCCCGTCATAGTTCAATTAATGACATCATCCGTCGGGCTTTTACCAGCGTCAGTATGGCAGCTACTCTCGAACCACGTGGCCTAATGCGAGATGATGGTAAAAGGCCTGACGGTATGACTCTGATTCCTTGGAAAATGGGTCGGCCTTTAGTTTGGGATGCCACTTGTGTAGATACCCTAGCACCTTCTCATCTTGCAGGGACATCAGTAAGGGCCGGCTCCGCAGCAACATCAGCGGAGTCCCTCAAACGGCGGAAATACGCTAATCTCGACCGAGGTTACCTATTCGAGCCGTTTGGGGTGGAAACCCTAGGTCCTTGGGGTCCTGGGGCACATGGAATATACAAAGATCTAGCAAAACTCCTAATAGAGTCCACAGGTGATCGGAATGCTGGCTTTTATTTCGGTCAACGAATTAGCATTGCCATACAACGTGGCAATGCTGCCAGCATTCTGGGCACTTTGCCTTCTGGTGACGGCTTAGATTTTTAGAAAATAGATTTAAGTGTAAATATTAGTTGTAATTATTATTGTATTTTCACTAGGTAGGATATAAAACGGATGTATACATTTTTTCTTTACTATTCAAACGGTCCCATCTCGTGTCTATAAATAAGATTTCAGTGAAAATACATTCTAGAAAATTCCAAAATTCCCATTTGGAATAAAACAAGTTTGGGTTCATCTCACAAAACAGACAATTATATACCTATATTTTTTTTTATAATATTTGTTTCTATTATTCTTACGCAATTATCAAACAAATTATAAATGCGTATGAATAAGTGTTTTAAATTTCGTGTAGAAAAAGGATTTTGGCATAAAATCATAAATATAATTAAAAATCTAGTCGGCCCGAAAATCTTTGGGAGTTCTTTCGGCACTTACGCCGTCAGCGCCACCTACAGAGGAAACAATGAAGTTATCCAATTCTGCTCAAAGACCAAATTTACATTTAGTTCTTTGACGAGAGGTTTTGCCGTTGCTTGATTCTAAGGTTTTTATTTAAAAAATTATTTAAATAAAAACCTTAGAATCAAGCAACGGCAAAACCTCTCGTCAAAGAACTAAATGTAAATTTGGTCTTTGAGCAGAATTGGATAACTTCATTGTTTCCTCTGTAGGTGGCGCTGACGGCGTAAGTGCCGAAAGAACTCCCAAAGATTTTCGGGCCGACTAGATAAGATCACGTAGCTTAGTTGGAAAAAGAGCACCCCTGCGCTGAAGGGGAAGGTGCGGGTTCGAATCCCGTCGGGATCGTAAATTTTTGGGATTTATTAATTTCTTAGAAATTACCCAGAGTATAATAAATAAAAACCTTAGAATAATTAAAAATGTTTTTTTTTTCAGAAATATTGACTTTAGTGAAAAACACGTCAGAATAAAAGTGTCTTATATTTCGTCTATAAATAAGATTCCGGTGAAAAATCATTATTTAAGAATATTCTGAAATCCCAGGAATTTACGGGAAAGTATTCCCGAGAAAGATGGTTTTAACTGCTCCATGTTGTGTCTTACACCAACTTTAGGTAAATAAGCGCCCGAATTTCCGATCACTGGTTATTAGGCACCTTTGGCATAGTGGGAAAGTAGGTGATATACTCACATTTCTCAGTAAAGATATGCACTAATCTAGTGAGCAGTGTCTCAGCGCCCCGTGGACACTCGTCGAGCAGCGCCGCGAAGGCTGGCCGCAGGCCGGCCGCCGGCACGCCCTTGGCTATGGCGGCCCGCACCGGGATCTCCACGCAGCGGAGCACAACCCGCTTGGCTTCCGGGTCGCAGCAGCCGTACACTCGGGCCACTTCGATTATTAGGTCTGGGGGTGGAGAACATAATGATTAGAATTGAAGGAAATGCAGAAGACAGATTTGAAGAGACTCACTGACCCCGTCAACACTAACAGCGATGCTGTTTTTTAATCTGGAATAGACCATCTGGAATGGATAGCTTCGTTTGAAAAAAATCGCATCTAATAGTAAGTCACGATGTGGCCGAACATGTGTCATGAAGGTTTAAAAGACACCTATGCACTTGTCTTGGTGAGACCCAAGTTGTAGTTGACCAAAAAAACAGAAGCAAGCAGCAAAACCAAAAGTCTTACTCCGCTACTTCATGGTAGTTAGACCACGCACAACAGTGTTTGTGTACGCAGTTTGCGTCCACGCGCGTCACGTAGTTAGACGCGGCTTTCGTTTGGAGATCTGGAGTGTTCGGGGTATGACCAGCGATGCGGCTCAGCTTTGTTGGAAAAGCAACCTTATACGTAATATAACTAACCTTCATTCTCTAACAGCAACGTCATGATCAGATTCAAGCACAGCTTGTAGAAGTGGTCGGTCCACGGCATCCTGAAGGTAGTCCGTGCGGCGAGCACCTCGGCCGGCGGCGATGCGAGCGCGATGAACCCGAGGTACAGACGCGCTTGCTTCTCTATCACTTTGCGCGTTGCGTCCGTGGAGCGCAAGTAGATCTTGGTGATTGATTTTAGGGTGGCTTCGCGGATATCTTCTTGTTGGTTTACTGGAAGGAGTAAGCTTTTTTTAATTTGTAGTAGGTACTTATTGAATTTACAGCTAACTTAAACGGAAATGGTATGTTATGTTGTGAAATGGATAAGGTGTTGCGTTCAAACGCAAGGCATAGTGTGGTCGTGGCTAACTACGGGGTTTGTCGATTTGCTGACACTTTTAATGGTTTAGAAAACTAAGTGAAACCACTCACGATGTGCGATGATGGGGATGTTTCAATCAACTTTACAATTGCAATAACATTTAGCCTTGTATGTCCCAGTGCTAGGTTATACGCCCCTTGAGTTCCCTACACGAATTTTGACCTTGAGTCATTCTAGATCTACGTTTTATCAATGGCGTTTATAACAAAAAACTAAACAAATTCAATACTTACAAACATGACACACCAAAGCCGTCACGTACTTATGAGACCGTGGAGGCCGCATGATACAAATATCCTCCAAAATTTCCAACGCAACCGTAGCTACCTTCTCCTCCATGACTAAATGCTTCAAGTAATCTATAGCTTCATCCGTCACTACAGGACATTCCGAATATATTTTCCTAAGAAGAACTTCCTTGGAGGCTTCCATAACTGGATCCCCTCTTTCACATATCTGAGTAATCAGCGCGCAAAGCAAGTGGCTATAGTTCTGGTCGTGTTTCTCGTGCATTTTAGGCTGTAACGTCACAGGGTGACGGTTAAAACCTTGCATAAAGGCGTATTCCTCGTACAACCAATGTAGGGCTAAGTCTATTCTGTTAACGGGGTCATCTAGAATGTAGTTTAGAACTAGATCGCGAATTTCTGGCGTGTAACTTGATGCAAAGATTGTTATGAATTTAGATCGGATTTGAGCAGCTCCTCCTATAACGCTCTCTTTCTCAGCTCGTAAGATTCTATCGACAGCTTGTAAGACCATTTTCTCTTTAGTTTCTTTCGGTATTGGACGAGTGATCTCGTGCAGTTTTAGCAACTTAACTTTCTGCTTTAGCTTCGGTACGGTTGGCGTCTGTGGTGGTATAGGCTTTTCTTTATCTTTCGTTTTGCGTTCTTCTTCTTTCAAATGGTCTGCTCTGGTTTCCTCCATGAGCTTAGATACAGCGCTCGATACCGCGCTTTCCATCTGTCGTTCAGCTTTGGATGTTTCCTGAAGCTTTGCTACTGCGTTCTTGAGAGTATTTTTTTCACTCTCTTCGTCCTTTATTAGAGGTATTTTCGCCGCGATTTCGGATAACGAAGGCTGAGTAACGAACGGGATTTCCTGGCTGTCTAAAGTCGGAGGCTGCACCGGCATCGGGGCAGGTTCTACCGCTTCCAACTCATTCTGTATTAGAGCCATGATCAGTTTAGCGAGACTTCTCTTCTGCACCTTGCTGCCAGAATTAGGGATAGGTTGGTACAGGGTGGCAAAAGTGGGTGGTATTTCATTTGGAAGTCCATTCACTAGAGTAGACATCACAAGATCTACAACAAGATCAACATTATTCAATCCGTCGAAGAAAGTGTCCTCGGAAACTGGTTTGTCTTCAGGTTTAAAGGGAGCTTGAATGATAGATGTTTGACTGCTGCTGTCTTCGTCAGCGTCGATACGAGTAAAGTCTTCTTTCGGCAGCTCTCGGGTAACCTCGGGCCGAGTTTCCGTGATGAGCTCACTTCGGCTGTTGCTGTCGCTACTCTGAGAATTCTGAGGCGAGTCTATTCTGAATCTCTTGGACGGGATTTCGGTCATCTTTATCTCTCCTAGTCTCTTACTCCTCTTTTCTTTGGGTAAGGCCTTGTTTATCTCAGAGGTCGTCATACCGATGTCCATAAGCAGCTGTGTTAGCTGAGGCATGTGATCATTTGCTGAAGAATGCTTTATCAAGTTGATAAGTTGCATTTTTAGATGTTTTCTAACTGAGTTAACTTGGGATTGTGTGAGTGTTGGAGGTAAAGTTGTATGGAGATCTCCTAACGCTTGTATGACTCGGGCCATGTACTTTGGTCTTGATTTGCAGAGTAAGCATAGTGTTGTCATACAAGCCATCAAGTTCACGCTAGAAATGTGCTGTGAGTTGTGGAAATTCACGATTAGATTGAAGATTTGCCTGAAAAAGGAGAATAGTTGTTGCATTTCAGTTATATCGTAATTTTCAGTGGCCATGACATTGTGGAGTGGACCTTATTAACTGCACAGATAGAGGTTATTTATGACCACAAGAGAGTCTAATTTTGATCATTCTAATCATTTTGGAGACTTTGTAGTGTAGAGTGTTGATGAAGCCAATAAAAGATAAGTTCACATCAACATACACAGAGATGTTAAGATGTTTTATGGAGTTAAGTGGAACAGAAATCTCTTCAAGCAGAGGCCAAGACTGACTATTAGTCGCTCGCTATACAAGAGAATATACAATAATACTAACGCGACACTCTTCGCCTCCCACCTGACCGAGCTTCCTCACCCCATCCTGTCCTAGCGTGCTCGATTCGTTTAGTCTAAATGCAAGGGATGTACGGCGCACGCACGGGGCCCTTATGGCATGGGTAATGATTTTGACAGACGACGCTGATAGTATTCGGATGTTTAGTTTCTTTGATCATGGACATAGTAAATTTTATCTGTTTTGAGGTTTAATTTCAACATTCGTGAGGAAAATTTACAAAATATCTCTGAGAGACGACTTTCGTGTAGAGAAATGGGCGCGGGTTCGAGTGTGCCTACATGCAAGGTGTAGTGTAGATAGGGCTGCTGGTACAAAGTGAATATAACTCACTCAGACTCTTTTTCAAGCAGGTCCCGCTTGATAAACGGCAAGTGGGTGGGCAAGCTATCCAGACTAAAGTCACTGTCTGTCACCCGCTCCACAGGACTCTGCAGTAGAATCACCTCCTCGAGGAACTTGACCGAGTGTGTTCGGATGCCTTCGTTGTCGTTGTCTATCATGTTTAGGATGATGAGCTGTGGGGCCAATAAAAGATTAAGATAAATATTTTTAAACTTACGGGATCTGAACACATATTTATAAATACTATTTAACGGATATTTATCGCGTTTAATTACCTTATTTTCCCGACGTTTCGACAGGTTTACACACTGCCGTGTCACGGGATGACTGACCAAATGTAATAATAATAATAATCATCATTTATTTCAGACTATAGAACAGTTATAGATCTTATTTTAACTTATTCTACGGTCCATAGTAATATATACCTTAAAACTAACATACATACAATATTAAAAACTAAAATTAAAGACGCGTTATTTGACGGCGAGACGTGACGCAATCAGGGTGTCAGCTGACGACGGTGCACGGCGGGCGGTGTCTCCTTGCAGGCGGCCAGTGAACCGTCGGAACTTAACACCTTTCGAAATTTTCGTTTTTTAATATGATAAAGTCATCCCGTGACCACGGCAGTGTGTAAACCTGTCGAAACGTCGGGAAAATAAGGAAATTAAACGCGATAAATACCCGTTAAATAGTATTCCAAGATTCGCCCGCCAAGATTCTTAGTTTCTTCCACTTTACCTACTATTATATAGTAACTTGATTTAAAAGCTTAACGCAACGCACTTAAGTCTAATATTTCAATGGCATTGGCGTTCATATTCAATCTGGTTGAACTGGTCTATTTGTGCAGACGAATTTTGGCGATGCGCTTATAAATGTGGTACAACTGTACCCGCTACAATTATTTTACAAAGAAAGTAAGTATGATAAAAAATGTCTATTAACGAGGATACCTGAAAACATTGTGGATATTGGGTTAATAAAGAAAACAACTCAATTAAAACAGGCAATTCACCTTGATTTCACTAAGATGCTCCCAAACGTTCTGCATCATAGCCTCGGCAGCCCTGCCCTTGCAGATCCACAGCAGAGTGTTTCGGTACAGGATGCTGGCCGCCTGGATGGCTCGCTTCTGCACCACCACCACATTGTCCATCACCAGCAGTTGCAGCTGGCTGATCACTTCCGGCAAGTGCTCGGGAAAGTTCTTGCTGTAAGTCAAAGTCAAATTGCTATATCACATAAAGTAATTTATATGAAATGCTTAAGTTTGTATAAATAGATAGTTGATGATGATGATGACTCCAAAAGTACTAAACGGATCAGGCTGAAATTTTGCATAGATGTAGGCTGGCTGCACATGTCCGATGTTTTGTCTGATGAATGGGTGTAATCGACTATCCAAAGGCGATTTGTGTGTTTAAAAATGTATGAACACAGGCTTTTGGATATATAACATGCCTATCTATAGACAATTCTATCCAACATTCAGACAAAACATTGGACGTGTGCGGCGGGCCGTAGGTCTAGGTCTCTATTGATGGCTTCTTATTGACAGTTGACGTTTCAATCTGCGAACACAGTTCCCGGGGGTAATAACTAGTAACTTAGCCTGTATAGGCCTAAAATATATCTAGTTTCATTCCACTTACCTTATCTCTTCGATAAAAACAATGACTTGCTTCTTCACATTACTAGACCTATCACCCCCAAAGCTCAAGATGTTCTGGATATACAGGGGAATATATTGCGAGCCCTGGTGAAGCATGACCTCTAGGATCTTTCTGAGAAGGTGCACTTTTTTGCCGCCTTCGGCCATTCCTGCATCGTTTATCCATTGTACCAGCTGAAAACATGTGCAAATAAAATAAAACAAGACGTGAAGATTTGAAAATCTTTAATTTCAAATGAGAAATACAATAGAATAAAAATTCAATAAACTTTTGCTGAAATGTAGCAGCGCGTCCACCTCGGTCAACGAACCTGGTTTTGAATTGAAACGTTGGTATTTAATCCGAATTTATTAGACATCTTCGTTGTTAACTACTTCAGGGTGCTATAACACCAATATTTCATCGTCTCTACACAACTAAAATGCGTAAAACATGAGAAAAATTAGAAAATACCAAACGAAGCGTTTACATTCCCCAACTTTTCATACACGTTTTTTCAATATTTAGAAGTATCGTAGCAAAAGAGAAAGCGTACAATGACAGGCCTACATCCTTATTAGATAGACAGAGAGATCCGAGAAAAACGCACGCAAGAAAACAAACTTCAAATTTGTCGCGCTACCCTAGAATCTGTCAGAAACAATGTTGACATTGACGACCCAATAATATTGTAATTTTGGTGCTGCCAGAAATAAAAATTACTAACGATTTCCTCCGTCCACGACTGGACTGGACCACCAAAAATGTTTTTTTGTTTGGTATAAATAAATAACTAAATAATGCTGGACAATTCACACAGCATTATCTAGCCCCAAGCTAAGCAGAGCTCGTGTTATGGGTACTAGATGACTGATATATATAATACAATACAATACGATATATTTTATGTCTCCAGATCGTACACACATTTGTCCTGAGGCGGGAATCGAACCCGCAACCTCCTGCGTCGCAGGCAGACCTTCGCCCACCGCGCCACAGAGGTCGTCAGTTAACTGTACTTACCACCAATTTTTTTTATTCCGTGATCCAGCCAGATATTTAGATCACGGTACCACCACCGCACCGTTAAAATATTTTCGGTGGTAAAGTGGACTGGACCAATCTTTTCGTGCACCTTGAGTGATTGTTTATTTGTGTTGTTTTTTCAAATTTTATTGTACCTACATCGTTGGATTGGAATCTATAAAAAATCGATTGATCGGATGGAACAGGAAGATCTTAGCCTTTTACGACACGTAGGTTGCTACGATCTTCGGTAACAGGAAATTTTTCATCAGTTCTGTAGGTATCCCTTTGATGTTATAGGTACTTCATCACTACCTACAAGTTCACGAATGTATATCCTAATATTTACTTATCTCACAAATCGTGTCGGTAACCTACTTTTTATAAGGTTGGTACCTACTTTTTGTAGGTACGAAGGTTGGTGCTTACCCTTGCTATTTGGTCTTACCGATGACCTTTTTTGGGTCTTATTTATTAGATAAAAATTTATTTTAAATACATAAACATAAAAATAAATCAAACGCAACATTAAACTGCTTATTATTATGCTATTTTATTCAAACTTAGGATAGTAGAGTTGGTAATTACAAATATTTAAAGATCTAGCTGCCGTCTGTTAACAAGAAGGCAGTTAATCCTCACATGGGCAATTTTCACATTTTGACTGAAAGGAATACAGTTTCAAAACAAAATAAAAGTTATAGGAATACAATTCTTTATCTCTCATGCTAACAACCCCTCCAAAATTCCTTACAGTTCCAGAGATTTTAAAAAGTAACAGAGTTTTGGATGATTCCGTTTCGACCAGATTGTGTAGGGTCTCGTCATCGTCATCAGTGGGAATATTTTTATTTACTTTAAGTGGCCACAAAATGTAACTACGTCGAAAATGTTGAAATTACCTTTGTTCAACGAAATAATAAAAATATGAGGCGGTGCTACTTTGGCTCGCGGAATCACCTAGACTCAAAAAACTTAACAGAAAAAAATAAAAAATATAAAAGGATTTTGACTAGACAGGACACCAAATTGATCACAAAAATAAATTGCAATCGATATGTCCAAATAACGTTCATCTAGGTATCTGTTTTATAAATTGCGTTTCGCATGTTTTTTGCCTTTTCTCGAATACAGTTATTTGGGGTTAACGGCCTTTTATATACCTATTAGACGGCAGTATTTGATATGTTTCGTTTAGTTTCGTTTAAATTAAACTTCTATCGGCGCCGGTTGACGAATGTATAAATTCTGCATTTCATAAACACGCGGCTTCAGTTGCTCCTCCATCTCAATCTGGGTGCTCCGCACGACTATAATACAAACTGCAAGAGTGACTGTAACAAAAAAGTTTAATTTATGAAGTTGGCCTTTGAACAAAATATAAAATTAAAATGTGGGGGCTTATACTTGGCAAAGTTAGGGACTACTGCTAGTGGCCTGAATAAATTGTTAAAGTTTGCGGTTATTTTAATATTTGCTTTGGATAGATTTGGATACAATAAAAACTTCACTCACAAACTTTATATTGTTCGACTCTTGAAGTGAGCTGCTAGCTAGGCCAAAGAACGAAATCTGGCTCAATTTTTTTTTTGTGGAAGGACCCTTGGACGAACAAAATCACCAAGCAGGTAGCAAGACTCAGTCTAAGTTATTAATATTCCTTAAATTCTTTATTTTTTGAAATGTGTATAATGTTACTTACAAGCCCACTTCAGAATGGGAATCATGGCCACGAAACCCATAAAAATACAAGTGAGGATAATCAGCGCTACAGCTAGCGCGAACAGGAAGTAGGCGGCGCTGCAGTAGAAATCCAGGTACCGTGGCCGGTTCTAGAACAGATGAGAAAAATGTTAGTCCACCTGTGTTATGGGTACCTACAGTATTACAGTACCTAGGTAGGTTTAGCTTGGGGCTAGATTTTGCTTTGTGGGATTATCCAGCATTATTTATTTACTTATCTATTTAATTTAATACTTAGGTTACCCAGGGACAAGATAAATTCCACGGACTAAGAATTAACCCTACGTGGTCACGCGGATTACAGATGCATGCCAAATACAAATGGAAATTAAAAATCATGTGAGCATTTATTCTTGTTTATTCAAGTTAAATTCTTTAAATCAAAGTTTTACTTCTTAGAAATAATGAAATTAAAATAGTTAAAATGTTTGTTTGTAAACAAATTCAACAAAACAAATATACCTCTCATTCGGCACTAAAAGTTAGATCTTTCGCTGAATTTCAGATTGTAAAAAAACGAATCCAAATAGTTCAGTTATAATTTGTGTTTTTGACACAAGACAGATACTTAGTAAAATAATGATACACCTAGAATACGGTCACGACAGCCAGTATCAACGGAGACAAGTCATAGGTATATATTTTTGTATGTAACTTTGTACCTTAGTGCATTAAAGTTTTAAAATAAATAAATAAATAAAATATGTGTAGGTACGCAGGACATCAGTAAAGTGCACAAGTGTGTAGGTATGCAAACACAGACACTTCCCGTTCCCTGTCATAATTACATACAAGTACATACAATTTACTTAGGTAAGTACATGCAATTCTGCATACAACCCTATTAAGGTGTTTTCTTCCATCACAGAAAGCTTATGTGGTGTATAGGTGTAATATTAGTCATTATTAACTATGCAAATTAGATTATAGAGATGAAATGAAATGAAATAATCTCTCATAATCCGATGGAACGGCAGATCGACACCACCGTGGAGAGGTCAAGCGCAGGACCAACGACTAAACGTGTTTTACTAGTTCTTGACTCCGCGCTTGCTAGAAAAAATCCAATAACAGTTTTAAGCTGATCCGGGTTTTGATCCAAGCTGTTGAGCACTCGACCACTAGACCAACGAGGCAGTCAGTGTCATGTAGGTAGGTTTATGAGTAGGTAAGTACTTACAGAATGAACTCCAACCACCAGCACTACATGCATGATGAGATTGTACAAGAACACCAGCATATAATACCCGAAGGTGATGTACAGATTCAAAGCACTCTTCTCCAACTCCTGAGGAGGCGGAGACGGTGGCGCGTGGGGTGTCTCCACGTACGTCGCTACTTTGTACGTGTAGAAGGATATAGCGGCTAGACTCAGGCAGGAGAGAAGCTGAAATGAAATGAATTAGTGTTTAAAATAAAACCGGCCAAGTGCGAGTCGGGGTCGGCACGAAGGGTTCCGTAACATTATTTATAAAAAAATCACGTTTGTTGTATGGGAGCCCCCTTAAATATTTATTTTATTCTGTTTTTTAATATTTGTTGTTATAGCGGCAACAGAAATACATCATCTGTGAAAACTTCACCTGTCTAACTATCACGGTTCATGAGATACAGCCTGGTGACAGACGGACAGACGGACAAAGTCTTAGTAATAGGGTCCCGTTTTTACCCTTTGGGTACGGAACCCTAAAAACAATAAACCGACTTCAAAGATTTATAAAACTGAAATAGTGAAAATGGGTTTGAGAAGAACGCTATCTCGATATTTAAAACATCATCACATGATATTTTTCACAATCTCAAAACAATTCCAAAACATGGTTTTCATAGCCATGGGCGTAAACAAGAGGTCTTCTCATTCGTTGTTTGATCCATCATCCATCACTCATCACATCAATAGAAAGCGATCTAATTTTTCAAGTGGCGACATCTAGTCAAAGTTTGATTCTAATTTAGTATGATGTAAACGAATGAAAAGACCTCTTGTTTACCCCCGTGGCCATGATAGTAGATTATACACTAAGGGGATAAAGCACTGTTTTATGTCACGGGAGCGAATTGAATCCCGAACGTAACGAAGGACTCATAATTTAACTCCTGAGCGTAGCGAGGGAGTTATAAGTTAATTCCTGAGCGAAGCGAGGGAATTAAGACTGAGTCCTGAGTGCAGTGAGGGGTTCAACCGCCCAAGACTAAAACAGTCTTATCCCCGAGGTGTATACTCTACTTTTCACACCTTATGCGAGACAAAAAAACAGGCTCAGTAGATAAATAATGTTTTCCTTTGACTTCTCTGGCAGCAGATTGTTGACAATGCCTATGGCATCTAATTTGATAAACTCAGGAGTCAAAACACTTTCATCACTCGACATTTTCAATATTATTTTTGAAATTAAATCTTCTATAGGCACCTACAAGAACTCGATTTGTTCGTCACGCGTGAACAAATGAAGGCGCGCGACGTTCCAAATTCGAAAGCACAAGCCGTGGTCCTAGATTCGAAATTCGAATTTCGAACACCGCGCTCCTCCGGACCGGGGTTCACACGGAGGCAAACTTCATTTATTTTGTCAAATCAAGTAGGCCATGGCCTAGGACAAATTGTGTTTAGCAAAATTAAACTTTATGCATATAGTAATAAGAATTATGAAAAGTGAAATCATATTATTAACCAGCGGGTTATAATGAAATTCAGTACAACATTATAACCCGGCTAATACCAAGGGATTTAATGTCTTGCTTTCGGTAGGGTTTACATGACCTATAATTCGGCATTGTCGAGCATGTGGTTTGAAAAAACTATTATGTTATCGATTATGAAACTTATCATGTGATGATGTTTTAGATACTTACGTTTTACAGTGCTTAGATCAATTCTCCGAGTATTAAACTTTTACGAGAACACATTAAATTTAACATTTAAACAACAACGTAAGAATCATAAAATAGATTTTGAATCTATTATGAATAAGCGAAGATATCACCAATTTTTTTTTAATTTTTCAAATGTTTTATGTTGTTTCTTAAGGTGGGCCTGAACCTCTAAGCTCCCATACAAACGTACTATTTTATTCATTTGGAAACTACGTCCCCGATTTTAATGAAATTTTGCATACATAATCGGACAAGAAATAGCGATGTTTGTATCTTTTAGTTTTTCAAAATACATAATCATCATAAAGTGAGAACGAAAATTCATTTTTATCCATTGCGATTTTATTACTTTCGCTCTAATTTAATGATGAATACCTATGAAATATAATTAAACAATATTTTGTTTATTTTTTTTTAATTTTTACAACAAGTATCAATAAACATGTCCAAAACATGGAGACAACTGGAAGTTCACAAATACAAGTTTTGTATACAACATGTTTTAAACATGTAGGTATACGAGTGAGAACAAAAACGGAAACACTACACAAAACTTGTCAAATACATGTTTTATACCTTGATGAAAACGGGTGGTTATGTGATCCTTTAAGTCTTACAGTAAAATGTAGACAAATGAATGAATTAAGTCATAATGAGTAACAAGTCAGTAATATTAACGTATTCAATTTATAAATCAAAGCAGAAACCAGAAGAAAATACTCACGATCGAAATATAGCCAATCAAAAGCGACCCAACTCTGAGTGGTATACAACAGCAACACTTACTAACTCTTGGATACCAGTAGGTTTGCGCCATTTTATCAAATAAAACACCTTTTATATCACTAATCCTTACTTTCCTCTTAAAGTTATGCGTTTTTAGTAAAAAAAACGGTTACACAAACGACTAAAACATGACTAAGGTATGAGCGTATAGTTAATGATAAAAACTTGTAGTTATCAATATGATAGTGCGAAAGAGATAACGCGTCACCATTGGCATTCTTGTGAAAGAGATCGAAATATAGATTAGGATTCGTTAGACGTAACTTTTGGATAAGATAGGCCTCCCAAACTCTTGTGCCAATCCAATCTCATGTAGGTTTGGTCAACTAAGTGACGTTAGGGATACGTATCATCAGCCTATGTTAGTCCACAGCTGGACATAGGCCTCCCCTAATGAGCGCCATAGCGCCTCTGTCTTCAGCTTGACGCATCCTGCCTGCAGTCTTCCGCAGGTCGTCATCCTAACTGGCCGGAGGGCGTCCTACACTACGTTCACGCAGAGTCGTGGAATCCACTCAAGAACACGTTTACCCCAACGGTTATCGGTTCTTCACGAGATACATGGCCGGGCCACTTCCACTTCAGCTTGCTAATTCTTAGATAAGAGCTTCTTATGGATCTTAGCCAATCTTCTTGTAGAATTTTTTTATAGGCAAGTAGGTATCTGAAACTCGATGCCAAGCGAGTCAAATTTAGTTATTTGCGTAGTGGTTTGTTTGTGAAAATTCTACAAGGAGTTTGGCTAAGGTCTATGTACCGTCCGCCCATCTTGCTCCTAGATAGTTTGGAAGTCTATGCCCAGCTGTGGGTGAAGCGGGTTGATGATGATGATTAGATAACACTGGAAGGTGAAAAGGTACAGACAGTGAAAAATTCTATGTCTATGGTACAGACAGACAGAGTTACTTTCGATTTTTTATTATAAGTATGAATATTAATTTGACTTGTCTAAGTGCTTATTTTGTAAGCCTAAAGACTTAGACTTTGTTTTGGTGTTTCTGGCTTGGTAGCCCAATACACCACGGGGTGGCGTGACCGGTGGCGTCACCATGTCCTAATGAGATAGGGCCCTTAGGCTAATGTTTCTCTCATTCTGCAAAGTAAGTCATTACATTACCGTCATTACCAGACAAATCGAAATAAGAGACTTAATATAGTAACACACGCTGCTGTCACTCTACCATAAATAACATCAACTCATCTGTGACTCTACTAATCTACGAGATTATATCTCTTATATTATATTATATCTCTTTTTTTCATTGGTCTGCAGCAATGAAAAAAGAGATCCCCTATGCTGCAGACTGACTAACGTAGAGTTCCCCGTTTATTAGTATTCATCTATGACGTAGAGCGTGCTACGATGCAACGCCAAACTAGCGTAGCATACAAAAAATTCAACGCGCACCAATAACTTGTAAATTAATAATCGATTTTTAGTATCAAAACCAGCTTTCTGCAAAATTATTATCTAAATTCCGACTCTATTATCTAACAAAGACCTGTCCTGTGTAAATTTTTATTTTTCCAGCAATAATCCTAACGATTTTATATATGATTGTAAATATAATTTCAAAACAGACATGGTAAAACGTTTTTATTGAATTACCAAAATTCAGCCCAGGTGCAGGATTGCCACGTTTGATTCTATACGACTCAATGTTGGTAGAGCATCCCTTCAAAAACCCTTAAAAAGCCCGACTAAGTACCTACGGTCTATCTACATTGAATAAAAAGTTACGTTGCTTTTTTTATAAACATTTATTTATTTAACTTAAAAAATAGCCGACAGAGATTGAAAGTGAATAATTTTATGAGTTGTAGTTAAAAAGTCATAGTAATTTACTATTCTTAATCTTTTCTATTTAGGTACTATTTAAATATACTCTAATTTAGAATCGAAAACACATAACAGTAACAGAAAACAAGTAGGTAACAGCAAGGTTATCACTAAAAACTAAAACACAATCTTCAACAATGCATAACCTCACATGTAGAGCGAAAAATGTGTACCTATATTTGAATTGATGAAACATATAATTATGATTATAAAAGCTTTCGAAACTAAAAATTGTTCGTGCTTCTGTGCTTAGCTTCGATGATACCAATGTCGTTAAACATTGTCTACCAATATACCTTGGGTTATGTAACCCTTTTGTAAACAAAAAATACCCAGGTTTTTGAATCAGAGATCATCATCATAGAAACATTGATTTTCTCGAAAATTTTCAGCTGTAAAGTATCTCGGATTATAACTGGTTTTAACTAAATCAATTTGGAAATAACAATCCAATAAAAACTATCTTATTATGCCAATTATTTATGAATGTAAGCGGGTTAAAGTCGGTGTTTACCAACACAACCGGTTTGTGGCTAACCCACCCCGCTCACATTCATAATTAATGTCATATTGGTTCACAGCTCCTCGCTACCCCGGGACCAAAGCATTCTGCTTTGCAAGTCTGGCACCCATCATTACACATCTCTACGTAGAAACTGTACACCACCACAAAACCATAGAACTCCAAAACTGAAAAGGAAAATATAAGGTTATGTAAGGTCAAGTCTATCATCCCGGATAGCCTCACTTCCTGCTAATTAATTTATAATTAAATTTTCACAGGCAGGGTTCAAAACAAAAACAAGTCTGGTCTTCGCGTTATTTTTTAAATGCTAACGTCCTGCTGCCTTCATATTTAGTAGTAGTTCTACGAGCAGTAGACCTCGCGAGCACTTAACTTTTTTCAAACAATTAATTATTGATTTTCTTACATATTACTAAAATTATAAAAAACTGGATATTTAGGTAGTTAGGTAGGTACCATGTTTTTGTAATACCTGTTTGTAGGTAGGTACGAAAATCCATGGTTGTCTATAATAATATGTAATTAAATACAATCTATTTTGTGAGGTAGGTATACCTACTATTAATAGCTTTTATTATATATTTTTTTAACGTGGTAAATATCCCCACACTGTCTACACTAACAACACGAGTATAATCTTAATAGGTATACAATAATAGTAGAGAATAATCTTCTGAATAAAATCTCATAAATCAGAGATGTTCAGTAGCATTAGCGCCATCTATAAAATTGATTTCTTACCTGCGCAAACTACAACATGCGAAGACGAAACAAGTGGCCCGGCTATTACATAGTACGCACCTACTCAAAGTGTTACAAATATGTTCTGATAGGTGGCGCTGTGCGGGAAATGCTCTTATGCTTGTTATTGTATTTTGCTCGTCATGGCGAAAATCCTCATCAGATTTTTACCATTTTTTACAAAAGCAAATTAAAATTACTACCTTTCTATAAAAAAAATGTTCGAAATCACATGTCTTAAAGCGGAGATTCGATAGCCCCCTTTTTGCCCTTTTTTGGAGGGAATAACCGTTGATTAAAAAAATTCTATAAAATTGTAGAATATGTACACCAAGTTTCGTTCAGATCGGTCGTAAAATACTACCTGTACGTGTATAAATTCTGACAGAATCCATACTTTTGCTAGTAGTTGATGCAGAGACGCGTCGCTCGCTCGGTCAATAAGGCAATATACAGCCTTACACATTGAAACTGGGCAGTGAACTTATTACGCTCATGGGTCAGCAAAAGCGGTCAGTTAATGTGTTGTTAATACTCACAGACAAACAGGAAAATGCCTAAATACCATCCGATAAGAAGCTTGTGAACTAGGCATAGCACGAAAAGGCAGGTCACCTCGGTCATCCACGTCATAAATCGACAAATCATGAACTGTGGTATGGCGACACACTTTAACTGCAATTACATTAAGGTGTTTTACATAATGAGAAAAAAATCTAAATATAATATGATAAATAAATAAATAATAATAATATTGAGATAGCTTAGCCAAAAAGGAGTCAGAAAAACAACTTAGCAAAGGCCATCTCCGGACGGTGGCAGAGCAGTTAGCGAATTTGAAGGCATTGAGGGCGGACAATTGCATCGGTACCTAGGCTCATACAATACATACGTACTTCAGGTTTAGGAACAAGTTACTGAATTTACAATAATATAGGACAGGGAAGATTGAAAAGCGACAACATAGGTAGCAACACCAACTTACCTCGAAAATTCCTATTGCCAAATATAAGCAAAATACCATCAAAAACGTTTCAGCTATTATCATAAGCACGGAGCAATAATAAACCTCGAATACATTATCGTCTGTCGTAGAATTTGCTTCATGGACGAATAAACTGCCGAACGCTGTAGTTTTGTTGACGAAAGTCTCGAGAACCACGACGACGTAGAAAAATATCGTGAATAGAGAACGAAACTGAAAACAGAATTATGATTATTTACTCGTAAAAGAATAAAATCTAACGGTATCCACAATTAATATTTTTATAACGTGTCCACTGCTTGCGCTGAGTAACAGACACCGAAAAACGCTAAGTGCATCCGTGGTTACTAAATAACTTAACTATATTACTTAGTTGGTGGCAGCAGTCAAATACACGAAGCATCATCTAAGCCTAAACTAAGAAAATCTCGTGATGCTGTTCTGCGCGGCAAAACGTAGCGTTGCTTGACGACCTCTATGATGCGTAATATGTGGCGAAGGTTTGCTTGGGACGCAGCATCTTTCTAGAACCTACCCATATTATAGGTAACCTTCGCACACTTCACCATAGAGGTCGTCAAGCAAGGCTACCTACGTTTTGCCGCGGAGAACAGCGAGCAAACGCCAACGCAAGCAGTAGGTACCTAGCTAGTTTGCATTTAAAAGATTGACTTACAAATGACCAGAACAACACCACAATGCTTCCAGCTCGCAAGCTGTAGATCAGAAGGAAGTGTTCTACCGTTGGAAGCGTCAGTCCCATTTCAAAGCGAGTTGTTTTTTACACTGCAGATATTAATTATAAATTTTGTCTCGTGAATTCTGTGTATTGTTACCCACATCACGTTTTCATTATTATTTGAACAGTAGTCTCCATCTTATTGATAATGTTGCTTAAATTTACAAGTCCGGAGTCGAAATGAAATACAACTTTTACTTTCAATTTCTTGGACTGGATTCTGCAAAGAGTATACAATAACCAAAGAGAATAAAATACGTACAATAACTACGTATGAGGATTCTGTTGTATGATTTCCGCACAGATCACTATAAACTATAATAAGTGGTTATAGCTAATCTCTTTGATAAACTCAATGAAAAAAGAGATCCCCTTCGGATAAACTAGTCAGAGAGGTTTCGGAAGTCAATGACATAGAGTAACTTAGTCAATGAGCACAGATTAGTAAGCATAGAGCAAAACAAAAATTGTAAGTCTACCTAGTACCTACATAGAGTTATAACAGTACTAACCATAGAGAGCGTCTATGTCCTGTTCCTCCCAATGCCCAGCGTAGCCAGGAGAACCTCATCGACAACTGCAACGGATAAGGATGGGCAAATGTGCCCGCTACTCGCAAAGTATGTCGATAAAATAGATAGGTAGTATTAAATTTTTGTGAAGTTGAGTAGGTACATGGTAGAAAGTGGTAGTTTTAAAAAACTATGGTCTCAATAGTTTGTCCTCTCCGACATACACTAACTATAAAAAACTTAGTTAGCAAAAGCTATAAAAAACTTAGTTAGATCATTAGAAAATCTAAATTAAAATCAATAAGGAAATTTGCTTCACCCTACCATTTTGTCTATAATGTGAGTTAGCGTTGCAACAGTAAACTCTTCGGACTTCTCTATTATCACAGATTTGTAAGTATAGTACTAAAGTCTATTATCTGCCTCACTGTGTGAATGTGGTCTATGATGCCATGCTATATCCTCCGCGGAACCCGGCCTGTTCCGGTGGCTGGAACTCGTCGAGTCTCCTGGCGAGACGCTTCGTGACCACTCATGAGAACAGCTAATAGACGTGGCTCAGGAGTGTAATGGGTAACTACAGTTATTAAGAAGGGTTTTATCTCCCTTACTGTGTAAAAAGAGTACCACCAAACTCCCGCTCCACGCCTTTGGAGTTCTCCCAATGAGAAGGACGGTGTTGAAGAGGTTCTGTAGCTCATGTACAACACCATATTTCTTACTAATAATTATTTGACTAGTCAAAGTGCTTATTTTGTAAGCTGAAATAAAGTTATTGAGTCTGGTTCGTAAGTAGGTAACAATGTCTCGCTTCTGAGATTTTATAAAAGGTCACTGTTATCATCTCAGAAGTAAACATGCAAAATACAAAACAAAATAATGTATTATCAACTCTATTCTCAATGCTTTAAACGATATTGTAATCAGTGGAATGGCTGAACAGGATTTCCGAAAGTTCTTTGTAACTAGCTATCACAGAAACCCGGTATTCAACATTTTTACTGTGTTTATTTGCACTAAGTTGTGGGTTTGTGAATCATGATGACGTCATCGAATTTCTTCTTCTAGAAATTACTTGATGTTATCTTGTTACTATTATTATGGTTAATTTTTAATGAATTGATTTTCTTTTTTCAAGTGTTTATTTTGGGTACGACGCTGTCGGAGTTACACCCCCGTAAAAGTAAAAGTAAAAGTCATTTATTTGCAAAAACACGTGTAAAAAGGTGATAAATAATTATTTTAGAGTCAACATGTTTGACCAACATCCATCCGTGCCTGAATCATCTGTTGAAAAATGTAAGGAGGCCTTTGTCTTTAGTCATTTAAATGCTAATTATAATGTGAAAACATTAAAGTCTTCTAACATCAAAAATACTGTGGATCTTTAGGGTACTTCAATCAAAGTTTTGAGTTCAATTATTAAGGAAGTTGCTCCTTGTTTGGCCTATTTTCAATAGTTGTGTCGACACAGGAGTTTTTCCTGATCTCATGAAATATAGTAAACTGGTTTCTCTTTATAAATCTGGTAGCCACACTGATCCGGCCAATTATAGGCCAATTTCAATACTCCTGCAATAAGTAAAGTTTTTGAAAAAAATATTCTAACTCAGTTGTCCTCTCATTTTAACCTTAATAGGCTACTTAATAAAAATCAATTTGGCTTCACCAAGGGTAGATCAACAACTGATGCTGGTACAGCCCTATTAAAGCACATGGTATATTGTGTGACCTTTCTAAGGCTTTTGATGGTGTAGATCATGATACAGTAATTAGAAAATTGAAACACTATGGAATTGGCAACAAGGTACTGGACCTTAAGCAATCTTATTTATCTGATAGTCCAAAAAGTAGATATTGGTAAAGAAAGTTCTAGGGGCTCAAAAATTGAATTAGGCGTCCCACAAGGATCAATATTGCCCTTTTTTATTTTTAGTATATGTAAACAAGATAAAGTTAAAAACTACAACCCGACTACGTGAAAGTTATAAAAGTTTGAAACATTTACATTGACAAAATAGAATGACGTATCGGTCATATTTGATAGGCATAGAGTTGAAAATGAAAATAGGTCGTAGGTATTGTAATTTTTCTCTATGGGGCCTGCAGCCTGCGGCTACCTAAACTTTAATACGCGTTTTGTTGGCTTATTCGGGGTCGGAGCCTTAAATCCTATAGCCTATAACCATCGGGGTATTAAGACGAATCAATCGATACATAATTTGTTGAAATCGAACCAGTACTTTCAGCGCTACGTGGGAACAAAGAAATCGGCCACATACATACAAACATACAAATATACAAACATACAAACATACAAATATACAAACATACAAACATACAAATATACAAACATACAAACATAGGGTGCTAACCTCATAACCCTCCCCTGTTGGTAGTCGGGTAATGATCTCGTTTTTTTAGCAAAAGATCTCTGGGATACAGTCTTATTTGCTGATTCTTCGTCTTATTTGACTTCATTGATTTTTAAAGTTGACAGAAATACATATAATTATGACGATGTAAATAATTCGCTAACACGGCTTTGGGGGACGTGTCGATCTGTCATCCCACCGGATTATGTGTGTGAGTAAGAGCAGAAAGGGTGCACCTGTGTCGCACCCACAATTGTGCTCTACTTACATTGTTGTTTGCTTTTATTTTTTTGCAGCTCACAATAATATATGTACCTATATGTTTATTTCTTTTATCTTCATATATAGTTAAACTAAGGTAACCGTAATAATTTTTTAATACATAAACTTCCTCATATCTTCAGCTTAACAAATTTTGTTTGTGTTTACAGAGCCACAGGTTAGGTTATTACATTACCCACCAACGCAACACGTAATCGCATTTGTTATCACACATAAAATAGGAAACGCAAAACCCCCTTCCCGAGCAGCCCAGTCGGCCGACGTCCATCACAATACCGTCTCCATTAGATAAACGCTCTAGTCCAGGTCGCCAGTGTTGTCCGGACTTTACTACAAAACAGACCTTAACTTACTTGTTTTTAAGCAGTTTTTTTATTTTTCCTAAGTTTTTTTGAATTTGTAGTAAGAGTTTCCAAAATGTACTGCGACTTGCCGCGTTTGGGACGATGCTGCTTTTGCATGCCCTTGAGGAGAGGGGTGCTAACGTGTGCTTATATTAATTTGGTGAGTAAAGGCGGCTTAGTACATAACAAACCAAAATGGAAAACTACTACTTCTTGAGTTTGTTGAAGATAATAAAACGTAAATTTTGAGTTGTTAGTCGTGTAAAATGAGTCGCTTCATGAAGAAATTCCCCAGAATTAGATGGCATTCCTGTTGAAAGCAAAAAAGTTCAAAGCATTATACGCCGCAAGATGATTTTTCTTCGTTATCAAAATGCAGATGCGATGAACCATAACCAAGCGGCGATATTAGTATCAAATGATACAGTCACGAACTTATCTACACTAATAATATAAAGAGAAAGATTGGTTTGTTTGAATTGAATATGAATAGGCTCCGAAACTACTGGACCGAATTGAAAAATTCTTTCACCTTATTAATATGCAAAAACTTGATTTTTACTGAATACGCACTAGACCAGCGTGGTGAGCCATGGTCTAAAGACTCATGACAGACCTACATAATAACACGTCCCAAGTTCTCGGCAGCTCTGGAGTTGGGTATGCTGATGACGGAATGCAGAACAACCTTAGAGCTAGAATCACCGGGTCAATCCCCTGTCAAACGACCAAGGCTGATTTTAATACTTATGCTATTTTTCTTCTAGTTCTTCAGCGCGTTGATGCTAGGACTCTATTGCTATGCCGTCCACTACGCGTTGAAGACCGAGCTGGTGCTCATAGGCAGGTCTCTCGGCATCATGCCGGCCGAGATGTGTATAGTCTTCTACTGTCTCGAACTGGTCTTCAACGCAATTCTCATCTATGGATCACATAAGGTAAGCTATTTTATTTCTGTGGGGGCGGTATTTAACTGATGATCTCAAGAGGCGCAAATATGCCAAATTATATCAGAGCGTATCTATTATGAAAATATAATAATTATAAATCATTTATTTCAGACTATAGAACAGTTACAGATCTTATTTTAACTTATTCTACGGTTCATAGTAATATATACCTTAAAACTGACATACATACAATATTAAAAACTAAAATTAAAGACACGTTATTTTACGGCGAGACGTGACGCAATCAGTGTCAGCTGACGACGGTGCACGGCAGTGTCTAAATCTATAGACAGTTTTTATTTTCACGTAACATATATTGAGTTCATGACTTTTTTGCGACTTTTCTATAACTGTCTGAGTTTCGAATTTATCCATCCACTCCACGATCCACTCCAATCTGCCACCCTGCGTATTAACTAATATTTGGTTTCCAGAAACTCCTGAAGTACGTGCAAGCCTTCTACTACTACACAATAGTGACCTGTGTCGCGCTTCTCGTGGTACAGATCGTTGAAATATTCACCGATCCTAGCGATAATGAAGTAGAGAAGAGCATCTTCGCTTTTACTGGACTGTGTACGTAAATAATAATAATGACTTAATAAGACGAATTTATCTTACCATACCCCTTATCTTACTTTTCCCGCGGTTGGGGTGTCTGGATGGGCAGCAGTGTAAAACAGATCCACAACTGATTTGCGATACCCTAATTTGATGCTAGTAGCATGGAAAGCATTTTGGCTTATTTCAAAAATAAACAGCGTGGTCATAGAACTTTCCACGCGGGTCTCTATGGTTTCAACGGTTCTAATTGAGGAGTATAGAACATGTGACTTATAAAATTTCCTCTTACAGGTCTACAAATCTACTTGATCATCCTGGTGCGAAGCCTAGCCCAAAATCTGGAGGTATCGGGTCCGCATACGTATGAGAACCAGCTCCATCCGATTGCTAATGGAGAACTGAATGTGGAGTCTAATGGGATTTATAATAATACGACCGTTATTCCTATTGATGCTTGAGACTGAATACTTAATATTTATAGTTATAATTAACCTAAACAACAAAGAAATAAAGATAATAGTGGCCTTCGTCCCGTCATACCAAAGACACAGAATAACTGTATAAGTACATTTGTAACAAAATATTGTAATCAAGTACATGTAAGTGATATAAAATATTCATAAAAATCATGAATTTACTGTTTCTTAGTTTATAAAGTTAATGTAGATTAGGAAAACAAAAGTGTAAAATATGTGGAATAGATTGTTCTGAGAATTTGTAGCAAGTGTTACAACTTTAGTAGTAGGTACTTGCCGAAACTAGAAGATAGTTTTTTTTTACTTTGTAAATAATAATGAACCTACATCTGGTGATAAGTTTGTAAATATTGTGATAAATGAAGACTTTTATTAACTTGTATATCTTGTAATAAAAATTATGATGACTTGAGTACATGTATTGTTTTTTTAGGCTTCCGTACCCGAAGGGTGAAATCGGGACCCCTATTACTAAGGTTCCACAGTCTGTCCGCCTGTACTTCCGTTCGAGACCGTGTTAGCTCTGAGGCAGATTAAAATGAAAAACCCTAAAAGCCGAAGGAGCTCCTGTCACAGTGAGAGAACTCGAAAAGCGTAAAGCGGGAGTTTGATGCTGGTGCTCTTTTTTAATAAGAAAGATACAATCCTCCTTAGAAACTACAGACCCATCACACTCCTGAGCCACGTTTATAAGTTGTTCTCACGTGTGGTCACGAACCGTCTCGCCACGAGACTCGATGAGTTCCAGCCACCAGAACAGGCTAGGTTCCGCGGAGGATATGGCACCATAGACCACATTCACTCGGTGAGGCAGATTATACAGAAGTCCGGAGAGTATAGTCAACCCCTGTCTGACTTTTGTGGACTAATTGAAGACATATAGTTATAATTATAAGGAGGTACTTACTCACTAGAGCACCTCACTAGAGGAGCTGAACTAGATGCTGGACGGCCTAGCTTCATCATCTCGATGTATCGGTCTTGGCATGAATTTGGATAAAACCAAAGTCATGGCATGACATGGCCACCTTCCCGAAGCTGTTTCCTAGTACACTTACCTTGAGCAGATTCTGTAAGTGGAAAAAGTTATTTCGAGAAGATAGCCACGAGAAAAATCCAGCTAGGCAGGGTAGCATATGGAAAACTACGCCGAGTCTTCTCGTCATACATACCGCAATGCATGAAAATGAAAGTTTTCAATCAGTGCGTCTACCCATCATGACCTATGAAGCGGAGACGTGGATACTCACGGTAGGGTATGGTACACCAGTTCAAAATCACTCTGCGAGCAATGGAAACAGCTGTGCTTGGAGTATCTCTAAAGGATAAGATTCGTAACAAAAACATCCAACAGAGAACCAAAGTTAATGACATAGCTAAATGAAAGAGCTTATATAAGTATAGATTAGATTTTCTTTATTCAAGAGTTTATTTGTGCGTATTGTGACGTTGTCGGCGTTACACCTCCTTGCCACGGAAAGCTTTGCACGGCTGTGGTGGGCCGGGCGTGTCGATCTGCCTTCCTATCGGACTAGATGCGTGAGTGAGGGCAAAGAGAAAGAGCACCTCTGTCGTACCCACACGTGCACTAATAATGTTGATTGCTTTCATTTTACTGCGGCTCACAATTATATCTGTTTCTTACTTCTATCTTCATTTATAGTTAAACTAAGTGACATGTAATAATATTTTTTTCCTTTAACTTCCTCCTATCTTCAGTTTAATTTTTTTTTTGGGTTTACAGAGTCACAGGTGAATGAAATGCAACCCACCAACGCAACACGTAATCGCATTTGTTATCAAACATAAATAGGAAATGCAAAACCCCCTTCCCGAGCAACCCAGTTACAACGTCAATCACAATACCGTCTCCATTAGATAAACGCTCTAGTCCAGGCCGCCAGTGTTGTCCAGACTTTACTACAAAACAGACCATAACTTACTTGTTTTTAAGTAGTTTTTTAAATATTTCCTAAGCTTTTTTTGTAACTGTAGTAAAAGCTTCCAAAATGTTCTGCGACTTGCCGCGTTTGGGACGATGCTGCTTTTGCATGCCCTTGAGGAGAGGGGTGCTAACGTGTGCTTATATTAATTTGGTGAGTCAAGACTGCTTACTTACTTAACAAATCAAAATGAAAAACTACACAAACGTTTGATTAAGTGCTCTTAATCATTTTTGCACTAACTAACGGTTTCAAATGGCTTCCATCAAAATAAGAAACAAAAGCTTTTTTAAGTAAATCGTTATTTGCACCCAATTTATTACTTTTCTCGGTAAGTAAGTTTTTTGTAATATAGTGCGTAAGCCCTCGCACTCTGGGCAATCTCTAAAAAATTTAATGAGTTTCCAAAAAAATTCGATTTCAGCTGGATTCGAACCCGCGCCCCACCCTCACGTACGGTTGTGCTCTAATCAACTCAGCCACGAAATCCTAGTCGGCTTCGTCGAACTTTTCTGTTAAAGACTTCTATCAGAACAAGTAACGTTCACTATAATAAATAATAATATTATAGGTACCATCACTCGTTGTTTCTTTTACTTGGGTGAATACTTCATGGATATTTGCGGGCTCGGGGGGACCCGCAAATTAGGTCAGACTCTTTATAAAGACTAAACCCACCACTTGTGTGCCTCGTGCCTAGTGTCCGGTCTTGGGCACTTTGTCCGGTCAACCGGCGAAAATAATATCAGTGACTCTCGACGCATACATCGAATTGACCGCTGGCTGGGGCGTCGATCCCTACTTTACCCCAAGTTTCTGATTTCTGTTACCTACTAACGTAAACTTTTACTCTAGTTCTTCAGCCTCCTTATGCAAGGCCTATATGCTTTGCCAATTACTACGCGCATTTTCTAACTCTGATTTAGATTTATTATTTTATGTGTATCTCATTTCCGTGATCTCGGGCCATACAGTGGCTTGGCCTTTTGGAGGCATGCCGAAGCCAATTACAGCACAGAGGCCTTTTATGATTAATCTTAAGACGAGGGCTACACATAGCGAGTATCATCCCTGTGTTTATTATTATTATAAACCAGGGTCAGAGTCAGAAAATCATACAATTCCAGCACTGGACCAGCGTAGACGTAGGTCACAAGTTCTCGGCAGCTCTGGGCCTGGGTAATCTGATGACGGAATGCAGAACAACCTTGGAGCTAAGGGTACTCTGAATCACCGGGTGCCATCAATCCACCGTCAAACGATCAAGGCTGATTCTAATAAGTACTTATGCTATTTTTTTTTTCTAGTTCTTCAGCGCGTTCATGCTAGGACTCTACTGCTATGCCGTCCACTACACGTTGAGGACCAGGCTGCTGCTTATAGGCAGGCCTATCGCCATCATGCCGGTCGAGATCTGCATGGTCTTCTTTTGCCTCGAGCTAGTCTTCAA
Organism: Eupithecia exiguata; assembly: GCA_947086465.1. NCBI lineage: Eukaryota > Metazoa > Arthropoda > Insecta > Lepidoptera > Geometridae > Eupithecia > Eupithecia exiguata. The sequence continues at coordinate 1,954,535 of OX352240.1, forward strand.
CGCGGTTCTCATCTATGGAGCACATAATGTAAGCTATTCTGTGTCTGTGGGGGCGCAGTATTTGGCTAATGATCTCAAGAGGCGCAAATGCGCGACAGAGCCTACGCATTTGCTTCTCTTGGACTCAAAACCCTTGTACCGTAGGGTCTTGCCAAGTCTACTCAGGCTTTCCAAATTATATCAGCGTATCTATGATGAAAAAAAATAGTTTTTATTTTCTCGTAAATTGAGTGCATGACTCTTTCGCGACTTTTCTCTGACTCTCTTCATCATCATCATCCGCAGCCGGATTTTACCCACTGCTGGGTATAGGCCTCCCGAAGTTTGTGCCATCCACCCCGGTCCTGTGCTATCCGCCTGATAGCACAGGATCTGTATGTAGCCTGATGATCCTGACTCCCTTAGTTTCGAATTTTTCCATCCACTCCATGATTCACTCCAAACTGCAATCTGCCACCCTGCGTATTAACTAATATTTTGTTTCCAGAAACTCCTGAAGTACGTGCAAGCCTTCTACTACTACACAATATTGAGCTGTGTCGCGCTTCTCGTGGTACAGATCATTGAAATATACACCGCTCCTGGCTATAAAGGTTTAAACAAGAGCATCCTCGCTTTTACTGGACTCTGTACGTGTTGTAATATTTTAATAATAATAATGACATAGTAAGACGATATTATCTTACAATACCCCAACTTTTCCCGCGGTTGTCTTGACGGGATCGGCAGCAGTGTAGAACAGATCCACAACTGAACCCCAGACTGAACTGCGATACCCAACCCGCATGTTCAGCGTGGGGATTATGTTTTTCAAACCACATGCTCGACAATGCCGAATTATAGGTCATGTAAACCCTACCGAAAGCAAGACATTAAATCCCTTGGTATTAGCCGGGTTATAATGTTGTACTGAATTTCATTATAACCCGCTGGTTAATAATATGATTTCACTTTTCATAATTCTTATTACTATATGCATAAAGTTTAATTTTGCTAAACACAATTTGTCCTAGGCCATGGCCTACTTGATTTGACAAAATAAATGAAGTTTGCCTCCGTGTGAACCCCGGTCCGGAGGAGCGCGGTGTTCGAAATTCGAATTTCGAATCTAGGACCACGGCTTGTGCTTTCGAATTTGGAACGTCGCGCGCCTTCATTTGTTCACGCGTGACGAACAAATCGAGTTCTTGTAGGTGCCTATAGAAGATTTAATTTCAAAAATAATATTGAAAATGTCGAGTGATGAAAGTGTTTTGACTCCTGAGTTTATCAAATTAGATGCCATAGGCATTGTCAACAATCTGCTGCCAGAGAAGTCAAAGGAAAACATTATTTATCTACTGAGCCTGTTTTTTTGTCTCGCATAAGGTGTGAAAAGTAGAGTATACACCTCGGGGATAAGACTGTTTTAGTCTTGGGCGGTTGAACCCCTCACTGCACTCAGGACTCAGTCTTAATTCCCTCGCTTCGCTCAGGAATTAACTTATAACTCCCTCGCTACGCTCAGGAGTTAAATTATGAGTCCTTCGTTACGTTCGGGATTCAATTCGCTCCCGTGACATAAAACAGTGCTTTATCCCCTTAGTGTATAATCTACTATTTATCCCCTTATGATAACAACCATTATGGCATCTCTCAGGGGAGGCCTTTGTCCGACAATTTACCAGCAAAGGCTGTAGAAAATGATGGTATACTGCCTACTTATGTATGTCTATACATTATGGCAAATAACAATAAAGTTATTTTTTAGGGTTGTGTACCTCAAAAATAAAAAAGAAACCCTTATAGGACCACTTTGTTGTCCGTCTGTATGTCCGTCTGTCAACCCTCTTTTCTCATAAACTCGTAGAGGTATCGTGTTGAAATTGAAATTCACATCACTGAAGTTCGTAAATTCTTGAAGCCGCGATATAAATCAATCTTCTAAGTCAACGCAATCAAAACTTACAGCCATTTATGCTCAATTTTTTTTAATTTTCCAAGGGAATCACATGCACACAAAACCTATAGGGTACTTCCCGTTGACCTTGAATCATGAAATTCAGCAAGAAGCAAGGCCTTAAAGCACAAGTAAAGGAAACATCTAAAAACCGTAAATTTGTTGATAATTCACAAAAATTTGATTACTTACGATTTCGAGTTAGTACGGAATCCTTGTTGCGCGAGTCCAACTCGCACTTGACGTTTTATTTTCTTGAAAAGGTGTTTAAATCTACTGATGGATGGTGGGAACGGATTCGCGGGTTTGCGCGAGATTATATCTACTCTAGCTTAGGAAGGTTGTAATGACGATAATCAAACACTCAGTCAATTTGCAAAATGACGAAAAACATGCAATAATAGTATAATATAGTTATTATTACGTCATGTTGGTAATGATAAGTAATAGAAGTAGTTTATATTTGAATTTCTTTAAAAACCACCTAATTTGATGCTAGCATGGAAGGCTTTTAAGCTTATTTCAAAAATAAACAGCAGCGTGGTCATAGAACATTCCACGCGGGCCTCTATGGTTTCAACGGTTCGAATTTAGGAGTATAGAACATGTGACTTATAAAATTTCCTCTTACAGGTCTACAAATCTACTTGATCATCCTGGTGCGAAGCCTAGTCCAAGATCTGGAGGTATCGGGTCCGCATACGTATGAGAACCAGCTCCATTCGGTTGCTAATGGAGAACTGAATGTGGAGTCTAATGGGATTTATAATAATACAACGGTTATTCCTATTGATGCTTGAGACTGAATACGTACTATTTATTGTTGTTATCAACCTAATCTATAAATAATTAAAATAAATAAATAATGCTGTACAATTCACACAGCATTATCCAGCCCCAAGCTAAGCACAGCTTGTGTTATGGGTACTATGTAACTTATAGACATGTCTATGGCCTAATTCTTTCAATACCGTCTTCCCAAAGACACAGAATAACTTTAAGTTGGTACTAAAAGTACCAAAATAGTACCAGAACTATTGTAATCAAATGGATAACTTAGTAGTAAGTGATATGAAATATTCATAAAAATCATGAATTTACTTTTTCTTATTGTATAAAATATAAGTAGATTAAGAAAACAAAATTATAAAATATGTGGAACACGTTGTTTTAAGAATTCGTGGCAAGTGTTAAGACTTTAGTAGTACTTGCCGAAACTAGAAGATAGTTATTTTTTTTACTTTGTAAATAATAATGAACCTACATCTGGTGATAGGTAAGTTTGTAAATATTGTGATAAATGAAGACTTTTATTAACTTGTATATCTTGTAATAAAAATTATGATGACTTGAGTAAATGTATTGTTTTTTTAGGCTTTCGTACACCATAAACATACATCTAAACTTTTGCATTTATAATAATAATGTGGTGGTGTGATTTGTCTATATTTGACTGTACATAAATATTTTTATTCGTATTTCGTTGATACCTATAATAATTTACAGTCATGTAAATCTTTTTAAATCTTATTTCGTTGATTAATACTATGCGAAGTTCATGTTCATACAAAGATTTGGATATGGTTATATTAGATTGAAGAGCAATACAAATCGTATTATCTACGCGAGCGAAGCCGCGGTCGAAAAGCTAGTATTAGTATAGATATAGATGGAACGTAAAAAGAATTAATACTAAACAACATAAACAGACACCTTTAGGGCGCAGCTAGTGTTATGTCTGTGACATACACAACATTTTTAGGGTTCCATACTCAAAGAGTGAAAACAGGACCTATTACTAAACCTCTGCTGTCTGTCCGACCTTTAGCGGGCTGTATCTCAAGAACCGTAAAAGGAAGATAGTTGAAACTTTTATTTTTGTCGAGGCTTTATCTCGTGACCAGTTATTGGTAGACAATGGAAATTATGTATGTGTACAATTCTCGGCTCCAGATGCATAAGGTCGGATATATGAATTTTTAATTTTTCAGGAGAGCCAAAACAAAAATGTCACACTAATTTGGGCATAATTACTATAGTATCAAGGCTGGAATTATCATATTTTTTTTGCCAAGTTTTTTTTTAATTTTGCCAATTTTAATAAAAAATTAATTAAAAAAGAATAATTAAATAAGTAAGGGTCCAACGTCCATACCAAGTTAAGTACCTATCATTGAAGCTAAGCAACATCGGCCGCGGTCAGTATTTGGATGGGTGATCGTTTTATAATAAAATGTTAGCTTTTTGATTTGTATAAATTAGAAAAAAACAGTTTTTAGAATTACTTTTGCAAAAGAGTTTTGTACGATGGTATGGAACCCTCTGTGTGCGAGTCGACTCGCACTTGGCCGGTTTTATTTGGTGTACTCATACCCCCTTCCTGACTATACCAGGCGGCCAATGCCCAATTCGGTCTCATTAGTTAGTTAGATAAACGCTCTAGTCCAGAGCCGTCAGTGTCGTCCGGACTTTACACCATATCAGACATTACTTGTTATAAGCTAGTTTTTACATTTTTCTTAGTTTTTTGACACTGTGCGAAGAGTTTCCAAAATGTACTGCGACTGGCCGCGTTTGGGACGATGCTGCTTTTGCATGCCCTTGAGGAGAGGGGTGCTAACGTGTGCTTATATAAATTTGGTGAGTACTAATATTACTTATTTAACCGAAATAGAAAACTAGACTCTTCATTTAGTAAGGCTTTAGATAAAGAGCGTAATTTTTAGAGTTGTGTGAATTGTGTCATTTATGTCACTTCATACAATGTGTTGTCAATGTCTGTTGAAAGTTTTAATGTAGGTACTTTTTTAGGGTCGGTCTTGGACCGTCCAGAACACAATTTGACCACATTTGATATTTGCCTGGAACTTAAAGTGACTACTACACAATAGATCAAGCACTCAAATCCACTAAGTCACAAATTGAATAGTGCATAATTAAGTGACATGAACCCAAACTGTCGGGACATTCAGGTATATATTTAAAAAATATACGCGACTCGTAATTCAAAAACTTTTGCCCGCTTGGCATCAGTCATGTTATGTTATGCCTTCATGTGTTATTATGTGGCATCTGATGATGGAAAATACCAATGCTTGCACCATAAAGTACTAAACATAATGCCCTGCACAGATAGCTTAGCTTAGCTTATTATCACATTACCAAAATTTCAACAAAAGTCTCTTTTAGTAATGGATGTCCAGAATTTCTAGTAGTTATGAATTAACTTCACAAAGGGGCTATCAATTGATAACATGGCATCGTAGTATGAGAAAGTGTAGGTATCTACTACGGCAAATAAAACAAAAATATCAGAGTAAACCAATGGCGCATCAGTGAAGATTAGATGGCGCGCGGCGGCCGTGAGGCCTATAATATACCTATTGAGTTTGTTTGCATTGGGTACTCTGAACTGAATAAATGGTGATCTTTGGTAGATATTAAGTGAAAATATATTAGATATTTTCAAACATTGTGTAATCAAAAACATGATTTTCTTTTTTGTTGTAGGTACTATTAGGTATCTACCAACATGCGTGATGATTATGATAAAAACACCAAAACCGTTTGTTTACAGTCTGTTTGAAATTTCTCTTGTTCAACGTAATAATAAAAATATATAAAACTAGCAGCGCCTCGCGGTTTCACCCGCGTAGTTCCCGTTCCCGAAGGAATTTCGGGATAAAAAGTAGCCTATGTCCTATTCCAGACTATAATCTATCTCTGTGCCAAATTTCATCCAGATCCGTTTTGCCGTTCTGGCGTGATAAAGGAACAAACATCCATCCATCTATTTATCCATCCATAATATTAGTGAGATAAAGTAGGTGGTAGTTGGGTCGGGGTAACGCCTTAATGATTTTTTGACTCTGATTCAGGTACAAACGTAAACTTTTCTTCCAGTTCTTCAGTGCGTTCATGCTAGGACTGTACTGCTATGTCGTCCACTTCGCGTTGATGGATAAGGTGGCGATTGTAGGGACGTCTGTAAGCATCATGCCGGCCGAGGTCTGCATAGTCTTCTACTGCCTCGAACTGGTCTTAAACGCGGTACTTATTTATGGAGCACATAAGGTAAGCTATTCTGTTTCTATGCGATGGCTAATTTGGCTGAGGACCTCAAAAGGTGCGAATATGCTCGACAGAGACAACGCGTTTGCTTCCCTTTTGGAGTCGTCGAGAGCGTATGGTCTGGTGCGTATCTGGCGCAGCGCACAAGGAATGTCAATTAAGTGGGGTGATGCAGCCAGCGTCTTGAGGACGCTTCTATTATTCACCTATCCAAAAAAAATACAAATTGGTTTATTTGCCAATCAACTCATAGAGATACACATTACTGACGGCCCCCGCACGAGGCTAGCCTGGGTGCCCTATGAATTAATGGTTTATCTACATCAGAGATGATTGAAATACTAGAAAAGCCTACGATTAAATATGCATTCGCACTTAGTGCCGCAATTATTAGGCTGGACGTGTGTCTCTGAATAAATCTCAATCATAATAACCCTTACCTGGTACAAGTGTACCAGGTAAGGGTTATTATGATTGAGTTATTAAGAGGCTAAGATCCAATTCGGATGTTTGAGACCCAGGAGTAAGGAAGTCCTTACTCCTGGGTCTCAAACATCCGAATTGGATCTTAGCCTCTTCTGGCAAAGGACGTCTACGGGCATATCTGTTTCTACAGATCGATTTTAATATTTTTCTTATTTTTCTTTTAGTTATATGTAATATTTTTCAGTTAGTTAAGTTCAGAAAGATTTACCTATAACAGGCTTCAGCTGCTGGCTTCCGCTGGCGCAGGCTCTACCTGCGGATTCGCAACCGTTTCTTTCGGTATAGAAATAGCCTATGAATGCGTTATTTTAAGTCAACAAAAATTTAATGGTTGTTCTATTCTATCTTTTTCTAATTGAAGGATTAAAAGTCAGCCTGTATATATTATTTCAGACGGTTCCTCTTCTAGACCTACATCAATTGAGAATCCGTATGGTAGTTTTGGCGTGATGAAGTAACAAACATACATCCATTCTTCCAATCTTTCGCATGTTTAATATTAGTGTGACTGAGCTGAGATGTGGACACCCACGGTAGGGCTTGTCCACCAGTTTAAAGTCGCCCAGCGAGCTATGGAGAGAGCTATGCTCGGAGTTTCTCTGAAGGATAGGATGCGTAACGTATACATCCGACAGAGAACGAGGGTTATCGACATAGCTCAGAGGGAGCTCAAGTGGCAGTGGGCTGGCCATATCTCGAGAAGAACCGACAACCGCTGGGGTAAACGTGTTCTTGAGTGGAGACCACGACTTGGCAAACGTAGTGTAGGACGCCCTCCGAACAGGTGGGATGATGATTTGCGAAAGACTGCTGGCAGATGCTGGATGCGGCAAGCTGAAGATAGGGCGCTATGGCGCTCATTAGGGGAGGCCTAGGTACAACAGTGGAATACTATAAGCTGATGATGTTGATGATGATGAATGAATGAGGACATTCACTATTTTTAGAAACCTATACCCTGACTTTAACCGTGTACCGCGTGGTGGTAACAATTTGCTACATTTTTTTATAAACTATGTTTTTTTTAGAAACTCCTGAAGTACGTGCAAGTGTTCTACTGCTACACCATAGTGACCTGTGTCGCCCTTCTCGTGCTCCAGGTCGTTGACATATTGAGCTCTTCTGGTCCGAGTATTATCGAGAAATGCGTCTTCTCTTTTGCTGGAGTGTGTATGTATAATCATAATAATTAATAAGTAATTACGAATATTATGTTAGATATATTATGTTATATAGGTAACATATATACCCTAACGCCCCATTAGGGTATATGTTACCTATACCTTATTGGGGCATTTTCACTTCACGAAAAATGCGGTGACGACTCCGGGCGTCATACATTTCTATGAACCATTTACACACGCAACGACACCGCACAGCACGACAGGTTCATAGAAACGTATGATGCCCGGAGTCGTCACCGCATTTTGTCGTGTGGTGTCGCGTCGTGGGAAAAAGCTCTAACTCTTGCCGTAGTATCGTGTCGGAGCGGGCAGCAGTGTCCCTACTGAACAGAACCATAACTGAACTGTGATCCCAAACCAGCATGCTCATCATCATCATCATCAGTCTATAGTAGTCAGAATCATCATCAGGACATAGACCTCCCCTAATGAGCGCCATAGCGTCGTGTCACCCGCATGCTCTGCGTGGGGATAATGATTTTATCCCCTTATGATAACAGCCGTTAAGGCCCTTTTCAGGGGAGGCCTATGTCCAACTATGAACCAGAATATTATGTAGATTATGATTATATACTGCCTTTATACCTACTAAGGTAGCATATATCTGTCTATACTAATTGGTATTAATAAGAAACTACAGCTTTTTTCAACCAGTTAATTTAATGCTCGTAGCATACGAAGCTATAAACATTGTGCTATATTTAATCAAATTTGAGATTCAAATCAATATTGAGCTGGTTTTCAAGAACAACAGCGCGATCAGAATACTTTCTGATCTCTATAGTTTCCATGGTAGGGACCCAGGAGTATAAAACTTGTGACATATGAAATTTCCTCTTACAGGTTTACAAATCTACTTGATCACCCTGGTGCGAAGCCTAGTCCATAACCTGGAGGAATCTGGTCCGCATACGTATGAGAACCAGCTCCATCCGATTGCTAATGGAGAACTGAATGTGGAGTCTAATGGGATTTATAATAATACAACCGTTATTCCTATTGATGCTTGAGACTGAATACTATTTATGTTGGTTGTTATAAACTTAATCTACTGTTTTCTTCTTTCATTAAATACTTACTAAATATTGCAATCTAGCATTTCTGCTAGATATAATAAAAATAGTTCATTCCGAAAATCCCTTACGGCCATCCCCCACGTGGGGGATTACCGGATTTTTTTTCCGGAAATCCCCCAAATCAAATCGATCAGTCTCGTGGGGGATTTCAGGAAAAAATATTCCGGAAATCCCTTATTGACACAACTGGAATCTTCAATCTTCTATATTTTATTCGATAACATCAAACAAAATAATGAATTAAGTAGAAAACATTGTTTTTAGAATTCGTAGCAAGTGCTACGAAAGTCGTAGCACATGCCGAAACTCAAAGATAAGTTTTTTTGTTTACATTGTGAATAATAACATGCATGATGATAAGTTTGTAAATATTGTGTTAAATTATTACATATATATTATTTGTATATTTTGTGATAAAAATAAAGTGACTATGATAAATGTATCGTTGTTTTAATCAGATTAACCTCATAATCGCGCCATCCGAATGGAATTGAAACTATTTGGAGTCGACACAAGCGCAGTCAGTGATTTACGTCGACAATATTCCATTCCGTTTTACCAATACGCGTATAGTACCAGAAATGTTACGTAAAATATTTAGTTTGACAAGGTTTCTAATTGCACACTGACCTTCTATAGTATAATTTTTCAAGCAATCACTGCAGCAAGTCTCCTGCAGTGATTGCTTGTCACAATCGCTTCCATCTTGCGCGTCTTAAAAAAAACTAAAGACGCACAAGATGGCATTCTAGCCTTGAAAACCTTCAATATGTTTTCTGTTATCTATCAATTTATAAGTCTGTAGGAGGTTATGATCAGCCTCTTTTTTCCTTCAAATAAAGATGAATATAAAAATAAAATATGCATTATAAACTCTATTCTCATTGCAACAATGTTGATTAATGCTAGCGATCAGTGAAATAGCTGGTCAGAATTAACGATTGTTATTAAGATCGTCGAGAGAGTAGAGTCATGAAACCTGGTATCAAACACTTTATTGGATGACCCACACATAAGCAGGATCATGTTGTATATATTTTCTGTTCTACTATACTTTTTCCTGACCATCCCAGACGTTCAATGTCCAATTCAGCCTCATTAGATAAACGCTCTCCCAAAGCATCAGTTCTGTCCAGATTCTACACCAAAGCAGACCTTAGCTTTCTTTCAAAGTATTTTTTATTTTCTATAGTTTTCTAAAAAGTTTGGTAAACGTTTCCAAAATGTACTGCAACTGGCCACGTGTGGGACGATGCTGCTTTTGCATGCCTTTGAGAAGAGGAGTGCTAACGTTTGCCTATATTAATATAGTGAGTACTTTTTTATACCTGTTATTTATAAAGTACCGCACTTATAATGTCTGCCGTATGTAACCTGTGGTCAAAGCTGTTTTTTGCTTTTATATAAGTTCATACTATATTATGTATTATGCCCCAGCACTACGCAGGTGCGCTACGTTGTTACTCATTGATTAAAACTTGAGAATGAGCAGGTTTTTTGTGAGCGAGTACCAGATATTTCGATGCTGCCGAGTAGAATTAAAATGCATCAGTCTCAGATTCACGCTGTTTTGCACCGAGGTAGGTACAAAACAAGCAGAGATTTACAGAAAGCTCAAAAAACTCAAAGTGCTTTATTTCCTTCAGACCAAGAAGCCTTACAGGACTTTTGGACACAGACAGAGAGAAATGATTATGATTCTGTTCTAGGTATATAGCGCGTTGTTGCTAGGTCTATTCAGCTATCACCTGCACTACGATATGGAGGGCCAGCTGAGCTTAGGCAGATCCATCCACCTGCTGCCAACTGAGGTCGGCATTACCTTCTTCTGTCTAGAGCTGGTCTTCAACGCGGCACTCATCTATGGAGCACATAAGGTAATCTTTATAGTAGCTTGTTGAGATAGGAATATATGGCACAATCCAAAACCTGTTGTCAGTTTGAGAAAAGTCAAATGAGAAAACCAAACCACGCTTTTATTTTTTTGCAGATTTTTTTCGTGGCGGCCTCTTGCTCTTAGATCTCGCACATAGTTGTTGGCCCTGTACCCATGCAGGGGTTACATTATTCTAACCAATTGGTTTACTATGACAATGGTGTTGCAAAAACGTCCATTGATGAAAGAAACGCTGGATAGTTTATTGCCGAAATGATTTTAACCTTGACCCTTTTGACACGCGTCTCTCCATCTGTTGGTTATTTCTTTCATCAAAAGTAAAATGTCAAAATGTGTCTCTCTGAGATACCATTGTTATGGTAAAATTAACTTAGCGTTATTAGCGCCCTCGGTCGGCACAATACGATTTTTTCTTCCATATACTTTCATTATCATGATGAGGATTCTCTTATACTTCCTCTTAGTTATTTTCTATTAGAAAGATACTAATATTTTTATATAGGCTGATGATGATGATGGTTAATATTTTTATTAAATTTCTATGATTTTTTTGCAGAAACTTCTAAAATGTTTGAAAGCCTACTACTTCTACACAATAGTGACGTGTGTCGCCCTCCTCTCTCTTCAGATCGTATCCATTGTATTGAGCAGGCACATAATGAGCATTTTTGAGAAATGTATCTTATCTTTTGGTGGACTATGTACGTATGTCTGGGTTTTAATTTTTACTACCTGTGTTATAGTTAGTTACATTTCATAAGGCCTATGGTACAAGGAGGTACCATTTCTACTAAGTATTACATTAGGTAGATCTGGGACCATGGGAGTGGCCCTATCAAGTCGAGTAGACGGCCTCCACCAGGAACCCTTTTTTCGAACCATCTCGAGGAACATTTCACCTATAATTCTTTCTATTTATTAGGTCAATGTTTGGCTTTATGTCCCTATGGGTCTAATAGACGTTATTGATAATTATTCGGTTAAGTCTTTATTAACTAAGAAAATTAAAATCAATTAACAGAGTTAAATTAAAACTAGTATATTTTACAACTAATTAATTATTAATATAAGTATTGTATATATACTCTTCAAGTTACGGTTCTTCTGCTATCTTGTACTTAAACTTGTTAAAGCCCAATTCATGATGTCCAGGATTGAAATCCTGTGACCTCTTTGCCACCTGTAGGAGGGAAAAGGATATTATCCATCTAATTGTTAAGTGGTCAAGTTGACGCGCGTGCTAAAACGTCGTCGTTTTGATACTGGATGGCTTAGCGTGGGTAGTTCGTTGAGGTGACGACCTCAAGACTGCGGAACAAAGCTAAAGATAATAGGCGGCATGATTACTGATTTTGAGAAACTACTCCGAGATGTTTTTTAAACAACAACAGAATAAAAAATAATTACGAAGGAAATATTGAGCTCTTAAGAAGGCCCTGAACCTCTAAGCTCCCATACAAACGTACCTTCCGATATATTTAGAAACTGCGTCCCCTATTTTAATGAAATTTTGCATACGTAAGCGGATCAGTAATAGCTATGTTTGTATCGTTTTATTTTTTCAAAATACTTTATATACATCACTTTTATTTTTAGATTTATTACTTTACTTTTATTACTTTCGTTCTAATTTAATGATGATTGCAACACTTTTTAGCGACTCTGTGACGTCACGAGCCCCCACTCCTAAACTTTGACGCGCTGTATCTTTGTAATTTTTTGTTTGATTGACAAAAGAGAAATATACTTATGCAATGTCTTCTGATAATCTAACTGACGGACTTATTAGTTTCTTTAACAAACCTGCTGGTTCTCCATTTGTAGAGAAACTCCGTGCCATTTTCTTCTTAGCTTGTGTATTATAGAATTTTCTCTTGCAGGTATACAAATATATCTGCTCACCTTGGTTCGGAGCTTGATCAAGGATTTGGAGGTATCAGGTCCGCATACCTATGAGAACCAGCTCCATCCGATTGCTAATGGAGAACAGAATGTGGAGTCTAATAAGATTTATAATGATGCGACCATTATTCATATTGATGACTGAGAATAGTGAATTCTGGAAATTATGTATTAGCGATAAGTCCGCCCATTGTACATTATCTTTAATTATCCTTGTGTTCTGTGATACATATATATTTTTATTATTTGGTGTGCAATAAAAAATATTTGTATTGTATAGTATGTTTGGCCGAACTCGTTCAATTTTTTTTATCAAAGATTGCAATGAAATAAGTATGCCTGAAACCAAAGATTTTAAATGTATAGTTTATGTAAAAATCACGAATCAAGAATTATTCTTTAGTTATTTATAGCAAAAAGAATTAGGTAATTTAAATATGACAATTAGATCATTATGTTTAAGGACTTCGTAGCAAGCGCTACGGTTGTCGTAGCACTTTTCGAATTTAATTAAAAAACATTAATGTCCCTTTTAATTTGAAAGATTTGAGAGTTTGAATTGTTTTGATACGGTCATAACTTAACTATTTTTGATAAAATAAATAAACTTACAAAAGGAAAGTATGATTTTTATTGAAATATCCATCTCTAATGAAATGTGTAAGTATCTTCAAAACCTTTCCTGAAAACTACAGACAAAAACTTCTTTGTATGGATATGAATGTAGGCTATCCTTTGTCCAAACAATGGGATTAGTCATGAATTGTTTGTTATCAATTATTTATCTATGCCTTAGGTTAAACCAAACAAATGATTTAGTTACAAGTATTTACAAAGCTCGAAAAAAAACCAGACTTCCTTCTCCATTTATTTCTCTTGTGTAACGGTTCCCTCAAGGGCTTGTTTTCTCCCATTATATCATCTTTATAAAAAATTTGGCATTTGTTTTCTGTACCTAATTTAACTACCTAGTATACTAAAATAAAAATCATAATCACAAGGTTGCCTGGGAGAAATCGATCTCAGTGATAGCCTTTTGTACTGTTTGTTTTTATTTAGACACAAGATTTTTTATTCATGTAATTTTTTTAGTTCAATAATATGTTCATTTATTCGTTATTCTTTAAAATTTATTATATTTCTGCAGTCGTCGCAGTTTCCACGCCAATAAATCAACCGACCTTCAATGATCTTGCTTACATCTCAAAGCATTTGACCTAATGCACTTTGCACTGACAACATTTTTTACTCGCGACGGAACGGAGGCGGTATATGTGTTTTTATTTGATATTTTTTATTTTTCATAAAACAATATACATCGTATCTATGCAACAATCTCGAACTTATAATAAAGAGCTAAGTATTTAACTAATGAAAAATAGGAAGACATATAATAAAAAGTAATGCATAACGAAAAAATGCAAAGAATATTAATATACATACAATTGATATTGTTAACTTGAAAAATAAGTATGTCAATGTTTTTTTTTACAGTTTATCAGTGGAATAAGGAGATACTTTTCACTATGAAAAACTTGTTGATGATTTTCGCAAGTGGTCTCATATGTATTAAATTTTTAATATCGAGCAGTAATCTTTTAATAAATCCTAAAAGCTTGACACTTAGCAGTGTTTCTTAAAATTGAGTGCTGACGATATTTGGTTTTGTTTTTTTTTTCTGCTATTTACACGCTCCCTATTTCCTATTGTCAGGCGTTTCGTACTCGTGTAAAATATATTTGAAAAGAAACGTGACAAGTACGTGACTATGAACGTAAAAATCGTTATCATACCCCGCAAATTCAAGTACTCTACAAGATTCTTCCTGTTGAATTCTTACAATCGTTCTGATGCTCCGTTTCTGCATAACGAAACCTCCTCGATATTGTATTTAGGTATAACTACTACCCCAAAATTGTATGCCATATTATATTTCATTCAACTAAAGCAAAGTTAACCATTTTCAATTGGTCAACCAGTGGTCAACACTGATTTCTCGTAAAGTTCGTAGAGCAGTCCGAGGCAATAGAACTTTCAATATTTTTTAACTCATTTTCCTAATGCACACCTAAGAATTTAGTGTGATCTACGCTTTGTACTCTGTCATTATTAATTTTCCTTCTTTCTTGCCTTTTACTGAAACAGCAGTAAGCATATTAGTTTTTATTAAGGTAATGGCAAAAGCTAACACTATAGCGAGTCCAAAAAAAAATAGTTTTTTTAGGTTGAGGGTAGGTATCACTGTTTGTTTGTGTGTTCATTTACAAATCAATGTTCCCGATTATCTTAAAAACGCCTCGGCCGATTCAGATACGTTTTTCTTTATCTACTTTGGAATTTATTGGCAATGGTTGTCATCTAGTTTAATGGTGGTCATTTGCAGGGGGCGCTGTTGTGTATGTTTTGTAAAAACCAATGTTTCGACTTATCTCTACGAACGGTTTGATTATTTAGACGCAATTTTCTGTAGAAGGTATAGGGTTTATCGGCGATGATTCTAAGCTATGTTGAATGGTTTTTAACTCACCAGGGGTCGCTGCTATAAAAAATGAAAAAGTTTGAATCATCATCAATTATCATTCTTGTTTTGTATATCAGCCGCAAACCTCAAGATGACTAACACTAACAGAGAACACAATAAAGTTCATGACACAATGTTATTTCCTACGTAGACTACTAAATAAGATAATTGTAAGTATTCAGATAGGATAGTTGGTCTTTTCCCTCTTAACTCACAGAGAGAATTGTTAACTCATACGGGCATAGTGTGGCGTGCTCAGAGCGCGTCCCGTCTCTGTGGGATTGAAAACAAAACAAAACAACTTGTTTGAATTTAGAATAGACTGGTAGATAAGAATAAAAACTTTTCATAACTTACGAGAAGTTTTTTGTGATAAAAAAGGATTTAATCCTAGTTCAAAACCAAACAGGTTTATTTTAGGTAACCTCAAAGAGTTTTTAGATTTTACAAAAATGCGTTTTGAGCTTCCTGATTTTAGTAGGTGTTGTTTTTGTTGTCCTTTGCGACGTGGGATTATTACATTTGGATATTTGAACTTGGTAAGTGGGTATGTAGTAGTGTGTGTATAAAATAAAAGTACTTTTATTCCCGTATTTTGTGTGCTAGTTGCTGTCCCCTGCTTCGCACGCGTTATTTTTTGGACAAAAGGTAGCCTTAATAACATACGTTATTCCAAGTCAACAAATATTCTTTTATAGAAACCTTAAAAGGTTGTTTCTATCCTATCGGTACATTTTTATGGGAAAAAAGTGGCCTATGTAGCGCAGCCTACATTCTATATCTATGCAAAATTTCAGATTTTCTTTTCCTAATTCTATTTGGCACCGAGTGTAATGCCATTTCGTATTCAATTTTTAATTTTACCGTATGGATAAAGTTAGGCATATTGTTTTACTAGATTCTGCCCGCGGTTTGGTTCGCGTTTTTCGGAATAAAAAGTAGATATATGTTATTCCAAGTACAATTTAATACAATTTCAGGCTGATCCATACAATTGTTTTGACGATGTCTTCGCCAAATATCAGTAGAATGTTATTTGTGTGCACGTGCAATAAAATGTCAGTAAGTCAGTATTTTTGTGACTTTTCCAGATTTTCACCATCTTCATCATAAGCCTAGAAGCATGGTTAGATTTCGGCTACCACCCATCGGTTGCTACCTTAAGCATGTACCGGGGGGTAGAAATGCACGCTCAACTATGGTTCCACTTCTTCCTGTTTTCACTGGAAATCATCTTCAATATCGTGTTACTGATCGGGGCTCATACGGTAAGTAGTACTTACTTAAGCAAGTGACTGAAAGTGGAGGTTGTCGACACCTGGTTCTGGACGACATACCAAAGTGTCGAACGAATAAATTCTGCTGGGTCAATCAATAGTATAATGATTTATAAATTAGAATTTCAATAATGTACATATAACCACTGACGTGTCCCGGCAAACCAACCATTCTAGCGTCAAACGTCCGAGCCTCTTTCAATAATGTACCTGTAATAATATTAATAATGAATGTCATTGATAATGGAAATAAAAGCATGTCAAAATTGAATTAAGAAATACAGTTAAAGTTTATCATTTAAGAATTCATTCACGGTATAGTATACTTTTTCCTCCAATAGATTGATCAATTTGTTTTAAATGCGATCGAAATACTTTCGGAGCGTATTAACAATGGGATTTTGTTTTAGATACTAGGTGCCATGCCTTACCACCTTATTGAAGTCGATTGAAAAGTTTTCAACCGACTCTAAGGACAATAATTTGTCATTGCAGAAGCAGAACCGACTCCTCCGCGTGTATTACTACTACGGACTCTTGACGACCGTCGCGTCAAGCATCGTCTTCATCGTTCTTTTCTTTAACAACACCATCGAGAGAAACTTGTACTTTGACATCGTGGCGATAAGCTTGGCATTCGCCGGCTTTTGTAAGTAATTTATTTATTTATTTTCAAATTTTAGGAAAACTTACACAAAAATAAACCAAAAAAAATATGAAAACACACTTTACAAAACTGAAAAACAAAAAGTACTGAGACTCGAGCTAACTTTAATGATGATTATTCACGACCACGTGCCCCCAGAATAAGGGTTTGCCGTAATCACCACGCTTGCCAGCCGGTTTGATCGCATTGAAGGTGTTAAAAATGCACAGAAAGAAGCTGCTGTCCTTTCTTTGGCAACCACTTACGAATTAGGTAAAGAAATCATTATGACCAATACTCCCTTCAATAATCGATTGCAATGAGCGTTTTCTACTGGCCCTGTGGCCTACGGCAACGGCAGCGCAAGCATTTATTTATTTATTGGTGTAATTAGAACGACCTATACTAATTACAGTAGGTTTTAATATAAAATATAGTTAGACTATGTAAATTAAAATTTAAAAAAATTCAATACCTTAACAATCAAGCTTAAATAAAATTATGATAAGAAGTATACTGCATTAAAGTTATTAGAGATTTAAGCATTATCAAATTGAGAATTAAATATTAGTCAAAATTATAATAAAAAGTAGGAAAATAAAACTATTGTCAAAAATCACATTCACAAAAAGTCTGACATATAAGCATCAGAGTTCCCCACTCATCCGCGAATATATCGGTCTCCGGGAAGGCCACCAGGAGTCAGCATATTATGTATGATGCTGTACCCTTCCCGCAAGTAGATCATACCATAAAGTTCATACTACTATAAAGTTTCATACTTATTTGCTTTCCCGGCTGCCAATATCCAGTGGACCTGTGGAAAAACAGCCATTTAATACCTACATTTAATTCGATATTTTTTACGCTTATTGCGTCTTCAGAATTGCTGTACCTATTTGTCGAATTCGATGGAAATGAATTGTAGGTACCCATCCACGGATCCATTGATTTGGCGTTATAAGCCCGCAGCTTTAAAGTGCTGATGGCTATGGTTATTTTGATGGTTAATAATAATAAAATAATGCTGGACAATTCACAGAGCATTATCTAGCCCCAAGCTAAGCAGAGCTTGTGTTATGGGTACTAGATAACTGATATACATAATACAATACATAGTTTTTTCTATTATACATAGAAAACAACCACAACACCCTGAACAAAATGTCTGCAGATCTTACATACATTTGTCCCGATGCGGGAATCGAACCCGCAACCTCCTGCGTCGCAGGCAGACCTTCGCCCACCGCGCCACATCGGTTGTCAGGTTATGGCTTTAGTAACTATAATACTTTATTGACTACAGCGATTCAAATAATTAAAATAATCTAGAACGCTTCCTGTGAATCTGAAACATCCGGATATTATTCTAGACACTTCGAATGCATAACAAAGGATGTTGTTTAGGTATTTTTTAGTTACTGACTCATTCTAAATCACCAACAATATAAAACATCCTGAATAACAAACAAAGATACAAAAAAATCCTCTCAGCTTATCTACTACAGATAAATAATTATATAAAAAAACATTCCTGGACAAATCACACACCATTATCTAACTCGAAGTCAAGCAGAGCTCGAGTTGTGGGTACTAAATAACTGATAATATACATAATACAATACAATACACAGATATTTTTATTACACGTAGAAAATGACCACATCATTACCCGGAACAAATATCTGCAGATCGTACAGACATTTGTTCCAAGGTGGGAATCGAACCCGCAACCTCTTGCGTCGCAGGCGTATCTTCGCCCACCGCGAAACAGAAGTCGTTGAGGTGAATGTCAGTCTAGATCAAACATTAGTTCCACTCGATCTGTTTTGCTACATTTTTAAGGTACTCCGCGCCTCTTTAAGTGGACAATTAAAAAAACACGTGGTCTCATTATTTCTGCTGCGCTTTTGATTAAGATAAAAATAAAAACACGACGCTTTTCTTAATTTTTTATGCATCCGTTTACAAAATTTTTACGCGGATACTGCCAAAACTACGGAATTTTTTGAGCCCAAACGGTCACTTGTATGGCTAGAAACCGCGAGTTCCCTTTTGTGCAACTGAGGTTGCTCAACTGCAAATAGTTGCGCAACGGGGCTTCCCTTTTGTGCAAAAACACATTGTTGCAGCGATATAACACAAAAACAATATGATTCTAACCATACCAAATGTATGAAACCGATATGCATTAGACGCATCACCTGAAAAAACCAGATAATTTACTTTTCAGAAAGGCGTGTGCTTATCCGCTGGCTAAGTTCCTTTTTTTCTTCCTTCCAGCTATACAAGCGTACTTACTGCTGCTCATCAGGGCCGAGATGCAGAAGCTCAAGTACCAGGAAGGACATTACAGCTACGTCAACCACATGTCAGAAGTGGTGCTGGATCCACCTTTAGCTACTGGGAGGAACCCGCTATAAGACATTAATGAGAACTACATCACCATCCTGTCAGCCTGTTGATTCGGCGCGTATGTAGTTGGAAAGCTTTTTCCAGTCACCATTATGGTATCTGTAACCTTTAATATGGCAAGATTTAATTTGACATTTAACAATAAATAATTAATTACTTAAACTATAAGTGAAAAATATTGATGTTATTTATTTCTCTAGATATACAATGCAAAGGTCCAGAACCATCCGTTTTCCATCCTTTTTGATTGTTCGTGTGTTTATTATAATGTGTTTTATTTGTCTTTTCTTTTATAATGCTTGTACATGACTTATTGGTTTACAAAATAAATGCATTTTTACTTACTTTTTACTTTAATTTTTAGTTTTGGCATGAAGAAATAACATAATACAGTTTGGATGGATGGACGAATATCAGATGTACAGTCAGCTGCTCAGATATGTAAACACTTCCAAATTTTCACTTTCATTTTACTCGGAACTTATCATATAAAAGTCTACGCATACATTTTTCATACTAAGTAGTCATCATTCTTGTCAGAATACGATGTATATATTATCACAATGACTATACACTTACTATTCAGTCAAATTTAAAAACATGGGAGTGTATACATATTTTCGCAGCTGACTGTACTATTCATCGATCTATCTAAACTTTCGCGTATATAATATTAGAATGATAATAAGCCCGTGATGTGCATTAGTAACTTGAAAACAGATAACACTAATTGAAAATGAACTTTAGAACATACTAATGACTTTACTAGCAAAATGCAACAGCGCTCCTGAGGTCACTCATATCAGTAACTATCCGCTAGTTAATAAAATAAGACGTTAGATTTTCCAGCTAATTGCTGAAATTACAAAGTGAAAAGTTATAGCTTTCGATGCAAAATGGCGAAAAGAAATGTTGAGAGCTTTTGTTTGTGTTTGTCGGTGAGAGATGGCCTGCTTATTTGGGGGTACGCTAAGTTGGTAAGTAAGTACAGCTGTTTTATTACTTAAGGAATTATACTGTAGGAACTCGCTGATACATCTCTCATCTATCTACGTATGTAACATCTCCTCAATTTTCTATTTTACCTATCTTGTTTGTGTTTGTCTGTGCAGTTCTTGTTGAGTCAAATAAATATATCTTTATCTACCCAAATATCATAAACCCTCTCTAATGCGTTCAAAAACCATAGGCAATGACCAGCATTACCAACCAACAGAAATAAACGGAACTGTAATGAACTCATAACCTACTGAAAACCGTAGGTTATAGAGTTTAAATTTGGAATAGGTGTCAAATTCAAGTGAGTGTGCTATACTAGTATCTACATTCTAACTATAAATCGCACGACATTTTGATCTCGAGTGACACAAGAATAGTGACTTTGTTCGTTTGTCTATGATTTAAAAATAAATACAGATATTCGAAACGCCGCCATTTCGAGCTGTCATTTGTTCGTTAGCTTTTTATTTCCAGTTACGAGTAGACAAATTTTCTGATAAGTTGAATAAGTTCTTTATTTCTGTCGAAAATGAGTGATAGTGACTCAGAACAACTGTCAATGTTAACTAAATTTGCTTCTGTACGTGTTCAATTTATTTTTTACTAGCAGCGCCTTGCGGTTTCACCCGCGTAGTTCCCGTTCCCGTGGGAATTCCGGGATAAAAAGTAGCCTATGATCTATTCCAGACTATAATCTATCTCTGTGCTAAATTTCATCCAGATCCGTTTAGCCGTTCTGGCGTGATAAAGGAACAAACATCCATCCATCTATCCATCCATCTAAACTTTCACGTTTATAATATTAGTGAGATTGCATTACACTGGTAACAATGCTGGTCATTTCCCTATGGTTCCTGAACCCATCATAGAGCCCTTATGATATTTGGGTAGATAAAGTAGTGTATGCAACTGTACATAATTAGGCATTACAACACTCGTGTGATGCTATTAAGAAACTCGCCTTCGGCTCGTTTCTTAAACCCACACTTGTGTTGTAATGCCCTCCATTATGCACAGTTGCATAAACTACTATTATCTAATTATACTATAGAAATGTACTTTGCTGGTAGCAAAAACCTTTAGAAAAATAGATAAAAAACCCTCACCAATATACTAATTATTGTTGGTCGTTTAATTTAGTGTACATGCTTCGCGCGTAGACGCAGCGTAAGAATATCGACCCTTCCAACTCAGCCTCTGGATGTCATAAGACCCGACTAAGGGAACTTACCAGAGGAAGGCCAGCAGCTTCCTTCTGAGTAACGTTAACACCTACACTGCGATCACCAATCCATCTGCCAGGCGTGGACGGCAAAACCCCCCAATTGTTAGGTCGCTTTTACACGGATCCGTTTTTACAAGACTGTTTTTTACGGATCCTTCGCTACTAGAAACAATCGTTTATCAGACATACTGTCGGGTGTGTGAACTCACTCTTACAACTAGGTAACTACGCCACCGTCACGAAAACTAATGGATCCTGTAGAATGGATGCAAATCAGGTTTTTATTTTCTTAGAAGAAAACTACTCCACTTGTTAATAAACTGGTTCAAGGAACCAAATAATTAGTAATAACCTACGAATCTGAACACAAGTAATTTCAGGTAGACCGCAGGATTTCTGAGACCTCGACCAAATTATGTGCAAAACAGTGCACTTCACGATTTTTATTGTATAATATACTTATATAAATTTTTATCGTATTTTTTTAAATTATGTTTTCACATTCAAGAAACCATACAAAAGATTATGATTTTTATGCAATTCCAGTTTTTTACCATGGGGATCCCGTGAATACTGAGATTAAGACCTAGTTTGACAGCTAAACCCGTTAAGTTCGCCTTATACGAGTATCTAATGAAAAAATCTACGAATTGATGAGAGCAGGAAGATTTATTCCAAAGCTATTCTGTGGCATTACACAATTACCCACGTAAACGTTTTGTCTACATAGGTATTTGTTTTGTTTAATTTCCTGGTTTCTTTTGATTTTCAGGTGTTATCCCTCCTAGTAACAATGAGTTTCACTTACCTATCAGTGCGTATGTTTGGACGCGTCCCTGAATCGTATGACGATGCTATTACGTTCTTACAATGCGTTACTACCACAGTACCTGAGCTCCTGGACGTGATATTTACGTTGCTCCTTATTGTAGCGACACATAAGGTTGGTTTCCACTAATTTTTTTGGTGATAGAGCAGAGTTCTGTTGATTGATTTTTTTAAATTTCTATAATGGCTATGTCAAATCTTTTATGTGACTTTATTTATTAATATTGTTTAACACAATTAAACCAATTGTTTATTTTCTAGAGGAACCTTAAGATGCTAGAAATCTACTACTTCTACAGCATCACAATGCTCGCCGTCTTCATCCTCGTCGTTCTGCTGACTTGCTGCAATATGGAGAAGTTCCGAATACTGCATGACATGATCTTCCACCACGCCTGGGTCGTGGAACTCGACTACTACGTGCTTGTCTGCTTTGGTGTCGGGAACATTTGTAAGTATTGAACATAAACAATTTAAAGCACTAAACACCGCTCATTCACAGACAGCTATTCGGGCTACTGTATCTGGATATACAAAGCACTTACAATTTTGATGGGATGAGGACACTCATTCCATCAAAATTGGAAGTGCTTTGATTTCAGAGAAAATCGTACTGTATATGTTTTATTTAGATATAAGATTTTTGAATTTTTTTAGATTCATGTTTGTTTTTTTGTACAATAAAGTGTTAATTCATTCATTAATTCATACCAATATTACAAATGTGAAAACTAGATGGATTGATAGAATATTTATGTATGTTTTTTACTTCTACTGAACGTATTGGGCCGAAATGTTACATAGAGGTAGTTTAAGGCCTAAATTAATATACGTGTCGTGGAGATTACTTTCGATGCCGGAAAAAGTCAGTATTCCCGTGCGAGTAAAGGTATTTATTCACTGCAGGTTAAATAAAATAAATAAATAAATTATGTATCAGTCATGCTCTGCTTAGCATTGGGGTTAGGTGCTGTTTGTATTGTCAAGCATAATTTATTTATTTTATGAATACCAATTCTTTGCAGGCCTTCAGACATACCTGATGCTACTAGTTAGAAGTGAAGTCCTGAAGCAGAGGGAGGTGAAGAAAGCCAAGCTGGCTCGTCAGAAATCCAGCACCAGCTTCCGAGGACTTCGAGTTGGGTTGATCATGGCTAACAACTGGACAAACGTTTAGACCACTTATTTAATGATAAAAGACTTAGGTATTTTATCGTGCAAAAATGTCTTCGGAATTACAATTATTTCTATAGTTATTCATAATATTAATAAGTTATATATTAATTAATATAGAGATCCATCTATTTTATCGGTTATTGCTGCCAGGAATATGATAAAAAGTATTTATTTCCTTTCTTTTTGGAAATATTGCAAGGAACCATTGACCAATCCAACTCAGCTTGTGAACAGCCGTAGTGATCGCGGCGTTGAAACCATTGAAACCATAGATATCAGGGCTTAAATATAGTTTCGGTCTATACAATCCACTCTTTCGAGCGTTCAATAATAGTACATTGTTAATGGCGGTGAGAACGTGCTTGATTCCTATCGAGTGTGTCATTCCTTAAAACACACGAGGTAGGAATCACACTTTTTCCCGCGTGTTTTATACTACACCTACGAAAAATCTTCAAAACCACTCGTGTAAATGTAAACTCAAATTATGTGAAAATACACTTCAATTCACATGGTTCATTTTCAAAAGGCTATTTGACTACATTAAAAATAAATTCCAAATTGTTTTCACCCTAGTCAGTGACAACGTAACAAAGCGTAATCAGGTGATTTTTATTAAAAATATGCTTTTTATGTTAAAAAATGGGATTAAAATTTCACACAACTTCATCATGACTGATGAGCAGGAAGGAGGAGAAGGAAGGTTCCTACTCCTTAAATAGTGGGTGAGGACAAAAAAACAGTGGACTGGACTCATCCAGAAAAAAAAGTAAGCCCAGGAAGACAGAGCTTTTTTTTAATGAAAAAAAATCTTTTCTTTTTCATCATCATCCGCTGCCGGATTTTACCCACTGCTGGTTATAGGCCTCCCGAAGTTTGTGCCACCCACCACGGTCCTGTGCTAATCGTGTGTGTGTGTTAAAACTTTTTTAACACGGTTAAATCAATCGTTTCATAAACCGCAGTATTAGCTATTGTTCCGAATGTAAAAACAATTCGTCGAACTGCTATCAGTTTCATTTTGGAACAAACACTGTCTACTTGCAATAAAAACCTATCTTTTCTCAAAATGTCTCTCACGTTGGGAAATAAACAACAATGCTAAAATCCCAGTTCCTGCCACTGATTTTGTTTACTGTAGCTTTTATCTCTTGTAATAGCTATTTATAAGCTCATGGGCTGATAAGGAAGTTCAGACGTATCTCGTGAACTGAAGCATACACGCGTTTTTAATGATTTTAATTGCCTGGTCCTCATGAACGCATAACAATATCGAATAAACGAAGTCTTATGTTTTTTTCTTGTTAATTCTTTGGGTGTTGCAAAAATAAAAGATGAGGTTGGAAGCTCCTTACTTCAAGAGATGCCTCTGCTGCCTGCCGCTGCGATATGGTCTTCTGGCTACTGGATACTTAAAGCTGGTAAGTTTATATTTAGAGGAACAATGCCTTTGAAAAAAAAAACATAAAATAATTAATACTTTAAATGTTCGAGCTCAGATTTTTTTGCCTTTATTCCATGTTTTGAATCTATGGTTAATCGTAGGTAATTATTTCCCTGATTATTGGTAAATAGGGATACAACTGTACAAATGTATTTTTTACTAATGTTATTTATAAAGAAAATTACATGGCAATCATCTCAATCTTGGTGACTGAAAAATCAGGACATAGAATGTTTTTTCTTAAATTAAAGAAATTTTAACAATTATGAAACATTCTCTACCAACCTTCTTAAAATATTCTTAAATTAATGTCAGAGTTTCATTAATACCTTTTGTTTCAGTTGTTTAGCATATTAACAATAACGTCCTGGAGCATAGAGCTACTAAGCCCGGAAGTTGGGAGATGGCCTATATGGTTTATCGGGATCAAGTGTTTGGCGATTCTCATAGTAGTAGGTGACACGGCTCTGACTGTTGTATTCGTGATCGGCGGCCACAAGGTAAATATATTTCTTACCAAATCCATAGAATTCAAATGTCGAAAAGAAAACATATTGAGAAAACCTTCTACCACTGTGTATGCTATTACGATTTAAAACTCATTTAGCAAAGATTCAGCCCGATCCGATCGGCGTGGCCTTGATCCAATAAAATAAAATAAGCCTTTATTTCTGGATTACAAATTCTAGTTTTTCCTATATACTTAATTCTATTTTTCTTTTGCTCCAGTTTATCCTTCGACATAGGCCTCCTCTAAGGTCTTCCACTGTTTCCTGTCCTTTGCAGTGCGGGTCCATTCTGGGCCGGCCACCCTTTTGATGTCATCTTCCCATCGTTTGTTTTGCCTGCCTTTACTTCGTTTATTTCCTCCGGCCTTGATCCAAACATCATCAAATATTTCGCTTTTATAATATTGTCAGGATGGAACTTTGAATTAACGAGGTTCAGATGGTATGCAAGTGATGAACAACATATTTCCAACAAGCAGTTGTTGAGTTGAGCAATGGGGAACAAAATAAGTTTGATAAAAAAGTCCCGTTGCGCAATTTGCTCAACGGTTTGTACGTCTTCGATGTCTTCATCAATCCCAAATTTTTGTTTCCTACTTCTAATTTTAAGTTCCAGTTATGTCTTAAACTTTGAAAGTAAACTATATTCATCTCTTCTCTTCTCTTTTCAGAAAGATGTTAAGCTCCTAAGGATCTACAATAACTACAGCATCGGCTTTTGTATTGTCAATACCCTGCTATGGATTGGCGCTATCCTCTATTGGTTTATCTTGTTATCCGGATGGGCAGGGGTCTTGTTTGCAACCTATGCACTTAGATTCATTATTTTAATGGGAGTTCTTAATACTTGTAAGTACTTTAATATCTTATAGTGATCCCACTACCCTATTTATCATGCGAATCAGTCATCATTCTGTAAGCTATGTTTTGAAAACCATAGTAGGTACTAAATCTAATGTACTTAGGAGTAAAATTATTGTATAGTAGTGTTTTTTTTTCAAGGACTCGGAGGGGAAGTTTGAAACCGTGAGTTATTGAAGAGTCATGTTAGGAATAACATTCTATATTTCGAAAAAAAAAATCTTTATTAAAAAAAGTGACAGTTCGGTGACTTTTTTTATGCAGAACTTATTTTCTTTTACAAAATCGAGCAAAAAAACTAAAACTTCATATTTTTTTATGCAGTTTTTTTTGCATCATCTACTTAACATGAATTTTCAATAAGTTTACTCTATATAGGTACTTACTTACACATTAATCTATAGTTATAATAACAACTTCTGATCGTGTAAGTTTAAACAATCAATAACTTGATTGTGATTTGCAGAAGTTAGGATTTTTGGCAGTTGGGCATGTACTATTATCTGAGGGGACTTTACGGTCTTTACCTTATCTTTAGTTAGTACCTATCTTCTTCCATTGTTATTCTACTTTAAAGTATCCGCTTTAAAGTAGACTACTCCCGCTCCGGGTCATTCTTGGTGCAAAGGATTGCCATCGGTATTCAGCGAGGCAATGCTGCAAGTGTTATGGGCACCTTTGCACCGGGAATGGTCAGGGGCGGGTTATTTAATGAATGACTAATTTTTATACTGCGTAGTTAATGTTAAGTGCAGTATTTGATGTTTTAAATTTGACTATTATACTATTTATATAACAAATTTGGTAGATAATAATATTTCTGGTCATTAATTATTAGAAAGTAGTCTTTTCTCCTAAATATGTGATATTTCAACTGAGATCTCCAATCAAATCCTATGGATTTGTCTTAATCAAATAAGGCACTTTAAAGTATTTAATTATTTTACAGGTTTCCAAGTATACCTAATATTCCTGACCAGAAGTGAGATCTTGAAACTGGAGAACAGAACTCAGTTTAGTTTTTCAAACAACGCAAATGAGGCCGAGTGCGCCATGGTGAACGAAACTGGAAACTACGTGAAAAACTCTGAAAATGTAGACATCAACTTGTCACAACCCACTTTAAATAATGATGAAGAAAGGGAAGATCCACAGATTAATGTTAATGATGAAGTGAAAGGTCAAAATAGATTATTTAATAAGCTCAACGGTAACTATGCTAAGCTCTACTAGGTTAACTTATTTGAATAAAGTTATAAGAATCCTTTTATGTAAAAATATATTTATTTTACACGTGTGAAAGATGGTAAGTATTACTAGTACAATAAAAAATATATAATGTGTTCTATAAAGTCCATAATTGCAATGTGCCCTTGTAGTAGTTTTTGTCTTTCTGAACATAATACCATAGAATCTAGGTAGAGCGTTTGTTATTTTACAACTTCCACTCCGATTTAGTTTCTGTTGTCCCTTCTAAATTCAAATTTTTATGTTTCTCAATATAAAGTAGAAATAGTTTGTCTATGCCAACTTATTCGATGGCAGAACGCAAAAAAGACCTCGATGACCTTAACATAAATAATTTTCCAAAAATTAAAACATTACTAAAAACCACTCGTTTTAATTGCTTCTGTTGACAAAATTCAGTATTATACATCGAAGTTTACTGAGTGATCCTCGTACAATGTAATTATGTGGCGTTTGTAGATATAGATCTATATTTTACAGAAAAAATGTAGAGAAGTCTTTAAAAATAACTATTTTTGAAAAATGGTCAAAAAGGGGGGACTACCTACCCGAGTGGGGTATCAAATGAAAGGTATCGGTTGGTACATTTTAAAACAGTTTTTGAAATTTCTGTACATTTCATAGTTTTCGAAATATTTGGAAAAACGTCAAAAATTATTAAGTCTGAATTAAACAGCAGTCTTGTTAAATTAAATATTAAATATATCATTTATATAACATTTGTAAAATTGGAAAAAAAATTAAACCCTCGGAGCGCGAGTTACTCTTGCACTTGACGGATCTTGTTTACTTTTATCGAACCATACCCTCGAACATTTCTGTTTTGCTCCTTTTTTGGCTAAACAGATCTTTAAGTCTCTGTTTCATGTTCAACTTAGATTTTCTGATCAGGAGGCTCAGGATTTTGGCGTTGGCTGGCGCACTAAACAAAAAACGCACAAGTTCGCAACAAAAAAACTACCGCGCCGCGCTACTACTGCAGTAACGGCGGATCAGCTCCAATACGCTGAAAATGAATTGCTTCTCGCCCTGCAAAATAAATATTTTGCAGAAGAATTTAACAATTTATTTATTTACTAGCAGCGCCTCGTGGTTTCACCCGCGTAGTTCCCGTTCCCGTAGGAATTTCGGGATAAAAAGTAGCCTATGTCCTATTCCAGACTATAATCTATCTCTGTGCCAAATTTCATCTAGATCCGTTTTGCCGTTCTGGCGTGATAAAGGAACAAACATCCATCCATCTATCTATCCATCCATCCATCTAAACTTTCACGTTTATAATATTAGTGAGATTTATAAAACACTAGTAGCGCCTCGCGGTTTCACCCGCGTAGTTCCCGTTCCCGTAGGAATTTCGGAATAAAAAGTAGCCTATGTCCTATTCCAGACTATAATCTATCTCTGTGCCAAATTTCATCCAGATCCGTTTTGCCGTTCTGGCGTGATAAAGGAACAAACATCCATCCATCTATCTATCCATCCATCCATCTAAACTTTCACGTTTATAATATTAGTGAGATTTATAAAACAAAATCCACAGCCCTTAAGAACTAAAATTGACAAACTTATTCACTAGACATAAGTCCAATACAGGATTTACTTTATCTAAATGAAAAATCAATATATCTACACAAGGGTCATTCCTGCTCTCGCATACCTTTCATATACAATGATGGTCTGATTAGGGTGACTTGGAGGCGGTTAGTACAGGACCGTAGTGGACGGCAAAAACCTCGGGAGGCCTATACCCAGCAGTGGGTAAAATCCGGCAATACGGATGATGATGATGAGATAGATATTTCCCACACATGACAGGTCGTCGGAGTTATCAAACCGTGATAAGGAGATGTCATGGGCGGACGACACGCGGACGTGCTATCTCAATTATTATTAACATGCAAAGCAGGAAAGCCACTAAGTATTCTAGATTTATAACAGACTTTTTTTACTCGCGGTTTTGCAAGCAAGAACACTTTTATAGGCTATATCTATCCGGTGGGACAGAAATAGTCTATGAAAGTTTTATGGGATAAAAAGTACCCTTTTAGTAATCTTTGTCGAAACCTACATTATCGGCTACATTTAAGAGAAAAAAACATCATCCGTTTACGCGTGAAGAAGTAATAAAAATACATACATCCATCTCTGTACCTGTGGACTATCCATCACAACTTTCGTGAAGTATGTCTATTTTCTGAACGGGGCTTCGCACGTGTTGTTTTAAAAACGTAAAAGGCTGTTTTCTGTCCCAACACCTACTATTACGCCTTTGTATTTTTATTTGATTAATATTTTAGTCATTTATGCACAGACGATGCCCACTGTCTAAACAAGTATCAATGCCCCCTTTGCCAACATCCAGAAGACATGTTACACTAAGTTGCCATGAAAAAACATCTTTGAGTAAAGGGGGCATTGATACTTGTTTAGACAGTGGGCATCGTCTATGCTCGAAGGAGTGGGGACAAAACTTCGATCAGGGAGTATGTACAATGCACAAATAACTTCACGAAAATCACAAGGACAAAACTTCGATCAGGGAGTATGTACAATGCACAAATAACTTCACGAAAATCACAATCGATAACCTAAGTCAAAATTTCAAAAAAAGGGTTTTCGGATTTCTTCTCCGATAAAGTTGGATATTCTACCATAAAGCCAAATGTCTACTTCCTAGGTCATCTAGAAAAAGTGGTTAAGGTTTTTGAGGATTAAGTTGTTAAAATTGTCATCCATAACCTCATATATCCTCATAGTGGCAATGCAGCCAGCCTCTTGAGGATACGTCCTCAGCATTGGTAGATGAACTGAATACCAGTTGGGTGCGCCCAACTGGTATTCAGTTGGTTGGTATTGTTCGGTTGGTATTCAGTTCATCTACCTGTAGATTGTTCGCAACAGTCGGCAGATAAATCAATTGTTTCAATTTTAGATAGTACTAATTTGTTTCAATTAGGTTATATAAAATAATAATAAATCAATGCACATGATTATTAAGCATACATATATAGTGATCTGTGTTATTAAGTTTAGGATTTCTACTCTATACTCAGCGGGATATATTTTCATTGTCCGAGGGGAAAAAAGAAAATTACTCTATGGTTATACATATAGACAACGTGCAACGGGTTAAATTATCTAAGTTTGTTAGCTTAGATAATTTAACCCGTCAGAGACAGATCCCCAGATCCCCTTTTTTCCAATGAAAAAAGAGATCCCCTTATCGTTAGATCAATGTTTTTTTCACTGTCGTAAGTGATGTTAATTGACTGTCAGTATTGCGTCAAAACATGATGAAACCCTAGAATAACTTGTTATTGTTCTATTTTTTTTGCTTTTTGATTTTTTTCATAGCATTACCATTTCAAATGTTATCTGTTTTATTAATATTTCCTTTGCTGTTACTAGTTTGGTTTTTGTACTCCCGGAGCGTGGTGACAGGAAGTTCAGGACAGTTGGAGTTTCTAACCGTGGCCGGGTTGGCTTTACTAGGGCTCGTTCTGGAGTTTGTTATGAACATTATGGGCCTGGTTGGGGCATATAAAGTAAGTCACATGGATGTAATAGTGATAATAGTGCTGGACAGTTCACACAGCATTTTCTAGCCCCAAGCTAAGCAGAGCTTGTTTTACGGGTACTAGATAACTGATATTTTAATTATAGTACATGGAAAACGAACAGAACTTGGGACAAATATCTGCAGATCGTACAAGCATTTGTCCCGAGGCGGGAATCGAACCCGCAACCTCCTGCATCGCAGGTGGACCTTCGGCCACCGCGCCACAGATTTAGTCGAATATGTGAGTGAGGGAATAAAGAGTGCAACTGTGTTTGCGCACACACCTATGCACTATGATATATCCGACGCACTAGGCTAAACTCTGTTGAGACGGGCGCCGGCGCCGTGGTCGAAATTCGGCTAAGACATCACATCATAATGTATGCTGATGGGGACATTAAGATTCATATTATACCTACTTCTTCGATCAAATCACATCACTGGCTAGTTTATCTCGTTAGTTTTCTTTCATAAGTTCTTTGTTATTTTCAGAAAAATGCTCAATTCCTGAGAATTTACATGAACTACTCTTTCGTATCGACGGCAGTCTTTAGCATCGTTTGCATACTGATCATCGTGCTACAACTAAATTCAACCGTAACCAGCAGCAACTACGAAACTTTTCGATCGCATTTCTTGGGGTGGTACGTTGTGGTGGGACTCGTCAGTGCAAGTGAGTAGATAAGTACTTTACTCTGCACTTCGATTAAAGTAAAAAAGGGAGATGAGGCATTACCATCTCGAAAGTGTATGGCTCAAGTTAGGTTCAACTATGTTACCTTACTTCAGTCATAGTCGGACCGGCGGCGCGGGCGGTGGCGTTTGTGTAGCGCGTGCTTGCTACGACGTATAATTTTGATTGATGTGATTTCGACTAAAACACCACGACAATGCCCTCGTGTTCGTTCACCAGGTGTACAAATAGCTCCAAAGCCCAAGGCATCACATATTTTCCCGCGTAAGTAAATACACCAAACTGTACATTTTCTGATAATCCGATACCTTATCATTATTTCATCTGTAACACGGTACAGTTTTTGAATGAGCGCTGGTAGAACGTACCGGTATCTTCCTTTTTTACTTTTATCGAAGACTCTGCACAGCCACTGAAATATGAATTGGACCGTTATTTGACTTGGTACATTCATCAGCTCAGCTACTCAGTTCTTAGCATTGGTGGAAAAGCGTCCGTTATCATGTTTGGATCACACACAGGTAGGCTATGTACTATACTAACTAACTTTAAATATATACTGTACTAGTGGTCCAACCCGACCTTGCACGGGTATATTCTATAGCCTATGTTCATCAGGAATAATGTAGGATTCTAATGGTGAAAGAATTTATCAAATCGGTTAGTAGTTTCGGAGCCTATTCAATTCAAACAAACAAACCAATCTTTTCCCTATTTAATATTAGTATAAAAAACAATAGGAGTGAGATAAGCAAACAAAGATTTTAATAGCAACATAGCGATTTGGCTGTTTGTTGTAAAAGTTTCTCCGAGCATACTCTAATGTAGCACTGCATAGGTACTGCATGCTTGTAGATTCCAACATTGCTAAAAAGTTATGAAACAAAATTTTCAGTCAAACAACGCACAAGGTAGGTACTTTCTATTCTTATTACCCGACTACCGACAGGGGAGGGTTATGAGGTTAGCACCCTATGTTTTTAATTTACTCAATCACATAATGTACCTATCTCGTTCCAGTTCTTCAAACATCAACCTTACTAATGCTGAAGACGAGAATCTACAGAGTCAAACAAGCGGAAGGAATCAAAATCGAGACTCTACACGAAGTATCGGAAGATGAACTTACAGCGCACAGTAAAGAGTCTTATTATCAAGGAACAGACTCGGATATCGGTGAAGATGATAATGGATGGGCCTCTCTTTTAGATGTAATTGAAAAAGAGGGCGATAAAACTGTCTAATCAGCTGTTGATGCCGTCGGAACTTCTGGAGAATTTTTTAGATGTTCAAAGGTTTAAAAATCTACTAAATGATAACAAGAATTTTGGGATGTTTTCTCCCCATGGGTAAGCAAAGCAAGTTGTTAAATTGAATACCTTGAACAGAAGGATAACATGATGGTCGAGTTGTGTTTACTTTCGCAATTTTTTAATGGTTAAAATCACAAATAATAACCGATAATAAATGAATATATATTTCATCCAGATCCGTTTTGCCGTTCTGGCGTGATAAAGGAACAAACATCCATCCATCCATCTAAACTTTCACGTTTATAATACTAGTGAAATATTAGTGAGATTATATTATATTATTATATCCCTATTAGAGGGATAGTGGGATATAAAAAAATATATACGCGGTGTGACATGAGTGGTGGATCATCGGTGGCTGGGGGGTGGGGGACACTCATGTTACACCGTGTATATTACCCTGCAGGTACCTAATTTGGAGGCAAAAGGGGGCCTCCAAATTAGGTAGGTTATATAGTAAAAGTAAATAGATATTCATTTGACCACAATCTCACCTGATCACTGACTTTCCCCTACTGGTTATTAGAATTTATTTTGATTTTCTGTTTACGCTTTCATACCTACTCTTTTTTTAGCTGTGAGCGTATGATGACATCATTTGAATTCCAGCTACACATGCGCAGTTAGTGAGCAGTATCTGATGAGGTCTTCTGTGAACCTGAATCAATAACGTTTGCTTCCTTAATAGTCGGGTAAAAGAGGAGAATGACATATTCACGGCATTTAATGACCAGGTATTTGTGGTGGCTATTAGGATTACGAAATAGTACAAGTCTTCTCTACCAAACCATATCCCACGTTATACCTTAGCCACACTCGGTAGAAATTTTGTAAACATTCTGCCCATACTTTAGATATTCAATTCAATTCGTTTATTTCAGACAACATTAATTAAAAATATGTACAAAAATAAATTAAAGGGTCCATATTCGAGTTGTTTAAGTTAGGTTAGTTAAATACTCATAAATGTTTAAATTACATTACAACAATCCAAAATATAAATTTAAATCACAATAAAAATTACTGAACATAAAAATACCCTTAAGTATTTATCGAACACTGGTCACTATATGGAATATACTGCCCCTAAAATTAACTCTGTTGCCGCGTATTTTTTACGCACTTTACATTACTTGTCGATTTGAGAATAGGAAGGATTTCTTTCAATAAATATTGCTTACAATTGTATTGTATCTGAAACACGACGCCACGCAAGTGAAATTTAGTTATTTGTGTCATGGTTTGTTTAGAATATTCTACAAGGAGTTTGGCGAAGGTATAGGTGGGGTCAGCAGAACGTGTATTTTTCTTTCACTCTCTATCGAAATTAAAAAAGTATCCTTAATATAATTTCTTGGAAATGCGCGGCGTACCTACTACGTGTCAAATCAAATGACACTATTGTTATAAACGCGAAAGTTTGGTTGTTTGTAACCTCTTCACGCAAAAACTACTGAACGGATCGGGCTGAAATTACATAGGAACAAGTAGTTCTATGGCTGTAATAAAAGAAAATATCTCATAAATAATGGGATATAAAAAACCTAAATCAACGCATGCGAAGCCGCGAGCAGAAACTAGTTTCAAATAATGGTTTTGTTGTGCTTCCATATCTTGCCAAAAACTGGTTGGATGCTTCACAAAAGTCGGTCGGGATCACTTTATCGAATGAACTCTGCGTTCGGTACGATAGAGATATTTTGTTTTGACAAGGTTCCTACGTAGGTAGGTATAGATAGAATGAACACTTCGGTTTAAAAATACCATGCCGTCTCTTTCATTCAGTCGCTATCTAGACATAGGACGCGTGCACGTTATAAATTATTATTTGGTTCTGTTTGTGTTTATCGAAGTAAAATGGACTCTATTTTGATGACAGAGGAACCTCTAATTAGGAAGTGTTGCTATGTTATACCTTTGAGGGTTTGTTTACAAACATGGGCGTTTTTAAAATTGGTAAGTTTGCAACGTAATATATATACTTATCAAAGATAATTCGTAAACAACCTCAAATCCCGGTACGATTTAGACGTAGTAGAGTGCTGTTCACGCCATTTCAGAAGTCCCGCGGCAATAAGTAGCACAATACCCAATAGAGAGGAAATATAGTCTTGCGAAATGGAAAAAATAAACTGAAGTTAATGCATTTCTTTTTTTTGGGAAAGTCTAAATGTGTAAATCTCACTATCTCACTAATCTCACTATCTCACTAATATTATAAACGTGAAAGTTTAGATGGATGGATGGATGGATAGATAGATGGATGGATGTTTGTTCCTTTATCACGCCAGAACGGCTGAACGGATCTGAATGAAATTTGGCACAGAGATGGATTATAGTCTGGAATAGGACATAGGCTACTTTTTATCCCGGAATTCCCACGGGAACGGGAACTACGCGGGTGAAACCGCGAGGCGCTGCTAGTATCGGACTAAAAGGCTCAGTAGTCCGATGATCAGTATTGATCAGCATCATCGGACTGATGATACTAAAAAGTCTCATCAGTCCATTCATCGGACCAAATGGGTTAGGGTAAATTCGTCATCGGTCCATTTTGTGTGCTACTTCTAGGTTCATACTTGGAGGGTAAATTTAAATCATCGTACTACTGATACTAGGCGATTTTTTTTACACGAAATTCACTAAATTCATTCGGTCACCTATAGCGCTGCGTCTAGGGGACTTCTTTCGTGAAAAGCTAGTGCCTAGCCTACCTAGCCCAAACTAAATATTTGGTATCATTCATTTACCAACTCCTGGTGTCCCTGGCACTAGGTAGTTTAAGATCGACAACTCCCACGCACCCGCGCGGGCACTTGCTTGTATGCAATTTTGAGACTTCCTTAATCAATCTCAAAGTTCCTTTGCATGCGTAGGGCCTAAGCCAGCAGCGCAGAGACCCTTTTTGAGAGCTAATCTAAAAGCGAGGCTACACAGCGGGTAACATTCTCGGGTGCACAATATGATACAAAGTAATGAAAAACTATGTAATTAGATGGATGGACTGATGTCATGGTTATACGTGTAAAGTTTATGGAGAGACTGCGGATGCCTGCCAAAAACATAGTCTCAAAACTGCAGAGTCGGTAACTATCTAAAGTTAAAGAGGCGCAGTGTGCGCCATTTTGTGAAAAGGCATATGAGGGACTTCGCGTTCATAGGAGCGGGACAGAGTACACGATAACGAAACGGCTTGCTTATTTACAAGAAAACTACACAATTTATGAAGAAACTGGTTCAAGGAACCAAATAATTAGTATTATACTACGAATCAAAACATAAGTCATTTCAATAGACCTTCGATAAAAGTAAAAATAGGAAGATACGGTACGTTCTACCAGCGCTCACTCAAAAACTGTACCGTGTCATAGATGAAATAATGATAAGGTATCGGATTATCAGAAAATTTAAAGTTTGGTGTACCTATCTACTTACGCGGGAAAATATATGATGCCTTGGGCTTTATTTTGTTTTAGAGATATTTGTACACCTGGTGAACGAACACGAGGGCATTGTCGTGGTGTTTTAGTCGAAATCACACAAAATTATACGTCATAGTAAGCACGCGAAACACAAACGCCACCGCCCGCGCCGCCGGTCCGACTATAACTGAGGTAAGGGAACATAGTTGAGCCTAACTTGAGCCATACACTTTCGAGATGGTAATGCCTCATATCCCTTCTTTTACTTTTATCGAAGCAATAGACTAAAGAAAAAGCAAAGAAAAATGATGAATTTTATATAATTCGAGTTTTTTACCACGGGGATCCCGTGAGTTCTGAGATCTAGGCCTAGTTTGACATAAATAATAGAATCAGGCGTTACTTTGCGGAAATCCATTGCAAAATATGTATAAGGATGAAAATATTTAGTAACAATTCCGCGAAAAAAACCTCCGATAAGTTCTAACAAAATGTAGTCCGCGTTTTAAAAGAAAGTAGTTTGACAGCCAAACCTGTTAGGTTCGTCTCTTAACTACGGTTTAAAAATGAGTGTGCCGTCGCTTTCAGTCTCGATTTAGACAATGGATGACGTGTGCACGTTAATATTTCGTTTGTGTGGAACAAAGTAAAATGAAATAATTTTTGATGACAGAGGAACTTCTAATTTGGAAGTGTTGTTAATTATACCGTTGACGGCCTCTGTGGCGCGGTGGGTGAAGGTCTACGACCTACGTTGCAGGAGGTTGCCGTTTGATGAACCTCGTAGCGGCCTGTCTTCAGCTTGACACATTCAGTATCTGCCTGCAGTCTTTCGCAGGTCGTCATTCCACCTGGCTGGAGGGCATCCAACACTACTATTATATGTTATAACAGCTTCTGCTGATCGTTTGTTCCAGGCACTGGATCTTGCAGCCATGGGCTACCTCGTGGTCGCGACGTTCATGATGCTTGCGTTCGGAGGTAGTCGCGCACTCACCTTGAACACCCTTTTTCTGCCGTTGGTGGTGGGGCTAGCGCTGGCAGTTGATATCAGCTTTCTTATAGCACTCACAGTTGGGATATTAAGAGTAAGATCTTTTTGATAAACACGGTGGAACTAGAGTGGTTGATCATCATATGTTGTATTTTAGCCTTATAATAATTTTGATTTTATTTTTTATTTCATATCTAATCTTAGGTGACTACTGTAATTGGTTAGTTTTAATCGTGTTAGTTACTCAACAAATAAATAAATAAATAAATCGGTGGCTGGAGGGTAAGGGACCTCAGGACCAATCGATTTAACCTCCCTATGTATGTTCCGCGATATTCAGTGGTTCAAAAGTTATTTGGACTTTGGTAAAATTTCAGTTGAAATCAGACTTCTGTCTGAATTTCGCAACTGCAGCCAAAATATTAGGTCTGCGACCCTGCCTTTTTATTTAAAACAACATTTAAATTTATAAAAAATAAAATAAAAAATAGGAAAACACCAGCAGTAGTTTTTAAGATAGGTTGCAGAAAAAAATATTACGTGAAATATTTTTTTAGAAATATAGAAAGTTTATTAAAACTTTAGATTTTAAAAAAACTATAATTTTCTTTTTATAAATCTAAGACTGGTTGGTATAGATAGGGGTACGAAAGGCCCACTATTGATCTTGATATAAATAAAAAGTCAGGGTCGCTGACGCTGAATATTTTGGTTGACCAAAATTTTACCAAAGTCCAAATAACTTTTGAACCACTGAATATCGTAAAACATACAAGGGGGTTTATTCGAAAGGTACTGAGGTCCTCTACCCCCCAGCCACCGATGATCCACCTCTCTTGTTACACCGTTTATATATATCGTCGTGCCCTTTGCAAATGGGTCAGCCAAGATGTAGAACTAAGAAATACCGTACGATAAAAGTTCTACCTTAACTTAACTTATAAGGGGTCGCATGATTTCTATGGCTAAGACTGGTATTATAAGCATCTGGCCAGAAATAAAACGGTCCCGGACCAGCCCGATTTCAGTCCACCTCTCTAGCAAAATATTTGAATGTTTCCTGCATTGAAAACCCAAGGTAGGTAGTTTCTGGGTGAAATTCAAAATCCACTGAGGACCTTGATCCTATGTAGTCAATGCAGGAAAAAATCTAATGCTCTGATGAGCGATGGGCTGAATTCGGGCTTGACCGGGGTCGTAAACGTCATTCTACAAATTCTTTAATATTCAATTGGGATACTGGAGCCTAAGGATAGTTCGGTCGTTTCCAGTCGCATCCAGGTTAGAAGGAATGATTAATTATAGTCTCACCAAAATTTAATTTTGTGTTCCAGAAAAGGGTTGACATTATCCGAGTATTCTACATCTACGAGTGGGTTGCCATGGCGGTCGAAACCTCGTTAATCATTTTCTTCTTTGTGAAGATCTTGAAGGCTGAGATGAATGCTGGAGGCATCGTGGTCATTGTTATTGGGATCTCCTACATCTGTGAGTGTCTGCTTTGTTAACTTCCCGACATATATATATTTTCACTTCTCTCGCTAGAAAACGGTGAGCAAAATCAATGGTTAATCAATAAAAAACGTCAAGTGCAAGTCAGACTCGCGCAACGAGGGTTCCATAACTAAACATTATGTTAATTATACATATAGTTATAAGACCTTGTTTTTTGCCAAATATCATGATTCTAGCTTAACGGGAAGTAGGTACCCTATAGGTTTTGGTCCATGGCGAGATTCAAAAATTATTTTTTCTGTGAATAAACTACAAATTTACGGTTTTCAGATTTTTCCCTTTACGTGTGCTATGAAACCTTACTTCTTGCAAAATTTCATGATTCTAGTTCAACGAAAAGTGCCCTACAGATTTTGTTTGCATGCGATTCCCTTGGAAAATACAAAAAAATTGGGCATAAGCGGCTGTAACTTTTGATTGCATGGACTTAGAATTTGGATTTATATTGCGGCTTCAAGAAGTTATGAACTTGAGTATATGGTGTGAGTTTCAACTCGATACCTCCACGCGTTTCTGAGAAAAGAGGGTTGACAGACAGACGGACAACAAAGTGATCCTATAAGGGTTCCTTTTTTACTTTTGAGGTACAGAACCCTAAAATTCATGTAAACGAATCATTTTTAAGATTATCATTACAAATTGAGGTTTATTTACAAGTTTGAACATCATCATCATCAGCCTATATTAGTCCACAGCTGGACATAGGTCTCCCCTAATGAGCGCCATAGGCCCTGTCTTCAGTTTCCCGCATCTAGTATCTGACAGCAGTCTTTTGCGAATCGTCATCCCACCTGGTCGGAGGGCGTCCTACACTACGTTAGTGAGCTATGTTGACAACCTTGGTTTGAACAAGTTTTGTTTAATTCCAGTACTGGACCTGTGCATCATATTAACACTAAAGAGCGAGATGGTAAAGCTGAGGAACAAGAACCAATTTGACTTCTCTCCAATGTCACTTGAACGTGAAGTGACGGACAAATTGAAAACTGAAGACTTGTGAACCGTTAATAGTTGAAAATAATACACCAGAAGGGCCACTACCATAGCCATTGGTGACGCGACCTCTGTGCGCGGTGGGCGAAGGCCCGCCTGCGACGCAGGAGGTAGCGGGTTCGATTCCTGCCGCGGGATAAATGTTTGTATGATCTGCAGATATATGTTCCGGGTATTCTGGTCGTTATCTATTTATAATAAAAAAACTATGTATTGTATTATAAATATCATAGTTCGCACACAGCATTATCTAGCCCTACGCTAAGCAGAGCTTGTGCTTGTGCATAAAAAAACTAGGTATATATTGTATTATGTTAAGAATATCAGTTATCTAGTACGAACTAGATAACTGATATTTAAAATACAATACA
This sequence comes from Eupithecia exiguata, assembly GCA_947086465.1. Classification (NCBI taxonomy): domain Eukaryota; kingdom Metazoa; phylum Arthropoda; class Insecta; order Lepidoptera; family Geometridae; genus Eupithecia; species Eupithecia exiguata. The sequence continues at coordinate 1,995,100 of OX352240.1, forward strand.
TTGGTTTTTTATGCACAAGCACAAGCTGCTTAGCATAGGGCTAGATGTTGCTGTCTGAATTGTCCAGCATAATTCATTTTTCTATTCATTTTTATACATAATAAGCCTTCTCCTTAATTAAGAAATGAGCAAATTTTACCAAATTAACAACTTAAAAAAAATATTTTTAGTCGTTTTTTGTTGTTACATTATTTAGCCCAGTGTCACACCAGATGATTGTTAATAGATAATTTAATTAACATATTTCTAAAAATTCTAAACTTCTTGTATTTAACTGTTGATCTCTTTTATGGCTTTGAACAAAGCATAATATAAAACACCTTTTAATGTGAACCTATTGTAATTTGACAAATCCAAATGTGTTCAGTGTTCTTACGGAAATAAATGAGTACGAGAGTAACTATGAGATGAGTATTGTAATTATTATTATTATTATTATTTGAATACACAGGCAGCTCTTAAGCTGATGCGTGCATATCATAGTGTGTGATAGTCTTTGTCAGTGCACTTTAAATGTTTGTCCAGTCTATTTTTAAAAGAGTTCACTGAGGGGGCACTGATCACTGATTCCGGTTACTACGTGGGGTGATTACTACGGGTTATTCCAGTTTTCCCCCCTGAAATCCCCCCTGCCGGAGGAAAACTGGAATAAAAATATGAGTACCAGTTTTCCCCCTTGAAAGTCCCCCTCAAGGGGGAAAACTGGAATAAGCAATGGCTTATTCCAGTTGGCCTCAAAATGGCCTCAAAATCGTTCCGGATTCGTCCCACTTTTTAAAGGCAGGTAAAAGTACTGTCGACCACACACTTTTCATGTAAGACGCTTATTTGCTTGAATCGTTCATGGCTTGGAATTATTTATCTACGTTCGTCAACTTAAAACTGTGTTGAATGCAAACGAGTGGGATTCGATAATCGGTATGTTCGTTCCATATTGCTTTAATTGATGTAGCGGCAGCCGCCGGAGCACGGCCGAAGGCGACCGAAGGCCCTCGTTTGGGCTCGCTTGCTTTCGCAATGACATCCACACTGGTTCTTTTGCGTTCGTTCGTTAGCCTTCGCTCGCTCTCGCTCTGTACCCAACAATGACTCATCGGTCTCCCCATGAGTCATCTCTCTCCACTGCACATGCGCTGTCTTAGTCTGATGGGGTCTACATCAGAATCAATAACGTTTGTTTTCTAAATGTTAGACTAAAAGAGTAGAATAAGGAACGTGTTTGCAGCAGATATTTCGTGTTGGCCAAACCACAAAATTGATAAACATATTTTCAATGTCCTCGGATACGATAGTAGGAACCTACAAACTGTCAAAAAACTGGTGTAGTTAGGTAACAAAAGTTGGGATCACTCATAGAGCATCCAGTAACAAATGCACTACTACTACACACTGTAGACGCTCTACATGTTTTTTATTATAGTGCGTAAGCCCTCGCACTCCGGGTAATCCCTAAGAAATTAAATAAGTTCCCAAAGGTTTTCGATTTCGGCAGGATTCGAACCTGCGCCCCACCCTTAATACGGGTAATACAAAAACCTTAGAATTGAGCAACTCTACGTAATTATTCTATGAATTCACATTTTATTGTTTTGAATCTACAAACTAGGTGCGCTATAATAATAATAATAATAATAAATCATTTATTTCAGACTATAGAACAGTTACAGATCTTATTTTAACTTATTCTACGGTCCATAGTAATATATACCTTAAAACTAACATACATACAATATTAAAAACTAAAATTAAAGACGCGTTATTTGACGGCGAGACGTGACGCAATCAGGGTGTCAGCTGACGACGGTGCACGGCGGGCGGAATATAGGAATAGGCTATATAGGAAGTGAGACTGTCTCACTGGGATTTATTAATGTAGCGATTACAAACAGGCCCTGGGGAATAAGGTATTCTTATTAGGAAGTACACCGTATCACATTGACTATACGAGTAGGTACCTGGTTTGATTGTCAATGTGTTTTCGCTCACAGCAAAAATAAGCTGACTTGATCCTTTACCAACTCACCTACCTGAGTACCTAAAGGCATGACGATATTGAAAGTTTTTTTTTTAATTGGTGATGGTCAAGCGTATGGCCACCATCGCACTTGAATAAGTGATGCTGTGGCCTAAGATGAAGCGCTTTCACAGAAGGAACTTATTCACCCTGGATTTGAAGACTCCAAGTTTGTACTGGGCGGGAAAACAGACGCTGGAAGCTCATTCCACTCTTTCCCCTTGTGTCTACAGTACCATTGATTTGTACCATCAATAATGGTACAAGTGATACTACTATGTGTCCTTAGTACCATCAATGGTACTCCCGATACTAGCAAGTGTGTGGTGCTAGTAACCCATTTGTGGAAACTCTCGTTGTGTTAATATCGATGTATTTTTCGTAAGTTATTCTCAGATCTCTTGCGCTTATTCCCAGTAGTTCTGTGCTGTAGTTCTGTACAGAACTACTGGGACAACATTTGTCCCAGTTTGGCCGTGCTATAGATGTGAGTATGCTCTTACTTACTCCCAAAACTCAGCGAGAAGAAGTGTGTCTTGGCCTCCAATAAGAGAAGTCATCATTCTTTTCTGTCACGTGCAGTTTCCCGTCCTCCGTTTTTATCAAAGCATTCCATAATAGGTTAAAGAGCTTTCTACTTCGATTTTTTTCTGATGGTATTCAAGATAGGTAAGTATACCTGCCTCAATGAAAAAGAAAACCCTTTGGTAGATTAATAGACGTTTGACCTACCTACATAGAGTAGGAAAATTTGTATATTTACTATGATGGACCTACCCTAGTTCTACGGGGGCAAAATATTTTCATTTCAAGCTTTTATAAAAAATTATTAATCATACACTATGGTCAGAAATAGTTCAAAGAAGTGTTGCGCATGCGCCCGGTGGTTCTGCGCCAACAGGGATTTTTTCGAAGTTCATCGCACAGTGGCCCTTGGAGTAAAACGGGACCGTGTGTCTGTCTGTCAGCGGGCTGTATCTCATGAACCGTAATATAATATTAGATAGTTGAATTTTTCAAAGAATTTTTCATGTATTTATTAAACGTGGGTTTTTTCATCTGTCAAGTATACCTTTGTGTTTAAATTAAACAGTGTTTTCTATAATGATGTTAATGCTTGGCCAGAGGTCGCGCCCAGTTCCGCACCGACAATAGTATTTAAGGAAAATAATGTTAAGCTTAATAAATACAATGAGATATTATCTTATGTAAGAAATAAAGTTATTGACTTTGATTTTGACTTTGACTTTATTTCAAATACCTACGTTATCTTACTACGGCGCCACAGTTTATGAGTGAGAATTTTTACAGTTTACGGCGTTACATCTATTTTTATTTCATTGCATAGAAATCGATCTACGCCATTTATCCCGGAAAAACACATATGAAGCCACGGGCAAAATCTAGTTCTACAAAAACACTACAGTCATGTCTGGACCTATGACGTCGGTGGCTTAAAATACATGACTATTCCTGTCTCTTTCAGTCACGATCTAGACATTGGATGCGTGAACGTTATCACTTTGTTTAGTCCAGTGAATAACAAAGTGTCTATAGTGTTTATCAAAGCAAAATGGACTCTATACTGATGAGAGAGGAACCTCTATTTAGGAAGTGTTGTTATGTTATACCTTTGAGGTTTTGTTTACAAACATGGGCGTTTCTTAAATTGGTAAGTTTGCAATAATAACCATAATAATACGTTCACAATGCAAATTCGGTTGTTTTTGGAATTCTTTAGTTATGTTTGATTTAGGTACTTTTATAGATTTGCGTTTTCAAATGCAGTTTTTTTATAATCAGTTCTACTTTTAGCAAATTATAGCAACAAATCTCAACAACAAAAACTTAAATTTACCAGCTAGGAGTCGAGACAACGATAATAAAGTTATAGGTGACGATTTCAATAAGATACTACTAGTCACAAAAATAATGCTGGACAATTTACACAGCATTATCTAGCCCCAAGCTGAGCAGAGCTTGTGCTATGGGTACTATGTAGATAACTGATATACAGAATACAATACAATACAATGATAGAATATTTTTTTCATAGGCACATAGAAAACGACCAGAACATCCAAAAAAAAATCTGTAGATCGTACAAACATTTGTCCCGAGGCGGGAATCGAACTCGCAACCTCCTGCGTCGCAGGCGGACCTTCGCCCACCGCGCCAAAGAGGTCGTCAGTCAATAAAGCGATTGGTTACCAAAATTGGGCTTTCTGATGGAAAGTGACGATATATCACGAAGGTCTAAGTTAAGAAGATACCTCCTAATGAATTAGTAGTCGCGGAATTTCTTCATAAAATAAAATTAATCTATACCTACACTGTAGCTAATACCAGCGAGGCGATAAACAAACATTTTTAAAAATATCATCGTTTGTTCCAGATAGCAGATCTTTTAGCCATAGGTTTCGTCTCGTTGATGATTGCGGTCGTTTACGGGTATGCAGGTTTCGGCTTCTTCTCCGCCGTCCAACTCTTGGTCTTGCTGGTGGTGGCATTGGTGGTCGATGTGGGCTTTCTGATCGCACTCACTGCTGGGATATTTAATGTAAGATTTTATTTATAATACAGTAGCTGACCCGCCCGCGATTTTATTCGCGTGGACTTTAGTAATTGCCTAAGTAATCTTCGTTTCCATGTAAGTTATCAACGCCAAAGTTGCCAATCGTTTACGATTTAAAATTTATTATAAGAAAACTTATAAATCCCTCCATTTGAATTTCCAAAAATCCGTTTTTAGCGGGTGGGTGCCTACGTCTTAAAAGGAAACTCCATGCAAAATTTCAGCTTCGTAGCTCTTGTAGTTTCAGAGATGTATCGATGAGTCACCCAGTTTTCTCTTTAAAAAATATAGATTGTAATTGGAACGCTTTGCCTCTTCGCCTCTTGTTATATCTAAACGAATAGTACCTACTCTCATGTACAGTACATCCTAGTATTATTTCCCGAGTACCACGCGTTGGAAGCGGAAGATAGAAGTTTATGTAGGTACGAAATAACAGAAGAATGGGACTTTCTAAAAAAACTGTCAATTCTGTGAAAAACTGAGAATTTCCGAAAACCTTTTTTAGTCTACGTTCTAAAAGGAAATTCCATGCACAATTTCAGCTTCGTAACTCTTGTAGTTTCAGAGATCTCTTGATGAGTCACCCAGTTTTCTCTTTTATAAATATAGATATTCTGTTTCCTTCTCACCAGCACAAATGCGTCCGCTGCTCCTACCTCTCGGTTCCTTGCGGGGCATGCTCATACGTTCCCAACTATTGTCCTGATCATCGAACCATCGGACGGGTGGTGGTCTGCTTCTTGGTAGCTTTGCGTCCCTTGGCCACTTAATAGTCCAAGCCAAAGTAATATTAAATTTTTTGTTTGTTTCAGAAAAGTATCGCTATAATTCGAGTATTCTACTTCTACGAGCTTTATGTCATGGTGGTCGAAGCTTCCTTCATCATTTTCATCTGTGTGCTGATCGCGAAAGCAGAGATTGGGCCTCGAGCCATTATATTTATTATTAGTGGAATTCTTTATATCTGTACGTATGCTTCTATTATGCATCTGTCTGTGGCTTTGTACGTTTTACCAGAATAAAAAATGCCCCAATGTTATTCCAGCTCTTCAAGTTTATCTAAGCAAAGATCTGATCGGTTCAGTAGATACCTACCTAGTTTTGACGTTGTAATGATTCAAATACTTTTACTAAACTTTTGCTCTTAAATTATTATTAGTAGAAAGACTTCTTCGGTCTTTGTTAGTTATTTTTGTTTTAGTGCTCAGGCAGAAAACAAGCTTTTTTATTTATTTTTGTCAAAACACGGTATCTTCGTCGGATCACAAGAAATTTAAATAAACAAACATACATCCAGTTTAACGATAAACTCCAACAACATTCATTAATTTGACCTACCCTTAATTTGCAGTGCTGGACCTGTGCATCATAGTAACTCTAAAGAGTGAGATGGTAAAGCTGAGAAACAAGAACCAATACGACTTCTCTCGAATGTCGCTTAATGGTGAAGAGACGGGCAAGTTCAGGAGCGAAGACTAGTGAATCTATAATCCTTCTTGATTATGTTACGTATATGTTAGATTTTATTTAAAAATAAACGTGCCGTGCGTGATTGTGGTTGTCATTTGTGTGAGTTGTACCAGATTTTTTTATGGGCGATGGGAGTAATTTTTTTATATTCTCGAAGGATAAATCGCGAAAAAAAAAAAAACTAGTTTGCGGGGAAGAAGACGAGATAATGATCCCAAATATTATATTTGTGGTGCCTCGTTTTTGCCCACGGCGGCATTGTAAAAATATCCTTAAATTTTCCTCAGAAATGCACGGCGGCACTTGTTTAATGATTTTGTTTTGATTACAATCTTACTTTAAAAACTGGTTCAGTATACGTCCCAATTACAAAAGCCAGGATCACTATTATAGCCGGTAAATCATAGAAAATAATAGTAAAAAGAAATTCCAAATAGAACTTTGAAAAAAAGGCGCATCTACCCTACTGCCCACGTAACTACTTTTACCACACATGAGATAATTTTATTTAGCTTTTTTTCTACTCTAAACGCATTTTCTATCTTTATCTTAGGGTCAAAGTTCAAATTTAATTTCCTTAAAAATGCTTAAAATTAAATTAATTTAAAAAGATAGTTATTTGTTTTATTTTCTGTATACGCTCATTTTGCGGATGACGGAACGAGTATATCATCGTAGATCAAGCGTAGCATTTATGCAATGCAAGAGTATCTTCTCCTTAAGCTAGCATATCTTTTAGGGGGGTATCTACCATGAAAATGAATTATGTTTGCTCCACACGGCCATACAGTTTGGGTCACGGTCGCAAAACCACATAAACCATACGGTAGAGCAGTCTCTCCCAATTCTATAAATACCATCCCTCTTTCCCTCTCTGTCGACCATGAGTGCAGCGTTCTGTACCAAAACAGCGTCAGTATTGTTTTGCGTTTCGCCTTAGTTGTTTTGAACCTTATTAGCATTTCTAATCAACAATGATCTTTGCAAATGCCGCTGGGATGATGAGGGATGAGCAGCCCAGGGTCAATAAGTGCTGTTTTCCACTGCCAGTGAAGCTGTGTCTTCAAACTTGGACGTATGCGAAAATTGTAAGTGGATTGCTTTGTTTGGATTTGGGTCATTAGTAATTATGTTTGTCGGGTTAATTTTAACTTTAATGTTTGTAGTGCTTGGTCATGGGTTGTTAATGGCATAGAGAAATCAGTCGCTGCTATCACAAATTTATGATTTAATTTCTTATATTCCATCTGTTCATGATTATGTGCATAGATAACTTTGATTTTGATAACCATTAATATATAATATATGACTCAGTGATCCCTTTCTCTCGAACAGTCATCCAATGATAGGCTAATTTTCTTTAAAATTTAGTAGACTTTCTGTATGTACGTTTTATTTGTCATTTTCAGATAGCAGGCCTCATCATCGTAGTCAGTTTGTTACCGGTGGTTTTCGGAGGTTTTCAGCGGCATGTCTTCGCTCAGTCTTCTATGTACTCTATCCTCGGGGTGTTGGTGCTGCTCTTGATAGTTGATATCGGCTTTCAAGTTGCCTCTATAATTGGTCTTCATAAGGTTAGTTTAATACTTCTTTGTTTTGTTGGTAGACATGTTTGTTTTCATATGATAATCATACTAATATTATATTTGCGAAAATTTGGATGGATGGATGGATATTCGTTACTTCTTTACGTCGAAACGATTGAACAGATCAGGCTGAAACTTTGCATATTTAAAGCTCTCTTTTTTTCATAAAACTGTTCCCATTACCAGCTATTTTTTAGCCCATTAAACAGTTACCATGAGATAGAAAAAAACCTTTAAACTCCATAGACACAACGCATGCGAAGCCGCGTCCAGAAACAAGCATTACCATATGAATGTTGTCCACATTAATTCCTAGAGCTTTCAGATGTGGGTTCACTATATTACTACACTATATTAGTGTTCTTATGTTTATAGGCAATAATATTTATTGTCATTCTTACATCTGTAGCTTAATTCTAAGGTTTTTATTTATTATACTCTGGTTCATCTTCATTGTTTCCTCTGTAGGTGGCGCTGACGGCGTAAGTGCCGAAAGAACTCCCAAAGATTTTCGGGCCGACTAGATAAGATCACGTAGCTTAGTTGGAAAAAGAGCACCCCTGCGCTGAAGGGGAAGGTGCGGGTTCGAATCCCGTCGGGATCGTAAATTTTTGGGATATATTAATCTGTAGCTTAATAATGTACTGAATGTTTTGGGTTATGAAATAAAGCATTATCTATTTTGAGGCCTAATTTATGATTCAATATTATATTATAATTAAACTATATTTTCAGGGCTAATTTAATTTGCGCCATAAAAACGCCTTCAATATGCTCTAATTTCTTTTTCAGAAAAGCTACAACACTCTACGTGCGTTCTTCTACTACGAAGTATTCGCGCTTGTCAGTGACTTTGTGCTGATTCCCGTGATCCTGTACACGATCAACAACGAGTATACGAAGGTGGATGTCAAACAAACCGTCATCATCATCATAGTGGGATCCTTTTATATCCGTGAGTACCTCTGGTCTACTGTCGCATTTACCTATCAGTTTAACAGAATAGGTACATCTACCATAACAGCGATCGTTGGTTGGTTCAACATTAAAGCTGAGATTGGTTATTTTGAAATATTTCCATTAGAGCACCGATTTTATATAGTATCGATTTAGGAGATTTTATTCCCATTTGGAGCACCTGCCAAGAAGTTTCTAGTGATTAGCTACTGCAGCAAGTCTTCAAGACATATTTTTTGTTCAAAAGTAATTCCTTTCTTTTTTTCCTTTATTAATCTTGTCTGAAATGATGCCTAATGTTGATCTGAAGTATTAATACTAACTTAATGTAAAAGTAATTCCTTTCTTTTTCCTTTATTAATCTTGTCTGAAATGATGCATATTTATGTTGATCTGAAGTAGTAATACTAACTTAATGTTTACAATAAACAAAAATAAAATTATATTTAAATAATATAAAATAGACTGTTGCGAACAATCTACAGAGATTATTCGCAACAGTCTGCAGATACCTGTGTAGTTCAAGTGATCTATGTCCACCAGTCGGAAGCGTCTCCAAGACGTTGGCTGCATCGTCCCAGTATATGGCAATACTGATGCACTGCGCCAGATACTCACCAGATACCTACCACATTCTTTATCTAATTTATGAGTTGTTTAATTCTGTCGCTTTTTATTAGAAGGCTAAAAAAATTAAGTAATGTGTCCACAGGTGATCGGAATGCTGGCTTTTATTTCGGTCAACGAATTAGCATTGCCATTCACCGTGGCAATGCTGCCAGCATTCTGGGCACTTTGCCTTCTGGTGACGGCTTAGATTTTTAGAAAATAGATTTAAATGTAAATATTAGTTGTAATTATTATTGTATTATATATTGTAATTTTCAGTAATGTGTAGAAAATAAAGGCAGTAAGCATATCAGTAAAATTTTGAAGCAGATGTTCAGAATAAATGATGACTAATCTTTCTTTACAGTGATCGATATTTTCATCATCGCAAAGGTGAAGCGAGAAATATTGAAGATTCACAACAAGTATGAACTATCAAGCGTTCAGGACTGACCAGCTTGTTACGGAAACTTTGAACAAGGTTACCTACAAATGCAGGGAAAACGCATTTTGATTCTTTTTTGAAATACCTTACGGATAAAGGTATTATGAACCATCAAATGAAGGAAATCTGTCTGGAAAGCGGTCTCTGGGCTTTAACGGACCATCGGTGTTGTATAATTATTATGTGTCGTTCTTGTATTTAACAAAGCATTATGTAACTTTAATTATGTTAAGATTTATCTTTGTGTGTCATACATTATATGTTGTGTTTACATGTTTAAGATTAAAAAGATATATGCAAAGGACATAAGGATCTACCTATGCATTTATTTATTGAGATAAAACGTGTGTAGTATTAAAATGTAGAATATCTGTGTTAAATTTTTAGGTACTCTACCAATTCTGTGTAATCTCTTTTTTTAGAGTGTAACTATAAAGCAAAAGTATATAACAAACTTTGAGTGTTTGAATGTCTCAATTGTACAACCCTTCAAGAACAAACCTACCTTTTTTATCAAATAGTTGATCGATCGATCGATCGAATATCTTACTTATTAGAAAGTAGAACCTTGGACGATTTTGCTTTGTAGGTATGTTTGAGTGTGTATATTTCGAACCTGTTGATCCCATATCTCTACCATGTCCATGAAATTTGATGCAACAAATTTTACAGGTTGCAGAGCTGACATTTGTCGTGAGACAGATGATCATTTTAGAGCTCAAACATTGCAGAGATTTTAAAGATAACCTACCGGTTTCCCCAAGCAGATTCAAATCATTCGACAACTTGCTTATCCTTAAATTATCTGCTATATAGAATGTCTAGGGTAATTCAATGCGAGACCAAAAGGCTAATTCTTTTGGTCTCACATTGTTTTTATAATTAACTTTCTATTATCCTTTGAGTTATAATTACTACGAATAGTACTTCAGTTCTATTATCTATCACTTTATTTTCTTGTGCATTTTGAACCAGTAAAAATGTTCTTATTTTGATTCTAAATCCTGAGATTTTCATTCAACGTTGAACTATTTCTAATAAACAGTACTAATACCTACAATTATTATTCTGGGGCACGCAGACACATCGGTCACAACATGCAGCATCCCAGAATGCACACATTACAAATAAAGCAATGTATTGTGTAATAAACTTGCCACAATGAGGATTAATAGCCAGGAGTGGGGACAGGAAGACACTCGTTACAAACAACCAGACAACTTTCAAGACTTCCATTTGCTCACTTTGCTCGACGCGATATGGATCAGACTACCTCCTCAAGCTGTTGTGCAATTTGATTCTAATGAGGCTGTAGTAGATTTCATTTTACGATGGAGGGTTGTTTGGATAAGATGGATCTGTGCGCAGGAAAGTGTCCACAGTGGACTGAATCGAGAAAGTGCTGCTTCTGTGTGCCGATTCGTAAAGGTGTTACCATCTTTGGATATGTTAATTTGGTGAGTTTGTATATTAAGATACGAGTAGGATTATAGGTAAGATAGGAGAAATTAATAAAATCGCTTGAAAATGGATAAAAAAACCGCTCTCACTTTAGTATGATAAAGTATTTTGAAAAACTAAAACGATAGGTACAAACTTAGCTATTTTTACCCGACTACCGACAGGGGAGGGTTATGAGGTTAGCACCCTATGTTTGTATGTTTGTATGTTTGTATGTTTATATGTTTGTATGTTTGTATGTATGTGGCCGATTTCTTTGTTCCCACGTAGCGCTGAAACTACTGGTTCGATTTCAACAAATTATGTATCGATTGATTCGTCTCAATACCCCGATGGTTATAGGCTATAGGATTTAGGGCTCCGACCCCGAATAAGCCTTCAAAACGCGTATTAAAGTTTAGGTAGCCGCAGGCTGCAGGCCCCATAGAGAAAAATTACAATACCTACGACCTATTTTCATTTTCAACTCTATGCCTATCAAATATGACCGATACGTCATTCTATTTTGTCAATGTAAATGTTTCAAACTTTTATAACTTTCACGTAGTCGGGTTGTAGTTTTTAACTTTATCTTGTATCCGATTATGTATGCAAAATTTCATTCAAATCGGGGACGCAGTTTCCAAATGAATCGAAAAGTATGTTTGTATGGGAGCTCAGAGGTTCAGGGCCTTCAATGACGCCATTTTGTGAAAAGGATAGGCTTCGCGTTCATAGGGGCGGGACAGAGGCGGGAGATCGTGTGCAAAAATCAAGTGCTAAAATCATGATTTCTTCTAATTAAAAGAGTATACTGTTCAAGTAGGTAATCAAATATTTATTTTGGCGAATCAGTTATCCTACCTTTGCCTTATTTTTCAATATAAAAATCAAGTCAGTAAGTCGTATTGGTTCGGAGAAGAAAGCAAATATGTATCGAAATGGAGTTTTTTTTTTCATCAAACCAAAGCAACTAATCAAAAAACTATCTTTTATACAGAATGATATGGAATATTAGGTGTAGGAGTATAATAATTTCATACTTGAACAGCAGTAGGATCTCCAAAGATCATGGAAATGTTGATTTTTTGCCTTAAGAGGGTTCACGCCTTCCATGCGCAGTTTGGCTCAAAAACAGTACTTTTCAAACTCGTTATTTTCATGAACCAGTTATCTTACACTATAAGTTAATTAGTAATAATTTTAGGAAATTTCATTGTCGAAAAAGTTAGTTGAGAAAATATTTGAATTAATATAGTATGTACGCGTTCTATGAAAATAACTTGTTAGAGGTTTTCTTAATTTCCCTGTCAGCATCAGTTTCGAAGCTCAAAATTTTATGAAAATACTGACATATCTAATAAAAAAAAAATGATAACCAATAGATAAAATCCTTGGGAAAAAAGTTAGTTGAAAAAATATTCGGTTTTGGTATCGTACTATGAGAAATTAATTTACAAAAAATGTGAAATTTTACGAATTTCAAATGACTTTTTCACCGATATAACTTATTTAATTTACTATAATAATAGCTTACTAATAAAGTAGAGAATCGTCTTTAAAATCATGCATTTAAAATTTTAAATATTTTGTTGTTATTAATTTTCTGTGAATTTTTTAAAACTACTATAAAACGCTGCCCGCAAATCCATTCAAATCAGTCCGCCGCGAGGCTTTCTAGAGTGTGGTCATGTCGCTCGGCGCTCTGACTGACCTGTGTTGACCTTTGTCGTGCGTATAAGGCGAGCGGACATTTATAGCGCCCTCGAAACATTTTGGTACTTTGGTAAGTAATTTTTTTTATTATTATATTTGATGGCAAACATAATTGTAGAATGTATTAATATAGACAAAAATCATATTTCAGACATAATGGGAAATAAAATGAAGTTATTTTTTGCGAAGAAACGAAAGCGCAGAAATTAGCAAACATGGAAAATGCAAGAGCTAAAAGGTTAGTATATACAGGGCGTCCCACGGATATGCCACATGGAGGAAAAGTAACTTGAATATTGTAGATGGAACATTTTACTGAAAGAAGACATAACTTATTTGAATTTAAAAAACAATTTAAACTGCATTTTTAGATATTTAAATAATTACATGGTTGAACCTGGAATCGAACCTGTTACACGAGAAAAATAATCATACCGATCGAAAGGCTTCAATTTAATTTACCAAAAACCCTATATATTTTTGTTGATTGGAGGCTACGAATACAATAATAAGTCAGGAAGTCTAATTCAGAACAAATTCCACACAAAAAGTGGGCCGTGCTTCAAATCAAAAGAATGTAGGTATGATTCGAAATAGGAATCACTTCAGATTGGTTCGCGCGCCTGCTGCAATGGCTGCTATGACAGCTGAGTAATATCGGCGTGGACGTTGTTATGCAATAAGAGGACCGGACCAAGTCAATAACAAAATAATATTTTGGTAAAATGTTTATCACTCTACAGGTGTTTTTTTTTTCAAAATGAAAATGCAAAATGAGGTCAGACAACTTTTTACTTCATTTGGAAGGATTTTTCCTTGATGAAATATTGAATCGATAAAATTTAGATATTTTTCAATGAAATTGAAATTTATTATGCTTATTTGGTATTTTTAGTTTACCTGCCCATACGATTCGGAAAAATAAGTGGGTAGCTAACAAGTGGACTAAAAACATTAAATTAATCATATTTTGCGGGACAAAGAGTTCACTGAATTGTTATCCAAAAATATATTTATTTATTAACAGACGAGCAGCCAGTGGCTGATGTGTCTATTATCAGACAGTGTCGAATTTAGTTATTGCGTAATTTTTTTAGTTTGTCAATTTTGTCTCGTAACCAGTTGTCGAGTTTATTCTTGAAGGCGTATATTGATGTGTGATATAGGGTGTTTTATTTTTTCAGGGCCACTGAGAGGGAGTCTGAAACCGTGAGAGTTATCAAAAAGCCATGTTAATAGTTACGTGTTTGAATTTGAAAATAATAAGTTCTTCGTTAAAAAAGACAAAACTTTTTTATATTTTTGGAAAAGTAAGCATTTGTAAAAAAAAAATTTTTCTTTTTTGGCTTCTAAGTTGATAATAAATAAATAAATTTACGACGCCTATGTGCCTTAATGGTTGGAACACCTTCAAAATTGATTTTTTCTAATGGGGTTATTTAAAGAATCATCTGTACAAAAACAGATTTATCACACTGTGGACAATCAATATCATTTTGAACATTTATTAAAATAAATTCAAGGTTATTGCGCTTATTTTGTTTTCCATCGCCCAGTTTTTCTACAAAAATGACAGAAAGTATTTAAAATCTAACGTCCGTGCGTAGATGCGTAGAATCCGACTGTCAGTGCTACCACTGACAGTCGAAAGACGGACGTTAGATTCTATCTACATAACCCTGCAAAATGTACTACATTATATCTGACCAAACTAAAATCACTACTTTCAGCTTTTTTGAAGAGGGTATGCAAGAAAATTGTATGTCAAAAAGCTCATAACGATAAAAAAATATGACAAAAGAAGATAGATTTCTTTGCGTATAGTCTGAACGTTTGTACTTTCAACTATACGACAAACAACCTTTTCTCGAATTTGTAGTCTAATTTATAAATTTTCTAATTTGAAGGTTTCATTTTGAAAAAAAAACTCACCCTGTATAGTAAAAAAAGCATTTGACCATATAATTGTTTCGTTATTGACTTGGTCCGGTCCATTTATTGCATAACATCGTCCACGCCGCTATGAATCAGTTGTCATAGCTGCCATTGCAGCAGGCGCGCGAACCAATTGAAGTGATTCCTATTTGAATTATCCATAGTTTTGATTTGAAGCAGCGCCCACTTTTTGGTTGGAATTTGTTCTGAATTAGACTTCCTGACTTATTATTTATTCGTAGAAGAAAACATTTAAAATGTTGTAAAATAAACTCGACTTTATCCGTACCAAGTGTTTTATTTGTACCTACTCGTAACAGGCTGAAGGTTTATTAGTCACTTCTTTACTTTAGTCTACATAGCGAAGCGACAGAAATCAAAAGTACCACTTTATTTCCGAGTCAGTGTTTTATTTTAAGAATTTGACCTTTTCTAAGTGTACATTTTTGTATTTATGGAAATAAACAATTTTTGATTTTGATTTTATTTTAACACGTAAATATGTCATCTGTCTAAGTTCAAATTTAAATTAAATAATTGCTATATCAATTTCACTCGAATGGATCAAAGTGCTAAGCTTGACTATACCACAATAGAACGCGCCAGCGCTACTCACACAGTCACGCTCGCTTCTGTGTGGGTTTGAATTACCTAAACTTGACATCGCGCGCTAGGCGTAAAGGCTCTTAATAATTAATATTAGAATAACTTGTATCATTACACACTCGCGCTCGGCTGGTCTCGTGGTTGCGCGACGAGTGTGTAATCCCGCCATCACACACTCGGCGTCCAAAGACAATAAAACCATTTCGTTAGTATTGTCGACTGAACGAGAGCCCGAGCGCACCATTTACACACTCGCGCTCGGCCTGTTTAGTGATTGCGCGACGATTGTGTGATTCCGCTATTACGAACGTTTTATTGTCTTTGGATTGGACTAGACGTCTCGACTTGACATCTCGACGAGTGTGTGATCCTGCCATGATTCCGATTTAAGATGACGAGGTACCATCAACGCAAAACCGTTTACAGAGAGCAAGAAAATTTTAGTCCCTAGTTTTATAGCTAGGCCAGGCCATATATGAATACTATTTTGGGATATTGGCATGAAAGTAGGTATCTGAACTCTGTGAGTCTTACTGACAGTCCCTGACTTTGAATGATGAAAATATGATGATATAGAACTAGCATCTGCATGCGGCTTCGCACGCATTTTCCGGTACAAAAAGAAATCATAGGTATGTTAATCAAGATCTAAAACAACATCAATGAAAATTTCACTCCGATACGTTGAATTTAGTAGTTTTTGCGTGAAGAGGTAATTATAACAAGCTCCCAAAACTCAGTCCTCTGATTCCTTTAGACCTAACGGGACTCGGAAATTTCAAATTTATATACGGTCCTAATCCAAACCTCAAGACTTCGAAACTCTCGCATATTATTATAATATTATTGTGATACTATGATGTGTATGTTATTATTGCAACAGCTAGTTACGTAGTTATTGTATACTCTTTGGCAGCTAGTTAACTCTATGTCTAAAGAGTAGGTATACAATAACCATAGAGGAAAAACACGCTGCTGTACCTACTGTACAGCCTTCCAAGTGGTTTTATTCTCTCAAGTTATTGTATACTCTTTGCAGCCTTCTTCCAGTCTGATGTAAGCAGGAATAGATAAAATTGGTAAACTCATTTTGCTCTATGGATGTCCTGTCTCTTCTTACGTAGTTATGGTATACTCTTTGCCTTCTTCTTCACGTAGTTATTGTATACTCTTTGTCTTCTTCTATGACAATAACTATTCTTACGTAGTTATTGTATACCAAAGAGTATACAATATTTAGTACTATACTTACAAATCTGTGATACAATATCTTTGATAACTATACCAAAATCATTTTTGCAATGATGAATATAATTTTAATGTTATTTACTTTAAAATTGTTAGCTTTTTTTATATAAACTTCTATAAACTGTACTTACCAAGTCATATTTTTCTTAAAACAATACCTGTTAGCGCCTACACAATGACATCGTTGAAAAAACGAAGAGGAACTCATAAAAACCCTCTGGCTGCGAATATTAGTAATATGTACCACGTTATGCTTATAAGATTTCTATTGCAGGTGAGTGTGACTAGAATCAATTAACGCCGAAAATGCCTGCACAGGGTATTTATTTATTTATTTAAAGGACTCCCAACAGAAAAATCATAACATGAAATATTACATAGAAATGTGTTCTTAAGGTCTAGTGTTCTTCTAATGAAAGGGCGTGTGTAAATGATGGGTCGACTAAACTTACGCATACATTAAAATACAAAAAGGTACCTCATTATATCATATCAGCCCATACAAATCCACTGCTGGACATAGGCCTCCCCTAGACGATGACGCCTCAAAGAGCGGTCCTGAGCTGCCTGCATCCATCGACTCCCTGCAACCGCTACGATGTCGTCGGTCCATCGATTTGATGATCTCATAACTCTCCGTTTCTCATTGCATCGTCGCCACCACTCCAGAACCTCCCCAGCAGTTATCAGTTCTGCGAGCTATATGACCTGCCCACTTCCACTTTAACTTAAGTACTAATTATTATTCTGAAAGCAATGTCGGTGACTTTGGTTCGTCTACGGATTTCCGTATTTCTTATTCTAACACGTAGAGAAGAATCCGGCGACAGCTCCTCGCAACTTCAATTCGTGAATTATTATTTTCCGTAATACCAAAAATGATGACTGAATAGTTGTTAAATCTTTGACATCGTGTTGATATTCTGTATCTAGACAATATAAGCTATGTTCCTTAACAAACAAAACGTACGATATTGTTGTTTTTAATACAAAACAAATAGGACGAAAACATGTCACTTCAGACGTAAAAATATACAAAATTCGATTTTGTATATTTTTGCTTACATTTCATTATAGGTGTGTATTATTAAGAAAAAAAACAACCAGGGACCTAGATAAATACTATTCTAATACAAAAAACAACATGATATGGTGGAAATATGGTCGAATTACAAATCATTTTGGTAGTACGTCTGTATGGGCAAATCATCATCCGCAGGCCTCTTAAGTACTGGTTTAGATCACGGATGCTTTCAGATGTTCGGTTGTTATTCCTTCATTGAATTTTGAATTTTTCCTTCCTTGTTGTTTTTAAGCTGTTTGAGAGCGGTTCTTATCTCATAAAGGCTGACGTCCGGGATATCTTCGAGTGTGAGGTTCAACGGGTCTTGCATTGCCTGCCTGTTTCTTGCAAGGCATTCGTTGAGGTGTAGAGCTGTCTATAAAACTTTTCAATCACTCTTGAGTTTCGTTAATTGACTTTGTCTAAAAGACAAATTTCTTGCGAACACCTTGGGGCCCTTGTATATCTCAATATTAAATTTATATATAGTAAAATATATATATAGCTGCCTGGAATATAATAATTTCTATTATATTTTCATAAATGGAATTTATAACCCCAAGTTAATTGCAGGTGACCGCTCTTTTATCCTTCCCCATCCTGATGTTCCTAATGGTGCAACAGATGACAACAGAGAAGGCGCAAAATGAGGCGGAATACCAGGTGCTGCTGGAACCGTCGGTACACCTGCCTCTCACCATCGCCTTCGTGCTTATCGATGTGATGATGACTGTGCTACTGCTGGTTGGGGCACATAAGGTGATGATAATGATATGCTGATGTAATGATTAGTTATGGCGTAGTCCAACGAACAAAGCTTTGAAATTTGGGGGTTGAAATGAGTGAGCGCACAATTTCTGAATTAGATTTAAAATTGGTAGTTTTTATACACCACGATTGAGGCACTACAATACAAAATTTCGTAAAAAATTACAAGAAGACACTCAACTTTTACACGAAATTAGACGCTGCCATTTTTATAAGGGTATGGCCATTTTTTCGAATCATTTTTACTGTACATTTTACTTTTGCGAAAACTAATCAGCTCTATCTAGCTTGAAATTATTTTTCCTTTCTATCAGTCGGATTTGACTGAATTAATTCTCGAGCAATAGCTGTTTATTGCTCAAACTAAATTAAAAGGCGCTTGAATATTTCCATAAAGTGATTGGTCAACAAAACTACGATGGTTTACACCCAGCAGTGGATCCGGGGTGATAAAAAATACAGATAAATAAAATTAAAGTTTTTTTCTGAAGAGAAATCGAATCTTTGATACTGAACACCAATGAGAAAGTACTTATTTCTCATGAGCCCAACAGGGTTCAAGTTATGATCTCACTATATTCTAATAAGTTAAGAACTCGATGTACCCATTGACTTAAACACTCAAAGGTTTTAAACGTTGGTGTTCCAGAAGAAGAAGATACTCTTGCAGATCTACTTCCACTTCGGCGTGGTGTTCCAGCTGGTGACGTTGTGCACAGACCTCATCTACTTCGACTTTCAGGAGTACATCGAGAATACTATTTACTTCCTCTTCTTAGGTGAGCATCTGCTGTTTATACTCGTTTCTGTTTTTTCTGTCAAATACTTACGACCTGGGTCTCTTCAAGACAAAAGTGGATAAGGTCTATTATAGATAAGGAGGATCTACCCCTTCGTGACACATCGTCGGCCACAGCGATACTTACCACCAGATGAGAAAGTGGTCAAGCAAAGTTCTATTCTAAATCCATCCGAAAGTGACTCTGTCTGTCTGTTTGTATATTACCTTTTCGCGCCTAAACGGCTGAACGGATCTTAATAAAATTTGACAGGGAGGTAAATGGTATCCCGGGGAGGGACATATGCTACTTGAAAAGCGCGTGCGAAGCCGCGGGCAACAGCTAATTAATAACAAATACAAATGCAGAAATGTGGCACAATAATGAACATATTTTTTATGTTATTGCAATAATAATTATTCACTAGATTCTACCTGAGACATTGCATTATTTTTTCCGGAATAAAAAGTTACATATAAATGTTTATCCAGGTTTAGAACGACTTGCAAAATTTCAGCCCGATCCGTTCAGTAGTTTTCAAATATCCATCTATCTATCGATTCAAATAATATTTCCATTTATATTATTGGTACGATTCTGCGCAGACGCAGGCGGCGGCTAACGCAGTGGCCTTATGATATGATATTTGATCTGTCTTCGAACTACGACCAAAACATATATATATAAGGCGATGTATGAAAGTGATATTTTAACTTGCTAGTGGTTTCTTTTACACTTCTTCCACTTGTGGACCAAAAAAGAGAATCAATCACACTTTATTTTAAATTTTAATAATAATTTAGTTCGAAATTTGACTTGTCTACGAGGTTACAACGAGTATATAAGCATCATCATCATCATCATCGTCAGCCTATAGTAGTCCACTGTTGGACATAGGCCTCCCCTAATGAGCGCCATAGTGCCCTGTCTTCAGCTTGCCGCATCCAGCATCTGCCAGCAGGCTTTCGCAAATCGTTATCCCACCTGGTCGGAGGGCGCCCTATACTACGTTTGCCGAGTCGTGGTCTCCACTCAAGAACACCTTTAATCCATCGGTTGTCTGTTCTTCTCGAGCTATGGCCAGCCCACTGCCACTTCAGCTTGCTAATCCTTTGAGCTATGTCGATAACTTTGGTTCTCTGTCGGATGTATTCGATACGAATTCTATCCTTCAGAGAAACTCCGAGCATAGCTCTCTCCATAGCTCGCTGGGCCACTTTAAACTGGTGGACCAGCCCTACCGTTACTGTATAAATTATGGCAAGTTATTGATTTTAATATTTTCTTACAGATAACCGACTCTACTTTTTCTTGGTTACAGGTTTAAATGTCTACCTCCTGTTCCTGGTACACAATACTGTACGGTTATTAAAAGAGTCCTCTGAAGTCCAATACGTGGCCTACCGCGATATACGACGATAAAACTAGGCATTTTGATTCTAAGCACTAACAATATAAAGCTTATGATGAAACTTTAGGCTGTGAATGGTGGAAGGCTCAGAAATACCTACCAAGTAAGTATTTGTAAATGAAAGAAGAAATGCGACGTTATTTGGTGGAATTGTTTTTGGACAGTTAAACTTTCTGCAACAAATTGCATGATTTAGAATATTTATGTCTACAAAAATAAAACGGTCAGAAAAAAAAACTAATAGGTACAATAATGTTTCAAGAGTGAGTTCAAGAGGCTTCCCTTGAGTCAAATAACTTGGTCAGGTATTATACAACCTTATGCAGAATGTCAAAGTCAAATGCAAAGTGTCTCATCTCAGGGTATGTTTGATGATCGTCTAGTAAGGACAAAGATCCACCAAAGCTATACCACAAATAATATTCTTTCATCTCTGTGACCCAGTTTAGAAAGAATTTGGATTTTGGAAAAGCGAAGAGATGAGAGCAGAACCAACGAAATGGTTTCAAACAGCAGCCAAAGATGGATGTTTTGTTTCGTACACTCTATCTTGGGAAAATTAAGTCAATAATTTATATTAGTTTACTTAGATTGGATACGATTTGATAACCATGTTGTACTAACAGATTTTTTTAACATTTAGATATAGGGTCATACTGCCTCCTTATCAAAGTTCTTCCGGAAAAATGTCAGTATCACTCGGGGTGAAGTAAGAATTCTAACGACCCATACATCAAAATATGTTCTGGCATTTAAAGGATATGGTTGATTATAGAAACTTACATGAACTCTGAAAATATTACACCTCTTTTTTCGGACAGTCGCGTCGTGTAAATACCATCACATGACCATTATGTTTTTTTTTCACTATTATGACGTGGTTTCGTGATCCTTTTGTTTGTCTTTTGTATATTCCTTCTTACTTTAGTTGATAGGTACTGAGCGTTACAAATTGTGTCAATCTTAGTTTACTGTCTAAAACGAAACGTTAACTTGTTATAAGTATTATCAGATAACAAACACCCACAACGCTTCTTAGTTTGGAGCTAGATTAGATCATGCTGTGTGAAATTATCCATCATTATTTATTTTATATTATTTATTTTATTAAAGCTTTATTGTATACATAATACAAAGTGATTACACTTGATATTCGAGAATAACAAAAAAAATCAAAGACCTGTGTTTTTTTTAATTCCCTTTTTAGTATTTTTAGCGAGTAAGTTCTTACTTAGTGTTTTGTTATGGTTTACATTCAATTCTCTCTCGGTTTGCCGGCAAATCCACCATTAGCGATGGTTATATCACAAAATGCCATGACGATGCCACCAAAAACAAAACTTGCAAAAAAACCATGTCTCGCAACAAAGTTCTTCTACCGTAAAAAGTTGTGAGATCCATGCATTGAGTTATTATAAGGCTAGTACTATAGTAACTCTACTATACAGATGACAAGACATCTTTATGAAAAGAGCTGGTCCAAACTGGATGACAAAGGCCAGAGACAGACAAACTTGGAAGGAGCTAGGGGAGGCCTACGCCAAAAACGGCGACTACTAACTTACAATCAAATTCGTTCACCTAAATAAAGAAATGTAAACTTGTATATGACTAACATGAGTTTGTTCCACAGTAAATTGGTAAATAAGTTAGTAGGAAATAAAGGCTTATTTTATTTTATATTTTATTTTACTATAGTAACTATGAATCCATGTAATACCAAATCGGTTACTTTATTAAGTCCCTACTTAAGGGACCTTCTGTCTTAAGTTATTACTTACTAGCAGCGCCTCGCGGTTTTACCCGCGTAGTTCCCGTTCCCGTGGGAATTCCGGGATAAAAAGTAGCCTATGTCCTATTCCAGACTATAATCTATCTCTGTGCCAAATTTCATTCAGATCCGTTCAGCCGTTCTGGCGTGATAAAGGAACAAACATCCATCCATCTATCTATCCATCCATCCATCCATCCATCCATCTAAACTTTCACGTTTATAATATTAGTGAGATAGTGAGATTACGTAATTATTAGCGATGGTTATATCACAAAATGTCATGATGATTTATCAGCAGAAGACTGACGTCTCTTAAATTCTAATTTAAGATCGAATAATAAACTTTAAGTATGATTTAGAAAACATATATTTTCAATAGCCACCACCATCCCAGGCACCACCCGGCAATCGACAAAAATCCAAATACATAAATATTTACCTAAGCGCTGCGATTTTGCAAAAAAAACAGTTGAGGTGGTACCCCGATTCACACTAGCGCCGCCACCTATTTTATAGGCAGAGACGCAAAAACAGAAATTGGTGGCCACCAAGCGCAACTTTGCATCTCTGCCTAAACTAGAAAAAATAAAACTACGAAGGGATTAAAAAAAGTTTATGATAGGTATCACAAACTGCCCATTGATTTGTTTCATTGCTTTGTTTAACGTAATAATAAAATAAAACAGGTGGCGGCGCTAGTGTGCATCGGGGTACCGCCTAAGTTAAAGAATTTAAATTTGGTTATAATAATAATCCTGTTTAAATATATTAGCCAATAAGTTATTAGTACCTAGCTACTGGTAGAAGGCTAATTAGGTAGGTACCCTACCTACACCCTTGAAACAAATCCTGACATGCATCTTTTCCATCCACAAAAAGAAAAATGTAGGTAAGGCTCTCGTCAGCTTCAGGCTGCTTTGAAATTATTGTTATATATTAATTATTGTCATATTAATATATATAACAATAATATATCAGCTATGAAGATTTGTTGCTAAGATAGCTCTTTATCGTTTCTCAGTATAATATTATAAATAACAAAATATTTACTACCCAGCTTGTTAATGTCTGTACAATTGTTGATATTCAAGTCACGGGTACTAGTACATTATTATTACATCTGTGACACGGGTTTTAACCTTTGGTACTTCATTGGTTGTAACCCTGCAGTGATAAAAAAAAAATAAGAAGAAAACAAAACAACACTGTTTTTTTTTGCGATTTAAAAAAAACAGTGTTCTTTTGTTTTCTTCTTATTTTTTTTTAGAGCGTTTTAAGAATCTAGAAAACAACATGGACTTTTTTTTTCAACTTACAACTTTATTTTATGTTTATTATTTTTGTATTGAAGGAGCGAAGTGAGGCTTTTGCGCAACAGTGGGATCTAAAAGACTAATAGATTATTAGATAGAAGGTTTCTCTTTGCTTTGTATTCTCTAAGCTGGAGAACCTGTTTATGTACTATGTTCTATAGTACATAAACAAATGTTCTGTCAGCTATAAATTGACTACGTACCTATTATTAAAATTTATAAATAAATTGATGCGCCCTTACAGGGTACATGTACCTACCTCTAAGCTAATCACACCTGAGCTAAAATAATATAATGTATGTGTATGCAATAAATTAATTTGAAATTAATATGAACATAGATAATCATTACTAGTAGCTGCAATGATTATTCATTTTCATATGAATAGTGGAGGCTAGTAAGAATTGATACTAATAGAAGACTCTTTGTCCTGACTCATATTACAACCCACAGTACGAACTACCTATCGTAGAGTCTTGAAACTTGCAGAGTGTATACTGGTCTTGATACGAATGTAGGTACAATGGGAAATAAGGACTGTAATGCTGATATAGTAGACATACATCGAACCGGAAGCGAAAACATGGAATCCATAGACTTCAGAACTACAAAGTGATAATAACACGCACTTAGCCGTTTTATTTTTATCTAATAAAAGATGGAAACACATCATTTACTTGGAAATGATAAGGTGATGTAGCTGCTCTATACAGTTCGCGCAGAATATGGTCTTGCTTGGTCTTAGTTCGTCAGTTTTCGTCCGATCGCGGTCCAACCCAGTCGCCATGTCGGCCACAGTGCAAACCAGTTTGAAGTAAGTGATGTGCGCTTGCGACGGGGAAAGTAATCGGTCAAGCGATTCGGGTCATATTGTGGCATCCATTGAGAAATTTCGCGCAAATTGGTTTTTGTTTGCGTGTGAATTTGTTTTTTTTTATTTTACAGTGGTGAATAGATTTAAGTAATTTGTAGGTACGGTATAGAAAATGTTTTACTAGCTAGCCAAGCGGTTTGATCCTGGAACCTCCTTTAAAAGAGACTCTTTAGTTTAGGGTTTGTCATCCTTTTGGCAACACGGGAATTTTTAAAAAGTTTGTGCATGCTCGAACCTTTTTGAATCTCTGGTTCGAAAATAATCCTGTTTGTATTTGGAATGCGTGATTTAATTTTATTTGTTTTGTGGTTTGTGCAAGGGATTTTTAATCACAAACCATCGAGCATAGGTTGGTAATTAATTCCAAACACAGCCTTGCCTTTTCGTTCGTTATATCGGTAGGTTTACATTTGCTGTGCAATCAAATGTTGATATTTTATCGATTCGGTTTTCACTTCGCACGTATTAATCGAATTTGCCGTATCGCATCGCACCCGTTTTCTGCTTTCTTTTTCAGTTGCTTATAATTTACTCTATAACATTTTCTCCAACCTTTATACAGGTTGATCCAATCTTTTAAAAGTGTTGGGAGGTTGGAATTTGCAAATAGACCCCATTTATGTTTAAGATTTTTACGTTTTAGAAAATAGAGAGGATTTTGTTAAATAATTATTTTCCAACTTAACTTGTCTTATAGAAACCGACCGCAATCATGAACAAAAAAAATGCCTTAACTCTTCTAGTTAAAGTCGCAATTCCAAAAAAATGCGCAAAATACATGGGAGTCCATTTTATGTATGAGAACCCTTTTGAAACTCTAAGATGAGAGCATCCTGTATAACCACAATGATTATATCTACGTAGGTAGCTATTAAAATTGTTATAACATCTCTATCGTTATGGTCCATGTTACGTACATGTACATGGTACTGTTTTCTACGGTAATTATCATCAGTTATCTCTGATCGCAGGTTTAATTTTCATCTCACCTTAAACAAAAGCCTCGGTACTTGTTTGTTAAGTATTTAAATTACGAGTGAAATTTATGGTTTGAACCTACTTATCTAGGTACATATATTGTTATGTATATGCCATACGCACTTACTTGTGCACTACACCTTAGCCAAACTCGTTGTAGAATGTTTGTAAACAATCACTGTTGCCGCCTCTTTTTAAGCAATTTCCATTACCTACTTGTCGATTTGAGATCCTTCTTTCAATAAATATTCATCATCATCACCACCAGCCTATAATAGTCCATAGCTGGACATAGGCCTTCCCTAATGAGCGCCATAGCGCCCTGTCTTCAACTTGCCGCATCCAGCATTACATTCCATTGGGTGTAAAAACGTGCGCAGAACTGCTTATTTCGTTGTGTTAAAATCATAACGAAGCAAGGTAGAAAAATATTAAAAATAAAGGCAAACGCGCCTTTTTTTTCAATGTAATGTAACTCAAATTCGGAAAAAATGTTAGATGCGCCTTTTTTACTATCGGGGGCAGAATTATTATTGCTAACTGTAAACTGTTCCAAGCGTCCCCAAGGCGCTGCTGGCTGCATTGCCCCGGCTGTATGACAATACTGATTCGCTATGCCAGATACCAGCTCTCGGGTCGCGCGTCTTTTCAACTAGACCAGCTCTGATAGGTTTTTAGTCAGAGAGCCTCGGTAACCCTAGGTTCTCGAGTCCAAAGGGTCTCATGATTAAGCTAAATATGAATACTTATGCAGTATTTTGCTCTAAAGAAGTCTTCTCGACGCAAAGTTGTAGGTAGTGCGACCGAATGGATATAGTGAATTAAGTTTTGAAAAAAAATCGTAATAATTAGTTCTAGTAATAGGGTATTGTGACTTCAAAATAGCTGATTATTTTTATTTGCATTCTCTATTAATTTTAATATATCTGCATATTAAATTTTGTAATTTTAATGTTTTTATTGAGAAATTAGATATTTTAAGACGTTGCGTTAAGAAATTGTGCGATTCATTTACCGTATTGTCATGAATGAAGCTTTGGCGGGATATCTTTAAAAAAAAGAAAATTATTTATTATGCACAACACAAAAACAACAAACATGATGGTTTTTATTATTTATTTGTTTCGAATTTTATTTTGACCGAAGGAATAGAGGCACTTTGAGTTGACAAACCGAACGATGACGTCACAGAAAAAGGGTAGCGTTTTTATCACCCGAAACTGAGTGGCAGTTTTTTTTTTAGTTTTTTTCGTTGATAATTTAAAAAGTTGTGGGTATTATATTTTTTTCGGTAATGAAATAACAATAAATCGATATTTTTTTCACCGCGGGACTTCTTTTGTTTTATGCACTCTAGGTAAAAACTGAAATTATGTTTCACAATTGTAACAGATACCTATGATGAACCGTTTGCAATAAAACTGCTGTCTGGTATGAATGTGGCACCTGAGTAAACAATAAGTAATTAGAAAGACCTACTTTGGTTATAGTATGACTCATCGACAATGATATTATAGTTTCTGCAAACGGCTTCGCACGCTTTGTTTCTAAGATAACGTTTTAAGGTATTGTAAGGTGGTTGTAAGGTGGTTGTGGGATACCATGAGATGTGGTTTGTGGGACAAAAAGTAGCAATCCGGTTTAGACCTGCATTTAGGTAAAACTTCAGCACGATCCGTCCAGTAGTTTTGGCGTGAAGAAGTACCAAATAAACGTACCAACATCTACCAAATTTTCGAATTTCTCAGGAATCAATCATTTTTATTTCTAACTTCTCACAAAATAAGATCTCAAACTTAATATAATATATATTAAGTATTATTTGTGTACATGTATATGTGGATTATATTCTCTGCTTATTCTCTGCTATCAGTGTGATAGTGCGTCTGTATTCGCTATACAGGGTTGTTGGTAAATTAGTGACAATACGTGAACTGCAGCTTCAGCCCATCATCACAAACACGTTCATGAAGGCGCCTAGTCTAAATTAAAAAAAAAATATATAAGCCACCTCTGATACTAAATGAAAAAACATCTTTGTCTGGAACCCAACGAGTTACTTAAGACCGATCTTTCACTCTCATCTCTCATATCTTCTGTTAATCAGGGCAGAGCTGTTTTTAAGTTGAGTTTCAAATAAAACCTCTCTAACGAACGATTATTCAATTGCGGGGGGTACCCATTACCAATACCAAAATTAAGAATTAAGACCTGGCGTCTTCACAAACGTGTTTGTGATGATGGGCTGAACCTGCAGTTCACGTATTGTCACTAATTTACCAATAACCCTGTATACCAATAATACTGCAAACAGATTCCCATGGCCATGTTCCGTCCAACGATCCTATCCATCCACGGTTGTCTGGTAGAGATCGATCTTGAGCGATAAGATAAGACCGCCAATTGTCACATATTTTGTATTTTGTTTTGTAATTTTGTTTCGTTAAGTATGCTGTGTGTGAATTTACTATCTTGTGTGAGTTTTACTGGAAACTCATATAGAACTACCCAGTGGTAGTATAAACACATAGTACACTCACGACACGTTTGTAGCAGTCTACAAACGTGTCGTGAGCGTACTAAGTCAAAACTGGTGATTGTGGAGCCCGAGGAGAGCTTTTGTTCTAAGATCATTGAATACCTTCTTTTTTTACGAAATTACAATTTTGTCTAGCATTAAAATGGCCAGTGCTCAGGTTTTAACTTCAGGTTAAAGTGATAGCTTAGAATAAGCCAAAATAAAATAAGTACAATACACTAGCAAAACTCGATGTGGAATTTTTGTAATCAAACTGGCCATACATAACCAAAAATTCACTCTGATTTATAATTAATTAATATTCATCAAGTCTTGTCGATTTGAAATCCTTCCTTCAGAGAATATTGCTTACGATATATCTGCAACTAGCCGCCATGCAAAAGTTTTTTGTGTTGTGGTTAATTTACAAACATTCTACATCGATTTTGGCTAGTGTATAGAACTCTGATGTAAGTAAAATATAATACGTTTTAAACATAATAATTATAATATAATCCACTTGCTTTACGTCCTAAAGTAACAAGAGGCTAAAATAATCTCGCATTACTACTCGTGTAAGTGTAACTTTACGCCAACCGGTTCGTGCCATAGTCCTTGACCGCCAAGATGGCACACCTCAGACTAGAGGTCAAGCAAGCGTAAAAATACAGTTAGATAACTTTATTTTTAACTAGCAGCGCCTCGCGGTTTCACCCGCGTAGTTCCCGTTCCCGTGGGAATTCCGGGACAAAAAGCCTATGTGCTATTCCATATTAAAATCTATCTCTGTGTCAAATTTCATCCAGATCCGTTCAACCGTTCTGGCGTGATTGAGTAACAAACATCCATCCATCCAAACGTTCACATTTATAAGATTAGTGGGATGTAGGTAATCTAAAACTTTAAATTACAATCGTGTAATATAATTTTATACGACCACCTCATAGTTCATAGTCGAGATCATTCTCTATGCGAAAACGAGAGAATTTTCAAAACCGGTCCATAATTTACGGAGAAATTGACAAACATACATAAAAAAAACATATCACACATATTAAACATAGGTACAACCGAACATAGAATCTCCTCCTTTTTTCTACGTCGATAAATGGGTAGCCTAACTGATCCAAATCAATATATTGGCTTGCATAATCAATAGTTCAGTTGAGCTACCTGTAGATTGTTTGCAACAATCTGCAGTTAGCTCAATTGTTTCAATTGTAAATACTAGTTTGATTCTATTATTTGATTGTAATTTTCTTTGTTAATAAAGTTTATATTATGATTTTTGCATCACTCTGCAGTTAGCTCAACTGTTACCTTTTAGTTTTCATTTTTATCTAAACGCTGTTGTAATGTTTTTTTCAAATAAAATATACCCTTTTATTCGGAAAATTTAACACACTTACACAAAATAAATATTGTCATTCGTACTCAGACCTACTCTACTTTGTTTTATTGTTTCAAAACAAGTAAATTATACCAAGAAATCTTCAATTTTCAGCTTATTCAACCAAAATCGAGAATCGGGTTTTATTTGTAAAAGAACATTAGGAGTTTTATTTTGTCGGCGAATTTTGTTGCTATTTTTATGATCGTGCGTGGGCTTTATGAACAGATGTACTTACCTTTTATGTACCAATTGATTGATAGATTGATTGGCCAACGAACAAGGAGTTTTTCAATGTAATAAAAACTTTAAATTTATCTCATCGAATTCGTAACGCGGTTTTGAGCAAAGGTCAAGCGCGACGAATATCAAGTAACTCGTGTATGAATATATATTTAAATAAAATAAATAGCTACCTTTTTTTGTTATGCTTATAAAATGGATTATTAATTTCATGGATTAGTTGTTGTATGCAATAAATTTGAAATAGTATATTGTACATCGAGGCGAAAAAGTGCGCAATTCCTATCGAGGGTGTAATTTGAGGCCCGAGGTCCTTAAAACACGAGGTAGGTACCGCACTCTCTCCCGAGTGATACATAGTGCACCACACCTTCGAGGAAAATGATCGTTTTATTTAATTTTCCTTTTTTTCACCCGCTAAAGGCGTGAGAAATGCAATTCTATAGCGTTTTCCGTCGTGCATTTTAGTACGCGTGCAATGACGTACTTTCCACCATATTGGAAAAGGAATAAGCCAATTTCCGAGCAGGTGTAGTATAAAATTACTTCTTTAGTGAGATGGGAATATTTACAGATTTTCCCCGCGTCAAGTTTTCCTTATCCAGAACCTTCCATACTTCTTGGCCTTGTGCCAAATGCCAAGTTCATCAAGTATGTAGTTACGTATCTA
This sequence comes from Eupithecia exiguata, assembly GCA_947086465.1. Classification (NCBI taxonomy): domain Eukaryota; kingdom Metazoa; phylum Arthropoda; class Insecta; order Lepidoptera; family Geometridae; genus Eupithecia; species Eupithecia exiguata. Next base: position 2,025,485 of record OX352240.1, read on the forward strand.
CTTATTATAATCATCCCAACATGCATAGATTTATATTTACTTCTTACTACTTGCTACTTGATTGCTACTTATTTCACTAAGATATTTTAATTAACTAGCAGCACCTCGCGGTTTAACCCGCATAGTTCCCGTTTCCGTGGGAATTCCAGGATAAAAAGTAGTATATGTGGTAATCTAGACTGTAATCTATCTCTGTGCCAAATTTCATCCAGATCTGTTCAGCCGTTCTAGCGTGATTGAGTAACAAACATCCATCCATCCAAACTTTCACAGTTTTAATACTAGTGGGATAGTGGGATTAAACACATTGCGACTTCCAAGAATAATACTTACCAACGTACTGATGTAATAGCGATTGTTACGTACAACACAAGCTCTGCTTCGTTTGGGGCTAGACGATACCGTGTGAAAATTTTCCAGCTCCATTATTATGTTTGTATTTTTTTTTAATTCTACTGAAACGCTGCGCTGCTAACGAACAAAGCTGACAGACATACCGGTTATCATAACATACGGGGTCCTATTCCACTCAATATCTCTGTCAAAGTTCTTTGTCCAATATTTGATCAAATTTCTTGGATGGATGCCCATTCCACTCATCCAATATCTTCGTCCAAGATTCCTGAGTAATTTGCGTAGTTGATTTCAAATGAAATTACATCACATCACACTAATATTGAAAATGCGACAGTTTGGATGGATAGACGGAAGTTTCTTACTTCGTCACGCCAAAACTTTACACCAGACCAAGCTGAAAATTTGCATAGGAGTAGCTCTTGACCTGAAATAACACATAGACTACAATTTAACCCATAAAATTTCAGTTCCCATGGGAAAGAATTAACCTGTATACGTTTTCATAGAAACAACGCGTGCGAAGTCGCAGGCTGAAACTAGTATCCAAATCTTTGATCAAATATCGGTGTTGCTAGTAAATTGGATGAAGTCATCCAAGTTCCTTGATCAAATGTACATTGGACAAAGATATTGGATTAATGGAATGGGCACCTTACACATTACATACGGTTATACATAAAAGATGTTATTTCTAAGGAAAATGTATCACGTCAAGGCAATGATGTGACGCAGTAACCATCATGTGACCATGTGACATTGTCTCAATTGTAATAAATACGTTCATTCATACCAATAAAGGTACTTATAATGATGAAAGATAAATATAATGAGTATTCATAAGAGCTTATTTTGTAAGCCGGAACAAATAACAGTAAGTGATTGATTTCAAGACGCGCAAAAACAAATACAAAATACAAAAATCTGTATAATTAATAGAACATTGTATATGATACAAATATGTGGGCTGACTGCCGCAAAAGTTATCTGTGTAGCGGAGTCAGCGCCCTCTTCCGCGAACAAAATAAACAGGAATTTTCCGTCTTGAAAAATAAAATGAACTAATTAAAATGTTAAATAAACTGGTATACATGAAAAAAAATACTTATTTTATTGTGAATTTAAAAGAGCCTACGTATTTGCTTCCCTTGGAGTCGAGGCCCTAGGTCCGTAAGGTATTGACGCTGGTCGCATCGTCTGGTCGAAGCGACTCGTGACCCGAGAGCTGGTGAGTATCTGACACAGCGCATCAGCATTGCCATATAGCGGGGCAATGCAGCCAGCATCTTCGGCACGCTTCTGACTGGTTGATATGGATCATTTTGAGCTTCCGGTAGATTGTCTGCAGTTAGCTCAATTATTTCAATTGTAAATACTAGTACTATTTGTTATTAATAATTTTATTGAAACATATTTAAAAACTTTGCGGTGCCAATCGCAGGGCCGGAAGGAATGCTGTGATTGCTCATTCTGATCACGCTATTGACAACTTATCATTGTTTCCGGTTGATATTGTGTTGTTAAAAACTTATTTATTTCATCAATTTACGCGTTATCTTAAATTTCCTGTGACAAAATAAAACACAAATAGAGATGCGAGAGCCTGCAAAATAAAATCAGTATTTTTTATGTTTTTTCGCCTCTATGTTGAGAATGGTTATTAAATGGACTTCCCATAGACAAAGTACGACCATAGATTTAGTAATGTTACAACCATAGAGTTACTATAGTACTAGCCAGTTACAACCAACGTAGAAAATCTAAAATGTAGAGTAGCTCTACCAAACAAACTACCAAGTTTAAAGATGATATCAATAATCACGGATTCCCAACAGTCGCTGAATAATGAGCCTTAAAACAAAGGGGTTAGTCTTTTATCTTTTTGACATGGTGAGCTATTGTTCTCGCTGTTTGCCCTGGATAACAGTCTTGATAAGAGTATAATGCATCGACGTTGGTATTTCAAATACCGGCGAAGGTTTTGTTTTTAACCCTGAATTATGGAAAATGCCTAACACGTGACTTTTAAGCTTAGCGCGCACCTGGCCGCGCGGTATGCTATGTGTATTAAAATCAACGATAAAATCCCTCAATATAAATCCATAATATATAAATAATAACGAAATAGTAACATATCGACTAATAATAGTGGTCAGATACACTTTGACCCTTTTTCACTCGACGAAATAATCAGTGCTGCCCATGTACAAATGTTATTTTGAGATAGCAGTGTTTACAATAAATTGACCTATGCCTCTACATATGTACAATAATTCTTAATTTGTACCTTGTCGGTACTCCATACTTACATTATATATTCGAAAGTAGCTTTGTCTATTTGTCTTTTACCTTTTCACTCCTAAACGGATGTACGGACCTTAATGAAATTCGACAGGAAAGTAAATAATATCCCGGGTACGGACATAGGCTACTCAAAAAGACCGTGTGAAGCCGCGGGCTGCAGTTAGTTGTAAATAATGGAGAAATAATTTTTTATCACTAATCATTATCATATTATCATCGTTCTTCTATGCACCAAAGTTTCACCAAAATATGAATAAGATGTAAATAATTAAGGAGTAAAATAATTAAATTATCATATTTAATAACAATATTAATATTTATTATTAATAATTTCATTGCGAATATAGGTCCTATTTTATTACATAAATTATTATGACAGTAAATTAATGAAATTAACATCAAATTAATAACACTACAAGAAATTACCTACTTAAAAGCCTACCTACCTAATGAGATTTTTATTTTATTAGTACCTACGCATTAGTAATTACTTTTCTAGTACTATTTTATTAAATAAATCCCTTAAACGAGATTTATTTGAACGCACAAAGTTTATGAGGAATGGTCAAAGTCCCTCACATTTTTGACAAGAACATAGGATTAGCTATTTCTGATATACTTATGTAGTTTTAAAATTCAAGCTGTGTCCCTGACCATGGACGTGACCGAGCGTAGACATTTATATTTTATTTATACTTAGTATCCAAACACAAAAGAAAGCAGTTAGGTTCCTACTACAATTGATAGGCGAAAGGTTTACCGATTGTGCGTCGATGTTTCTCTACCAGGTAAAATACTACTTCTAAATTAGATACATCGAAAACAATAATACTACTCTCGTACCACACAAAGGCAGAAAACAACACAGACAGAATGGCCAAGATAAAAGTCATTGATCTTTGCCTGTACGATAAAAGTGCTCAACATGACTAGAAAGTATAAGAAAATAAACATAAAGCATGTCAAAATTATATTCAGAAATCGAATACGCAATTTGATAAAACATCTGTGACTCGGAAGGTTGATCACCCACGCTCTACGAAATTCATAATTATTCAATCGAATGAAGGTCAGGCTTTATTTCTCTGTCGGAAGAATAGAATAAATAAAAGATAAATAACTTAATCATGAGAAGATTTCACCAAGTTTCACCGAGTTTATCTGCAGGCGGTTTGAAGTCATCGTGCATTGCATTGTGTTGTAACAAGGAGGTCGGTTCCTGACCTCAGGTCGCAGGTTACCGTGAAGGTTGTATATATCAGCCTTATAAGAGCGTGGAATTACTTTATTTTATATCTACTTTACTTTATATCCCGTTCTAAATGATTTCTACTTTATTTCAGTTTATCATTTTACGAATTTGTCATTTAACGAGGGCTTTTCAATGCGCACTTAAAAAAAAGGTTACCATAGACTAAGATAGATGGCGCTGTATGAAACTCAAGTACCAAAAATCTGCCATCAACTAGTGGAAACGGTGGAAACACTTGACATTGACACTGGACTTTTGTGCAGCGGTATCTAGTGTCAAAATAAAAAGTGTGATTGTTTTTTTTAAAGATTGCAAAACAAGAAAGAGTTTCATAAAAAGAAATGAATTGAACTGGTAGGTACAGTGTTATTTATTACAGAAGAAAATTTCTAATCAAAACATAGTTACCTAGCATAACAGGTAAACCAACCTGAAATAACTTGACCAATAGGTCCCAACATTCAATACTCCGATTTAAAAATCTGGGTACCTATTATTTATTTTGCTGGCAGATGCTGGATGCGGTAAACTGAAGACAGGGCGCTATGGCGCTCATTAGGGGAGGCCTATGTCCAGCTGTGGACTAATATAGGCTGATGATGATGATGATCTCACTGAGCCATAAACTAAGCTTTAGTGTTTCCCCTAACCCTTACCTAAATGAGGGTTAAAACACCTTATTAGAAATTCAGCAGCAAGTATCAACTCGATTCATATTTTAACAGCGCTATAATGGTCATTGCTTAAACAAAGTATCTACTGTCCAATGCGATGAAAATAATTAATACGTTTTTTTATAGATTTTTTTATTGCTCTTTCCATCTCATAAAGTTCTCGACCATAAACTTCGACGAAACCTTCGAAGCGTTTTCATGCTCATTAGCTCGTATATTTTGCTAGAATTAACGTTCCTATCAATACCACGACGAATAAAATAATTAAATATAAAATTCAAGGTTGTTGTTCAAGATGCTGCATTTTTTGTTGAAGCCTATAAAAACAATGATCAAGAATCATCGTTGGACTTTCCGCGTTGCGGAGGCCAGATCATAATCTCAGCAATACCTATTACCTACGTAGGTACATAGAACTTCTAACAATCTACATTACGTTATTGTTCCTATACATATCACTATCATCATCATCAGCCTATAATAGTCCACAGCTGGACATAGGCCTCCCCTAATGAGCGCTATAGCGCCCTGTCTTCAGCTTGCCGCATCCAGCACCTGCCAGTAGTCTTTCGGAAATCGTCATCCCACCTGGTCGAAGGGCGTCCTACACTACGTTTGCCGAGTCGTGGTCTCCACTCAAGAACACGTTTACCCCAGCGGTTGTCTGTTCTTCTTGAGATATGGCCAGCCCACTGCCACTTCAGTTTGCTAATCCTTTGAGCTATGTCGATAACGTTGGTTCTCTGTCGGATGTGTTCGTTACGAATTCTATTCTTCAGTCAGAGAAACTCTGAGCATAGCTCTCTCCATAGCTCGCTGGGCGACTTTAAACTGGTGGACCAGCCCTACCGTGAGTGTCCACGTCTCAGCTCCGTAGGTCATGATGCGTAGGACGCACTGATTGAAAACTTTCGTTTTCAAGCATTGCGGTATGCATATTATTCTGAATCCGAACAATAACATTAATGTAAAACTATGCCAAGTCTCGTCTCGTAAGACTTCTGCCGTAAAAAGTGTGAGATCACGAGAAGAGCTAAGTCAGCAATTTCATTGACTATGAAGTTAGCAAATTACCTAGTTATAAATTGTTTAGGATAACTTTTAGAGTTTCATTTGTAACAAAGATCGATATCTGAAAAGTGCCATGAGATAATTCGAGAAAAATACCGGTGGCAACCGTCTACTAGACCTGGCAGGGCCACAACCGTAGTCCTTAAATTCCTGAACGTTTTTCCGAATAAATAGTAGCAAAAACACATTTATTAAGAAAATTAAAATAATTTTTTGTTGTTTCAATTATACGTGATATTTTGTAAGGAGATAAATATTTTAAGCCTTGCAAGGACATAGTCTACTTTTTATTCAGGACCGCGTGCAAAACTGCGTTCTCAAACTATCTATCAATATTTTATCCGAGACAAATGACATGCGAAGCCGCGGAGAGAAGCTAGTATAGTAATTAATTAGATACGCGCACGATTGCAATAAAACCCGTTTCGTTAGTCTTCTATCGCGGTATATACAATTTTCTAAAACCACTCTTGCTTTCGCCATAGCGTCACTGTGTGGCCCACTCACTGATAAGGGCATGGTTGGTAGCGTACACCGTACACTGGAGGTATTAGGTATTCGATTAACTTTACTTTCAAGTAGGGTATAATATAACACCCATTTTTAAATGAGCCACATTGCATTCAATTACATTATTTTGTGCTAATGAACCTGTAAAAAACATACAAAATCTTTATTCAATTGAGTATTATAAAAATTAATTTAAAAAGTGCATTTTCAAGTTGTGCAAGTTCAAGTGCAAGCAATCAAGTTAGGCACTTGATGAAATTGCTGCGCTGGTTGCAATGGACGCCATATTTAATTGCTCTGTGGTTATGACGTCAGTTGGTTATTTATTTATTTATTGATTGAGTAACGATAACGATTAAAAACAAACCAATTGGTTGTGTGGAATTCTTTGAGGTACGCCGAGTAGCTGCGCAGTAAGGTAAGGTTCCAAAGGGCACGTTGAGCTACTGCACAGTATCGCATTCAAAAGTCAAAAGTCAATAACTTTATTTCTTTAGGCTTACAAAAAAACACTTAGACAAGTCAAATTTTATACATAAACAACAACTTTATATCGTCAATCTCATTCGAGGTTATGTTCACAGAATTCATTAAGATTTGCGCGAACTCTACCATACCAAATGCGCTGATGTCTCTGATAAACAGTTGATAATTTTTGGTTTGCTTCCATAGCCATAGGACATAATAAAAATAATAATAATCATTTATTTCAGACCATAGAAAAGTTACAGATCTAATTTAACTTAAGCTACAGTCCATAGTGATATATACCTTAAAAACTAACATACATACAATATACCTACACACTTAACTAATTAAACGTTTTTCTATGATTACGGCGACGACGTGTAGATGACGCAATCAGGGTGTCAGCTGACGACGGTGGGTGCATTGCGGTAACGTGTCTCTTTGAATAACATTGCGCCTATTATTTTATTATTTTACGGTGTTTAAAAACAGATTAAACATTAGAATTGAATTTTAAAATTTATTTTATTAATTTATGAATGAAAACAAAGTCGGAAAATGTTTGTTTTCATTCATGCTTTTTATCTAAGCTATCTCAATAATACATTTTGAGATTTTTGTCTCATAAAGAGTAAAATACCCTTTTGTTATAAAAAATAAGTTGCCTATGATTTATTTTATTTTTATTTTACTAACAATAAGTATTGATTAAGGGGTACGTCAGGCTTTGTGCCCTTCAAGGAAATGCTTTGTTACCATTGATAATCAAAAACAATATTATCAGACCTACAGTTTCGAAAATTACTAAACAGAAAAAGTTAACGAGAACACGAAAAATGACTACAGCTGGTCGATTCAGACGAATTCGTGAGTTGTTTTTTTTTACCATAAAAAGTAGGGTTCGTGGGTTAGGCCCCCGGTGTGTGACGCCCCCGTGGTGGAGGCACCCGATTTCGTTTTAGTGCGATTAAATGTATAAGTTGAATATTTGTATCCAAAGTACAGTCAGATAGCAAAGTATAGTGTAACCTAGTACCGTATTTTGACGAATTCATTACGGATGTAACCGGGTTAGCTACGAACCAGGATTTCAGGGAAATATCTGCATTTTAAAATGAAATTGCCTTTCAAAAGGTAGATAAAAGGGACAGGGAAATATCTACCAATTAAAAGTAAATTGCCTTTTAAAAGTTAGATAAAAAGGGCAGGAAAAATCCAACAGGGAAATATCAACCTATTAAAAGGAAATTGCCTTTTAATAGGTAGATATTTAGTTTTGAGGTCTTGCTTATCGAGTATCAAAGAAACAATAGAAAATTATTTGGTGGAAAATGATTACCACAACTGGTAGCGCATTCCGTACAGAGGGCGGGTTGCGGGATCAAGTCCCGTCGAACTACTTTTGTGGTGCGTAAGCCTCACTATGAGGCAATTTCCTAAGAAATATGTAATGTCCCAAAAAAAAATCGACTTCGACGGGACTTGATCCCGCAACCCGCCCTCTGTACGGAATGCGCTGCCAGTTGCGTCACGAGGTCAAGTGACGTAAGAGTCGAAAAACTCTGGGACTTCTATCGAACACAAGCACCGATTAACTCCACCTACAGGGAAAACAGTAAACACTGAAGTTTTATCCTGCTCAACGACTAAAGTTACGTTTAGTATGATCGTCGAAGTCGAAAATTCTTGGGACGTTATTAGATTCCTTATAATGGAAAATCGTTAACAACTTCAGTACCTACATAATTAACTACATCTAGGTGCTTTCTGGGTGTCAATAGGAAACCTAAACATTGCCTAGGATGTTTAGGTACTTTACCAGCTAGCTAGAATATCAGATACATAAACTAGCATAAACTGTAAACTCTGACTTGTAGATAGAAGACCGGATGTTAACATGAGTGTAATGGATAACCTCAATCAAAGTGGATAGTTTCACCCGGGGAAAAACTGGATATCTGTCACCATGTTGCAACCTCCATCAGTAAAGTAGGTACCTAACAACTCAAGTTTTAAAATATGGTTAAACGTTATCGATGGACCGAAATGTAGATTAATGTATTTCAATGTATTATCAAAAAACCTCAAACCTACTATGAGTGCGGAGCATAAAGCCTTTGTGGTTATCATAAATAATCCGATTCAAAAAATTCTTTCACCTTTCATCTTTGACTTGGCGCCTTCACGAACGTGTTTTTGATGATGGGCAGGACATGCAGTTCACTTATTGTCACTAATTTACCAATAACCCTGTATAACTCCAAAGAACTTCCATCGTTCCCGTGGGATAGGAATAAGCTTAACGTCTCCTTAAAAAAAACGCGGGCAGAATCCCTTCAGCAGATGGTCTTTTGTTTTACCGACGTCACTATTTGCTTGTTTAAAAAAAACCCGGTGGTATTCTCATTTGCATTGGTACAAAAGGTCGTTATTCTGCACGTGTGGTATAGAAAAGAAAGAAATGTATTAACAAAAGAAAGAAATATCTGTCATGTTTTTTACCCGACTGCTAAGAGACAATATTCTAATAGCCTTTGATTCTTTGAAGGAGAGTTATGAACGGCTTTAGTTCATTTCAAACCCCATGACGTGATGATGAAACAATGTGCCGTTTCCCTCAAAACCCCCGACTGCAGCGATGTGTGCGAACATCTCAATATGTTTATATCTCGAGCCTGATAATGACGGGTTCCTTGAATGAAGAGCAAACCATTTTTCGCAGAATAAAGCGATTTCGTTCGATAGCGATATCATTCGATAGCTATATCGTTGCGATCTTCGCGTTTAAATAATAATGGCGTTCGCTTTTCAAGCTTCTTCCCTTGCCTATAATATGGCACAGAATAATGTCCTTCAACAGGATTCAATCCTACTCCAGCAGGGCGAGTCTATTTGACGACAGATCGAGACGTGATCGTGACGTCTCCTTTTCCATAGGTTTTGGTACAGTGCCTCTATCGAGCGGGCAGGGAACTACGCGAATCACATACAATTAAGAGACGTCTTGATCACGTGTCGATACTATCGTCAAATGGACTCGATGTTCAGGATGCAACCCGTTTCTATTTAAAACGTAAAATAGTTCAGTGTTTTTATCATTAAAAAAAAAACGAAAGACTAATTTCGCCTTAATATTACCTACCTAGTGTGGATCGACAAATGTAGTGTAGGACACCCTACGAGCAGACGGTCTACGGACTGCTGGAAGATGGGATGTAGCAAACTGAAGGCGGGACGCTATGGCGATTGTAAGAGAAGGCCTGATGTCCAACTATGGGCTATTATTGGCTGATGATGATGATGATGAGCGTGGACGGAGGAAATTCGAGCGGACAATCGAGCCCGACCTTCATCAGTCGCATTTACGTAACAACCGCTCAATACTAATGAAAGATCGTCCGCGGCGTTTATCTGATCGGTGGAACACGAAGACAGTGGTGCTCAAACTTCATGAAATTAAAACCATAATCGTATAGAAATATTTATAGCCAGTGATTAATTGAAAACTATAAAAAAACTATAAAAAACCCAGCACGGTCCTAGCTTTTTTTAGTCATAATGAGAAGTCGGAGGCCTACAGAATGTAGTTAAAAACCATATTATAAATACCATAGACCAGACTAGCAGAAGTATTATTTAGTTGGTATTTCTTGTCTATTGTAACCAATTCATAGGAGATATTGTATTTTTTGTACCTAGCTGCAAAACAAGAGCTTGAAAATTTATATGTATTTAGTTATGGGCCCTACTGGTTAAGACACCATGGTGTCACCACCGGTCCGCCACCGCGCCACCGTGGTGTCTTGAGCTACCAAGCGAGAAACACCAAAACAAACAGTGAGTGAGTGGGTCTCAAAATAGCTCTATACATATTATTGGTTGCGCCACCAGGGGGTGATTTGGATGAGGTGAGGTATCCTCCATTTTGTTACTGGCGTGTAACTGCACACATTTTGTTGTTGGTGCGACCAGTGGCGCCGCCATGGTGTCATAATGAGAAAGGGCCCTAAGACTCCGATTTTAACTAATAACGAACTCTCTCACTTTCGATTATGTCTCGCATAATATAATAATTAATTTGGCGGTGTGTTTTAAAATTCGATAAAACGACTTCAAATTCCTGTATTCTGATAAAATACAGCCCGCTGACAGACGGACGGACAGACAGATAGGCAGATAGACAGGAGGTTTAGTAACAGGATTTATGTTGGGACCTTTGCGTAAAATCCTAACAAAATCATCAGTCTGGGATCGGTCGTCCCGTCCTTCCTTTTTAAGCAAACTGCCATCCGTCAACTTTTTTAAAACTGTTATTTACGCCCGTGTCCATGGAAACCAATACACTAGTGAGTGAAAATTATAATGTGATGGTGTTTTATATACGTTTCACGGCCTACATATAAATTTCTCGAGAATCTAATCTAATTTAATCTTAAAAGGACCACCTCAAAATCAACTTTTAGATAACAATGAAAGAATCATCAAAATCTAATGAGATTTGACGAAGATATCACCAAAATTGTAGTAGCCAGTCGTGATTTTTCTCACCCATTGTTTTTTAAGCTTCACGGGGAAAATACTAATCCCTAATTTTAATGACACCAATCCGGAATCATTCTCTATACAATAGCGAAAGATTATAACAATCGGATCATCACTGAAATTTAAAAAAGTACCTACATACAGCCGAATAAAGAACCTCCTTGAAGTCGATAAAAAAAGGCTTGGGTACGGCTAAATCGTCCCCAACTAGTCTGAAAATGTTGAGAACCACAATCTAAAGCGAATAATTGCAAGAATCAAGGATTACCTACCTACTGTGCTAGTGTAATTGTGTGGAATGCCACAATACCAGTCAACTGTTAGGTATAACATGTCGTCACAATTTCATGAAAACCAAACAATTATTAACCAACCAACATAATAGGTAGGCCTTTTATGTTGGTTGGTTCTACAATACTAATAAGTAGGTATTAGTAAAGTAATCATTTATTGCTTGAAGCACATGTAGACAGCATATACAGGTGGTCGATTCTGATGTAGTCGAGTGTATCGCTCATATAATTTTCGCGCATTGGGGCGTATTACATAGTCAATGATATCACAATCCTAGACAGCAGGATCATAAGTATTAAAACATAGGCTGCATTTTCATTCCGATTAAACGCACTAAAATTAACCAAGGAAAGGTGGAAATAGGAGGTGTTCCGCGTTCATCCCACTCGCTTCTGCCGAAAGTAGTCCAAACACGGAAAATCAAATTAGACGCTGATTTCATTCCTCTTCCGTCCCATTTTTAAAGGTAGGCTACCTTTAACTGTTGACGAAGTACTGCCAACCACAAACTTATTAAGTATGAAGCGATCCCACTTATCTACTTATTTCTTTAGTTTATGCGTGATGCATTTACGAAGACATCTGTGCTGACCTGCAGGTGTTTTATGTTGACTCAAGAATCAATGTATTTCTACCGGTGGTGGTGCGAAAGGCAATGTCTGGTTCACAAAATAATAAAAAAATTGATGGAGATCGGATTACCGGCAATCTGTATAGTTCAGGTATTCTATACAATACCTAGGCAATGTATAAAATACCTGGGGCGTCCAGGCAGTGTATAAAATATTATTGTCCATTACGTACCCTAGGTAATGAATACGATTCCCAGGGATTACATAGAGTACCAGCTGTTCCACCGGCAAGGTATGAAATAAATAGATCTTGGTTTATATTTATTAATGTTAACCGGCCTACCTTTATAACGATAGGCAAATGAAACATAGGTATTCTGCTTCTTAAAATCAACTTATTAAAACTAACAATTAGGGTGCTCCTTCAAAATAATAAAAAGGTACAAAAATTCTGTTGCTACAGTAAAATCACAATAAAATTTAACTAAAAATTATTCTGGCTCTAAGAAACATAATTATCCCCTTATAGATTGCAGAGTCGCTACTGTACGGAGTGTCGTTTCTAGATTAGGGACGTCTTCTTTCTAAGTAATTCTTGATGACAAACTATGAACTGCGGTCTTGAATACAATGTCTTAACAACGCTTTGCTGTGTGCATAGTTGATAAAGTTCGTCATCAGTTTTTTTGTAAGATATCAGCCAGTAAACTGCGAGCATCACCTTTGCGTGACCTCTGTCGACTTCGGCAACAGGAATTCTTACAGTAGTACCCAACGCTACGGGGAATTTATTTTTTTCAGAAGTTATAAGCATTTTCTGAGCTTGCTCGATCAAATTATCTTTGGAACTGATGCGATTTTTTATAGCAAAGGCGTTATTTGTTTGTTGTAAAATAATCTTAACACTTTCATGGCCCAAGACGCAGAAGTCGATCTCCGGGTCCGAGTCGCGGCGAGCAGTGAATGCGTTAAATTACAACAGGATGCTAAGTTACAGTACTTCTTTCCTCTACTCTTGCATGTTGATGTTGAATAGTAATGAATTGAAAATTCTATTGAATCGTTATGAAGACATTAATAGATATGTTGTAGTATAGTTTATGCTTTGCCATACATTTTGATTAGTGGAGATGTTTACATTGTCTTTTATTTTCGATGTAGTAGTTGTTATAAAAAAATACATGAAGTATAGTTGTATCAAAACATCGTTGCAAAAATAATAATTCTATCAAAATATTAAATACCGCACTGTGATTTTTCAATTTAACATTTAGAGTAAGATAAACTGGAGTCCTCCTCTTTGCGTCGTTTCCCCAGTACTGGGGAGTAGTGAACCATCATGGAAGCAGCTTCTACCGTATGATGTCGCGCCATCTGCTCCGGCTTTTAAGCGACATGTACCGCTTCTGGCATACTGATGTCGAGTGTGCTAACTGCTATGGACCTGGTCGGATCAGCGCGTTGGGCTCCTTCCTCTCAGTGTTTTTCCCTCTACTTTTCTCGTGACGATGAGTTTTGGAGGTGGTCTCCTGGCTTCGGGCTATGTGACCAAAGAACTCATGAATCCTTCGGAGGCATACCGTTGATAGACGTTGCTTCCACTGTAGCTTGAGCTCCTTGAGTATCGAGAGATTGGTTCTATGCGCAATCCATGGAATGAACTGCAATACTCATCATCATAAAACGGCTCTTAATGTGATGATAACTTGATGTCATTTGAAGGTAACATCAGCAGTAAACGATGCGTGAAATTATCAAGTGTAATTTCAACATCGTCATCACCATTTCTATCATGAAAGATTATTTGGCTTCTATTCCACTAACCCCGTTGACAATCGCCGTCAACCGGGGATAAGTGAAATTTTTGTTCATTATTCCCCGTTGACGCAGATGCAAACTCGTAATAGGGATTAATGACCAAAAAGTGCATTAATCCCAATTGCGTTAAAAATAAAATACTAATAATACCTATAAGAATCATGTTTTTATTTATTTAGCAGTAGTCCGTAATTTATTAGGTACGTTATAATAAATCTTAATTCCTTACTTATGTGTGGGTAAACAATATGAAAGCAAATAGAAAAGTATTGTAATGCTGTTAAAGTTTCATAATTAGAAAATTTCACTATAAACCTTTTTATAAGTGTTTTTTTTAAATGGTTCTCTAAATTATATTTAGAATTTTAGAGGAACACCAAAAGTGACGTAAGTTAGGGGAACACTGAAGTATGTATATTCTCATCATATCAAATCGTTTAGATAGACATAGATAGATATATACTGACCACAAAAGTAGGTAGATTGATAATTTGAGGGTAGTTTTACACTGACGAATGTTCGGGACTACTACGAATGAGTCGAACACAACGATTTTGCGCGCCGATGTGTGGAGACGTTCGCTCTCATTATTAACCGTGTTAAGTTAAAGATAGACGTTCTATCAATAACCTGTGACCATCTGCTAGTACCCGTGACCGTCACGACATGCCCGCCCGTGCGTCTGCGTCCGCAGCGACAGCAAATCAAAGAAGTTGTTTGAGTGTGTCCATGAGTTGCCGTGCGACTTGCGGAAAAGTGACTCCAGTCGCAAGATGCAAGACGCGCCGCAAGACGCATCGCCCGATGTCATGGCCTAGCCCTGATTGTTGTCTGTGAGTTCCAAACAGCCAACCATCTAGATGTGCATGTCCCGATTTATAGGTCATGTCACCTGCAATAGACAGTACTAGATCTACCTCTCTTCACCATTGTTTTTAAACTCCTAAAACATGAACCAATACCGCTAGCAAGTTATCTATAAATGGTTTTCACACACTATGCTCGATAACATGTATCTCTAACTGAATGCAAGTGACTAATTATAGCCCTGGTTTCAAAAACTATGATCGACAGCTGTCCCTTCTTTTATTACCGCGGATTGCTATAATGCAGTTCTTTTGGGCGATAAATTATCGGTAGCCAAATTTCTACAAATCGAATGTAAAAGCTTAGTTTGAGTTATGGTTAACATATCTTATACATAAGTTGAAGTTCCAAATTCAAACGCGTTGCTCTTTTGGGAATAATGAAAACGATCTTCCGTATAAGATCTTCTTTAAAATTTTAGCTAACCTCTGTACAGAAGGCGGAATAAAAAACTAATACCGCGAAACACGTAATCAAACTTTTACTATTTACTCGCAGAAAATGCAAACAGTAGAAAAGTATTCTACTCGTGCACCAAGCTGGACTTCGTTTTGGGCGCGATCCTTCCCTCATCATCATCATCATCATCAGCCTATATCAGTCCACTGCTGGACATAGGCCTCCCCTAATGAGCGCCATAGCGCCCTGTCTTCAGCTTGCCGCACCCAACATCTGCCAGCAGTCTTTTGCAAATCGTTATCCTTCCCTCGCTCGTGAGTAATTCTAAAATCCTGAGTTGCGCTCAGGATTCAACCGTGACGTAAGACACTGCTTTGCGCCCTCGGTGCAAAATCTACTAATATCGCAAAACCGTATTACTTCCTTTCTACAATTCCTGGAATGAAATTGCCAGGAAATTATACAGGCATGATCGAGAGCGGAGATCACGTCATAACGATCATTTAATGTGCAGTTCATTTATCTCTCGACATCTGTTTTCCTCGTTGTTTACCAAGACAAGCCTACGTACCTACCTATCTACTTGAACATCGCGGATATTCGAGGTGAATTTTTAAATAAATAAGTGAAAAATATACAATACTAGCGGTCCTCCCCGGCTTCGCACGGGTATATTCTATGGCCTATGTTACTCAGTGTTAATATAGCTTTCAAGAATGATTGGATTCTTTGTAGCTATTAAATATACCGAAAGTAAGAGCGGACCAAGGACGCTTCCTTGAGGCTTGTCTTGTTGCATCTTGTTGCACACACACACACACACACATGGTAACTCCTGTTGCCCGGACTCTTATGAGACCGGTGTCCTCAGGAGCACCACACTCACTCAGATGTACCCACCAAACTCAAACACACGTACACATGGTAACTCCTGTTGCCCGGACTCTTATGAGACCGGTGTCCTCAGGAGCACCACACTCACTCACTTATGTACACTCATTAAGTTTTTTTTATGTACCTACTAGATTCTCTAACTTCTTAATTGGTTCTTTTATCTTTTAAGACGGAACACTCTTAATTATTTTGTTCGCGGAGGAGGGCGCTGACTCCGCTACACAGTTGATAACTTTTGCGGTAGTCAGCCCACATCTGTACCCTGTAAAATTTTCCTGAATAATAATAAAGATTTTTGTAATTTTGTAATTGTAATATTTTGGTAATACATGTTATCTGAGTCCTCGGGTGCAAAAATTCCTTGCACGACGACTCTAAAACGAGCTCTTATTTATAAAAATATTGTGGTTTAAATAATTGAATGGTTTTATCATTATCTAGGTACATTGCATAAACCACAATATACATTATGTATATGTATAATAATGTGTCATATCCTAAATTACCTAAATTAACACATAGTAAGGCTTTAATCCTGATAAAAACACGGGCAAACCAGGTTATTATATAAACAAAATTGAAAAACGTTATCTACTTACTAGGTACATATTTACCTAGGTAGGTACGTAATGTTGATTTACCCTGAAGGAATCACCCGTGCCCATACCATACCATCCACGTTGTTCGTAATTTATTTAATTAATCGCGGTTAAGTAGTCATTTGTTAACCGAAATCGACAAAAGGAGAAGGTTTTAAGTTCGCGTCTACCAGCTGTTTGTTTTTTTGTATGTCGTCTATTTCTCCATTATTTAGGTATGGACCGATTTGGATGATTCTTTTGCAGTTGTTTACAAAATTATCCCGAGGTTTTTTCCGAGGGATTAGTATTTATCCCGCAAAACTTAAAAAACAGTTTAAAACTAAGGAATTGGAAGTCGGTATTTTAGTTTTCTTAAACAATCAAATTACTATAAAATGTTTAATTTTTTTTTTATGTTTAGAACAATATAAAACGTAAGTAGGTACCTTAAATATACATTATACCTACACTAATATATCATTGTTTATCAACATGGCTAATGAGGTCGGTAATTCACCGATACCCACAAGGTAGGTAGGTAGGTAGGTATGCTTTATTTTTACAGAATTATTTCAGTGGCTCGGAATAGCAAATGTATAATAAATAATGCTTTTATGCGATTATAATTTACTTTTCAAGGTAATTGTGAAATCTTGCTGAAATGTCGGCAAAAAAGGGATACCCGCCCTTCTAACACAAGTTAGGTATCATGATTAATTTCTCTAAATCCATATTTTGTATTTATTTTGTATTATGTCCTCATTCGACTTTACATAACGTCAACATCAGCCTATAGTAGTCCACTGTTGGACATAGACCTCCCCTGCTGAGCGCCATAGCGCCCTGTCTTCAGCTTGACGCATCCAGCATCTGCCAGCAGTCTTTCGCAAATCATCCCACCTGGTCGGAGGGCGTCCTACACTACGTTTGCCGAGTCGTGGTCTCCACTCAAGAACACGTTTACCCCAGTGGTTGTCGGTTCTTTTCGAGATATGGCCAGCCCACTGCCACTACTTACTGTGGGTTTACATAACCTATGCGCTTTAAATGGCTAGGTTTTTATTTACCTCCCTTTGAAAATAGTTTTAACATCGATCTCATTAAAATTTCAAACCCGCTTGATGATAAATCGTGGTGTGTCCAGAGCAATATATACAGTTTAATTTTTATAAATATTGTTTCTAAAAAGCCTCTAATATGATTCTCTCTCTCTCTCTCTCTCTATGGTAGTATGGTAGAACAGGTGGAGCCATTCCTTACGTCAATCGCTAGATACCGACAAGCATAGCGACACACAATCTATGCAATCACAAGTATGTACAAACTCAACTGCATATAATCTAGACATAATGGCTGTGTAATCTTCCTTCTGGCAACTGGGCTGTGAGAATCGTACGTAATGACAAACTAGTGGTTTTTGCAATAGGTAATCCACTCATGGTTTTGCCCTTTTGTGTATACGGTGAACTGAACACTGGGGACTATAATTTTGTATGCAACGCTGTTTAAAAATACTATTTCTTAAGACTTCATTCTCTTTTCTATAGTGATAGGCGAGTAGGTAATATTCCTTAAAGTAGACCAAGCACGGGGATTTTTCTCTAGGGTAGAATGTAAACATTATAATGTCATCGCATAGTTATACATTACTTATCTGGGACCCTAGTACGACTGGTACGCATTATGGTTCGAATACTTTCATCGAATTCGAGTCCTTCCTATACATTTAGCCTTGTAGCGCCCCTACCGAATCGAGAGGAACTACTTATCGTAGTTTGACAACGATCCAATCGTTTCCTACAAGCTCGATGAAAGTTTTCGAGAGATTTTGAGTGATTTGTTGCACTTTGACATGACAGCGGCAGTCGCGTTTGCGGCATTGATGTTATTAAAGTATGTAGATAGAGCATCTCCAACATAGCTTGGTCGCAGAAATACCTTCAATTGATGCTTCAAGAAAAATAAGAACACACGGGAAAACATTTCACTGGGTACTTCCACCGAATCCAAGTACTTTTTTGCGTCCTATGAGCGTACCAAGCTTAACCCAAACACGTCAATCATAGAGGTAAAACACGCTCACTCAACAATTCTCTAGATTTTAATGATAAAAACAAATATAATGTATATGTGAGTTGACAAACATAATTACCAACTTCAGTGCTTTCACGCATAGCACTAATACGAATAGGAAAATGAGACTCGTTTATCGCATTTTTTTGGCTACCCTTCGTTTGTGTCTACTATACTTCTAAGCCTTTTTCGTGGAAGACATCAATGGTGTATAAACTCAGACTAAGGCCTCTGATGCCGTCAATATGAAATTCATCGCGCGTTAAAGCCTATATTTGAATGCACATTTTTGTGGTAACAGTGCGCCTATGTAGACCTAGTACCAGTAAACAAAATAAGGTTACGATTTATGTAATCGAGAACCATTGGCATGGCAATGCTAATTCGTTAACCGAAATAAAAGCCAAACCTAACCTTTGATTATATTATTTCCAGGGACAAAATCAAGGAGTCCATAGAAATCCCCATCTTGACAAGATGCTGCTTCTGCTTCCCACTGAGGCGAGGTCTCATGGCGTTTGCGTATATCAATTTGGTAAGTTTTGATGTCAACATACTTATTATTATTATATACCTATTTTATGATACTATTTACAATTTAATAATTATCGTGTCATTACTACAGAAATCTATTTTAATATCTATGCTATTAACGTTATCATGGTCATCGGCACAACTTTTGAAAAAAATGGGACGAATGCTTCAGAAATTTTCTCACTCTGAACCGTTCGTGGCTACAAAAGTATAAAAAAAGTGATACTTTACTGTCCAAAGCGCCGATTTGCGAAAATGCCATCTAGCTATTTAGAGAGGTACTTTTTTAACGATATGAGTTGAGAGATGGCTTCTCAATGAAATATTTCACAGTAAAATCACATTTTAATTATAAAATATATAGGTACTTTATTAAAAATAATACGTCTGGACAATAACTATGAAATATTACCTAAGATAAGACCTAAGGTTTCGCTGCGCCAAATCGGTCGTCAAATATTTCTTCTCGTAATATGTGACATATATATGATAGATATTGTAATAGATATTATTATTCATTAAAGCTCAAAGCATCATTCTAGCCCTTCGTTCTAACCCGATGGTAAAATAAATAAGCAAATGAGAAACCTTTACCTTAGGTTATACATTGCAAGTAAATAACTTCGTAACTTAGCCTATATTAATATGAAGCAATAGTTAAAGTTGCACGAGCTTTGCAGGATGTTATCACGGCATGTTTTGAGCTAAATACCATTGCTGTTGGGTAAAGCAAACCTGTTCATAGAACTCTGAATATTATCTGGGAAATATGGATATCTATATGACATGGGATTCTCAGGGGTCGTTATTAGCAACATTTCGGTAATGATCAAGACCACAAGTTTCTCAATGCGTAATAATATTTCATTCATTTGTTACCGTAGTGTAGGTATTACATATACACTTAGTGGTTATTTCTAAATTTGAGTAGGTAGGTCTATTACATATAACACAAGTTATTAATATTACAAAAGAAAATACCAGGGATTTTATGAAACAAGAAAAACAGAAAGACAGTGATTCCTTTGAATAAAAAAATATTTTATTTTATTTATTCAACACCAAAACACATTACAATGCCATCTAATGTAATCATACAAAAAAGTAGGATCTACATTGTACCGTAAAACGATGCGTGTGCAGTTTAAGTTAATATCATTATTCGTACTAAATGGACTATTAACAAAAAACTAATCTTATTGCAAATACTGATTGAAATAATGTCAGAAATTAAATAAAATTAAGGTACATGTCAAGAAATGTCATATAAGCTGCTGTACAAGGGTATTGTCATTGTAAACTAAACACATACTAAATATTTTAAGGAAAAACTTATCAAAGGAACACTCAAAATGTACGTTTTGGAGCGAGCCTAAACTAATCAAGTATTAAAATGTATATTTAGTAAGCTGCCAGTATTTTTATCCTCACCACGGCCACGTTCGCAAGCCACGTAAACACTATTCCCTGGCGAAACTGCTGACTTTTCCTAACTTCCCCTTCCCATGTTTCAGATACTGACAATCGTTGCGACCTGTTTCCTCTCCCTCTACATCTCCATCATCAGAAACTCCTCGGAGGCTGACAAGGCGGAGCTGGCTTCAGAGTTCATCAGGCTGATCGTGGATGTTGTCGGACTGGTGCTAGAGCTCGCCTTGACTGTGGCCTTTATCGTGGCTTTACATAAGGTACATTATTTATTAACAAAGAAAGTTAATACAATAGAAACACAACTGGTATTTACAATTGAACTGATCAAACGGAAGCGTCCCCAAAACGCTGGATTCATGGTTATGCTGATACGCTGTGCCAAATGCTAACTAGCTCTCCTGTCAGATGTCGTTTCGATCAGACGTTAAGATCCTGTAGACGAAGACCTACTAAAAGTCAGTCAGACAATACAGCTACGAACATCTGACAACTGTTATTCCATTTGATGAACACACTAAGTAGTTCTGTAAATCGTTGCAAGTTATGATGCGAGCTGTAATTAGTACCCACCTACCGTTCAGTTCTTTATGGAATAACTGTGGTTGGTGACTATTGCCACATAGGTAGTCATCTGAGTAATGGTTCAGTTTCCCAAGTCATGGCGAGACTTGTATGCAAGTGATCAAATCTGTCATCATAAACGTGTGACTCGAAGAACATGTAACGCATGGACTGAAAAAAATCACCCCACTTCAGTTATATGAGACTTTTGAACAGTAATTGTACTTATTCTATTCTTTGAGAGAGATGTATTGTTCAAGACCTATTCATAATAACGAATAATTATGATCACTAAAAACGGTTTATGAATTTCCACTCATGCATTCTGTAATTTCAGAAACACGCCCTCCTGATGCGAGTCTACCTGTACTTCGAGATCGGCTACTCCACCATCGGCTTCGTGTACAGCATCGCCTTCCTCACGCAGGAGACTGCCAGCGAGCTGTTCCTCATTCTCTTCCAGCTCAGTAAGTACTTCTATTACGTCTATTACCTCTATGCTTGCATCTGCAGGTACTCTACTTATCTTTACGTTTGCAACTGACATAGAAACTCTATAGTTGCAAGCTTAAAATTAAAATAAATGTACCTGTACCTCGAGATCGGCTACTCCACCATCGGCTTCGTGTACAGCTTCGCCTTCCTCATGCTGGAGACTGCCAGCGAGCTGTTCCTTACTCTCTTCCAGCTCAGTAAGTAGCTCTATAACGTTAAGAGTGAAGACATAACGTGTTGGCTTAATCATTATAAGCCTCATTTGTTTTGACAGCAAGTCAAGGCTTGACATGCCTTGGCCAACATGTGATGGTGGGATCACACAATCGTGGCGCAACCACGAGAAACGCCGAGCGCGAGTGTTATTGGTGCGCTCGGGCTCTCGTTCGGTCGAAAATACTAACGAAATTGTTATATTGAGTTTGAACGTGACGTCTTAAGAGCGTGTGTTTCCACCACGAACGTAGTTCTATCTACATCGATCCAGTTTTCTTGTCAAAACACTCATTCTCTTTTTACCGATTTTAAACAAAGAAATTACTATCAAAGAATAGAAACAAATTAGAACTATTATTAACAATTGAAACAATAGGGTATTTTACTCAATATGAGTTTTTTTAATATAATATTGATTTAGCTTAGGCAAAAAGCAGTCGGAAAATGTTCGTTTTTGATCATAAATTATCAAAATAAATTTTGAAATTCAATACAATGTTTTCAGTTTTTATGATATATTTTTAAACACTATTCAATAGTAGGTGCAATGTTGTTATGTCAACGGTGTTGAGTATCCACTGTCGTCAGCAACATCAGCAACTGACGTCATGAAATCGTATTCGTCAAAGAACGCGCGCATGTAAAAAATGTAAAGTTTTAGTCGACTTTTAGGGCACTTATCGATTGAATAAAAAATTTGTATTTTTTTGTGGTTCATTAGCACTATAGAACCTAATTGAGGCACTTTTCAAAAATCGGTGTAATACCCTATTCAGCTTACTACCAGACAATTGCAAGCAATCCACAGGTAGCTCAACTGATCCGTACCAATACCATTCGGAGGAGTCCCTAATACGCTGGCTGTATTAATAAATAAATAAAATAAAAATAAATAAAAATCTTTTAATTCGGACAACACAATGGATCCATAGTTTGTTAGTACTTACAAAATCTTATCACTAGGGTTAGTTAATTTTCACTCAATATAATATCCCCACTTGCGCCGTTGTGCTGCACTTCCATTATGTAGCTACCTATGTTTTTAGCTATATATTGACCCACTCCTGGGTAGAGTTCTCCATCCCTTCCTTCCAGCTTTCTCTATCTTTATAATGTAGTCGTCCAATCTGGAATGACTTCCAGACTCCTGTCACTATTTATTTCAGTTTCATCTAGCAATAACCGACATCAGAAAAAGTGAGGCGTGTGGCGCCTAAAGTTATGTGTATTGCGAACACAAAAATAGAGTCTATCTATAAAGTTCTTCGCGTGCTCCAAGCATCACAAAACTAATTAACTATTATTTTTTCCAGTGCTGCAACTATACCTGGTGATCTTAATCTGGAGTTCGATAGTGAAGATGGAGCGAGACGGCACGGTCAAGTACACGCGAGACAGGGACGTCGTGTAACCTAAGACAGAGACATTACCGACTGAATCTAATAGTGCTGATGATGGTTTAAAAAATAAAATCGGGACAGTTGACCAGTTGACAGTTGACTTTAGTCTTTTTGTATTGGTCAACTTTCTTGTTTTAGGGTGAATAGACACTTCTTCGTTTTGGTATAACTCCAAAACGAAAACATGTCTTTGTCCTCGGGGCAGATGGTAGTTAGCCATCTTGTGCTACCCAATATTTTGTTGTAAATTTGGATGACCATCAGACGCTTGATTATACATAGGTTATGATAGTTGGTAATAAGGATCTACAACAACCAATACTGTAGTAAAGATGTGAAGGTAGGTATAATGGTAATTCAAAAGATAATTAAGTAAATTTCATAAAAATTTAACCAAAACTGATAAATCATAAACCATTTACTTTACATGTTAGTTTTTGGTGAATATAACATATTTGCTCAAGGTCAGTGCTTACTAAAGCCAAGCTTGATGTCAAAAATAAGGCCAAACTAGACATAATAGGCCAAAAACGTTAAAAAAAACTATATGCTCTGTTATACTTGTGAAAAGATCGATGTGCCTTAGGAATTTTGTGATTAAAAGTCGATTATAAGAAAAGTGTATAGTTTAGTACTCGTAAATAGGTAGATTTGCTACACAAAGTACTTATATGTACTTAGTGTGTGATTTAATAGATGAAGATAGTAGATGGATCATTTGTTAAATGAAAAATCATTCATTTGTTTCTAGAAAACTATGAATATTTTAGAGATTTTTTAGAGCGAGAATTTACCAAATAGTATTTGTATATTCATTTTTTATGGGGCGTTTTTTTACATAACAAAAAATAACTATTTTTACGTGTAACTATCAAGTTAGAGTGGCATAAACCATGTATATATCGTGTTTATATCGATACGACGACGTCCCATCATCCTCTGATTGATTTCGTTCATCCAAGTTACGGAATATAAAAAGGGACTAAATTTTCTAGCTCTATGGTACAAGTATCCTCTCCTCTCCGCGCAAGATCCCTGTCAATCAGGTGAAATTATTATAATTCCTGCTATTTAAAAGCCTTTAAAGTAGTTATTTAGATCATAAATATTAGAAGAAAAACTATATTTGGAATGGTTGAAATTTTAAAATTCAAATTTAAAACTGCGAAACTGCTGTTTCATACCATAAATTGTTACCAATTTATATGTAAGTATGTTTTAAATATATACAAAATATTTTTGTATTTTTACCAAATTAAGATAAGAAAACAAATAAAAGTTTAATGTTGAAGTATAAACAATGTATTTCTTACTTGTTACAGAGGGTAAGTACGTACTAAACATTTTTCTTCGGACTTTTAACCCTTAAGAAAAATGCATAGGACCTATCAAGAATTCAATCAACTTTAGCAATATACAAACCTGAGTCCAAAAATTAGGATGCGCAAAACCTCTGGTAAGACAACAAAATGCAATTCGCGTGTTGGGCTCATTCAACTTTTGTCAAAGCTTTGCGTGGATTTCTTACATAATATTTTACATAACTTTTTGCAACAAATTTCCACAAAGTAATGCCTAGGTATATTTATTAATCAAATCTGAGTCTTATACAAGCATGTCAGTCATGGTCTAAGCACTGTTGTACCAAGTGTCCTGGTGTATCAGAGTTTTCACACGCTCGCCGTCGAACTGTTCCTCTTCAAGCTGCTTGTAGTAGCTGGCTACTAGCATTAGCATGTAGAATCTTATCACTGGAAAAATATTATAGGTATAAAATATATGAAAAAACTAAACGAAGAAATAAACAATAAAAACAAATCAGATACTCCAAAAATTCAACCATTAGAGACTTGGATAACATATTCACCTCTTGGTTCTTTTTCAACTAACCAGGATTCGTTTTTGTCAATGGAACAAAGTAAGTACCTAGCAGTTCATAAAAACAGAATCCTGATTTTGACTAAAAATGCAGTCCTAGAAAAAGATCTTTTTATCGTGAATATCGAAGATCTCTTCTTTTGAACTTACTTTGAATTTACTTACTTACTCTAGTCTTTAAGAGACGCAGGTTGCAGTTGGCCGGGAAAACAGAAACAGGCAGGCAGAACAGTATCAAGCAAGCTGCTCTACCGATATTCAAAATTCGAATTCAAATGCCACTTACACAGGCTCAGGAAACCGACAGCATACATCAACAAAGAGTTCCCATCAGAATGGTTGGTGAAGTTCGTCACGGCCCAGTGGACGGACAGCATCACATGCACGACCAATTGGATCGAGGTCCATACCACCCAGGGGCGAATGAAGTGAAGTTTCTCCTGTTGAGAAAAAAGTTGAGTGGTCAGACAGAATTACTTAAGAGTTGCACTGAAGGCAGGTATTATTACGCCGCAGACACCGGGCTCACCCAACGAAGTCTCTATTTAGGGGATATGATATGAAACGTTGGTGTTCTTCCAATATAAACTAGGTTCGTAGTAAACCCCATTAATAATGATGTACATGTATAATGTAACTCTTACCCTCAAAACTCCGACCAGCATAAGCGCAGTAAGGAAGAGCGTCACAGAATGCGAGATGGTGATGGTCATCACCATCCCCATCATCAGCATGGACTCGGTGTTGTCGACGCTAGTCTGGGATGCCAGCTCGCAAAGCGCTGCAGTGCTTTGCGCTAGGATTAGCACGGAGTAGAGCTGGAATTCCAAAAAAGATTTTTTTTAACCAAAGCTATGTAAAAACGATTTCATTTTGTCTTGTATTTATAGTGTTTTTTGTTTAACTGTATAAATGTACAAATGTTATTCCCTCAGAAATATTTGTTTATTGGACTACGTAGTAAAATATACACACAAAAAAAAACAAAAAGTTCATCAAAACGTTCACAATCGACTAAGAAATCGCCGAATATACACATAAAACATACATGAAACCGAACACAGAACCTCCTCTTATTTCAAAGTTGGTTAGAAAAAAAAGAAACGCTAAGTAATATCTTGTATAATACTGTTCAAGTCGAAGATCAAGCTAAGAAGATCTTGCGTGTTATGGTGCTAACTAGAGCCCTAAGTCCATTTGACGGTAGTAACGAGACGTGATCGTGACATGTGTGATTTGCGTAGTTCCCTGTCCGCACGATAGAGGCACTGTACCAAAATCTGTGGGAAAACTTCGACGTAACGATTCCGTCGATACTGTCGTTAAATGTACTCGGTGTACGGTAACCAATATACTTATGGAGGTATAATTCCTTAAATATCCGAACCCGGAAGACCCGATCATATTATTCTCGTCCCATAATAGGAATCGAACCTACAGATCTTTCTGTCTGACACTCGCGGGACTTGGTCTACTACGCCGTAGAGGTTTTCATTACATTGTCTCTCTAATGAGAAATAATTAGACTTTGTTTAGATGACCACATTAGCTGTTTACATTTTGATAAGTTCATTAAGTATAATCACCATTGCATATCACCGTGGTCAGTAGGTATTTATTTAATAACAGGCTAAAGGTTTCTTAGTCGCTTCTTTACTTTAGTATGCATACCGAAGCGACATAAATCAAAAATTTTAATGTATTTCGTGTCAGTGACTCGGTTTTTTTTTTAGAATTTGTCCTTTTCGAGGTGTACATTTTTGTATGTATAAAGAATTTTTAATTTCGATTTTTGTTTTTAACTTATAGTCCATAGACTTACAATGATAAGCAAGGCGGATAGTATGCTGCCAAGCTTCAAGGAGAGGCATGCAAAACTCCTTTGTCGAGGAATGTTCTCCATCGAGAACGGGAAACCTGCAAAACGAAATCATAAAATGCTTTGGTGACTGGAAAAGGGCGGTATCCCGACTGACACTAGCGCCGCCACCAATTTCATTTATTTTATAATGTTAAACAAAGGAATTTTCAAAAAAAACCAGTAGGCAGTTTGTAAAACCATACATAATCTTTTTTTAATACATCTGTAATAGTTTTATTGGTATAGTATAGGCAGAGATGCGAAAGCAGAAGTTGGTGGCCACCAAGAGCAACTTCGCATCGCTGCTTAGAGTAGAAAAAATTAAACTGTTACAGAGGCATCAAAAAAGCTTGAGATAGGTATCACAAAGAGAACAATGGTTTTTTTTTTATTTAATTGTATGACGAAGGTAATAATAAAATAAAATAGGTGGCGGCGCCGAGTGCGTCGAGGTACCGCCTTATGGGAAATTATTTATTTTTCTGAGGGTTTTATTTTTAATTTCTAGAAATTACCCCATACGTTAAGTCCAGTAGCTGTTTACAAAGGGCTAACTTTAATAAATGCTTTCAATTCGTCGCCCTTTTATAAACAGCTACTGGACAGCTACTGGACAACTACTGGACTAACTTATGTTAGTAGGTAACCTATTTGCCTACTTTGTAGTTTTATCTTTTACTAGCAGCGCCTCGCGGTTTCACCCGCGTAGTTCCCGTTTCCGTAGGAATTTCGGGATAAAAAGTAGCCTATGTCCTATTCCAGACTATAATCTATCTCTGTGCCAAATTTCATCCAGATCCGTTTTGCCGTTCTGGCGTGATAAAGGAACAAACATCCATCCATCTATCTATCTATCCATCCATCCATCCATCTAAACTTTCACGTTTATAATATTAGTGAGATAGTGAGATGACCCTAAAGGGTCAATAGTCTCGTGTTGAAGAATGAATAGCCAACTTATTATAAAACGCCTCTCTTGTCATTACTATTAAATAAATAAATAGCCAGCTTGAAGTTCTTCCCGCTTCATTATGTCCGGGACCGCGGTCCCAGTTTTGTAGTGGGCCCAGTCGCCTGTGTCCTCGTCCATTGAGGTCTTTGTCAGAAGTGACGATGGGAGAAAATTAATAAATAAAATAAATAATGCTGGACAATTCACACAGCATTATCTAGCCCCAAGCTAAGCAGAGCTTGTGTTATGTGTACTAGACAACTGACATACATAATATAATTCAATTCTAATATAGATATTTTTTATTACACATATAAAACGACCAGATCACCCAGAACAAATATCTGCAGATCGTACAAACATTTGTCCACAGGCGGGAACCGAACCAGTAACCTCTTGCGCTGCAGGCGGACGTTCGCCCGATGCGCCAGAAAACAGCTGATGGTACTTTGCACAATTACTTTTGATATTTAAACAGTTTTTTATTTTTTTTTTATTTCTGAAACGAAGCCTTGTATGCCATAGACTATAATGTATTCTTTCGAAACTTTTTCAATAAAAATAACGTAGAAAAAAGGTTTTAACTTAACGTAACCCAATTCACGTCAATTCAAATACACCACGCCTTATCAGAACACATTTGACTGTAACATTCATTTTACCTCTTCTACTGCAAACACGAAAGCGAAACGCATGGATCATTTCGATCACAAAACAACACTGCGATTGCAATATTACTGCAAACGGTTGCTACATTCACTCTGATGATATTATCGAACTACCTAGGTATACATTTGTTCTATCAGTACTACTACATTGTAAATCCTACATGCAGCAAGAGATAACTTTGTTAGCATCCTAGTTAAATAATTAACTTTCAACGGTTCACCCAGCTGGTCTCATAAGGTGGACGGTGGGTGAGAAGTAGTAAGAACTTAATAAAAGAATTAAAACTAATATACTAACATATATTGGTTGGTTTGTTTGACAGCTTCATAAATATATATCTACTCATAGACGAGTCATAATTACTTATGTACTTACAAAAAAAATAGTAAGTACCCTACTTCCCCACTATACAAAATCATATTGATAAATGGTACTTATTTACAATAGAAATAATTGAGCTACCAGCAGACAGTTGCAAACAATCTACAGGTAGCTCAACTGATCCATATCAATACCAGTCGGAAGCGTGCCTGCGCGCTGGCTGCATTGCCCCACACTGTATTGGTAAGTAGGATATGCAATCGAAATAAGCTAAAATAAAAGTCAGGCAGGGACCAAAAAATAAATGAAGTTATTATATATATAATAATAATTGAAGTTATTTCTCTTAAAAGTAAGCATTTTACTTGACTCTCAACTCAAAAAAATACTGCATTTTTCTTAACTCTCATAAAATTACTCCCGTTTGTCTCTAGTCTTATGGAAAAGTCAATAACTTACTGGATAACATCTTCATTCTTCAGCGTCCTTTTTATTTTCACAAAATTTGTTTCTTCCGACTTCCAACGCACAATATTCCTTCTATTTTCAAAACTTTTACTTTTCATTTCTCGCCATCATAAAAACAATGAATAAAAAAAATGGTATCAAAATTATTACAAAGGAGGTTTTAACCTTCTTAATGAGTCAGACTCTAAAATATGCTTCAAATAACTGATTTGAAATTGGAACAGTTTATTTATTCCGAAGAGATCGGCTACTGACTAACGAGTACGAATGGACACTGATAGTAGTTATCAGCAGAAAGTTCAGTTATCGTTATCAATATGATATTTCGCGCTAATGATATTGACAAATCCGGATAATTTGTCTTATCTGTCCAAATATGGAATGATAAGAGGCTGAAAAACAAATAATTCCAGTACTTTTGTTGGTCGAGCACTATGGTATTTTGTCCCTATTTCTAAATAGGAATTATTATGATAATTTCTTGATTGTGAAATAAAAAAGTATAAAAAAATCACTAAATTTATTGATACAAATTATTAAACTAGCTTATTTCTAATTGTTAAGTAGGCAGGGACCTACCGTGTTTTATTATTACAATAAATACTAAAGAAATTAATTATTTAGGTATGTACAGAATGATTCTTAAAAAACAATGCTTATCATGATTAATTATAAGCTTGGAAAATGATAACTGAGCAATCATCGGTGGGGTAGGACTTTGAACTCTCTGCTTGACTCAATAAGGGTGTTGAATAGCGTGTCCATGGCTAGATATGACTGTGCCACTGCTCACCAGTGGTTGAGACACCGACGAACCAATACTAGAGTACAAACCTGAACCCAAACCACTTGGAACCACTCCCGAATAACCGGAACCGATAATACCCGAACCGTATAACCCAGAACCGATAATACCAGAACTGAATATCCCAGAACCCAACCCAGAACCGATAATACCCGGACCACCTAACCCAGAACCGAAAATTCCCGAACCTATCAGCCCTCTTGCTAAAACTGGCACTCCGACTGGCACCCTAACCGGTACCGCCGACGGTACACTTACAGCATACGGCTGCGGTACCGGTATTCCTACCCCTTGTGTGATCGTAACCGGTACTGGCTGAGCTACAGGGTACGGGAATGGTCTATCCACAGGGACTGCAATTGGTCGAGGGACTATATGGGCTACAGGATGCGGTACCGCCACGGGTACCGGTCGGGGGCTATCAACCGGCACGCCAACATGTACCGGGTAGGGAACTGCTCTCGGGACTGGTACCGGTATCGCCTGAGGTACCGGTATACCGACATGTGTGTGGTGTTCGGAGTAGGTGTGTCGGATTGGTATGCTGGCGACGGCTGATGATGAGGAGCCGACGGAATCCAAGTGTCTTTTCGTTTTTTCTGGTACGGGGCTGGAGTATGCTAAGTTTGCATAGATGAGCAGCAGTGCCTGTAAAGAAATTACTATATTAGTCAGATTTTGCAAAAAAGAAAGGTACCTATGTATACAGGGTGATTGGTAAATTGAGTTCTCCTGTTGGCAATATACATGGTCTAACAAAATTGAAGAGCCAGACTTTAAGAGGGGTGCATTTTTTATCTCAGAACACAGGAAAAATTTAAAAAAACTTGACAGTTTTTGAAAAAATTAATTAAAAAATATCACTAAACTAGGCAAAAACGGATGCATTATGCTTAATTGTATAGAATCAAGACTTTTTCAAATATTTATCCCGTTTTCTGTGTTACAAGCTAAATCCCTACAACTTGGTCCTTCATTTTTTATTGTTACCCTGTGTTTTGTTTTGTTTTGAAAAGGGTATCAATCTACTCAAAATTAAATGGCATAGTTTAGAACGTATTTAAAAAATGCTATTATAGTTCTAGGTTTTCTCAACGGAGATAATCGACAGCTAAACCGACGGTTATTATCAAATACCTTATTTTCTATTACGTAAGGACCATTTAAACTTACATAATGTATCCAGAGCATTTTCTTTAATGATTAGTACAAGTTTTCAATGTGGAGTGAGGAAAGAAAGTGACTGAGATTGGAACGAGTAAGTATTTATAACGTCATGTGAGTGTAGGACCGGCGGAACCGGCGTTTTGTGGAACACCCTGTACCTATATAAGAGGAAAGTATCGCTCTTTTTATATAGAGTTGATGATATGGTTGAGTCCCTTTTCTTGTATTTTGTTTTGTACCATGTTTTATTTTATTCAAAATCATAATCAAAAATTCTTTATTTCCATAAAAACAAAAATGTACACTTAGAAAAGGTCAAATTCTTAAAATAAAACACTGACACGGAAATAAACTGGTATATTTTATTTCTGTCGCTTCGGTATGTAGACTAAAGTAAAGAAGCGACTAAGAAACCTTTAGCCTGTTGTTATTTTCGAGTTGGAGCAAAACCCGTCCCAAGCTTTTTTATCTTCTAAAGAATCTGACTTTAAAAGATACATTAATCTTGTGAAACCTGGTTGTGGGCACAGCGATTTTATGTTTATTTCTAGTATTAACATTGTGTATATCGCTATTTTTAGGGAATCTTTTGATACCTACTTATTTTTTTGGGTGTACAATAAGTTTTCATAAATATATTGACAGGGGATATTTATTTATTCTACTTGCCCTATTAGTTTGTAAGGGATAAATCTTGCAACTGTAGTTTAGGACAGTTATCCTCAAGCGATTGAGCTGAAATTTCGCATAATAATGTAAGTTCGATGACAATTTCATAAATAAATATAAATAAATAAAGTCATGGTACCATAGAGCTGATCTGATGATGGAGACAAAAGGTGGCCATAGGAACTTCTAAACGAAATGACTTAACCCCGTCGAGTTATGGTTCATTGTATTTGTCCTGCCAAGCATCTTAAAGGATTAAAAAAGCTTTATTCAGTTTTTTTTTTATTATATAAAGTTATTGAATTGATGTTTAATTATTAATTTAAAACCCTTATTCGTAGTGTAAATAATTTCGGCTGTTATTTTGTATCATAATTTAGTGTTTAAGCAACTACTTACATTGATATGAATCAGTTGAGCTACCTGTAGATTGTTTGCAACCGTCTTCGTTGCAATGTTGTGTTAGCTCAATTGTTTAAAGAGAGTATTTTATTATAAATGAGAAAAAATCAAAAAATATATTATTGAGATAGCTCCGGAAAAATGCAAAAACACAATAAAATGAACAAATGCGCTGATGTTGCTGATGACAGTTGATAATTTTAGTTTGCCTACACAGCCGTATGGCATAATAACGTTGGGTCTACTTTTTCGTGGTGTTTACAAACAAATTATGCAAACTGAAAACTTTGAATTGAATTTTAAAATTTATTTATTATTTTATGTACTAAATTTAACATTTTCGGACTGCTTTTTGCCTACGCTATCTCAATAATAATGTTTTTTTTCCTATATATGAAAATATATATTTTGATAAGACTATCTTATCTAAGAGCATATTAATTGACGCGGTTGAATCACCTCTGTAGATATATTTAATCGACTACCTGACTTGCCAGTAGGTACACTTAGCATCATGAGTGCATAGTACCTACCAGGCACTCCCAATCTAG
Source organism: Eupithecia exiguata (assembly GCA_947086465.1). NCBI lineage: Eukaryota > Metazoa > Arthropoda > Insecta > Lepidoptera > Geometridae > Eupithecia > Eupithecia exiguata. The sequence continues at coordinate 2,058,538 of OX352240.1, forward strand.
ATCTGGTCTAGACCTACACGTAACATGCAAGCTGATGTAACCTGAATCAAAGGGTATGTTATGTATGGATAAAGCAAACAAACATTCTCATTACGGGGAAAGATTTATTTAGCACACGGCGTAACGTTTTAGGGATGATTTATATTAGACAGGGCCGTGTCCAGGCCGGGCCTGAGGCCGGGGCGGGCCGGAGCAGTTAGTACGTAGAAGTTAGTAGACGGGCCTGGACGGGACACGGATCATGTACTGTTTAATATATACTGCTTGATACAAAATGTATATGTAACGTGCCCGACCCTAATGATGACTAAATCATCCCTTATGCTCGCTGCGAATGGTACATTATTTTTTGGTTTATTTGTCATTCTCACCACTGCACCACTTCAATACTAATCTTGTAAAACAAGATCCGTCAAGTGCGAGTGTACTCGCGCGCCGAGGGTTTCGAACATTTTGTCAATTATAGAAATATGTACTATAGGTACCGGTTTGAGACTTTGCTATTAAATTAATACCGAAAAATAGTTGATACTTTTGAGATGGATCGCTTTGCAAACTTAGGAGATTAAAGGGGTTGGTAGTGGTAATTTTTTAGACTTTTCAACATATATCAAAAAGTATGAGACTTTCCAAAAACAGTTTTGAAGTGTACGAACCTATACCATTTATTTGATACACCACTTGCTCCATTAGGTCTCTTTTAAAATTTCGACATCACAAAACCAGTAGGTAGGTACTGAAAATGTTCCTTTTCATTTTTTTCTTTTAATCAGTAACGGCGCGGCACGAAATGTATTATTATTTCAAATTTCCAGTTATTAGCTGCGGTAGTTACTGATATATTCATGAAACAAGTAGGATGGACAGAGCGAGACCATAAGGGTTTCGAAACAGATCTCGAAACACTAAAAACCGATCTCGGAACCCTAAAAACTGATCTCGAAACCCTAAAAATTGATCTCAAAACCTAAAAACCGATCTCGGAACCCTAAAACGAACGAACGACGTTTGGTAATAAAATGTTTAAAACGTCTGGGGAAAGTGCACAATAGGTAACCTTGGACAGTCCATTTTATTCACATAACGTGTGCTTTACGACATTATACTATATTTGGACTGGTGTCTTCTTGATAGCATCTAGTAGGTACTACCACTAACTAACCTACTCTACTTATGGTACCTAGTAGCTTCTGTTGTTCGAGTTGAAATGCAGGATTTTGATGATATACCATACTCGTACTTGTCCATCGTTGTATATATAGGTATGTAAGATGTCTTGACCCTTCCTTAATTAAACTTAATAAGTATATTAATAATAATTACATTCTACCTATATGGATATAAATCTTTATTACGACGACCTCTGTGGCGCGGTGGACGAAGATCCACCTGCAACGTAGGAGGTTGCGGGTTCGATTCCCGCCTTGGGACAATTATTTGTACGATCTGCAGGTATTAGTTCCGGGTGTTTTAGTCGTTTTTCTACGTATAATAAAAAAATCTATCTACGTAATGTATTTATGTATATCAGTTATCTAGTACTCATAACACAAGCTCTGCTTAGCTTGGGGCTAGATAATGCTATGTGAATTGTCCAGCAATATGTATTTATTTATTATTAACGAAGAAAACTATAATAAATAATAGAAACAAATTAAAACTAGCATTTACAATTGAAACAATTGAGCTAACTGCAAACTGTTGCAAACAATCTATAGATAGCTCAACTGATCCATGGCTGATCCTGACGTGGGCTATTGTTTTAAATTAATCTAAAAACCGACTTCAAACCTAATTTAATTATTTACCGATTGTGATAGTTCTTTCGCTATTGTATAGAAAATAATCCCGAATTTGGCCCCATAAAAGTTATATTCTCGAGGGATTAGTATTTATACCGTGAAGCTTAAAAAAACAACATAATACTTTTGAAAAATCATACACTACCAAAATTGTGCAATGGAACGCGACTGAAAGTAATTCCTTCACATTGAAATTTTATTGAGGCTGTGATTCCCATTGGATGTGGCTCCGGCGAAAGTGTCTTTAAACCGCGTAGACCATTCATCCCTCACCCGCTTTGACAATTAATAAATCGCAGGGACAGAAATTAAAGGTGTTGACCTAAGTGAGTATTACTATAACATTCTCGGCCTAAGGTCTCATTGTTTTTCTCACGGCCTACTATAATGTGCCGCCATATTTTTGTGTGCGCTCCTGAGGAAAAAACAGTAAATGTGCCGCTAAATCAAGAATCATTGCAGCGGGTTAATATGTCTAAGTTGCAGGTCTAACTCTACTTTGATGGTAGACCACCTCTAAAATCACTCCACGCGGACAAAGTCACGGGTAACAGCTAGTACACCATAAGTATAATTTGTGTTCACAAGTCGATTGCCCCTACATTGAATCGGTTACCGTTCTTACATCAGTTTAGAACAGCGACATGAATGGGCAATGAAGCGGTCGCGGAAGGTCCGTGACAAGCAGTTTAGTCACGTGTGATCCGCAAGATTACACTAGGTCATTTGATGCGTAAACTTTACGGTCGCATTCGAGACAAATTGCTGTATAAACCGTATAGAGCGCTTTTCACGAAACAAGTCACGCGGAAATTAGTCGAACTAAATATATTTCAAAGCTAAATTCACTAAACTCCTTCGGTCGCACTGCCGACAGCGCCACACCCAGGGGACTTCTTTCGTGAAAAGTACTCTAGACAAACACCCATTCCGAGAAAATCAATCAGAGACTGTTTTGGGTATTACAGCCGTATTTTGATTTTCTACCGACGAGAAAGAAAAGAAGTTTATCGCGTACTAGCTTCAAAACGCGGCTTTGCAGGAGCTTTTCCGGGCAAAAAAGTAGCCTATGTGTAAGCCTTGTATATGACAGACAGATAGTCTACTAATATAGTCTAGTAATACCTAAAAAACTCCCGTTGTTATATCAATTTCGAGGATACATGAGAATGGTTGGCAGGCTTGATGATGCAGAGAGCAAAAACCGACAGAACAAAACGTTTGTCGATAATCATGAAAATTATTGAAAGTATAAAAAAATGAAATAAAACCCCACGCAAATGAAGTCGCGGGTAACAGCGCAACAGCTAGTAGGGTACCTATATGATTGAAAACTATAAAAAATCTCGATTCGGACCCCGCTTTTTCGCCTTTTTTGCAAAATAAGAAGGCCAAGACACACTAAGTAGCTACGAACCTTAAACTAAGTCATTCACCACTCATTTATCAAAATCTGTTTAGTTTTGATCGTTTGAGATAATAAATAGTATCCACCAACCCGAAAATCGTATTCCCCTGTTCCACGCCTCGCGGGTAAAAAACGGGTCGGCAGTTTAGACGCTTTGGTGGAACATACGTATAACAAATTACCAGAAACATTACCCTTCCTTTCTGACTTTGCCATGTCCAAGAAAAAACCACGGATGCCTTTTATGGAAAACGATCTATGGAAATTAAAAGCCTTATTAAAACCAGGTTCACGCGTAACCACCATGTAATCGCAGGTTTATCCTAAAAAGTTCTAAGAAGCGTATACATTACACAATGTTAAATAGATCGCCATACTGGTCCACTAACATAACATCATTGAGAAATGCAATAAAAACTATGACACTCCCCTATCGCTTGCATATCTACGAATACTACTGTAGGTCTCTATCGCAATGGTATAAGGTCGAAAATCTATAGCTTAAAGAGGAAAGGCGGCCAAATGAGGTGTCGAAGGAAAATTTTTGATGACCGAAGAGGTTCATAGGAATGGAGTGGAATGACTTAATCGTACGCTTTGATCTTATGAAGTGATATATTAGCCAAACTCCTTGTAGAATTGAGAGATTAGAGTTTTTGTAAACAAACCAAGACACAAAGTTTAGGTACTTGCTTGGCATCAAGTTTTAGATATAGGTAAGCAATTTTGAAGGAAGGATCTAAAATCGTCAAGTAATGTAAATTGTGTATGAAAGGACGCGGCAACAGAATTAATTTTAGGTTAAGTATGAGCGGTTTGTTTACAAAAATTCTACAAGGAGTTTGGCTAAGGTATAGCTTGGTTATAATTTTCATGGTTTAACGCAGATTTTGGTTTTAATCGTCTCACAGTGAGTTTTCATCCGGTTGTTAGAATTTAAACTTTTGTTAACCTCTAGTGTGTTTACTTGTGTGTGGAGAAACCAAGACTTGGTTCGTAAAAGAAATAACTTCTAACACCAAACTTTTTCAGAACTTTAGGGGCGTCATCGTCGTCAACCGTAGGATTTTTTTTATATAAAAACCTTGAATTTCTACCAGCGCGTCCACTGCAGTAACTTCACTGTCGTGAAGATACTGAATCATCACCGTCTTTTGTTTATAGACCTTCTTTTGTCTTTCTGAATTTCGAAATATTTGTTCTAGAATACGACCTATGACTGACGTGATCTTAGGCCCGTATTAAGTCTACGTCATAGAAGAAGAAGGCTTAGAATGATAGAAGACACAAACGAGGTGTCGACAAAAAAATTGCGACAAATTTGTCTTAATTTCCTATTCGTATATGTGCACTTGTGTGCGTGAAAGCACTGAAGTTATATGCTTGTCAACTCACACACACGTTTTTGGCTACAAAATCAAGAACATAGTTGAACGAAACTATCCCTTTGCTGTACAGCAGCGTGTTTTTCCTCTATAGTTTACGTTATGTTAATATGTGAACCACTTGTGAATATAATTCAAATTAATTGCAAATACAACACTATTAAAAATATCCCATGGTCCTTGAACACTTCACGGAAAGTAGAGCAAAGACAAATTCTTCGTGTGTCACCGTGCAAAACAACTAACCTATTTTCAACCCTGATGTTATGTACAAAACGATTACAATTGTGTGTGAATTATAGAGACACTTGAGACATTTCGTGGCATGGTGGAATCTAGAGCTAGGATCGGTGGGAACCGTTGTCCCTTTCGAATGTAAAGTTGTAAGGGCCACGAGTAGGGCAGCCATGAATGAGATGAAATTCAGAATAATATTATAAATTTCTGTAAAAAGTAAGTAATTACATTATCTACAGCAATAGAAATTCGACAATGTTATGCCTTAAAGTTTGTTAGCTTTGTTTCTGATAGTTTTATTTTAATCAAACTAATATTATAAACTGATGCGTCAAGCTGAAGACAGGGCGCTATGGCGCTCATTAGGGGAGGGCTATGTCCAACAATGGACTACTCTACTATAGGCTGATGATGATGATAAATATTATAAACGCAAAAGTTTGAATGGATGAATGAATGAATGGATGGATTATGATATATTATTGATGTATAATGATTTTTAGTTCTTCACGCCAAAACTACTGAACGGATTGGGCTGACTGAATTTTTTGTATAGGTCTAAACCAAGAATAACATAGGCTATTTTCTGTACTTATAATTCTCTTTTTATCCCATAAATCAGTTCCCATGGAATAGAAAAAATCTCTAAACGTTCCCATAAAAAACGAGTTTGAAGCCGCAGCAAAAACTAGTTATAAATAAAGATACATATTTAATTTAGTAAACTACAAAAGCTCAATGACAATCTTCGCTGTACCTGCTATGCTTACTACTCGATAACGTAACGTACTTACTAATTTCACAGATCGTTCAAGAAACATTATTGATGAAGTGATAAAGTCATATTAAAATGACTTGAGATTAGATTCGTGCGTGTTTTTGTGTATTGCCAATCGAAACAACAATATTTATAAGTAGATGCTCGATTTTTTTTTTATTACACGACAACTTAGCGAGCGTGTTGATGTCTGTGAAACTAAGTAAATCCTCAGCACAAAAGATTTAAACGCGCTCGCATTACAACTACAGAACAAATAAATACAAGATCAAATAGATTATTCAATGTCGAGTGCATTAAATAATCTAATATAATAATCTATTTGATCTATTAATGTTGAATGAAATGGCAGTAATTGTATCTATTTGTGGGGTTCATTATAAATGTTGGCGGGTTAACATTGAACCTTGTTTGTGTTGGAAGAACACCAACGTTTAATTTTTTAACGAGGGACTTCTTCCTGGTGGGTGCGGTTCTGGTCGCGCGCGTTCCGGGTGCCAGCGTGCACAGAAGGTTCATAGACAACCCGCTTAGATTCTTATTGAATTCTTCAAACCATAATAGTTTTCATTCATGACAGCTAAAATATAACCTCTAAATCTGTTATTGTAATTTTCTTAATAAATGTTTTTAGTTTCATGGTACCTTATATTTATAATCATACCCAACATGATTATGAAAAAATCCCCATAAAAGCAAATTCATGGTTAATATACAGATCAGTAAGACGCTGTTGAAACAGAGCGGTAGCCGGGCAAAGATAATGTTTAAGTACATATTTAGAGTTAGATGCCTATTGAGCAAACTTCTATGAAATACGAGCTTACTTAACTACTTCATGATTTAGGTAACACCTTATGAAGGAAACTAAGAAACCAGGAACGAACCTATGGAGTTATTTCCAACGTCTCACGTGAAACGTGCTTGTTCCCAACGTCTATCGAAAAGTATTCCAGTTAGTCGATCTATTGGGTCTTAAGTCAACAGAGGCCGCTCGAACTCATCCCGCGGTATCAGTTGACCTAATGAATATTTTGCTCCTAAAATATTTCTCCCAGGAGTATATAATGTCCATGTATTTCTACTACATTATCCAAACACCCTTAGTAGTTTTACTGATAGAAATACTTTGCGCAATAGATGGAGTAACCCAAGCATTCCCGAATTCTCACGAAAACGCACATAAATAGACAAATGACTTCTGAATACCATACGTCCATCTTGAATTACGGGTCCTTCTTCATTTTTAAATAGAATAACGCAAGAATACCAAACAGAAAATAATGTTGGACATTACACAACTAGATGCTATATGATGAGTCAATGAGTCGTTGGTCAGTGTTATTTTATTTATTTAATCACTATTCCATATTACTACGGCATCAATGTCTAATATTTGATCATGATCATCGACATGCCGTTCACACTGTTGTCTACAAATATAAATACAGGGGGCAGGAAACATATCAACAATATTTTAATATGGGAATAAACAAAAGAGAACATTTATTTAGAAAATTACAATAACAGATTTAAATAATTACAACTAATATTACACTTAAATCTATTTTCTAAAAATCTAAACCGACACCAGAAGGCAGAGTGCCCAGACTGCTGCCAGCATTGCCACATTGAATGACAATGCTAATTCGTTGACCGAAATAAAAGCCAGCATTCCGATCACCTGTGGACTCTATTAGGAGTTTTGTAAGATCTTTGAATATTTTATAATAGGAATAAACTATATGTCCCGATTAAATGGTTTAGGTAGATAAAGGAGGCAATCGCTTAAGTACATACCAATCTTAAACTGTTAGATGAACTTTATACCTCGATCGAAAGATGTTGGTTGAGCTTCTCTGAATAATAATTTATAACGTAAAAAGTGTAGTCCCGAGTCGCCTCCATTCATCGACTTCCTGCGACCGCTACGATGTCGTCGGTCCATCGAGTTGATCTCCCAACAATCCGCAACACGCACTTTGTGGCGTCGGGAGGCCTATATCGTATATATAGGCCTCCCTATAGACATGTATTGGCTGATAATGATGACGATGATGATGATGATAAACGTAAAAGTTGAAAGTGCAATGAATCTTGCAATAAGAAATTAAATAAGTCCCAAAAATTATCGGTTTTGGCGGGATTCGAACCCGCGCCCCACCCTCAGTACGGGTGTGCTCTAACCAACTAAGCCACGAAACCCTTAGTCGGTCCAACCGAAAATACCCATATATATATATATATATATCATATATTTCTTAGATACCCAGAGTGCGGGTTAGCACTATAACAAAAAACCTTAATCTTGCAATGATAAGCAGATGAATTGTCTCAACAGCCCATAATGGTCCACTACTGGACGCAGGCCTCCCCCTGGTAATCGCCTTATTGGCTTTTATCTAATGTCCATAATCCCCACGCTGGGCATGCGGGTTGGGAATCGCAGTTCGGTGGTAGATTTATTCTGGAAGGTGCTGCTCCAGCCCCTATGTATTTCCTTTAATCGTCTCTTACGACACTCACGAGAAGAGTTGGGGTCGTGGAAATTCTAAGCCGGCACCACACGGCTGACCGTGTACCGTTTTGCAATGGAATGCGCAAGGAAATTTGGAAGCACGTCTTTATTGGAGTGACCTTCCACATCCTTTGGTTTCCTTAATTTACCCGCTCCGCGTCTTCTCATTTCACAAACTGCCTCCATCGTAAATTCCGTCTATGTCCAAATTTGCCAATTGTCCGTTCAACCTAAAACGTTGCAAACAATCCAAACTTAATCCTGACCTAGCTATACTAACTACCATTTACTCTATGACAGCCTTCTTACTAACTGATGGTTATTCTATGGTGATTTGCCATAGTGACTATGTTTAATTCTGTGGCTAAAGTGGGGTAGTCTGCCTTATATAAGTACTGGACGGAATCTCAGTCACATATGAACAGGTCTGGTTAAGTGAAGTGGAGCTAAGTGAAGTGAAATATGAAAGCCTTTGTAAGTGATTTGTGGTTTTGTGAAATAGGTCAAATGTTAGGTTACGGAGGCGGGAGATTAGGCCAATTTCAAATTGGATATTCGGATTGCCGAAATCCTTGAAATCCTGAAAATTATAGTTATTTGGTAATTTTTCTTCGAAAACAGGGGAAGGTTATACATATTTATGTTCGGCTGTATAGTATACATCGTGTAGGGACCGATTTGGATGATTCTTTTGCAGTTTATAGATGATGATTTCAAAGTGGTCCCAAAAAAAATATTCCAAAGGGAAACTTAAAAAATGTCCCGCAAAACTTAAAAAATTAAAACAGTTTACATAAAATTAAATGAAGTCGTTTTTTTTTTCAAAACTATCAAAGTATCGACAACGGAATCAGTTACTTTTTTTATCACTGGACCCTACAATCTGGATGTAGCTCCTTCAAAACATTTTTTTACTGTGTACTTACCAAAAGTTAGAGAAAAGAATTCGTAAAAGCAAACATGGAATTAAATTATATTCAAATTAATATAGCAAAAGTTATTAAATCCACAAATTATCATCAGCCTACGGAGTTAACTAACAAATCGAGCAAAGCTTGCAGTTGTCTATGTTTAGAATAAAAACTACTTCTCATGACATCTCACCATAACTATGACAACCTGCAGTGGTGCAGTGGACGAAAGTCCGCCGCAAGGTTTGCGGGTTCAATTCCCGCCGCGAGGAATCAGCATATATTAACAACATTGATTCTGCACAGCATCATATTCTGGTCCCTAAGTAAGAAAAGCTAAAGCTCCAGTTAGTCAATCGACTGACATATTCTTTCATTATTTTTTTTTCGAATATATTAACTTAAAATAAAACTTAGTAAATTTAGGTACTTAAACGAGGTAAGTGAGGTACAGGCCCCAGGCGCCCTGTGCCACCGTGAGTGGAATGCCATTAATATCAACTACACTCGAGAGCAATGAATCCGGGTCACTCAAAGAATCCAAAAAATCTCGGAAAGTAAGAATGCTAGGTTAATGCAATAAATTGTTCTCCGACGAATCAAAATTTATGCTCTACAAGCACGATGGAAGACACAGAGTGTATAGAAGACCAGGGGAAAGATTCAAGCAAGCATGCATCGAAGAAAAAGTAGCCTACGGTGGTGGGTCTGTACTTGTGTGGGCCGGAATTTCCTCTGAAAGTCGCACAGAGCTGGTGATCATAGAAAACGGCTCTTTAACTAGCGTAAGATATGTGGAAGAAATCCTCAACGAACACGTTGATCCATTTATGGTCAATTTGGGTGAGGATGCTATATTTATGCATGACAATGCCCGACCTCATACAGGTAGGATTGTGAATGACTACCTTCAAGAGATGAACATTACTTGTATGGAGTGGCCAGCGCGCAGCCCGGATATCAACCCGATCGAGCATGCTTGGGACGAGCTAGGGAGATGCGTAAAACAACGAAACCCTCCCTCAATCACGCTTCCTGAGCTCAAAATTGCTCTCACAGAGGAATGGGAGAATATTCCCCAAAATCGTATAAGGAACTTGGTGTACAGCATGCCAAACCGCGTAAACGCAGTAATGGAAGCACGAGGAGGTAATACGAAGTATTGAAATTCAAGAAAATCGTCATAAAGTTCAAAAATTTCATGTTTCCTATTTTTGTTTTAAGGAGAGATCAGCAGTTTTTTTTCTTTATGTAATTTTGTGTAAATAAAATGTATGGTGACTCATATTTTTTAAACTTTCATTTAAGGAGTATTAAATTGTCTATTAAATACAATTTATTGCATTAACCTAGCATTCTTACTTTCCGAGATTTTTTGGATTCTTTGAGTGACCCGGATTCATTGCTCTCGAGTGTAGAATGTACAACTAGGTGAAGCTACCGACACAATTTAAATCACTTCTTGCCTTTTAAATTCGACTTAAATTAGAAAAATTATGACGTGTTCTATTTTTACCGACTTCAAGAGGAGTAGAACCTCCTCTTGAAGTCGGTGTTCGGCTGTATGTTTTTTTTGTACAAATATCTATCTTAATTCATTGAATTCATATTTAATGGCCATAAAGGTAATTACTAACATTGGCATGTTAACTTACTATAACTGTAATACATTTGATAAATCTTACATGAGCACAAACAACACAAACACACACTTCACAAACACAAACAACACACTTCACAAACAATATTTTTCTTAGGCTTTTCTAAACTAACTTTTTCAAATATCTTGGAGCCAAACAAAATACCTAATCACTGAAAATATAATAAAAAACGTTTGTCTTTTTTCATAAACAAACTCATACCAGAGAATATCATAATAATACACATACATACTTACACGACACTTAAGCAACACTAATATTATAAATGCGAAAGCTTGTTTGGTTGTTTGTTACTACTACTCTCACGCCAAAACTACTGAACAGATCGGGCTGAAATTTTGCATACAGGTAGTTCTAGGCCTGGAAAAAAAAATAACATTTTATCCCATAAATCAGTTTCCGGGACAGAAATAACCTGAAACAACAAATAAAAAATTACAAATTTCAGGAGTTTTTTGGGTCCAGTCGAGTTTTATTATTACGCCATAAACAAAGTTTACATTACATACACAATCAAAATGGTCATAAAATTTCGTCGGACCATGCTCAGCCAGGATCAAGAACCTTCTTGTAAAGCTCATCACGTCAGAAATTTCGTTTTAAATCACGCTGGGCATAATCAATTAGGTGATGACATAATAACGGCGAAACGATCGATGTATGATGTATGCGAGTCCATGCCCAAAGTTCTGTAAACAAATAATAACTTTCGATAAGCAGACATTGTGTAGCTTTCGATATTAATATCTATCGTGAACTCACGGCACAAAGATATCGTGTTGTGTTATTCATGGGCCTTATCATTGTAGTAATTTAACCCATTTTCATCTTCCAGATCGCAATATTCTTCGTGACTGCATCAGTTCTAGCCGAACCGGGCAAAGTCATCGAGAAGCGAAGTGGTATTGGTCACTACGGTCATAGCGCACCTCTGATAAGCCACGGCTACGGTCTAGGCCATTCTATTGGTGGACATTATGGCGGACATTTTGGCGGACTAGGCGCGATCTCAACAGGCCCTGCGATTGGCTACGCTGGCCCAGGCGTCGGCTATGGTGGCCCAGGGATTGGACCTGGTTATGGCCTGTCGGGAACTATCATTGGTGCAGATGTGCATACGACGGTGACAAAACATGTTGGCGTTCCTGTGCCCGCTCCGTACCCTGTGCCGGTGGACCGGCCGGTTCCGGTTCCAGTGAGGGTATGTTTTACAAGTCCTTCCGTGATTTTTTGCATGCTATTAAAGGTTTTCCTAACAGTACGAGGGCTATTAGCAGATAACTGCAGTCTGAAATTACTATAATTAGGTCTTCTAAAGGTTTGTTGGTTTTGAGGTCTTAGCCAAGACTGCAGGAGAGTTGAATGTAGAAATTCTTAATACTCAGCAATGGATGTTAACCACAGAACTAACTAGTTCTGTGGTGTAGCTATTAACACAACAGAACTATATGGAGATCAGTCAGAGGAATAGTTAGACAGAAAGGTTGCTAGAAGTATCATTTAAAACATGGACATGAGTTTCAGAACCACGTATTAAAGTGATGTTAGATGACTGTTCGTCAAGGACTGAATTAGTAACGCCTTGTTACTTTCATTTCCGAGATTTCCCAAAAACTTTAAGATGTTGGTTTTTCTTCTTCTTCTCGCATTCTTCAATGTCGTGCCCGTCCTAAAAAGCTTTCACGGAAACGCTGATGAACTGCTTCTACAGTACTCTGTGTTCGACCTATCTCAGGGTTGCAGGCAAAGTGAGTCGGTTTACCAACACACTCAAATTCCTTCACAGGTCGCAGTCCCAGTGCCAGTAGACCGTCCCTACGCTGTACCAGTACCGAGGCCCTACCCCGTGGCCGTTGAGAAGCATGTCGCTGTGCCAGTCGACCGTCCAGTGCCCTACCCAGTGCCACATGCGGTTCCAGTGCCAATCGTTAAACAGGTGAGTTTTCGGGCTATACCATACCCAAGAGAAAATTCATGCCACATAGATCATAACATCGGTAGTCAAGTCAGCTGCACTACAACTGTCAGATTTTATCGTATGGTGGTGCCTCACACAATGACCAGCAAAAACATGCGCTTTACCTCTTGCTGACAATGGCACCTTGTCTCTAATTCTAAGTGGGGAACTCAGATCAGCACTGACATCTTTGGGATCTGCACTGTCATCTCTTGTGACACCTTTCACTAGAAATGCCAGTGCAAACTTGTCTCACCATACATGTTAACTTCCAGGTCGGAGTGCCAGTGCCAGCTCCATACCCCGTAGCCGTGCCCAAGCCGTATGCAGTGCCAGTCCCCGCTCCCGTGCCTATTGTGAAGTCAGTCTACGCGCCGCACGCACACCTCTCATATGGCCTATCCCATGGCTTCCACGGGAAACACGGCTGGTAGATGTAGGTAGAAACTGTTTGGTGTATTATGGTGCTCGAAATAATGATATAGATAGGGAACTTAATGGGGTGATTCTAGAAGTATCACGTCACACATCCACCACTCACTTTTCTGGCGCAACAACCCAGAAGTAGATGTTGAAGTTTCAAGGTCACCGTGAGCTTTGAATTGTCATGTAGTAGTAATATGAGTGATTCTAGATGAAGCTGTTTTGTGGCCATAAATAATGTAGGTTCTGACTATGGGAGACTTTATGGAGTGACTCTAGAAGTGCCATGAAGAGGATATATACTATAGGTACGATAGGGATAAACGATTTCTTAAACGATTTTGGTGTGTCGATTAAATTACTGCCATTTTATCCACCCTAAAAGGTAGTCACGACTGCAAAGGGTACTAATAGAATTCGGATTTGGAGTTTGGGTCAAGGTTGTTCAAATTAAAGGTTAATAGGAAAGAATTATGTAATGTCGGTTTTTGAGGATAGACAGAGCATCATAATCTACACAAATAAGTTACAAAGAGTATGTGCGACATTTTATGTGAAAATTGCGTGTAGTCAAAGGATCTGTGTGATTTAGCTATAATAGTTTTAAGGGATTTGGGGAGATCTAGATTTTCGAATGCCTTCATAAATTGCTGGAATGCTTTATCAAGTCATTCTGAAATCTAGAGCAGTTTTGCAGTATTTGGGAATTGAGTGCAATTATTGGACGCAATTGAGAATGGTAGGGAGATGAAAAACTTAGGAGGCTTTAATTTGTTATAGGCAGCTGTGATTGTGAGTGATATCTTTGCCTCAGTGTAATAAATGTAACATCCAAACTTTTACATTTATAATATTAGTGGGATAGTAACTCACACATTAGCCCTGTTTGACCCAGCTATACCATCATATGTTTTGTCAAAAGCAATTTTTAAGATTGCAATTTTCGGATGTCTTAACTACAGAAACTAGGGTCTGCCCGTCCAAGACTGAGCTGTTCAGTATTTGCTATGGACGTAGCTATGGACAAAGCTGTGTTGGTAAGTCCACACGGAAGCTACCTGTTTTGGTTAGCAATAAATGTACTAAGCATAATCCCTCTTATGATAGAGCCATAAGGAAATATAGGCCTCCTACATGCGAGGCTTGTGCTTCCCTACTGGACAGAGGTCCAGCGGTGTCCTGGAAAAGGCGGATGATGTCTGATAATTGGAATTTATGTAATGGTAATTTTCTGAACTGTACGGTAATTAAAACAGTATGGGAATGTAAACCATCAAAAGTGTAATTATAAATTTTATATAGCTATTTTAAAAGAATTGTATGTTGTGTGAGATTTTTTTATTATTACGTTTATTTTTTATCAATTTATTATTATTTTGACTTGCCAATGTTATGCATGGTAAAAGAAATAAATCTTAAATCTGATAATATTACATTGTCGTGGTACAAAGTGATGCTTTAAAATAATTTCGTTTTGGATGTATATACTTACTATTAAAAAACAAACCTTAAATTTAACAGTGCTCTATTATCACTTACAATCACATCTTTGGAAAATAATGTAATTCACTTGATCTCTCCTTTTGTGGAAGTGTCAAGCGTGAGTGTGTACCTGTACTATGTTGTATATAGATTGATTTTATGCTTTAGTTATCAATGAATAAGGTTTATTTCGACCGCAGTCGACTAATTTGTACGGACTTTTGTAATAAAATGTACTGAAGATAACTCCTTTATTTCATTTTCTTCCCTCGTATATTCCCGAGTAATATAATTCCACATGCAAAAGCAGCAACATCGGAAATTCTACTAAATTTTTCAGGATATTTTAAAAAAATGCCTTGGTAAAATGATCAAACTCTACAGTTATGTACTATAAACATTAATTTGTTTATAAAAATTTAGTTGGATCGAAACTAATACATTCCTACTTTTCGTTTTCCAATGGAATAAGTAGGATAGCTTTCCCGATATACCAACCGTTTCTAAGAACACAAGACAAATAATTTACAAAAACCATACAAGAACTGTAACTGAAACGTCAAATTCACAGGCGAGTGTCAATTAAACCTGCGCCAGGTTCGTGGAAGTGAACCTTTACACAGGAGTTTCTACTAGCGTACAGAAACCTACTAATCTAGATCTACCCAAGCATACTAAAGCTATAACCATCGATAATCAGGCTGTATCGTTACCTAACATCCGGTCAAGCGTACCTTCCTAGGTCTAAGGTATGTTATGTCACACACCATGCTACATATGTGGGCCCGACAGCTTTCTATAGGAAAGAGGACGTGTCTTGAATTCTTGGAGGTGAGGTCATAGGTGGTTATGTAAGAGGGTTTTAAAATGAGTCAGGACAGGAACCTAAAATTAGCTAAGCTACTCTGTATAGTATCTGACACAGCGCATAAGCATTGCCATACAGCCATGCAGCCTGGGTCTTGGGGACGCTTCCGACTGGTACTGATATGGATCAGTTGAGCTACCTGTAAATTGTTTGCAACAGTTTGCAGTTAGCTCAATTGATTCGATAGTAAATACTAGTTTTAATTTAAAATTGTATTATTTGATTGTACCTAATTTTAATATATAATTGCATATTGTAATTTTTTTGATAATAAATTAGCTATAAAAGTAACTTGAATATAAATAAATAATGAATAGTTTACTGTTTCAATATAATCGGTAGGACTTTTATTGAAATTTTTCACACATGATTAAATTAGGGTTTACCAGAGGTTGCCTCAAATATTCAGATTTCTATGGGCACCTAAGTATCTCAACTTTTTATTGGTCTATGAAAACTTTGGTTTGTTATTCAATTAAAAGTTGAGGGCCATTTTATCACTAGCTCAACAGGCGATATTATGGTGATCATTTCGATTGGCCTAACTAAAACATTTCAAAATCCAAAGGGCTGCACAATGCAAAATGTCAATAATTGCAACAGTCTCTGACACGTGGTCACGGAGTCGAACCCGAAACATAAACATTAGCCATAGCCACCTTGTGTAATGGCTGCAATGGTATTTATGGAAAGCATTTGCACTTTTAGGTTCTAAGGTCATTATGTGCATGAGGCGTTTTGCAAAAAGAAACAAACCCTATTTACAAAAAAAATCTTTACAACTCATTACTCGATGGCGCGTATCTTTCACGGAGAGGAGAGGATGTCAAAAGGAAGTCATTTCAAATGGGTAAACCTAGATTCTCGGTCTACGTTTCAAATCAAGCACGGTCTATGCTTCTTCAATTTGACACCCAATGATAAAAGCTCAACGGACTGAGCTTTTATCATTGGGCGTCAAATTATCACAATCATATGAAAGCTTTGTTGAGCGACATCTAGCGTATAAATAAAGAACTTTGCAGAGCTTGAATCATGCTTGTAACCAATTTTTGTGACGTAAATGAAAACCAATTTGTTGCTTGCCTAGCAATCCTATTAAGGCTTATTTTAGTTCTCCGGATATCATTCAGATGGTGCCACTGTTGCAAAAAATTGATTCATATTGCCTTTCAATTTTCTTTCTTCATCAACACTTACAGTAGAAATAAATACCTGTAGTACACTAGTACTAATTAAGGCGATTCCCCGAGCCAAACTAGCGCCGCCACCTATTTTACCTTATTATTTAGTTGAACAAAGGTAATTTCAAAATTTTCAATGGGCAGTTTGTGATACCACTTATAAGCTTTTCTTGATAGCTTATAAAGATCCATAGATCAACGTCAAGCCTAGCACATTACTCAAGCCAATTTCCGAATCAATATACCCATAAATGGTGGGAGCCAGTGACAGTTTTACGTATTGCTTCAGACAGGCAGCCTATCGACCACATTACAAAACTACGACTCTACGATCGAGGAAATATTTAGAACGGTAGAGACACGATGAACATTCCCAGTTGCCACTAGTGGTACCTTAAATGCGGGATCAATTATCATCATCATCAACGCAGTCGAACGACGTCCACTCGTAGACATAAAAGCCATCGCATATATAGGCCACACAGCACCGAAACGCCTCTACCTGAAATCGTGTTGATAGCACGCTGCTGTCCACGCGGTGCTCACAACAGCAAGCCCGCTGTCCACGCAGACTCAAATAAAAGATTTGATTGTACAACTTGCGGCAATCTAGCGGTCAACGCAGCTATAGCGCGTGGGCCACTCTTCGAAGCAAGGCGTCGACCAACGAGTGGTTAGTTCTGTAAGCATAAAATAATGTAGGATTGTAATGGAGCAAGAATTTTTCAAACCGGTCCAGTAGTTTTGGAGACTATTTAATTAAAATAAACAAACAAACAAATCTTTCTTCTTTAAAATAGTTGTACAGATTGAAATGTATCTAAAAAAATCTTTAGATTTAACAGTGACGGCATAAAAAAGTACCTAGCCATCGCCTACTGCGCGATGGCTTAATTAGCCATATCTGTACAAATATTTTAATAAAGAATGATTTGTTTGTTTGTTTATTTGAATTGAATAGGCTCCGAAACTACAGGACCAATTTGATTCTTTCACCATTAGAATCCTACATTATCCCTGATGACAATGGCGATAGAATATACCCATGCGAAGCCAGGGCGGACCGCTAGTATTTATACAAAGCTAAGCACTTAACATTGATTTTCTTACATAGGTACTATTGTCGGTGCGGAACTGGGCGACATCTGGCCATACATCATTGATGTTATCATCTATGGAGTAAAAGGCTTTCATAATAAGATTTTGTTTTATGTACTGTTTAAATTTACGATAGGGAGCTAAGTTGCTTCAGATGGAAGCTTGTTACAGAAGCGTACTCAATTTCCCATAAATTAATTCCTTACTTTTCGTAATCTATATTGGGATTTTCAATATAACAAACATCATCAAAAATAAAGCGGCTTGAAATAACAGAACAGAATAAGTTGACAGATTCTGAAGGAGGTCTTTAACCCTAGGGGATATCAGGTTGATATAATGATGATGAATATGGACAACCTTAAAATTACGTCACCCGTTGAAGGTTAAACGATGTTTCCATTAAAAACTTTGATAATAGTACCTTACCTATACGTGTCTTCGTGAAAGCCAATAATTGACCATAATGATTAACAAAATTTTACGACCCCCATCAATTATGGTATATCAGAATCGGACGAGACCATTCTGATCGCGAGCGGATTTCGATAATTCACCCTTGTCATGATGTATATTATTTTATATTTCTCTATAAAATAATAATAAGTACCTACGCAATGTCAGTGTGGGCCACACATCTAGTTGGCGAAAATGTAAAAGTGATTTAATTTATGTTTAATTAAGTAGACACGCATAAAAATTGTGTGAGTTAAGGGCGAGCTATGTGGGGGATTTCCAGAATATTTTTTCCAGACATCCCCCACGAGACTGATCAATTTGATTTGGGGGATTTCAGGAAAAAAAATCCGGTAATCCCCCACGTGGGGGATTTCCGGATAAACCGCCCTGATGACAAAATAATAAGTGGTACTAATTTTGAGTTTCACTGACTGGATATAGGAATAATAAAATTTTTAGTACAATCCGCTCGCTGTCAAAATTAGATTTAGCCTTGTCAAAGCAAATTATGTCCTACCGAGCTTCGCACATGGATTAAAGTTATAAATAGCAGCGATGCAGAGCTGCCACATGGACTAATTAATAACAAACTTCTGCTTAAAAATAAAGTGCATCGGTCGACGAGCAAAGAGAGCCTGACAAAATATTCGAAAACTACTTGTAGAAGTATGGTCCGGGCTATAAATGTCATGGAACCTTAGCCGACTTCAGTCCGTTGCTGAAGCAAACGCGGTCTGTCTGTTAGTTTGAGAAGGATCCATCGCATTTTGACGAAACAATTTTGACAATACGTGCGTTTTTACGACAGTTCAACCACGACACATTTCCTGTAAAAAATAGCAGTGTTTATTTAGAGAAACGGAAATTTAGACACATTTGATAAGGGGATTTTCACGTAGACTAGTGTTAAGCTTTCTTGCTTTTATCCTTAGTTCACTTATCCTAGATTCAAATTAGACCACAAACGTGACCAACAGACATTAAAAAACTGTTTTCTATGTAAATGTGTCAAAATTGCGATGCCTCGCGTGTCTCATCACTATGTTATCGACGATTTCGATCGATAGTGCATGCATTTTTAATGGTATCGATTGACGACCCATAAACTCTAGCATAACTTCGAAAGAAATAATGATTAGGTATTATGTTACCTACTTTCAAAGTAGAGCATGTCATAATGACATATTGGGTGTCATTTAAATATTGGTGTTAATAGTGTTGTGTTAGTAACTAGGTACCTAGGGGGTTTCTGTTTCAATTACTCCCTGAACACATATTGGTTCTTCTTTGTTGTGGTACAGAAAATAATTTGAAAACTTCTTCTAATAGATAGATAGATAGATAATTCTATATTGTACCACACAAACACAGAAAAAAGTACAGAAATAAAAGTTACAAGATGAAATACAAAAGCGGCCTTATCGCTATGAGCGATCTCTTCCAGGCGACTTTGGGATGGACTGGACATGTTAGAACAAAAAAGACGGTGGCACTTGAAAAAAAGAAATTATAAAATAATTATATAATACTTAATCTACTAGATATCAACATAACATACAAAATAACAATACACTAATACGAACATACAAATAATTTGCTTAACTTTGTAACGATAGATAATTGTTCGAACAATCTATACTCTTTTAACTCTTTTTTCTGCCTGTCACCTTTTCACGCCTAAATGCTGTTTGGTACAGATGGGCTACAACCTTAAATAATACAAAATTTTTTCAGCTAAGCCACTAATTGCGTAAAATTCAAACGCATATCTTGGGTGTAGCATACAAAAAAGTCTTGTAGTTACGTAAAATCGCATTATAAATTTAAATGTGAAGGTACCAAGTGCCATGCCTAATTAAAGTCATGTCAGTAGGAGACTTGTAAATGATATGCCCTTAAGAAGTGAAATAGGTGAGAGACTGTCTGGCTTGGGCTACATTATTTGATTGTATGCAATTAAGCTGTCTAAGGAGTCAAATGTTGAAATGGAGTCCCTAATATTATAATCACTACATATCTGTTATAAATAATAGATTCAGGCGTTACTTTGCGGAAATCCATTGCAAAATATAAGGATGAAAATATTTAGTAACAATTCCGCGAAAAAAACCTTAAAAGCCAAGTCACTACTTGCTTGGCTTTTGACTTGGTTTTTGACTTGTAGACTTGGCGCGCGGAGCTCGGAATGGCAACATCTCTGGTGGGACTCTGCCGTTGTTGCTTGGCGCTCTCAGTGTTAAGGTCGAGTATTGTGGTGTCCTGATGATTTCTCGTGGAGAGACGAAACTATTAACGGTATTTTTTCATTTTGTAGTTGGCGTCGTTTTTCTTCTACAACGCGGACTTCATTTTGTTAGAACTTATCGGAGAAGGTTTTTTTCGCGGAATTGTTACTAAATATTTTCATCCTTATATTTTACAAATCTATCAGTTTATTATGGACGGACACCAAGTTGTGTGCTTCTTTATTTTCTACTAGCGGTCCACTTCGGTTTCGCACGCCTATATTCTATAGCCTATGTTCATCAGGGTTAATGTAGGATTCTAATGGTGAAAGATTTTTTCAAAAGGTCCAGTGGTTTCGGAGCCTATTGAATTCAAAATAAAACCGGCCAAGTGCGAGTCAGACTCGCGCACGATGGGTTCCGTACCATTACCTAGAAAACGGCTGTTGTATGGGAACCCCCTTAAATATTTATTTTATTCTGGTTTTTAGTATTTGTTGTTATAGCAGCAACAGAAATACATCATCTGTGAAAATTTCAACTGTCTAACTATCGCGGTTCATGAGATACAGCCTGGTGACAGACGGACAGACGGACAGCGAAGTATTAGTAATAGGGTCCCGTTTTTACCTTTTGGGTACGGAACCCTAAAAATAAACGGTGGCACCATGGTGTCTTAATAAGATTGGGCTAACGAGAAACATGTTTTCTCGTTAGCCCTATCTTTTATTTTTTGCTCTACTAACCTTTGCTCCTAATTAAATATATCCAATTTAGAAGATTCGACTTCGTGCGTGTGATTCAGAGGTATAGAGCTACCTTAATAAGGGCCAAAGCAAGGTCTACCCCTAATAAAGCGTTCGCTGGCATCCATTAGCTACAATTTATGGGCCAAAAAACTATACATTAGCCATCGAGCTTATAGAATGTTAGTAAACAAACCGCCCATACTTAACCTAAAATTCACTTTGTTGGCGCGTCCTTTTATGCGTAATTTACATTACTTGTCGATTTGAGATTCTTCCTTCAACAGATATTACTTACGTCTGAAATTCAACGCCAAGCAAGTGAGATTTAGTTATTTGTTTCGTGGTTTATTTACTAACATTCTATAAGCTCGATGGCTAAGGTATAGTAATTACTTTTTTACCGTAGAGTATTTCGCCGTCGCGTGTAGGACGCCTTCCGACCAGGTGGGATGACGATTTGCGAAAGACTGCTGGCAGATGCTGGATGCGGCAAGCTGAAGACAGGGCGCTATGGCCCTCATTAGGGGAGGCCTATGTCCAGCAGTGGACTGATATAGGCTGATGATGATGATGAATGTAAAATTAGGTCGAAGTTAGTTTTTATATTTTTTCTAAACATTGCATAGAATTTAATTAATTTATCATTACCTACATAAATTTATATCGCAAATGAATTATAACAAGAATTTTTCTTTAAATTTTCGTAATGATTCAATCTTTTTTACTAAGAATTTCACAAAAGCTATGGTTGTTATAATAGTACTTGTAATCACAGACTCACAACCAGATGCAAATTATTACTTTATATATTTCAAAATAAGCTACAATCAATACAGAGAAAAGATCCTACGCTAAGGTACATTTTGTTAAGGATTTTTTCTGTGGACTTATAATCAAATAATGAAAACAAATTAGAACTAAGTAGTATTAACATTATTTTGCGAATACCTAAGCCTCTCAATTTGACAGGCAGGGAGGCCTGCGACCATGCCTTGGCATTCAAATATATGTATATACAAAAGAGATGTTAAAGTATTCGTTATTATGTGGTCTAAGCCTTCCAAGAGCTCGCTGCGTTTCCACAGTTGACAAAATCTCAAAGAATAAGGCAAATCCGAATAAATGTAAAAGCCATATTAATTTTGGCTAACATAGGCTATTAATTTTGAGTAGTCTGTCCGAAGTTTTGTTAAAATTTAATTAAAATTTTTAATCAAATACTTACGTTACCATAATTTGAAATCGTAAAGACTATGTTAAAACTTAGCTAGCAGCAGTCCTTAAAATGGTATAAAAGGTGCGCAAGCGCATTAAATAGCAACATTACAGACTAACTGCAGTAACCATGAGGGCACTTGTAAGTATTTTATAAAAACTTGTGCAATTAATCTTATCTAGATTTTCCATACAAACGTAACACCTCATATTTATGGTGGTATGAAATATTTAGTTTTATAGGCAGCTATTAACAAAAAATGTAGCTCGATTATTAAATATCTTGAAATCCAACCAAATAACTCGGAGTTACCTAATTGCGCCAGAATCGCACTGCTACCACGCAGCACAAAAATGCATTCAAATATGGGCCTTAACTTGTAACATTTAGATGAATATTGGGTAATCATTTTCCAGATCATATGTGCGGTATTTTCAATTGCCTCAGCCAAGCCTGGCTACCTCTCATCAGGATGGGACTCACCAAGCGTAAGTACTTTAGCGAAATCATGAAACTGGAATACACTGACTTTAGAGACGGAAGAAGCCCGATCATGATGATGATGAAAATTTGAGTATATTTATTTTCCACTTTTCTATAGGCAAATTTTACATAGCTTGGGGCACAAAAAACCGAAACCGGAAATAAAAAATAAATATTTGACGGAACTAAAAGAAATTCCGGCTTATCGGAAATATTCGGAACCGGAAACGAAGCTTCATAAAATTCCTACTATGATGTATTTTGCAGCTTAATAAACCACCTTATTATTCAAATTTCCTCTAAATTATGTGCCGTTGACTGTAAAGGCATTCGTCAAAATAAAAAGTGGGGTAAAGTAGCTCCCGACAATAATATTTTTTAACAGTTAGCCTTACTTCCCATTTGGGATATGGTTAAATGGGGAGAACCAGTGACCTACTCGTATTAACACTTGTATCTATTTCCTAAAAATGAAGCTTAAATACCTTTTATTTTAATACTTGCAATTTTCAGTTATCTTCAGTTAGCCTTCTGCAGCAGCCAGCAGTGCACGTTGCTCAACCAATCGTCCAACAAGTGGTGGCCCCACAGGTGGCTTCCTACGTGCATGCGCCGGTGGCTATAGCGAAGCCGGCGGCTACCAGCTACTCTTCATTCCAAAGGGTATGGAAGTTATGGTCTACTAGCTGATGCCTGTGGCTTCGCACGCTCTCTTCAAATAGCCTGTATCCGTCCACGGAATACCATTTACCTCCCTGCCAAATTTCATAACGATCCGTTCAGCCGTTTAGGCGTGAAATGGTAACAGACAGACAGACAGAGTTACTTTAGAATTTATAATATTAGTATGGATTACTTTATTATTTGTGTCAAGGAACCCAATTCCGATGCAAAACTGTAGAATCGCGGCGAACCGCGTGGTTTCAATATATTTTTAAATTTTTAACAAGGGACTAAACCACTTTATTATAGACGAGGTTGTTTATACTGAGTATGATAAGACCGAATTGTAATGGGTGGTTTTGGCCCACGTGAAAAACAATACTTTTCACTTCGAGTGTGAGAAAAGAGAACAATCAAAACTTACCTTCAGTAAATATTCCACACCGATTTCACTTCTCTACTTCACGAATTTGTCGTTAGTCTTTAAATACCATTATTTTATATGATGCGCAACAGATAAATAGAATCAATTGATTATTTCTTTGTCATTCTGTCCCATTTGCATATTATTAAATTAATTTTCGCTTGATGGTATATTCCAGAGACTTCGCGCTGATTGATACGAACTTTTTTGTGTCTTCGTTACGCGCAACGCAACGTTACTACTTACCTACGCATTTTACCATGGAGGAAGAATCACCATACAAACTATCCAACAATGACCAAAAAAGCGCTTTCAGTTCCATTTTCAAAAATAAATTCAAATGAAATGTAGGTATGTTCTTTGTAAATGGAACACAAACGTCAACAAGTTGTTTATTCCAGGTTATCCACCCATCAACACTGGTTCACGCGGCCCCCGTGGTTCATGCCGCCCCCGTGGTCCATGCCCCAGTGGTCCAAGCCGCCCCGGTCGTCCATGCCCCAGTGATCTCGCAACCGCTGCTACAATCTTACTCAGAACCTATCTATTCATCGCTAGACGGGCTAGGCGGTCTAGGCGGGCTAGGCGGCCATGGATGGTAGATAAGCTGATCCAATGATGAACGCATGACACTGACTTGCACATCTTGACACCAATTTGACCTGTGTTGTTAATTTTGTTTTACTAAAGACGATTCTAGTTTTTACCCCCGAATGTTCAAAGGCAATTCAGATTGAAGCACGACTTAGAATGCGATTTTACGATTGGTTTCAACGAAAATCTTTCAAAAATTCGTCACTTGAGATGTGCTTAAATCTGAATTGCTTAATGGTGGGTACAGACCAAGCGAACGAGAGCGAGCGAAGGCTAACCACCGAACGCGATCGAATCAGTGTAGACGTCATGGCGAAAGCCCAAACGAGAGCCTTCGTACGCCTTCTCGGCCGTGCGTTACACATGGTTTTCGGTGTGGATACAACAGCGAAAGCGAGTGAACGTTGGTCATCGATCGTCGAATCCCATTCGTTAGCCTTCGCTCGCTCTTGTTCGATTAGTCTGTACCAACCATAAGGATTCGCCGATTAATCGTTTCTGCGGCATTAGTTTTCGTCTTCTTTTGTTTTAGTAGCGTTCTATGGGTATAGCAAGAAACACACTTTTGAGTTATAGTGTGTTATGACGTTGTAATATTGTATCTGTAACCATACTAAACGCATGGTGCTGATATGCTTCTGACGCGCGACAGCAAACAATACCTCAGTAACGTGCTTCCAGCTATAGGATATGAAAATAAATGCCGCATTTTCTGTGAAAGATTGGTATAGGTTGTATATGGGTGTTTTTCATGATGCAAAGGTGAAAATAGTTGGTGAAATGTAGACTTAGGAACTCCCAAACGCTGAAAGATTAATTTTAGTTATTTATTCGTTGAGATCATGTCCGTAATGTTAATGTGGTGCAAATAAAACTGTTAATATGTCAGTACTGAATCATATTGTTTTTTTAAAGCCTACGTAAATAGAATAGAATAGAAAAACATAGAATAGAACAACATTTATTTGGACACAGGTACACACAAATATAAAATAAAGCGGAACACAAAAACAAATTTAACATGGAGGTAAGGTGACACAAAAGGGTGGTAGTAAGAATAAGGTGACTAAATAAATAAATAATGCTGGACAATTCACACAGCATTATCTAGCCCCAAGCTAAGCAAAGTTTGTGTTATGGGTACTAGATAACTCATATAGTAAATAATACAATATATTACATAAATAGATATTTTTTACCATACATAGAAAACGACCAGAAAACCCGGAACAAATACTTGCAGATCTTACAAATATCTGTCTCAAGGTGGGAATCGAACCCGCAACCTCCTGCGTGTAAGGCAGCCCTTCGCCCACCGCGCCACAGAGGTATTACATGCCATTGCACTAGAAATGATAAGGTAACCCTCATTCAAAATGGCGTAGACTGGCAACGATACTTTCATTTTTACCCGACTACCGACAGGGGAGGGTTATTGCCTTTGACCACATAATATAAGGAATACCGACAAACATCTACCTACTTATTTTCAGCCCTTAAGCAAAAATTAATACCCTACCAGCTTACTCCACAGAAGTTCCCACTAAAACCCATAATTTTATTGCTTAAAACCTATTATTAACGCAAATTACTGTCCACCCCCCTCACTTCCCCCATTGACTTACTACCCTACTGACTAACCCAGTTATAAGCAATTTAAGCCAACAGTATTAAATTTTAAACCGAACTAAACCTTTGAAATATTCATTATGGGAATCGATCTATTTAGTGATGTGAATATTCGTTAGTTTTACTATCGATAAATCGATAATTGGCATCATTATTTGTTATACCTACATATGTTTAGTAATGGCCTCTTAGGTTTGAGCATCAAAATGAACCTTCTTTATTTTCTTTCACTTTTTAGCTGTTCACTGTCGTCTAGTTAGGTATATCAAATAAATGCCACAAAAGTAAATGTTGATTTTTATGATATATGAAAAATAAACAAATTGAGGTCGTCCAAGGTATTTATGTTCAATTCATTTGAAAAATTATCAAAACATAATAATTTGCAAGAAATACTGAAAGTTAACTGATCTATACTTATAAACAGCGTATGGACAACAGCCTCCCTACATGCCGTCTATGAATATGTACTTAGTTGTGCATACGTAGATACGAACCTTACCCATAAAATTAAAATTTCTAGCAAGGCAATACAACACCAGTAATACCAAAAAATACTCTCTAAGATAATAAGAACCACTCAAAGGCTTCAAATGCCGGCCATAAAAGCGTGCGGTAGAAAAACTTGAGCCGTTACAGCATGAATGAAAGCATCGTTTCGCGAGCTGCTGTTGAATCGATACAGCATGGTACAACACTAGCGTCGCGTGCGGCGTAGCACATCACCACTGTCCTATGAATCGGATGTAGGATGCCCATATATTAAGAATTAAATTAGGATCAAGTTGCAACGGAATGTACCAACGCCAATTTATAATTCATATGGTTCGGATCACGTCATCGCCGCGACAATCAAGCTGATTTTGGTGTATCAGATAAGATTGAATGTTTTAACTAGCATGTTAAGCTACTTTATATCTTGAATAGCGTGTGCAAAGCCGTAGACAGCAGTAAACACTAGTGTCATAAGAACACTGTATTATACTCCAAGGTTTCAAAATATACCTATCACTCATCTAGTACCCTACCTAGTAGTAGTAGTTTCCTTACAGTTTGAAAATGAAGAAAGTGAATTGAAAAAAAAAATAAAAAAAATCCTAACTGCAGACTGTTGCAAACAATCTACAAGTAGCTCAACTGATCCATATCCATATCCTAATAGTGGATAATCCACACAGCATCATCTAGCCCCAAGCTAAGCAGAGCTTGTGTTATGGGTACTAGTTAACTGATATAAATAATATAATACAATACATAGATAGATATTTTTTATTATACATAGAAAATATATATAAAATAGTAGTCCACAGTTGGACATAGGCCTCCCCTAATGAGCGCCAAAGCGCCCTGTCTTCTGTTTCCATATACCTACATTCAAAAGTCATGTTATTAGTTATAGGCAATGAAAAATTAGAGCTTTCTGGACAAGGTCACTTCACACCCTCTATGACCTGAGCAGACCACCCCACAACCAATCAACAACACATCTAGGTCCAATCATTAATCACTATCTAGCTAGCTGGATCTAGGTGCCATTAAATATTTAATGTCCCTCACAAAACATGGTCACAGTACAAAAGCTGAAACATTTCTGTAAACCACCGCCAGCTTTCAGTAACCTGAAAACTGTGAAACACTACACATGACTGAAGTTGTCACAACTAAATAAATACGTCAATTTTCCAACTTTTTACACAACTTTGACTTAAAACCGAAATATTAAAACTGCGTTTTAAAGTTAAACTTCGAAAACATGTGAAACTGTTTGAGAAACGAAAGATGTTGAAGCTATTGAATGGAGAAGTGAATAGGCTAAGTTGTAGTTAGTAAGTTAAGCACTATGCGAGCCTGGTCCGGCGAGGGAGGCGATGTGATGGGGCCCACAGTACCACGTAAGTTATACCCACCCCAAAAATTGACTGAAATTTTTAAACGAATAATACGCAAAAGAATCATAACGCATTGGTAGAGTCTATACTTTTTAATAAACTTTTAACTGTAGCCGGCTTACACTTAAACGGGTCTGATTATAAAATTATAAAAGCTTTCAAGAAGTATTGATTAAGTTAAAGAAATAAACTATTTTATTTATTTATTATTTCAAGAGATAATAAAAGCTTTCAACAAAAACCTCAACTTTAAAACAATCGATTTGCCGTTTTACATTGACTTCGGCTGAGTGCTCAATTAAAAAATACAATAATTTTACAGTTTAGTAAATGTTTCAGAATATCAGATTTTCAATTGATGGTTCATAATAGAAATTCTGCCTTTATTTTTTTACGCAGATGATCTGTTCAACTTTTGAATAAGTACCTACATTTATACAGGCACCTAATTTTATAGCCTAAGCCGTAGGCTATCAAGATCGGCCCTGGCCATTCCAGTGGCCACCTCTTGAAGCAAAGGTATTTCAAGCTTTTGGGTCATACTAGGTTGGTTACCAAGGTTGAGCAGTAAATCACTAAGCCTACAGCTGCTTCGAGCCAACACCTAAAGATATTATCGTTTTTCACGTAGACAAGCATGCTATGCTAATGGTCAAGGCTACAGGGTTAGCTACGGCTTTTAGAGTTTTATAGAGCAGGGTAGAACTTTTTCATTGATTTCATACAGTCTATTAGGAAAAATAATATTTACACATGGCTGGAACCTTTTTTAGCAATATTATTGATTGGACATTTTTTATTAAGTATCTACTTAAAAGATATTTAAAGAATTTGTAGGAAGGAGGCAGGTAACATCGTCACAGTAGAAAAGAAGAATCAAAGCTAATAAAAACTTTATGCACCATTCCTTCTTAAGGTGGTTCGTCGCGTGTTGACGCGTGGTTTATTTGTTTTGTGTTTAATCTATACCATCACCACAAATCGTAAACCAATTTCTTTGAATTTATGATAAAATATACTATTTATTTGTATTTTGGGAGCATTTGGGAAAATGTAGATTTATAACCTAAAATTTTGTATTTTCCTAAATGCTCCAAAAATACCAGTAAATCAAAGTTAGTTTTATCATGTGTTAATCAATAAGAATTAACGAAATGTTTGAAGATGTTTTTAGAGGGCAACAATTTTTTTAAATTCAAAATCGTCGTGTACAATAAAAGTAATTCACAGATGAAATAACCATTGCCTTAACGATTTTTTTTCATAAGTGCATATCTCAGAAACCGACGGTTTCGGAAAATTATACATTTTTTATTTGTTCCAGTGTCCGCGGTCCAGATATAGGTATAACTTTCATTGTGCACTGCGATTTTTTAAACCGAGGTTCCAAATCCAACCGACGACGATGGCCCAAAATCGTCTTCCCCCTTTAATCAGAATGTCAACTATCCCAATTGTTTGGTCAAAACTTTAATTCCGCGATGCGTTTTTGTTTTCTCACGCTGACGACTCGTGACCATTTCTTAGATGTTTTCACAAAATATTTATCAATTATTTTGTTAATTACATATCTTGTTATTCCCATAACCACTTGAAGATTTTTTTTTTTTTTTTAATTAGCCTATTCCGTCCCACAGCTGGGCAATCTTGTGGGAAATCGCACAAGATCGCACGGAGTGGAAAGATTTGGGGGAGGCCTTTGCCCAGCAGTGGGAATTGAAGAATATTAAGTTAAAATGTTTGTTCGATTTTATGAGATATCGTAATTTTTAGGCAATGAGAGTCCCAAGCCAACCACACCTCCTCTGAAGAATGGCAACGATCTGGTGGAATCAGGGTATTTGATTGCAGTCGGCTCCAGGACTTCAAGGTGAAGTACTTTTACGTATTTTGGTGACATATTAATCAATAATTATTTATTCCGCAAATTTCAAGAATAACATTTGTTTGTTGTATTACGAGGTTAATATACCTAATTTTTAAACAATTCCTTCGTTATTATGCCCAGTATCTATGCGAGATGATGATGATGATAGTCGTGGCGTAAGAATCGACCCTTACAATTCATCTGACCCTGGATGTCGTAAGAGCCGACGAAAACTGAACGCACACACGGTGCGGGGCGGCGGCACCGCAGGAGCGGCATTCCCTGCAGTCATCGAATTGTCTAAATCTTTTTATGAAGTAGTATGCAGCATTGCGCGCATTTTACTGAAATGCGCGCGATGCTGCACCGCCGGCTGTGGCGCTGAACGCGTCACATTTCAATAAAAAGCTGTAAGGGCATTAGCTTTCTTCTGTATATATGTTTTACTAGCAGCGCCTTGCGGTTTCACCCGCGTAGTTCCCGTTCCCGTGGGAATTTCGGGATAAAAATGTACTAATCCCGACTATAACCTATCACTGTGCCAAATTTCATCCAGATCCGATTAGCTGTTCTGGCGTGATTGAGTAACAAACATCCATCCATCCAAACCTTGACATTTATAATATTAGTGGGATTGAACAGCTTCACTGCGATCACCAATGCGCCGGCCATGCGTGGTGGGTGGTCATCGTTAGACCCTCCATTTGTGAACGGCATGTTCAGCAGTGGACTTACATAACTGTGTATGCTGATGTGGAAAGTGTGGACTATAGAAGCCGTGTTTTATATAAGCTTACCCTAATTTCATGGGTATTTGGAGATTTAATATCTCCAGATACTGATGTAATTGTGATTTGTGAACATAATAATATAAATTCACAAAATTTTTGAAGTTAATTGACTGATTATCGGATGTTGAACGTAGGTAAATAATTAACAAAAGATACGCGATGAATACCTGATAAAAAATCATTAATACCCATGAAATTTACTAGTTTTAATATGGTTTGCTAATTATATCATACCATAATAATATCACTAAAGTTAGGTTTTTTTTTTTTTAGGTTCAGAAGAAAACACAAGGAAAAAATCACGTTTATAATTCTAATATGCCTTCTTTCCTTGCTCCTGGTTTTTGCCATCATTATGACAGTACTATGTAAGTAAATATTTTATAATTCTTTTAAGTAAACCGGACATCCGTATTACCTACTAACTAAGCATTTATTAGTAGCATTTATCTATCATGACTGATATAGGCTGATGATGATGATGATGATGATTTATCTATCCTATCACCATGCCTGGATGTAAATGAATAAATAACTATTTAGATTATAAGTAATTGAGTAGGTACCTACATACATCCTGCACAATTACGTAGAAATAAGAGAAACATTGTGCATTTCCGATACAATTTTATCTAGAATTATATTTTGTCTGTAACTGTATTGTGTACAATCCTGTTTTAGGTTCATTGGCTGGTCTGAATGAAGTTGACCTATTTGTACAATAATGACTATAGATTTAGACCTTTAGACCATGTGAATTACGGTCACGTCTTGCTTACGCCAGTCGTAACTGAAGGAAATGCCTAAATTGGGCGTTTTCTATGTAAAACAATCATCTATCTATGGAATAAAATGGATAAAGTTACAAAGTTACTGAATCAGTTGTCTATTTCCTATAACACCAGCTCTGTTTAGCTTGGCTAGATGATGCTGTGTAAATTGTCCAGCATTTCTTGTTTTTATATATAATTAAATTTGCCTACACTAATATTATACAAAGGAAAGATTTGGTTGTTTGAATTGAATAGGCCCCGAAACTACTGGAATAAGTTTCAAACAAACCTATAAAAAACTTAGAGGTCAAATTGGTTATCAGTTCGAAAACGAACTAAGTATTACTGTTGAGGATGGAAAGAATAAGTCAGTGTGCTTATATTATAGACGCATTACAAAAACACCACAAGCCGGTGCGGATCTGCGAAAGTAAAGAATGTTTGCGGTCAGCTGCCAATCTTGCACTCTCCATGGACTTGACTGCGGATCCTTGCGAAGATTTCTATCAGGTAAGTACTCGTAACAAGAGGAATGTTTTAAGGTACACGTCAGGTAGAGCCGACAAATACAATGACAAAGCCCCTGAAAGATGTTGTTTGTAAGAACGAGAGAGTAGCCGTTAATAAACAGGGATTCGATGTTGCGATGTTTCGATTCCACGTAGTATAAAAGTTACCAAGTATCCACGTAGTATAAAAGTTAAGTAAAAAATGAAAGTGCTAAAAAAGCTTAGTAAAAAAGTAGGTCTTGGGTACCTATTTAAGTTTTGGTTAGTGTTGGGGCTTTCCCGCACTCTGCGCATCAGGGATGCCGTCTTTTATCGGAGGATTGCAGCAAACCCATCCGTCTCATAGTCGGCAAATATCCCCGATGCACTGCAGAAACGAGGCAGTCCCAACATCAATCTAAAAATATTATTGATCTGAACGCGCAGGCAATGAAATGAACTAAGTTGAGTGATATTTTGACATAATTACGCTAAAGTATAACGTACAATTGGTATTCTGCAAGGAAATTCACAAATCATCTTCAAATCATGAACTTACTTGTCTAATAAAAGGTTACAAAGGAGCGATCGAGTTTGTTCACTTAAGTAAATTCGAGTTCAAACCCGAACTTTTACAGAATGAGTCCACTGAATCTATCAACGTGCGAATAGTAGTCGATCTACCTAGACATTACTTCGCCTTGTCAACTTAAACTATATCTGTCCTCAGTACACCTGCGGTAACTGGGCCGAGGATCACCCTCGCCCTGACGCCTACCTCTCCTACGACTGGTTCCGCGCCAAGCAAGTCAAGGTGTACGCACTGGTGCGAGACTTTCTCACCAAGAACCACACCGACTCCCCGCGCGCCGTCAATGCCGCTAAGGACATGTATGCTACTTGTATGGACACTGGTAAGATATTCTAATCTATTTCTTCCGTATCGTCGTTACTATCATTTCTAGGAAAGACACTTCATTTAATCGTCACCGTTCAAAATGTCCATAATTTTTAGTCTAGGGGTCTACGCGGACAAACCGCCCCCAAGATCCCGAAAATACCGGGATACCGCACTGAAACAAAAGCTTTAATATACTTAAATAGTGAGTGAACGGAAACCGGGATTTACGTTATTTTCGGTAGTTCATTATAAATATATATAAAAAATATAAGAGAATAAAATAAGATAATACACACAGGAATGACGAATCGGACACACTACCGCTCAAGAAGCAATTATAAATGGCAGTTCAAAAAAAACTGCGGACACCACATTATCGTCTAAAAATACTCCAAGCGATGTAGATCTAGATGCACTGATCAAAGAAATGACTCTTTATGAAATATACGTATATGCTACGGCGGCGTAAAGTCGTAAAGGAATTTAAAGTCTCGTATCTTTTTACTACTTCTTCTTGGTGAAGGAATCATTATATTAAATTAATAACATATTTGCTTTTCACAGACACTTTAGACAAGCAAGGACTGAAGCCAATCTTCAACATCCTTACATCACTCGGACTCCCACCGTTCCCCACCTTCATTAATGTCACTGAAGTGGACTATTCCTCTTATACCTTCGACTGGTTGGAAACCGTCATTAAAGTCAAGACTCAGATCGGCATGGATGTTATCATCGGATTTGACATATTTGCTGATCCGAGAAACTCGTCTACCTATACTCTTGCTATGGGCACGCCAGAGACAACCAATCCATTTCCAAGGTTTGACGACTTTAGGTATAATTTCTTTTTTTTTTATTTCAGTCTTTGTTTCACTTAAATCTATTATTGCTATATTTTTTTCTTACGATGGCAATTGTTTTTACAAATAGGAACACATTGTGTAATTTTCAATTGCATTTATTTTGCTATCTTGGTGATCGTACATACGAACCGTGTAGGAAGCCACATACTGGTACTGTACTGATGAATAGTCTGTAATTTTTTCGTTTATAATGTCCGTAGATGTATCTAAATATGGAATTTACATTTGAATGACCATAATTATATTTAACCAAGTATAAATGTCGGTGATTAAAAGGCTCTTTTATTTTAATTATTTTTATGGGTTTTATTAGATTTTCCAAAATATGGTGTTTAGCCACAAAAGCTTTCGTGGTCGTTATTTATTTAAAACTTTTATTCTTTATGACTACTTAGATTACTTTGCTTGTGACTAATAAGGTATTTTATTATTTAATATCTAATTCACTTACTCATTGCTATATTGATGCTAATATTGATTTCAGCCTACAGTATAAGCTGAAAGGTCATGGTCATGGTACTAAAGGCATTCACATGCCAAGACGAAAACGAAATCAAAACATTATCCAAGACAACGACTTTGCCGAAATGGTAGACGATACAGATGACGACAAATATAACTTCGTATATGCACAGCTTATGAAGATATTCGTCAGTGATTCAGAAGAGAACAAAGATATGAAACTAACTGAAACTGAACTGGATGAAAATATCATAGCTACTAAAGATGCTTATGTGCTGATTAAGGAAGCTATTTACGAGGTAAACTTAGAAACATTTATATGTAATGTGTTCTATTATATTATATCAGTCACCTAGCACTCAACAAGCTCGGCAAAGTTATGCTGTGTGGATTGTCCAGGATCATTTATTATTATTTATTTGA
Organism: Eupithecia exiguata; assembly: GCA_947086465.1. NCBI lineage: Eukaryota > Metazoa > Arthropoda > Insecta > Lepidoptera > Geometridae > Eupithecia > Eupithecia exiguata. The sequence goes on from OX352240.1 coordinate 2,093,152, forward strand.
ACTGTTCTGAGAAGCTTGTAGATGGAATTGGAGTTAAAATATCTTAATGTTTTTCACGATATTACTGCTATGGCAGTAGATACAGTCAACAGACGGAACAGAAAATATTAATGATAATTATCGTTAATAATATGGAAGTTATCATTATCAGACATGCATTGGATTTAGCGTGCGCGTTATGACACCTGCATGTCTCCCTATTCTAGTATGTTTAATGGATAATAGCCAGCTTGCGTGGAAAATGTGGAAATGCAGAAAGCATAGAGCTTTGTTCCTATATTGTCCATAATGATGATTGTCTAGCTATTGATTTGATACAATCTAGTTTGACCCGACTCTTTCTGTAATAACTTGGATTACTTTGTTCCATTACTTACTTACTAATTGGATAGCTTGGATCGATACTGTTTGTTTTTGTGATAAGTAATTTATGGTGAGGTATTTTTGGACTACTAACAGAACAGATTTTACTGTAGGTACCTCGGTTAGTATTACTAATATAATATCAGTGCCTAGTTATAACTTCAAAGAGTGTCATACCTACCTATTCCGATTAGTACTTATACCTACCTGTTATGAGCTCTTATTAAACCAGGTGAGAACTCTGTGTCTAGTTAAACTAACATGGGCTTTTAGGCACTAACCGAGATGTAATGTTGTTTATTTTTATCTGAATAAATAATTTATCCATTTATCTATTTAACAAATAATATAAAATTTTATTACTCGTTTTATAGATGTTTCAAATTTTAAAAGTCATGGGGCCTTTATTTGATTAGCATCAGTAACGTTTGACCAGAGATGTCTGCTCGCTGTTTTGATGTCATTTAATACATTTTCAATACGTTTTTCTTTTTTCCAGCTAGAAAATGACAACAGCACCGATTCTGATGATGAAAACTACCACAACCTACCGCGGTTCACCGTCGACGAACTCCAAAACTTGACCGATATAAACGTAGTGCACAACAACGGCACCGCTACACCTATCTGGAAACGATACCTCGAAGGGATATTCAACGTTAGTGATGTTAGTCTAGACTTTGAAAACGACAAGATTTTGGTATCGAAGCCTGATCTAGTGTATCTAGCGCAGATAGCGGCATATATGGCTCAGACTCCTCCTGTTATTATAGAGCTTTATATTTGGATCAAGGTAAGCTAAGACGATGATGTTCATAGTCATAAAGCCCCTAACTGTAAGCTCTGTTTGACTCAAGTACGTGAGACTTTTATAGCTGATGATGATAATAGGTATTGAAAAACTTGTTGACATTCCACAGGTCGTAGAAGTAATGGCAATCCATGCAACGTCGGAGTTACGAACTCTATTCGAGAAAGCGTATCAACAAGAGAGTTCCCACTATTATTCCGGGTCCCGAAGCCTGCAGTGCGCTAACGCTGTTAACGATATGTTAGGCATGGCAGTGTCTTATGGCATAGCTGACCCACATTTCTTCAATGTTACAAAGCCTAAGGTAAATGAACAGTTAACTCACAGTACTTTTAAAAATCCTCTATATTTTTTCTATACAGCTTTGTGTGACACTATAAGAGATAGAGCTTTGCAAAACGTCATTTAACAACGACAATTTATTTAAAAATCATTCCTTTTCCAGATCGAAATAATGCTAAATGAACTGAAAAACTCTTTGGCGCATTTAGTTGGACAAGCAAAATGGATGGACGATGACACGAAACTAGCAACATACCAAAAGATCATAAAAATGAAGTCTCTCATTGGTTTCCCAGACTGGTTACTAGAAGAAGGAAAGTTAGATGAATACTACAGTGGAATAGAAGTACAGTCAGGCAAACACTTGGAAAATCTCGTAAATATTATCCAGGCATTGGTTATCAAGGGTTTTAACAAGTTCCATGCAGTGCACAATATAACATGGGCGACTGAACCAACTGAAGTCAACGCCTACCATACGTTTCAACACAACACTATCAGTTAGTACAAACATCGTAATTAACAGTCTAATAATTCGATGGCACTCCAAACTGAAAAGCTTTTTTTTTCAGCTGTTCCTTTGGTCGTTCTTCAGTATCCTTTCTTTAATTTGGGAATCGAGTGAGTAAAATTTGTTACTAGGGTTCTTCCAATTAATGTAGATATCAGATTATTGACCAAAGCTTTGTTCTCAGCTCTCTCAACTATGGATCTTTGGGCACTGTACTAGGACATGAAATCACTCATGGCTTCGATAATTTTGGTAAGACGTACTAAAAAGCTTGCTAGAAAGTTGTATGTGATATGATTATTATCTTTCTGGTTATCTAAATATGTTTTGTTTTTGTACTGTTTCAGGTCGCTATTTCGACAAGAATGGAAATGCTCTACCCTGGTGGACAAACGAAACAATAGAATCATTTGAGAACAAAACAAAATGCTTTGTGGACCAATACTCCAGCTATTACTTACCAGGACTACAGAAACATGTAAGTTTTTGCAGAGTGTAGTGTATACCTGATAGTGGAAATAGACGATTTCTTAGAAACATGTTGAGGAAGGTTGCTGTCAAGGACAGACTTACAGAGTTCTACGACAGATCCTTTCATGCAAGTATTTTTAACGCAAAGCATGAAAGATAAAGTACCTATTGGGTAACTTGTTCTCAGAGATAATACAACTCACGACATTATTTCAATAAAATCAATTATGCTGGCCGTTTCATACAGCATCATTAGCCCGCGAGGTCCCTTTTGTGCAACTGAGTTTGCTCAACTGCAACTCCCAAGTAGGTAAATAAAAATTAAAAGGTACCAGAACATTAATTTTTTTTAATGCTTTCTACCTGCATAGATAACATCCATATTATGAACAGATCCCACTACTTTCTGTTTCTCAGGCAACCCTGCGACGGCCAGAGGTCGTCAAAAAACAACATATTGTTTCTCTTTTTATTATCTTAGCCTTACGAACTTACGTGAAACTATTTATTCAAAACAGAACAGCATTCTTACGAACATGGGTAGGTACCTATCTAGTAAAGGTAAAATGGGATTGATCCCTCAGGCCGCGTTTACACGATCAGAACAATGCTCGTGCCGCCGAGTGGACTCGAAGGACGAGTGGACATAACACTGTACTTGGATAGCTGTTGCCACTTGCATATTTAGTTTAGTTTACATCGAAAAATGTTAAGAGATGCTTGATTGTTGTTACTAGACGCCATTTTGTTTTCCTACTCGTATACGAGTAGGTAAGCTTGTAAGTAGAATGCGGTCCGATTCTACTAAGATCGAACGCCGTCGTCTGAGTGCGCTCGGATTAGAGTTGCCACAACAGGAGTTGCGTCTGAGTACGTATCCGAGTGCACTCGGTCCATTTGGTCTCGGAGCTGACTCTGATCGCGTCAACGCTGCTATAAGTAAGGTTTGGAAATAAATACCTGCAGGTAGACGGCAAGAAAACTCTGGGTGAGAACATAGCAGACAACGGAGGAGTCAGAGAAGCACTAGCGGCCTTGCGTAACCATCTCAGGAAAACTGGTCCTGAGAAGAAACTACCCGGTTTTGAGAAGTTTACCTCGGATCAAATGTTTTTTCTATCTTACGGGAATGTGAGTATCTTCAAGACTAAAATAAGGACGGAATAGAAATGATATTCTAGAATCATTTTAAACCTTTAGGGTGCCGCGCGCAGCTAGTGTAGTATAATGTCTGTGTTTTAAACAAGGTTGGTATCCTGCAGAGATGTTATTGCTCTTATAAAATACATTCTATACCTCCAGTGGTCTATGAAATAATAAAAAACAACAGTTACCTACTGAGTCCCAAAACTCCTCTCGATTCTATTTAGATTTATGGCTATTGAACCATAGACCACCATCCGTAGGTACTTTCCTAACGTAGTTTCCGGGACATTTTTTCGGTTCAGAAAGCTACGAAAACGTAAATTTCTGAGCTGTAAAAAGTTTTTAAAAGCTGTACTACCTAGTACCTACATACGTGATCAAGTTTGTAACGAAATTACTTTGATCATTACGGGTTATGGTTATGGCTGCACTACGAGGACAAACACTTTGTCTAACTATTACTAGAATTTGTAATGATTGACCAAATACAGTGGTAGAGTACATTAAGTCTAAGCGAAAAGTATTGAAGGAACTTAACTGTTAGTACTACAGTTATGTTGGTAGTTGGTACCAAAGCTAGGGCCGCCAACTGGAGGTACCTACTTACTAATTGTTGACTGTTTCCATTATTTTTTCACAGCTCTGGTGCGGCGTTTCTACCTCAGAATCTCTGCAGTCAGACCTCGAAGACGAGCACGCACCTCAGCAGTTTCGAGTCGCAGGTTCTCTACAAAATGTAGAGGCATTCGCGAAATCGTGGAAATGCAAGCCTGGGTCGTTCATGAACCCAGAGAAGAAGTGCATCATTTACTAGATGTGGATATAGATGTAGGAGTAGTGAATGATACGCGTAGACTGATTTTAAAGACAAACTAAATGTACATATAGATTTAAAAGTACATTAAATAGATAGAGCAAGAGAAAAACTGGTTACGTCTATGTTTTTCTGCAGGGAGTTAGGTATTGGTATGCTAATAAAAACCAGTTTAGTAAAAACTTCTATGGCAGGAAGGTAAGCGTACAATTTTTTTTGCCATTTCGCGGCTCTAAAATCCAAGTGCTCTAGGGAAAATAGTTTGTAAATGAGCTATAATTTTGTTAGTGTAAATTTTTCTTGATAATCGATGAAAGTATAAGGTAAATGTAAGGCCAATATTGCAATAATTTTGATAATTAAGCTAAATTAGTGTAAGTAGGCCTTAAACCTTAAATTTGTAACTATAAAATATATAATTAAAATATTTACTTTGTCACTACAATTGTTTCTATTCGCCCTCATAATCATCAAAACTGAGTAAGCCAACTAATTACTGATAATGAATAACTAAGTAATGAGTAACTAATTCGCCCACGCGACTCGGCAAACGTAGTGTAGGACGCCCTCCGACCAGGTGGGATGACGATTTTCGTAAGACTGCTGGCAGATGCTGGATGCGGCAAGCTGAAGACAGGGCGCTATGGCACTCATTAGGGGAGCCCTATGTCCAGCTGTGGACAAAACTAGGCTGATGATGAATGAATAACTGATGACGAAAAAATAAACCTATTTCTGCGACCAGATTTTCAGAAAAGTATAATGAAATTAATAAGAAATTAATAACTACACACACACTACAGAGTACTATAATAAATAAAAAAACCTTAGAATAAAGTATAATGATTAAAAGATATTTCAACAACCTATACTCTTCGTATGGGCAGGCCTGAGACCACCAATTCCAAGGTTTGATGACTTGTAAGTACTTTTTTTTCTGTCTTTTTTTTATCGTCTACGGCTTCTATTTTTTTCTTATTGATTTTGTTTCAAAAGTAACAAAAGATTATGACAAATCATTTTAATTTTCTTTCTATTAGTACCTGTCTTGGTGATAAACACATGCCGTAGGTAGGTACCTACCTACAGTCAGAAAGATCATAATTCAAAGTGCTTTATTTCCTTTAGACCTTCTAGGACTCTTGGACACGTCACAAATCTCAGATTACATAAGTAATTTGTAGGTGAATTTGTAATTTATTTATAACTTTTATTATTTATGATTTCTATAATTACTTTGCTCGTGACTAGGTAAACTTACGTGCTATGGTATCTTTTTCAATATTTAATATCTAGTCCAGTACTCAACGCGTAATATAGATATTGATTTCAACCTACGGTATAAGCTGAAAGGTCATGGCCATGGTAGTAAAGGCACTCACATGCCAAGACGTAAACAAAATGAAAACATTATCCAAGACAACGACTTTGCTGAAATGATAGACGATACAGATGACGACAAATATAACTTCGTATATGCACAGCTTATGAAAATATCTTTAGAAGATATTAGTGACATGAAACTAACTGAAACTGAGTTTGATGAAAATATCATAGCTGCTCAAAATGCTTGTGCTGATAAAGAAAGTTATTTACGAGGTAAAATATTTTTACCGTAAAGATTTAAATAAAAAGCGAGTTGTAGGCCCTTATTTTTCTACACTACATAATCATACTGCTGTGGCAGTAGGTTAGGTACCTATTTACAATAAGCTGACAGAATTGCATTGGATTTAGCGTGCACGTTATGACACCTGCATGTCTCCCTATTCTAGTATGTTTAATGGATAATAGCCAGCTTGCCTGGAAAATGTGGAAATGCAGAAAGCATGGCTTTGTTCCTATAATGTCCATAATGATGATTGTCGAGCTATTGATTTGATACAATCTAGTTTGACCTGAATCTTTCTGTAATAACTTGTATTCCTTTGTTTCATTAATTACTTCTAATAGGATAGTTTAGATCATACTGTCTGTTTTTCACGATGAGTAGTTAAATTACATTAGGATAATATAAACTTTAACTACTCATTGAAATTGTTATTTATTTATTAAAATAGTTCTTTTGGTCGACTAACAGAACAAACAATTTAAAACTTGATTACTTGCCTTATGGTGTATCAAATTTTAAACTAATGGAGCCTAAAAGCTTCTTTGATTATATTTAAAAAATAAATTTGTACCAGGTGATGTGGTCACAGGTCGCAGGTTCCTTACAAAATGTAGAGGCATTCGCGAAATCGTGGAAATGCAAGCCTGTGTCGTTCATGAACCCAGAGAAGAAGTGCACTATTTACTAGATGTGGAGATGTAGGAGTAATGGAGATGTCGGAGTAGTTTAACTGAAGATGATCTATAAAAACAACCTTAATGTGTATATAAATTTAAGAGTACCTACATTAAATAGAGCAACAGGAAAACCTGGTTAGATCTATGTTTTCTTGCAGGTGTATGCCGAAAACCACTCTACCATAAACTTTTATGGCTGCAAGGCTAGCGTACAAAAAGTTTAACCATTTTGCGGCTACTGAGCTATGTTTTATTTTTGTGTCACTGTACCTAGTCGAAGAAACTGTAGGGCCAATAATGTCACGAGTAAAAGATATTTTCGTCAAATATTTTATTTTCAAGTTCACAAATAACAATCAATCAGCGATGATAGCCGATTCACGAAAAATGGCCGAATCCCGACGACAGGCCAACTCCCGAGACATGGCCGATTCCCGACGAGAGGCCAATTCCCGACAAATGACCAATCCCTGAAGAATAGCCAATTCCTGACGAAAGGCCAATTCCCGACGAAACGCCATAGCCCGTAGACAACGGGAGTCCCGCGCCTATTCCACTGCCGTATCCTAGCGATGAGTAGCCGCTAACTCCAACCGATGAGACAGGTACGCTGGCCACTGAAGAGACGGCCACAGGCGCCGCTTGCACCACGGGCACGGGTTGTTGGACCACCACGGGCTGAGGCACCGCGACAGGTCGGTCTACATGCACCGGGACTGGCACCTGCACCCTTCTCTCCACGTACACAGGATGAGGAACCGGCACCTGCCGATCCACGTACACTGGTCGGTCCACGGGCACCGGCCTGTCAACCGTCACCTGATACGGCACTGGCACGGAAACCTTCACCGGATATGGCACCTTCCTTTCGTAATAAACGGGCACTTGCTTCGTTATCTCTACTGGAACTTTCTGCACGACAGGGTATGGCACTGGTCGATCCACTGGCACAGGCACGTTGACTCTGTACGGGACAGGCACCTGGCGGTCTACAGGAACAGCCACCGGAACCTGAAACGGCACTTGAACGTCGCGGGTAATGGTGCGAGTGATGTATCGGGGGACTTCTTGTCTCAGAATAACAGGGTTGGGTTGGACGTTGACTGATGTCTGCACGGACGGTGCTGGCAGGGCAACCGGAGCTGCGACGGCCACTGCCGGCGCTGCGGAAACTGCCAAAGCTGGTGCTGCAGAAACCGCCACGGCTGGTCCAGAAACGCCTACCCCTCCAATGCCTACCCCCCCTCCAAAGCCTATACCACCTCCAGAGATGCCTATACCTCCTCCAGAAAGGCCTATACCACCTCCAGAAATGCCTATACCCCCTCCAGAGATGCCAATACCAGATCCGATAGCACTTCCATACGAAACACCGTGACCGATAGTGCTGCCATAAGAAATACCATGGCCTCCGATTAGACCTCCGTATGATGGCAGGCCCAGGTGCGAGACGTCTCTCTTCACTCCTTTCTCTGATGTTACCTTCCCCTTGATTCCACCCTCAAGGAGCAATTTGGATACTTTCTGTTTGGAAACCACTTCTCCTGCTGTTGAAAGACTGCTCAGTGCAAGCAGCACCTGAAACGAAGTAGACCTTTAGAACTTTGACCTAGAGTTAAGAACTTAGAGTCGTTATCTTTGCAATGAAACCTTAAGCTTACGTAAGCAAGACAGTATAAAATATAGCTTAGTGGAATCAAATAGAAGAAAATCCAAACAATTATAGAGACAGCTGTAGATAAGGTGCCTGTGAACTAGGGCAAGGCTAGCTAGGTGAACCTTACGGCTAGTTCCGTAAGGTAAGTCAGTAAGGTGGCGACGCCTTTGCACCTAACCACCTAACTCGTAGGTGACAATTTTCTCAAGGGGGGGAACTCGAACGAGAACAACCGTTGAGGGGGAATTCTGGACTTTTTTTAATGGTAGGTATTCCAGTTTTCCCCCTTGATTAAATTTGTTCAAAAACCGAAATAAGAAAAATCGGTGCAGGGGATTTCTGTACATACTTTAAAAAAATTAAATTCCATTTTACCCCTCAAGGGGGATTAGTCAAGGGGGAAACCTGGAATATGCCCATTTTAATCTGCGAAACTCATATCAAAACGGGTTATCTTTTATACCTACAAACAGCTCCTAAATTTGCACGTAACTTATGATGAGTTATGATTATTACATTTAATTCACCGATAAATTACATGGTCACAGAAAATTTCATAGAGACGATAATAAACCGCCTCACTGATGAGCGCTATAAGTAGAGTCAGCCCACTTAACATAAAATTGAACATTATTAATGCGTAAGAAGTCAATGGTTACACATTACATAAACAAACATTAATTTGTAGCATTCAATCGGATGTATCGAAGTCAATTATTAAAATCTCGTAATGGCTATTGAAGTGAATCTAATAAGCAGACGTAACGAAAAAGTTAGTCATTTCTACCAACAATGTACGTACAATGTTTCAAGCAAGTTAAATTTGATAGCTACATGAACATTATCGACCTGAAAATCTAATCATCATCATCACTGTAGCGGGTGTTGCTACGACTGATTTATTTACCGCAAAGACGTATTTCAAAGTTTGCACTCCACCACGCTCCCGCATTCAGTGACCCCACGATTTATAGAGGAAAATACCAAATTATGGAGGGTGAATATTTTTGTATAGAAACTTTAAAAAACGAATTATTTTAGGGCACGAAATTTTACCTTATCCTATCCAGTGTGCCACGTGACGTGGGAGATATTAACATCAACTTCCAAAAAATAAGTACCTACAAAAAGTAAAAAAGACGGTAGATATTCTATTTATCGATCTCTTCTAGCTCTGCCCTGCGTACGTAGCGGCTCTCAGTAATATAATCAATATCAAACCATTTTATAAAGTACCTAACTAGTATATTCTAAGGTTATTTTCGCGAGAACTCATAATAAAACACTGTTTTAACCGGATTGATCGCGTATATTTTATATTTGTTCACCTCAGTCTGCCTGTGACCATGGAAGCTGAAAAGCCTCCGAAACGTCAGGTTATAAACAAAATATAAAATATACGCGATCAATCCGGTCAAAACAGTGTTTTAGTACCTAACTAGACCAAAATAGTATTTAAAGTGATGCTAAACAGTGTGTGGCTCAAGACTTAATACAAGTGAAATCCCATTCCAACAGTGTTTCTATCAACCAAAAATCTAAAACATAATTTTAGCCAGAGGTGAGATCGATTCACCCCTCTCGGCGTAGGTGGAGGCTGTATATTGTGGCAATAATTACGGCTTACCATCAAAACGTGAACTAACGCCATGTTTCCTCTGAGATCACAAATCACATTGGGTTACTTTAGAAAAATTCAAAAACCAATCCAACATCCACGGGCTACTTCCAATCAATATGTGATCGATACAGTTAACCCTAGCTTATATAGACATATTAGTTACTTGGTCCAGCGCTCGTATCCATAATGCGAGACGATTTGCCCTCGTGTTGAACGGAATTATATCGGTCCATGGACATCCATGAACCGATATTGATCTGTATCTAAATAACATTATATGTATGTAGACTTAGATAGGCAAATAATATTTACATTTTAAGTATTAAACAAACTTACAAGAGGTTTATGTTTCGCTTCTTCCACTAGTGTACAAAAAATTTAAGCGAACCAAATCAATAACATTTTGTTTCTTATTTGATTAAAATAACTATTTATAAAGCTGTTTATGTATAAAATTTGACTTGTCTAAGTGCTTATTTTGTAAGCTTAAAGAAATAAGATTTTGAAATATAATTCCTTGCTTGCTTTCCACATGGAAGCAAGCTAACCAAAGTACCTATAGCTAGATATTCTTAGCTATAGGCATTATAATGGGTATTGTAGTCTTCGTACAGAAATGTCATGTAATAATAATAACAGAATATAGGCCTTTGGAAGCTTAGGATTAAAATGGGACGAAACCGGAACGATTTCAGCGTTAAATTTTCCGTGTTCGGACTACTTTGGGCCGAGGCGAGATGACAAGGCTCCGAAATCTTTTTTGAACTATCCTTTTTCAGAGTTCTCTTTTGCTGTGTAGAGCTAAATATCGTGTTACGGTAAGCAATGGACACGCCGACCGATAACTTACCTCAGTCGGTGTTAGTCTCTGCGGTACGTTTTTGGAAAATAATTAATTCTCGATCGAATTCCAGTAAAACCGGGCATTTTTCGCCTGATTTACTGTCACAGACATAAGCTATACTTCGATTCTACAGCCTGGATATTTATGTATACGTATTTCCACCAATATTCCTTGGGTCCCCAAGGAATATTAGTGGAAAATATGTACTTATTGACATTGGTATCATCGAAGCAAAGCACAGAAGCTCGAAACAATTTTATGTTTTCAAAGCTTTTATTTTTTCTTGATTGATTCTTCGTTCGTTTTCGAATACAAATTTAAACATTTTTCGCTGCACTACGACTAACGAGATTATGCGTTTTTGAAATTTGTGTTTTAGTTTTTAATGATTACCTACCTTGCAGTGACCTTGTTCTTTTCTGTTATTGTTATCATTTATTGTCCAGTTTTCATTCATAAGTGTCTTTGTTAACATAAAATACATTGTTTAATGCCGTTTGAGCACAAGTTTTTTGTATAGTAAGTACAATATAACAAATGGCTTTTAAAATTGTACCTACCTAATCAAATAAAGCTAGATTTATACCTTTGGGTAGTGTGTATGTATGTACACATATGTACAAATATTTGCAGATCGTACAAACATTTGCTCCAAGACGGGAATCGAAACCGCAACCTCCTGCGTCGCAGGCGGACCTCGGCCACGTTGCCACATAGGTCGTCAATATGCGATAAATATTAGAAGGTGGAGGAACTCTACCTTCCAGATTTAGTTTTTTTGATAACTCTTTTTACGGTGGTAATTATGTTTTATGGAAAATGGGGTAAATTAGACTAATTAGATAGTATTACATGGGCAGGCCGGTCACTCCTAAGTTTTCGCGTCCTTAAGAGGTTATTTAAGCCTGATTAAAAAACTTGATATGTCTCCCTATGAATATCTAGTGCGTTTGCATTTTGATGAATCTTACATGAGTTAGCATCCTGCTTCGCTTTTTAGTAGCTCTAGCTTTACTTTATAAGGAAATTTCAAACTCCTTTACCTAATCTAAGACGGTTGCGGCGTTAGAATCGACCTCTCCAGCTCCGTTCGCGCATGTCGTAAGAGATTAGGGACCCTTCACATCAGGTCGCAAGCAGTGCGGCTGCAGCGTGAGAGCAAAGCGACAGTACCAGATGCCTTCTTAACACAACTTCAGCCGCGCGACTTGTTTATATTAAGAGGGCGATAAATGACGCCATTTTGTGAAAAGGATAGGCATAGAATTTCGCGTTTATAGGAGCGGGACAGAGCAGAGCGGCGTCAGCGTTAAAATCAAAATTATCTATTAATTAGGACATTTATTTGCAAAAATAAGCCAAAGGTTCTCTTGGTATTCGATTATTTAATAAGGTGTTGAAAAAAAAAACTAGTTTTGGAGAAAAACGGTATTAACTAAGAAAACAGATGATACTTTGCACAATTATTTCTGATATTTACAATGGACTTTTTTTTTTTTGGATGTGATTTTTGGATCTGCCCTGTATCCCATAAATTATTATAAATTTTTTCCGAAACTTTTTCGAAAGATAACGGGAAAAAAAGGTTTAACGAAACCCAATTCAAGTAAATTCACATACAGCAGACCAGAGGCACAATGCTACCACGCAGCTCAAAAATGTGCATTCAAATATGAACCTTAGCTCGTTGTAAATGAACTTTATATTGACGGCATCAGAAGACAGACAACTCGCGGACCACTTGCTTGAAGCTTGTGGAAATTTGCCATTTTGTCTGTAAAATGTATCTAATTACAACTTCGATCAAAAATTTCCGGCTTTGCCGGCGAACTACTTATTTTTGATCGAAGAATTACAACGAGTTTATGCTAAGAACTAACTGGGTAGGAAATAACAAAAGAAATTAGGGTTCCTTATCGAATGATTTATACATCTCGAACGCTTGTATATCAAATAAACAAAAAACACCATCTTATCCACACAATAACACAATTTATAATCACACCAATTAACTTACAAATCACACAATACTCACAAAAAAATAATCTACCTACGAATCTAAGAGTTAGTCAGTCAAATTGGTTTTCTATTTCGTTACAGGTCTACTTTCTAGCTAGATTATCTTTGCAACTTACGATTACATTGCTTTTATTTAGTCTAATGTCTGTCTAAATACACAGATAGAGTAAACTGTTTAGTCTTAGAGAGCACAGGAGAGCTTCCTATACGTTTACTTTTAGAAGCAGCCGACGAATTCTTAGCTGCTTTCTCCTCTTTAACTTCCATTACTTTCTCTGTAGTTTTATCAACCTCTTCTGACACTTCAATATCCTCTTCCGTAGTGGTAGTAACTTCAGTGGTAGTTACAGTGGTGGTAGTAAGATTGGTGAGCGCTGTGGTAGTTTCTGGTAGGATATCGCAGGTTTTGCCGGAAGTGCCGGAGGGACAGTCGCACCGAAAGTGGCCGTCGTCAGCTTCCAGGGATTGACATCTGCCGTTGTTTTTGCAGGTTCCGGGGTTTTTTTCGCAGTAGTTTAGCTCTGAAAAGGATTTTTTTACATTAATAAACTGAAATTGTTAAGCCATTATCCATGACAGAACGGAGGCGGTATATTTTTTATGGTACCCAAGAGGTTGTTTTGTTAGTTTGTGTTTTTTTTTTTGCAAACTTGTTCCCATATTATATCCCAAACTGGTGAACCGATTATGATCGCATTTTTTGTAAAAATACTGATATTACTTGATACATAAATGAACAGTAATCACTTCATTGCTGTTTGATGAAAAACGGCATAGCCGTTTTAACGATACGATGGTTTCACGATATTTTCACAATAACGTCGAAGGTTTAAAATATTTAAGCTTTGGGACACCAATGACACCTGGGGAGGCCTGCACCGGCGTCAGCGAGCTGCTGGCTTTCCTGGAGGACATCGGGTGGTTAGACCAGCAGCCCCCACCCAAAAAGCCACGCAAAAAGGGCCCACCTGTGGCCTAGTTGCGGAAACCAGTCCAGAAACAAGTAAGCTTTGACAACTGAACCAAAGGAATAAATTTAAAATCTCTAAGCTTCAAATGTTGATGAAAGGTTGAGAGGCGACACATATCTGAAATATTTGAAACGATCCTGCCACATAAATGGCTTATATTTGGAACTGTTATAGAAACCGTTAAAATCTCAGCTAGTGATCAGTTCTTAATTACATCCAAGAAATTATTAAATTCCTGTGTTCAGCGATTAGTTATCACCATTTTGGTATTATAACGATGGTTTAAACACCTTGCAAACCTATTTGCGCGTCTTATTGGGAAGTTAGTAAAAAAACTTGGTCTAGAACTTTATAGGTGTGGTGTTGATAGTTTATTTTATTTTGTGTCACAAGCTTTATCCATAAACTCACGTACGATTCCGAGAAATGGATGGCAGGTTTCTTATGGAATGTGTGATATAGTATCTACTTGGCAAGGCTTCTAATGTCTGTAGATCTTTGATTATTTGTACCTTTTCTTTTACTATTCATCATCATTATCATCAGCCTATGTTAGTCCACTGCTGGACATAGGCCTCCCCAAATGAAAGTCAGCGCCCGTCTTCAGCTTGACGCATGTCATCCAGAGATACTGGATGCTGGATGCGGAAGACTGCAAGCACATGCCTGCAGTCTTTTGCAGGTCGTCATCTCACCTGGCCGGAGGGCGTCCTACACTGCGTTTGCTGAGTCGAGGTCTCTACACAAGAATACGTTTACCCAAGCGGTTGTTAGTTCTTCGCGAGGTATGGTTGGCCCACTGCCACTTCAACTTACTTATTATTAAAGCTATGTCTAGTCTATCCCAGGGCCGGCTGCAGCAGCCGTATGCGCAGCCCGGGTAGCGGTGGCAGGTGCTGCAGTCGGCGCCGCTCCAGCCCACCTTGCACCCCCTACACACACTATAGTAGTTACCTTCGTCACACAGCATGCCGCCCCATCCCTTGTCACAGGCGCACTCCCAGGGCCGGCTGCAGGAGCCGTGTGCGCAGCCCGGGTAGCGGTGGCAGGTGCTGCAGTCGTCGCCGGTCCAGCCCACCCTGCAGCGGCACTCACCGGGCCGGCGGCAGTAGCCACGCTCGCTGTGGCAGCCTGGGGCGCAGACCGCTGCGAAACGTAAGTGACTTGAGTAAATAAAAATAAACCCGTCTTACCATTTTCAATTGCCTTAATGTAACATGATGTCGTACTATCTACACAAGTACTACTGACGGCTTAGTGTGCTAAGAATTTGTACCGTCTCAACTCTACCCATTTTCAGTCGTTAGAGGCAACTAAGGGGCATCCCTCCTAAAGGGCTGTACCGTCTTGGCAGATCAGATCCGTCTCTGAACTGCGATCCCGACCCCCATGCCCAGCGTGAAGATTATGGTATTATCCCCTAATGATAAAAGTCAGCAAGGAGCTTAATATAGGAGGCCTTATGTCTAGTACACTGGCATAGGCTGTAGATGTAGAAATGTACGAAGAACAAAATAAACACTAACCCCTTTCGCGCATTATTATACCGTCCGAAAGAGGTATAGAGTAGAAACGGCATTAGGTATAAATAAATAGGGAAAATAATTATTGGCCATTGTTGCACCTAGATTGGCTTAGCTAGACGCCTAAATCCTGGCCTGGCCCTGGCCTAGCTTTGTTGGATTAGGAGAGCCCAATACGGTTGTAGTCCTAAATACTACCCTGCATCAAAAAAATTGATGATCACCGCAAAGAAACTATTTTCCCTGTTCGGCGGTCTAATCAGTCAACTTGTCGAAAAAAACGAATTTCTAATTTGTACTAACGTGTCTGACACAGCAACCCAGTATATCCCTTAGCACACTTGCACTCAAGCGGCTTATCGCAGTAGCCATGTTGGCAGCCTGGCAGCGGCTGGCAGTCGCGGCAGGTCGGACCCGTCCAGCCAAAGCGGCATCGGCACTCGCCGGGCTGCTCGCAGTAGCCGCGGGTGGCGTGACAGTCGGAGCGGCAGGTCGCTACAACAGAACATTCGATAAAGCAAGTTTTTCAGGAAGATTGCAGGTTCAGAATGTTGCTAAAACAGAAATAACAACAATACGTCAAAATATGTATAAGGTTATTATTACTATACTTAGTGCTTAAGCCGTTGCACTCCCCGAGTGCTAAGAAAGAAGAAGAATAAGAAAGAAGTCTCTAAGAAATTAAATAAGTTCCAAAAAATTTACGACTTTAACCCGGGACCTTTCCTACATCGTCGGGTGCAGGTGCTCTAACCAAGTCCCGCTGACATCGATTTTTTTTGGGATATTGTTTAATTTAGGTCTGCCTGCGACGCAGGAGGTTGCGGGTTCGATTCCCGCCTCGGGACAAATGTGTGTACGATCTGCAGACATTTGTTCAGGGTGTTCTGGTCGTTTTCTATGTATAATAAAAAATATCTATCTATGTATTGTATTATATTATGTATATCAGTTATCTAGTACCCATAACACAAGCTCTGCTTAGCTTGGGGCTAGATAATGCTGTGTGAATTGTCCAGCATTATTTATTTATTTATTTATTTTATTCCTTAACAACAAGTATCATCAACGTCGGTAGCCAGATTTTAGCCATTTGGGTATTGTAGGTATAAGCCAACTGAATTTTTGCCATATACGGTCCTGTGCTAGCCACATACACTATGATTGTGACACGTTGCAGAACCCGTGAAGACAGCCCGGCATAGCTATGCATTTGTTGATCTTCTCGCCGTAGAAACATAAATAACTTGTCGTCTACACAATACATCAGCAGGTACTCTTACGTTCAGAGCAGAAGATGCCGTCCCATCCTTCCTTGCAGATACACTCAAACGACACGTTGCAGTACCCGTGGAGACAGCCCGGCATGGCTATGCATTTGTTGCACTTGTCACCGTAGAAGCCGAGCTTGCAGCGGCATTCACCAGGCCTTTTGCAGTACCCTAAAATAAGACAAACATACTTTTAAATAAACATAAGCTGGTTTACACTGGTCAAGTTTAAAGCCTTGGCATGGTTGGTGATCTCGGCTTAGTCGATATCATCATGGCAAGGCCAGATAAGCAAGGCGCTTTGGTTTCCACCATAGTGGCGTAGATGAGAGGAGTTGTAGAAAACAACCAATAGCATCTAGCCATCGATAGCCATGTTGATGATGTGACGCTACCGACTGATACGACACCATGCTATTATTTTTTTTTCCTCAACTTCGTTCCGCTATACTTTAGTGATAGCTCCCCGACTCAAACTGCGGATGCCGTAACGGAAAAATTCTTCAGACCAGAAGTTATAGAGCAGGCAGCAAGCATCTCCTAAAGTGAGCACTCGATGAATACAATTTTGCTGTAGAGCGGCAATACTAGTTTCTTATTTTTTGCTTTTATCGTATCTGCACAAATCATCTTCAAATAAGTATTCAATAGATACCCAGATACTTTCAAGACTGGATCATAAACGTTAGTCATCGTGACATCGTCTGAGTTAGCATCTTTGGATTGTTTGACACACAAAGGATGGGTACTTTTACTCTTATGATTCGGATGCGTATGCATCCGAATCGTAGAAAGTAGTATAGAAAGCTTTTCGTATTAAATCCTTACAACGTCTTAGCAAGTTTAGTGTCATTCAAACAAAAGTTGGACGAAACTGGTAGTAAAAGCATGATTTGGACCCACAGAAAACAAGGAAAAGAAAGAGTAAAAGGCATCGATAAGATGGGAAGACAAATATAAAATATAGGTAAACTGATAAGCCACATAGGTACCTTAATACCTACTTTACACAGCCTTTAAAATTTTAGAGGAAGGAACATAAAGTGTTTGACAGTTAAATAAATTGCTATATGTAGGTCAAATACCACAACTTGTTTTGTATAATTACCCAGACTTGTATACATATAACCAAAATGTTTAATTTTGTAATTTGTACGCATATGTAGATACAACTTAGTATTTCTTAATTGAAATTAAATTATCCTACTCTTGGTCGGCTCGTGAACGGCATACACTCACGATCTATGGCTCAATTAAAAAGTTATTTCAAATATTAGAACTACATCTTAAATGGTGTTGTTTATGATCAAAGACATGCACGGGTTAATTAATTATTTAATTACATGGGTAGCTGAAAGCGTAATCAATCAATAAGCATTATGGATTGATAGCATGCTTCGTGGGCCCCTAGAGTGTTATAATCTCAAAGACGTCGTAGGAAATATATGGGAACTGTTAGCCACATTTTGTTTGTAGGCCTTACCTATACGTTTGCAACACACGAAGTCTGTTTATTAATTTATATGAGCAAAAATTCACATAGATAATAATTTTCACATAATTCACATAATTCGCTGAAGATTAAAAAAAGAGAAAATGATTCACTGTTCCTCTGGGGAAAAATAAGGTTAGTAACGATTGAGATCACGGAAAAATATTTTTTACTAAGAAAGAGACTGCTCAAGGCCAGTCATCTTCTACGAGAACCATGGGCGGTTTTATAAGAGAGTTATAAGAGAAGCAATACTAACTAATAAACTTTGTGATGCCGGCTTAGATTTGGCACCACCCCAACTCTTCCCGTGGCAGTCCTGAGACTAACAGCCGGTTTTTATCCGCTTGTTATAATTTGACAAAAGTTAGTTAGTTAACAATAAACTATTGTCAAATAACAAGCGGATGAAAAACCGGCTGTAAGGAACATACACCGAGGGCAGGCAGCAGCGCCTTGCAGAATAGATCTACCACCGAACTGCGATCCCCAACCCTCATGCCCAGCGTGGAGATTATGGGCATTACCCCTCATGAGATAAAACCAATAAGGCGATTATCTGGGGGATTCCCGCGTCCAGTAGTGGACCATTATAGGCCGTTGAGTTGATAAGATTACAAAAAAGTTAAGAAGGTTCTTCAAAGAATAGATACCTTCCAATGGATCGCAGCCTTTCTTGCAGATAGGTACATCGCACAGATCGCCCTGCCAGCCCTTCAGGCACTTCGGTTCACCCTTATCTGTGCAAACGTAGTGGCTGTCTTCTGATCTCTCGGCTGGAGAGCATGCCTGCGGAAGTAAATCGAAACAAATTAAATTAAAACCAATTTCATTAAAATTATTAGAAAAATGGTACCTACTATTCTGTGCACCAATTTGCTACAGACTATTAGACTTTATGATAAAACAATGAATAACTGACAATTCTGGCTTCTAAATTCTATTTAATTAATTATATTCGCATGAAATCTGAATCTGAAACTTATTTCTAGAAATTTATTTTATTCTATATGTTATGTAGTATTTTTAAATTATATTTGACATATTGCGTAAATAAACTCAAACTCAGTTTGGCAGTGCCCTTCCAGGATGCATGTCCCTTCCTAGTAACAACTAACCATTCATTTAGACCTAAGAATGAATGTAAAATAAATGAAATGGCTTATTTCGTTCATGATGTAGTGGAATTGGATTTTGTAGAGTATCAAAATGAGCCCGGAAGGGCTGCAACATAGATAGGTGCCTATACAATATTATCTAGATTTCATAGTTGTTGCCTAATAATACCATATTAGTAACGCATTCAGCGTTCACTTTGTTCTTGATTTGAAGCTTTAACATAGAGAAGAGGCAGCACGATACTCAACGAAAACTAAATAGATAAATAAAGCTGGACAATCCATATAGCATCATCTACCTCCAAGCTAAGCAGAGCTTGTGTTATGGGTACTAGATAACTAATAAACTTAATGCAATACATTACATAGATAGATATTTGTTTTTAGTATAGTCATCTACAGAGATATTGACAGCGTTTTCGACTTTTAACCTTGCGGTGGTTTGTTAAGAGCTATTGTACCATGAATTGTTTATTTATCCATCCCATATGCGACGAGTTCATTATAAATATGCCAGTCACATTCGGTTTTCACTTTCGATGTTTTGGAGCTAAGTTGGTCCATCATAGTCAATGATTATTACGTAACAACTGAAAGTTAGGATGGCAAAAAGGGTAACGGTTACGAGCGTAGGTACCTAGGTATGAGCTAAGTAGAGAGAAGAGACTCAGAAGATCCACAATAACGCTGTTATAGAGTTTAGTATATTCTAAGGTTATTTTCGCGAGAACTCATAATAAAACCTCCGAAACGTCAGGTTATAAACCAAATATAAAATATACGCGATCAATCCGGTTAAAACAGTGTTTTGTTATAGAGTTACGCTATGTCAATAAAAATATTTAACAAATTACCTAATTTTATTCAAAACGAAACCAATATTAATAAATTCAAATCTCAATTAAAACAATATCTAATACAACATAGTTTTTATTCCCTGCAAGAGTTTTTTGAATTAGAGTCCTAGTTTTTATTCTTCACTTAGATTAAATGTTATAAATTTACAAATGTAAAACATAATTATGTTATCTATGTACCTAGGTACCAAATGATTTGTTTTTTAAATTTTATGTTCTAATTTTATATTCCTAGTTATGCTTAGGTAAGGTATAAGAGTAGGTAGATGGGACCACCTAGCATAATATTGCAGTGCCCTAGCAGGGTGCATGCTTGATACTATAAGTTATTATAAGATCTTTGTACAGCATGTTCCGCAATAAAATATCTTGAATCTTGAATCTTGAGTTTCTTCAAAAGCCTGTTACAAATTGATGATGTTTCGATCGCAAAATGATCACAAGACCTCTAACTGTAGCAAAGTACGTACCTAATGAAGGGAGAAAGACGGTCGTCAGGGAAAAGTTAATATAAATTCTCATAAAAAGGACAAGTTTCTCTAAGAAACCTTAAGGATAAACCCGCGCCGTTAATCTGCGTGAGTCAGACAGACTTTCTAATAAACTCGAGAAAGCCCGTGAAAGCAGGCCGCGCGGCGAAAACAAACACGCACCTTTTAAAATACCTAATAAATTGAGTAAATTACCCTTTTGGTTGACTTTTTTACTGTCCAAATCCGGTGCAGGCCAATGCATCGTAAAGTAGACCGGACCGTAACGGGAGACGGCGGAAAGCCAGGCATTTCAAATACTCGTAGATCATGTTTCAAGACCCGAAATTAGCATTTTAGATCTAGATGGTAAAACACCTATATAGATTTTCTTGCTAAGGTTAGTAAAATGGACGGATTTAGCAAGGATTTATTTAGCAAGTTTGCGAGTTTTTGCTGTTGGTACCTAAATATATGCAGTATATAATTAAGAAATGGACATGTAACCTATACAAGGAAATATGTATTTATCTGACAAAAATTAACGGTGTGCGATAAGCAAGAGCCGGTACGAAATTTGTAAGTTTTTTTATCCAAACGGAGCAAAATTTTGACGTCAAACTAAAAAGAACATAGTAATTCTTTGCACATATAGAAATAAACCAGTGTTAGTGTTACTTATTAGCACGTACTTAAGGAAATAATGAGTACCTAACTAGGGACAATAAAAAATACCTATGTAGACTGAGTTAAAAAGGAAAGAAATAACACAAAAAAAAACGTTTAAATGTTAAATTCATTAAATATGTACCTTTACATTAAAATATTAACTCACCTGTTTCTTCCACTTGGCCACATACTTTGCCGGGAGCACAGTCGGCACAGCACACAGCAAAACAACAACAATAACAGACTTCATCCTACCACCACACCACTGTTACTGACTCCCTGCTCATACGTTCAATACCGGATAATTAACGGGATATAACAGCAATTCCCGGAGTATAACGGATAATTCCCGGTAAGTTGGAAATGCAGGGATGAGCACTCGGTCGTGTCTCAAAGTGTACTGTTACGTGTTAATGAACTTGGCTCGTGTAGCCGGACTTTCTCTGCCATCGCTTTTTACGAGGCTAGGAAGTTGGCGCGTTTCCGACCGGATATAATGAGAGGTACCTAAGTCGAAGACATTTGCATCTTGGTAAGTGTAGCGTATGCGAAATAATAAATATGAGAATAAGGCGCTCGCCCGTTGAGAAAAACCCCTGGCAGTGAGACACACTGGTGGGCACTGGCATCGGGAACGGTGCGGCGAGCGGGTGTCTCGGACCGAACGAGTGTTACTCAAATTGGTTGTTTAATTTAGCCCAATAGCAGACATCACAGTAAGTATAGAGAGTTGCATCGATAGCTATGTAAACTCAAATCCCAAATTGTTTGAAATGAAGATGACGAACTTTTATTTAATAAAACAACTAATTTAATATTTATCATATCATCATCACATCAGCTGAATGATGTCCACCGCTGGACACAGGCCTCCCCTATAGATCTCCACAATGACTGATTCCGTGCTGCCCGCCTCCATTGATTTCCCGCGACCTTCAATAGGTCGTCGTCGGTTCACCGCGTCGGTCTACCCACTGTGTCTTCCGGTACGTGGTCGCCACTCAAGCAGCGGCTGTCGTTTCTACGTGCTGTGCTCTGCCCACAAACCATAACTCATGTAATTACGGGAACCTGTGATGTCATGATGTCAACTTCAACTACTTACTTCATGGCTGTGCTTTGCTGCCACAACTCTGCCAGAGTCAATGTCTAAAGAGTCATAAACTTTAGTAGAGAGAAAACATGAAATGAAATTTTCATTTACGACATAATTATTCGTCCAAAAATCTTTTTGAATTACTATTCAGAAATCATAAAAGATTATTGATTTGTCCATTGATTTGTACCTGTAATAAGACAACACAAAGTTACGGATGCATGCACAACACAAAAGGTTAATTAATATAGCAGGAGCTGTACAAGGTGTGCTTTGTCGATGTTCACTGTATGTAGGTACAGTCAGCTGCGAAAATATGTATACACTCCCATGTTTTGAAATTTGACTGAATAGTAAGTGTATAGTCATTGTGATACTTTATATTTCGTATTCTGACAAGAACGATGACTACTTAGTGTAAAAATTGTGTGCGTAGACTTTTATATGGTAAGTTCCGAGTAAAATAAAAGTGAAAACTTGGAAGTGTATACATATCTGAGCAGCTGACTGTACCTATGTTCGTCAATACTATATCATTTGTCATTGCAAGAAGAGATCATAAAAATAAACGTTACTATTGAAAGCTTTACTGAAACCGCTAACTTAGTGACCCAACATGCATTTTACTTCCCGTGTTCTCGTTATTAAACTTGCAGTGCATTTCTGATAAATTGACACTATAAAGTGCAGTCAATCCAGTTTAGACTCACTTGAAAGAGATCTCTGTTTATAAATGGAGATATGACTTACCTACAGCCGGTTGTTCATACGGTAATTAATTTAGGCAAGGACATTACAAGTACCCGCCGAACTACCAGTAGTGTCGTTTGCAATCAACGACACTACCAAGACTACTTTGGATTAAATTGTACAGTCAACACAGAATTTTTGGACCATTCTTGCCGACGAAGGGTAGAACTGCGTTTATACATGCGGAGGTGGGACGCCTACGTGGATTAAGGGGTCCAAAAGTTCTGTGTTGACTGTACAATTTAATCCAAAATAGTGTTGGTAGCGTCCTTGATTATAAACGACACTATGGTACGAGGACATTTGCGCGAGTGGACACTTGCGCGAATGGAAACTTGGGCGAAGGACATATGCACGAATGGACACCTACGCAGAAAATCACAAAACTCCTAATACATCCTCTGGAAATAGACATCGCAGAGAGTTGCGGATTTCACCACTTTGTAGGAAATTTTGCTCTCTTATTGTGATATATCACCTTCCCCTACTCTTCCCACTTCCATCATAATATTGAATATTGAACCAGGTGAGAACTGTGTCTAGTTAACACGTTCATGGACTAAGAAACACACCAACTGCACCAGCGTCAGAAGGCGCCAGCACAGCGGCCCTAGGGGGTCGCAGGCGCGGCGCCGTCGCAGAGGATTAGCAATGAATGAGTTAAACCGAAAATAGGCTTTAAAATAGGTGCGAACTTCTAAGCCCCATACAAACGTAATAACGTAATTTCCGATTCATTTGGAAACTACGATTTAATGAAATTTTGCATACATAATCGCAAAAGAAATAGCTATATTCTATACTACTATATATAGCATTGTTTTAGTTTTTCAACAAATTCACCATTGAGCGAAATAAATAAAATCGTTCGAAAATGAATTTTCGCTCTCATTTACCTAATAATGATTATGTATTTTGATTTTGAAAAGTAAAACGGTACAAACTTACCCACATATTTCTTATCCGATTATGTATGCAAAATTTCATTGCAATCAATGGTGTAGTCTGTAGTTTCCAATTGAATCGGAAAGTACGTTTGTATGGGAGCTTAGAGGTTCGCACCCACCTTAATGCACTTCTAACCAATATCTAATATTGTTTTATACCTGAATAAATAATTTATCTATTACGAAAACTTTTTAATAATATCCCTAAAAATTTCGATTTCGGCAAGATTCGAACCCGCGCCTCACCTTCAGTACAGGTGCGCTCTAACCAACTAAGCAACGAGATCGACACGTGCCTGGTCGAAAATCTCTGGGACTTCTTACGACTTAAGCGTCGTATTAGCTATTAATAATAATTTATCTATTATTTATCTATTAATACGGTTTTACAGGACGAGCGTTCAAGGTTGAACGTAAACTTGGCCGTCACTTAAAATTAAAAAGAAAACGTTATATTTCGTCAATCACATTACACTTTATTAATTCTTCTATATACACTTTAATATAAAGCTATATACACAGTTTAGGTCCATAAAGATCACCATCAGAAGTTTATAAATAACATTAAAATGACCAACTGCCGCTACATTTACATTAAAAAATAATTATCAGATTCGTAGAAAATACATTTATATTATAGGTAACAGTGTCTATGAGATGAATCTTGTATCGAAATAATCATGAATATTATGATTTGATGATGTATCAATCTGCCTGCCTCGTTGGTTTAGCTGTCAGCTTGTTCAACCGCTGATAATCAACCGGTTCAAATTCCAGGTCGAGCCAATTTGATTTTGGAGTTTTTCTAGCAAGGAAAATTTACAGTACAAGCCCGGTCAGAAAATTGGCGTTATTACACCCTACACCCCCGTGCCTCGGAAAGCACGTTAAGCCGTTGGTCCTACGCCTGACCTCTCCCCGGTCATCGTGTCGGTCTGCCGTCCCATCGGATTATGAGAGTGAAGGGAATAGCGAGTGCATTAGTGTTTTCACACACACTTGTGCACTATAACACAATATGTCCTGCGCACTGGCTAGTCTCCGTTGAGACTGGCCGCCGTGGTCAAAATTCGGCTAGGAAGATATCATCATCATCAATCAACGAGAAATAGTGGTGTATCACAAGGAAATATAGGAGCACCATTCCTGTTTCTGTTATTTAGATTAAATATTAAAATGTGATTTTTTAATTTTATTCGATGAAAATCTTTACATGGCATTATTCATCCCACTAATATTATAAATGTGAAAGTTTGGATGGATGGATGTATGTTTGTTACTCAATCACGCCAGAACGGCTGCACGGATCTGGATGAAATTTGGCACAGAGATAGATTATAGTCTGGAATAGGACATAGGCTTTTTAACTGCGAATTTCCACGAGAACGGGAACTACGCGGGTGAAACCGTGAGGCGCTCCTAGTTTGAATATATTTAAGCTTACGCGATCTGAACACATAATTATTAATACTATTTATTCGACTATTTTTACTACTTTTTTCGACAGGTTTATACACTGTCGTGGTCACGGGATGTCTTCCCGAGACCACGACAGTGTGTAACACATCGTAAAACGTCGGGAAAAATAGGTAAATAAACGCGATAAATACCCGTTACCTAAATAGTATTAATCATTATTCATTTATTTCGATACAAGATATCATTAAAAATCTACTTTATAACAGTTACTGTACAAAATATTGCATAAAATTCACTCTATTTTGTATGATTATAAAAAATACACGTATTCACTTTTATGCCCATAATGGGTTCTGATAAATAATAAATAAATAAATAAATAAAATTAAACAAAATAGAAGCAGTATTTAATATTGAAACAACTGAGCTAAACTGCAGACTGTTGCAAACTATCTACAGATAGCTCAACTGATCTATATCAATACTAGTCGGTCAATTAAATGCTTATGATGTTTGAGGTTACATTTTTAGGCGAATGTTATATTACGTAAATTTTATATATTACCTTCACAGAATAAAAAACAAGCACTATTTTTATAAATGTAATAAATATTAGTGGACTTTCTCTTTCTTCAACAAAAAAATGTCTACAAAAATCTTCTTTAAAATATATGTACGTAATCTGCCTTTAGTAAATAAAACAATTTTTTGAGAGAAAAGCCAAAATTCGCTGTCTCTCTCTACTGATAGTAAATAGCTTCGTAGTGTCCACAAATTTACAAACGTGCAAAAATCAACCTTATTTCATGATTTATTATTTAGTGTAATAACTACATATTTAATATTTAATTATAATGTATTTGGGCAGTGTTTCTTGCGAATACTCGCAAAGCATGATTAGGGCGCATTTACACAGCATCCGTTTTTTTCGTGCTGGCGTATGTACAATACTCGGGATTAAATATTTGGAAAGAAACAATCGGCTAATTTTGGATTCGTAGAGCGCTATCTCTGTCGCACTAAATACTAACAGTCCGGTATCTTTGTATAAGGAGCTGTTAAAACAATTATGAAATACAAAAAGAAATGAGAATTATTACGAGAAGAATTATCTAATTGTTTAATATTGTGCTTCTTTTCTTATTTATTTTTATTCTTTGTATAAAATACACTGGACTGTAGTTGTATGTAGGAGCGAGTTCACACACCCGACAGTATTCCGGATCCAGTAAACAATAATATAGTTTCTAGTAGCGAAAAACAGTCCTGTGAAAACGGAACCGCTGTGTGAATGCGGCCTTATTGGGGTAATCAATAAACTAACAAAAATAAAAACGAAAATGAGCAACATACAAACTTAAAAAAAAACTGATTTCATGAATTAACAAGAAAATATAATTGATAACTTATTTAAAAAATATAAACCGAACATAATTTGTCTAATTTCAAAATGGCATAAAATCTTATCAATCTATAATGTAAACTCATAATATCAGATCATAAGAATAGGACACTGCACAAAAAAAATTAGATGTAGAATTCTATAAATTAAAATTTACAATACAGTACCTATTGGAAAAAGTCTGACTTTCAATTAAATAGTTCAGAGTACTTGGGAAATCTTATTATGCAAGTACCATTTTTTTTTTTATTTAGGCCTTTTAAAACCCCTTTAGGTCTATTTTTCTTGAAAAACTTAATTTTCAAGCATAACGGCCTGCGATATTTTAAATTTAATAAGCCCAAAAACTATCACTTTTGATATTATGGCCTTTTACTAAACAAAGTTGTATGCAAAGTAAGAAACATCACATTTTTCTTCACTGTTTTCTTCAATTAGTATTTTAATTATTAAACTAAATGCTGCACAATAAATGCTAAAATTTGTAACTACTACCTGGTCACAATATCTGTGAGGTCCACATATATTGTGACCGGGCTACAAGGTCCATAACACTTCTAATTTATGTAGATAGAGAAACAGGGTTAGATGAATTTCACTGTTCTTGTTAAAAAAATGTCTTTTGCGATTTGCGACAACGAATACAAGGGTGGAGTTCTTCTGAAAGATAAATGTCAGGTTATCTAAATAATTCCATGATTCTAGACTATGCTTGCTCCAATTTACTGACATACCAATCTCTACTACAAAGCGTCTAAACTCTTCTCAAGTAATCGCCGAGTCATTACTCATAGAAAATGTACAAAAATGCAAAAGTAAATTTAATTTCAACCATGTTGATGAAAAAAATATTAAAAAAACCTTTAACTTTTTAAATATGAAGAAAACTGCAGATCTCTGGGGCATTTCCGTTACAATTATTAAACCATTGATTGATACCATTGCACCAGATCTAGCTTTAATATTTAATCAATCTATCGATTGTGGCGTATTTCCTGATCTCATGAAATGTAGTAAAATAATCCCACTGTTTAAATCGTGTAGTAGATCTGACCCCACTAACTTTAGACCAATATAAGTACTGCCTACATTCAGAAAAGTTTTTGAAAAACTTATTTTACATCAATTGCTCATGCATGCACTTCAATGGCAATGACCTGCTACATTGTAAGCAATTCGGGTTTACTCGCGGCAGGTCAACTACTGATGCTGGTGTATCGCATATTTTTGATGCTTGGGAGAAGTCGCAAGATGCTATAGACGTTTTTTGCGACTTGTCAAAAGCATTCGATTGCACACACCATGAAACATTGTGAATAATGCAATCTCAAAAGTAGTCCATTGGTTTAGTGTTAATAATCTGTTGCTTAACGAAACAAAATGTATTAGATTTATTCTAGCTAATGTTAAACAAGTTAAGGCTGATGTAAGCGTAAAAGGAGAAACGTTAGAAATTGTAGAAAGTACCGTATTCTTAGGTATCACCCTAGATAATAAACTTCAATGGGACCCACACATAGATAAGCTATCGAAAAGACGTAGTTCTGCAGCGTATGCAGTCAAAAAAATCCGTCATCTCACAGACGTGACCATCTAGGCTTGTTTATTTCAGCTACTTTCACAGTATCTTATTCTTATGGTATACTGCTGTGGGGGAACGCTGCAGATATTAACACCGTATTTGTGCTGCAGAAGAGGGCTGTTCGTGCAATCTATAATATGGGTCCCAGAGAATCGCTGTGTGATAAATTCAAAGAAATAAACATAATGATAGTCCTGTCAATATATTTATGAAAAATTATTGTACACTCATAAAAATATCAAAAGCTTCCCTAAAACAGCGATATAATATAAATACTAGAAATAAACATAAACTCGCTGTGCCCACAACCAGGCTTCACAAGATTAATGTATGTATCTAAGCGTAAGCGAAAATTAGGTTTTGGCTTATTTACAAGAAACCTACACAACTTATGAAGAAACTGATTCAAGGAACCAAATAAATCATTTCAAAAGACCTCAGTGTTTCTGAGATTTCGACCAACTTATGTGTAAAACAATGCACTATCATGATTTTTATTATGGATTTTTTTTCTCAATTATGTTCTCACTTTCAACGAAGCAAATAAAAAATGTAGAAATTTAGATAATTCGTGTTTTTTACCAAGGGGATTTCGTAAGTACTGCGATCTAGGCCTAGTTTGACAGCCAAACCCGTTAGGTTTGCCTCTTAAAATATTTCATTTAAGCTAATTGGCCAAGACAGATATAAAATATCTGTTTAAAGTTATCAGATCTTATGGAGACAATCACCATCTTGGTCAAAGAGACTATACATAGTACATACTTACAGCCACACCATCCATATTACCTATGTGTAGGGCAAAGATAGGTTGTCAAAACCGATAATAAAAACTTTCATCGATGAAAATCGTTATTGCGAGAATTTACTGGTATTTCAAAAGAACATCACCCTTATAAACCATGTCGTTGTTCGTGCTCTTAATTAGTGGAACTGTATGTGAATATGGATAATAATGGAATGTCAGAGGAAGATCTAAGATACTAGAAGTATTAGAAAAGTTTGATTCGAGATATTCATAAGACATGCAATAAAATCGAATAAAGAAAAATGTATTTCTTTGTGAATGTAAAAATCGGACGGAAACGGAATCCCTTGCGTATTTTTTTAAATGATCGAGCAAAATATTTTTGTGTCATATTTCATAACAACAAGCGACACATATTTAGACAAAATTCTATTTTCCATTGAGGTCCTGACTATTCCTGACATTTACATCCAGTGATGTCAGTTGAAGGTCTAAAATTAACCACTAAAATTCGACAGCACTAAAAATGATGCCCTCCTTTTTATATCGATCGTAATGAAAGGGACAGCAACATTTTAAGTGTTGTCAGACAAGTTCAGTTTACGGTGCATTCTGAATTACGATAAAATCGATATTATCGCGCTCACAAGAGTTCCGTATTACGGTACGTTCACACGGCGGCGTCGAGTGTTTCTCTACCGAATCGGTTTTTTGCAGGATTCGGTTTAGTGGCATAAGTATTTCAATGAAGGAGTTCACACATGCATTCGGTTTCAAGACACGATAAAAAAACCGAATCTTGCTGAAGTTGACATCCGATTTTGCGACTACAAACCGATCCGGCGATACTGCAAAATGCAGATCCGATGCAGTGGTATAGGGCATTCAATACATGCGTTCATACGATACACGCAGGGGTAGATTCGGTTTTTTGTTGGATCTTGAAACCGAATGCGTCGCACAAGCTGGGAAGGAGGGGTGGGCGGGAGGGACACACTGCACATTAGAGTTGTAAAGGCACCAACTGTTGATCTTCTTTGTACTATTGGGTTTAACCACAATCTTTTTCTACGACGCTGACGGCGATAATACCAGTATAGTGTAGCAAGACTGTTCACGTCCATCGCTTCCAAATCAACGTGAGGAACTGTGCGCGCTCTTGCTAATAAAAGCCGGATGGTGAGTTCACACGAGATCCCGATACGAGGCCGTCGGATACGGCCAAGCAAGATGTGCTGTGTGAATACAACATTCGGTTTTTCCAGATCCGATGAAAATAAGATTCGGCAAATCGTGTCTCCGTGTGAACGTACCGTTACTGTGAGCGCGACAACGATGGCCTGTGTGACGTCAAAGATGATGTCATTACATGCAACAAACCGAAGTAACTGTGAGCGCCTCTATCAAAAGTGACATTTGGCTTTATAGATGACTGAAAGACGTCAAACAGGACGTTCGTTGTCGCGCTCACGGTAATTTGAAAAGCGTGTGAACGCGATGATATCGCTTTTAGCGTACCCAGAATATGATATTGTAATGACATTGACACCGCGACTCGTGAGCGCGCACACGAGTGTTCCGAATTAATGATAGCACTCAACTGTCAATATCGTGATATATAATTTGAAAAATCGTTGTGAACGCTAGCAGCACTGTTATCGTATTTCAGAATGCACCTTTAGTTTTGGTGACAACTAAATTGACACCAATGTGTGTATAAATAATGATACATTTCTATAACAAAACATTTAACAGTAAATTATTCGAGTTATGATACAAAAGTATTCACAAATTATAAAATAATATTCTACAAGAACTTTACACGTCACACTTTAATTTCAACATTGCACTATTCCAGTGTTATTTCTACATTATTATTCTTACAAAGAACTTAAATAAAATCAAATTAGTATCAACGACCTTATTTTTTGTGACACGATATTTTGTATTAAATATCTATATTTGTAGCAATTTCTTAATCTCTGCGCAATTTTACGATAATAGAGCACAATTAATATCGTATATCAAAATCATTTATCACTTTTGAGCTTCGACATAAAAATTACAATAACCTGTCAAAATCCCTTCATGTAATGGTTAGTAAAACCAATAAAAAGCTAGCCTATAGGTTTTCTCAAACAGATGCAGCGTGCGGTATCGCCCGGTCCAATTTAAGCACACTAAGGCCCGTATTATGAAAGCTTCCTCAGTTATCAATCGATGCTTGAGTAACGCTTTTCTATGGCATAAACGTCACTCAAGCATAGATCGATGACTGAGCGAGCTTTCATAATACGGGCCATAAAGTTGTAGCTCACACGTCCAACCCTACTGCAGAACAGCACATAAGTGACCATTCAAATTTGGACTTAAAGATTTAGACATATTTTACAGAAATATACTTGTTTAACACAAGCTTCAAGAACGCGCGCTGACTACTAGTGTATGCCGTAAATTGTATTTATTTATTTAATTTAAACGGTTAATAAAACCAATTAAAGAAAACAAAGTCACAGTCTGAACATACAATAATTATATCAATAATAATTAACATAATTTTGTTCCATACAATAGTCAAATAAAAATGTCAGTAAAAAAAGAACTCTACTAAGAGAAAGACGAAATAAAAACACTCAATAGTTTTATAAAACAATAGTTTAATCTACACTAATATTTTATGGAGGAAAGATTTGTTTGTTTGATTGAATAGGCTCCGAAACTACTGGACCGATTTTAAAAATTCTTTCACCATTAAAGTCCTACATTATCCCTGATGAACATATGCGATAGAATATACCCGTACGAAGCCGGGGTGGACCGCTAGTTCTAAATATTATGAGTTTCCCATACTTGAATGCTCATTTTTGTGTTGTGCTTCCGAGGTGCTGGACGTGGGAGCGCCAAGCCGACCTCTAAGTATTTTCAAAATTGTACTGACCGCCACCGCAGGCCTTTCGTCTGTCTAGGCACCCAAGGGCCATTCGATTGCAGATCCAATATTTAGTAAGTAACAGAATGATCAATTGACTTCTGTTCATTTCATTTCATTTTCTGCAGATAAATAGATGCTCATTTCATCCCAAGGGTTTCGTATTCCATTGCGGGGTTTATCCGCTCCTGGACAGTTAAATATTTGTTTGTTTTTGCTATTTTTAACGTAATAACTTAAAAGAAATTGCAAACATTACAAATTGCGGATAGTGCTTGTATAGAATAGATACGCTACAAATCACAGAATAGTTAAGTTGACTACACCGAAAAATGTTAACAGAAAAGAAATAGTACGTTAGAGTTTTACGTTCTGTGAAAAAAGATTTCTGTTGCCGTTTTTCTATCCCCATCTAGTCAGGTTTTTCATTTTTGTGCATTTTTTCGGCCATACAGTGCTACAAGAATCTAATAGTCGGTTTACTGACTTTGTGACACACTTTTAAGTTTTCTGTTATTGTCTTGTGACTCAGTCGAGTTTATTTTGAAAGCGTTTTTCAACGTCGCTGATATAACGTAAGTACTCTGGGTCCCTGACTTTGCTAACATTGCGGAACGAAAGCTTAACAAATAGCAAAAAATACTGCAATCTACTTATTTAAAACAATGATAAAGAGGACGGTTGAATCGACGTTGACTTCGATAATTTATGTTCACAAATGTCCAAAGGTTGCCTGGAAGAGATCGCTTCTAAGCGATAAGGCCGCCCATTGTACTTGTGATATGTAATGTCTTTTTGTAATGTTCTTTTTCTGGTGTACAATAAAGTGTTTTGTATTGTATTGTATTGTTAGTAAAAACAAGGTCTAACTTTGCGTGTCTTGTCCTATGTGTGTGTACCATAAGTAACGTTTAGATTCAGTAATTTCTAATGTTAAATATAATAACTTATAGTGATATAAAACGAAAATTTTAATATAGTTTATTCAGCGCTTTCAAAATAAATTCGAAGGTCCTTGGGGGCCTATACGCAATTGCGAGTTTCGTTGCTCTTTTTGTGCAAATTAGTACTTTACTTCGGTGTATGAGAGTATACCAATTGGTCAAAACGAAACACACAATAGCCCGTTGGAGATTTAAAACAGGCCCCCATGTATCAGATTTTATTTGTGAACTCTATTGCTAAGATGGAAGATGGAAACTTATGTAACATTAGTGGAGATTCATAGGTATGGCAATGGCGAGAGAGATAGTCAACTCCTACCCCCCTAGCAAGGGGATTGTTGTCTATGGTAGAATCTACGAATAAATAATGGTAGAATAGAGAAAAATTATGTCACTTCGTCACCGAATGCGTAAAATTTGAAATTGGAATGAATTTCAAGAAATGAAATAATTTCCCAAAAAATTTCGAATTCTGCGGGCATTTCTTAGATACCCAGAGTGCGGGTTGTTTTTTGTTATAGTGCTTATAACAAAAAACTTTATTCCTTCAACTTCAATAATGTACGCAATGTGCCATACATTCCGTACATTATTGAAGTTGCAATGTCATTATTGTCTATTTCACCCTAGACAACAATCCCCGTGCTATGTATGGCTGTGGTATACGAACGGAGAGAGGAAGTGCTTAAATACCGGCAGCCTATGAATACATTATTACGTTTGCAAGCTGCAATTATTTCGTAAGATGCATATTAAGTTCTTTTTACAAAACTAATGCTTTTTACAAAAAGTAATAATCGACTTATATTCCTGAATATTTACACTAATTTTTATGGGACAAATAGTAATCCCTGACAAATAAAACTGATAAAAAATAAAAGTGAAAGAACATCACAATCGGTTAATATTTGGAAAAGATATAATATAAATATAAGATATCGACTAACAAACATCCATACCAACACATACCTGCAGCCAAATTGTTGAATGCAACCGTGCCTTACTTTATTTGAAGTCCTTTGAAAAGTGACCAGTATTTTCTATCACTTCCGCTAGCCGCTCGTATACACATTATAACCTTCATACTTACAGAATGGATGTGAGAATGACGTCTTCTCTTATCTCTGTCTCGCTCAGAACGGATCGATCTAAGCAGGACAGCATGAGGCCCAGACCACCAAAGCGGAGATGTCCGTAGCGGAGACGAGAAGGGACGTTTTTCAGCCACCGACGCTGTGCGGGTCTGATGCGTACTGGCTTTTTATTTTTTTCTTTTTTCGAATGGAATAATATGCTGTTGACCGCAGATGGCCATGACAGCGTTATCGGACTTTTGGCGGGCGCGGAAGGCGCCACACCGGTAAAGTTAGGTTAAGGCAATAACGCACAAGGGCTACCACTTAGGTGCGAGCCTCGGCTTGGGCTGTTGCCAGATGCTACAAGAGGGAAGTGAGTTTCATTCATTCGTCATTCGTACTAAACGTTTCTTTAGTCATTGAGCAGGTTTGGATAATCTTTCAAGGTTGCCCCTGTAGGTGGAGCTAATACGACGCTTAAGTCAAAAGAAGTCTCAGATATTTTCGACCAGGCACGTGTCGATCTCGTTGCTTAGTTGGTTAGAGCGCATCTGTACTGAAGGTGAGGCGCGGGTTCGAATCCTGCCGAAATCGAAAATTTTTGGGATATTATTAAAAAGTTTTCGTAGAAGATTTACCCAGCCCTATAAAGCAAAAAGCTAGGGAAGTGAGTGTTTCGCCTAGGTGCACGAATGCACCTAATGGCGGAAGCGGGGAATTCTTTGGTTTTTGGTCGGATGTGTAGTGTGCGAAAGCGAATCCGTACTTGTTGCCGTCACCTCCGGGTTAGCGGCGGTGATTAGGTCAACCGGGTCAACGAGAACGTGTCGCGGTCTACGGAGAATGCGTACTGGCTAGACTGGACCGGGATATATTAAGTGCCGGATGTTTGTCGAGATGAATGTACTAGCGAGGCACAGTTCACATCTCCGCTCATCTCTTCTCGTCTCCGCTGCGTGACGAGGTACAGCTCAAATATCCACTTCGATCTTTCTTTGTTTTTTCGCATACAATTAATAATAATACTTTCCGCTCGGTGGCCTCCACTGAAGCTGAACGGACATCTCATCTCAGCTTTAATGGAGTCTGGCCTTAAGTCATAACGTCTTTTTCAATCCCATTCTTTAAGTACAAGATTGATAAACATAGGTGACTAACCCGCTCGTATTATAGAACACAGTTATAGTACCTACATAGTACATAGATTGTGCATGTAATGTAGTATTATAACTTGCCGTGCCGCGTGTCGATGTACAGAGGAACTTGTTTGTACTCCGGGAAGGGATATAGCACGAGGTGGTCCGCTGTTTTATACCAGGGGACGAAACCGTTCTGAAACAAATACAATTAAAATAAATAAATAAATAATGCTGGACAGTTCCTAGAACATTATACAGCCCAGGCTAAGCAGAGCTTGTGTTATGGGTACTAAATAACTGCTATACTTAATACAATACATAACATAGATAGATATTTCGCGATCGCTTTTAGCGATAAGGCCGCCCATTGTTCAACTCTTCTATCTTTTCCTATATTCTTTTTTATTATTTGTTGGTTGTCATAATGTCTTAGAAAGTAACTTAATCTTAAATATTTTTAGTCTTAAAAGAATAGCCACGTCAATAGAAAAAAATGGTAGGTATCTACGTATAATTCTGAACTTGTTTCAGTTATTTGAAAGTCTACATAAAAACAGACCCGCGTAGATATTCTCTGCGACATCCGAGCGAAAAGAAACGCATCGTTGATTTGTCTTGCGGCTCGCAGCCCCAGGAAGCAGGAAGCACCGCCCCGGGGGGGTAAGAAAACTTATAAATTAAAACTAAGTGACAGAGCTCTGCCTATTAGTTTAAAAAGTTTTACCTTAGTTAAGTATCAGTAACCATCAGTGTAACCTTCGATAAAAGTAAAAAAAGGGAGATGATGCATTACCATCTCGAAAGTGTATGGCTCAAGTCAGGTCCAACTATGTTCCCTTATCTCAATCATAGTCGGACCGGCGGTGCGGGCGGTGGCGTTTGTGTTTCGCGTGCTTGGTACGACGTATAATTTTGTGTGATTTCGAATAGTATACCACGACGATGCCCTCGTGTTCGTTCACCAGGTGTACAAATAGCTCCAAAACAAAAAACAAAGCCCATGGCATCACATATTTTACCGCGTAAGTAGATACACCAAACTTTAAGTATTCTGATACTCCGATACCTTATCATTATTTCATCTGTGACACGGTACAGTTTTTGAGTGATCGCTGGTAGAACGTACCGTATCTTCGTTTTTTTAACTTTTATCGAAGGTACATAATGTTTTACTTACAAAATTAGTTCTTTTATTGGTGCCTCGTCCGAAGCCGTTCCAATGGTTACCGGCGATACCGATCTGATCTCCCACCTGCGACAAATAATTTAGTTACTTATATCGTTACTAGTTGCTGCCCGCGGCTACACACGCGCTTTTCAAGTCTATAACCATCCCAGGGATACCTTTTACCTCCCTGCCAAATTTCATTAAGATCCCTTCAGCTGTTTAGTCGTGAAAAGGTAACAGACAGACGGACAGAGTTTATTTCGAATTTATGTATATTAGTATAGTTATAGAAGATTACCAGATAGTTCAGAATGTTAGTGACAGTCATGTATTTATTTGTATTTTTTATAAACATATGTGCATACAAAAAAAAATGATAATCTAACGGACCCATAAGGTATACTATACTCACATCAAAAGCCATGACATTCTCGTTACTCGATCCGCCGCCGTTAGTCATAACCGCCACTCTGTCGTGCGCGATCTGACCGCCGAAGTAATATATGTCGTCGAGAGAGAAGAAACTGTCAGAAGCGTCAAGGCGGTTTGTCTGCATTATCTCGTACGCCACTCGGCCGACCTGAAATGTTTTTAAAGGTTGGTATATATTAGGTTGGTTTCGTAGTGAAATCAATAATGAACAAACGCAATGTAATTTTACAAATACCGGTGTGTGGCTGCGGTCTTAGCGATGGACGGGTCGCTTAGGAATATGTAGCGAGGGAACTAGGAATGTGTAGGTAGGGAACTAGGAATGTGTAGGTAGGGAACTAGGAATGTGTAGGTAGGGAACTAGGAATGTGTAGGTAGGGAACTAGGAATGTGGAGCTAGGGAACTGGGAACTTGTTTCTGTAATGTTACCTGGCTACTGAAAGTGCAGACGATGTAATCACTCAGAGACAGCATGTGTAGATCCACCATCAGCCCGGTGAGAGACAGCGGCGTGTAGCGCCGGTGTGTGGCTGCGGTCTTAGCGATGGACGGGTCTCCTAGGAACGTGTAAGAAGGGAATTTCTTACGGGCTTCTGCTAAGACCTGAATGAAAAATAATAATAAATAAATAATGCTGGACAATCCGCACAGTATCATGTGGCCTAAAGTAAGCAGAGCTTGTGTTATGGGTGCTATAGATAACTGATAGGTACTCTATTTTATTATCAGTCAGGTAAAATTTATTCTCATTCTTGTAATTTTAAAATAATGCAATGCATGCTTACATCTTTTTATAATAATTTATTCGTATATACATCCAATAGCTATTTGCTTACATAATATAAATGCTCTTTGATCATGCTGTGTACACATATTTAGGATGCAGTCTAGTTTTTAATATTGCGTCTTTCTTGAGAATATTTGATTGTAAGAAATTAATAAATCCCAAAAATTTACGATCTCGACGGGATTCGAACCCGCACCTTCCCCTTCAGCGCAGGGTTGCTCTTTTTCCAACTAAGCTACGTGATCTTATCTCGCCGACCCGTAAATCTTTGGGAGTTCTTTCGGCACTTACGCCGTCAGCGCCGCCTACAGAGGATACAATGAAGTTATCCAATTCTGCTCAAAGACCAAATTTACATTTAGTTCTTTGACGAGAGGTTTTGCCGTTGCTTGATTCTAAGGTTTTTATTTGTTATAGTACTCTAGGTAATTTCTAAGAAATTAATAAATCCCAAAAATTTACGATCTCGACGGGATTCGAACCCGCACCTTCCTCTTCAGCGCAGGGTTACCCTGGGTTCGAATCCCGTCGAGATCGTAAATTTTTGGGATTTATTAATTTCTTAGAAATTACCTAGAGTACTATAACAAATAAAAACCTTAGAATATTTGATTGTATTCTGTTTTGGGTGCCAAATACACCGATAAATATAAAATAAAATACTAATGTGTTGTATTCTAAGGTTATTTTCGCGAGAACTCATAATAAAACGCTGTTTTACCGGATTGATCGCGTATATTTTATATTTTGTTTATAACCTGACGTTTCGGAGGCTTTAAAACTTCCATGGTCACAGGCAGACTGAGGTGACATTTGTCTTTACAAGTGATTTGAATTTAATTAATTTAATTCAAATTACTTGTATTTAATTTACGTTTTTTTTTTGTTATAAACAAAATATAAAATATACGCGATCAATCCGGTTAAAACAGTGTTTTACTATTTATTTATTTATATTTCTATTTAATAATTTATGTAATAATTACATAACTCATAAATAAGTGACCTGTAACATGTTTAAGTTATCAATAAAGAACTATGAACTATGAACTACTAATATCCAACATATTAGTGACTTAATTGTGACCTGCCGCTCTAACTCAGCTTAGGTCGTAAAAGGTGACTAGCCCGTAGTCCTACTTAGGGAACTCCTTGTCCTAGGTCAGCGACAAACGCAAAATGACGAGACGTGACGCAACGCTCACATTTTTAATTTCTTTTTCTTGAAAACGTAGCGTCGCATCGCGTCCTGCTCGTAGCTCACCTAGGACGCCAAAAAGGCATTTTGAGAGTGCTATATGCTAAAGGAATATCAAGGTATGTTCTCACTTTAGCATCGTCATAATACTCCTTCTTCACATGAGTTATGTATTCGAATAGTAGTATGGACTTTATTTGTTCTACTGGAGGATGTATCAAAGTACTTACATTAGCATCGTCCGTGGTTACACAGACGCGTCGTTCGTCGACATGTTGCGTCAATTCTAGCTGGTCATAATACTCCTTCACATGAGTTATGTATTCGAATAGTAGTATGGACTTTATTTGTTCTACTAGAGGATGCATCAAAGTACTTACATTAGCATCGTCCGTGGCTAGATAGACGCGTCGTTCGTCGACATGATCCGTCAACTCTAGCTGGTCATAATACTCCTTCACATGAGTCATGTACTCTTGAATGTGGTGGAACGCAGCTTCGGTGCCCACTTTATCTGTCCGTCGTATGTGTACGCTAGAAATAAAACATTTTTTTTTTTTCATACTGCAAATTTCAGAAACTTTTTGTACACCCCCTAGGGTTAGTTTTGTAAAAATAAAAAAACGTGATTAATCATTTGCTTTGTGAGTTTTGAGAGAACCTAACCATGGAATAATAATTTTCGAAAATTAGATTAACATAATGTGTTATTCTAGAACCATCTACATACCAAATTTCATCTAAATAAGTTAAGTAGTTACGGTGATACGTGGTAACAAACACACAGATGGATGGGCTTCTTTATGTACAGAAGGGCATTTCTTTTAAATAATAATTAATTTTATTTTTATTTGAATTTTATATTTTTTCAATATTATTGCGTGTATGGTGATATCACAGATTATCCAGAAATCTTCTCATGATCATTATGATCATGATACTGCGATACGGCCTTTTATATCTATCAGTGTCGTCATCATATCGGGTTGATATTGACCGTGTAACATACCCTAATATACTTATTAGGGTATGTTACAAGGTCAATATCAACCCGAATATCAACTGTCAAATTCTTGTCACGTGTTACTACACGTTCCTCCTTTCGTATGGAAATTTTTCTGCGCAACCGACGTTTGAGCAAAGTGTATTTTTCGATCAAGCATTCAGAATATTAGTGGTTTCTTTAATTTGAGTAGACCTTGAGCACATACATTCACCATA
This sequence comes from Eupithecia exiguata, assembly GCA_947086465.1. NCBI lineage: Eukaryota > Metazoa > Arthropoda > Insecta > Lepidoptera > Geometridae > Eupithecia > Eupithecia exiguata. The sequence continues at coordinate 2,133,190 of OX352240.1, forward strand.
AATACTGCACAACCACAAAAATAAGCATTTAAATAAGGGCTTAAATAAGTTACCTTTAGATAGGGTATATCGGGGTATGATCGGACGCGGGGGAAGACCGTATGACACTAATTGTAGCCGAATAAAGCCATATTTTCGAATGATAACCACATTTTATGCCGACGCCATTAGATGGAGTCGTAGAAAATGGTGGCAGTATTAGAAAATAATGACTTAATTCGGCTACAATTAGTGTCATACGGTCTTCCCCCGCGTCCGATCATACCCCGATATACTATACATTTTACTGTAAAAAAAATACTTCCTATAAGCTTTTAACGAGTGACCGGCAGTTAAAGTAAAATGTATCTTAATATTACGAGTTAAAACCCGTAATTTAATGCTCATTTTTGTGTAGCATGGTAGCGGTGTTGAACGTGTGAGCGCCAACCTTAAGATTCGTGGTTAGGACTAAAGATAATAAGGGTAAGGCTTACCCAACTATAGGATGCTTGAAGTTCATCTTAGCTACGGTCTCGTTGATTGCCTTCTGCATGGCAGTTCGCGGTTTGAGAATATATTTCACCATTTGTCCGATCCACCACGCCGAGGGATCGCCGTTGAATCGGATTATCCTGAAAGTTTAAACGCTTACAGTACAAATATTTGTCCCAAGGCGGGAATCGAACCCACAACCTCCTGCGTCGCAGGCGGATCTTCGTCCACCGCGCCACAGAGGTCATCAATCCAATCGTCAATTTTTAATTCTCATTTTAAAAACTGAAAATATAAAGACTGCGTCGAGAAAAAACAACCATACATTCTTTCTTTACTTCCATGGTTTAAAAAAGTTTGGATTTTTCACTACAGACCCTCCAATCAAAAGCTGCGTCCAAATTTTTCAAGTAATTATCTCTCTTCGCCTCAATTTACCCATTTCAAAGGACGTCATGTTCATGTGTGTTGTTTTAACAAAAGGTCTCAATAACTTACCTATGCGCTAAATCTTTGGGAACAGCTAGCGGTAAGAACTTAGGCTTCGCCGTGAGCGAGTCGATGAACGGCAGAGAAACCACTTTAACGTCGTACATAACTGAAACCGAATGAAGTTAATTATTTATTTGGTTGAAAGAATAGAGGACGATCGGATAGTCTAGAGTGGGTCTAGCAGGGGCGCTTATTCCGGGAGCTTGCTTTGAGGAAACGCCAAAATCTATGTTTAAATAAAAACTTGTCACACTGAACAAGAGACGAGAAGCACCCTCAGACGCACCCATATCGCTTGGTTCATCATCTCACATCGAATATTGTGACTCTATAGCCGCCCTCTTAAGGTGGGACCGAACCTCTACGCCCCCATACAAACGTGCTTTCCGATTCATTTGGAAACTACGTACGATTTTAATGAAAATTTGCAAACGTAATCGAATAAGTAGCTATGTTTGCACCGTTTTAGTTTTTCAATATTCAATGAGAGCAAAAGGAATAGTAAGTAGTAAATAAGTTAGTTAAAGTAAGTTACTGTATATGATTTAAGCATAAGTATAAGTTTTAGTTACAAATAAACGCCTTTGATTTTTGATTTGAATAAAATCGCTTCAAATTGAATTTCCGCTCTCTTTTTATGATGATTATGTATGTATTTTGAAAAACGAAACCGGCACAAACATAGTTATTTCTTATCCGATTTTATTTATGCAAAATTTCACAGCATTATAGGGTGCGGTTTCCGAATGAATCGGAAAGTGCTTTTGTACGGGAGCTTAGAGATCCGGACCCACCTTAACGCTAAATATGTTAAATTTTTAATAAAAAATCGCGGATCGCTTCGCTCGCCGATATTTCTTAAACTACACTGTTTTCTTATGGAAGTTGTATTTTTTTTTGACAGGTTAAGCGTCCATCAAAGCGCTGCATTTTCATTTCTCTAAAAAGATGCCTAGAATTCTTTCTCCGCAATTTTTAAAAAGCCGCGCTGTGCGTTTAGATAAGACCGTGTCAGTGTGTAAATACCGACTTTGTGCAACGACATGCCGCCGTGTCAGTGCGGCGAGCGAAGCGAAGCGAGCCGCGCAGTGTAAAAACCTGCCATCCTAGTATGGCGAGCGAAGCGAGCAGCTCTGTGCTTATCGAAAAGCCGAGTTAATGTGTAAAGACATGCCCTCCTAGTGAAGCGAGCGAAGCGGCCGCTCTAGGTGTACCAGCACCAGCGTCAGTAGTCACCTGGCCACGTGTGCACCTTGTCGTTATAAGCGCTGGTGCAGGTCTCCGAGAGCGGCTGGAACACGTACTCCCAGCCCTTGCTGTTGTACCGCCAGCCGCGCGAGTTCAGGATGAGGGTCCGCTCCGTGGCGTACGCGAAGATGAGGCAGTATACTATGTGGTGGAGCTGGCACCCAAAACCGCAGCCCTGGAATAGTAAGACAATATTTTAATTGCTTGTTTATCTCATTTTGTTCATGATTGTCCTGAACTCTCAACCCATCGCGAGCGTTCTAGAGGTCTGCATTCGCTAAAATGACCTTTGGCCTGATTATCGAAGCATCTCTCTAAACGCAATTCTAAACAGCTCGCAATAGGGTTCAGATTACAGAGAAAATAGAGAAAACAAAAACTTGATACTCGATCAGTAAGCTCGTCGCAAAAAATGAGTAGCAGTTGAAAGAGCACTAATTGACAAATAGAACGCAGTGGTCGAGTGCTATATGCGGCTTGTCCTAGCGCTAGCCGTTACTCAAATTTAAGGTAACATGGTAGGTACTAAAGTGTGAACTTATTTCAGTCTGATATACAGTAAAAATATATAGAGAGCCTTAAAAAACCACCATAATGGAGCAGTAAATTTTAACCACCGTCATTACATTAATCGTTGCTCTGTAGACCGTATCCCACCATAGTTTATCGTACAACGTAAATTGACCTCGAGGAAAGTAATGGTTTATGTGTATGGAGATATGATTTATATTGCCTAAGCTCTGGTGTAGTCATTATTACATCATTATACTATGCTCTAATAAGTCTTTCACACGAGTTTTACTTTTTTTTAATTGTACAGTGGTTTTAATGCCCTGTTTCCGACCTAATATCGAGATTGATAAGATAAGAAATGATAGAAAAAAAATAACTAAAGTATTTAGCGTTACATATACAACGAATCGGAAATACGATAAAAAATAGCTATTGATTTAATACATTTTTTTGCACAAGCGTAACTTGAACTTGCCAAACTCATCTAAAAGACCAACCTGTATCTTTGGGATAATTTTATTTTTTAAACAGAAAAACGTAGCCTTTATCAACCAAGGATAATGTAGCTATTATTATCAAAAAATCTTTTATAATCGGACCATAAGTGTCAGAAATTACCCACAAGGAAACTTCAAAATACATTTTCGTATCAATAGAATTAGATGGTATCACTTTCCCAATTCCCAACCTAAGCCACGGATGTCCACAAACCGTCTCCACTATAATTAGACAAACAAACAAACATGTTAAGCGTTTGTCACGACTTGTTAGCACGTGTCATGTCGGTCGACGACCTCCTATTGGGAAATGTTTGACTTGACATCTTGATCTTACTAATAATAGGAAGGCGATAATAACTTACCTACGTACTAATATGTTCTACCTCATCAGCCACACAGGAGTTACAAGAGATCGAATCTTACACTAAAATTGTTGTCGTCCCTTACTTTGCGATAGAATTAAGAAGAAAGCTATATGCTACGTTTTAGTGTCGTCAAATTAGTAGAATTGGTTTTTGTCTGGATGAATAAAACTTATTCGTGTCACAGAACAACTGTACAGTTCGTGTACTATTGTTTTGACGTTTTCCCAAGCGAATTTTGGAACCTCATGTACGAAAATCTTAACCAAAGAGGTTCTCTTATAGATAATAAGACGAGTTCTGATCAAATGAAATAAATAAATCAATTTACAAAACAACACAATCGGAACTCGAAAAATAACAAGCATAGCTTGGTTTCAAAACATTGTTCTCACTACTCACATCCAAATGGATGTGAGTAGTGAGAACAATGTTTTTGTATTACTTGTTTCCAATAACAATAACAAAATTATGTCGCAAACCGATTATTAGTTTCGATTATTTTGGTACATTAACTTATTTGACAGTACTTAGAACTAAGAATAACTCAACTTATAACTAAGGTACAGAAGCGTCGGACGTCCAGCCGCAAGATGGGCGGACGATATAACAAACGTCGTGGGCAGATAACTTATCCTACTTGCAAGAGGTCACACACATCGGTTTTACCTATGACCTACATTGGCTTTACCACTGATGAACCACTTCTTAGTATAGAAGTGGTTATAAGAACTCACCTTATTAAGACTACAGATGATTTCCTTGCCTCCTTGCAGTCAGGTGGGTTCTGCAGATAACTCATCCTTCTTGCACGAGGTCACACACATCGGTTTTACCTATGACCTACATTGGCTTTACCACTGATGAACCACTTCTTAGTATAGAAGTGGTTATAAGAACTCACCTTATTAAGACTACAGATGATTTCCTTGCCTCCTTGCAGTCAGGTGGGTTCTGCAGATAACTCATCCTTCTTGCACGAGGTCACACACATCGGTTTTACCTATGACCTACATTGGCTTTACCACTGATGAACCACTTCTTAGTATAGAAGTGGTTATAAGAACTCACCTTATTAAGACTACAGATGATTTCCTTGCCTCCTTGCAGTCAGGTGGGTTCTGCAGATAACTCATCCTTCTTGCACGAGGTCACACACATCGGTTTTACCTAGGACCTACATTGGCTTTACCACTGATGAACCACTTCTTAGTATAGAAGTGGTCATAAGAACTCACCTTATTAAGACTACAGATGAGTTTCCTTGCCTCCTTGCAGTCAGGTGGGTTCTGCAGGTAATGCAGCCTCCTTTGCACGAGGTTGCTGACATTGGCTGCCTCTATGTGCCGCCAATCGTCGTACCCGTCCAATGATGGAAGCTTCTCTTGGTCTGATAGGAGGGAACTGTAGGAAGAATTATTAATATATAAGTATCATAATAATGAAACGTCGGACGCCCAGTTACAAGGTGGGTCAATGACATAGTACGCGTCGGGGGGCGTCAATGGAGGCGGTTAGCATAGGACCATGGTGGATGGCACAAACTTCGGGAGGCCTATACCCAGCAGGGGGTAAAATCTGGCTGCGGATGATGATGATGAAGTATTATAATATAAGCTGTTTGATCCCCGTCAAAAATAAAATTACTAACTCTTTCGTGTACATTTCATGGAGGTTAGTTTTAGAGAAACAAGGCAGTAACTCGGCGACTCTCTTTTATTTACGGTTAAGCCGCTCAAGGTAGTAAAAAATAACTCGAAATTTATAACACTTACAAACTAAATTAACCATACTAATGAACCCTCCACAATAACCTAATCATCGTAAAATTTACGCCCAATAACTAATTATTTTTATCGCTATTATACCAACTGTTGTTTCTACGATAAAAACATAGTGACCGCTTTACGGTTTACCTTATTACCTTATCAGCAACTAAATCCAAGTATACTATTGCTTTAATAATTGGATTTGTATTGCGTTTTAGAAGAAACGTTTCCCGTGTTCATTGATTTACAAATTTAAATCAATTTTATCCAATCAAGGCCTTAAGAGACCACTAGTTTCTGCCCGTGGCTTAGCGTGCGTTTTTTCGGCAAAATAAGATCTTCACCTTACTTTGACGTAAACAAGGTTATCGGTAATTCACTGACAATAACCACTGCAGGTTTTGCCCATCATCACGAACGAGTTCGTAAAAACGCGCCAGACCTTAATTATTGTTATTTTTGTAAATTGCCTCAGCATCAAAAAATATTAAATTACAATTTTTTCCGGAACCCTATTAATTACTAAAGATCGATCTTCCACTTCTACACCTACTTTTAATTTAGGGCTGAGCCGATTTTAAGTTTAGTTTATAAAAAAAACCCCTCCGAAGAACGATTATTGAATCGAGGGAGTATACTTACTACTAATACCAACTAACTGATCGTTACACGCAGCCTCATACCTACTTCTCACTTAGTCACCATCCCGAAAATAGTTTGTTATTTTCCCTCTACGCACTGAACTTATGTATTAAAAATATATTAATAGGTACAAGCTAAAACCAACGTTTTCCTTTCAGCCACTTGGTCCAAAATCGCCTGTACGGCTACGTTCCCGCCTTTAGCCATTTTGCTTAGCTCATGGTTTACATAGTACCAGAGTTCTTTTGTGTTAGAGTTTATCCGCCTCCTTAGAATCTCGTACTCCTCCATAGGCCCTTGGCCTGAGTCCAGGAATAGAGACCCATCTATGTCTTTTAGGTTGTTGAACCTAGAAAAAGAAAATTATTTAGAATTCAGAGAGAAAAACACCTGAAAATAGCAAGAATTCAACATATTAATTAAGCCTTTGGACGTTTTTTTATGGACAAAAAAGTAGCCTATGATCTACCCAGGGATACCATCTACCTCCTAGACAAATGTCATACAATAGAACATTCGTTCAGCCGTTTAGGTGTGAATATGTAACTTACAGACAGACAAAATATAGGGATGAAAATATTTAATAACAATTCCGCGCAAAACCATCTCTGATAAGATCCAACAGAATGTACAGACAAACATCATGAGTTTTTAACATACTCATAGATGCGAAAGTTTGCAATATAATAATGTTAAGCAATCAAAATAATCGGTTTTATGACTACGGTAGACACGCATAAGTTCTGATCAGGGCCTAGTCGTTAAAATCTCTCAAGTTGCATTGCGCCCTAACAGGGCTCCTAATACTTAGCATAAGTGAATTTTGTAAGATGCCTCACATTGTATTAGGTTTGCAAAATAAAATACTTGAATACTTGAAAAAAAGGACCCCTGCGTCCAAACATATTAAAAATATTTGAACCTAAAGTCGTTCTTATGTCCATTTAAAATTAGTTTACGGCTTACAATTATTTAAACGTTGCGGTAACCGCTTAGCGTGAGACAAAAGCGGCGAAATGATAAAATCTGTTTTTCCCACCCAGATCGTAAACATTCGTACCAATGAGAAACTAGTAATAAAGACTCATTCATAAAAGTATGTAAACAGGTTTGTTTTAAGGCGACTATGAGAGCCAGCTGCTCTTATAAGAGGATGCTTATGTAAGTGCAGCAGTGGACATTATAGGCTGTTGATGTGATGTGTAATTAGTTTTTTTGTCCACCACTAACGTGAAATGCATTTGATTAGGGATGATGGCAGTAACTAGAACGCACCAAAATAATGTTTTTACCGAATTATATTATACAACACGTAGGTATTATATTTTGGTCGAGGTTAATTATTTTGATAAAAGAAAACTACAAAATACAGCAATCCGCCATGAACCGACCAATCAGAGAATACGGATTTGTAACGTCATTTCATGATATGTGATGTAAAAGCACAAAATAACAATGGTAAGTCTGTATCATCTGATGTTTATAAATGCATGTTTCGGTGACGTCATAGACAGACACTACTTCTTTTGTACAAAAATGATTTATTTTGTATTCAGTTGATGTCTAAAAACATCACGGAGTAGTTTCTCAAAATCGCAGTCATTTTGCCTTTTGTATATTTAATTGTTCAGCTTGATTTTGTACGATTTGGCACTGTTTGATAGATATAGTGCAAGAGAGTGCTGGAATTTAAAAAATCAAGTTTTTTGCCTCCATTCAATTTTGGTCCAATATTAAGCATTTGGTCATATTGAAGTTGGGAATAGATTATCATAATCATATTGAAATTGAAGTGTTCTCGAGAGAGCCCTGGGCTGTGCCTGGACTTATTTATTATTTAATTGTATGGCAAATGGTTCATCATCCACAACCTGACTTCACCCACTGCTGGGTATAGGCCTCCAAACTCTTGTGCCACTCCACACGGTCCTGTGCCAATCTTATCCAGGTTCGCCCCACGACGTTTGTTATATCGTCTGCCCATCTTGCGGCTGGACGTCCGACGCTTCTGTACCCTGTTCTTGGACGCCATTCAGTTAGCGTCTTACTCCACCTGTCATCTTGTCTCCGTGCAAGGTGTCCTGCCCAGCTCCATTTTAGTTCCGTGATACGATTCCCAACGTCTTTCACCTTTGTTCGACTTCGGATCTGGACATTGGGAACACGGTCTATAAGCTTGATGCCAAGCATGGCTCGCTCCATGGCTCTCTGTGCAACTCTCATTTTGTACACAGCCTCATGAGTGAGTGTCCATGTCTCTGCACCGTAAGTCATGGTAGGCAGAACACATTGGTTGTACAGACGGGTTTTCAGACATTGCGGAGTTTCGACGGACTTAAGAATGTCATCCAATTTACCAAACGCGGCCCACCCAAGCTGAATTCTTCGAGCGATCTCCTTCATTTGATGTTCTTTACCAAAGGAAAGAATATGCCCAAGATAAACATACTGGTCGACCATCTCCAACACCTCACTTCCAACAGTGACAGTTGGATTTGTGACATTTGAGATGTTCGCCATAACCTTCGTCTTGGACATATTCATCCTGAGGCCTACCTGCAAAGAAGCATCATTAAGATGTTGTAACATATGTTGAAGATCATCGAAATTTTCCGCAAAAAGCACGAGATCGTCTGCAAACCTCAAATGAGACAGGAAGACACCGTTGATGTTGACACCGCTGTTTTCCCAGTTGAGTGTTTTTACGATGTCCTCAAGGACAGCCGTAAAAAGTTTGGGTGAAATGATGTCTCCCTGTCTCACTCCCCTCTTGATTGGCACAGGGTTGGTCAGATTGTGCATCCTGACCTGTAGCGTGGCTGAGGAATACAGTTCCCGGAGTATATCAATATAGCGTGAGTCAATGTTGCAGCGATGGTTAGCAAATGGTTAGAAAGAACAAAAAATTAAAAAAACGTTATGAACAAGCTATATAATTAAAAATAAACACACCATAGTCACAAGTCACCTTTCAGCTCAGTCAAGCTAAAGCTTCCAGAAGAAGGTGGATGTCGATCCAGAATGGCTTCTTTGATTCTCCAAAATACGCAATTGCGTGTTTCATTTCGTTTTTTTTTTGTGCAAATCGGTACTCTAATTCGTATTAGAGTACCAACATAAAATAAGACAAAAAGGAGAATTAAAATAGGCCTCCAGGGCCCCGGGTTCGAGTAGGCCTGGACTTATTAAATTCACTTCAACCATTCAAAATAAGTCATGATGTCGCGCAACAAGTATCGATTGATATCGGCCCGGGAAAGAGCCACTCGAGCGATGGAGCGAATTGTTTGCGATAAGCTCAACATAGACAAGGCTGTATTCAATTACGTAGATTATCATCTAGACTCAATTACTTGGGTTATTTCGTTTTTAGGACATGCGTTTAGAAACGAGTTTAGTCTGATAGCTAATATTTGTATAAGTGTAATGTAAGATAGATGGATAATACTTTATTACATTGCCTTATGGGTCACCTATTTTTTTTTATTATTACGTTAAACAAAGGAATTTTCAAAAAACCGTTGGGCAGTTTGTGATACTTATTATAAGCTTTTTTTATACATCTTAAATATTCATTTTATTCTTTTTTTTAGTATTTATTGTTATAGCGGCAACAGAAATACATCATGTGTGAAAATTTCAACTGTCTAACTATCACGGTTCATGAGATACAGCCTGGTGACAGACGGACAGACTGACAGACAGACGGGCGGACAGCAGAGTCTTAGTAATAGGGTCCCGTTTACTCCTTGGGTACGGAACACTAAAAATAGACTAGGTTAGTTTTTATTTGGTAAGGCAGTTTATTAGCCTTAGTTGATCGACTTATTTTTATTACCATAAGAAATTCTAGGTTATATTCAATGCACAGCACAGACAACCGTGCCACATCTATTTCCAGTCACACAGCATGATTGATCACAATCACAAATCGCGTGACAGTTCTCGTGATTGTCTTTCGAGTCCTTTTAATTGTAACTATATATAGCATTTAAACAACGGAATATTACGATATTGCTAGGTTGTATTGCAGCATTGAACAGATTGGATAAGTTTCGAAATGGCTAGGCTTTTGTCTATTAATATATTATATAACACTTTTTTGGTCGAGTGTACTTAAGCGCGCGTAGCACACACCTCAGTGCTCGGAGGAACACGGTAGCGCTGCGGCCAAAACGGCTGAACAGATCTCAATTCAATTTGGCAGGTAGGTAGATGGTATTCTGGAGAAGGATATAGTGAATAACCTAGGTGTTTGTGTTAGTTAAATCACTGTAACTTACCCATCAGACTTCTTAATTTGCGAGATGAGATTGCTGTGCTGCTGGCGCAGTGTGTCCAGCTGAGAAGTAACTCGCTTTAATTGTTCTTGAACGTCCACAGCTTCGTCGATATTGCCGCTACACCTGGATTTTAGATATAGGCTTTATGATTTGCTAATATCTTTATAAAATAGGTTTATTGATCTTTCAAGTGAAGTCGAAGATAATTAGTAGATTTAACAGATCGAAGATTATTCGGCAAATGATCAGAAAGAAGGTCAGCATCAGCACTACCAAAAGTTCCATTATTATCATACCTTATGGGTTCACATAAAATGGTCAACGATTTGTGAAAAACTACTTTTGTTTGTTTTATTCTTTGGGAATGCAGGATAGGTACGAAAAATCTATAAAATATTTGAATATCGCGAATCTGTGTCAGATTCCGAGTCGAAGACACGGAAACAGAGTTTCTGAATCTGAAACCTCTGCCGCAAACCGGATCTTTAGGAGGTTGGCCGTGGAGTCTCTATAAGGAACCTCTTCGGACCCATTTTCTACTTAGCATTAGCCTAGTCAGTTTGCCTATGGTGGTACTTGGTTATGCAGACAGAACTTTGATCTCCGTATTGCGGAAACAGGGAAATTAGCAACTAGCTGTTTAAATGGGTAAAACTTCTTAAACTTGGCCTTTTAGTTACTGCAACTGGCGACCTTTAACGAAAAACATTAAAAAGTTGATAGTTTCTTCTTCTAAAGTTGCTCTGTCTGATTAGCGCTTAACTATCGTCATGTTATCAAGTGCAACACTGCCCTGCAACACTTGTACAAAGTGGTCCAAGCGCGTTCAAGCGCGGCCGTGTGGTGCCGGCTGAGAATTTGCACCACCCTAACTATTCCCGTGGGTGCCGTAAGAGGCGACTAAGGGACATACATCGAGGGGCGGGCAGCAGCCTCTTGCAGAATAGACCTAAACCGAACTCCAATCCCCAACCCGCATGCCGAGTGTGAGGATTATGGACGTTACCTTTGTCTTCAAAATCGTTTTCGACGCTAGAACCCCAAAGCAAATCCCAGAAGATTTGCGAAAATACCAGATTGAATGAATAACTTCACGTAAGTTTCCACGAAGACTACGATCGAATCAAACAAAGCGGCACGGAGTCAATTTTATTTGAATGTTGGTAGTTATGTATTTGTTTGCCTTGTAATTTATTATAAGCATTTTGCTGATAGTGAATGCGTTATCGGAATCAATGGCAAGAATTCGCCGTGAAGTGCGTACAGTTGGCAACAAAGGTCACTGAATATTGTCGTTTTTCAAAACTGAGAATTCATTTCTTGATGGTAATTATTGGGCTTATTTTGAGATGTTATTTTGGTGGCAATTTTTAGACATGTCTACTCATTCATAATTTGGGTGCGATTTTCGTAGACAACTGGAGCTAAGAGCGAGTAGGGCGTTTAAGGATGTATACTTGCTTGGCCACCGAAAACAAACTGCAAATTTGCAATTTATCATCCGCAGGCTCCTTAAGCCTGCGGATGATAAATTGCAAATACAAACGTACTACCAAAATGACTTGTAATTGGAGCATATTTCCACCATACCATGTTACTTTTTGTATTCGAATAGCATTTATCTAGGTCCCAGTTTTTTTTTTCTTCATATTACTCACCTATTTTTAAAAGTAAGCAGTTTTGATGATGATGACTCTTACATCTGACGACTCTTGTATTGTGCCGCTCACTAGGTTTTAAGAACAATTTTGCTGTAGCTCTTTGCATTGGACAATAAATAATTATATTCTATACTATTCATCCACCGCTGAAGGTACCCCCAAACCACATGCCATTATCACCACGCTTGGCTGGCGGATTGGTGAACGCAGTAGAGGTGTTAAAACACGGAGAAGGAAACTGGTGCCCTTCCTCTAATAGTTTCTCTTAGTCGCCTGTACGAGATCTAAGGACTAAGTAGGACGGATCGATTCTTACGCCATGGTTTTTTCTTCCATTAAGAACTTATTCCAACATACCTTAGCGGAGATATCACAAGATAAGTCACAACTATCCACACGACTAGTAACACCACCGCTGCCCGCTTCCATTTAGCCAGGTACATCATTATGTAGTCATGAAATGTCAAATGACCATTGGAGTAAATTCTTGATTCTCGCCGCATCACTACTCATCCCGCATCGTTGGTCTGCCTGAAAAGAAGTTTCAGGGTAATTTATTACCATTATGCGGGTCGCATGCTTATTTGTCACCTTGGCTTTATATCGAATTCTTAGTAAAACACTGTTTTTACCGGATTGATCGATCCGGTAAAAACAGTGTCGAATTCTTAGTTTTAAACTGGTTTTTTTTAAGTTTTGCGGGATAAATAGTAATCCCTCAGGACTTTTTTTTATGGGACCACCTCAGGATACCTACTGCTCTATACAACTGCAAAAGAATCATCCAAAACGTTCCATAAATGACGGGAAAATCGACGAACATCCAATTCTTAGAGCTATGTTTCTTTGTTTCTCTGTCGGATGTATTCGTTGCGAATATATCCTTTGAGCTGATCTAAGCGAATTTGCTGCCTCCGGCGTCAGCGTGCTGCTGGCTTTCCAGGAGGACATCGGGTGGTTAGAATAGCAACCCCCATCCGACACGCAAAAAGGGCCCACCTGTGTGTGGCCTAGTTGCGGAAACCAGTCCAGAGACAAAGAGTCTGAGAGACATCATTCATTTTTGTATTGGTTTGCGTAGTTCCGATTCCGCGTGCCAGAGGCGCTGTACCAAATCCCATACAAAACTGAGACATCACATTGACCTGGCCATACTATCGTCAAACCGATCTCCGGGTTCTGTGGTAGATTCACAATCAGAACAAACTATCATACTATAGTAGTTGAGGTACTATAAGTATTGTATTGTAGAAACAGCCCATTTGTACATTGGCTGGGCTGATTGCAAAACGAACACTGATTTGTTGGGAATACATAATTTTTATTTATTTATTTGACAAGATGGCTAACGTTCAAGAGCCAACACTATGCAATTAATTAAATTATGCTGTTTTGCAATTGTCCCAGCCATTCTACAAATAGTCTGATTCTACAATGGGGCGGCACTATAATATTTCTATTTACTCATGTTTCATCATCATCATCTAGAACCTGACTTCACCCACTGCTGGGTACAGGCCTCCAAACTCTTGTGCCACTCCACACGGTCCTCATGTTTCATAGAAATACAAAACATACATTATTAGTAACTCAACCTATGTTACAGGTATTCTTTGAGTATGAACAATTTAGAAATATAAACCCTAACAGTCAACAAATAGTGTTTAATTCCGCATAAGATCATAGATGACATGGGTCAGATAACACCAACACAATAGAATCGTGATAGAATAGATAAAATGCAGTGTGATCCACATGTGATAACGATAATACTGTTTTGTATTCAAAAACCACAAAATATGTAAGTTGGAACTATTTTATATTATCCTTCTACCTAAACATCTCACTGCTGATTATTATGCTCTTTTTTCTTATTTTACTATATAAAGTATCACAATTTAACCAATTAATTACAGATGTAAGCAAGGTTACTATAAACCTTATTTGTGGTGGATGAACACCAATGTTGCATACATTGACAAGAGACTTCTTCAGGTTGAGAGCAGTATATGTTTTTAGCTATTTAAATGTTCTTTATTTCTCTAAATTAATCATGGGAATAAAATAAAAATACAGCACAACAGTATTATTGGAAAAAAAGTCCCCCTAACCATAAACAGTTTGAATTTCTGTTGTGAAGCACCGCCATCCTTTAGTTTAGTCTCACAATTGTTCTGGTTGCCTGGAAGTAATCACTTTAAGCGATCAGGTCGCCAAATCTATTGCTGTTGTTATCATATGCTTAATTAAACACAATCTGTTTTTTAATAACGTAATGAACAAAGAATTATCGATCTATCTATCTAAATAAATAAAGCACATTAAAAAAAGGAAACTATAAAGTATTGTTATGCTTATTATAAAATTAATTGATAGGTGTCACTACATTAGTGTAGTGTGATTGCTTTGTTTATAGTTAATAAAAATTAATGACAAAATCAAAGTGCTATTTTATATATTCTTATTGGGTTGAATAGTAAGTATTTACCTACTCACTACAACATATTTGTCTTTACATTATTTATTTACATTTCTACCTAGGTACTAACCTATTTTTTGAATCAACTTAAAGGAATGGCTTATTATCAATAAATCAGGCCAATTATTTTAAAGAGAAATTATGTTATGATCATGACCTGAGCTTTGCCAATGTGAAGTTTTATACAAATTTCTAACTGTGGTTAACTGTGGATTTCTAACTGGTGATGAAAAATGTATTACATTTAATATGATTTAATAACAAGAAATCAGGCCAATTATTATAGAGAAATGATTTTATGATCATGACCTGAGCTTTGCATAGAAGTGAAGGTTTATAATTTTTTTACACTTTAAGTGTAGGTACCTATTACATATAGTGTAAAACACTGAATTGCGAGTAGAAAAAAGTGCATTAAAACGATGTGCAATTTCGATCGGCGTTTATTTAAAGTACCTGATTAGACAAGAAAATCTAACGGTAGAAGGGACACCAGGGATCGAGGGCGGATATACGTAATTTAGTGTTGATGGTATAGTCTTACATTCAAAGGTATCATTTTAAAAGTAACACACAGTGTCCAAACGTAATATATACAAAGAACCACATGAATGTGGTTCAAATCTCTGAAACATCGCCTCATTAGCAAAAAGCAGAATCCTGCCATCGTAAATTGTACTGAATAAAAATAAATCGGTAGTACTTACACGTACGATAGCAAATCTGTTACGGGATTCCTGAGGAGAATTATTGTGTTGCTGTATCCTTGTTACACTCATTTAACTATAAAATTTGATGCATGCAATGGTAATTTACAAAATTTTCTAGAATTATATTACTGTACGCACAAACATTCACTGCCCACAAAAATAATTCAACTGAGTAAAAAATGGAAAAAAAAATGTCGGTCCGGGCAGCTGTCAAAGTCGAATTCGGTAAAGAAAGCCTGTCACTGTCATCTGTCTTTCATGACTAGACAGAGGACTGTCGTGCAAAAAGCAACGTTATTTTTCATCAATGAAAAAAGAGATCCCCTTTTATATCAATGTTTTTCATAGTCAACAATGAATGTAGCCATCGTAATCGTCAGAAAACGGCATACAATTTAGCAAAAGTATGTAATTATAGTTTTTGTCAGATATGAATCATGGATATTATTACTAGTAGTTCTACGAACAGTAGACCTCGCGAGCACACACTTGTGCCTAATCACAATCAGCCTAACAGTATACATTTTATACTGTAAAAACTTTATACAATAAAAAATGTACCTACAGTTTGCTCGTAATTGGCGCTAGTGTCTCCCATCAGCTTGTTAAGTAGGTACCTGTTAAGTTAAGTACTGTTAAGTACTCACTCACGCACTACTCGTATTATGGAGCTTGGGTTTGACTGTTGGAACTATTTTGTGTATGGAAGTTCTCTTTCTTCTCTAAAATAATGGGGTGTTTTTATTTGGTTAGTTAAAGATTTCAGCAATTACATAAAATGCAAGGTGGTAGGTACCTAACCACGTTTAATGCCTAACCTCTTCACGATAAAACTGTATGAAAATACTGGCAAAAACAATACATACTTAAATTTATAACATATTAAAATCTACTTACTGATTTTTTCCCCAATCTAATCTGCTTTTTTACCAAACTTTCTACTGTTTTTTTTCAGATTCCATCTGGCAGCACTGATTATATCCCCTTTGATTTGACTCTGACTTTAAATTCTATATTTATATTCTATACTCTTCTTTGTCTTTGACATTGACAGTTTGACTTTGACCCTGCAGGCAGGCAGTTTGGCTGCAAGTGCAACATAGACTAATAGTATTAGTTTTGCTCAAAGAGAATTTAATCTAGACACTAGACAGGCCCAGTGTTATTTTTCAGCTTGGATTTTCTTTTCTGCTGACACGGCTTTGGAAAAAATAAGATGCCCAAAAAAGCAGCAAAGAATGCTTACTTCTATTTTATGTTAGACTTTAGGGAGGAGGCGAAGAAAAAGGGAAACATTTATGCTAACATGCAAGAGGTGCAACAGGCGGCAGATCCCGTATGGAGGGTAAATTCAATTTAATTTTTTTTTCTCTGATTACCTAAATAATGAAGTGATGTGAACCGTGATTATTTTCTCTCGATCAATAGAATTTTAAAACTTCCAACACTTTCCAGGCAGCCAGTGCTGCTGTTCGAGCGAAGTATGAAAGAATAGCAAAAGAGGAAAAAGCCAGGCACAATATACCAGATCAGAAGTTCACAACGTTTGGTGTGCCGTTCTCCGAACTTGAAAACCAAGAACGCCTTGCCAAAGAAGCTGTTGATCGAGAGCTTCAGTACATTCAGAACTTTGTGTTCCAAAGTAGCATAGGCAAGAGTAAGTATAAGAAACATCAGAAAACCTTTTCGTTATAATCTGTGTATTTCACTTTGCTCATCACAATACAACTCCGCTCATGCAGCAACACACATGACCAGTGAAGCGAACCTTGCTGTGTTACATTTATCATATTGCAGTTTGGTTCTCTCACTGCAATATGACCTTCAATGTCAGATTGTGGTCACAAGCATAACATTGTACGCATGTTCTTGTAAGTACCTACAATGTAAACTCAAAATCATGGAATAGAAAATAGAACTAGTACTGATAAATTAAAAAAAAGAGATAGTTGAGAATCCTTAAAAACAAAAATTACAATCATAGTTCTATACTATGATTGTGAATGAACTTGAACAAGTATAAAGAATTCACATTTCATTCATTGTTAGCCCCAAAACCAGAAGTGCAGGCCAATGGGATTTTTTTTTATTAAACTCTTGTACACCTTGACCTGGCCATTGGTTAATATGGCTGTATGCCTGTGGAGTGACTACTTTAGCTACACACACAACAACGAGTTGACAACAAAGGTACATCAGTTTAAAAACATTTTACCCTTTGGCCGGCTCTTCTGGTTTTGGGCCAAAAATGGTTTCCTTTACAATTGATACAATTGAGCTAAATGGAAAGGATTGATCCCAAACAGCCAATAGCCAAGACTTGTAACTTGAGTATGAAAGTACATGGACTACATACTGAATTTAAGGTTCATTATACTTGGTTTTACTCAAAAATATTTCATATTGAATTGTAATGAACATCTTTCTCGGGTACCATTTAATACACAAAAATTCAAAGAGAAATACTAAATCTTACTTTCAATATTATTTTACGTAACAAGTTTCTTTTTCACAGAATTTTTGGATGAAAACATTTACGTAATAGATGTGAATGCATTGTGCGAGACCAGTACTGGATACGTTTTTGGAGAATTTGCTGTCACACGATTCAACATTAGGAACGGCATTGTGGATCATATTCACAGGATCATCAATCCACGTAAGTATTATTTGAACTTAACCTTGCTTTCATCATCAGCCTATGTTAGTCCACTGCTGGCAATAGGACTCCTCTTATGAGCGCCATAGCGCCCTGTCTTCAGCTTGACACTTCCAGCATCTGCCTGC
Source organism: Eupithecia exiguata (assembly GCA_947086465.1). Classification (NCBI taxonomy): domain Eukaryota; kingdom Metazoa; phylum Arthropoda; class Insecta; order Lepidoptera; family Geometridae; genus Eupithecia; species Eupithecia exiguata. The sequence goes on from OX352240.1 coordinate 2,151,110, forward strand.
AGTCTTTCTCAGGTCCTCATCCTACCACCATAACTTTGGTTCTCTGTCGGATATGTTTGTTACAAATCCTATCCTTCAGAGAAACTTAGAGTATAGCTCTTAACAAAGGTTGCTGAGCGACTTTGAGCTGTCCATGTCTCAGCTCCTTAGGTCATACCTTGCTTTAATTAGTTTGAAATGAAGAACAGCTTGCTGCAGCCTGACAGACGGATAGCAGTTGCTTAGTTATAGGGTCTCATTGCTTCCTACCTAACATTATCAGAAAACTTTTAAGTGTGCCCACAACCGGTTGAGGGTAAGGTTGAGCCAGATCAGGGCTGCACCTGCTACCTCACAACACAAAAAGGTGCATTTAAATCTGGGTTATAACTCGTAACATTTTATTGTGACGGCGTCATCTCGTGAGCCACTCGTTTGAAGCTTGTGGGAATCCATTTCGTCTCTGGTCTAAGCCTATTTGAAAGCAAACTCTTGTGCAGTACGGAAGCGGTGTTGGAATGTGCGCAGAGCTCTACTCCTGCCTTACTTACCTTAACCTTAGTTACTAAACTGTGTCAGAGAATATCTAAATACAAATAGTTTATTTGATACCATGCACATAATATATATATATATGTTTAGATATATATATATATCTAAACTATATGTATATTATATATGTATATATAAATATTATTTATATTATGTGTATATAAAAATATTATTTTATTATACAGAGTAATTTTTTTAAATGGGACAGTATGGGGAAATCTGAATCTAAAGGAGATAGAGGAAAAGTGTCTAAGGAGACATTAGGTGTTTTTTTATGTAAACAAATTTGGCTCGTTCAAATTTGTGGTCAAGCGTGAGTTGTTCTTAAAAAATGATAAAGTTGGTCAATTTTTTTTTTGACGCGGATCGACTCTGTTTCATGTAAGGATTATTTCATTGTTTGGAAAGAAAAAAATCTGAAAGCAGAAGTTGGTCAAATTTAATGAAAACTAATCTTCATACAGTTGGTTTATTACTTGAGTAAATGTTCGATGTGGCCGCCGTCTTGTCTTATGCAGGTACGAGCACGCTTCAAGACACTTCTAGTTGCATTTAACAGAGACTTATGGTGAATTGTGTTTAAAGTGTTGTAAACATGATCTTTTAATTTTTAGGCGTCGTTGTGGGGCTACCTGTGTTGTGTAGGTAAGGATCCAAATAAGTGCACTCACGGATATGTTTCACCAAACAGTTTATTGGGGTATACACACACACTATAACATCTAAGAGTTTAGAAGGAATGAAAAGGATAGTTTTTGCGACAGTTTGTAAGCAGTAGAAAGAAGGAAAGTTCACAAGCATTCACTATAACAAAGCAAGCGGTAGAAATACTGAGATCGCGAAGTAAATTTACGGCGGCAAAGCAACGTGCATTCGCGATAAGTGCAAGGCTGTGACTGGCGGCCGGTCGAGCTGCGACTGCGCTCGCGCATTGAACAATGCAGCGGCGGCCGGGCGATAACAAGTTTCTCGGTTCCATTGTACTCGACGGCGAGCGGGTGTCTCGTCCGATATTTTAACCGAGGTAATATTATACAACATAAAGAGATTGTTTCAATTGTAAATACTAGTCCTAATTTATTTCTATATATTGATTGTAATTTTCTTGTAAATAAAAATGTACTTCCTACATATACATATATCTGCAAATATGTGAGTTCACCACATCACTCCCCCCGAGAGACCGTGGTACACGGGCGATAGTGATCTGGAAATCGGACTACGCGCCCAGAACGAGTTGTTTTAGTATTCTCTGAAGGAGGAACTGGTGTCGGTGATTGGGAATTTATTGGAGGAAGGTCGTTGGGTTGCGCGAGTATGTAGGCTGGTTTTAATCGGTCTACAGTTACTGTCACAACTTTTCCCTTCGCGTTAATTTTGAAGGTTTTAGCGCTTCTCTCGACCACTATGTAAGGGCCAGTGTATGCTGGTTGTAAGGCACCTCTCACAGTATCGTCTCTTAAAAATACATGAGAGCAGGTTTCTAAATCTTTGTAAATAAAGATTTTGTTGTTCGAGTGGTGTGATGCAGGGACTGGCTGTAACTTGTTGGCGAATGATCTGATACGAGCTGAGAACTCGGTGATATCAGGCGTACACACGTCAACTTTATTGCCGAAAAATTCTCCCGGCAGTCGTAATGACTCACCGTACACTAACTCGGCAGAAGAGGATTGTAAATCTTCTTTGAAGGAGGTTCTTATGCCAAGTAGTACCAGGGGTAATACATCGGTCCAGCTACTATCGGCATGACACATTATCGCCGCTTTCAGCTGCCGATGGAACCTCTCGATGAGACCATTGCACTGCGGGTGGTAGCTAGTGGTCTTGCGATGCTTGAAGCTTATAAATTTCGATAGCTGCTCGAATAGCGCGGATTCGAATTGTCTACCGCGGTCAGTAACAATGTCGGTGGGACAACCGAACCGCGCTATCCAGCCCGATAGGAACGCCTTGGCCACTGATTCCGCGGTGATATTGGTAAGAGGGATAGCTTCAGTCCATCGCGTGAAGCGATCGATGGCTGTCAAACAGTACCTAAAATCACCTGAGGGGGGTAATGGTCCGATGAGGTCTAGGTGGACGTATTTGAATCGCGCTTTTGGTAAATCGTGGGTACCTAACGGCGCCGTAACGTGGCGATTTACCTTTGTGCGCTGGCACGCCAAACACGCCCTAGACCATTCACGACAGTCTTTCCTCATCAATGGCCAGACAAAACGTTCTGCGACTAGTTTCGCACTCGCGTTAGCGCCGGGATGGCTTAACGAATGCAGGCTATTGAAAACTTGTTTGCGTAAGGTCTTGGGTACTAAAGGCCTGGGAGTCGTTGTGCTGACGTCGCAGTACAATAGGTTACGACTTCCAGGTATACTCAACCTTTTGATGTGCAAACTGCTTTCATGCTTCATGAACTCTGCTAATTCGGGATCGGAGACCTGTGCTTTGGCGATCACCTCTAGATCAACTGGAGTTTGCAGTTCTTCGACTCGGGAAAGTGTGTCAGCAACGACGTTATCTTTCCCGGCGATGTGCTGTATGTCTGTCGAGAACTGAGAAATAAAATCTAGATGTCTATACTGACGTGGGCTACAGTGGTCTTTCCGGTTATGGAATGCAAAACACAGTGGCTTGTGGTCAGTATAGATGGTGAATGTGGTAGCCTCTAGCCAATGGCGGAAATATTTAATGCACTCGTAGATCGCAAGGAGCTCTCGATCATAGGGCGAATATTTCTGCTGTGCTGGGCTCAACTTGCGTGAGAAGAAGGCTAGGGGTTGCCAATTTCCATCATGGAACTGCTGCAAAACTCCACCCAAAGCAAAGTCAGAAGCATCGGTCACAAGACCTAATTTTGATGTAGAATCGGGATGGGCCAGCATTGCCGCCTCGCAAAGACTATCTTTGCAGGCTTCGAAGGCCTTTAACGCGTCTCCACTTACATCAACAGGCTGCGACGCTTTTATGGAGCCGGTCAGTAGGGCATTCAGAGGGGCTTGAATACTGGCTGCTTGGGGGATAAACCTGCGATAGAAGTTTATCATGCCCAAGAACCTTCTAAGCTGCTTGGCCGTCTTGGGGACTGTGAAGTCTTTGATGGCCTGGACCTTACTTTCCAGAGGTTTTGTTCCGTGTTGAGAGATATGATAGCCTAGAAATGTTACCTCAGACATACCTAGAACGCATTTAGCGGTGTTAATAAGCATGCCGTAATCCTTCATCCGGTTGAAGAGCTGGCGAAGGTGTTCTACATGCTCAGACTCACTCTTGCTAAATACTAAAAAGTCGTCGAGATATGGGTAACAAAAGTCTAGGCCGCGCGTCATCTCATCAACGAACCTCTGGAACGTCTGGCCCGCATTGCGCAAGCCAAAAGTCATATAAGGAAACTCCCAAAGCCCGAACGGCGTCGTGATGGCGCTCTTAGGGATGTCTTCCTCAAAAACCGGTATCTGGTTGTAAGCCTTTACAAGGTCAATAGTTGAAAAAATCTTACAACCAGATAGGCTGTGAGCGAAGTCATGTATATGACGGATAGGGTACTTATCCGGTATTGTCCGCGCATTTAGCATTCGGTAGTCGCCACACGGTCGCCAACCTTGGTCTTTTTTAGGGGCGAGGTGGAGCGGAGACGACCAGGGACTCTGCGACGGACGGGCCGTACCATTTTTCAACATTGCCTCGAACTCAGACTTGGCAATTTTGAGTTTGTCTGGGGCCAGTCTACGAGGTGTACACGATACTGGGGGGCCTGGTGTAGTGCGAATATGGTGAACTGTGCTATGCTTAGGTGTACGAAGGGCACCCGCTGGCCGTGTCAAGTCTGGGAACTCTGAAAGCAAAACATGAAATTTGGAGTCTCCAGTCACAACCTTTACGCTGGGTACATGGTTCTCGGTTACAGCTAAAATACTAGCTACAGCTGAAACATTAGTCGTGGCATCAATTAAACGCTTATTTCGGACATCGACAGTTAGATTGTAAAATGATAAAAAGTCTACTCCAATTATAGGTTTCGTTACGTCGGCTATTATAAAACGCCACAAAAAATCTCTACGTAAACCTAAGTTTAGATTAAGCTCTACCCAACCATAAGTGTCTATAGCTGATCCGTTGGCTGCACACAACTGATAGTCCGTCTTCGCGCGTGGTGGTCGAAACGTTGATCGCGGCACCACGCATAGGTCACTCCCAGTGTCCACCAGGAACTGCACCGCCGATCTACGATCCGTCACAAACAGGCGACCAGTACTGCTAGGGCAATCTTCAGCCGCCATTAACGACTGCCCTTGTCGTTTTCCGACGATTTCTTCTTGTCGTAGTCGCATGGTTGTATGCAGTTGTCGGCCTGGCTCCCGAATCTATAGTGGTACCAACAGTTGGGAAACTTCCTATAGTTCGACTCAGACCTCTTCGCTGGAGTACGTGAACGGTTTCTTCCTCGCTGTCCTCGTTGCTGCTGCTGGCGGGGACGGGAACGGCCACTGGTTAGCGCGCTGACCTGCTTCGTCAGCTCCGTGATTTGCCGGGCCATGATCTCCAACGCCGACTCGCGGTTGCCTCTGGAGCTGGATGCCACTGCGACCTGGGGCGAAGCGGGCGCGATGTCGTGCACGCGATCTGCTAAGTCGGCCAGCTCACCTAGCGAAAGACTTAACTGGGACGCGATGACCGTCTGCAGGTTATTCGGAAGGCGGCTCGTCCAAATGGATCTCAAAAAGTCGTCCGGGATAGTTGGTCCAGCTAGCGTCCGCAGGTGCCTCAGGAACTGTGAAGGAGTGCGGTCGCCTAGTTCTTCCGACTGTAGGAGTTGCTTGATCTTCTTGTCCTTGGATACGGACAGGCGCTTAATGAGCTCTGTTTTAAGCTTTTCGTACTTGCCAGACGACGGAGGAGTGGTAATGATGTCCTCCACTTCCAACGCGTACTGCCTTTCTAGGTGAGACAGTACATAATAAAATTTTGTCTGGTCGTCTGTGATGCGTGACATGCTGAACTGACCTTCGATTTGTGAGAACCATATTGCTGGTTTTTCTGGCCAAAAAGGTGGTACTCTTACGCCGACTCTAAAAAGTTCGGACGATTTCTCGGATGGTTCCATGGAAACAGGTCCGGTTTCCTTTGTTCCTCGGATCGGGTCCGTGTCGCTTGCGGCGTCGTCGCTCGACATCCAGAATGTTCTAAAGGGGTCACCAGTTTAGGCGTCGTTGTGGGGCTACCTGTGTTGTGTAGGTAAGGATCCAAATAAGTGCACTCACGGATATGTTTCACCAAACAGTTTATTGGGGTATACACACACACTATAACATCTAAGAGTTTAGAAGGAATGAAAAGGATAGTTTTTGCGACAGTTTGTAAGCAGTAGAAAGAAGGAAAGTTCACAAGCATTCACTATAACAAAGCAAGCGGTAGAAATACTGAGATCGCGAAGTAAATTTACGGCGGCAAAGCAACGTGCATTCGCGATAAGTGCAAGGCTGTGACTGGCGGCCGGTCGAGCTGCGACTGCGCTCGCGCATTGAACAATGCAGCGGCGGCCGGGCGATAACAAGTTTCTCGGTTCCATTGTACTCGACGGCGAGCGGGTGTCTCGTCCGATATTTTAACCGAGGTAATATTATACAACATAAAGAGATTGTTTCAATTGTAAATACTAGTCCTAATTTATTTCTATATATTGATTGTAATTTTCTTGTAAATAAAAATGTACTTCCTACATATACATATATCTGCAAATATGTGAGTTCACCACAAATTCTTGTACGGAGTTGTATCGGGATACATAAATTCAACCCTTAAGGTAACCCCATAAGAAAAAATCTAATGGCGTTAAGTCGGGCGATCGTGGGGGCCACTTTATCGGCCCATATGTACCCATCCAACGGTTTGGAAACTGCTCGTCCAAACATAGTTTACTTGCCCTACTGTTGTGGGCTGGTGCACCATCTTGTTGGTAGATTATCTTACCAAAGTTCCTTAAGCTAATAGTCTCATCCACTAAATCTGCAGCCATGTTCAATATTTCCTGATATTTTTCACTATTTAGCGTTCCTTGGTAAATTTTGATAGCAAAAATTCTGTTATGTAATATCGCACACCAACAATTAAAAGAAAATCGGATTTGGTTGTGGGTTTCTGTAGTTCTTAGCGGATTTATTTTTGACCAGTAATGGTTATTTCTCCTGTTGTACATGCCATTGTTCGAAAAGTTGCATTCATCAGTCCAAATAATAAAATTAGGAAAACATCTATTTCTAATAGTCTGAGCCACATACCAATTACAGAAATGTAACCTGCGGTCTTTATCTCCAGGTAGTAACGCTTGTACAAGTCGACCTTCTATGTAACACTTGTATTTATGAGCCTTCAATATCTTCCTTACAGTTGATTTATGAATACCGATAGTTTCAGCTGCTTCCCGTAACGAAGCTTTTGGGTATGCTTCAAAATATCCCAATACGGCAATAGTTATAAACTCACTATTGACTATTGTCGGCCTTTTACGCTTAGGCTTGAAACAGCCTTCCTGTCTTAGGTTCTTTATTAAACTATCAAATATCTTGCGATTCGGTACTACACGGTCAGGATAGCGTTCTTGATACCACTTAAGTGCATTATCTCTACTGCGATAAATAAGAAAATACGCCTCAATCAAATCAACTTTATGTGAATTAGTTAACGCCATGATGAATAAAATTACAAGCATGAACTGATTGGAAACAAAATCACAGCTGCAGAAATAACTTACGTTCCAAATTTGAATTCTTTTTTTTATAATTTCAAGACTATCGGTTGCCATGATGTTTACGAAGATTAAAAAAAATGTTCTTCTCTTGAATCATCTGGAGCTCTTATCGATAATCAAAATTTAAAAATGGAATAATTTTAAATATTTTTTTACACGCCTAGGCACTTGTAACAATATTAAAAGGCGAATACTGCAACTGTATGAAGATTAGTTTTCATTAAATTTGACCAACTTCTGCTGTTCAGATTTTTTTCTTTCCAAACAATGAAATAATCCTTACATGAAACAGAGTCGATCCGCGTCAAAAAAAAAATTGACCAACTTTATCATTTTTTAAGAACAACTCACGCTTGACCACAAATTTGAACGAGCCAAATTTGTTTACATAAAAAAACACCTAATGTCTCCTTAGACACTTTTCCTCTATCTCCTTTAGATTCGGATTTCCCCATACTGTCCCATTTAAAAAAATCACTGTATATTTATGTGTGTATTAATATTTATAGTAGGTATCAGTTCATGTGTTCTTTTTTAAATTAAATTCTTATTATCCTTTTATAACACGCCACCGTCTACACTTGTTACACCACTCCCTGTCCATCCAAAGGTTACCTGGCAGAGATCGCTTAAAGCGATAAGGCCGCCTATTGTACAACGAAATCTGTATTTTAAGTTCTTTCCTATCTTATGTATCTTTTTAATTTGGTGTGCAATAAAGTGTTATTGTATTGTATTGTATAATATATACATAATGCAACGATACTGACTCTAAACGCATAAAACTGTGTCGCGTTCAGTATCGCCCTCGTCTGGACAGGATGAAAGAGATAAAATTGGCGATAATATAGGCTATATTACCTCAACTATTATTAGTAATTTATTGTATCAATTGATAAAATAATAGTTGGGATAATAAAGCCTATATTATCTCAACTATTCTTTTTATTCATTACGGATGTAAGCGGGTTAACTACGAACCTTATTTGTGTTGGAAGAACACCAACGTTTATTATTTTTATCTTTCTCACATCTGCCAGTGTGCGGTCTGCTTGGCTTTAGCGTCGCGTGCACCGCTAAAAGCCCTAATTCCACAAAATTGTCGCTTCATCTTAACAATGGACACAAAGGCATTTTAACTTCCATGATAGAGCCACAGATGGAGGAATGCATTTCTAAAGTGTCAAGGTTGAAACTATTCTATTTATAGAATAGTTTCAACCAGAGAGATTTATCTCTCTGGGCAAATAGCACCAAACGCACTATCTAGCTAGAGCTTCCTTCATCTATCTATGGAAGATACCATTGTCATAGTAAAGCGATATGTTAGCAGAATAGGCTATTACACCCATTTTTGAAAAGGGTCTCAATTAGGTTGTATAGTGCTAATGAGGCACAAAAAAATACAAAATTTTGTATTTGTAGCAAATACATATAACTGAGCTGTATTAAAATTAACATTTTGTTGCGCGCGTAACTTGACGGAAACGCTGGACGCAGTAGACGCCATATTTCTCTGTGGTCATGATGTCAGTTGGATGCGAGAACTGAATAAATGCGCTGTAGTTGCTGATGACAGTTGATACTTTTTAGTTTGCCTACACAGCCGTATGACATAACAATATTGCACTTACTATTTCATAGTGTTCAAAAACAGATTTAAAAAAATAAAAACTGAATTGAACTATAATTTTTTTTGTTATTTTATGAACTAAAACAAAAATAAAACTACTACTTTTTAGTCAAAGTTTGTAACTTTTTTTTTATAAAATACAGAAAATAAGAAGTAAGGTGTTATTGATTTTATTTACTTCAGGTTTTTAGGGTTCCGTACCCCAAGGGTAAACGGGACCCTATTACTAAGACTTCACTGTCCTTCTGTCACCAGGCTGTATCTCATGAACCGTGATAGTTAGACAGTTGAAATTTTCACAGATGATGTATTTCTGTTGCCGCTATAACAACAAATACTAAAAAACAGAATAAAATAAATATTTAAGGGGGCTCCCATACAACAAACGCGAAACTATTCTATAAATCTCTCTGTGCAAATAGCACCAAACGCACTATCTAGCTAGAGTTTCCTTCATCTGTCTATGGAAGATACCATTGTCATAGTAAAGCGATATGTTAGCAGAATAGGCTATTACACCCATTTTTGAAAAGGGTCTCAATTAGGTTGTATAGTGCTAATGAGGCACAAAAAAATACAAAATTTTGTATTTGTAGCAAATACATATAACTGAGCTGTATTAAAATTAACATTTTGTTGCGCGCGTAACTTGACGGAAACGCTGGACGCAGTAGACGCCATATTTCTCTGTGGTCATGATGTCAGTTGGATGCGAGAACTGAATAAATGCGCTGTAGTTGCTGATGACAGTTGATACTTTTTAGTTTGCCTACACAGCCGTATGACATAACAATATTGCACTTACTATTTCATAGTGTTCAAAAACAGATTTAAAAAAATAAAAACTGAATTGAACTATAATTTTTTTTTGTTATTTTATGAACTAAAACAAAAAAAAACGACTACTTTTTAGTCAAAGTTAATAACTTTTTTTTTATAAAATACAGAAAATAAGAACTAAGGTGTTATTGATTTTATTAACTTCAGTTTTTAGGATTCCGTACCCCAAGGGTAAAAACGGGACCCTATTACTAAGACTTCACTGTCCTTCTGTCACCAGGCTGTATCTCATGAACCGTGATAGTTAGACAGTTGAAATTTTCACAGATGATGTATTTCTGTTGCCGCTATAACAACAAATACTAAAAAACAGAATAAAATAAATATTTAAGAGGGCTCCCATACAACAAACGTGATTTTTGTCGTTTTTATAGATAATGGTAACCCTTCGTGCGCGAGTCCGACTCGCACTTGGCCGGTTTTATTGTATACTAGTGGATGAAGTGAAAAATAAACCACTAGTAAGTTTATATTTCACATATAAACTTACTAGTGATTTTACTTTACTGTTACTAGTGGTTTTACTTAGGCAAAATAAACATTAGCAGGTCTGTGATTTAGATACATGTCAATTGTCAATATTTAAGTATCTCAGTATTGTTATAAACGTGAAAGTTTAGATGGATGGATAGATGGATGGATGTTTGTTTCTTTATCACGCCAGAACGGCTGAACGGATCTGAATGAAATTTGGCACAGAGATAGATTATAGTCTGGAATAGAACATAGGCTTATATTTGCGCATACTTTTTATCCCGGAATTCCCACGGGAACGGGAACTACGCGGGTGAAACCGCAAGGCGCTGCTAGTATAGAACTAAATAAGCTTTACATGAATTTTCTTACATACTAATGTCGGCGCGGAACTGAGTGATATCTGGCCAAGCATTAACATCATCTATGGAGCCAAAGGCTTTCCTGATAATGTAGTTTTAAATTAGATTTAGTTATATGTATTGTTTAAATTTACTAATAGGGAGCTCAGTTGCTTCAGATGGAAGCTTGTTGTAGAAGCGTACGCAGTTGCCAATGAATGATTTCCCTAGCTATCTCAATAATGTTTTTTTTTCCTGTTCGACCCTGAAAGCTAACTGAACCTTGAGGAACGCAAATAACAGTTTATTTTGGTTTCCAGCTGACATACCGGTTGGCTATGCTTCGGACATTAGGTTGGGCTGCGAGGCTTTTGGACTCGACGTCCCGGATTCTGAAGGACCTAAGTCGGACTTCACACAAGTTTTGATTCTCTTAGTGACCTACCTTAAGGAAAATAGCCCCGACACCAATGTAAGTTGCTTGCTTTTTAACTTTCATGATTTTTGACATGTTTACATGTTTTTCTTTCTAGAATTGTTTGATTGTTTTCAAATAATTTGACGTGTTATGTAAAGATATAAACCGACTCCAAATTCCTGAATAATGACAATGGGTTTGGAAGTAATTTTAATGCATTCACTGCCCAGCTTAGCGGTGCAACCCGCAGGAGCGCGCCGCCGCTGCGCGCCGCCCGCGACTCGGACCCGCAGATCGACTTCTGTGTCTTGTACCATGAAAGTGTTAAACACGGAACACTTCGATGGCGCGATCTAGTTTTACAAATGGCGACTTCTTGTTAAACTTTGAGTGTAGTTTAATTTGATGTGATGAGCAGTGATCGGAAATTCGGGCGCTTATTTACCTAAAGTTGGTGTAAGACACAACATGGAGCAGTTAAAACCATCTTTCTCGGGAATACTTTCCCGTAAATTCCCGGGATTTCAGAACATTTTAAAATAATGATTTTTTCACCGGAACTTTATTTAAAGACGAAATATAAGACACTTTTATTCTGACGCGAATATCGATTTTTGTAAAAAAACGCGTTCAAAAAAGGTGTCTTATAATTTGTCTATAAATAAGATTTCAGTGAAAATACATTCTAGAAAATTCCAAAATTCCCATTTGGAATAAAACAAGTTTGGTTTTCATCTCACAAAACAGACAATTATATACCTATATTTTTTTTTATAATATTTGTTTATATTATTCTTACGCAATTATCAAACAAATTATAAATGCGTATGAATAAGTGTTTTAAATTTCGTGTAGAAAAAGGATTTTGGCATAAAATCATAAATATAATTAAAAATGTTTTTTTTTTCAGAAATATTGACTTTAGTGAAAAACACGTCAGAATAAAAGTGTCTTATATTTCGTCTATAAATAAGATTCCGGTGAAAAATCATTATTTTAGAATATTCTGAAATCCCAGGAATTTACGGGAAAGTATTCCCGAGAAAGATGGTTTTAACTGCTCCATGTTGTGTCTTACACCAACTTTAGGTAAATAAGCGCCCGAATTTCCGATCACTGGTGATGAGTGATGCTGATGGATGAAACGACGTATTTTGAAACACAAAATACAAAGTTTCGGTTGACGAATCGCACGAAACGAACAACCTATTCCCGGGAAACGTGAATGAATCCGTCATCGTCGGGACGCGGTTCTTTTTTTTTTTAATTTCGCTACCAAACGTCCTGTAGGTAAATCACGTTATTGAATAATTGAGTAGGTAACGTGATTTAATAAATAGTGCCTTTTATAATTATTTCCCGGGTATATTTTACTGCCGGAACCAGAAATTCACGGTTCAAATAGAAAAACCTTTTTCCATTATAGTACTTTTTAATTATAGTATAACACTTTTAATTAAAAAGTACTAGTATATATACTAGTATAGTACTTTTTAATTAAAAGTATAACACTTTTAATTAAAAAGTACTATAATTTAGTTACACAAATAAAATATTTCTATTCTATTCTATACTTCTAGTCTAGTCTATTTCAGATACTTCCAAAGTATTTTGTTTTTTGGTATACTGCGTCAAACTACGATAGTTTTTATAGTAAAATAGGCTACACAAGATTGATGTGTATTTTAAAGACACCTTCGCCTACTGCGCCACAGAGGTCAGATTAACCAATACATACAAATACCTCTTTATAATAACACTGACGTTTTGCTTAATAAGGTCTTTATATATTAGATTTTTTGCCTCCTAAGGTATTACCTCCGATGTATACCATGCCGGAGAAGGAGGACCAGGTCCTCCATTTCATCGGCCAACTCTGTAACAAGACTCGTAAGTATACATAAAAATAATACCCTTTACTGAAATTTAATGTGTAGTCTCAATATGTCGCTGGTTGAGATTAAAATAATCTAAATAAGACTCCTGCACATGATTGGAAGTACTTGATGATGTATGTGTCGGCTAGCTTAAATTTTCGTGACAACAGAATCACCGCTTTATACACCCAGGCCCTAAATAGATAAAGTCAATGTATTTATGTGTTTCCAGTTGAAGACGCAGACAAGTTCCGCATCTTCAAGTTAGATGTGCTCTTCTTTTACCTCATTAACACTATCAAGACTCACAACAATGAGGGGTTGCCGAAGGAGTCCCTGGCGTTGGCGGCTCTGAGGAAAGACCCCTTCAAATATTCGCCGGATATTGGCTGCGGCGTAAGTACTTCTGAAGGATCACAGCAACGAGGGTTTGCCAAGGACTCGCTGGCGTTGGCAGCTCTAAGGAAAGACCCCTTCAAATTTTCGTCGGGACTTGGGTGGCGCGGTAAGTACTTCTGAAGACTCACAGCAACGAGGATCTGCCAAGGAGTCGCTGGCGTTGGCGTTTCTAAGCAAAAGACCCCTTTAAATTTTCGCTGGGTCTTGGGTGCGCAGTAAGTACTTTTGAAGAATCATAGCAACGTGGGTCTGCCAAGGAGTCGCTGGCGTTGGCGGCTCTAAGGATAGACCACTTCAAATATTCGCAGGAAATTCGGTGCGCGGTAAGTACTTCTGAAGAATCATAGCAACGTGGGTCTGCCAAGGAGTCGCTGGCGTTGGCGGCTCTAAGGATAGACCACTTCAAATATTCGCAGGAAATTCGGTGCGCGGTAAGTACTTCTGAAGAATCATAGCAACGTGGGTCTGCCAAGGAGTCGCTGGCGTTGGCGGCTCTAAGGATAGATCACTTCAAATATTCGCAGGGAATTCGGTGCGCGGTAAGTACTTCTGAAGAATCACAGCAACGAGGGTCTGCCAAGGAGTCGCTGGCGTTAGCGGCTCTAAGGAAATACCCCTTCAAGTAGTCGCCGTGGAATTGATTATGAATACAAGCGGGTTAACTTCGAACCTTGTTTGTGTTGGTTCTCCCACACTAATGGTTCAGTTATAGAAATCCCTCGTGGCGGTTGCAGTGTAGGATTAGACCCCTGTAACTCAACCCGTTGGTATTGTAAGAGTCGACTCAGTTAACCTACCAGAGGAAGGGCAGCAATTTCCTTCGTGGGTTTTTAACACCTCAACTGCGATCACCAATCCGCCTGCCAAACATGATGATTATGGCAAAACCACGTTCTTCTTGGGGGAGGCAGTGGATGTATGTGTTCTCAGGAAGAGTTATATAAATGTCACAGGTCGCCATTGAAACCAAATGTATAGATAAGTAACAACATCATAATTCTGGTCCAGTAACACCCACTGCCAGGTATAGGACTCTTTTCGCCTTCACCAGCCTCTATCCTGTGCTTCTCGCATCGAAGTCAATGTCAAATTATAGCATAAATCGCATTAGGGTTAAAAAGACCAGCCGTGTGGTGCCGGCCTAAAATTTGCCTCTTCTCGCGGGTGTCGTAAGAGGTGAATAAGAGATATCCACTGCTATCCCGAACTCGCATGCCCAGCGTGGGGATTTTAGGTATCATTGCCTGAATAAGGCGCTTATCAAGTGGAGGCCTGCGTCCAGCAGTTAGTGGACATGAGTAGGCTGTAGATGATGCTTCAAAAGCTTATAATGGTGTTATTTTCGCAATAAAAATAAGAAAAACTTGTTTAAACGTATTCTACATCCACAGCACCATGAAGCGGGTGAGAGGCCCACCGAGTGCGCAAAGGCCCGCGTGACGCGCTGGGTCTATACCATCCTTGATAGCTGTTGCCCTGTCGCCGGCGTCGAGGCGGTGCCCGGGAAGCATCTGCCTCAGGGCATCGACATAGAGGTAAACTACTCGCTTACACCAGAGGGCACTAACATATAGTAGAAAACACTGACATATGCCAGGGGGCACTGATGATGTAACTAGTGATGACAGTACTGTAAGTCACGCGTTGGGCCATCCTCGACAGGTTCAATTCAATTCGTTTATTAAAGCCTGACATTACATTTCAGAGTTATGCAATGCGTTACGTTTAGGATCGTGTCTAGGAGACCTACTTGCTAGGTAGTAGGTATAGAATAAAAAAACTATCATCTAAAAACTAAAACAACTATACGTAACAAGGCTCACCTTAAATTTAAATTATAAATACAGTGTGTCCAGTGGCAGATTTCAAATTTGAAAAAAAATACTATTCCACTAAGAAAATTATTGAGTATTTCATACCAAATCTAAGATAACAATATAATGGATAATATTTTTAAAAAGTTGTCTTATATTTTCCATGGCAGCGTACACATTCACGGAACTTTTCGAGGAAACTTCCAAGTGTCGCACAGCCAAAAAAATTTGGCTAAATTTGTAATTCGATAAAAATTTCTATTTTTTTTTCAGCTTTGTTCTTTATGTTGCTATCATACACTTTTGCTTTATACCTTTACCGAAAAATACCCATGGGGTTGAGATCCTGCGATCTGGGTGGCCATACGACGACGACACAAAATGGACTTATCAGTTTTGTGAGTTTTGTGTTCACGGAGGTGGCTCTCGCCGAATAAAGTGTAGCGCTATCGTACTGGAACCGCTTGTGAGAAGTGTTCCATTAATTCTTTCAAAACCTTGACATAAAACATTGGTTTATAATTTATAATGCAAAGGTACAATCACGATCGATAGTTACGGTTGCTGCGCGGGAATTTGGGGAAAAAAATGTTCAGGCCAGTTTATTCCAATCTTTTTAGAGCGGCTGCGACCTTGACTGTGGGTTTGTACAGGGACATTGCTTTAATAGCGGGCTTAGTCTCTTCAGTCTCCAATACTGGCAGCATTGTCTATAAACAATCCCATTATTATGGAAATTTGTTTCGTCGAAAAGGGAACCGTTAACCCGCTCAGATACGTAACAAAGATCTTTCACCAATTCTACAGATATCTTAATATATTTTTGTTTCAGGCGGTTATCTGCTATAAGGAGAAGAAAATGGAGGCAAGGCGTTATCCGCACGCTGGGGTAAGGAACTGTTTGTTGCCTTTTAACAGTTTTTATCGCCTCTGCCTACTTGGTATGAACAGAACACGTAGACGCATGCTAGCTGCGGAGGCTGAACTTCAGACCTTTACAATAACATTATTTCATCAGTGCCTTTACTTATCCTATGCTCTGATTAAAAAACCTGTAACAAAACTGTGGGTTTATCTTACCTATGTATTTTGATTCGCAGCCTCCAAGTGTGTCGTCCCGTGCCAGCTCAGTAAATGATTCGTACGAGTCCTTCTCGCAGGCCACAGCTAAATCGGTTGCAACTGTTGCAAGTGAGTACCATATAACATGCTCATCCAAATCATAAAGTTCTTAAGCTCATATAAACTACTCTACAATATACCTATATGCCGCTCAAGAAGTCGGAAGATTTGTTCGATATTGAAAGAGAGTATCAATTTACTTGGATTAAGTTTTCGTAAATCCACGTAAGAAAAGATGATTCATCACCCGTGATTACCAACAAATCTGAGGCTGATTTAAACAAATTAGTGTAAATTGTTACGTAACTTGCGTACTTTTTCTGAAATTTACTTGCTCCTTACGCTCTCTATTAAACCGTTACTCGATTCTTATTCTTATTTTTTTTACACTCACACTATAGACCTCAGATCGTGTAATATCATAAACATGTATTATTTTTATTATTCAAACCGTTCTATTAATTGTCATTCCCTCCAATTTGCATCCACGGACAAACACACAATTTGTAAATTTTTCAATCGAAATAGCTGTTGCGTTACTTGTCATTCTCTCCGTTTACGTTATCATAGCTATAAATACAAACCCAATGCTAATGAGTCGCACCTCCACAGCTCGCTACATAGTCAAGGTCGTCTTATCTATTTTTCTATTCGTAGCAGTTAAAAGTTTTAACTAACAAATACCACCTGATATATACATTTGTTTTCGCACTATCTTCATTGCTACCTACAATTAATGCTACGTTTAACTATTTTAAAATTCAAATTGGTTTATTACTAGAACGTATTGCCTACCAGTAGAAATGTATGGTAAAAACCTTAACTGCTATTACCAGAACGTGGCCTTCGCACCAAAACCTCCATATTTCGGCGAAACCTGCGTTTTAGTAAATTTGATAATATTGTTTTGTTTTATAGGGCTCCCGCCGTCGCAGCGCTCACTCCTGCCTCTGCGAAGACCGACTGTTGAAACACTCCGTAAGTAACACTATTAGAAACAGTCCAGTCGGGTCAGACGACAGAAGGCCTCCACTTTGCATTAATTACCATCCCGTCCATTATTGCATCAGCCTTTAGGGTGTTCAGTGGGAGTCTAAATTCAAAATGGCGACCAACCTCGAATGAGATCCAACAAAGTGAAATTCTTAAACCTTTTTTCTCCGTTATCTTTATTGAAAAAGCTTCGAAATAACCATACTAATCTACGCATAGCGTCAAAGATTTCCCTTCACGACCACGATATGTGTCAGTATTTAAAACAAGTCATTTCGGCAACTAATAAAGCACCTACCGTTTGTAGGTAGGTACTTTCCAAGTCTCCGTTATTTATGGACCGATTTGGATGTTTCTTTTATAGTTGTATAGAAGGTGATCTCGAGGTTGTCCCATAAAAAATGTATCCGAGGGATTCGAAGTCGGTTCTTAGTGTTTTCAAAACAATCATATGCATGTTATAATGCCACCGTCTATACTAGTACAACTGCTTCGTGTCCATCCCAAGGTTGTCTGGAAGAGATCGCTTTTAGCGATAAGGCCGCCCATTGTGCAACTCTGTTATTTATTTTTTCCTGTATTCTTTCTTTTCTTTTGTATTTTTTGGTGTGCAATAAAGTGTATTGTATTGTATGTTGTATTCATCTCATTTCAAATCCGAAATAAAAGAATTTAATTAATTTAATATGTGAATTATGCATCTGAGATGTTCTATAATTAAAAAGATAAACCGTGATTAGGACAGAAATAAAATAATTTATCTGTTGCAGAGTTCCAGAGCAGTCTCGTCGCACCAGAACTGTCCAGTAACAGCGAGTTCCCACCTCTGAGCATGGGCGCGGGCGCTGGGCGAGGTGACTTATATTTTATTCGATCATTATTCGACTGCCTGCGGCTTCCCACGGGCTTTTCAAGTTGCCTATGTCCGTCCCCGGGGTACCATTTATCGCCCTGCCAAATTTCATTATCATCCGTTCAACTGTTTATTCGTGAAAAGGTAACAGACTTTGTCTGTCTGTTAAGGTAACAGCCGCCTTAACGGCTAATCGGTTCTTAATGATACTTGGCAGGAAGTTAGACGGTATCCCCGGACATAGCTACTTTTATCCGGCTAAAGTGAGTGCGAAGCCGCGGGCAGAAGGTAGTGTTATATGAAATTTCCACATCACAAAACATGTTAAACAGAGTTATTGGTAAATTAGTAATTAGTTAGTGTTACTAATTTACCATTAACCCTGTATAACTATGTTCATAGTTTATAACATGTTTTGTTTCTGAACGCAGAAAATATTAAGAACAGCTTTAATAAGAAATTAATAAATCCCAAAAATTTACGATCTCGACGGATTTCTTAGAAATTACCCAGAGTACTATAATAAATAAAAACCTTAGAACAGCTTTAATATTTAAATTTCGCGCGTATCTGTGTAAGATTCCATGTCGCGCTATGGCGCTCATTAGGGGAGGCCTATGTCCAGCTGTGGACAAAAGGCTGATAATGATGATGGATACTGTTCTATATGATAAAAAGTAGTGTAAATATTTGATTCCAGACTTAAACATCTATGCAAATTCACCCCGATCCGTTCAGTAGTTTGAAGTAGTAACAAAAATTCATCCATCAAACTTCACATTATATAATATTTGTGTGATATTAATAAGTTGTATATTCTCTTTTAAATCGATCTTATGATAAAGGACGAGGAAAACGCCAAGGTAAGGGTTAACTTAAATAAATAATAGGGCTCTTCTGGTATTGACGATGCATGATTTCAAGATGAACCAGAAAATGTAGCAGAAGTTTAAAGTGTAGTTTAAAAACCAGCATATACATTAGAAAACTTATACAACTAAGTTAGATATTTTTACACCGGAGAGTCAGATTTGTGATCTGTGGTTCTGGAGCCGAATTCCACTTCAAAATTCAATAACTTTATTTCTTTAGGCTTACAAAATAAGCACTTAGACAAGTCAAATTTGATAGATAAACAGCTTAATACTAGTAATTATTATCAAATAAGAAACAAAATGTTATTGATTTTGTTCGCTTCAATTTTTTGTCCACTTGTGGAAAACTACTACTAAATTAATTGCTTCACCATAACATGTATCGTCTCAAAATGACACATTTTGGCATTTTCTTGTAATAAAAGAAACTACAGATAAGGGACGCGTGACAAAAGTGTCAAGGTTGAAATTGAAACCATTATATCAAGCTTTCCGTGCAAATAGCACCGCACGCACTATCTAGAGTTTCTTTCATCTATGGACTATTCTGCTACGAACCATTGTCATAGTAACGCGATTGATTACCAGAATTCCCTGTTATGATTAACAAAGTGGTTGCTTTGCAATCATTAAATTTACTTGATTTCTATGACGACTTCTGTGACGCGGTGGGTGAAGGTCCGCCTTCGACGCAAGAGGTTACGGGTTCGATTCCCGCCTTGGAACAAATGTTTGTAAGGTCTACACACATTTGTTCAGGGTGTTCTGGTCGTTTTCTATGTTTAATAAAAAATACCTATCTATGTATTGTATTATATGATGTACTTAATATGTAATATTATCAGTTATCTAGTACCCATAACACAAGCTCTGCTTAGCTTGGGGCTAGACAATGCTGTGTTAATTATCCAGCATTATTTATTTGTTTATTTAATAAATATTATATCTGTCAAGTAAGACTTAGTTAATTTAATAAATTTAAAATAAAAACTAGGATTAGATACCCTATTATTTAAATTTTTTTTTATATTCTAAAATAGTAAGGAATAAATAGAAATTTAGATAAAATCCCTTTTCATCCATATTTTACATTTAAAGATTTAATTGGATTTATTATTTTATTAGTTATGTTTTTTTTCTGCAGGATCCGGACGCAACCTCAGTTCGAAAATGCAAAACCTCAACCTCGAAAAGTAATCTGTCAGTTCTGTACAATATATAAAAACAAACGTGTGGTAAGCACAAACACATTCTATAAACTGATTGATTATGGATATATTATACAGGGTTACTAGATATTCACTGACACTGCGATGTGGGTGATCGATTCTGCCCATCATCAGAAACACGTTTGTGGAACCGCCACGTTTTAATTCTTAAAATTAGTATTGATAATAGGTACCCCCTCCATTCAATAATCGTTCCTTAGAGAGACTTTATTTGAAACTAGCAGCGCCTTGCGGTTTCACCCGCGTAGTTCCCGTTCCCGTGGGAATTCCAGGATAAAAAGTAGCCTATGTTCTATTCCAGACTATAATCTATCTCTGTGCCAAATTTCATCCAGATCCGCTCAGCCGTTCTGGCGTGATAAAGGAACAAACATCCATCCATCTATCCATCCATCTAAACTTTCACGTTTATAATATTAGTGAGATTTAACTTTTTACTCTGCCCTGAATTAACAGTGGGAGATCGGTCTTTAGTGGGATCCAGACATTGGGTTCCGGAAATACGTGTTTTCCATTTTTAGCTGAGTTGATTCAATTAAAAAAATAAAAATGAAGACCTGACGTCTTCACGATCGTGTTCGCGATGGTAGGCAGAACACGCAGTTCACGTAGTGACAGTGAGTTAATAACCCTGTATACTGGGTGTATTTTTGGACGACCTATCTCCTTCAATAAAACACAATAGAGCACAACTTAAAATGTTGCATATTTTTAGAGTTAAACAATTTTTCGGAGACAGTATTATTCTGCAATAAATTATAGACTTACATATATTATTTTGAATTATAAACAGTTTCTATACTTTTAAATTCTTATGTAACAAACAATATTTTTTTTTTCAGTCATGTTAATGTAAGTACATAATTTGGTACGAATTGAACCATAATATAATTCAATTATTAATTTAAATGTCACCGGTTTAAATTATTCTAGTATTTCAGAACATTAAAATACGTGAATTAATTGGAAACGTAAAAAGTCTGTAATTACCGATTTCTAGTTTTTTGTGTTAGTTGTTTGTTTTCACTTCCTAGTACATTTGTACCATGATAATTTAGCGACACCGGTATCGCAGCGCTTTGTATGGAAAGCGACAGATAGCGATAAATTTCAATGTTATTAGCGATTTCGCGAATGGGAAGGTGAATGACCTGTGTTGCCACCTTATTTGGCACTTAGTTTAGTAGTCGTGAAAGAAAAATTGTTCTAAATGTGGTAGATGTCAATGAATGTTTAAATTTTCTCATCCTTGGTAAAAATAGTAAGTGTTTACAAATAAAGGTCGTAGAGCATTAGAACTACATTGAAACGCCGCGTCAGCTAGCAGGAACCGATGTCGAAGTCAACTATTGAATGGATCGTTTTTTGTTTTTGGATACTATTGGTTATTGTCCTTTTATAGAGATACTCAGTATTCGCAACCCATAGCGGTAGCGAAAAATTCGCCTGCGGTTTCGCGCATACTCCAGCCGGGCATTTTGTATGTACCGGATACCCATTCCGCTTTCGTTGCCGCTCTGGGCAGCGAATATCGCGGACTAGACTTTAGTGTATCAACAAAGATCTGAATCAAATAATAACCATTAGTATTTTAAACAACGCGAATAGACACAAAAACTAAGACGTGCGGTACTTTATAGTTAAAATTTATGATGTCGACTGGCATTTCGATTTTGACGACCTCTGTGGCGCAGTGGGCGAAGGCCCGCCTGCGATGCAGGAGGTTGCGGGTTCGATTCCCGCCTCGGGACAAATGTTTGTACGATCTGCAGATATTTGTTCAGGGTGTTCTGGTCGTTTTCTATGTATAATAAAAATATCTATCTATGTATTGTTATTATATTAAGTATATCAGTTATCTAGTATCCATAACACAAGCTCTGCTTACCTTGGGGCTAGATAATGCTGTGTGAATTGTCCAGCATTATTATTATTATTATTATTTGAGCAATCTTGTTCAAATGCCAGTCGACATCATAAATTTTAACTATCTATCTAGATCTGTTAGTAATTAGAACCATTATTGAATAATGCCATACTTGAATGGTGTCCTGAATCGAGCGGTGTCTTTATAATCAGGGCTTGGAATAGCGATATTTTTAAATACGGGTTCGATTCGACTGACCTTGACGTGGTACCGGTATATCTTTGTTATCGATATAATTTATATCGGTATATTTACCGCTATTATACACGTAAAATATCGATATCAACAATTTAATTTTGTGCAAGCGAGAGAGACAACGAAAAAGTTTTTGTGTTTGTTGCTATTAGCTTCCGTACGCACGCGCGTCTTAAATCCACCAAAAATATCCAACGTCGGTTTGAATACCGGTATTTTAGAGCAAAGTACAAAAGTATCGATACTCGAATTAGTCGAAAAGCAAATACCTTTATTACCGCTATAGTACCAGTATTATTGGTACCGCTATCAAGCCCTGCTTATAATGTGTAACGACCTTAAAACTCCCATGTGCTTTCTGTGAGTAGATGACCCCGCAATTTAATACAACAAAAGTGTATTTGTCTTTTCGAATTTCTATTTCGATGTTGTAGCTCGTTAAAACTTTGGCCTAAGTACATTCTAACCTACTTATAACTTAACCTTTGTTTTTTTAATTGCAAATGAAAACAGATTTCCACTCAAATGATGCGTAGGAATCCGTTTTCGTTTTTCTTGTTTTTGATTGTCAATTTATACTTTGTTTGTTATTGTAGCCAAAGTTGACAATTAAGCGTAAGTTAAGTAAATGCTCAGAACAAGAAAGTATGAAGAGTATAATTATATAATATAATTAGTTAAGCAAAATTTAAAAATTAATAATTTAATTTGCAAATTTTTTACTTTAACTTGGGCTTTCTTCACCATCGTCGATAGAAGTAAAAAGGGAAAAGATAGACTGTTACTTTTAGGTTTTAGATTTGGCCGACTTATTGTGATGCGTGATGGTATTAAAGACTTGCTGAGATGGTGAACGAAGCCCTTTAAAGGCTGATGATTCCTTTAAACATTTATTAGTTCTGAATTAGTGATAATTCATGTGTTCTTGTTGTATTTTCTCTTATAACATTCAATTAGTATTAACTTAAAAAGTTAATAGATATATTTCTTATTGTTGTGAAAATATATTATTGCATTAAGGAATTATCACTAAAATAAATATATTAACGTAGCTGATTGTAACATTCAGGGTAAGTAGTAAATATTGTCCCGAATCTGTTCCAGGTGTTTTATTCGATTTTCCAGTTGTATGTATGTAGGATGTAGGAGTATGTAGGATTTTACTTTGATTTAGAAAGTACGCACTTCGCACAAGTCGGTACACATTTACAACGCAACGTTGGGATCGTAACAACAACGGAGTGATTTAAATCGTTGTTTTCAGATTATACCTATTATAGTGATGGTCTGTGAAGTATGTGATGGTGGGTGGCTAGCGCGAGATTCAATTTTAGGGTTCCGTACCCAAAGGGTAAAAACGAGACTTTATTACTAAGACTTCGCTGTCCGTCTGTCACCAGGCTGTATCTCATGAACCGTGATAGTAAGACAGTTGAAATTTTCACAGATGATGTATTTCTGTTACCGCTATAACAACAAATACTAAAAAAACAAAATAAAACAAACGTGATTTTTTTACCCTTTATATGTATAGATAATGGCACGGAACCCTTCGTGCGCGAGTCTGACTCGCACTTGGTCGGTTTTATTTTTTGTTTATGTACTTTGTAATTATGTAAATACTTCCGATGAAACCGTCAAGAAACTTTAGCCGTCCGATCTTTCAGAAGAACACCAACCTTAGTTTTTTGCTAAGGGTCAGCTCACACCGAGACGCGACGCAACGGTGCACGTGCTTTTTAAGGGCCTATGCTACCTCAAATCAACTCCGCCGGATGTCCGTCCATATCTGCCAAACTACTGAATATTTAACTTTGAAATTTATATATCGTAAAGTACTTACTACTTACTACGTACGTAGTATGTTTCGAAAACATGATTCCATAAAATTTTATGGATAAAAAAAATGCAGTTACCTCTAAGTTTTTACTAAAACCTTAATTTCTCAATAAATATAGAAGTTAAGATCTTGAGAATAAGCATGGTTGTTGAAATAATTATAAAGAACATTTTATAAGTTGCGTTTTTGTTCCAATAATGTCCTAATCAATAGATAATAAGCAAAAACTTGATTTTTGGGCTTGCGTTGCTCTGCCCTGTCCCGCTTCTATGAACGCGAAATCCTATACCTATCCGTTTCACAAAATGGCGTCGTAGTACAGGCTCAAGATGAAATAAGGATAGTGATTCAAAATACAACTTTATTTACTACGCAATAAATATATACAAATTTTATTGACATAATACGAAAACTCCCCGCTGCGTCTCGAGTTACCTCGTGCCGCGTCGCGTCTCGGTGTGAACGGACCCTAAAAGTTATCTAGAAACAAACGTAGCTGCCTAAATTAAACGGTTGATTCTGCGTGAGTCCTTCAGTAAAACTTTGAACATTCTCGTAAGTATTACGGGCCGGTTTCCTCCCTGACAGTTTCTAGTTTCGGTTCTGTTTCCTTATGACCATTCTCCTTTTTCTTTGTTTCGAGTTCAGTTTCCGTGGCGTTTTCTAGATCGTTATTCATAGGCTCATCACTAATAATTTCTACAGTTATCTCCGGAATTTCGTCTACTTTTGATTCGTCCTTCGGGTCTTCGCTTGAAATAGAAACGTGTTCTTTTGTCTCTTTCTCGACTAGACTGCTCATTACCAGCGTTGGTAGTTCTAATTTCTTCTTCTCCCACTTAATTTCGACGATAGCGCTTCTGACTAGCAGGAGAACGTAGATTTGGAAAACTGGAAAAATAGAAACAGTTTAATGTTAAGGTGGTACCCCGACTCACTCTAGTGCCGCCACTATTCAATTTATTATTATTTATGATATGTATCACAAACTGCCCTATGGTTTTTTGAAATTCCTTAGTAATAATAAAATAAAATACGTGGCGGCGCTAGTGTGCTTCGGGGTACCGCCTACAATACTCGGGTAAGTATTCTACTTTGAATTTATTTCATTGGCTATCGAATGCATACTCGAAAAACTTGTTTGCCAAGAGCACGCATATAATAAACCGATAATTTTTCCGACCTGTTACTATTATGTTAAATTTAAAATTAATATTGTTATGTGCCCTTTGTTGTACGCCACGTTTTGAGCTGATGTTCCAATGCGCTGATGATTCATTTGTACCGAACGGACCTGTTTGATTCCTTTTCGTTTTGAAGTTAGAGCTGATTTTGTACACAAAAGTTGTCCTCGAACATTCACTTTTTTGATTGTATAACTAAGAAGCATTCCGATAAGGTTCCAATACACCATACCTAGGTCTACAACTCTTACCTATAGCAAAAATCATGATGACCTGCGTCAGCCAATCAATAGCCAGGATCACGAGGGAGTAGACCATTAGCGATAGAATCAGAGCTGCGACGCAGTAGTACATGTACACGCGGAGTAGCACCAGGTCTTTCTGTGGAGGAACACATTTTAAGTGGCGCCCTCGTTGTTAGAACTACGAAAACCTAGAGCTAAGACCGAGGTCTACCAAAGCGGAGTGGTGAGAAGTGTAAACCGAGAAATATAATGGTAAATATTGATTCCTTGCTATGACAACCGATGTGGCCCGATGGGCGAAGGTCCGCCTGCGAGGAAAGGGTTGCGGATTCGATTCCCGCGTTTGGAAAAATGTTTGTTCGATCTGCAAATATTTGTTTCAGATGATCTAGGTAATTTCTAAGTAGATATAAAAAATATCTATCTATGTAATGTATTCTAATAGGTATGTCAGTCATCCCAAGTACCCATAACACAAGCTCTGCTTAGCTTGGGGCTAGATGATGCTGTGTGGATTGACCAGCATTATTTATTTATTATTGTCTAGAGTTGTAAGTCATAAGTATGGTCTAATCTCCAACATGCAGCTATTAAGATTCTAAGAAATAGCAGCCGCTCGGATGAAGAGTCAATGCTGAGCACCGACAAAAAATAAATCTATAAATGCTGTTGGAAGAGTGATGAAAGATTGTCTCACTCTCCCCTGTATGGTGGACCAAGGTTAGAATGATTTGATTGTTTTGAAAAAAAACTAAGACTAGGTAGGTACCTACCTATTAAAATATTTTAAGGTACTTACGCGAAATATTCCACACAGACACAGCACGCTAAAGGCCACTTCCGTGATGTACATCAAGAAGGGAACAGCTGTGGTGACGGCGTCTTCATTCAGCTTGTTCTGGACTTGTATGAGAATGGTGGGGAAGGAGGAGTTCGCTGTTGCCAGCAGGCTGATGATCTGAAACAGTCAATCCATAGGAACCTACGTATATTTTAACCACCTACAGGTGATACACAAACAGATTACCTGCATTAATTAATGCAATCGTAATACATAATTGTAGTAACATCATCGCGTCCTTCGAGACCCCGCGATCATACCTAGGTACTCGTAGCGCGTACACCCTCCGAGGGTTTAAGCACTATAACCTCATTTGCGAGCGATTTAATGACTGTATGACTTTTGACTTAGATATTTTTTTTACTATACATAGAACCCAGGACACGAAACAAATATTTGCAGACCATACAAACATTTGCAACACGGTGGGAATTAAACCTCTTGCGTCGCAAGCGGAACTTCGCCCGCCGGACCTATGTGACTTGTTTATCTTGTA
Organism: Eupithecia exiguata; assembly: GCA_947086465.1. Taxonomy (NCBI): domain Eukaryota; kingdom Metazoa; phylum Arthropoda; class Insecta; order Lepidoptera; family Geometridae; genus Eupithecia; species Eupithecia exiguata. Next base: position 2,177,982 of record OX352240.1, read on the forward strand.
GGTACTACAGCAAACGCTATCCCATCGCATGAGAGTTTCTAATATTTTATTCTCTCTCAGCTTTATCTACTATTCTATCTAATTATTTAGTAACTTATTAACATAGAACTAGTACTTACCGCCATTATAGCATTGAAGAAACCCGTTAAAATCAAACCAACTCTAACCGGGAAAACCCAGCAACAGCTGTCCATTCGAAAATTCACCACCACAGATTTAATATAGTTAAAGGGCTCCATTTTATACTAAATTTATTTAACCTTATTACTAAATTTATTAAATGATTCACAAAAAATTAGGGAACCGTAGAAAAGTAACGATTCGTGTGCCATTCATGAAGTGTATCCCAAAAATGTGGAAGCTGCAAAATAATTAGGATGTAGCTGATTAAAAGGTCAACTAAACTGTCTATGTACATACCTACTAGGTGTTAAATTAGCGTTCTAATTGTCCGGCGGGTAACAAGGACTCTATGTAATTGAAATCAATGTAATAGATACAGTCAACGACAAAAATACCTCGTCTTAGGTATATCTTCGCCTTTGGGTCAGGCATACTTGACGCACTTCGAAGCATCAATGTAATGATTCTGCGAGCCATGTCTATTACTAGTCTCGTTATGTACTCATTTTAGTAAAGTAATCGTTAAGTTTATTCATTCTATTTCATGCTTATATTTTGAATAATTAATAGATATTATGAAAAATCTTGATTTTGGCACTGACGTTGCTCTGCTCTGTCCCGCTATGAACGTGAAATCCTATGCCTATGCTTTTCACAAAATGGTGTCATAGTTCGCACCCTGAGGTAACCCTGCGTCATCGTGCGTCCCATCGAAATCCATATATTTACCCATTTTCAAAACTCCCAGATAAAATTCTAGGTAAAACTACCAAATGACAGGACCATTTGAGGTGATAACGTTTAAAATGCCATCAAAATCTTCAAAAATTCCTTGCGATTCGCTTTCAATGTGCCTTCACACTTACAACTCGTATACGTCTAATACGCTGTTGAAAACTTGAAATTTCTATCATAGAGTTTACAACTCTATGATAGAAATTTCAAGTCTACTCGCGAGTTTGTATTTTTTGAAAAAATACAAACCTGCTGGTAGAATTTGTAGAAAATGTACCTATGTGAAAAAAGAACATAATATATTCTCTGCCGACAGGCTACTCTCACTCGGACGCCAATTATTCTCTAGTACAGGTACATAAATATCGTGGGACTTCCCCGAGTACTTATTGTACGTGACCCAGTTCGAAATAACTATGGTAAAAAGAAAGACACAAGTTACAAACAAATTATTTATTTCTTACGAAACATAACTATTAAATATTTGTGAATATTTTATACTTCCCACTAAGTACTTTAGTTATTCAATAAAGTATTGTAATTTGTAACATAATTTTAAGGCTGAGTAACATCACTTGACCTCTTATGATGTAGGTATAAATATAAAAATAATACATTTTTCAGAATGGTGGGCAATGCTTAGGTATATTGCTGATTTGTGATCAACTCATTAACAATACAATAATAAACAAATTTAATTATGACACTAATAATTCAAATAAACCGGAACAGTTTTGAACCCTTACGATAAACTTTTTAGATGCTACAGATTCGTCCCATAAATATATAATGAAAATAAAACAATTTTTATAATCCCTGTAACAACGTGGAATAAAAGACACAAATAAAAGTTAAATTGAATATACAAATGCCTTATTTAATGTTAGCAAGAAGTTGCGAGGCTCTTCCAGAATTTATACGTAAAAGTATTCTTATGTCAGAATGGTAAAACTTAAATTGCATAGACGACATTTTCTAACATTACTTGAAGAAATTTACCTTCGCTGCTTTTTCTAAATTAACTAACAGACACCCAATTAAATTAAATCTAAATTTTGAATAACAATAATATTACAATCGCTTCCAGTTTACGCCACCCAGAAACCTAAGGGTGCGTTCAGATTAAGTAACATGCTGTATAACTTATGTTACATAAACACGTCCACAGTATTAAAACGCTAACTTATAACGCGTCCAGTGTTATAAAGCAACCACATTATAAAACATGTTAAATAACTGTTTTATACCATGCTTGTTACGTAATCTGGACGCACCACCAGTTGACTGGATTTTCAGAATGATTCAGTCTAAAAATCCAGTCACCCGCGTTTGAAACAGTAAGAGTATTTCCCCTTTTAATCTAAGTTAGATTTCTGGATGGCGATAGCTATAAATTATATTGTAGTCTAGCTATAATTGTATTTGTAAAGTATTTGTTCCAAACGGTGAGGAAAAATGCCATTTTAGCGTGAGATTTGAATTATGCCATTATTTATTTGACTCGCTAAAATGGTATCGCTCAAAATATGTTGGTAACTTTTAATTATTATACATTGAGTTTTATTGTATGCAGCTCTTGACAGGAAAGCGTGGTTAAACTCTTTCTGCATAAGAAGAAAGGCGTTTATTAAGAGAAGAGTAGTACTTTAAAGCATGCTTTTACCCTTAACAGCCAATACAACTTAATCAACCCCAAACATATGGGTTTCGACATAATCACCGCGCTTAGCAGGCGAATTGCTGATCGCATCGCAGTTAAGTTTTAAAATATGTACAGATGGAAGTTGCTACACATTTTAATAAGCCCTAGTATTATAATAAAACACTGTTTTTACCGGATTGATCGCGTATATTTTATATTTGTTTATAACCTGACGTTTCGGAGAATGCTCCGAGAAGCAATTGAAATTCAAAAACATCCGAATAATTTCAATAGAGAAGATGGTTGGAGAGTACCTGCCGCTTGGGATCCAGTCCTACATCGAGTCAGGTCCCACACCCAGCAATCCATAGCTACAACCCATCAAGACACTGTTAGTGATTACTGCGTACATACGGAACGTTATAATTAAATTTGTATAATTGACGGTAGATATGTAAAATTCAAATTACTTGTAAAGACAAATGTCACCTCAGTCTGCCTGTGACCATGGAAGCTGAAAAGCCTCCGAAACGTCAGGTTATAAACAAATATAAAATATACGCGATCAATCCGGTAAAAACAGTGTTTTATTATGAGTTCTCGCGAAAATAACCTTAGAATATCCCTAGTATTATGGCAGTTTTTCGTTCTCCGTTCAGAAAAGACCCCGCCCCGCCCTAGTAAACCTAGTCTACTGAAATAAGGTCTACACTAAAAGTATTGATATAAAACCTTGTTCCCTTTACTTCATAAGCGCGTGGACGACCGCGTTTGCGTTGAGCGCCTTCAAATCCGTATAAGTCTGTCCGGTGCCGACGAATACGATGGGCTGGCCTGTTATGTACGTCATTGATATTGCTGCGCCGACCTGTTGGACGAAAACGAAGGTTAATATCATTTTATATTAGTTTAACTTGTTCCTGGACTGCTTTCCGCAACTAGGCCACAGATGGGCCCTTTTTGCGTGACGGGTGGTGGGCTGCTAGTTTAACCACCCGATCATATTAGTTTTACATGTAGGTTTCGGTACGGCGATGGCCAAGTTAAAGACCCAGGCGGCAAAGTTTTAGTATCTAAAGCTTTATTGCAGGGGTTTTGTATCTACAGTGGCAAGTTATTAAATCTAATTACAGGATTTATAGTCCTACTATCCATACTTATATTATAAATTCGAAAGTAACACTGTCTGTCCGTCTGTTACCTTATCACGTCTAAACGGCCGAACGGATCTCTTAGAAATTTGGCAGGGAGGTAAATAGTATCCCGGGGACGGCCATAGGATACTTGAAAAGCGCGTGCGAAGCCGCCGGCAGCAACTAGTAATATTATAAATGCGAAACTTTGTGTGAATGTTTGTTAACACGTATCTACACTACAACCTATTTAGATGAAATTTGGTATGTGGATACATACAATTGATTCTTTGAGCTACGTCGAATTTCCGCTCTTCTCTTTTCCAATGTCAATATTCCTTCTACTTTAATGCTAGTAGATAAAATAGGATTAGACGTACCTTATCGTCGATAGTGTCGAACTTGGTGAGCACGATGCCGTCGATGACGTGCGGGTTGGTCGAAGCGCTGTGGTCGGCCAGCGCTTGGTTGAACTTCACCAGTTGGTCCACCGCTTCGTTGCCGACCAGAGCTTCGCCCACGAATAGTACCATGTCGGGTTCGTTCACCTGGGGACAGGAGAAAAGCTTTAGAGAACTGGGACTTGACTTTAAAGTAAATGCCAACGCAGACCGGGACGGGATGGCAAAGGATTTTGCCGTCAGTCAGCGCACACTAGTCGTTTAGATACCGCGGCATTCCAGCGCCTTGCCACGGCATGCCTCGGCAGCTCCTGCTGTCCGATAAACATACGTCAGAGACGCAGGCACAAATGGTGTGCATTCCCCGCCTCACCCCGCGGTATGGTGCTCACCCGCGGTCTAAGTGCTTTTTTGTAAGCATAAAGAAACAAAGTTATTGACTTTTAACTTTTTTATGTCACAACGAGCGCCGGCGTCCTCGGCATGCCGTTGCCTACCGCAGTATGCCTCGGCATTCCGCCGCGGGAACCCGTGGCGCGTTTTCAATGCCGTGTGAAATCCCTTTCGATGCCACGGCTACAATTTAATGCATAGCAATTTTTATCGTATTTCTATATCGATACGTTTGAATGTCCATTGGTAAAAATTTAAATCCCTTATCCGGTATCCCGGTCTGGAAACCGCTGTCACATTCTGAAATCATTGAGTTTAACGAGTGGTATCATTTACCTTGATGAGTTTAGCGAGTGCCCTCATGAGCGGCTCGTTGTCCTGCATACGTCCGGCCGTGTCAATCAGTACGATGTCAATGCGGCTCTCGTTGGCGAAGCGGATCGCCTCCATGGCTATACCCGCAGCGTCTTTACCTGGAATTAACAAAATACTGTGTCTATACACACTTTACAACTTTTATAGGCGCCCTACGCTTGTCGAGTTATCGTAATTAGCCTTGTACTTAGTTGGCTTTTGTTATGTTGCAGGCAAAAGCTAACGCACAACGCTAAAGCTACGTAGTATAGGACGCCCTCCGACCAGGTGGGATGACGATTTGCGAAAGACTGCTGGCAGATATGCGCGGGCGCTATGGCGCTCATTAGAGGAGGCCTATGTCCAGCAGTGGACTAATATAGGCTGATGATGATGATGAGGCAAAAGCTTAGGAAGTTTAGGCAAAGACTCCACCAAAGCAGAGATGTGCGGATATGTCCGTAGCGCAGACGAGAAGACACGTTTTTCAGCTAGGGTGTCTCCACCGAAGCCGATGTTTGATATTAACACCAAGATATATCAGACTTAATTCTCTTCAAGTTAGCGAGCGACCTCATGTGCCTTAATGAGTTTAATCAGTACAATAGTTACCATATCCCTTCTCATACAGCTGCACCATAGTCCGCCCGCGGTGCCTCTCGGCGGGATGCAGCGCGTTCAGATGTCTCACGTGCGTACGGAGTTGCTCCACAGCGCCGGCACGGAAGGTGTCACACGCCGCGATCAGTACGGAGAGACCGTTTTCTATCAGCCAGAAACAGATCTTGGCTAGGTTCGTAGATTTTCCTACACCGTTCACCTAAGATTAAATAATTAATTAGAAACTATTTTATTGTATTTGTTTTGGGAGGACGCGTACAAGATAACACCAGAAATCTAAGGTGGCATGGCGATCATAAAATGGTGAACCGATTTTCCGAATTTTAATTCTAGCAAAATATAAGGATGAATATATTTAGTAACAATCTCGTGAAAAAAACTTCGAATAAGTTCTAACAAAATGTAGTCCGCGTTGTAGAAGAAAAACGACGCCAACTACAAAATGAAAAAATACCTATCAATGCAAGACGTCAACTATTTTGGTCTCTCCACGAGACATCATCAGGACATCACAATACTCGACCTTAACACTGAGAGCGCCAAGCAACAAAGGCAGAGTCCCACCAGAGATGTTACCACTCCGTGCTCCGCGCGCCGCAAAGCCCCCCCTTTTATACTGTTACTGGTGACGAACCGTGCCTGTCACCATTGTCTACGCCCATGCCGTTACCGCGCGCGCCATTGTTTGAAAAAATTCGTAATAACGGCGACCTAGGTAAACCCGGAATTATTACTAAATATTTTCATCCTTATATTTTGCAATGGATTTCCGCAAAGTAACGCATGTAACATGATGTACCGACTAGAATTAAGTATAATTTGTGTAATAGGCTTAAGGTCGTTCAAATTAATAAATTAAATTAAAAATTAATTAAAAATTAAAATTAAATGAATCTATTATTTATTTAATTCTAGCACCAAAATTGGTTATTTAGGTATTATAGTATGTAGTGTAAGTATTAGATTTATTTTATTATATTTTTTTCAAGTGCCACCGTCTTTGTTGTTCTTACATGTCCAGTCCATCCCAAGATTGCCTGGAAGAGATCGCTCATAGCGATATGGCCGCCTTTGTACATCGTCTACTCGTAGCGTCTACTCGTAGTATTTCTGTACTGTTTAGTGTTTGTGTGGTACAATAAAGTATTACCTATTTATTGCTGAGCCGCCGGCAAGTTGTAAGAACGCTATCGGCTGCTGAATTACCAGTGACCAGTGGGTACTAGTAATTCAGGGCAGAGCGTTTGTTAAGTTGAGTTTCACATAAAATATTTCTAAGGAACTATTTTTGAATGGAGGGGGTACCTACTACCAATACCAAATTTAAGAATTACGACCTGGCGGGCGTCTTTACAAACGTGTTCGTTATAATAAGCAGAATACAAATATAAATCATTAACTTGATACCATTTAGGTAGATGGTTTTAAAACTAAAACATAATGCAACGATACTGACGCTAAAACTATAAAACTGTGTTGCGTTCAGTACCGCCCTCCTCTGGACAGGATTAAAGGAACATTATTCACAATAAGATAGCCTTCGTTTCTCTAAGTTAATACTAATATTAAAGTTAGTAAACATACACAATCAATTTAAAAAGTACTTATGACTAATTTGAATAATTCAACTTAATTTGCTAAGACTGTAGTGGGGGAAAATAAGATCGAAGAATCTGCAGTACACAGTGTCATTGATTTACCAATAACCCTGTATATTCTTATGGCACTATCTGTTTACTCACCCCACAGAAAGCCATAACATAAGGTCTGCCCTGCGACTTCGCATGCAAACAATCGCGTAAGATGTCCACGCGACGTTTCGGAGACAGGATCTGCACGAGGGACTCCGTTAGAGTGCCTTTCACGGTCTTGGCCACGCTGTCGAATGTACCCAGCACCTGGGAATACGAGAAACCACTCTAAATAGACAAAATAACTCAGTGAAAATGATTAATGATAAACTCTAAGGAGTCAATGACATAGAGATAAAATAATTTGATGTTTTTGTTATCAGAAACGAAACACATACTTCAAATTCCTGAATATTAAAATGAATAAGAAAAAATTAAACAATTTTATATAAATTCTTTTGCAGTGCCCTACAGGGTGCATATTGTACTACATTGACCTAAGCTAACATTAAGATCTAAGCTGTATACATGTACATGTGGGTAAAATAAATAAATTTTATATTTTTTTGTTTCTTTGTCTTCTTTTAGTGGTTACAGGTTCGCATAGTTTGTTATCGACGTCGGTGGCTGCATTCTTACCTATCAAGACTGCATCTCTTCCCAGTCCTAAAGCTTTAAGCTTTAGACTCACAAGACTTGCCCACATACAATACACAATATGTACATATTTTCAACACAGTCCCCCGATGTATCTATCTACCTATCTGAACGAGATAAACTCAAATACTAGCAAGCGGATTTTTATACGGTTCAATAATGGATGATTCATAGGGAAGTTTTTGTGTATGATTAATAAGTTTTTGTGTAAATTTTGGCTGATATATGACAATTGTTGAATATTATAAAATATCCCAAAAAAAAATCGGCAAGGTGTACACCTCTCATCAAACGAACTAAATGAAACTTAAGTTTTGAACAGGATTGGATAAACTTCAATATTTCCCCTGTAGGTGGCGCTAACAGCACTAGAGTCCGTAGGAGGTCCCAAACATTTTCGATTCGGCGGTTACTTGATTTCGTAGCTCAGTAGGTTAGTTAGAGCATTCCTGTATTGCGGGAAGGTATTCAAGTCCAGCCGAAACCGATTTTTTTGGGATATTACTCTTAGAGATTACCCCGAATGCGAGGGCTTACGCACTATACTATCAAAAAACTTATAATTGTTGAAGATGTCTGAAAAAAGTCCAGCTGACTGGGCTTAGCCAGCTTAGCAGGCGTTTGCCGTATAAACCAATAGTTGTATGAAAATAATGTAATATGGAACTGCGGAAGCGTAGCAGAGCTTGAAGGGTAGCTATAATAGTATTATTACAAATCCTACAAAGCGATATACCTTCCCTTCCAGCTTGGTGGCTACCGAGTCGCAGAGTTTGTTGGCGATGTCAGCGGCTACGTTCTTGCCGATGAGGACGTCACGCAGCTTGTCCAGCGCGGGACGCATCGTCTCTTCTGTCAGGGCTTTGGAGCCCACGAGACCTAAAACATTTCACCGTCAATTATTATTGTGTCTCATTTATATGTTGTCGGGCACTATAGTGACCCAGTTCTTTGGGATGCATGCGTGGGGCCGAAGCCAACCGCACAGAGGCCCTTTTTGCCCAGCAGTTAGTTTGTGGGACAACCAGGGAACCTAAAAATAGCTTCATTCAAAACTGCACAAGAAAGAAAATATTTACTGCCACAGCATTGGGTTTTGGTTTAGTACAAGCGTTCTTTAAATTGGTAGATAATTTTTTTTTTTTTTTAAATAAATTTTGTACGTTTTCTTCAACTGTAAACGTAGTGTAGGACGCCCTCCGGTAGGTGGGATGACCAATCTGCGAAAGACAGCGGGCAGATGCTGGATGCGTCAAGCTGGCTGAAGACAGCTAACTAGGGTAGGCCTATGTCCAGCAGCGGACTAATATAAGCTTTTTTACTATAAAAACTATCGTAGTTTGATGAATTAATAACGTACTAAAGCGGGTTAACTACGAACCTGTCTTCCAACACAGTCAGTGTTGGAAGAACATCAACGTTTAATCCCTTAACGAGGAACTACTTCAGAGTGAGTGCGGTTCTAGAAGCGCGTGTACCGCATCTCTCTCAACTTGAGTCGATGATTATCGTCATCAAACAGGGTCAGGGATGAAAATTTTGAAAGAAGACGGAAAATATGTCGCACTCGTAATGTCAAAACGACCCTTTACCCTTAAAAATGCTGAACATCCCTCCCGCCTTCTTGGGCGCGGCTCTTTCCTCCTCGTCCTCCTCCTCGCTGCTACTCTCCTCTGAATCTACCTCCAGGTCGCGGATGGCACCCTCCATTTGACCTACCAGCTACAAACGAAAATATTTATTAGATCAAGAGACGTCATTATCATGTATTTATTATGAACAAAGAAAATTACAATTAAAGAATACAAACAAATTAGCACTTTAAATAGTTCATTACGGGTGTAAGTGGGTTAACTACGAACCTTATTTGAGTTGGAAGAACACCGTCGTTTCATCCTTTAACGAGGGATTTTTTCAGGGTGAGCGCGGTTCTAGACGCGCACGTACCGCGTCCCACCGAGCACCGAATCTCTGGTTAAGGGTTGAAATGTTGGTGTTCTTCCAACACATATAAGTCTTCCACCAATGGACAAAAAATTTAAGCGAACAAAATCAATAACATTTTGTTTCTTGTTTGAAAATTCATATTTATAAAGCTGTTTATGTTTAAAATTTGACTGGTCTAAGTGCTTTTTTGGAAGCCTAAAGAAATAAAGTTTTCATTAAAAAATATATTAAATCAGCTTTTTTTTAATAATATTTTTTTTTATCCGATATTTATCGATAAATTTATGTCGTGTATCCGCACATTTCGTTTGATCACGGTTCGAAAATTCACATTGTATAATAAAAATAATATTCATTAATACATATATATATATAATATAACCTGGCGTAAGCCTATTTTTATTAATGTACAAACTATGTACCATTGTATGGGACAAATTTTGCAACTAAATTTTAGACCAGTTATCCTCAACCGATTGAGCTGAAACTTAGTATACTTATGTAAGTTTGGTGACAATGCAATGTTGTGGTACCATTGAGCTGGTCTGATGATGGAGACAGAAGGTGGCCATAGGAACTCAACAAAACGACAACCACGTCGAGTTTGGGTTCGTTGGATTTGTCTTCTCAAGCACTTAGGTCATAGATGATTATAAAAGCTCGTTCTTAGGGTTCCGTACCCGAAGGGTAAAAACGGGACCCTATTACTAAGACTCCGCTGTCCGTCTGTCCATCTGTCACCAGGCTGTATCTCATGAACCGTGGTAGTTAGACAGTCGAAATTTTCACAGATGATGTATTTGTTGCCGCTATAACAATGAAAATTTAAGGGGGGTCCCATTCAACAAACTTTTTTTTTGCCGTTTTTATAGATAATGGTACGGAACCCTTCGTGCGCGAGTCCAACTCGCACTTGGCCGGTTTTTAAAACTGTTTTTTTATACATGAATAAAAAAATATTAAAAGTCTTATTTAATCATTCCGATATGCGTATACCACTTTGAACGCAGAACCAGATAAATAAAGAAGGATACCTACCACAATGTATGTACTGTACCTGTGTATCGGGGTTGATCTCCGCATAATGCTCTCCATCCTTGTCGGTGCTGAAGTCTAGATCTGGCAGGTCGCGCGAGTTGCCTCCCATCTCCCACACGCGGGGCTGCTTCACGCGCTCCTTTTCCGACACTTTGGGGCTCTTCGGCAATTTCCTGTGAAACAGATTTACTTTTAGAACACCTTTCATTTCAAATTTGATTCCTATCGGGGGAGCCTATTATCTTGCCTTGCCCAAGATGCGCTGGCTGCATTGCCCCGCTGTATTGCAATGCTATATACTCACCAGCTCTCGGGTCACGCATCGCGTCGACCAGACGCGCAGATTATTTTTTTGAAAACCCGGGGAGCGTCAAGAAAAAACTAAGTAACTTAACTACTAACTCGTTTATACAAACTATCGTATTATGACGAATTCATTACGGATGTAAGCGGATTAACTACGAAGCTTATTAGTGTTGGAAGAACACCAACGTTTCATCCTTTAACGAGGGACTTCTACAGGGTGAGTGCGGTTCTGAAACATTGGTGTTCTTCCAACACAAATAAGGTTCGTAGTTAACCCGCTTACATCCGTAATGGATGGCTTGTTACGTCGTCACGCCTAAACTACTAAACGGATCAGGCTGAAATTTGGCAGATGCAGATCTGGCAAGCAGATAGATTGTATTCTAGGGAAGGACCCAGATTATCACTAAAAATAATATTGGAGAAGATCAAATAATAGGTAAGTAGTCTTATCTGTGAACTATGACCTAAAATAGTACGGGCATGGCACCGGAAAAGCTAGCCATAAAAGTCAATCAGATATTTGTAGCTGGATTTTACCATCTGGGCTTAAGTCAATTCTACAGTACAATTTAAACTGCCGTTCAAATATGAACTTAAAGTGGACATACTTGGGTTCCTTCTTTCCTTTGTTAAGTTTCTGGGCGAGGCGCGCGCGGTTGGCAGCGATGACGTCATCCTCGATCTCGACCGCTTCCTCCGCCCTGCCATTGGTCAAGCTCTTGTTCTCTACTATTTTCACTGAAATTAGCAAAACCTATATTTTAGGCTTCGTTCATAATGCACCGTGTCGACGCCATGCGCCATTTGCGTGCTGCTCTGCGCGTCGAGTTTTATTGAAAGACGACCGGCCGCACGCGGCAAGCGTAACCTGCCGACCTATAGGCTTCATACAAACACGCTGCAAAACGAAAGGGGTCTTAATTGTGTAGTTTTAAATCAGTAGAGCAGTTACTGCTCTGGCCATGTCTGGGTACATGTTGAAATACCTCCATATTATATTGTTGTAAGTTTTACATCATTGGAGCTGGGCGTGTTTGGGTGGCAGAAATGGCTAGCTACCATTTCTGCCACCCGAACACAGGATATGTCATCATGATATATGGAAGGATCAGAAAATGCTTGTGCCCTTCAGAGTTTAGGTAAGGTTAGAAGTTAATTTAATTTAAAAAAATTAGGCGCTGTGCCAAAATCTACGGGAAAATGAGAGGTCACGATAACGTCTCGATTCGCGATCCTATCGTCAATAGAATCACCCCTCTTTTACAAGCTTTAATGTAGGTAAATAGGTAATCCACCTAGTAAACAAAGTCACCCTAACTAATCCAATAAATAACACTCCAATTAGGGCACACATAAATCAGGTACCTAAGTAGGTGCTTTGTTTGTTTTACCTACAAATGTATAATGAATGAGTCATTTGTTGTTGTCACTAATCAATTTGTTTTTTTTGTTTTGTGTCTACTTTGTCAGCTCTTTTTCTATCTACTCCTATTATAGGTACATATATAATTTAAATTTGTAAAATTCAATAACATTAAGTTGTAAGCTATAATCTCTACTAACTTTGTACTGTCTAATTATTTAATATGGGTTGTATGTGTTGCTTCAGATTTAACAAAACTGGATATTCAAAATTAACTAATTTAATTATTAGGACTCTCCCTCATTCTACTGGCCAAAAGTTTCCCATATTTTTCTTAAATCTCTACTAAAGTTTATGACACTCGTTAAATGGACACTGGCAGAATTGTTGCTAACTAGCAAGCGCAGCAAGCTATAAACAAAAGAAGTTGAAGTTAATATTATAAAGGAGAAAGTTTGAGTTGTGCCATTGTAAAGATGTTTGGCCAAAGTTAATGCCAAAACTACTGAATGGATCGGGCTGAAATTTAGTACATACAAAGAGCTAGCCTGGAATAACATATAGGCTACTTTTCATTGCAAAAAAGCATTCGTAGCCGCGGGCATGAGCTAGTAATTTATAATTTCTTACCAGACTTTTTTCCTTTCTCCTCTCCTTTACGCTCTATCATAGAAGCTACTGTCTTTTTAGACTTTACAGAATCTTCAAAAGTTTTCATTCGTTTTGGAATCTTAGCCTGTAACTTGCCTGGAATTTAAACATAGGTACATGCATGTTGAAAATAATGATGTAACATTACCAGATTATGTATGTTCTTATGTAAGTTGATAACATAGACTTGGAGATTACAAAACTTATTAGAAATAACTTCTTAGAATAAGAATAGTGACCCTACTCATAATAAGGAAAACATTGTATCAAACAAATTGCAAGGGAATTCCCCACTGGTATGATTTTATATTTATCATCATAAAGATATTGGAGTTCTAAATTTCATTTTTGGAATCTCCTCCTCCTGCTCAACAGCCTATAATGGTCCACTGCTGAACGCAAGCCTCCCCCTGATGATTGCTTTATTGGCTTTTATCTCTTTGGGGGTAATGCCCGTAATCCCAACACTGGGCACACGGGTTTTGGAATCTGACCAGGTATAATTGGAACTTCATTACAATTACTATAAATTACACAGCCTTCTCATCGAGTGATATATGCAAATGGGCTGATTCTATGATTCGGTGGCTAGTTGTCTAGAGGCTGCAATCTAAAGCAAATCATCTATGGAAGCACAAAACCATGAAATTGTGCAACTAAAAATTAATAACCCTCTTTCTGGAGCAGCTAAAGTGATCTCCACACATATACTGTATGTTAATAAACAAGAGACCTTTATAAATGTAGCTCGATAACTTACCCCACTCCTCTGCATCCTTGAGAATGCGGTTGAAGTTCTTGATAAAATCAAAATCTGTAAAATGGCTGTGGCTGCCTCCGGTCAGCTCATTCTTGTACTTATCCCTGAACTCAAGGTGTACATCATTAAGTAACTTATCAACGTATGCTAACTGCAGTATACGCTGGTAAGCGACCACAAACACCAGCTCAAACTCATTGTCGAGTTTGTACTGCAACGTTAACGAGTTGTGGTTGTACGTATTGTTACCCGTACGCTCCTGAAATGATAAAACAGGGCACAGAGAGATATTACCTTGACCAGTTTCTATAAGGCCAGTTTTTTATATGACATGATTTGAACGCTCCTGCATTGCAGGCAGTAGTCAGTATAGGACTTTCCACGTGTATGAATTACTAATTGAATTAAAAATAAGTTACATTTACGTTCTAAAGCGATGTACTCACTTGTAATATTACACTTCGTATTAGAGCGTTTACAGAGGGTGAGAACATGTCACCTGTACTCTGGAAGCACCATAGCACAATACCTCCTTTGCTGAAGATGCTGAATAGGTCTAACATTTTGTAAAAAATTGAAATAAATTGCTTTTTCAAATAAATCGCCAACAGATGTTTCGCTTCTTCGCTTCGCACTGCGTAGGAATGTGTGTGTCTTGGTTGTGTGAGTGAGTGAGATGATCTTAGAGTATACCTAGAGATGGCATACCTACGAAAAAAACGTGTATACCTAAACTTACCTAGAAACTAAAATGGCTCCTTTCCGTAGTGCTGCCCTTTTGTACCTCGATATTTTTATCGAAACAAGTATTTTTGTGACGATATTTTAGCAGTTTCGTAGTGATTTTATTGTTTTCACCACGATTATGAAACAGAATTCTATAATCACATAGTCATAGAATGCTTTAATTAGAGATACAAAGTATGTGAATGCACGTACCCAACTATGGCTCGACCGCGCTCATGAGACGCAACCACTGAGAAGTTAAGAAAATGAGCTATTATAACAATGGTAATTTTTTCATGTATTTTCCGAGTCAAGACTCTTGCGTTTAGACACGTGCCAGACCTCCTTAGAATTAAAGATCAAAGTTCACCAAACCAGTTTATTGAACAGTCTGCAGTTAGCTCATTTGTTTCAATTGTAGGTAAATACTAGTTCTAATTTGTTTATACTATTTGATTCAAATTTTCTTTGTCAATAAACGTTGTGTTCATTTAAGAAAAAAAGGTACCTACTGAAATGAAACAACAAGCTACTTAATTGCAAAATATATTGTTTGTATGCAACAGTGATTTGTGAGATAGTATATTTATATTTGTATAACAATATGGGTATCTTTTTGTGATTTATATTATTATTATAATATAAATCACAAAAAGATAGACACCACATTTTATAAGCAATTCAACAAGTCTCATTCATTTATTATATTATATCACAAATTTAACACAGACTCCTACATTTTTAATTAAACAAGCAATGTAATCCGTCTTATTCATTTACAGTATAAATCAAAAATTTAACACAGACGCCACCTGTATTTTCGATTGTAGAAGCAATGCAACAGTCTCATTCATTTACACATTTGCAATATACCTACCTAATTCAAAAATTCAACTAATACTACACCTAAATTTTCAATTTTACAAGTACCTAATGTAATCAGTCTCATTCATTTACAGTATAAATCTCAAATTTACATTATTTCTATTAAAGTACTGGGTCGCGCTGGCACTAGTGGCTGAAACAAACATGAAGAATAAATTTATAATGCAACATTATTTGTCAGCCTACAATTATAGACTCTAGAAAGGTACTGAGTAGTTCAACTTTGAAAAAAAATCTAAAATCTTAAAGAAATTCTAAAAAAAAAGGTGACCGTGCCACATCGTTTACGAAATAACTTTATTTTGCATGGAAATAATTTGCTAAGGGAGGATTTATGGAAATGTACATTTTAGAGGGGATTTGAAGTATTTAATATTACTTTGGGTCAGATTTATTTACTTAAAACGTAATATTCATTAATATCAAAATTTAAGCCCTTTGGAAAAATAAAGGTAGTCAAGTTTGTTAATGCATATATGCATTACTTTGCAATAGAAGTTTGTGGGAGTAAGGTCAAGTAAAATACTTACTAAAAAGATTCGTGACGGTACGGCATCCTCTCGCAGTCTTGTTATTTAAAGTTCGATTGAAGCAAGTTTCTTCAAAATGAAGAGAACGAACGAAAATATCTTTCGTACCAAACTTCAAATTTTCTACTCCAATTGAGTCCAGCCACTTTTTCTTTTACCGTAATTTTCGGGTAACCTAGAACGTAAAAAACCAGTTGAAAATTAATACACTACAATTTACACTTGAAAACATCGATACCTATGAAAAATGCCTTGAAGGACAACACTATCGCCAAACAAACAGTTTCATGTTTTCTTTAGTTACACTTAAAACTTACAAAAATAAGCTACATTCGGTATGAATTTTATGTAAACTATTCTTATGAAAGCCAACACATAAGGTATTTATTGTATTATTTGGTAATTTAGCAAAATAAGAATACGTACCGGTGTAATGTTATGTTTGGACGATTTTCACTTGTTTTTAAGCCGCAACCTACCAAACTGCTGTTTGGCATCTTCCTATTAGCTTTCTTTCGCTTACTATATAAGTATTCACATGAAAAAGTCCCGAACTCAAATAATTTTAGCATTTTTACTGTAAATGCAACTCTCGTTGACAGTTTACATACCTGAAAGTTAAATGGCGAACCGGCCTCAATCATGCTTTGCTATGACGTCACGTTTCAATGTTGCCAAAAATAGGTTTCGCACATTATATTGATGTCTCTTTTTACATTGGTTATTGTAGGTAAGATAAAACGAGATAGCTATAAGTTTATGAGTACAATATCGATTTAGATCATATTTGTATAACCGAAAGTTCCTATAGAACAATACGCCGTCTCTATATACCTATACTCTAAGGAGATGATACGTGCTTGTGTAGGACTGACAGTCTAATGACAGTTTTGACACGTAAGTGACAACTCACAACGATTGTTCTGAAACAAAAGAAAACAAGATAGAATAGAAGTAGTCTAGGGCAATGAAAAAAGAGATCCCCTATGGTCTAGGGTGCCCATTCCACTCATCCAATATCTAAATCCAATGTACATTGATAAAAGAATCTGGATAACTTCATTCAATTTATTTATTAATAGACGAGCAGCCAGTGGCTGATGTGTCTATATCAGACAGTGTCGAATTTAATTGTTGCGTTTTTTTTTATTGTTATTTTTGTCTCGTAACCAGTTGTCGAGTTTATTCTTGAAGGCATTTATTGATAAAATGGTGCGCGGCAAGGGATTTCGTAGAGTCACGGGACAATCTAAGGTGGTGCCCACGGGTTGCACGTTCTTCTTTCTTTAGGTAGATTTCTTGTAAGAATGGCAGGTTGTATTGGTGAGTGAGTATCTTGTAGGTTTCGGTGAGGTCACCTCGAAGACGTCGCTCTTCTCGTCGCTTCAGGTCTTGGTTCCTTGATAGGTTCAAGCCTCTCTTCAAGAACTGTAGGATCTTACCTCTCGCATGCATGTATATTATGGAAATTTGTGTACTTGTAAAATCTCATCCAACCTACTTTCAAAAACGTAGCGATGTGTTAATCCGGAAAAAAGGTTTAAAAATTAGCTCTATAAACACCAGTGCCTTAAGGATATCTATAAAATACCTAATCTGTGGAGGGGCGGCCGGCCCTTGGCAGCACTAGCCCCGGGGAGCCCGAAAACTGTAGGTAAATAACTCAAAACTGAGTGCGAGTGTCTATTTATCTATCTAACTTTACACCTCTCCTTCTATGACTTAGCAGAAGAGTTCTAAAAATGTCTATGCAAAATAAAATTTGGTTGATAATTATTGTTGATTAAATGATGATACCGAACGCAACAAACAAAAACCAAAACCGTGTTGAAAGTCTATGGTTAAGGGTTTCCAGCACAAATTTACCCGATATTGTGGTGTACTTAAAACTAATAAGCCCTGAGGGGTCTTACCCACGGGTAGACTATTTGTATATCAATGATCTAAAGTCTATGGATGGGCCCTATCTATGGAATTTTCCTGTATAACCTCAAACAATTTGGTTGCATAGTATGGCGGCTCAGAGATCCCCTTTAGACTTTAGATCAAATGTGGTGAATTTACTAGTGTTGTGCCGCATATCGACTTGCGTGAATCATCGAATACAGAAATTATCGATAGATATACCTAGTACTAAGTATAAAGACTTATCTTAGTACTATATCTATAGATATTTTTATTGTTTGTATAGAAAAATAGTATAATAATCATATCTAAGTTTGGCATGGAATTTGTTTTATTTATTTATTTTGACTTTGTTTGATTGAAAAGATTACTAGAATGAAGTGAATCTCTAGCTTGTTAGTTATTATTTTTCGAGTTTGGACGGGGTTAAGTTTTTCTATGTTTGGAATTTTCATTTTCATTTAAAGATAAAGATAAAGATATATTTATTTGACTCTACAAGGACTGCACAGACACACACAAACAAGATAAAAGTAAGATACAAAATTGAGGAGATGTTACATAGGTACCTACGTAGATAGATATATCTATCTACCACAAACAAACACAAAAATAGATAGACGAGTACCTGCCTGCAACATTCCAGGGTCTACCCATCGTGCATAGTGCACCTTTCCCATCAGTGATCGTCCGCGCAGCCCACGTATGGGCCAAAAAGGGTCAAACTCAGCTATGTGTTGAACCGCACTGGTGCAAATCAACGCTGGTTTTCAGTTTGATCCTATTTTGGTGGCATCACGACACAACTGAAGAGAACAGTTTTTTCAAACTATTTTACATAATTTATATCTAGGTACATATTATACATATTTTACCTTAAAAGTATTCACATTACATCATAATAAGATACCTACATAAAATAAGAGGTTATGTACAGTCAGCCGCGAAAACATGCAAACACTGCCATGTTGGCAATATAACTGAATAATAAGTGTATGGTAATTTTGATAATTTATTATACCGCATTTTGACAAGTACGATGACTACTTTGTACGTAAAATGTGTGCATCGACTTTTATTTGAAAATTTCTGAGTAAAATTAAAGTGAAAACTTGGGAGTGCACACATATCTGAGCAGCCGACTGTACACATGAAGGAAAAATAAAATAAGTTTATATGCTATATATATGAATAAGTATATATGAATGTATATATATATATATGAATAGTATATGAATACGTTTATATAAGTTTATATTTATTAAAAATAATGGGTGTTTATTTATTAATTTCAATCCATTGATAAAGAAAATACAATAATAATTACAACTAATATTTACATGAATGTGTAATGTAGTGCCCAGAATGCTGCCAGCATTCTGGGCACTTTGCCTTCTGGTGACGGCTTAGATTTTTAGAAAATAAATTTAAGTGTAAATATTAGTTGTTTGGAATAGTTATAGTTTATATTATATTCAAAATTCTTTGAATTTTCTATGGAATCGTTTGTAAGCCTAAAAAAATTAACATTATTGATATTGATATTTTGTTCCAAGTATAAACCTACACCGATGCCGAATTTCGGCGCGATCTAGCGAAGAAGTAATAAACATCTATCTATCCATAACCATCCAACCAAACTTTTGCATTTTATAATTTTGGTATGGTGGTTTTCATGCCCATTGGATTCACAATAGCTCGACAGTTATCATCATCGTCAGCCTATATTAGTGCACTGCTGGATATATTATGCCTCTCTTTGTCTGCCTCGACAGTTATGCTCGTACAAAACTACAACAGAAAAATCACTCAAGTTACACAATATTTTTTTATTCCAAGTTAAGAATATAATTCCCCTGATTACAAAATAGTTGTTAACTACGCCCTACACTGGACGGACGGAAACGGATGATCACTTATATTTTTTTTATAACTGAAGACGTTAAACGGGGTTTTCCCAAGAAAATATGCGATTATCTTTAAAATAAAAATTGCATATTATCTATCCCCCTATCTCCCTAGGCGGACACTTAATTCTGACGCGCACTGTACCTACACTAAGGGGTCAAAATAGTTCCAAATGGTTCCCCATCACCACCGAAAAGGATCCTCTATTTACCATTAACCCTGTATATAATGTTGAAAAAGAAAAAAATCGAAACGATGACTGTGTGTTTTTACTAAACTAAAATAAAATCTTTCCAAACTAAAAAAACTAATAGATTTTTCATAATTTTGGGTAACTTTTGTTTTGTGGTGGACGCATCGACATTGTCTCTGAAAAACAGAAAATTGTCAATTCATCTCATTTTGTGTGTAATCATTTCGATTTCCGATTTTAGAATTTACAATAGAATTGTGTTAACTGAAAGAAAGTAAGAAAACCCAAGATGAATATCACATCAGCTGCGGGGATAATATCCCTGCTGGATGAACCCATATCCGAAGTCAAGGAGTTCGCTTTGAAAAGATTAGACAACATCGTCAATGAATTTTGGCCCGAAATATCTGAATCTATCGAGAAGATCGAGATCCTGCACGAAGATAAAGTGTTCTCGCAACATCAGCTAGCTGCTCTAGTCGCCAGTAAGGTCTACTATCACTTGGGAGCGTTCGAAGATTCACTGACGTACGCCTTAGGTGCTGGCGACCTTTTCGACGTAAATGCCAGGAACGAGTATGTGGATACTACTATTGCGAAGGCGATCGACTTCTACACACAAAAGAGGAAGGCTCTCTTTGTGGACAGTGCTGCAGAGGTGATTGACCCTCGCTTGGAGGCCATTGTAAACCGAATGTTCCAACGATGCTTGGATGATGGACAGTACAGGCAAGCCTTGGGATTGGCGCTGGAGACCCGCCGAATGGATATCTTTGAGATGTCCATCATGAAGTCTGATGATATACCTGGTAAGTGCATTGTCATTCTCATAGCAGAAAATTCATAAGTTTTCTGTGCCCTTGTCTGAAGTCATCTTGTGTCAAAAGTGCACTTTTACTATTAATAGTCTTCCCAGCCACTCCTAAATAAATTTATACAAAATTGCACCAAGATTATTTTATGTTACTAAGAACACACATTTTTTTCAGGAATGCTCGTCTACGCCTTCACTGTTGCAATGAGTCTGCTTCAAAACAAGGGTTTCCGCAGCACAGTTCTCAGATCCCTGGTAGGTCTGTACAGAAACCTTAACATCCCCGACTATGTAAACATGTGCCAGTGCCTCATCTTCCTCGAAGACCCCCTCTCAGTAGCAGAAATCCTTGATAAACTAACACATGGCCCACAGGAATCTGTACTTATGGCATATCAGATAGGCTTTGACTTGTACGACTCAGCAACACAGCAGTTCCTTGGTAGGATATTACAAGCCCTCAGAAGTACTGCTCCAATTCCTTCAGCCTTAGGAGGTAAGCCACAGCCACAAGGAGGTCCGTTCCCTGAATCTTCTGGTATGGAAGTTGACCAGCCACCGCCCACCGAAGAAAAGAAACCCGAACGAGATATTGACAGTCTGAATGATGAAGAAAAAGAACACCAGAAGAGAGTTGAAAAACTTATTTCAATCTTAGGAGGAGAAGTTTCAATAGGATTGCAACTACAGTTCTTGATTAGATCCAATCATGCTGATATGCTTATCCTCAAAAACACTAAAGATGCCATTAGAGTCTCAATTTGCCACACAGCTACAGTTATAGCCAATGCATTCATGCATGCAGGGACCACCAGTGATCAGTTCCTAAGAGATAATCTGGAATGGTTAGCCAGAGCCACCAACTGGGCCAAACTGACGGTAACTGCTTCTCTTGGAGTCATACACAGGGGTCATGAAGGTGAATCCTTAGCTCTCATGCAGTCTTACTTGCCCAAGGAAGCTGGACCATCATCGGGATACTCAGAAGGTGGTGGTCTGTATGCCCTCGGGCTGATCCACGCCAACCACGGCGCGAATATCATTGATTACCTTTTAACGCAACTAAAAGATGCTCAGAATGAGATGGTGCG
The DNA here is from genome assembly GCA_947086465.1 of Eupithecia exiguata. Lineage (NCBI taxonomy): Eukaryota > Metazoa > Arthropoda > Insecta > Lepidoptera > Geometridae > Eupithecia > Eupithecia exiguata. The sequence continues at coordinate 2,199,792 of OX352240.1, forward strand.
CCATGGGGGCTGTCTTGGTCTAGGACTAGCTGCAATGGGTACCCACAGACAGGATGTCTATGAACAGCTGAAGTTCAACCTTTACCAAGACGACGCCGTGACTGGTGAGGCCGCCGGCATCGCAATGGGCATGGTCATGTTGGGTTCCAAACACGCGGCCGCCATCGAAGATATGGTCGCGTACGCACAGGAGACTCAGCACGAGAAGATCCTGCGAGGGTTGGCCGTCGGTATTTCGTTCACGATGTACGGTCGACTGGAGGAGGCCGACGCCCTGGTGCAGCAACTATTGAGAGACAAAGATCCGCTCCTGCGACGCGCTGGTTGCTACACCATCGCAACCGCGTACGCAGGCACCGGGAACAACGATTCCATCAGAACTCTGCTGCACGTCGCTGTGTCCGATGTTAACGATGATGTGCGCCGCGCGGCCGTCACGGCATTAGGTTTCCTACTCTTCAGAACGCCAGAACAATGCCCATCTGTTGTCTCACTGCTAGCTGAATCTTACAACCCTCACGTACGGTACGGAGCCGCTATGGCTCTCGGCATCGCCTGCGCCGGCACTGGAAATCGCGAAGCTATCGGCCTGCTCGAACCTATGGTGAAATTCGACCCTGTCAACTTCGTCCGCCAAGGAGCACTCATCGCTTCCGCCATGATCTTGGTCCAGCAAACCGAAACGCTCTGCCCGAAAGTGACGTACTTCCGCCAGCTGTATTCACAAGTCATCTCCAATAAGCACGAGGATGTGATGGCAAAGTTCGGTGCTATCATGGCTCAGGGTATCATTGACGCGGGTGGACGCAACATCACCGTTTCTCTGCAGAACCGAACGGGGCACATGAACATGCTTGCCGTCGTCGGTATGTTAGTATTCACTCAGTACTGGTACTGGTTCCCGCTGGCGCACTGCCTGTCGCTGGCTTTTACGCCGACCTGTTTGATCGCTCTCAACTCCGATCTCAAGATGCCTCAGCTGGACATTAAGTCTAACTCGAAACCGAGTCTTTACGCGTATCCTGCGCCTTTAGAGGAAAAGAAACGCGAGGAGAGGGAGCGTGTCACCACCGCAGTGCTTTCCATCGCGGCGGCCAAGGCGCGCAGGAAGGCGCATGGTACCGATGGCTCCGCCAGCGGCAGCATCACCTCATCTACCACCTCAAAAATGGACGTCGACGAGGAAGAGAAAAAGCCCTCCAAAACTCCCAACTTGAACATCACTTTCCATGGGAAGTACGACAAAGAAAAAGAAATCGTAGTGGCAACTGCTGCGGCTTCCAAGGATGCTAAGAAAGATGACAAGGAAGGAGAGGAAAAGGAGACAAAGGAAAAGAAAGAACCAGAACCAACTTTCGAGATACTGAGCAATCCTGCTAGGATTATGAGGCAGCAGCTGAAGAACATCACTATTGTGGAAGGATCTGGCTTCAGCCCATTGAAGGACATAACCATTGGAGGCATTGTGATGTTGAATCACACTGGTGACGTTGAACAAGTGTTGGTCGAGCCCGTAGCCGCATTTGGTCCTAAAACAGAAGAGGAAAAAGAACCTGAACCCCCAGAACCATTTGAGTACTTAGATGATTAGGTTTAGTGGTAGCATATTTTAAATCACTTTAAATTTACCCATAAACTATTGAGCAAGCTGTAATGTCTACCTAGAATAATGTTGAAGTACATTCATCACTAACAGATTATTAATAAACTGATTAATATTGTCACACACACCATATGACTGTATCCTTCAAATAAATAAAATGATATGAACCAATACTTTTCCTTGACCCAATTAAATTAATAATGTTTGTTATTAGAAAGGTCTTTGCCAAGAGCAACACTGTGGTTATTTTAGTTGCTATAATGCTGATGAGACCTATACGATATCTATAAGAGATATAGGTCTCATCCTATCCAATCCAATCCAATCTCGATCTCTATTTTAATGCATACACACAGTGGATCCGTTTTACTGGATCCGGAATTTCTGATGTGTAAACTCGTTCATACAAACAACTAATCCATCACGGAAAAAAATACTGATGCTATGTAAATGCGCCCTTAGAGCTCAAATCGTGTGCATATTCTTTCATGGCCCAGGACGCACATGTCCCTCGGGACCACCGTGGGGTGATGGCGCGCGGCGGCGGCGCACCCCTGTGGGTCGCACTACCTAGGCTGGGCAGTAAATGCGTTAACACCTCAGATATTGGCTTCTTATTTTTAGATAGACCATCTATTGATGACGAACGGAAACATGCTCTACCTTACTATAGCTGTTTACCAATCCTACTCGCTGTTAGCAGTGTTGCCAGTGGCTGATAGTCAAATATAACATGAGACAGCTCAAAAAGTAACATTTTCCCGAGAAAAGTTACATTACCATATATTATGTGGAAAACGACATAAATAATACTCATTATGGCACTTTATTACACAAAAACTAAAATAAGTTGTCTGTCCTGTCCTGTCCCATTTGTACAACTTCGAAAAAATCGTAATAATTGTTTATCGAATAATCGACTGGCAATGCAGGCATGAAAAAGAAAAAAACATACAATCAATTATGTGTGTCCTAAGTAATTGAAAAATACACGCGAGTGAGTATGCGGTACGACGAAGTGACAGATTTTCGCGCAAACGTCGCATCAGTCAGTCAGTCCACAAAATCAAGGGCGCCAACATGACGAACAAAAACATTCTTGGATGCGTTCCGTTTCACGATATTTTTTTGTTTGCTGGAAAGTATTTTTCAAGTTTATTTATATTGACCTAAAAGTAACACAAAATAACATATTGAGTCGTGTAACATGGAAGTAACATGAGAGGGTCAAAAGTAACGTAAAATGTTACAAAAGTAACATTCTGGCAACGCTGGCTGTTAGTGAAAACCAGAGACAAGCTGTCACTTTTTTCTCATTATCCTCTAAATGAAATAAAATAATGAACGCATGTCACTGTCAGACGTAGTGGTTTTATTCTCTTTGACTGTCAGTCCCTGAAAAAATCATCATGGCAGACCTTAGAGTATACCGATACTCTAAGTGGCAGACGGAGCAAGCTAAGGAGCAAGCACCCAACGTGGTTACGTTTTGTAAAAACCAATTAAAATAACTACTTAGTTATAAAAAAAATATTCATCGCAATCAAAATCACAACATGGATTGGGATCTGCAGTACGGAGAGCTGACGAAGGATTTGGATTTCGTCAACAAATGCGAAAATTTGAAGGAAGAATTGCTGGGTGTGCAGAAAGTGTTAGACCAGATTTTACCGCTGAAAGCCCAGTACGATAAGTTGTCCTTGGCTTCGCAGATAGAGTTGGACTTACTTCTGGCGTTCATGTTGAATTCCTTGCATTGGGTCAACCTGCGGATTCAAGGCATTGATCCTGCACAGCACCCTATCAAAGGAGAGCTCCAGCGAATAAAAGCCACTATGCAGAAGTGGCAACAAGTCAAGGACCGGGACAAGAGACCAACAGTCAACTTACCTGTAGCTAAACGCTTTGTCAGAAGCGGCTTATATGATCACAAAAATACTTCATCATCTGACAACTCAATGCCACCAAATAAGAAGATTCGCTTTGAAGACAGTGACGATGAGTGAATTAGCATGTAATATTGGGTTATTCTAAGGCTGAATTTACTATATTTGTACTAAATGGTGGGTGAAAGTCCGCCTCTGATGCAGGAGGATGCGGGTTATATTCCCGCCTTGGGACAAATATTTGTACGATCTGCAAGTATTTGTTTCGGGTGTTCTGGTCGTTTTCTATATATAATAAAATATTTATCCATTTAACATATTGTATTATGTATATCCGTTATCTAGTACCCATAACACAAGCTCTGCTTAGCTTGGGGCTAGATAATGCTGTGTGGATTGTCCATCATTATTTATTGATTTTATCAAGTATTTCACATACTGAATGTACTAAAGTATCTATTTAGATTATGTAAGACTAATTTTAGTAACATGAAAAGTTATCAATAGACTGGCTCATGAGTAAATTAAATTGCCTGAAAGATCTTTACAAACTCACTCTATTTGTCTCTTTTCATGTGTTTCCAAAGTTGCTTATTTGGTTTGTTGTATTTGAATATGTAGTTTTGTAAGTAGAAATAGTTTTTGTTTGTAAAGTATATTACATTGTGGTGTCGACTATTAGGTATCTCACTAAATTACTGATAAGTTTGTTATTACATGAGTGCGGCATCCTTATTTGTGATTATCATATTTTTTAAGATTTGAAAGTAAACATGTTGTAAATAAGTACATATTTTATTGCGCAACAAAGTAAATTATCAAAAGAATAAAATTAGGAATGTCTATTAGGAATACAATAAATTCATTGAATAAAATAATAGCTTATTCATGTCAAAACTAAAACTAATTGCTCATAATACCACAACAAGAAACCAGTGCTCAAATGCAAAATTGTAAATATTTCTAATGGGGCTTTGCATAACAATGACTAAGTGAACACCAAGATCAAAAGTAAAATTTAAAGATAGACATTCATTCACTTCTGGACTTGCAAAACCAGTCCAGCAGCGGAGATGTTATCCCCTGCCCCCGCTGTCAGACGCGCCTCCTTGCACACCAGTACTGGAGCTATACAAATCTCTACATCCTGTTCATTAACCTCTTCATCCCAGCAGGCGATAGGTTCATCAGAGTCAAAATAAACTCTTCTACTGTCATTCTCATCTCTAGTCACAGCAAAGCTCCCATCTAGCAGAAGCTTGCAATTATCCAACTCTATTTTAGAGTTATCACAGACATATCTGTGAGCTGTTAGGGATGCTTTAGCTGTTGCAGCTCTGGTTCGTTTCCAGCTTGAATCTTTCACTGTCAAAATAGCCTGATAAGCTAATGTGTGCACATGAATTCGAGTCAAGTTCCTATCGCTGCTATGCTCCAAATTTAACTGTCTGGTTCTCTCGAATATCAGTCGCATTAAATCCAAGGCCATGGCAATTCTGGGATTAGAATCAGCCACAACACTGACTTCTCCATACTCCAGCACACTACGTAAGTTTGCCAGTTCTTGTTCATTCATGCCGACAGAATCTACAAATGGTAGTACTTTTGTTGTCAGATGCAAAAGCAGTTCTATGTCTACATAACTGGCCATTTCAAAATGAATTAGAGTATTGTTAGATTGCTTCAAGATTTGTTCTTTTACTAAATCCAGTCTTTCCTCTCTGAGATCTGAAATGAATGGAGTTTTACAAACAGAACAAACTTAATGAATGTCAATGCCAAAGTTAAATTTTACCTGATCCATCCATTTGGAAAGGAAAGTTATCCATCATCTGTAATCCACTAATGACTAGTAAATTAGGTTGGAACTTAGGCAAGATTTCTCCAAACTTTTCTAAAGAACTCAATAATGGATTGTTCTGATCATTATGCATAATATATCTGTTGGCCCTTGGGGCTTTGTACTCTCCAAACTCTTCATCAGCTTTGTACTCTAGAATCATGTGGATGTCATCCTTCACTTCCTCATTTGTCTCATCACCAACAATCTGTATCTGCGAAGGGATGGACTCCTTCAGTTTTTTACTCATTTTTGCAGCAAATAGGACATCCCACCCCTCTGTGTGAAATCTCTTTGCCATAAGTGGTGCATTGCCTCCAATGGCCCATCTAGTATCCGGCAGGCCCAGGGCTTGTTCAATGAGCTCATCGTACAGATCTGAGTTGGACATAAACCTTCTGAAATTGAAAAGGAAACAGGATGTTACAATTTATGAAGAAAAGTCAGTTGATTAAAAGAGGAAACAGTTGATAGCTTACTCAGCGGCAGCACCATGTTGAAAGAAATATGTAAAACTCTGCAGTAATTCCTGTTTGTCTGTGATTTCATTATAATGCGCCGGTATTCCTCTCAGTTCTCTGTAGTCTAAGAGTGCTGTAGCGTTCACAAAGAGGTCGTGGCAGCCTCCGTAACCGAGGGCTACTTTCGGCTGAAGTTTACCGATGCCTACGGTATTCTCGCTCTCCAAAACTAACATATGGTTCAGAAGAGACTCCGGCGACAGTCGCACGTCCAAAAACTTTTGACCTAGGTAAATACCACATACTAAAATATTTATTGAGACCACCCATTTTCGAGCTATGTCACTAAACATTTTGGAAACCTAATGACTGGAATGAAGAAGAAGTAACAGCGCCGGATTAATTTTGACGTATCTTTACGACCCCCTACGTCATGCTTTATTAAACAATGCGACTATTTATAGCTGTTTCTCTGATAGAAATCAATAGCAAGTAAATTAAAACGCCGTCAGACGACGACCAAGAGTTTCGAAATCGAGTTTTTTTGGCTGAATGAGGAGAGAGTGAGAGAAAAGTACGTAGAATAGAATGACAGAACGAGAAGCAACAGCATTGAGCTGCGGCGCGCGGCGGCGGCGGTTCATGTCGTAGTTGTCACTTGTCATTCTCAGAGATGTCATTGTCATCACGCGTGATTCATTCATTCAAAACGAATGGCACTTTCTGACAGTTGACATTAACGATTGTGCTACACTCTACCGTGCCCTAGATTGTTTATTTATGGTTTGTATTTGAACAGTCTGCAGTTAGCTGTGCTTTAAAAAGTGTTTCTTCTATTTTTTTAAGGACTTAAAGTTATAACATTAAACATGATTTCAATGTGAAACTGTAATGAACTTGAACACTGACCCGGTTTTGGCCACTTACAACTCTGAAGCCAAGAAAGAAATCATCCCCTCTTTGGGGGACAACAGTGGCGGTGCGGCGGCGTAGCGTGGGCTGGGGGGGGGGCACCCAAGGCGATTTTGTACCAAGCATCCCAAAAAAAAATGAAACAAAAATAATGAACCACCATGGGGGTTTGGTTGACTATCCGACCCCCATCCCTAAACTTCTTACAACAGGAATTATAGTAACGACGAGCGTAGCGAGCCGCCGAAGTTTTTGTTACTAGGTATTTAGTTAAGAAAATTATGAAAAACAAAATGTGGATTATAAAGACTGCGGTAGATAAGACCTATGCATATAAATAACGACGAGAGGAGCGAGCCTCTGTAATTTTGAAGTTTGGTGAGGTAGGCGAGCGGACACCGCCGTAGTAATTTCGCGATTTTGTTCGGCGATCAGCAAAAAAGTTAGAATGTAAAAAAGTGTAACGGCGAGCAGAACGAGCCGCCGCCGTTTTTTTTTATTTTTTTCACTATTTCGGGCGGTCAGAAACAAACTAAGAAAAGTATGAAAAGATAAATAACAGCGAGCCCTGAAACGTTTGGAGAAATTACGGCGGCTGCGAAGATTGTTATGAAACGAATACAAAATAAGTACCTATAACCGAGTGGAGTAAGCCACAACCTGTTTTGAAATTGGTGAGGCATGCTTAGCAAGACAAGTACGCTATGACAACGAATGAGTTAAAAATTTTTTTGGCTATTTACAACATAGTAGGGCACAATACAATACAATTACTCATTATTGCACACCAAATAAAATAGTTACACAGGGCAGGGAAAGACTAATACAGATTACGTTGTATGTACAATGCATTATCGCTTTGAGTGATCTCTGCAACCGCAGGCAACCTTTCTAGACCAGACTTTAAAGTATTAAAATAATTATTTTGCAATTATAAAAAAAACAACGACGAGCGAAGCGAGCCGCAATTTTTTTATATGTCTGTGCGTGTGAGTTTTCGTTGTCACCCCTTCGGATTCGGATTTAAAGTGCCATGAGGGGTGCCGAGATGGCACCCCTTGGAGCTGGGTGGCACCTGGGGCGGACCGCCACTCCGCCGCGCCCGCCGCTAGTGCATCAATGGGTGGGGGAAGTGAAGGACGACTAAAGTTAGCTTCGGGCAAGAGGATGTATTTGCGCTGTGATCACGATTTATTGTTTTTGGACTTTTTCATGATTATAGGAGTGAGATAGGTGTTTAGGTGGACGGCAGTTAAGCGCAGCACTGGTCAGCGAGCACAGGACGTTGCGTGTGGCTGGCACGCTACTTGGGCCCCCTACAACCTGCGGTCGGCCAGCGGAGATCCGTGCTTCGGATCCCACTACCCTCCACCTCCAACAGGGTTGTTTCACTTACTGGATTAGTTTGGATGGTGGTGACAAGCTGTGGCCGAAGTTACCGAAAATACAGCTCTTAGCACCAACCTGCTGCGCTAACGCACCGCACTGCGTATTCGAAAGCCGAAATTGGTCCGTAAAAGGCACGACCGCTCTCCTAATATGGATAGGAGCTTCGTGCGCAAATTGGTCATGGGGTGTAAGTAGGTAGACCCCTAGCCAATTAAATAAGTACAAAGTTCATATTTTGCAAAACTGTGATTTCTGACCGATGATAAGATTACGAATTTATTAATCCAACCCCTGCAATTAAACCAATGACTGATAGGTACACTACTCATTTAATACATAATTATCATAAAATGTACCACTAATGTGGTACCTTCCATAACTTCCGGTACATTTTAAACTAAAGTATTAACTTTAGTTGACTTTACTTAAAAACCTACCTGTTGCGAATATTATAGCCCAGTAGTAGGTACCACATCACTTCTTTTCTTTAAGTACCTACCTACCTATTTACTTTCTAGGGTACAATAAATCACAGATTTCAGTTATTCTGAAATGTAATAAAGTAGTAGATACAAAAATATTGGACTAAACTGGGACTACAAGTCCTATTTCATTCATCGCAGATTAGATTTTATCTGCCTAAAATGGACTCGGTTTAATAGAACAATAAACACTTTATCGTTCCAAATTAAGCATTATGGTAAAAATTCAGGTTTTTAAGAGTATAAAATGAAGCCTCTTATGGCGATCAAGTTATTGTAGCCGCCAAAATAATGTGCAGATGAAATCTGTGCTGTAACTGACTGGCGCCGTAGTCCGTTGGTACTTGGTAAGGCTGGGAAAACTTTGAACCTCGTTCAAAAACGACACTAGCAGTGAAAGTCAGTACATAGGTACACAGTGGTAAACGTAATACCTACATTGTATCTACATACTATAGTACGTACCTAGGCATAACATTTTATAAGCCACTGAAAGATAAATGCCTATAGGTAAGTAAATAAATGTGGATTGACAATCAGACAATCAATGCTAATTTCCGATACTAGCGTAGAAATTAGAATTATGTATTGGTAAGAAAACTCTAGTGTCTACATAAAAATAAATTCGGATTTAAGATTCTATAAACAATAAATTTAACAACCTTTTTAAATAAATAAATATATTATTATTATTATTACCACACACGGGTAAGGTGATCTTAAACAGAATCCAGGCCCTGGCCTTAAGAACAAAATACATTCAGCAGCAATAGCAGCAAGAGCAGCGAACCGCAAAAAAATATTGTAATTTATTATATTTTCGTGCTGGGGTCTGGGGTCAACCTATCGATTTTAACCATTTTATCGGCAAGCGGAGCCAGCCGCGTAAAAATAGTTTTTTGTACGAATTTGATGTTAATTTATTTACGATGGTCGGCAAACTTTCATAAATAATCTGCCTGAAACGCACCGCGTCACACCACGGGAAAATTATTTGCTGCTTTCGGTTTGATTTGAAATTTTGAACAGAATAGGAACATACGAAACAACATTAATATCGGCGAGCGGAGCGAGCTGCAATTTTTGTCGGCGTTTGAAGAACTTCCGCAATCTGATAGAGTGGGTATAAAAATAAATATAAGAAATTTGAACGATGTGTTTGGATGATACGTTGGGCTTAGGATGGTGCTGCGGACCACTAATTGGTGCACCGTGGACCACTTCGGATGGTTCCAAGGACCACCATCGGTCCGCGGACCACCGGTTAAGAACCACTGCATTAAAGGATAGGTACCTAATTATTCTGTGTAACTGTATAGAAAACAAGGTGGTGCGGTGCCTGTAATTTCAAATTTGGTACAAACTTTGAGTTTTATAAGACAAGTTCAATGCATTTGTAGTCGGGAGGCTGTATTGTAGGTCGCGTGATTCATCTGAGGTCAGACCGTACCTACTCCAGACTTCGAATAAAATTAATGAGTGTCTTCTTTATTATCGCCTTAATGTCAACCTATTTTTGCTTAGGTTCCTACTTGTTTAATGCCATAAATAGAAATAATGTGCTTCTTGGAAGTGACGACAACAACACCCCGCCGGCCGCCGCCTACGCAATTCATCATCAATTCAATGATTCAAGAACTTGATTTTGCGGTAAGCAGTTAGCAAGGATCAGGTAGGTCATATCATAGACTAACAAGTTACAGATACATTTTTTTTATACCACCAGGCGTGCGGCCCACCTGATGGGAAGCGGTTACCGCAGCCTATGGATGGAATGGACGCCTGTAACACCAAGGACATCAAACGCGCGTTGCAAAATTTTTTAAAGCTTGCCCTTTTGTTTTTCGGTTATATATGAACCGACCTGGAGGCCTAGATTTGTGACGTCAGCATGGAAACTTGTATGAAAAAATAAAAAACAATCACCGAAAAAAATCCTGAACGTTAACAATTTTACTATGCATAAAGATTGACCCCGTTCAGCGATAAAAAATGTCGGTCATCAAATGCCTACCGTCCTATAGGACGGTAGGCCTGGTGCCGTTTAAAAGCTAGGCAACCATCACGGAAAGTTTAGCTTAGTTTCGTAAAAAATGTCGGACTGACCGACATTTTTTATAGATGCCCTTAGCTACCTAAAGGGCATGTCAAGGTCTTGAAACTTTCACACCAAGGACCTAACTTTAATAAAAATAGCCAGTAAATAAAGGCGCCCGTTATAAGCTCGGCGGGGTAGGCCACTCGGTAGACTTGCGTTCGTTGTGACGAAAATAGAACTTTATCTTTATTTGGAATCTTTATTTTTAGTGAGTAACACGCTCCATGGTTTTACTTCTTTTGGAAGTGCATGTCTTTTTCAGAGAATCCAAAATATCATCATGGACGACATCTCTTGCACGATCTTTGTGTTTTTCGGTGCTAGATAATTTGAAATATTGGGCTTGTTGAGATTTTTTGGTACCTATCGATAAATAGGTATAGCTAAGCTAAGTGTGTTTAATTTTGTCTTTTTAACCGACTTCGAAAAAAGGAGGAATTACTATTTTTCCCGCAAGTCTTTAAAACAATGTCAAATTACGGAGGTACCTAACAAACAATATCTAACCAATTTTATCTTATATCTTTACCTATCTTAATTATTTTTCATTAGGTAGTTATAATTATTTTATTTTTTATTATGCTAGCAGCGCCTCGCGGTTTCACCCGCGTAGTTCCCGTTCCCGTAGGAATTTCGGGATAAAAAGTAGCCTATGTCCTATTCCAGACTATAATCTATCTCTGTGCCAAATTTAATTCAGATCCGTTCAGCCGTTCTGGCGTGATAAAGGAACAAACATCCATCCATCTATCCATCCATCCATCTAAACTTTCACGTTTATAATATTAGTGAGATTACTTGCGTTTCCTTGAATTGTTTATAAAATTGATTTGATTGATTTAAAAAACACAATGTAGGTTGTTGTACGTTGTACCTATCCACTCCGTATGATCAAGTTTGACAGCTTATTGCACGGTGTTTAATTATTTTCAACATATATTTCCGAAGAGCGGAGGCCGTTGTCTATACCTAATAAACTGGAGGTTTTTAAAATTTCGATGCGGAACCCTTGAAAAATACCTAAGTCGCGGATGAGTTGTCCATTTCACATTTGGATTTCGGTACAACTCATCTGAATCAAAAACCGAGCGAATTTTCATTCGGATGAGTTGTAGCCATAACAAAAAGTGAAGTGGACAACTCATCCGCGGATGAGTTTTTTCTCGGATGAGTTGTACCCTAACCCGCATTAAGATTGTAAATGTGAAAGTTTGAATGGATGGATGTTTGTTACTTCTTCACGCCAAATTTACTGAACGGGCGAGCTGAAATTACAGGCCTGAAATAAAATATAGGCTACTTTTATCATACATCAGTTCCCATGGGATAGGAATAACCTTAAAACGTTTCTATATAAAACAAAAAGCAAAAAATAATTAAACAAAGCGTACGAAGCCGCGGGCAGAAACTAATGTCTGAATATTATGTGGTTACTCCTTCATACATTAATCCAATTTAATCCGAATTATTTATTTCAGACTATAGAACAGTTACAGATCTTATTTTAATTTATTCTACGGTCCATAGTAATAATATACCTTAAAACTAACAAACATACAATTAGGGGAGGCCTATGTCCAGCAGTGGACTAATATAGGCTGATGATGATGATGATGACTCCTTCGTACTAACGAAATGAAATAAAGCACCAAACTAATCTATTGAATAATTGGTTGGACCAAACAATTATAGTTTAACTGATGCTCTATTGTACTTATATCGATATGTCATGTCGTCTCGCTGTAATTAATTAATTGGGAACGGCAACGTTACACGAGGGAACTAGCAATATGGGGCATTGAGGTAATCATTGGCTCTCCTAAACCTAAACGGCTAAACAGCCTATAATGGTTCACTGCTGGACGCAGGCCTCCCCCTGGTAATCACCTTATATATTGGCTTCTAGCTCATAGGATTAATGCCCCTAATCCTCTCGCTGGACTGCAGTTCGGTGGTAGATCTATTTTGCAAGAGGTGCTGCTGTCCGCCCTCCGGTGTATGTCGCTCAGTCGCCTCTTACCCTTACATTTGTATATAGAGGTGGGTCCTCAGCACATGTGCTGCCACAATTGTATCTACACACTTCCACAAAAGAAGCCCTCGCACAGTTTTCCAAATCGTGCTGGTTACGACACCCACGAGAAGAGTTGTTGTGGTGCAAATTCTAAGGCGGCACTGCACGGCATCATTCTCTTCGTGGCTGGTAGTGTTCCGTCTTTAGAACGAATTCCGAACCATTTTCATTATTCAGGTACCTACTTGAAGTCGGTTAATAGTTTTGAAAACACGCAAAATTATGTGCAAAGTTATATAACGCGTTTACTTTTTCTAGAATTTTCGTATGTTTTTTAATTCTAGGTAAGTACCTACTATTTGACTACGGATGGATTATTTCTCCAGAACAAACATCGGTGCCAATACTAACACGATAAATTTATTTTTCTATACTCTTTGAACTTGACAAATTACGCGCAAAGAACGTACGTTTTTAAAAAAGGACGCGGGCCGAAGATAAAATAGGTACATAGATATCGATTTATATTAAATATGTCCCGCGCAATCCAAAAACTTGTAAGCTAAAGTGAGAATTACCCGCTATGTGCTCAGGCATTAGATAGGTAAGGTCGTGAAAATACTAGAAGAGGAACCCTTTGATTTGATCAGCAGCCGTGGGATGACGTGACGGGGCTAAAATACTTACCTAACTAAAGTACCTACCACCTATATTACAATACAATACAATACAAAATTCTTTATTGTACACCACAAAATAAAGCTAAAAGAAACAGATATAAACATTAAACATAATAGTACAATGGGCGGCCTTATCGCTTAGCAGCGATTTCTTCCAGGCAACCTTTGGATGGAAAGAAATTTTGAAATTTAAGAAAGGCAAGGGTGTATACAACATAATACATAATAATATATTATATATTAATATATATTATTACCTATGTTGGTATAGTACAGTAAAAACAGAATTTCATTACAGACGGGTTCGTACCTAGGTAGAACTGATTGAAAACGATCAATTAGTCTTTAAAAAGAAACAGGAAATGAAAACGACTCGAACGAGTCTTAGGCGCCGAGAATGTTCTAAAAACTCTGCAATGAAAATTTATCAATGAAACTCGAGGAAATATGATAAATTACCAATTAAATTAGCTCTTAGCCACCATTATATACTGTTTTTGTGCGAATTTTAAAATATACTTCAACTAAGCTCTTCGTTGCAGGAAACAAGCTATTTTCAGTCGTATGTTACTCACAATAAGTATTACTTCTTCTATAGAGTCTGTTGGTAAGTTAAGCGGCTATTCTCATAAAATAACCAATTAGTTCAAGTAACATAGACCATCAATGAAGAGATATGTTCTAGGAAATACCCTAACAAATACTCAAGCGGCTCAAGCTAGTCATTCTTAAGTATGTAAGTACCAATGTAAATAACTCACAACCAAAGACTTGCGGGTATTATACCTACGTAGTTACTGAAGACCATTCAACACTTTAGAATCCTAAATTCTCTTTTTTGTGTCGAGTTCTTCGATCAAAAATAAGGAGTTCGCGGCCTCCCCCGTAGATACCTAGAGCCTTACAAAAATGTCACTCAAAATTGGGTTCGTTTTGTTTTGACGCAGACAGTTTGCGCAGAGCCTGACAAGTTTTTTCCATACGGAACAAGAGATTGGTGGAGTCGAATTCATTTTATTTTATTTTGTAAGTAGGTAGGTACCTACCTGAGAATTATATACCTACCTACTCAGTTTATTTTCTATAAGGATTAATTAACAGAATTCAGGTAAAGATAACGAATCATTTATTGATGAAACTATAAATTGGTGTCTCAACAGTAGGTATTTATACAAAAGGGTCATTTCAGACATACAACAATTTAAACTTAAAATACAATTACAGGCAGGCACTCTAGATTAAAAAGAACTGGTTCCTGTCTGCGGCTTTGCACGAGTTTTTTTTACGGGAAAAAAATAAACGTTTTATAAATTCATACTTCTGGTAGGTAGGTAAGAACCTAGTCTTTCTTTTATTAGAGAGTCTACGCAAATGAAATTTTAGGGCGGGCCAACTAATTATTTTAAAAATCATCAACTAGTAATATTAAACTTATTTTTATGAAAAATATATTAATACATACTATAAATGAAAAAAAAAATTTAGAAGAAATAGCCTCTCCATTTATCAATTTAGAACAAAATTAATATTTTAACATAGGCAAACCAAACAACAATATTTTATGCTGATTTCACAAGTATATGACTCACATCTCAATATACGGGTAAAAAATATATATAAACTTACTGAAAATAAGAAATTCCATCCTTTTTCAGCACTTTGGACGAGTGATTCTTGCATTTTTTGTACCCATGCTTTTTGTCTGAACGCTAAAATGACACTAGTTGAAAAGCTTTCCTAACATGTCAAAATGTACCTCTTTTGCTACTGAAGGTTGTGGCGTGCGCATTGTGAATCTAAGGGGGGCCGGCAAAGCCGGACATTTTTGATCGATGGTCGAGTTTGATAATTATATGAATTGTAGGAAAGAGGTCAAATTAAAAAGTTGGTAAGTACCTACTTACTTCTTGTCGAAAAGAAATGGGAGTAGTCCAACAAGAAATGGGGGTAGTACCTCCTTGATCGAAGCTTTTAAGTTGACAACCGCTGCCGCGCCGCGCCCGGTTACGTTATCTAAGCTTTTAGGCTATAAAGTAGCCCCAGGTGTCCAAGCATAAGCTACAAAATAAGCTCATAGACAAGTCCAATTTTAAACGTCGAAGGTTCGCTTCAATCCGGCAGAAGCCAAATTTTTTCAAAATTCTCTAGGCATGCAGTTTCACACAAAAAAGGAATAATGTTTCCTTGGAGTTCTCATCTTCAGTATGTACCTAGCAGTATGTAGACTCTCCTTCCGTATTCCACCTGTATTAAGAGCATGCAGCATAGAGTTTATATAGTTGGTAACCTCTATGTACTGCAGGTTGGTATCAATAAAAGTTGGTATTTAAAGCTATTTATACCGTAGTAACCAGAAATGGTTGCGTTGATCAGTCGTCACTTTCGCTATTTCAAACCAAATAAAACAACATGCTTTATTTAATATATTTCTTATAGTTTTTTATTCGACCCTTTCGCCAGACGATAAAGTTGCTTTTAGCGAAGCAGATAATTTAGTTAAGGGCATGCGATATGACAGATAAGGCACCACCTGTATATGGAGAATCAACATCATTCTAGTAGAGTCATGATCGTGCTTGATGCATTGATTGATTTTATGACCCAGTTGAAATGTCGATGGTTTCTTTTAGCTTTATTTGGGTCGCGTCAAGAATATACCTGATTATTTTAATATTTATCTAATACAAGTACAGGTTTATTACAAAACAGTCGCTTTAATACATATTTTTAGAGCTTCGTTACTTTTAAGTTACGTTATTTACATCAATGAAATAATTGCTGATGAAACAGTATTTTTGACGACCGATGTGGCGCCGCCGTGGGCGTATGTCCGCCTTCGACAGGAGGTTGCGAGTTCGATTCCTGCCTCGGGACAAAAGTTTGTACGATCTGCAGATATGTGTTTGGGTGTTCTGATCGTTTTCTATGGGTCATAAAAAATATCTATCTATGTATATCGGCTCCGCAGCAACATCAGCGAAGTCCCTCAAACGGCGAAAAAACGCTAATCTTGACCTATTCGAGCCGTTTGGGGTGGAATGAAAACCCTAGGTCCTTGGGGTCCTGGGGCACAGAGCAATTTTGTATAGCTTGGACTTTGGACGCTATTTGTAGGTACT
This sequence comes from Eupithecia exiguata, assembly GCA_947086465.1. Taxonomy (NCBI): domain Eukaryota; kingdom Metazoa; phylum Arthropoda; class Insecta; order Lepidoptera; family Geometridae; genus Eupithecia; species Eupithecia exiguata. The sequence continues at coordinate 2,216,276 of OX352240.1, forward strand.
CTATTTTTGTCTGCACGTGGTGCACCCTGCCAAATAACGAACTAGGCTCTGTAAAATATGACACAATCTTTATAATTTCATTATTTTCCAATCTCTCTCGTTCATTTATAAAAGGAACCAACTAAGCACGAGATAAAAAGTAGAGGCATTAAAACAAATCCATGCAATCATGCAATCATCGCAATCCAGGTTCGTTCTAAAATTAAAATGGTTCGCTCAGATAGAATAAATTGTTTTACTACTTAAGGCTAGTTCAAATGTTCATCATGCGTGAAACTTGGCCTTTTATAGTTCAAAAACCTTAAAAAGTAGGTAAGGTACCTACACGAGTGAAGAAGAAAATAATCAAATAAAAAAATGAAAGTTTGTATTTATTTAAACTTTTTTTTAACTCCTATACGCTCAAACGGCTAAAAGGGTTAGCATGTTTTTTTTTATCAGAATAGCTTATATAGGTACCTACCGGAAAAGTGCAGTGTTCCCGTGGGATGGCAAAATAATTCTTATGATGTTCCAGACTCGTCCCACTATAGACGGAATAAATCACTTTATTATGCGATGCGGGTAACAACGCTGGGCGTAGCTAGTAGGTAAACCATAATTTTGAAATATTTTACGCTCTGTTACATAATTCACTTACCTCACTCGCATTTAAAATAATAGATAACCTAAATACTTTGTTCGTGGAATAATCCATGCTAATCAAGTAGGTACCTACCTAATCATTTAAGAAGTATAAATAATGTAGGTAGGTATATTGGGTTGAATTACTCGGTTCCTTATGCGACACCGACAAATGATTAACCGAAAAATAACAAAAAAATTTGGACTATCCACAATCACACAGCATCATCTAGCCCCAAGCTAAGCAGAGCTTGTGTTATGGGAACTACTAAGATATCTGCTAAACCTTCTTATCCCAATACAATACTACTGTGTGGGACGCTACATGCGTCAACACACTCGCGCCTTCCCATCTTCCTAGGACTTCCGTGAGGGCTGATGCGGCGGCGGCAGATTTGGCCGAAGATCTCAAGATGCGCAGGTCTTGACAGAGCCTACGCATTTGCTCCTCTTGGAATCGAGACCCTAAGTCCGTGGGGTACCGAAGGACTCAACGGGTTTTTAAAATATATACCTATGAGCGGTAAGTCGATGCAATGCAACGCGTGACCCGAGAGCCGCTGAGTATCGGCGGCGCAGCGCATCAGCATTGCCATACAGCAGCGGGGCAATGCAGCCAGCGTCTTGGGGACGCTTCCGACTGGTATTAATATGGATCTATGCAGGATCTATGGATATAATATTTTACAGAGTGAACAAGCATTTTCAACTTCTTGCTAGATGACCCGGCGCGGCGTCCGGACATGGGGCAACAAGGGACACTGGCAGAATTGCCAGTGTCCCATGTTGCCCCGTCTAATGATAGCGTAACAACAAAGCTTAACAAGCTTTGGGTTGCGCAGTAAACTTTTATTTGTTCACTACTCACAGACTTTTAAACAAGAATAATAAATTGGAATTTGGTACTTGCGTGTGACAGCTACATGAATGACAGACAACAATCGCGCAGAGATTGTCTCTAGCGTAAATCTAGCGTGTGCAAAATGCAAATGATCAGCTCGAAGGACCACCACTCCATTTAAGGCACTTCGGCTACTATGTGCTAAGTAGATTGAGTCATGATTATATTAGCGTATTCACCTGCTCATTATACATAGTTTTGTGGCTTCCATAATTGGTTTGTTTGTATCAAATTCACTGTACGCTTGGGTGCAGTGCAGTGAAGGTAGGCAACTAAATTATGGGTAGGTACCTATCTGAGAACGTTGTTTCGATTTTATTTTTTTGAAATCGATCAATCCTCCTGCATCGCAAACTTCACCCGCTGCGCCGCAGTGGCCATCGTTTATAAACTTGTAATACAAACCTATTCAAATATAGGTAGGTAATGATAAAGTCAAAATATTATGTATAAAATTTGATTTGTCTAAGTGCTTATTTAGTAAGCCTAGAGAAATACCTAAAATTATTGACTTTTGATTCCAACCTTCACATGAAACGCGCGCCAAAACTACGGTTGGGCCCAAATTTGCGTAATACAGATTGTTCTTAGCCTGGAATAAAACTTTTTATCCCGTGTATTGGTTCCCATGAAATAGAAATAACCTTAAAATGTATCCATCCATCGGTGTCATCCCGAGTCAGGGCTCGTTCTTGAAGGAACCTTCAAGGTTGATTCGTCCAACTATATAGTATGTACCAACAACCTAACTAATAAGGTTGTGCTCATTTTTCTAAGCTTTCTATAGGCACACAAAGCTTCGTGAGCTTTTGCACGTGCCATAATAATACCAACCTAACGATACAAACCAGTTCTATTCCATTCACATAAGGTTTAAAGTATCTCAAAACGTACAGGGTTGACAATGTATAGGAATGGTTGGGAAAGAGGCCAAGACCTGTCAAGCCAATACAATGTTATAACTTGTAATTTTTTCTTGTGCCATGAATGGGCAAGACATTTTCTAGCAAGCACTTGTTATTTTGTGAATGCTAGAGGTAGGTACCCTTACCAACATAACAACATTGTAAATAGGTAGTGCTAGGTATTGATAATGGAGTTAAGAAAGCGTAGCAAATTGATAGGTTATGGAGCTAAGGATTCTTTGTTTAATGCACAAGTAATTTTTTTTACTGACTTCAAAAAAAGGAAGAGTTTCTATGTTTGGCTGTATGTACCTACTACAATAAAGTATTTTGTATTGTTTAACCAATCAAAAGCACGTCGTAATTTTTTTTAAATGGATGATTTTAGTACCTATGATTTCTTTAAACTTTAAAACTTTTTATCACCATAGAGAAAGAATAAATCGAAAATAAAATAAATTTGGACTCTGTTCTATCTACGAGGTTCTAGAGATACCTTGGCTTACAGGCCTAACTCATCCCACATGGTAGCACGGTGGTAAGAGGGTGAATAATGCCAAAACTAAGCAAAAAGTGTATTTTTAAACACTTCGTTTTATGGTAATAAGTGGTAACGAAAGTAAATGTTCAGATCAAAAAAATACGATTGATAGGGAAAAAACATGTAGAAGCCTGGTAATCGAATAGAATTTATGAAAATAAACTGATTCTTTAATTAAAAAAATACAAATATCGCATTAAAAAAAGGTTTTAATTGAAATGCTCTAAATTATCAGCGACAACACCACATTATTTTTTACGAATTACATAGCAAGTCTAATGTTTTATTTAAACGATTACTCAAAATCGTTTAAATTATCCATTTCATGCCCAGACATTATACTAGGCGCGCGGCGTCCTAAATCTCTGTGATTTTTCAATCAATCAATCAATCAAATATTTATTGCAAGAAATACATGTTATTAAAAGGTACAATTCTAAAATAAACAAAACATAAAACTCACAGACAGATAAAAAATGATAATAATAATATAATATTTTATGCCTATATTTTGAATAATTAAATAAAATTCCATAAATTCCTAAAATAATATACATAAAATAAAGCAGAGCTCAAAGCCAATATCATTATCAACGGCTTTTCTCGGCATTAGGCGCCACTAAATTTTTCCACTCAACCAGTGTAAAGTGCATTTCTGTAGATCCGAAGTGTTTTCTCGATACCCTTGGCCTGTAACCCTTAGGTCATTTGCGAATCAGTCGACCTTACTGTGACACGACACAGCCTTGTTTTGCCTGTACTTACGTAACCTGTTTGTTAATTTTAACCGTATGACTCAGAAAGTCCGTCATAAAAATTTACTAAAAACATTTAGCCAGAGTAACTCTGTCTGTCTGTTACATTTTCACCCCTAAACAGCTGAATAAATAAATAAATAATGCTGGACCATTCACACAGCATTATCTAGCCCCAAGCTAAGCAGAGCTTGTGTTATGGGTACTAGATAACTGATATACATAATACATTACATAGATAGATTTTTTTATTATACATAGAAACGACCAGAACACCCGGAACAAATACCTGCAGATCGTACAAATATTTGTCCTAAGGCGGGAATCGAACCCGCAACCTCCTGCGTCGCAGGCGGACCTTCGCCCACCGCGCCACAGAGGTCGTCAAGTATGTAATGAATGTCAAAAATAATACTTATCCCTGGGACCTCACCTCACCTCATCAGCCTTTATTGGTCCACTGCTGGACTCAGGCCTCCCCCTGATAATCGCCTTATTGGTTTTTACCTCCTGGGGGGTAATGCCCATAACCCCCACGCTGGGCATGAGGGTTGAGGATTGCAGTTCGGTGGTAGATCTACTCTACAAGAGGTACTGCTGCCCGCCCCCCGGTGTGTCCCTAAGTCGCCTTTTACGACATCCACGGGAAGAATTGGGGTGATGCAAATTCTAAGCCGGCACCACACGGCTTTCCTGGGATGGACTTAGGCTACTTTAAAAGCGCGTGTGAAGCCACGGGCAGAAGCTAGTATTATATAATACGGAACGTAGACTACTAAGGCCCGTATTATGAAAGCTTGCTCAGTCATAGATCTTATGCTTGAGTGACTTTTATGTCATAGAAAATCGTTAGAAAAGTCAAAAGTTAATAACTTTATTTCTTTAGGCTTACAAAATAAGCACTTAGACAAGTCAAATTTTATACATAAACAGCTTAATAGATAGTAATTATTATCAAATAAGAACCTACTCAAGCACTGCAGGACATAGGCCTCCCCTAATGAGCGCCATAGCGCCCTGTCTTCAGCTTACCGCATCCAGCATCTGCCAGCAGCATTTCGCAAATCGTCATCCCACCTGGTCGGAGGGCGTCCTACACTACGGTTGCCGTATTGACGCTTCCGACTGGTATTGATATGGATCAGTTGAGCTACCTGTAGATTGTTTGCCACAGTCTGCAGTTAGCTCAATTGTTTCAATTGTAAAAACTTGTTCTAATTTGTGTGCTTAACTGTCACTGAACTGAACTGAACTGACTTCACTTAACTGCGAGTAAAAAATAATATTTATTAGTACCTAGGTACCTAAACAGTAAGTACCTAGATTGAAATAAACTAAAAAAATTCGTGGCCCCATGGCCTTTTAGGTGCGTGGGAAAGATCAGTGGCTATCTTCTTATCCGAAATATATCTTATTATATCTTATCATTAACATATATCGACTCGCTAAACATGACAGTAGGCAAGGAATTTTACTATAAAAATCGTCGTAGTTTGACGAATCCACGAACAACTACGTTAGAAGTCCCTCTCGATAGCGATGGGACGAAACGTTGGTGTTTGTCCAACAAAAATTAGGTTTAGGTATCTACATCTGTACTGAAGGCTAAAGTATATAATGTTAAATACAGAAATACAATTTATTGGTAAAATCAATTTACACGTCAAATTTTCTTAAAAAATGTTAAAATACAAATTGTAGGTACTCAAATCGATTACCTACCAAATTAAATTAGGTAATATATTTTAAGTGCAAAAATGTAAACTATTAAAATTAAATAGATTTTTTTTAATATTATGTTTAATATAATTATTTATTTTTAATGCAGTAATACATTTTATTACTAAAGAAAATACAATAATAATTACAACTAATATTTACACTTAAATCTATTTTCTAAAAATCTAAGCCGTCACCAGAAGGCAAAGTGCCCAGAATGCTGGCAGCATTGCCACGTTGAATGGCAATGCTAATTCGTTGACCGAAATAAAAGCCAGCATTCCGATCACCTGTGGACTCTATTAGGAGTTTTATATAAATATAAATATATTATGTTTAATATATTTATTACTAGCAGCGCCTCGCGGTTTCACCCGCGTAGTTCCCGTTCCCGTAGGAATTTCGGGATAAAAAGTAGCCTATGTCCTATTCCAGACTATAATCTATCTCTGTGCCAAATTTCATCCAGATCCGTTTTGCCGTTCTGGCGTGATAAAGGAACAAACATCCATCCATCCATCTAAACTTTCACGTTTATAATATTAGTGAGATTATTTAACATATCATCTTCGAAACATCTTTGAGGAAAAATAATATAGCTGGCCACCCCATGGCCTGGTCAACTTTCCAAAGAAGTTTGTAGCGGAAGTTTGTAGTAAAGGTGCCTAAGAATTTTGTAAATTTGACAATGCTCATGAATATTTGGCAGAATTCAAAACTAAAATTCAAATGCAGAATTCAAAATTCTGCTAGTTCTGGACTAAACCGGCGGCGGCAGCGCGGGCGCGGGCGTTCCGATACGCCTTTTAACTTTTTAATATAACCTTGTCTATTCGTAACAAGATAAATAATCAAGCCAATCTCAAAGTACAATGTTTGTAAACAACCCACAACAGAAAAATAAAATATTCTCTTTTTGCATCGAGTTTGAAAAATAATTGTCAGTAATTTGGCATTGTAGAATATTTCCTCAAATTGACAAGTACTTAATGCGAATTTTGTCAAAAAACAACAATATTTATTTTATTGTTTTGAAAAAAAAAAACGAAAAACCGACTTTAAGTTCTTTAGTATTAACACTCTTTTTAAGTTTTTTGGGAGAAATACTTATCCCTCGAAAATCAAATCTCACTAATATTATAAACGTGAAAGTTTAGATGGATGGATGGATGGATGGATGGATAGATAGATGGATGGATGTTTGTTCCTTTATCACGCCAGAACGGCTGAACGGATCTGAATGAAATTTGGCACAGAGATAGATTATAGTCTGGAATAGGACATAGGCTACTTTTTATCCCGGAATTCCCACGGGAACGGGAACTACGCGGGTGAAACCGCGAGGCGCTGCTAGTTTATTATAAAAATTTACATATTCCACCTTGGGATCATTATCCATACAATGACGAAAGAATTTTTCAAATCGGTCTTTATTTAACGGAGAAAGCGACGAACATACATAAAAAAATACATACAGCCATAGAAACTCCTCTTTTATTTTTCGTCGGTTAAAAATGATATTCATGTTGCAGTGCTTACAAACATTGTATCTCGAGTTGGGCTGGAATATAGCTATTAACTCAGTCGTCGGTTTCAATTTCAAGTAACGCTGATGACAGTTGTCCACCTCGACAGTTAGAGCTAACCCATAAAGAGCGCGTCACAAGTTCACTACTCACATCACAACTATGTAGGTGAGGGTTATAGATTTCTCACACGCTGTTCTAGACCTACTAGTACCTAAACTGCTTTAGAATACAAGATATTTTATGTCAACAAAAACATTTATGAATGAAACTTATCAAAAAGTGATAACAATAACAAAAAACAAAAATGTAGGACCACTAAAAAGTAAAACACAAATTTCAACAACGTATTATGCGTTGTTGAAATTTATGTTTTACTCATTAAGTGGAGCGAAAAAAGTTTGAGTTTGAATTCGAAAACGAGCGAGAGATCAATTGAAAAATCAAATGATAAATAAAACCTTTCAAAACCAAAAATTCTTTTGAGCTTTTGTTCTTAGCTTCGATGTTACCAATGTCGTTAAATATTTCCCATCAATATTCCTTGGGTCTTGTAAACCCAATGTATACAAAAAATATCCGGGTTTTTAAATCGGAGTATTAGTAAGTAGGTGTACCTACAAAGTACCTATTTCTAATAAGTACCCCGCTGGCGCCGCCTGCTGTGGTCTTGTGACAAAAAATGTAGAGAGAGAGAGATCAATTGAAAAATCAAATGATAAATAAAACCTTTCAAAACCAAAAAATCTTTTGAGCTTTTGTTCTTAGCTTCGATGTTACCAATGTCGTTAAATATTTCCCATCAATATTCCTTGTAAACCCAATGTATACAAAAAATATCCAGGTTTTTGAATCGTAGTATTAGTAATAGTAACTAGGTGTACCTACCAGTACCTATTTCTAATTAGTACCCCGCTGGCGCCGCCTGCTGTGGTCCTGTGTGGTACCTACTAAGTTTTTTATGAAGAGACTTGTGCTGGAAGGTATGAGAACCGTACCCAGTTGGACTGCCAATTAGCTGCTGCACACTTCAATTCGAAAACTTACTACCTAACAAGGTAGTAAGTTTTCGAATTTAAAAAATTTTAATAAACTAAAAATCGAAGTAATTACTTTATTTAATCCCTTAACACCGTCACCACCCATCTTCTGAAATTGCTACACAGTTGTGTTTAGTACAGAGTGTTACAGCCAGTTTTTCATCCGCTTGCATCGAAAATTTTGGTGAACATATTTAATTTAATGATCTAGCAAAACTCCTAATAGAGTCCACAGGTGATCGGAATGCTGGCTTTTATTTCGGTCAACGAATTAGCATTGCCATTCAACGTGGCAATGCTGCCAGCATTCTGGGCACTTTGCCTTCTGGTGACGGCTTAGATTTTTAGAAAATAGATTTAAGTGTAAATATTAGTTGTAATTATTATTGTATTTTCTTTAGTAATAAAATGATTTAATAAATAATAATAATAAATAAATAAATAATGCTGGACATTTCACACAGCATTATCCAGCCCCAAGCTAAGCAGAGCTTGTGTTATGGGTACCAGATAACTGATATACTTAATACAATTCAATACATAGATAGATATTTTTTATTATACATAGAAAACGACCAGAACACCCTGAATAAATGTCTGCAGATCGTACACACATTTGTCCCGAGGCGGGAATCGAACCCGCAACCTCCTGCGTCGCAGGCAGGCCTTCGCCCACCGCGCCAATAGAGGTCGTCAAATTTAAATTTGTTACAGATTACCAGGAGGCTTCCGCACTATACTAATACAAAACCGTACTTTTTCTTCTCTAAGGGAGGAAAAGTGGAAGCCAAAATGAGGAAGGGGATTTTACTACATTTTTGTTTCGAGTTTTGCCCGTTGAATAAATTATGTCAAGGGGAAAAGTGGAAAAATAATTCTGCAATTTTCACAGGAGGACTCTACCAACTCTACTGTTTTGTTTTCAAGGGGGAAACTAGAATATGCCCTGAAAGAAGTGTAAGGACTTGATGTCTTAAGCTAAGGTAAGGTAGGTAGGTCTTTCTTTTTTATATTTTGTTTTGATACTTGCGAAATAGTTGTTTTTTTAGGTTAAGGGCAAATCAATTGAACAACAGTAGATCGATGAGGATAATAAAATCTTTTGACCAAACTCGAAAATGAAATAAAAATGTCAGACCAAATATGTCGCTAATCAAGATTGCTAATAATGTTTTCGCGAACCTAGCCCGTTAAGGCGTTAATAATGGTCTTTAGTAATTAACTGCAATGTGACACTTATTGGTAAATAGCCAGGGCTGGATCTAGGATTGGTAAGGCAGGGGCTGTAACAACCATCGTTGGTACAGCATGCAACGAGCAAACATATTACACAACAACGTATCATTTGCGATGTGAATACGAAACCAAATAAAATGCTAAGCCGGTCGGCAGGTAGGTACTGCATACAAACATACCTGTTTAGCATTTTATTTAAATTCATTTTAATTTAGGGCGCGACTTTACGCCGTCGCGTCGTGTCCTAAATTAATATTGAAGTCAGATAGAGCTTAAGGTTCTTCAGAATGAAGAACTTTTTGAGCGTAATTTTTATGAGATTTTATGAATGACGATAAGAAATTAAATAATATTACAAAAAAAATCGATTTCGTGGATTTAAACCCGCAACCTACCCTATGTAGGGTAGGTCGCGGGTTCAAGTCCCGTCCCGATATTATTTAATTTCTTAAAGATTACCCCGAGTGCAAGGGCTTACGCACTATAATAACTAAAACGAAAATCTAAAAAGGAAATGCAAGGATAAAATAACTGCTTTAAACTGATTAGAGTTCACGAACTGGCTGAAGAGAAACTTCACTTTTATTTTAAAAAAGTATTAAAGTAAAATCTTTTTTTGCTATTCATTCCTTGCTTCATCTCTGTTCCAATAGCACTTCATTAAACTCTACGGGTAGCAAAGCGACTGGCTTTTATGGCCACTCACACACCTAACCGTTATTAGCACGAGTTTTTGTTGCATCAAATAAATACACTCTTGACCCCTCTGAAATATTTACTGAGAGCTTAATATCGGCTTGGATATTATACTATACCAACAAATACCAATACTCGGTTCTTAAAATTGTAAATATTTTTTATAAAAAAGGGGTGACAAATGACAAAACCAAAAAAAGGTGGAAAATATCACGTATGCACATCGCAAATTTTTCGAACTATTTTAGTTTTGACAGATGTAATTTACCATTTCATTTGTCTCTCTTCTGGTTTTGAAATCGAATTTCCACCTTTCTGACTGCGCGTGAGCAATAATGCGATGTCGAAGTTTTTGTTCTTGTTTTTAGCGGTTACCTTGATGTTAGACTAGTTGTTTGCTCTAATTGTTAATGTCTTTGTGTACATACATATAAATTTCTGGATTATAGAAACGAGTAGGTAGTAGAACCAATCCAATCACTTTTACTTAGTCTTTAAGGGGCCAGTAATAAAATCGAAAATATATTGCATTAGGTACCAAGAAGAAGTCAGAGGGAGAGTGAATTGAATTAATGTATATCTTACAATATCAAGTTCTTTGCATGATTAACGTGGGCAGAAGTTGATGAATAACGACACGATTTCGCACCGCACTTAAAGGTGGGTGCGAACCTCTAAGCTCCCATACAAACGTAGGTACTTTCCGATTCTTTTAGATACTGCACCCTTTTTTCTTCATGTATAGCAACCGTTTTATTTTTTCAAAAAACAAAATCATCTATATATGAGGGCGAAAATTCATTTCAGTTCATTTTTAAGCGATTTCATTACATTCACTTTCATTTAATGATGAATTTGTTTTTGAAAAACTAAAACAGCACAAACGTAGCTTTTTCTTATTACGATTATGTATCCCAAATTTCATTAAAATTGGGGACGTGTTTTCCAAATGAATCGGAAAGTACCTACGTTTGTATGGGGGCTTAAAGGTTTGCACCCACCAGACAGGAAAACCGTTTTTTTTTTATTTCTAAACATCAGTAGGTACGAGAAAAGATTTTAAGACAGGTACCTTGTTATTAAATTACTTAAAAATGTTTGAACCTTTCATTAATTGTTGGACCAGAGTGGAACATGATGTAGAATCTAATCCATGGGTCGATCAGAGTGGAATCTAATCCGTTAGTGGATTGTCTGAGTGGGTCAGAGTGGACTAGGGCCAATTGTCCACTATTTTCCATCACATTTCGTTAGCAACTGTACATATTCAAGTTGAGGTTGATAGCAATGGAGGCGCGGTCCTAAGTGCAATGGTTTATTTTGAATACCACTTCGTCCCACGCGATCCAAAATCAAGGGCCGAAGTGCAAATTACTAATTTTTTTGTTGCTTTTTCGAAACATCTTGCAGTATCTCAACCCGCTTCAACAATAAAATAAGCATCATGGAAACTACTTTTACTTTTCTCTATAGGACATATACATACCAAAAAAAGTATTAAAACTTTTTTCGTACTTACGTTGCGTTATTTACGTCGTGTCGCATCGTGCATCGTGTTTGTACCTACCTACCTAATGTGGCCAAACCGAGGAAAGCATTCTTGTTGCCAAAATAAGTTGCAAATGTTCCGTAAAAAGGACCACACGAAGTCATCCGCATTTGTCAGCCAAATGCAGCGGTTCGTGAAAGGACAAAATAAAATGCTCGGACTTATTTGGGGTTTGGTAGGTAGTGTGGGTACCGTCAGAAGAAAAGACTTAGTAGTTTACTTGAATTCTGTAATTCTTAGATGTACACAATAATACATAGCATGAACTAATCTAATAGGATATGTACATAGGCGAGCTTAACCCTGAATAAGAGTTTTCTTCCAGCAAACCTTAGAGTTATAAGAGGAGATGGAACAGGTAGAGGAATTGAAACTGAGGTTAAAAATTTGGTTTTGAAAACTTCGTCAACTTCATCATCGGCCCATAACAGCTTTTTCATCCGCTTGTTATTTTTGACAATAGTTGCAACACACCGTTGACGAGAGCCGGGTAGACAATTTATGACAAATTGTTGACGAACACACGATGTGACAAGCGGATGAAAAACCGGCAGTTAATCTTCGGGCCAATAGACATCGGACATTGGCCGGCCCTAATAAACGCCATAGCTCTTTTTTAAGCTTGTCACATCCAGCATGTCTTGATTTGAGGTTTTTCTTCATAGAATCTCTAGTCTCTATCTAGCTAGCTAGACATACCGACCGACTACCAGATTCAGAAAGTTTTGGTTTTAATTAGGTACCTACCATTTTTATTGTGAGCGCGTTTATGTCTTTTGTATGGAAAATTTTAGTGCTACGCTGTTACTCCGCTACGGGCTTTGCTTTTTAAAGAGGTCCATGTGAAAGACTTCGCCAACCAAACTTAGTGCTTTATACAGTACTAGCTGCTGGTCGCGGCTTCGCACGCGTTGTTTAAGGTTGTTTTATCCCATGGGAACTGATTTATGGGATAAAAGCCCATGTTACTCTCCATCCTTTCAACTAACTCCATACCAAAAATCAAGCCGATTGGTTGTTTAGTTAGGGCGTGAAGGAAGGACAAACAAACAAACACACTTTCGCATTTATAATATTAGTATAGATAATAAGTTATTTTCGACCTTTATGATAATTTTGGTTCACCTCCACTATGTCTCCACTCCATCTACAGAAAAAAAGAACAAAACAACTGACCTAGTAAGACCGTAGATAACTAGATACAAATTTTCTGCTGAATAATTCACGGAACCATCATTGTCTTCCACTTGCTAACCCACTATGACCAAAACCAGTTACAAAAGGTAGGTAATATACCTATTTTTTTTAAAGCTTTCTGCCCACACGGGCGCGGCGCCCGCGCATTTTGCACAGTCTCAAAAATGTCGACCGGTGCAGGCGTTATACCAGAAAATACGACCTTGCATAAATAAAATACCACCGCCTACCTTCTTAGCTAAGAGAAAATATATAATTTGCTATGTACCTACCTACTCTACCACAGAATAAGTAAGTTTGTTAATTATAGTTTTACGAAGGCACCCTACCTAGGTGTAGGTACCTACCTATCCTACACATTCATGGTTAAATTTGAGGAATCTTAACTTATCATGCTATTAATATTTTAGCGAATGTTTGTACCTATGGATAGATGTATGTTTGTTACTCCTTAAGGTTGCGTGGAAGAAATTGGTTTAAGCAATAGGGTCTCCTTTTATACTGTTTTATAACTTAGATATAACCTATTTTTTGTATTCTTATGTACAATTGTATTGTATTGTATTCATTTATTTCAGACAATTAATATGTCCATATTACACATACACAAAATTAAATTAAATAAAATTCATAATAACAGTTACATAAAAATTAAAATTAGAAGGTGACAAATTCAAATAATTAGAAATGAAGTATTCAAACAAACAATTATTTACTCCAAAACTTTCAAACAGATCGGTCTGAAATTTTGCATAGATGTAGATATAGACCTGTAATAATAATAACACACATGTCAAAAAAAAACAATAACTTATAGGCTAGGTACTCTTCATCCCATAAATCAGTTCCCATGGGATAGAAACTACTTTTAAACGTTTCCATATAAACAAAGGCATGCGAAACCGCGGGTAGAAACTAGTTAGATAGATTCGAGAATATAATTTTTTTCATGTTCATTGACTTATCATCATCATCAAAGAGATGAGTCATCCAATGATTGTGTCAGACAGAAGTCGCCTCGCTATAGGTACCTCATTTCAATGGTCGAGGTAGGTAAGCCAAGAAAAAATAGGTTACGTAGGTAGTATTCATAAAGTTAAATTAAATGCCTTCATTTATTTTAATAATAATGTCTCAATAAGGTATTTTTAGAACATCTCGTCAGAATAAAGTAATTTTCTAGGTAAACACGATTCGTGTCAGCTTGCTTCAAAACAAGATTTGTACGTAATTATTTTTTCCTTTAGTGACTCATTTGGACTAATTGCCAAGATAACTTAGTGCAAATACTTAGAATTTTTTGGTACCGTTTCTCGCATTTAAGTATTCTATATTTTGATGCAAATACCAAGGGCAAAAGGCTCTTTCTATTCAATCGACCAGATAAATAAAGTTGTTGGTTGGTTGTTACAGCACCTTAACTTTATTTAGCTGTAAAAGTTTTCTCTTGATTGATACAGCACTGCTCTATCAATCAAGTCCAGAAAATTTTAGGCAAAACCACTTGATGGTAGAGCCCATATTATGTGCATTGGTTCTCCAAAACATTTATTTATCATCTACATAAATCATAATAAGACGATTTTTAAACGAACTAATAAAACTTAAGATGAATCAGGATTCCAAAGAGTTTTAAAGACACTCATGGTCAAAAAAATAAACTAATGCTCAAGCTAGGTCAATATAGAGGTGTTAATCTTTTAGCTGCAGTAAAGTGCTCAGGTAAATAAGTAAATTGCTCATAAATCCTAATAAATCTGGCCTACTTTACAGGTCACGATGTTCAAATCCAACTGGCTATAAAAACACAGATTTATTTTATCTATTATTCTTGAGTTTACTTTACGAACCTATAGGATAATCAGATCATCAAATCTAACAGCCGGCCAGTCTCCTTATAAGCCCTTGATGTGCTCTTAATATATGGGAGTGTGTGGTGATGGCTTAGAATTTGCACCACCCCAACTCTTCTCGCGAGTGTCGTAGAGGCGACTAAGGAACATACACCGGGGGGCGGGCAGCAGCGCCAATTGCAGAATAGATATACTTACCACCGAACTGCGATCCCCAATTCATATCAGATGCCTATATATTCAGAATTACCCATCATGAGATAAAAGTCAACAAGGCGATTATCAGAGTAGGCCTGCGTCCAGTTGTGGACCATTATAGGTTACTGAGGTGACGGGGATATGGGAGTTTGTGCCCGTAATAATGGGCTGGGAATTGGGGTTTGGGAATCATAGCTCGATGATAGCATTGTTCTGCAGGGGACGCTGTTACCCGCCCTTTGTCTATATCCCTTTGTGGAATCTTAATACGACCCGCAAGAAGAGCTGGAGAGGTGTGAATTGTAAGCCAATATGGCAAAGCATTTATTCTGACAGTCGTATCCTAGATAGGTATAGATCTGTTAGTATAGGTATCGATATCTTTCGGTATTATCTCTGATTGACAGTCTGTCACTCCCAAATCTCAACAGTTATAATACCTACCCAAACGATCAGAGCCAGGCTTAGTTTCCAAGTACGGTCAGCACACTCAATTTGGCAAGCAATAGTCTAATCAAAACACATTCAATCCAAACATGATGGACGGTTTCATGCAGCAACGACGAAAATAATTTGCGATTGTGGGTCCATGGCAGTATGTGGTTTAATCATATGAATCACATAATTCAAGCTGTCATGTTCCATACATGGTGAGAAAGCAATCCGCTCGCCGAATTTGGCAGAACCGCTTGGTTCTTTATTGCATTAAGTCGTTGCATAAGTTTTGCATTTTTGCGTCTCTTGGGTCGATTCTCCGCGGAGATAAAGACATAAGATTTAAGGAAAATGGACCCTAAGATATGACTGGTTTGTGATTTTACCTTTGTGGTGAACTCAAATGAACCCTTTTTCAAGAGAATCAAGATAAAAAGTAAGAAAATAAGACAACGGACTAAAGATCACGATCGATGTGATTTCGAACTAGGTATAGTGTAGGTTAGGCATCTAATAAGTGCTGCCTTCTTCTTAGAGGTTAGTGATCGATACTCACTCAATTAATAAAACCGGGCCAAGTGCGAGTCAGACTCGCGCACGAAGGGGGTACCATTATATAGGGGGGGGAGGGTACCATTATCTATAAAAACGCTAAAAAACCACGTTTGTTGTATGGGAGCCCTTCTTAAATATTTGTTTTATTTTAATTTAATTATTTATTTTTAAAGTGTATTTATTTTTAAATATAACTAAATATTCTATGAATATTTGAAGCGTCTACCTGTTGCCATTATCAATATCGAGCAAAAACGAGAAAAAAAACACGTTTGTTGTATGGGAACCCCTTAAATATTTTTATTTCATTCAGTTTTTTAGTATTTGTTGTTATAGCGGCAACAGAAAAACATCATCTGTGTAACTATCACGCTTCATGAGATACAGCCTGGTGACGGACAGACAGACAAACAGACGGACGCACAGCGGAGTCATTGTAATAGGGTCCCGTTTTACCCTTTGGGTACGGAACCCTAAAAATGAGTCTGACTGGTCGAAGCGACGCGTGACCCGAGAGCTGGTGAGTATCTGGCACAGCGCATCAGCATTGCCATACAGCGAGGCAATGCAGCCGACGCGGGCAACGGCGCCGGCGCGGCGTCTCGGAGACATTTGAGCTACCTGTAGATTGTTTGCCACAGTCTGCAGTTAAATTATTTGTTAGTAAATTTCTTTGTAAATACAAATGACAATCAATAAATGAGAATGATGATTGATGAGTAAGTAAACTTACCTAAGTTTACTCATCAATCATCATTCTATGATTGATGAATTTATATGTAGGTAATTAAATTACCTACGGGTACTAATTAGTACCTGCAATGCTGCAAATAAAGATTTCGAGAAGTTTAAGATGACCTAAGGCAACTCAACAGTTTTCTACCTAATGTTTAAGATGTGCAGTTAAACATAATCTAACTTATGTAGAGTTCTTTTGTTTTGATTAATATTAAAGACTCGTTAAATGAGCAATGATGAGTAATGAATAAGATTTAAAAAATAAACTCTATTTAATAAAATCCAATGACTCTTACTAGTTTTTCTAGTTTTTAGAGTTCATTCAAGTGAATGAACTCTCAAAATTAATGATTCGTAACAAAAAACGATTCACGTTCATCTAACGAAGACAATGGAACATGCGTGGGCGCCTCCTCGTACGAAACTTAATTGAGACTGGCAGTTTAGAAATTGATCAGACAAATAAATAAGTTGTTAGAACTTATAAGGTTTTTACTAGCTAGGTATTTCTAGAATGAAAAATTCATAGTAAAATTCATTACTCACCCTTAACTAGAGTCGCAAGGCAGTATAATAAATAAAATAAAATAAAATCGCTTTATTTCGGATATCTATGATCCATATTGGATTAGTAAGCACACAAACATAAACAATGAAAAAAGAAAGAAGAAGGAAGAAGAAGAAATAAAAAATAATGCTCTCAGCAAATCTACAGTACATATATTTTATTTGCTGATAGTGTGTATAGGCCCAAGGTAAATTTTCAAAAAATTTGCTCTCAAAATGTTAATCACAATTTTTATTTTTAAGTGACTTTATTTCATTAATTTATTGTGTTTTAATTTTATTTAATTTTTGTTGCCAATTTTATGTTAATCAATTGTTTTTTTTTACTCTACGCGAATGAAATCCAATAATTTATTTGTACATATTTACGTTTTATCCATTTGTTACTCGCTTATGATTATTTTTTACATGCTGTCTTCACCTATAATTATATTGGCACTAAACATGATTTTTACTAAAGTAACTGTTAGCTAGTTTTACTGTACATTATTTTGGTGATGAATAAATAAATAGTAGCAGCCCGGAATCAAGAAGTAAGTGCCTCCGAAAGCACGTTAAGCAGTTAGTCCTGCGCCAAACCTTTCTCCGGTCGTCGTATCGGTCTGCCGTCCCATCGGATTATGAAAGTGAGGGAATAGAGAGGGCACCAGTGATACAGCGCACACACTTGTGCTTGTGCACTTTACGCACTATAATATGTCCTGCGCACTTAGCTAGCCTTCGTTGAGACTAAGATCGCCGCCGTGGTCGAAATTTTGTTAAGAAGGCATCATCAACACTTTCAACACTGCAGGCTGATGCTACATGCGCAAGCTGAAGACAGGGCGCTTTGATGCTATGGGAGGCCTATGTCTAGCAGTGAGATAGACACCCTACTCTACCTATAGGCTGATGATATTGATGATTGATTGAAGTGACGATGTCTTGATCTTTGTCGAGGACTGTCTTTGGGCGGGCGCCACACACAGTTAGGTTCTTATGGTAAGGCGCCAATCTACAGTCGACTCGATGACTGCTTTGAATCGTGTGTCTAGCTGAAGGACTGTTGGTCGTTAGACCCCGGGTGATGTTGACTAGATGTGTCGACCCGGAGCTGTGAAGATCCTTCGCCTTGTACCCTGCAGCCTCCAAACGCTCGACATGGTAGGTACCTCTATCCGTTAGCATGTTACCTACCTTATCTTAAAGTGCATCTTTATTGGTGCAACCACACCACATCAAAACACAATGTCCTTTTAGGTACCTATTTGCTCACAATCAGGTTTTTATTTACTTTACAATATGACGAAATTGATGACGTCATGATCATGACGATTAGATTTAGCTATCTTTTGCGTTTACCTTGAAATGCACCGTGATATGCAAAATTTGATGAAAATATGGGTTTGCACTATCATTATTATTTTTAAAGTTGAGGACTCAGAATCATTTTTTGGAAAATTTTGGCTAATAGATGAGATATGAACCATAATATTATTGTGCCCATCTCTTTTTATATATTTAAAAGCAAGAAATTTTTAGAAGTCTGACGGTCCTTTTTTCCATACTCATACTAAGTAAAGTAAAAGTCTACGAAATACCTAGTAGGTACCTATCTTAAGCATAAAGTGCTCTAAGCTCTTGCTAGATTAGACAGGAGCGAGTCCTAAGATAATTATATTTTTTTAATAATTTATTTTTTGCTTCCACTAGTGGACAAAAAATTGAAGCGAACAAAACCAATAACATTTTGTTTCTTATTTGATAATAGTTACTAGTACTATAAAATTTGACTTGTCTAAGTGCTTATTTTGTAAGCCTAAAGAAATAAAGTTATTGTTTTTTTTTTTTGATAATGAATCAAAGATCGATCATGGCCTAACCTAGAGTCCAAACACCTATAGTTTTGTATGGAGAAGTTCCACTGGGATGAAGTCTACGCAACGCATCTCGTGGCATTAAATCGGGGGGCCCACGCTTCCGCATCATTTGCACAATCATTCCGCACCAGTGAGCAAATGTATTGGGCATTAGAACTGGAACAATGGGTGCTTCGCTAGCTGAAGTATAGACTGAGTCTTAGAATACAGTAGGTGGATATGGATGAATGAGATCAGGGACTCTACGGTCTCTACCCTACCAACCAATTATTTCGGTTTTCTGTTAACAATACATTTTTAAATAAGGATACGGAATTCTAAGGTTTTTATTTATTATAGTACTCTGGGTAATCTCTAAGACTCAACCCTGCGCTGAAGGGGAAGGTGCGGGTTCGAATCTCGTCGAGATCGTAAATTTTTGGGATTTATTAATTTCTTAAGGATACAGAAGTTTAACCGCATAATTATTTTTTAATGAAATTAAGTTCCTAGTAGGTTACTTAATTGATAAGCTATGAGAAGTCCTATCACGTAAAATAAATGTATTATGTATAATAATGTAATGTTATTTTCTGGTATACAATAAAGATTTTAAGTGCTGTAAAATTTAAAAGAAAAAAATGCCACATTTGTAACGATAACAATTAAAATTTATTAAAAAACGATAGAGCAATAAATTAATCGGAAAATATCCATAGTCTATCTCATGTAACCTAATATTAGTATGGCAATTGCTTAATTAATACCTAATTTATAGTCCAGCACGATCACAACACGGCACTGTCACGCGAAAGTCCTCTCAACGTAATCGCAGTCAAACTCCGCGAAGAAGGAATCAAAGGGAGAGAGGGAATCCTCTCCGAATTCCGTCGAAGCTTCCTGATCAGGCTCCGTGGAGAACTCGGATAATTCCGAGCACAGCGGCGAAGACCAGCGCTCAGGCCGGGACTCGTCTGGGTGCTCCTGCAGCGCAGAACTCAGCGCAGTTATATACTTCATCGCCAGTCTCAACGTAGTAATCTTCGTGAGCTTCTCACAAGGGACCGGCGTTCCAGTAATAGCAGCAGCGGGAACAGCCCGCCGCAAAGCCTCGAACGCTAAGTTGATCTCTTGCATCCGGCTCCTTTCGCGCGCGTTTGCAGTTTTTCTCCTATACTTGCTGAGGGGTTGGGGTGTTCTGCGCGCGCGTGGTTCTCGACTGCGCGCGGCGCGTGGCCGCAGCTGGTACGCGTCGTGCTCGGGCATCGCGCGCGGTGGCAGTGCGGCGTGGACTGCCGCCGGCGCGCACTGCACGACACCCCACGCACGCCCGCGCGAATCTCACAACCAGTATGTAGTACCACACAAATAGGATAACAAAGATGAATGGACCAAGCGGTATCCATGGACGAGAAAACAATAGAGCACTACGCAATACAGAATTTAGATAATAATTTACTGGGCTACCAGCTTACTGGCTTCCGTCTCTAATCTATTAATTCACGCGCCGCCGCCATAGTTATCTACAAGAGAACATCTTACAAACCATGATTTAGTGCATTGTTATCTCTGCCAAATTGTCGAGCTCAGATTTAAGACCGACCGGCGGCGATAACGCTGCGATGATGGTCCCGAAATATAAAAAACTCGAATGTTCTTAGTTCGATATCTAACTTCACAAATTATTGCGTCAGGCGTAGATAAAGTTCATTTTTGGCTACAGGAGATGCTTGTTGTAGACAGGTGTATTCTGAGTTCTGATACTGTTCGGGAACGTTCTGGGTGTTGTATGTAATGTACCTACTCAACTATTCAGTTCTATTGAATTTTTACAAAGTTGTGTCGTACTGTACGTGGGTAGTGTTATTTATTCTGTGTCTCAGTTCACTCCGCCTACTACAGTTTCGTTCATGTACAGTTCTGCACAGTGAGATTAAGCAACAGAACTGTTGATTAGGTAAAATGCTTTGGTACCTACCTTACTTAAGGTAGAGTCAACATTGTGATTACGAAGCTGAATATGTGTTAGAAAAACATTAAACAACCGATAACACAAAACGTAACTAAGTCACTAGCGGCGTAAGGGGGGGGGGCGGAGGGGCGGTCCGCCCCGGGTACCGAGCTCCAAGGGGTGCCATCTCGGCACCCCTCGGGGTGCACAGATGGCACTTCAAATCCGAATCCGGAGTGATATCGAAAACTCACACGCAGACATATTAAAAAATTGCGGCTCGCTTCGCTCGCCGTTGTTTTTTATTACGATTGTATTATTAGATACAAAATAAATACTTGAATACTTTAAAATCGGGTGTAGAAAGGTTGCCTAGCAGAGATCGCTCAAACCGATAAGGCATTGTACATACAACTTTATCTGTATTAGTCTTTCCCTGCCCTGTGTAACTATTTTATTTGATGTGCAATAATGAGTAATTGCTTTGTACTGTGCTTTATTTTGTTGTAAATCGTAAAAAAAATCTTTTCTCATTCATTGTCATAGTTTACTTTTTTTGCTAACTATGCCTCACCAATTTCAAAACAGGTTGTGGCTCACTCCACTCGGTGATTTTTATTACATATTTGTTTCATAACAATCTTCGCAGCTGCCGCAATTTCTCCAAACGTTTCAGGGCTCGCTGTTATTTGTTTTTTCATACTCTCCTTAACTTGTTTGTGATCACCCGAAAAAGTAACAAACATTTCGGCGGCTCGCTACGCTCGCCGATTTATTTTTAGCTTTGTTGTCGATAGCCAAAAAAATCATTTCGTCGTGGTCTTAGAATACTTGTATTTTTGCTAACCTCACCGAACTCCGAAATTACCTATTGGGACTCGCTCCGCTAGCCGTAGTTATTGATAAATTTATTTTTTAAATTATAAGTCACCTTTAAATTCACATATTTAATATTAATAAGGTCACAATTAAGTCAATTATTAAGGTCACCTATGACCTATGACAAACTTAGTTACTTTTCACCAAAAACCCGAAAATCTAAAAAAAATATCGCTCGCTTCGCTCGCCGTTGCTTATGATTCCTTTTGTTAGAAATTGAGGGTGCGGATAGTCAACCGACCGGGGGGGGGGGGGGTGCTTGGTAGGAAAACGCCCCGGGTGCCAGCCCACGCTACGCCGCCACTGAACTAAGTATGTAGGTTTTATCGCACCTAAAAAAACAATAAAACAATAAGGTAGACATTGGATTGTGAGTGAAAATGACTAAGATAGGTACTACTAGAAGGACCACCGGATATGTAAGACTGTGAAATCAACGAATCACACAATCTCTATGATTCACTAAGAGGTAGGCTGAATTACGGAGAAATCATCTAGGTACTCACCAAAATGGTTAATTTACAGCAATTAAGTAGCACTTTACAACTGCAGTGTACATTTGCTTACAATGAATGAACTGGCTCTACTTTAACTATATGTCATTGGATTGTAAATCGTTATCATTTCGATGCTATTTGCATATCGATTCTGATTTCCGTTCCTTATTATAGCCGCCATGGTTGATTGTTTACTGGCCTTCGTAGGGAGTCAGCGTTTGTCCTTTAGGAAGGCGTGGGTTGTCATAAAATGTCGTGTGTAGGAAGGCCAATTCGATACGGGCGGCGGCAAAGATTTACACAACCTTTAATGCTTCCACTTTATTGTCATGTACTACTACGGATTTTTGTATGCCTGAAATGAACAAATGCTAATTCATTTTTGAAACAGAGTGGCAGAATGCGTTTATTCCTTAACTTCCGACGACACCTGATGAGGATTAAAACCTCTTTGTTTCTGAACCATAGAAAACAAAAGAGGGTGACCTATCATCTCCTAGGTAGCAGCCTCGTAGCAGCAAAATAAAAATGGCGCGAAACATTTCGAAACTTTTGACTTTTCAAATATTCCTTTTAAGTTCCATGCGAAAGTGAGGTTTTAGAATAAACATTTTAGCTAGCGTATCTACAAGATTTTCATCTGAATAATTTAGAGGGTTCAAGAATAAAAATAATAAAAACTGCATAGCAATGGAGTTGCAATGCCAGTTGTTGCTATACTTGGATAGAAGGCGTTATTTGGATGACATGAAAAATGAATGCGAAAAGTTTTTGGATGAGCAAACTCAAAACACGATAAATAAGTTTCCACCAATAAGATATTTACTGAAAATTGACGTCATGGATCTTTTAGATGGATTTACAGATCTCGGAATGCTATTAATACAAGAGCCTTTGAAATGGCAACGAATGTTAAGTATGATTTTATTTGCATGTCTGCAGTCGCTGATAAGAGAAAACAAAGAATTTAAAGAAAACTAATGTCTTGCTCTGATAAGATTACAAAGCTTATCTAAGTTGTTAGTTCATCCCAATCCACATAACTACGGCGGAATTGTGTTATTTGAAGGAATTCTCATTTCAATATCTAAGCCGACGTCTTACGTTCATCATACCGTATGGTGTTGTCCTGAACAATGTGAAGGGAACGAGGTAGTTTTACACTACATACCGAAAGCTCCACCGAAGTGCTTTATTTGCAGAAGTGTTCTGTTCGAAAACAGTGGCTTCAGAAGATGTGGCGAGCAGGTAACTGCCACTTTTGTACTGAACGAGCGATGCCACTCAAAGAATCTCTTTATCACAGAGGACTTGATACCAAAATTGACGATTGGTTTGAAATATTCGATACATGCAATCGTGGCGAAGAAACTACAGTGTGTTTGGTCTCTGGAACAAATCGAGCCACTAGCCACCCCGCAGACTTGCCCTGTTTCAAAAGATATTCAGAAATTGTATCGTGGATGCGATAGCATACCGTGGAAGTTCATCTACTGCCTCGCATCAAGCATTGGCCTCAGCGTCTGTCCTTGTAACTGCTTCATGCATTTGAAGATAAGTCTTCTAATCAGTCTCTGCAGCGTCAAAGCCAGTCAGCTTACAGGTTCCGAAATCGTCCACGTTCTAACCGCGGGATTAGACACTGGTTATGCCGGAAAACTGATGACAGAAGCCGCTACAATCGCAGACCGATCTATTTTCTTAGGAACCTCCAACACATCGGTATCCACGTCCCTTCTAGCAAGTTCCGGTGGAGTATTCGTGATGCCGCTACCTCTGCACGTTTACAATCAAAAACAAACCTGCGCGGTTTTAGCAGCTGTGGAGAGCGGTGAAGTGATCACTGAAACTGCTAAGGCGAAACTTCGCAGCGCTGTTTGGGCCCAAGGCATGGATTTCAAGAAGATGGTCCTCTACAACGTAGCAAGCGTTTTCGGGACCGTTTGCCGAGGTGATTTCGGCGAATATCAAGATGAGATTATAGACTTTCATCTGGAACGTTGTGTTGATACGCAGGAAAGCAGCAGCGAAGAAAAGCGAGCTTTAAAGGAACTAGCGACGTATATTGACTTAGTTGCTGGGATTGAAGTTTCGCTGGAGGCATCTACGGAGAACCTTTTGAGAAATTACTTTCTGGCGGCTCGGAAGGAGAGGCCGAGAGCTGTTTCTGTTGGAGGAATGCGAGGGCTGGTGGCGGCCTGTGTGACGTCAGCGAGGCTGTGTCGAAGATCGGTTGCGAACATAGATGATGCAGTACTGGCTATATGGCTTCATGTAAGCGGCGGTCCAGAGCCTAGATTCGCTCCTGAGGAATATCTCCAAACACCATCAAGCGGTAGGAAGTTGCACAAAATGATGAACAGCTTTAAAGTATGGTTGGAACAATTTACTAGTTACGGTACCTAATATTGTAAAAAAGTTAAAGAATAATTGAATTTGATTACGCCAGAACTTGAATTTAAATATCTTCGAAATAAAATGTCATAAAAATAAACTTGTTATTCTATGTTCAATGTGTTTTTTTATCTTTCTGTTTCTTAAAATAATAAATAGTAATGCTGGACAATCCACACAGCATCCTCTAGCTAGCCCCAAGCTAATCAGAACTTGTGCTCATCGAGCACATATCCGCTCGATGCGGGTACTAGATGATGACTGATAGGTATACTAGACTCTAGTGATAAATGATTTAGGTATTGTTGTAACTAATAGATCAGTAAAAAATACTATTACTAATAAAATATACATTATGTTATGTACTCTAGTTACTAGAGTAGATACATAACATAGATATTTTTTATTATACATAGAAACCCAAGAACACCCAGAATAAATATTTGATACTAGCAGTGCTTCGGGGTTTCACCCGCGTAGTTCCCGTTCCTGTGGGAATTCCGGGATAAAAAGTAGCCTATGTGCTATTCCTAAGAATAAATCTATCTCTGTGCCAAATTTCATCCAGATCCGTTCATTTACCATTACTTCTCGGTTTACACTTCTCACCACTATATGCTTTGGTAGACCCCGGTCTTAGCTCGTAAGTTTTCGTAAAATAGGTATAGGTATACCTATCTACTATAAGGTACCTACCTACTAGAGTCTATACAGTTATCTAAGTGTAAAGTACCCATATCACAAGCTCTGGTTACTTTGGGGCTCGCCACGGGCTCGCTAATGTTGTGTGGGTGTGGATTATCCAGCATTATTTATTTAAGAATTATTTCATACCAAGTTATGTTTCCTCCTTATGACGCACTTCAATCATAACAAAGCATATTGACGTAAAATAAATTTATTCTGATTGCACTTAGCTTGACTAGAACATAAAAAATGTTAGTATATTTTTATATACGTAATTTGAATCAAACAAAACAATGAGTAAATTCTATAAATTGGCCCTTAAAAAATCAAAAATATATTTCTAGCGGCCATATCATAAAAATTTTAATATCATTACTAAAACTACCTTATAATATTTGTTAGTAAAAATTACCTTAAAATGTAAAGTAGCACCATTTTTAAGACACCTACCCATATACAGTATAGTAATAATAGTTGGAAAAGTTGCTTTTCAAACTACTCCTCATTTAAAAAGCTAAAATCAATAAGTGATTTGTTCAACAAGTCTTTCTGTGAATTCAATTTCTGAGATAGCTGCATGTGATTCTTTCTTATCTGCAGACTATCTTCAATAAGAGATTTGAGTTTATCTTCTCCTACATTGTTCACCATTTTGATGCAATGATTTGATACAGCCTCTCCTATCTTAAAATCCTTCTTCTCATAAGACACCAAACTGTAGGGAAGGTCAGACAGGCTGTCAGCATCCTTAACAACCAGGCTTATTGTAGACCATGTACAATTTGTGAGCTCTTCTAGAACATTAGACAAATCAACAGTCAACTTCTCCGTGTGCTCAAATGCAGTTTTGACTATGTCACTGATTTTAGCAAATTCAGTGCTCAAATCCATCAATTTGAGTACAAATGTTTGGTGGCGAATCTCAGTCAATATCTTGCTCCTGAGTTTAAGACAGTCATAGCTAACCTTCATAATATCGTGGCATTGCCGCTCCTTTCCTCTCATTTCATTCAATGTTTTCTTGTACAACAGGAACACCTTATAAGCATTTGTGTAAACATTAGTGAAGTTATATTTGGCAATAAAGTTGTTGAGATCAGCAGAAATGTTTTCATTACACCTACGGGTGGCTGACTGCAGCCTGATCGTAACTTGAGACCAAGCACTTTTCAGCTTACAGATTTTGTCATTGAGGTCATCAGCATCTTTGAATATTTTGTCAAAACCACCCAGTAGATTGGTACCTGTTGAATTATCTCTGAGTTCTGTGATGTGTTTTTGGCCAGTTTCTTTTATTTTTTTGACAATCTCATCTTGAGCAAGGAGGTTTCCAATGCTCTTATCTACCGAGTTGTGTTTCAACAGGAGTTGGTTGCCCTCACTCTTCAATGACTCAGCTCTTACAAAAATCCCTTTCACAAGTGATTCAAACAGTTCCATCTGCTTTTGGACAAAGTACAAGCCATTCTGGTACAAATTCTGGCTGTTTTTAAAATTGTATACAGCTTTTGGGTGCTCCAGGCATCTTTGGACTGACTTAGGCACAATGGCTTCAATATTATCAGTCATGAAAGCTGTTCTACTAAAAAGTGACAAC
The DNA here is from genome assembly GCA_947086465.1 of Eupithecia exiguata. Taxonomy (NCBI): domain Eukaryota; kingdom Metazoa; phylum Arthropoda; class Insecta; order Lepidoptera; family Geometridae; genus Eupithecia; species Eupithecia exiguata. The sequence continues at coordinate 2,243,154 of OX352240.1, forward strand.
ATAGTTTCATTATTTTCATTCCAATATTTTATAAGCAGGTCTTCATCCTCCAGCACTCCATAACCCAATTGTGATATTAAAATCTGTTCTTGAACAGGAATCTTGGTGTCTTTCTCAATCCAAGTTTTCAGAGTAGAAACTGCAGTAGTGTTATCAATCTCATATGCCAGTTCATAGTAAGTAACCACGGAGTAAACTTTGATAATTTTCTTGGCCAACACATCTCGGAGCTGGTCAAAAATCACAATATTGCTGGCTATTTCTTTTTCTTCTGGTAAGTTAAAGGTGACCCTTGAAGGGGTATCCCTCCCTCTGAGCTTAGGGTCCCATTCTAATGCTATCCTCAACCACTCTTCTATAAATGCTTTAAATGGCTTTGATATATGATTTTCAGGGAACATTTCATCGGAGTACTCAATATCTTCATGAAAAGTTTCATAAACACAGATATTTGAGTGGGCCTTCTTCTTCACATGTGGCATCCATTGGACTGGTGCCATGAATGGGAGAAATGGTCGCTTCCCACAAATCATTTCAAATGCAAGCAGTCCCAAGGACCAGTAATCCACTGAGTTACTGTATGTCTTGCTGTATAGTATTTCGGGTGCCAAGTACTGCAATGTTCCTACAAAACTGGCACAGATGGAATTGGAATCAATTTCTTTAGCATATCCAAGGTCAATGAGTTTGTATGCCACATTAGGACTTTGAATGTTTATTTGTCCTGCATTATCAAGGACACACATCACAATATTTTCAGGTTTGAGATCACGGTGTGTTATCCTGTTCTGGTGTAGGAATTGCACAGCATTTCCGATGTCACTCAGTATTTGCCTGACTTGTTGTTCCTTGAGTCCAGCACAGGACTCGGGTTTGTTGAGCACCTGTCGCAGATCCCCTCCGCTGCAGTACTCCATGCACAAGATGGGCAGGCCGGAAGGATTAGCGCGCTGCAATCCGTTTATAAATTCTGGCGGCAGCTCCTTTGTGCCGACTATGTTTGGGTTCCGGCAACTCTGTAGCATCTCCACTTCCTTGGTCCATCGTTCTTTGTGCTTCGCGGTGAGTTCGTCGCCCCATTTACAAGTTTTTATAGCAAGTTTTTCCTCTGTTCTTTTGTGTTTCCAAAGAACGACGATACCAAAACTTCCTGATCCTAAAACTCTGTCTTTGATCCATTCGCCAATAAAAACTATATCGTCCATTTTACACACGTAAGCTCAGAGATATAAGTCCTGGGCATAGGTATGTAATGTATGTATGTAGTAGATGTGGAACAGGATCTAAAATTAATAATACAAAAATAACTATTCAATGATCAATGTTCCGTAGTGGTTTTCAAAGAGTAAAGAGCAAAGTTATTAAAACCCTTAGAGTATAGGTATATAGAGACGGCGTATTGTTCTATAGGAACTTTCGGTTATACAAATATGATCTAAATCGATATTGAACTCATAAACTTATAGCTATCTCGTTTTATCTTACCTACAATAACCAATGTAAAAAGAGACATCAATATAATGTGCGAAACCTATTTTTGGCAACATTGAAACGTGACGTCATAGCAAAGCATGATTGAGGCCGGTTCGCCATTTTACTTTCAGGTAAGTAAACTGTCAACGAGAGTTGCATTTACAGTAAAAATGCTAAAATTATTTGAGTTCGGGACTTTTTCATGTGAATACTTATATAGTAAGCGAAAGAAAGCTAATAGGAAGATGCCAAACAGCAGTTTGGTAGGTTGCGGCTTAAAAACAAGTGAAAATCGTCCAAACATAACATTACACCGGTACGTATTCTTATTTTGCTAAATTACCAAATAATACAATAAATACCTTATGTGTTGGCTTTCATAGGAATAGTTTACATAAAATTCGTACCGAATGTAGCTTATTTTTGTAAGTTTTAAGTGTAATTAAAGAAAACATGAAACTGTTTGTTTGGCGATAGTGTTGTACTTCAAGGCATTTTTCATAGGTATCGATGTTTTCAAGTGTAAATTGTAGTGTATTAATTTTCAACTGGTTTTTTACGTTCTAGGTTACCCGAAAATTACGGTAAAAGAAAAAGTGGCTGGACTCAATTGGAGTAGAAAATTTGAAGTTTGGTACGAAAGATATTTTCGTTCGTTCTCTTCATTTTGAAGAAACTTGCTTCAATCGAACTTTAAATAACAAGACTGCGAGAGGATGCCGTACCGTCACGAATCTTTTTAGTAAGTATTTTACTTGACCTTACTCCCACAAACTTCTATTGCAAAGTAATGCATATAATTATGCATTAACAAACTTGACTACCTTTATTTTTCTAAAGGGCTTAAATTTTGATATTAATGAATATTACGTGATTGTGATTTATATTATAATAATAAATAATACTAGCTGTTCCCCGCGGTTTCATCCTCGTTAAATTCAAATTTCATATAATATCTAGGGGGATATTCCTGTAACTCTACCATGGGAGTTTGTTATTTTACTAAGACAAAAAGTAGCCTATGTTACTCTCCATCCTTTCTTAGTTAGGTTCCGGTTTCTTAGTTAAGCCGTGACTGAATGACAAACAAATACACTTTCGCATTTATAATATAAGCATAGATAGCGTCTACGCTAAAGATACAGATTACACATTGTTATACCCATATTGTTATACAAATATAAATATACTACCTATCTCACAAATCACTGTTGCATACAAACAATATATTTTGCAATTAAGTAGCTTGTTGTTTCATTTCAGTAGGTACCTTTTTTTCTTAAATGAACACAACGTTTATTAACAAAGAAAATTTGAATCAAATAGTATAAACAAATTAGAACTAGTATTTACCTACAATTGAAACAAATGAGCTAACTGCAGACTGTTCAATAAACTGGTTTGGTGAACTTTGATCTTTAATTCTAAGGAGGTCTGGCACGTATCTAAACGCATGAGTCTTGACTCGGAAAATACATGAAAAAATTACCATTGTCATAATAGCTCATTTTCTTAACTTCTCAGTGGTTGCGTCTCATGAGCGCGGTCGAGCCATAGTTGGGTACGTGCATTCACATACATTGTATCTCTAATTAAAGCATTCTATGACTATATGATTATAGAATTCTGTTTCATAATCGTGGTGAAAACAATAAAATCACTACGAAACTGCTAAAACATCGTCACAAAAATACTTGTTTCGATAAAAATATCGAGGTACAAAAGGGCAGCACTACGGAAAGGAGCCATTTTAGTTTCTAGGTAAGTTTAGGTATACACGTTTTTTTCGTAGGTATGCCGTCTCTGGGTATACTCTAAGTTAAAACCTGAGTTAAAACCACTTGGTAAAGAGGATATTGTCAGTTCATTGAAGAGACCGAATTACGTAGTTGTAAGCAAAGAGTATACAATAACCTACGGTTGTAAGTAAGGTTGTAAGTTTTAGTTAGTGTATTCTCTTCGTACTTTGACTACTTTAGTACTTTAAACAAAACAAATCTATGTTTGTGACCGAGCAACAGCAGAGAAAGAATTATTATTATTATTTAAATCAATTATTTTTTCTGTTCCCGTTCCCGATTTTTTTTGCACTTGAGCCAAGACTTGAGTGAGCTCTATCTATATGTATATCTATAGAGAGGTTCCTTGAAGGAATCCGAGAAGGAACTTCCTTCTCCTTGCACTTGATGAGTGAGTGAGTGAGCTATTTCGACGGACGATTTCAGACGGAACCGGCAAAATGTCTATGGAATCGACGGATATTGTCTATGAAATCAACGAATTTGAGTTTGACATTGACAGTTCACCTGTGTTTTTCTGTGAATGTGAATGAAAACATAACCTAAAAAAGTGCTTGCATAAAAACTGTGATTTATTTACTTTCTACGCCATTTACTCTGCTTCTACAATGTTTTCTAGTGTATCTAGTAAGTTTTATGACATATGCTACTATTCATACGGTTACTTCCATAGAAGGAATGTATTACAACTTTTTCTATAAAATTTTAGGAAATCCTGGGATCAGACATGGAATAACATTATTTAGAAGAAATTCTACTGCAGTCCAAGCTGCCCTAAAACCAGACGGTAGGCAATTCATAAGTACAATTCTCTAAATCCAATCACTTTCCACTACCTAAACTTACCTGTTTATTCTTGCAACCAGGATGGGTTGCAAGTTTGCATTCCTTTTCCATAAACAACAAAAATTCTCAACCCTGTTTATTTGCAGATGGAGTCCAAGCTAAGACGCCACTCCAGCATCCAGATTTTTTCCATGTGCACAACCTTTTCACGGTAAATGATTTATTCGAAAATAGGGTCCATTACGGGCACAAAGAAGGCTCACTGAATGACTACATGAGGCCTTACATTTACGGTTCCCGGCTTGGGCATTTGATTTTCGACTTAGACATCACAGCAGAGCATTTACGTAAAGCCCTCAACTTCACTGCGCATGTGGCTTACCGAGGAGGGATTATTTGCTTCTTCAACAGAAATGCTCTGAATGCACACGAAGTTGAAAAGACAGCAATGGAGGCTGGCGAGTACGCTCACACTAGATTTTGGAGAGGAGGTATTTTCACTAATGCAAATCATCAATTCGGGGCTGTGACAAGGTTGCCAGACTTATGCATATTTCTAAACACTCAAAACAATATCCTAAACCAACACACTGCTGTGAGAGACAGTGCTAAAATGCTTATACCAACCATAGGCATCGTGGACAGTAATTGCAACCCTAACCTTATCACATACCCTGTGCCTGGCAATGACGATTCACCTATTGCTATAAAATTGTACTGCAAATTATTCAAAACAGCGATCCTCAGAGGTAAAGAAGCTCGATTAAAGTTTTTGCAAGAAAGTAATGAATAGATTGTAATAAAATTAAAATAGGTAGGTGTTTATTTGTAGTTTTATTTATGTACAAATTTATATAGAAATAACAATGGATATGCATGGGTAACATTGAACATTGTGTTGACTACACACCTTTGGTTAAAATAGTTTTAGAACATAACATGAAATAACAATAAGAATGATGATTTTACACTGATTATACATTTTCGAAGTAACATTTATAATTATTTATTTATATTAAAACTTATTCTTACTAAAATTACCTGTAATGAACTTAATTTGACAGAATTTAAAATGAGACTGCCCTTAATTTTTTATTACGATCGTTATGAAAGACAGCAACATTTTTTGGCAGTATTGGCAACATCTGAGTCTCAGCAATTAAAAGCATGTAGCTATACGGTACTGATTTTACTAGCACAAAGTAGATATTCTCTTTTCTTTGTTTTAAAACTAGTACTGAGTATGTTTTTGACTGGTGGAAGGCACATTCAAACAAAAGGTTTGTTTGTATGTATGTCTTAAAATTCTTTCAATATTGAGAATGTCATGAATTTTGAGAAGAAATAGTGAAGTATTCCCATTACAGCACCGATTTTTACCTAATTTTATGCATACAAAACAAATGAAGTGGACTTTCCGCTATCTTCAGTCTTCGGTAAATCATCGTATTTTGTGCTTAATCTATGTAGGTAACTATAAAGATCCCAGAAAAACAAAAAATTAAGGTCCCAGCTCATCCATCCCGCACAGCAGTAGGTTTAAAGTTGTCGCAGATCAGGGAGGAACGCTACCGCACAGTACAAAAAATGCATTCAAATATGGAACTCGTAACAATTCACTTAAACTCTAACTCACTTATCTAGCTTATTTTGTTTCTTGTATTTAGTCTGTGGGTGAGTGGGTAGGTAAGGCCTACAGTAGTAACTTTTGTATATTTTTTTTTCCTCCTTTTCTGTTCTGTGTTGTATCTCTGTGTGTCAATAAATCTCTATCTATCTATCTAATTCAATGCGTTTCATATTGACAGGACGCGGACGGCGGCAGCTCGCGGGCCACTACCTGCGAGCTGCCGCCGTCAATATCGTCGTACCGTCGCGTCATTTGAAGCCTGTGGGTAGCCACTGCGGTTTCACTGTAAAATGTATCTGGGTCATTTGCATTAAAATTGTACATTCCTCACTAGTAATGTGTCCCAAAATTTGAAATTTTTTTATGCTTAAAATATCCATAATTGGTACATTTCATTAACAAATTGGCGTAATTTAATCATTGCTTGATCGTATAAATTGCAATTCATCAATAAATAATAATCTTATTCATACTTTTGCGACCCTCAAAAAACAATGAAAAAATATCTCCATACAAATTAATCATGTCCCACAGAGGTCTTTGCATCTAAAAAATGCTTTGGAAGATTTCCCTCTGATATATTCAACTAATGAAAATATTTATTCGTCACTGATTAACCTGAGCAATACTATTTTATCAAATTTATCATTAAAAAATGAATAATTAAAGAGAAAATGATTTTTTAACATTATGTCTCAGTTTTTTCTTCCATTTCGTTATGTTTTGTTCGTTACGCTATTTTCATCAAAAAACCTTTTGAAAATCAACTAGAATTATATATAAAGATTGGCAACACTCGTCAGTTTTCTAAGAACTATAGAGAACTCCACTATTTTGTTTACTTTTTGTTTACGGTGAAAAGGTGCACATCTCATAACGCAAAAAGTTCGATTTCGTTACGAAATTTAGTACTTAAAAGTAAGAAAACGCCGTTTTATTCAAGTTAATTTTACTGCTTTTCAAATACAGTGTAAAGACATTCAATTACAGTGTGTTTTATCGACTTTTCAAGTTCAGTTTCATAAGTTATTTCAGTTTTTTCTTGTGTTTTCATCCGAGTTAGTTACAATATTCGTTACGTTACGAAACGGCAGGTCGCGTACACACTGGGATCTTAACCGACTTAAAAAAATATGTGTAGTATTGTGTTAGTTATCATCAACCGCAAGATGTTCTCTTTTGCGACATACTTTGGCATAGTGGTTGTTGAATAGGTAATAAAAGCTACTTTAGTCTAAAATCAATCATCAGAATCGATAACAAATAAATACATTTCGTATAGATCTATAATTAATTTGGTAATAACTATGACAAATTGTTTTGAATATGCTAATTTACTTCGATTTATGTAGCGTAATATAAAGCTTAATTTAATCGAGAAGAGGAGAATTTAGATAGGTGGGTACCTATTTATTATGTCATGTTATATTTATAATGTTACTGGTCAAATTTTCATGATTCTTTGATATTTGTATTTTAGGGGTACATCTATATCTATGATTAGGAGTTAAAACAATAATTTTATAAATAAAAATAATAAAAATATTTATTTAAAATAGCAAGTATTTTTAATTAAAACAATCAAAGTTTAGCGTTTTCTTTTATATGTGCGAGTTGATAACGTAGAATTCAAGTCCGCCAGTTAACTTCTATCAGATGATGATGATAAGGTAAAAATCCTCTAATTGTGTACAAAGCCTTATGCTTCCAATTAGTAACAAGTTCGTTACGTTCCGTTTCGTTTCCATTTCGTAGCATGTACAATTTTAATGCAAATGACCCATCTAAAGGTGACGTTAGTTTAACCCATAATTGAAAACACAATTTCGTGCTATGTGGTAGTTCCGTTGAATGATTCGTGTGCATAAACTACGACCTTAAAACCTAAGCTGTAGTTAGGTGACGTAGGTCTGGTCTTCGAGGAATGGTGTGGTGTGGCCACTGGCCACAAAGGTTTTTAACCAAGCAGTACTCGTCTCATCATATGCGGGTTTGGGTTATTGTTCTCTTCGCGACTCTCCCAGCTGCCCGTTATACACTTGGAGCTGCAGAGGTACTGGAGCAGCGGGATCCGGTACTTTCCGCAGAAGTCAACGAACTTTATGTGCTCCACGCGGTTGTCGAAGAAAACTCCTGAAAGGGAAAGTGGAAGAGTTTAATCTTTAACGAGAGTTTCTGTCTCGCTCGGTGATGCGGCCATTTTTGGCAAAATGGCGTACCTAAATGATTCCCGAAATAGTTTAGCTACTAGTGTGAGGTGTGAGGCTTTGACGATCATAAAAATGTTCAAGTATTTCGAGCGGGCCTGCAAATGATAATTTGGGATATACCTAGCTAGAACTTTGGGCCAAACTGAAGGGGTAATTCTAAAATGCTGCCGTATCGTTTTCACTGGGTAACTTGTTAGACTGAAAAACAAATGCAATCTAGATTAATATATTGTCGCCGTCGTCGTCGGCGCGGCGTAGAATCAGCCCGTTTGTTGAATAGCTAAGGCGAATGCAATACGGCGCAATTCAGTTAATTGCTTAAGACGACGACGCGCGCCCCGGCGGCGGCGGTGGCGGGCGGCTTGGTCGGCCGATTGATGTAAGATCAACGTTCAACATACCGTTGTTTAATGATATTATTGAGGTATATCCAACAATTCAGCGTTCGCTTTGCGATCGGCCTAGCGCCTACGATCCGGCACGGCGACATATTTATGTAGGTAATAAGAGATAGGTTTTCCAGGTATTGTACCTGTCTTCTAAGGATTTGTTATAAATTACATTGCAAACTAAATTATTATCATATTGTTATGTCAGATACCTACAGATGTGGCACGTGCAGACTTCATCACCTTGACCTTCAAGAAAATGCTCGATGACCAGTCAATATCTTCAAAAGTGCTGAATAACCTAATGTTGCAAGATCAAGTGCACACAATGACGCATGAAGCTATACTTTGTAGGTACTTATGTACCTACGAACTGCTGTGATAGCATCATCAGCTATACATACATGTAGACTGAGCAACAGAGAGACAATAGCTTTGTCCTCGTCTGTTACGTCTTCATAGAAACATTGACGTCGATTCTCTTGTCACACTTTCTAATAATAGAATAATCCAAATTATAAGAAACCGGCTCTGAAGGATCCAGGTCTTTCGGGAAGATCCCGTGGTGTTTGTTTCGAGGTGGCGCGGGTTTTTTTTAAATATTTTTTTATAGTCAATAGATCTACGTTTGACCACAATCTCACCTGATGGAAAATGAAGATGTGGCCGACGGTGTATCACGAAGGTCTAGACTACAAGATACCTATTCACTCTTGACTTGAAGAGACCCAGATTGTAATTAACCGAAAAAACAGCAGCAGGGAGCGTGTTCCAAGCCCCCAGCGGTACGAATGATGAAGGTGGAGGAAAACCGCTTAGTGCGAGTGGACGGTATATCCACCAAGTAGGGGTGGTAATGCGCTCTGTGTCTACTTGTCCTGAAGTGGAAGGGGTATTGTGGAACCAGGTCATGTAGTTCCTGTGAGCATTCTCCGAAATGTATCGTACAAAAGATCGAGAGACAAGCGACCTCGCGGTGGTGTTCGAGACTTTGGACCTTAGTCTCTGCAAGGTACAGCTCGTCAATGAGCTTTTCGTTCTATCGAGTCCAAGGGCGCAAGCTGGTACTTGGCCGAGCCGTCCCAAACATGGCAGCAATACTTCATACCATACCGGACCTGTGCTTGATATAGGGATGAAGAGACCCGATTGGCCTCGCCCCAATCTGAGACTGCCTTCAGGGTCAAATTCAAGCGCTGCAGCATGTCTTCTAAATATCAAATATCAAAGTGCTTTATTTCCTTAAGACCTTACAGGACACTTGGACACGTCACAAAATACAAATTACATACGTAAAACTAGGAAATAAAGTGATCACTTTGATTTTTTGTTCACTTCAATCTTTTTAAGGTAAAGTAAAGAAGCGAACAAGAAACCTTTACCTTGTTAGAATGTTAGTTTTCGAGTTGGAGCAAAAGTCGTCCCAAGATTTTTTATCGTCTAGATAATCTGATATCTCTTTGCGCCTGTATCTCATTCAGACTGGCCTTGGCGTGGGAAAGGTACCTCTGTCCACCAAGACAAATTTCAAATCAAATAATAAAAAAAAATCTTGTTGATTTTTTCTACCAAAATGCTTAAAACTATATAGCTAACCTTTGCACTTCGGGTTGACGCAACATTGTGCGGCCCCGAGATACTTCATCAGCGTGTGTGGCACGTCTCCGTGCGCTATTGGGAGCCGGTGCAGCTTGATGGTGCGACCTGCCAGCTCGAGCAGTGTCGGTGGTTGTAGAGTCATGTCTCTGACGAAACGCACCACGAGCGGGTTGTCTCGGAGACTCAACTGAAATAGATAGACGCCATGTTGGATTTAATGATCATTGTCCTAAGTCGTAGAGCGAATATCAGACTAACGCAGGGCCGTATGGAGAGGATGGAAATATTGCTGCAATACCAATCTACTATGGTATTGTGTCTTGTTTTAGAAATTAACCCCTTATTTACCACAATAACGTAAGTAGGTAGGTACAGTCAACGTTAAAAATGGTTGAACGTTGACTGACAGCTGTTAAAAAGCCCTGAACGCCTATCACCGTAAAACGCTTTTGTTAGGTAGGTTTTTTTGTTACTGACTGTAGGTACAAACATATATCTGGAGAAGAGAACCTAGATACCTGATTAATTAACTTTAGAAAACCATACTACCTACTGTGCATTTCTTGTTATTACTAGAGACACTTTTCATTCAGCTATGATAAACTAAACATGACAGTGATTTGATACACGAGTGCAAGCAATTAGCAAAGGCCAGTAACTCCCAGCCATGGCCACCTTTATTGTGTAGCCAAACTAGTCAAGCCTTAACACGATACCTATTGCAAATAATTCCACTACAGACAGATAGTTAATCCTTTTATCAGATTATAGACCCACCTCTGTCAGACATCTCAGCTTGATTATCTGCGTAGGGAGAGTCTTGAGCCTGTTCTTGTGGATTAGGAGTGACCGAAGCTGGTTCAGATTTGCGATGGATGCTGGGAGGTACTCCAAGTTGTTGTCGCTAAGCACCAAGGCTTGCAGGGAGGTCAACCGGCCAACGGTTTCTGGGACCTCTGCTATGTTGTTCCCACCGACTGACAGGATTTGTAAACTGAAAATTTAGATGTGTTAGATAATGTAGGAAGGTTGCAAAGGACAAAAGTTGCGTTTTTGGTGCCGATGACTCTAATTATCGGTAAACGGTCTTTGCAAAATGTTTTATGATACCTAACAGAACCATAAAAGGCGGCAATTAAATGTTAAAAAGTGTTGGTTGAAAAATCAAGTTAGATAGGTAACCTACCTACGGAATTTTTTAAATTATATCCCAAAATTATCGATTTCGGTAGGACTTGAACCAGCGACCTTCTCTAACTAAGGGAATAACCTTGCTTTTTTTTTCAGTAGGTTAAAGCTTTGAAATTAAGGGACTTCCTTTGGACACTCTAAAGCCGTAATTTTTTTTGTAATATTCGATTTTTTTTAGGGATTACCTACCCCGAATGCGAGGGTTTACGTACTGTAGGTACTAATTTTATTTTGTAACGTTAGTTCAGCGACATAGTTAGGTAGGTACTTACTACCGTACGTAGTTAGGTGCTTACGCTTACCGCTACCGCTTACGCTTTGTTTATGTATAAAATTAAAATAATGCCTCGGCATTAAGCCCACCCTTTGTACCTTAGTGCATTAAAGTTTTAAATAATAAATAAAAATTTGACTTGTCTAAGTGCTTTTTTGTACCTAAGCCTTAAGAATTAAAGTTATTGACTTTTGACTGTTTTTACCGATAAGCGTAGTAGGTAGCTAACTTTTGAAGTCTAGAGCTTAATTAGAAGGCTTAACGAGAACCATGGTCAAAGGAATGCCGAGAAAAAGAGGGATTTTTAGATGAGTTTCAAAAATCGATGAAAGAAGCGAAGTCCACGTAGCAGCCAGACAAACGTAAGTAGGCAGGCACCTACCTAATGTCTGGCTGTAGTTACTAGATAATAAAAATAATCACTTGAAAAGTCTGTCAGCAACAATGTTTCATTTAGGTGAAGTGAGGCTATCTTATCTGGAGAGGTTAATAATAATTCCCAGTAGCGCCATCTAGTTTTAACACAGGCGAAACGCACGATTGAACTCATCATTTTACAACTTCATAATTCTGGGTATAAGCGATTGTACAGCTCAATTAACAATCGTTAAAAAGGAGGCCACCTCATTAATACAATGAATTATGTACTACCTAACCTACACAGATAAAAGAGAAGTTTAATTCATCCACCGAGGGCGTGCGGGCGGCGCAGCGGTTGCCTTCCCCATTTTTTTGATACTACCCATAACAACTTCTAAGGGTCAGCTCACACCGAAACGCGACGCGACATTACGCAATTTGATTTAAATAAATTTATTTACTACGTAAAAGGTGTCCGTGATGGTAGTGTACCTTTAGCGTACACATACCTAATTGAATTCACGTTTGTTGTTATGTCTAATAAATAGAGTATAATTTGTGCAGAAATAAAATAAAAGGTGCCTCTTTTGTTTAAGAATTAATGACCATTCTATTCTTAGTGTGTACACTAGCATAACGATCAAGCTAGCGTACACATGACCGTACTCAAAAACGGCTTATATGTATTGTAGCAACAAAATTAACACACAAAAATAGAGTATGTACGAATAGTGCCCGAGCTATGCAAAATTTCATAATGGCAATCATTATGAAATTGAAAATGAATTTATAGGAATAGAAATATTGAACATATTGAACTATTAAATATGAGCTGGCGTTATGGCAGCGTACACATTATAAAGCGTAAGGGGAGTTTTTATTTGTGAAGGACGCGCATTGTCGCGTCTCGGTGTGAGCTAAAACTTATCTTACTAAACTTAACCTAGGTACTAACATTAAAAAATAGGATTCAGGCGCATCCTGTCAGCAGTTCTAGATTAATTATAATTACCTAGGTACGCAAGTAGGTATGTACCTAATGCTAATTTGGCGCGCGCCATAATATGGTGAGTGAAACCCCGCACTTCGATTCGAACTATAGTAAGTAGTAAAGGAGCTAAGTTTTTTACAGGTATCCATAACTCAATGTCCCAGTACACATATGGACAGTATGGAAACTACCTAGGTACAAACGCTCGAAACGGCACCCTCACACAAACATGCGCATCGACGAGACCTCTAAGGGGTTTTCGCGGTGCTGTCCATAAGTATACTGTGTCAATGTGGTATCCCCTACCTTTTTTACAGCATTATAAATAAGACACAGACTGTAGACACATACCTACTTACCTACATAGTAATAGTAGAAACAAACAAAAATGCTTTATCTATGGTAATAGTCACAGTAACCTATAATCTCAGACTGAGTAGATTTCTTACTTAGTCTGAGCCTATAATGTACCTAATTAAAGCAGTAGGTATCATTACCGATACGACAGGCGGTGGTGGGTATCAATATCAACAAAACAACATCTTTGGGTTGTTGTTTCAATTTCAAATAATGTAGGTATCAGGTAGGTATGTATCGGTATTTCCCTGATTGTTTTGATCTGGCTGGATGTTGCCGTCTGTTATTTGAGTAGCTCATGACTGGCAATTTTTATGTTTTCGCTTGTTAATCTGTACTACCTACCTATCTTCTGTTGACAATAAATGGAAGTAGGTAGGCAGATAGATTATAAAACATAATGCTGTGGTACTGTTAAGCAGATTTTTCTACATAAATTACGTAATATTTTGAAAAACTGCAATAGTTTGATCTCAATCCCTGTAAATAAAGAATCTGAAAGTATGAAAGAACAAAAGTTTGTAACATGACGTGTTTTAAATAACTATACTTACCTAACCCGACTTCAAATTCTATTTAATAGGTACTTAGTAAAAAATTGTGTTTGGAAGGAACGCTTCGATAACTGGGGTAACGTGTTCTTGAGCGGAGACCGCGACTCGACAAACGTAGTGTAAGACGCCCTCCGACCAGGTAGGATGACGATTTGCGTAAAACTGCTAGGAGATGCTGGATGCGGCAAGCTGAAGACAGGGCGATATGGCGCTCATTATAGGGGAGGCCTATGTCCAGCGGTGGACTAATATAGGCTGATTGATGATGTTTCTAAGCTTTACGGGATAAATATTTACTAATCCCAAATAATACTTTGGTGTGGGACTACTTCAGAATCATTTTGTATACAATAGCGAAAGAATTCCATGAAATCGGGAACCCAGGTACATAAAAAAAACATACAGCCTGTTAATATAAATAAAACCTGAAGTGGTTAAAAAAATATAGACAATCGAACGCGAACGCTAACGCTTTCGGCTTGGTACACGTGTAACGGTGTAACGTGGCAACCTGTTTTTTTTTCTTTTTCCGTGCTGAAGAAGGACATAATGCTAGCTTTTATGAAAGAAAACGCGTACGGAGCCTTGAGAAGAAGCTAAATGTCGAATTTCGCGACCTGTTGCCAGCACTTAGACCACAGACATGTTTCGATGTTCATGTCTGCGGATGCGGTGACCTTGCCATCGCTCCGCTCGTTGTATTAGCAAATAGCGACACATGTTCAATACAAATGGGGCTTCGTTAACTATCAAACCTGCCGCTATGGCTTCAAGAACACGTGATTGGACTACCATTTACATCCGATGTCTACGTCTGCTAACTACGAGTAGCAATAACAATTTAGTGTGCGGTGTGGTGTTTGTCAAAGGCATGGAGTTAGAAATTCGAGCTTATGGAGCCTGCGGATGATGATTTGACGTACCTACTACCAAAATGATTTGTAATTTGAGCATATTTTCACCATATCATGTTGTTTTTTTGTATCGGAATAGTATATTTAGGTCCCTGGCTGTTTTTATTCTTAATAATAATAATACACACCTGTAATGAAATGTAAGCAAAAATATGCAAAATACGACTGCATATTTTTACGTCGAAAATGACATGTTTTCGTCCTATTTGTTTTGTATTAAAAACAACAAATTAAAAACAACGTTTTGTTTGATAAGGAACATAGTTTATATTGTCTAGTTACAGGATAACAACACAATATCGAAAATACAAAAAGTTTTCAGTCATCATTTTTGGTATTACGCAAATAATAATTGTAGCTATTACATTTTAACAAACTTACTAGTGGTTTAGTTTTCGCCTCTGCCACTTGTGGACAAAAAATTGAAGCGAAGAAAATCAAAAACATTTTGTTTCTTAATATTTGATAATAATGAGATACTGTTTATAAAGCTATTTATGTATAAAATTTGACTTGTTTGAGTGCTTATTTTGTAAGCTTAAAGAAATAAAGTTATTGACTTTTGACTTTTTTTGACATAATAATTTACGAATTGAAGTCTCATTAAGTCATCCAAAACCAACAGACAGACATCACAAATGGTATTACAATGATGAAAAGAAGAGTGAAAGACTAACCTAGGGCAGAACGACGACCATGAAATAATGAATGACAAAGAATTCTGAGAACGTCAACCTGCATGCCCAGCGTGGGGATTAAGGCGCTACCCCGGCGGCGCCACCTATTTTTAAGCGACTTTGAAAAAAGACGGAGGTTATATGTATGTTCGGTCGACTGTTTATAATAATTATGTTTTTTTAATGTAAGTAATTAATTACTATGTTCGTCGATTTCTCCGTCAATTGTGGACAGATTTTGAAAATTCTTACGCTATTGTATTAGAGAGGTAAACCATAGTAGTCTCATACAAAACAAATTATTCGAGATTATTATTAAATTTATATTGTATAAAATTTATAATAGTGTAAAATTATGGGATTCAAATTTTATTGAAGGATTCAAAGTAGGTTATTAGTTTTTCCAAAACAATCTTATTTAGTAGGTGAGGTATCATCATAACATAACTTAAAGTTATGAAAAAAACCATTGGGTACTTAGTTGGTTATACAATACCTATCAAGCTTTTTTATTGCATCTGTAATAGTTTTATTTTGTATAGTGAAGGCAGAGATGCGAATAATGCGAAAATGCTCTTGGTAGCCCCCAAACTCCGTTTTCGCACTTTGCGAATAAAAGGTTATCAGAGGCCTATATCAGGGTTGTCTAGGAGAAATCGCTATCAGCGCTAAGACCGCCTTTGTACTAAGTATGTTTATTATTTATTTCGATATATTTTGTAGGACTTACAATATAAAGTGTTTATTTATTTATTAATTCATTTTGAAGTTGATACGTTTTTTGTGTTTAATTTTGATTCTTTGTAGTTTAATTAGCCATGCAGTGGACTGGCAAAGGCTGTTTATGAGGTCTGTGGCTGTTTATGAGCCCTTAATCAAGCTCAGGTCTGGTCTGGTTTAGAGTACCTATTGCTGCCATGTTTGGGGAGACTCGGCCAAGCACCAGATTGCAGCCTTAGGTCCGTATTATGAAACCTTGCTTAGTCATCGATCTATGCTTGAGTGACGTTTATGCCATAGAAAAACGTTACTCAAGCATCGCTTGGTGACTGATCAAGCTTTCATAATACGGGCCTTAGACTCGATAGAACGAAGATCCTTCAGACTCATTAACGAGCAGTACCTAGCAGAGACTAAGGTGCGAAATCTCGAACACCGCCGCAAGGTCGCTTGTCTGTCGATCTTTCATAGGATATATTCCGGAGAATGCTCGACGGAGGCACTTGTAAGTTCACAGTTATATTACCTCTGACAGCACCCTTATTACTATACAAATAAATATTACTCTGATACATAAGCAGAGGTAAAATAACTGTGAATGGACTGTACCTGTACATAACCTGATTCTACCGTCCCCCTTCCACTTCAGGATAAGCAGACGCACAGCGCATTATCACCCCTACTTGGTGGATGTACCGTCCACTCGCACTAAGCGGTTTTGTTTTTTATCTAAGTTATCTACAGCTGTCTTGTCATTGTCCAAATTTATCTACAGACCGACAAAACAAGCGATTGATTTAATATTGATGATCTATATTTGACTGCAGCTGATTGTTCTAACTGGTGGAAACGAAATAGCCAAAGTGCTTCGTCTCGTTCCAGTTTTTGACAGATTTCATGGTGTTTCTTAAATTTAATACGCAATGTTTTAGACTGATTTGATTCTTATGACTGACTCTACCGATCGGTGCCATAAAAAATACAGAGTAATTTTTTTTTAGTCGGTTCTATTAGGTCCCCGATAAGGCAAGTAATTTATCAAAATTCAGTTTTTGAAACTCAGTTATTTAAAAACTGAAGAAATCATTAATTTTTCATAAAAGTTCTTTAATTTTTCTGGTACTTGCCTTTCTTAACCTATAGCCGTGGGACATCCTGTAGGTGTACATTTTAGGAGGCGCAATTTGCGCAAATACGTAGCTAGCTATGTAGCTGCCAACTTAAGAGGTAACCTAACCTACTCTAGGTACTTACTGCAACCTTTGCAGGCGGCGCGCCGCCGCAAAGGTTTTGTTTCAGTAAGTACCTACCTGGAAAAATGAAGCCATCAGCTACATAGCTACGTTCCTTCTACTTTATAATCGTTGGCAGCTACATATAACAATAGAATACCTAACCCAGAATCAATAACATGTGAATCATTAGCATTGTGCTTATTATGAAAACAAATAAGTCTACAGAACACCGATCACAATGCTTCGTTTAAATACGACGGACACCAACCAATAGGGCAAGGTTTAATAACTGCATTCCGCTTTTGTAAGAAAATAGATATGTAGGTACATACCTAGTCCATCAAACGGTTAGTAGGTAGGTAAGGTACCCACCTCGATACCTCTTTATTGTTCTGTTCATGGATAATAATAAGGCTATACTAAAGTAAGTATAATTTACGTTGTAGCAAAATCGCTAGAGTAGGTTAATTAATAATTACCCATTAGACTGCGATAAGCGTAGGTAAACAAACAAAACGTCGTAATTACATAGTGGTTAAATTACCTGCTTAACTTCCATATATCCTTTGGTATATTCGCTATCCTATTGCCCCCAAGATAGAGGTACCTCAGGGTCGTTAACTCCAAAATTTGTTCAGGGAAGAATTTCAACTGGTTCCCACTCATGTTCAACTCTCTGAGAGAGCTCTTAGCCGTGAAAAACGACTTCGGAAGCGACTCATTGGTGAGCTGATTGTGTTTCGCAATCAAAGACGTCAATGGGCAGTTCTTGAACACATCAGGTAAGCTGGTCAGCCTATTGTTACTGATATCCAAATTCTTCAAGTTGCAAAACAGGCTTATCGTCTCCGGTATCGTGGCTATTCTGTTGTTGTAGAGCAGTATTATCTCGTAGTTTTGTGCGCAGTGTTTTTCGTCGACAATGCTCCTCAGTTCGGTTGCTAGGCCGGCGGAGTCCAGAAGCTGGGTAGACAGGTCCAGGGTCTTCTGTTCTCGGCTGTCACTGTCGCAACTATCGGATGTGTAGCACTCCATTTTTGTAACTTTGGTTTAATGAGTTTAGAATCACATTATCAGTGGGAGAGCTGGTTAATAACCAGCGGCGGCGATCCGTCCGCCTCGCTCGCGTTTCTCGCGCAACTGGCCGTTGGCTTGCCTGGTTAATTTAATAGATCGCACTATCAAGTCAGCCTGTGCTTACGTCCAGCGTGCTGCTCGCCGCCTGATAGTGATTTGGTATTTTCTTCATTCTATTACTTAGTCAATCGTGTCTCGCCTGTGACTCAGGCCATTGCGATGAATCGATTTTTTAAAGCAAAATAAATGAAGGGGTTTTGGTTTTAGGTAGGTAAGTACTAGGTTTGATAGTTGAAATAATGTCACCTTAAGTGTGGTCTTGTTATTTATTGGTAGGTATTTTATTTCATTATCTTATCGGATACGTCCAAACCAAACAAAGAGCTGTAATTTATTTATCTCTAGTAGGTAGGTATACATGACTAGCACAAAGTAGCCCAAGTCTGGAGGAAACGTGTGATAAACGTCTTCATTTTTGAAGGCTAACGAGCACTGTTATTCTCTGTTTACTGGTCCCGTTCCGTACCCAAGGTAAAACGGAACCGTATTAGGTACTAAGACTCCGATGTCCGTCCGTCAGCCTGTCTGTCCGTGTGTCACCAGGCTGTATCTCATAAACCGTGTTATTTAGACAGTTGAATTTTCACAGATGATGTATTTCTGGTGCCGCTTTAAACATTAAATTTAATACTAAAAAATAGAATAAAATAAATATTTAAGGGGGCTTCCCAAACGTGATTTTTTGCCGTTTTTATAGATAATGGTACGGCTTCCTGCGCGAGTCTGACTCGCACTTGGCTGGTTTTATTCTTAACGTGGATATGGTTTGTGGAGGCATAGGTCGCAATTTCACTAACCTACCTACATCAAATCAAATGAAACAGTACCAATCCATTAATAAGTAGGTACCTACTTATAGCTAATGTAGGCCCTACCTTATTTATTATGTTAAGCGGTCGGGAAAAGGTTCACAAAACCAGGATTTATCTCCAATCAAAGCCCAAAGGCTTAGAGATGGTGTTAAGTTCCGTTCGCGGGTTTTATTCTATTCTATCCTTTACCTAGCCCTCTATCGTGCGCGTGCGTCCCTCTACGGCTCTACCGATCGATCTTAGATTATTCTTGATTTGATCCAAGACCGCCTACTACGCCTACCAGCCAAACAGGACCTTTTCCCAAACCTCATTTCTTCACATTTTCATTTCTTCCAATCTTCCTTCCTATGATGGCGTTTTATAGTTATGTACGCTTTCAATACCGTTTTTCAGAGTACTTTTATCGAGAATGCCATCTAGAGCGCTATGTCTATTGTAAACTGTTTTACCGACATAGCCTTCATTTTTGTTCTAATCACCATAAAAAGCCCTAGATGGCGATACTAATGCATGCGTGACGTCATCTTCGGCTCCCATCAAATTCGACGTTCCGTCCGTCGACGACAGGTTCCGAATGTTACCGAATGAGCGTTCAAGTCAAGTCTGAAGAAACTAAAATCTGTCGTACTTTTTAGTGATGTAAATTTGAAAAATTAACAAAATGATATTGTAAAACCCTGTTAGAAAAGTCATATTTTGATTTCTATTGTATCTAGTGATATTGTTTGACTGTTCTGTCCTTTTTGTACATCGTCGGCGTAGTGAGTTTAGTGCGAGTGCAAGGGTGTTAACGAGAAATGTGAAGTATCTATGAAGTTCAGGATTCTTAGGCCGTTTATTTTATACCTCTAATAATGAGCGGACGCCCTAGGACCACGTCATTCGCCGAGGGCAGCAAATCCGTTCGAAGGACTTTCGAAAATCAACCACCGAAACCACCTCTGGGAGGCGTAAAAATCAGCAGTAAGTACCTTCCACCTAACCATTCTTTGTCGGCCATCGTGATTTCTTGTGCCTGTGACGTATCTTGATACTGACAATTTTAAAAATGGCCGCAAACTTCCTCTATTAATCTAATAAATTCCTAAATTACAACCTAACCTGGGGAATAAATCGATACGCTGGCATTTCACGTCGTCAGCATTGGAAAATGGCCACAGACAGAGGTTTGCCTGCCACATAGGCCTGGCGTGTGACAGCTACCTACATCATGTCAAAAGCTAGATTTTTGGGAAATGCGTCGTATTCTTTAGGATAATCAGATGGTAAAGCTGACCTCGCGATGATTTACTTCCAAGTCGTAGGCTTTTAACACGCACGAATACTTCGTACGTCTATCACCTCTAAGTGGCTAATATGGGAGCTACATAAATTTACCCTACATAGGTGCAAACCTTAGTTGCTTCTCACATACTTTGAGGTTACCTCTATCTATTGTAATGACGTAATAATAAGGACTACGCCACTGATCTTCCTGTAATCTCCAAATATTCCATTTCTAGTAAAATCCAATAAATTCATTAGCTCTACTGTAAAACTAACCAAGAATCTGATCTGAAATCTACTGCAAGAAGCCTGGTTAAAATATATCATCAATAAAAGTCACATTAACTAAATCAAAAGATTGTATTAGCTGCCAAACAATAGAAGATGGTTTAATACATCCCTACTCTTTTTTCATGGATTGACAACCCTTGTTAGCTGTCCAAATAGTATCTGTTAACACTCAGCTGATTGAATAAAAATTGCTAATGTTTACTTTACCTGAGCTCCATGTTCACATTAGAAAATCTTTTTTTTGTTACAAGCCATATTTCTGTTTTATCTTAGTCCATGTAAGTGTCGGAGCTATTAGCATGATATTACGGCCTTATACCAAAGAGTCTTCCTATCAAAGATGTGCATGCATTTCATCAACACGTACATACCCCACCTCCTTACCACCATTCCCTACAAATTGGGGCTTAGGCCTCCTGCAGAACAATTCTACCATTGAACTGCGATTCTGAACACACATGCCTAGTGTTGGGATTATGGGCATTACGAGATTGAGATAAAAGCGAATATGTTACTTATTAGGGGGGAGGCCTGCGTCTAGCTTAAATAGGCTGTTGAGGTAGGGCTTAGGTCTAGAAACTGTTGGGACTGAATACTTTTACTTAAAAAGATTCTAATAGCTTACAACTTCTTACCAAAGCTTATCTACTCATCTTATGACTAAAATAAATACTAGACAATTTGTCAGAAATAACATGTGATGTTATCATTATCAGTCAACAAGTTTGTTTCTTAAATTAATCATGATTGTAATAATATTTGAACAGGGTAATTTTTCAGCTCAACATTTTATGCATTTAGGAATTATTTGATATTCTCTTTCTATGACTTGATGGTTATTCAGATCATCCTGAGGTTTCTTGAGTCTAAAAAGTCAAAAGTCAATAACTTTATTTCTTTAGGCTTACAAAAAAGCACTTAGACAAGTCAAATATTATACATAAGCAGTTTTATAAATAGTAATTATCAAACAAGACACAAAATGTTATTGATATTGTTTGCTTAAATTTTTTGACCACATGTTATGTTGTCTAGACGATGCTTCTAGGAATAAAAAGGCCAATCTCGGTCCTCCAAAGAGGGACACCTTCCTTTGAGTTAAGATGGTAGTTATTGAGTTCTTATAAAGATAGATAAATATCGTATAAATATAATATCTGGGCAAATATTTAAAGTGCACTGACAAGGAAGGCCTAAGATATTCAAGCATCGCTGCAATACTGGTTGTTGCAATACTTGCTGTAATACAGGCAGCAAATCTGCCTATATAATAAAACTATTAATGATAGGGTGTAATATTGTAAACAGTAATAACCTGTCTCAGTATTAAATTTGAATTCATGACTCTCAGACTAATTCAATTCAATTTATTTATTTGTAAGTTTACAGAGTTGTACACAAGTAAACACACTTTTTTACAATATCAGGTACATAAAGCTATTGAGACAAAGTGATTTCTTTATGAACTGATTTAAAAAAAGAAAAAAATTAAATGAATAAGTAATACTAATAAAGGCTGAAAAGATGTCTTTTTGCATATCATGTGCTGCGCTCCCAGGCTCTTTTGTCATCCAGATAATCCCTAACACTAGGTATAGTAAGCTTTTTTAGAGATAATTTTATTTAAATTTATTTTCTGATTCTTTTGAAATAAGGTTTGCTAGTTTGTTATGTATTTTTAAGCCTATAAATGACTTATTAATTCTAGCTAGTCTTGTTGATATTGAGTTATCCATTTTGAGCCACTGTTTCGCTTAAAAATGAGTGGCATCCTATTCGAATGATTGTGTTAAGAATCTATTAAAATATTGTTTAATCGAGTTGTATACACAAGAAAGTAATCTCCCTGTTTTATGTATGCCTCTTCACCAATTAATAAAACGCCACTGTTCTGTGTGTGTGTGTGTTGTATCTTCTACACTACATTGTCCTTAATACCTCTTTCTTACATTGTAGGAGCAATTAGCCAGTGCCTAGTTTCTTTGAAACGAGTAAATACAAAGTTTCAGCGTTTTATGCTTTGTTTCGTGACTCCAGACAGACATTTCGACTTTCGTACTTGTGTTTACGTGAAACAGGAATACGAAAAAATATTTATAAATGCGATGAGCTTTCGTGTTTCGTTTATAAAACGAACAACATACCATTTCATACGAACATTCAAGCTTTGCTTCATATACATCACCACCTATACGCAACCCCCACTTATGTACTAAATTAAATAGTATACTTGGAAGATCTTAAGTACCATTCATTTTTTATTACATTATTAGTTCACGCTAATATTGCTGGACGGATCCGACCATACCTTTACACCACCTACGTAATTTTATACTATTAAGTATACTTAAACCTTGCCAATATTATGATATGTAACGAAATTGTGAAATAAATAAATTTGAATTCTCAGATCTGGCCTACTTTTCAAAATATTCCTGGGAAAGGCGTGCAAAGCCGCCAAAAACTACTTTCAATACAAGGCAAGAAAGACAATCAATGCATCTACACCCCAAAGAGACATCGTTATAACCAGATCACAGACTGATAAAACCAAGAATAATGAAACACATCTTAGTTAAGGATGTGCACCTTATGTAATTATCTATGTCTTTTGCTGTAATCAATACTTTTTTTAACTTTTTTTTTATCTAAATCTTTAGCTCTAACCCACTGCTGGAAATGACAAAACCTTAAATGAACCTTCGTTAGGTTCATTTAAATCCACAGTAAAGTAAACTAGAACACTAGCCAATCTCGAATCGAGCTGACACGTGAAAAATTCACGAATCTCATACAAGCGAACACCTCGTGGCCGAGAGCTCTGCATTTTTAATAGAGTAGCCTTGACACCGGATCCGTGGCTTACTAACATTGCTAATGAGATTGCTGAAGGCTCCTTGTAACTATCATACGTTACACTTTCGGGGGGAACACACTCGATTACGCTAATTATAAGAGCGTCTTCACGATATTGACTTGATACCAACTCTTCAGCATTGCTTTTATTCATTTGTTTTGCTTTATTCAATTTTGAAGTAGATTGAAACATATGGGTAACAAAACCACAACAAAACGATCTGCGAGAACATTTTATCAGTAGATTTTTGTGTTATTGAACACTAGCTGACCGCGGCTTCGCGTGCATTCCGGTTTAAAAAGAAGCTCATATAATCCAGTTCTATCTGTTTACGATAAATATCAATTGCTGTTTATTAGTCTCGCCTTAAAACTTAAGCTTGCTTATACTTGACTATTTTTTTTAATTGCTCAATGGAAGTTTAAAAGAAAAAAGGGAAGGTACCCTACCTACCACGCTAACGAAGTTGCGGGTTACAGTTAGTAAAATATATGTAATAGATAATTGTATAGAACTATACACTAGCTAAACTTGAAGTAGATTGTTTGTAAACAAACTAAGACACAACTAACTAAAAGTCACTTGCTTGGCGTCGAGTTTCAGATATAATTTGTAAGTAATATTTATTGAAGGAAGGATCTCAAATCGACAAGTAATGTAAATTGCGTACAAAAAGACACGGTAACAGAGTTTTAGGTTCAGTATGGGCGTTTGGTTTAGAAACATTCTACATCGAGTTTGGCTAGTGTATTCATCCAAGTATTTCAGGCCGACCCGTTGAATAGTTTTGGCGTGAAGGTAACAAACATAGGTAACTACAATCTTAACATCCAAACTTTCGCATAAATAGTATCAGTGTGATTCCGTTGAAATTCAGTAATGAGTGGGTTGCAAATGTTGCCATGCTAATAATATAGACAGAAGTGGGGATTCCCCCCCTTTTTGCAAACCTAAAACTGTCAGTGTACCTAAACCACAGATAGATAAAGACCTAGGTATGCGTAATACCGTAGACGTCAGATCTAAGTACCTTAGTCGGGTAATGCATCAGGCACTTGTGTTTACGCATATCTGTCAATTGTCCAATGTTATCGCGTCCCGTTATCAGTGGCAGTCGTGGATCTTGCTATCTCGCGGCCGGTGTGACCGCTCCTGTCATTCGCGGAAGAACCGTGCTAACGCACTCTCGGCTCAACTTACCTTTCGCCCGTCCGTGGTCGCCGCCGCCGACGTCGGTGCATGTTGCAAAATTACCTAGTGGTTCGTTAACCCACTTCCTCAATTCAACATCGCGACTGCCAGCTACTCGCGTCTATATCGGCTGCTATCCGGTACGCGGGCAATTCCAAAACAATATACCGTTTCGCATCGATACGTTTTGCCGAAATACTGTGCTCGCGACTAGGTCTCTTTACATTACATTGTACATACATCGGCGATGTGTTTTCTGTGAATCGTGAATAGCTATGAGGATGTTCTGTCGTGCTGCCGTTTTTGTGCAAAGTGACCAGCTGGATTGTGACGATGCTGCGACGACGCGGTACTTACACTGTGAATCCAGATCCTGACGATCGGTGCAATAGGCCCAAGTCGACGGAGTCTGCTTCACACAGCGTTAAAAAGTCTGGTATGTTGTTATTCCTCGGTTATTATTTGCTTCTATCTGCTTAAGATATCTGCGTAGCTGAAAACCAAGCTCTAAGCAAATTTTACCGAAAAAATAAAGTACTTACTTACAGATCCATGTATTTGATATAATGTTATTTGTTATATTGATCTAATAGTTGCTAGCTACTGGCTAGGTATACCTGTTGTCGAAGATCGTATATCTGATAAGTGATAACAAATCTCTTTATGCTGTACGAGATACAGCATGCCGCTATCTTTCTACATTCATTTGCTCAACAAAGCCACTTAAATGTTCAGTTCAGCTATTGTTAAAATGTTAAACATTATGTCAAATAAGTAAATGCCATACCTATACAATAAAAGGCGAAGGTGAAATCCATTCATTGTGTGTTGGTATTTTTCAGTCCATTCATACATTCGTAGGCATTAAAATATTTCATGAATGCACATAACATGACTTCAGTGGGTTGTTTGAATTCAACAATTTTTATAGCTTTAGTTAAATCGCTCGATTGTTTTCAGATTCATTATGTATATTCTTATAATTAAGTATTTAAACTTTCATACAATTTCCGTCTAATATTCATACGATAAGTTAATCAGCGAAAAACTAGCTGTAACATATTTATAGCCCCATATTTTAGTAACGTCACATATAAAATAAATGACACGATAAGATTATAAATACGACCTGCTCACTAACCAAGATATTAGAGAGCTAAACATTCGAATTACCTACTGTTCGAGTGTGAATATGTAAGTCGATAAGTCGCAGATTGTGGTCGAAAATGACAGTATCTGTCGAGGTGTCCTGCTTCAAAAATCTTTGATCAAACATGATCTAAACAGGACAGCAAGAAATAAGCGGTCATTTTCAGTACCAATGTTACGTAGATTAACGCGACTCTTTCCATAGTTTTAAGGTATCAATATCCTTGAAGTAGCAAAAGCTTCCCTTCAAGGATTTGTCCCGGCTACATAGAAAAGGACTTGTTATTTCAAATGACCCGCCCGTAGAAACTGCCGGAAGTCCGGATCTTCACTACGCACATGCGACATGACACACGTCACATAGTTACCCTGTCTTGGAAATACGCCCAGAATTATTTAAGTAATTCCGAGTCCATTAATCAGCACGCTATAATTAGCTGCCGTGTCATATTTTGTACGAAAATTACCTTTATTTTATGGACTTGAGTCTTTGTCCAATACTTTTTTCATTTTTCAGCGTGCATTGTCTCGCTCCTGCGTAGTTCAAAGGCCTGCAACATTTTCTGCTAGTTTACGCTGACCACGGTCCATACTTACAAAAGTAAAATGATGTTTAAAGTAAAGAAAAAAACGTAAAATCATACATAAACGTAAAATCATGTTTAAAGTAAAGAACTCACGATTTGTCTTTCACATCTAAATCTCGAATGCTGTGCTCCGAAACTCCGAAGTGACACTCGCATTGATTGGTGGTTTTTGTTGCAGTTATTACTTATATTACTGATATTTTATTTTTGTGTTGTTTCTTCGTTTGAGGGAATTATAGTCTAGTAGAAATATAGTTAAAAGTGTGTAAGTTACGTGCCGTAACTCTGTTTTTCCTTTCACTTTCTAGACTGCGTTCGTTTGAATTATTTTTATTTTATACTCTGTCGCATTGTATTTGCAAGTATCATGTTCTAACCGCTGCATTTTTATTGGCAAGAATTGAGAACCTTTCTTTTTCTTCGTTTCTACGCCGATGAGAATGCAATATTTTTATTTATGTAAGAAACACCGAGCTCATCATTTAACGAGTACTATGCCAGTTTCACATGAACGTCTCCCATTATTAGGAAAGCAATGCTAGGGATTAGATATCGCATAGTGGTAAGCCGGTTTCTGGCTAAGATCTTTGACAATAGGTAACCGGGGTTTCCTAAGGTTTCATTTAACCATTAGAAATAGTAGACCACGCACGTTTTGCCGACAGAAGCTCGTAAAACACACCTAGGCAACGTAATTGCATCGTACATGAATACGACGGTGGCATAGCAACGCGAAGGCTTAATTTGTAAGGTGAGCGATGCGTCATAGAGTCTGGTGGGACCGGTTCGCGGCTAGAGTCCTCACTCCTCGACAAAAGGGCCTTGGTCGAATCCAAAGGCGTGAGCGTGCTCGTCAACCGTACAAAAAGCTTTCAGAGAACAATGGCACTGAACTCGACACCTTTTTGTGAGTTGAGATAAACGGAACGTATCATGTTCTTTCGTTACTCACCAGCGGCCTGGAAAGTCAAGTCCATACAGAGCTCCCAAAGTCATTCGGCCATCAATACTTCTGATATCAACAGACTACGTGCTGTTTTCTTGTACACATATCGTTGATATGACGATCACGGTCGCGCGGTGCGCGAAGTTTCGCCTGCGACGCAGAATGTTGTGGATTCGGTTCTCGCCTCGGGACAAATTTTTGTACGATCTTCAGATATTTGTTCACGGTATTCTGGTCGTTTTCTATGTATAAATAAATATATCTGTCTATGTATTGTATTATATTTTGTATATCAGTTATCAAGTACCATAAAACATGCTCTGCGTAGCTTGGGCTAGATAATGCTATGTGAATTTTCCAGCATTCTTATACTATATTAAAATAACGTTCATTTCCCTGCAGGATACGCAATATCCACATGCCAGTTGCAAACCTCACCCAAAATAATTTGGCGTGTGTAAAAAAACCGACAAAAAATTATAAACCGACGTTTCGGATCTCTTAGAAATAAATGTCAAAATTATTTTCATACAAAGGTCATCGAAGGAACGAATCGACGATCGATTCGTTTTGCGCGATTTGTAATCCATCTACTTTGTAATTCGTTTTTCAAAGTAGACTTCTTCTTTGCGCCCGTTGCCATGGAAACCATTTGTTACTAGTGATTGTGGAAATTATCATGTGATGATGTTTAAGATACGTTTTACGGCGCACATATCCATTCCTCGAGGATCAATCATTTATGTACAGTCATTTATTTATGGGACCACCTCAAAATCAACCTTTATACAACGACGGAATAAGCATCAAAATCTATTAAGAATTGGCGAAGATAACACCAATATTTAAAAATTTTATGTTCTTTTTTAAGCTTGTCGAGATAAATGCTCATCATCAGCAAATGCTAGTCCACTGCTGGACATAGGCCTCCCCTAATAAGCGCCATAGCGCCCTGTCTGAAGACAGGTTATATACTAATCACTCGGATTTTTTATGGGAAATTTCGTGATCATACGCACTAGTAACTATACAACGGCGATTATTTTTTTTAAAACGGTTCGTCCGTGTTTGTGAATCGTTGTATGTTCATTAAAAAAAATTGCATACACCCGAACATAAAACCTCCTCCTAAAGTCGGTAGTAAAGTAGATTAGTTACTTATTCTTTATTAGCCACACCAATCTTGTCTCAGACTTGAATTATGCAACACCAGCCACTCGCTCACTGCGGTTTAATAGAGCATGACAATAACTCATGGTTTCGGCTTCCGAATTGATTTTATGATGGCTAGGTTACTTCCTCATACCTAGTTCTAGCAAAATACGTTTCCAAGGCATATTTTAACGTCAATGGATATGCAATGCAACCTGTTTTATAGAATGCTGTGCTTTGCGAAATATCCACTTTAATGTTAAGTTGGAGTGAGCGTGTCTTAGCAACTAGGAAGATTAACAGTTAATCTAATAAGTAAAATAAGATATCTGAAGAAACGAGCAATCTCAGATCTCCGGTCTAAGATTGGGAGACGTAAGTGGTAAGCATTTTTCGACCTTCTCTCTGTCTTTTCTATCCCCAGAATAAATTTTGGTTACAAAGGATAATTCTGGCACTCACTCAAAATTATTTTATTTTCAACTTAGTGCTTGATCATGAATTCATGACGGAAGCTTTAATATTTTTTATTGTCTCTTTGCGTTGTTTTGGTTTGTTAGTGCGTAATTGCAGTCTCAGATTTTCATACAAAAAAGCTAATGCAAACATGTATTTTTGTTAGAAAAGACGTGCCCGTTGTATTGTGAATTTGTACCCATAACAATGAATTACAGTAAGGAAGACTAAAATAAAATTACTTACTTTTTATTACCAAGCTAATAGCCCCAGTCAATAAAAACGGGCAGCTTAATCGTAAATCAGACCATAACAGACATATCGCTCGATCATTGTACTAACTACTAGGTACGTTTCAGTGAAAGTGTATCGGATTCAGGCAAGTACCGGCCTTCTCGCGTGTCGAGAAGTCGAGGACCCAGCGAACTCTGCCAAAACTTGTAATAATCCAATTGTTCAAGTCGATGCCGTGGAAACCGAACTAATACAATTAAACATTCCGCTAAGCAGCTAATCCGGCTGTTACGTCATCATAATCGCAGCGCATATTTTGGTTATAAACCGTTTTTACGAGAAATCTAGTGCCTTCGTGCGTTGTGGGCCTTTTACGAATCTTAACGTTGAAAGAGCTCTACCACGTTTGCAGTCTACGTAATTATGGTTCCCTTAGCAATATCTTATAATTTCCACATGTTTACGATGGGAAATTTTACAGACTGCACCGTTCGGTTTTGTCAGTTTGTGTACAAAAACATTTAGAGTTGAAAATTATTGAGAGTTCACCGCAGTGACGTCATCGTTTGAAATTATCACAGGCGGTATAAAGAGGCAGGCACGCGTGCATGCTATTCGATACTGATCGTCGATTCAAAATACGACAGTCAACAAGAGTTTCCTATTTCAGAACTAGGTATGCTAACAAAGAAACGTTCAGACGCACAAATACGGAAGCTTCACTTGCAATTAAATGTTTTACGGACCAAACCAGGGCTTGTTGGATTCGAAATTAAGATACGTAGATCACGCTATAAAAGTATAATAGCATTGCATAAAAAACAACGCAATAGATTCACGTACGTGTATAAAAAACTTGCAAAATTATTTCACTGTTTAATTAATGCAATCAATCGAACCTACTGCTAATTAAAAAGAAACTGATAACGTTAATCTCACAATTAGTTATGCAATTTGTCTTTTGTTTTTGTTATGAATAACGCTGGTGGTCATGACCGTATATATTGACAAGTTTATGATGAGTTGCGTCGCGAAGTCTGAATTAGCATCATGTAATATAGGAGGGCGGAGAGGTACCTTGCGCGGGGCGGCGGCGTCGCTGCCTTGCCTGCGGCGGCTCGGCACTCGGCAGTATACCACAGGGCGCGCTCGCGTGCGATCCTCTGCCAACCTGGAGTGTTCAGCAGGGCCGCTATGCTTCGAGAACCACGGTGCTTCCGACGGCCCCTCTTCCGCCGTCCGCCCCGTCGGAGAGGTAGTCGCGCGCTCCGAACCCTCATTGCTCAGATTACTTGACAATGATAAAAGCGGACAGATCAGCCGCGCTCGTGATAGACTTTCTACGTTCTGTAAAAAACTTCGCCGTACGATAAGTGAGTGTATCTATCGCGAACAATCATTTTCATCATTAGCTACCCACTGTCGTTATGTATCCCACACTATATTGTTCCATTCACCATCTATGTTCTAATGCTGCTTTTGTGTTTTGCCGCATCACGCAGGCGAAGTGGAAAACACGAAAAAGACGGAAGTGGCTCCGGAAAAGAAGACTTCTTCTCATCGTAAGTGCTAGATGTGGCGCACGACACTTAGCTCTGTTGTTTATGGTACACGTCATCACGTCACCATCTTGATATTCGTATGCGACAATCCTTTAATTGTTATTACCTGAAGCAAACCATAGACCACGTATTAAATAGTTAATTCTAATATTACTTGGAGGATTCTCGTAGCACATCAATCTGACATTCTCACATCGTATTGCTTAGTATCGATATTGTGTCTGTCTTTCTTGTGGTTTCGTGGTAGTAGTTGGTTTGGTAGTAATTGGTTGATTTTAGTTATATTCTAACAACGATTGGGCTTTAGTCCTTTAGTCCTGCTGCATCTCTAATCTATGCTTAGCTTAGCTGTTTTCAAATTGCATCTTTTTATTGAAGTTTTTATTACATATTAAAATTGTTATTTTAAGTTTTTTGTTCATGTCCAATGTCCATACTGGATTACCTATCTGAATTATTGTTCAGTATTTTGATAATTACGATTATCTAAGTGTCAAAAAGTTTATATTTTATTGTTGAATGATATCTACTATCACACTAATATTAAAAATGCGAAAATTTGGATGGATGTTTGTTACTTCATCACGCCAAAGTTACTGAACCGATCAGCCTGAAATTTTACATAGCTCTAAGCCTGGAATCAAACATTAAAGTAACTGATTTATAGGAAAAAGCCACCTAGGCTTTATCGATAAAGCAGTTCCTATGGGATAGAAATAACCTGTAAACGTTTCCATAGACAAAACGCGTGCGAAGCCGCGAGCAGAAAGTAGTTAAAAAATAAACTTAACTTAATCTGACGTACTAAAACTTATACGAGAAGATTAATCCCGGACTGCAGAATCCAGGCTTGCTATGGAAACTTTATCCGGGGATTCCAATCCCCGGCAGCCAATTTTGCCGTAGAATTCAATCAGACTCCGATTGAGTAAAGGATTATATACGAGTAATAAGTTAGAGATACTTTTATGTTGATGGTATTTCAATCTTTCCCTGGTAATACCATACTATTCAAAAGGGATCTGAAATTATTTCAATAATCTTTATATTGGATTGTACTGAATAATTATTATTACACTAGTAATCTCTGATATCAAAAAGAAAATCGAAAACAAAATATTGTACACTCTATTTTCTAACTGAAAGGGCTATTTAACTATTATTTTCCCAAAAAAATCTAATTAGTTCGTCAGTTTATCAGAAGATATTACATACGTATGTTTTCTTTTGTCTATCAAACGAAAAATGACGTCACAGCTAGTCGCACGTCGCTGAAAAGTGACGCCCGGTGTCGGTGACGTCACGCGAACTGGCTATTTTATGGTTAAAACTTGGTTGTTTATAATTATGATGTACTCGACGCACGATATGCAACAAACGGTTGAGATACTTTTTTTGACAAGTGGCTGAACGCAGGTAACGGGACTTATTTGGGCGACTCGAAAATGACAGCGCACGAAATGCCACTAATCCATATTTTCTTAATTTTTTTTTTAATTGTCAAAATAAAAAATATGTTTCCAATATCTTTTGCTAATCTAACTGACGGACTTATTAGATTTTTTAGTTAAATAACCAATTTCTGGTAAAACAGAAGTGATATGATAACATACGGAAAGAGAAAAGGGAAGGATTGTCCCGGCAATGGGAAATAACGGGCTCAAGAGATATAAGATTAGATATTTCGAAGTTAAGTACTGAAAGTACCTATTTCCTCAATACAATGCAGAATCAAACAGGAAAAGGTCAATTAGCACCAAAGTATTTGTTTCCACAAAATCGATGGTATTCGCCATATTATTATGCACTGTTAAGGGCCAAAGTTCAAGTTTTATTGCAAGTATCTTACGTACTAGATTCTGTTCGCGGCTTCGCACGCGCTATTTCTATGGTAGGTAACGCTTTAAGGTGGGTGCGAACCTCTAAGCTCCCATACAAACGTACTTTCCGATTCATTTGCAAACTACACCCTTTATCGCAATGAAATTTTGCATACATAATCGGATGAGAATTAGCTACGAGTATGATTGCAATGTATTAGTTTTTCAAAAAACAAAATCATTTTATGAGAGCGAAAGTAATAAAATGAATTGAAATTATTTTCGCTCTCATTTAATGATGATTTTATTGTCATTTATTTAAAGAAAATTACAATAAGAACAGAGTACAATAATTAGAACTAATATTTAAACATGATGATTTAATTTTTGAAAAACGAAATGATGCAAAGTTGCAAACATAGCTATTTCGTGGTCGACGTGGTTTCCAAATGAATCGGAAAGTACGTTTGTATGGGGGCTTGGAGGTTCGCACCCACCTTATGGGTATTTCTATGCCATGGGAACTGCTTTATAGGATAAAAAGTAGCCTATGTTTAATTGCTGGCTTAAAGCTACATCTAATTTCAACCCGATCCGTTCAGTAGTATTTGGCGTGAAGGAAGTAACAAACATCCATCCATCTAAACTCTCAAATTTTGAATTTAAATTTATTTATTTAATTAGAACGGTCCTACACCACTTACAGTAACTAGTTATAAGGATACAGCAAAAAATGCAAAAGAGCATAAAATAAAAGTTGCAATAAAATCTGTATTCAGTATTTCAATATAAATTTCAAATAAAAATCGGCAACAACAAAATCCTTTTAAAATAATTTTTTTTTTGAAAATTTAAAATAAATATACCTGCAACAGCAAAAATTACAAATACAAATATAATGTCAAATTACAAATAGGAAAAATAAATGACTAAATTAATTTCACTAAGTTAATGTCAAATCACAGTTAATTATTACCGTCAATCTCACAAAATCAAATGCATTCACTGATAAAGTCCATCCTCAACAGCCTATAATGGTCCACTGCTGGAAGCAGGCCTCCCCCTGATAAACATCTTATTGGCTTTTATCAAATGGGAGGAATCCCCGTAATCCCCACGCTGGGCATGCGGGTTGGGGATCGCAGTATCGGTCATAGATCTATTCTGCAAGAGGTACTGCTGCCCGCCCCCCGGTGTATGTTCCTTAGTCGCCTTTTACGACACCCACGGGAAGAGTTGAGGTGATGCAAATTCTAAGCCGGCACCACACGGCTAAGTCCTTCCATTCATCATCAAATAAGTATGTGTACGTCTGATTATGTTAGTGTGTTTGATCTACGTACGTTGTTCAGTTCACGGCATCAATGCTAATCGATCTTGGTCAACCACTTCCACCAATACATTATTTTCTTCGATTTAGCTGTCTGGTAAAACGGTCACTCTCGTTCCGATGACCGCTAATGATAAATAATTCTATTGTTTGGCTATTGTCTCTTAAAGAATTAACTCACCGCGAGCATTCTTCTGTATTCTAAAGGTACCTGCGGTGCAACAACAAGATAATTTGATTGTTTTATGTTTTTTGTTTTTATACCTAAAATTTACACTGTTTTTAGGGTTCCGTACCCAAAGGGTAAAACGGGACCCTATTACTAAGGCTCCGCTGTCCGTCTGTCACCAGGCTGTATCTCATGAACCGTGATAGTTAGACAGTTGAAATTTTCACAGATGATGTATTTCTGTTGCCGCTATAACTACTAAAAACCAGAATAAAATAAATATTTAAGGGGGCTCCCATACAACAAAAGTGATTTTTTTGCTCATTTTTCTAGATAATGGTACGGAACCCTTCGTGCGCGAGTCCGACTCGCACTTGGCCTGTTTTATTTAAGTTTTCGGGACAAATACGAATTCCTCGGGAATAAAATTTCTACGGGACCACCTCTGGATATTCTCCATACAATAATTTCCAATTAGTATTAAGTATATATATTGTATTTCGAAATAGTAGCAATATTGGAAGGAGAAATCAACGAACATCATAAAAAAAATCCACAAAAAAAAACTAAAACCCACTTGCTTGGCGGCGAGCAGAGATATTTATAAGTAGGTAAGCAATATTTATTGAAGGAAGGATCTCAAAGTAATGTAAATTCCGTTTAAAAGACGCGGTAACAGAGTGAAATTTAAGTTAAGTTTGGACGGCTTTTTCACAAATATTCCACATCTAGTTTGGCTAGTGCCAAGTGTATAGATTTTTTTGAAATTTATTACAGTGCTTACCCCGCAGTCTGTGTATCACTGAGAAACTGGGGTGGAGCTAACGGCGGCGCGCTACAGTCCGTAAGCAGTCCCATAGATTTTCGAGTCGGCGCGTATTGATTTTGTGGCTTAGTTGGTTAGTTAGATTAGAGCACATCCGTACTGATGGTGCGGCGCGGGTTCAAGTCCCGCAGAAATCGGTTGCGCACTGTAATGCTCGGTTCTCCTTCATTAATTCCAATGCTCGATTCAGAATGTTGCATTACAGTGGAATGCTCACAGTGAGGGAGTGCTTTTACACATAACGTAGTACATATACAATACCTGAGGGACTGCCATTGTATTACAATGAAATAGTACTTACTCAGATAGAAAGCTGATAAACAAAGGTGGAGTGCTTTAGGGCTTGCGTCAATATGAGTAGCTGGGTGTGGCGATCGTAACTTAGCTGCCCTGGGTTCTTTCATAGCTCACCTGTCTCATATTTATTACTACAAATAGAAACAACTTTATTTGTCACTCGTACAAGTAGGAACAAACATTTATAAAAGAGACACAGAAATAAACAACTTGCTCGAGTCACAAAAAGGTCCTTGTCTCAGCATAATGTTAGTCGCGTTTGCAACCAACGCCGATCTTCCGTCAAGACCGTTTGGTGACGTCACG
Organism: Eupithecia exiguata; assembly: GCA_947086465.1. Lineage (NCBI taxonomy): Eukaryota > Metazoa > Arthropoda > Insecta > Lepidoptera > Geometridae > Eupithecia > Eupithecia exiguata. Next base: position 2,278,704 of record OX352240.1, read on the forward strand.
GAATATAAAACAACTCCAATACAATATTGAGAAGAAATACTCAATTGACTACGGACTACGGAGGTGTCGAAATACATACAAAAATGTCTTAAAAATGTGAGATTTACAACTGAAGTTTTACTGTTACAAGTTACTAATTGCTGTTACAGTTACACACAGTAGAGAAACTGGAAATAATACTAAAAGAGTTAGTTCAAAAGATAGATCCTGCTAGCGGCTTCGCTCGCGTTGTTTCTATCGAAGCGTTTTAAGGTTATTGCTATCCCATGGGAACTGATTTATGGGATACTAGCGGTCCGCTCCGGCTTCGCACGGGTATATTCTATCGCCTATTTTCATCAGAGATAATGTAGGATTCTAATGGTGAAAGAATTTTTCAAATCGGTCCAGTAGAGCCTATACAATTCAAACAAACAAATCTTTCCTCTTTATAATATTGGTGTAGAAAAGTGCTTAGTCTGTTTGATTCCAGGCTTAGATCTACATCAATACAAAGAATCCTGGAATCTAAACTCTCGCATACACTAATAATATTTCCATTCCATATTTCCATCCCATGGGATGGAAATGCCCTTAAAAAGTTTCTATAGAAACAAAGCGTGCGAAGCCGCGGACAGAAACTAGTTCATACAATTAGTATGAAGTGCGATACACTCCCTTGATATTTGACTTCTACCTTTACACAATAAAATCCTATGTTCTGAAAATAGTAACCGAGTTTTCAGGCATCGTTCGACACAATATCGGATTTTGTTTATTTCATTTATGCTCCATCAGTTGGGCAAATCCCATCCATCCTTTTGGGCAAATCAGATTGCCAGAAGTGATAAACACAACTGAATGGTAGGGAGGCGCGTTTGCTGGTTGCTTCGATGGTAGCCTAGATGGTAGTTTGTTTTTGTTTATTTGGTCTACCAGTGGGTGCTAGGGATGATGTATGTTAGACCGGGCCGGGCCGGAGAAATTAGTAGACGGGCCCGGACGGGACACGGATCATGCACTGTTTAATATAAACTACTTCATACAAAATGTATGTAACGTTTCAAATCTGTGCCCCGTCCGGGCCACGTACACGGCCCACCTCTGGGCACGGCCAGGTCTAATATAAATCATCCATTACAATTAATCTTATGAAAATGCAAAATCAATTAAATCTATAGTTCAAAATTAATTACACAACCTGTTTAAGATGGACACTGCATGCTAAATAGTATCAGAGTGGTTATCAGAGGAACAACTATTAAGGTAATAATAAACAATGCAGCAATTTCACCATCATCACCATGAAGTTAACACATTAACTGCCCAGCAGCCCCACGGTGGTTCCGATGGACATGTGCGACGTATGAAATGAAATTGTTAATTATCAATAGAACTTAGGGTAAACCCTGGATAGATGCCGCAGTGGGATAGGTGCCTCGTTTTTGAAGTCCTAACTTCCCAAAGTCTCAACATAAAACTGATAGGATAAATGAGGAGCGTATGTGTGCCGTGCATACGCTCCTTTTCCCCTGCAGGTTATCATGTGGAACAGACGCGTTTCGGTCGTAAGTGCGATCATCTCCGCGGCGAACGCGACTTAAGCGTATTTTTTTTATGCACGAGTATTTATTTACTGTTTCATAACTTCTGATGTTGTTATAAATTCCTTTCTATTTTTATTATATCGATAAACTGGTTAATTGAGTACACACCTAGGTATCAGTAATCTAGTAATAATAATTACTAATTTTTCAACATGATTGTGAATCCTAAAGCTCAGATGTTGATATTAAATCAACATTTAATATGATTATATTTCCTTGAAAACATATTACAATGTACTTTACATAGCTTTTTCTAACGATACGCATCTATCCTCCTTAGCATTTTCATAGTGGGGCATTTATCCATATAGATAGGCATATATCTATTTAGGTAGGCATTAGGCATCTATTCCCCAAAAAAAGGGTCGGAAAAAACTCAATTTCTGCCCAATCACTAATTGTTAGAGTCAATGAAAACAGTAAGTAATGTGAGATGTCTATTTTCTTAGAAATTATTCACGACAGATTAATAATTTTAAAACTACAAGGCCCTTTCAAAAAGTGGGGCATCTATCCTGGGTTTACCCTATACTCCGATTTAGAATTCAAGATATTTTATGTCAGCAAAGACTGAATGAAAGAATAAATAAATAAATAAAACGTTTATTTTCTCTCACAAAGGTGCCCATTACGTGTTAGGTATGTAGAGGCTTAGTTAACATTAGGTACTAATAACAATAATAATGAGTATTAATTATTAGGTACTAAAGGTAGGTATTTCCTGTGTTGTGAGAGACTGGTGCCTGTTATAGGTTTATGAATAACCTGTAGCACAGGTCACCAGTGTACTCATTCCACGGGAGGCAATATGCGTTTACAGTACCAGCATACGTAGGCAATTAGAATGAATGAAAACTAAACAAAAACTGATAACAATAACAGAAACAACAAGGTAACAGCAAAGCTGTCACTAAAAACGAAAATTACAAACTTTAACAACGCATTATCTCACATTTGGAGCGAATGTTTAAATTTGAATTAAAAAAATAACGAGAGATCAATTAAATGATATCTAAATGAAAGCTTTTGTTTCGAGCTTCAGTGCTTTGTTTCGAGGATAGCAATGTCGTTAAACATTTTTCATTCTTGGGTTTTGTAACCCCTTTATATCCAAAAAATATCCAGGTTTTTGAATCGGAGTTTAATTTCTGGGTGATTTTTAAATGTGATTTTTATTTTGTAACGGACTAAGGAGTTATTATTAGATAAGAAAATTGTTGTTTCACCGAAATTATTAATAAACATTTATATTAAAAAACTTAAACTTTGAATCACATCATGTAGACACTTATAAACATTTTAATAATAGGTTAAACTTTGCTATGTGACTGTACTTTGAAATATGAAAATATGAAGGCACATTTTTGTGTTGTGCGGTAGCGGAATTGGATTAATGTGCGCAGAGTTTAACGGATTTTCCAGTAAGTGTCTGAGCATTATCTCGTTAAAATTCCAATTGTTGTTGACTTGTTTTTATTAACTTCCTGTTACGAAGTAATATTGTTATTATAATGATCGGATATTATGAGCGATGTAAACAATAAAAAAAAAACTTAAGTTACGCGCAGATGAAATATCTGAAAAGCCTTTGATATTTTAATCATCATAACTAGCCCATATTCGTCCACTGCTGGACATAGGTCCGCAAACGACGCCATGAAAACCGGTCCTGTGACGTCTCCATCCGTCGATGGATTTCCTGCCTTCTCATACACAATTCCACTGCTCAACGAGCCCACACAAACAAAGGCAGTTTTTGCTATAATCACCGCATCTGGCAGTTGATCGCAGTGGGGGTGTTAAAAATACGCAACAGGAAGCTGCCGCCCTCCCTCTGGTACCTACCAGAAGAAGGGAAGAGAACCTTTCTTTCCTCGGCTCTTACGATATCCACGGGCTGAGTTGCAAGAGATGATTCTTAAACCGAGAGCGCTACGGCCTTACTATACATATCATTATGGAGGTAATCTATGACGCCATTTTTTGAAAAGGATAGGCAAAGAATAGAAGCGCGGCGTAAGTGCAAAAATCAAGTTTTTGCGTATTATCTGCCTATTAATTATTCAAAATTTATTTTATTTATTTATTTATTTATTTATTGAGTAACTAACACGATTAAAACTAACCAATTACAGTAGTCACTTAAAATTAGATATGAAATAAAAATAAAATCAAAATTATTATAAGGCTAAAATACAACATATTTAAATAAATCACATAAATTATTTTAATCATTAGCTTACCTACCTATACATAATATGTAAACTATATATATAAATACCTATTATATTTTATTCACATCACAGATTGATTTATATTAAATTTTTTTATTTATTTATTATTATTTATTTATAGAAAAACTAAGCTATTACTGTACTAAAACATTAGTCTGGCTATGTAATTCGTAAAAATAATGTTGTGTTGTCGCTGATAATTTGGAGCAATTAAACCCTTTTTTATGCGACATATGTTTTTTTTTTAATTCAAATAACCAGTTTATTTTCATAAATTCTATTCGATTACTCGGCTTCTACAGATTTTTTTTCCTTACCTATCGTATTTTTTAAGTGTTTAAAAGTACACATTTTGCTTGATTTTTGAATTAACGCGTTCACTGCCAACCGGATTCGCTGTATGCCGGTAAAAAAGGTGCAAGTACTAAGTGAAAAAACAATTGAAAAGGTGTTTGTTCCTGTGTGAACTTCCTTATTTTTCCTCTCCTTACCTAGCTCATTTGCATAACGATTTTAACGCTAATCCCATCAATAAGAAGTTCGTTTGTCGTTTCGTTGCATCGAGCACATACCACTCTATGTTTCGTTGTAACATCCTCGGCCGTCTCGTGGAGGGCCGGGCGTCCCTATGTAAAAGAAAAAAACGCACCATGTAAAATGTTCTTTATACTTCGTTCAATTACCATGCTTATTCTCAATACCTAAAAACAAACAAAAAAAATTGTTGTAATGATTTTTTTTGTAGAGTAAATTTTATGGAATCATGTTTTCGAAACATATGACGGATAGAGTAAGTCCTGTCCTGAACTTTACCATGCATAAATATCAAAGTTATATTTATATAGTTATATTCAGTAGTTTGGAAGATATAGACATCCGGCGGAGTTGATTTGAGGTAGTATAAGGACCCTTAATAATACGTCACTATCTATCTACTACTATCAAGTAAGTATCTACAGAAAGCTATTAATTAACGGCACAGTTAGCGACTAGTTAATAATAATCGATCAGCAGTCTCTATTGAACTTATTAACTGGAGCATACTGGCCTGCGTCAGCTTGGTAAGCTAGTCACTCTGTAATACTTATCTATTTATTTTTCCTACGTAGGAGAATTCACGTGACTAGGCGTGCTGTGTTTGACGTGACGGAGTTGAAATCACACTAATATTGTAGTAATAATAATGCTGGACAATTCACAGCATTATCTAGCCCCAAGCTAAGTAGAGTTTGTGTGATGGGTACTAGCATAACTGATATAGATAATGCAATACAATACATAAATAGTTTTTTACTATACATAGAAAACGACCATCACCCGGAAAAAGTATCTGCCGATCGTATAAACATTTGTCCCGAGCACTGAGTACTATTACTAGCGAAGTCCCGAGGCGAGTTCGTTACTTCTTCACGCCAAATCTTCTGTACGAATCGGGCTGAAATTTTTCAATGATGTAGGTCGAAACTTGGAGTAACACATAGGCTACTTTTTATCTCAAAAATAATACATATTTTTGAGATGAAAATATATAATAACAAGATAAAGTTAAAAACTACAACCCGACTACGTGAAAGTTATAAAAGTTTGAAACATTTACATTGACAAAATAGAATGACTTATCGGTCATATTTGATAGGCATAGAGTTGAAAATGAAAATAGGTCGTAGGTATTGTAATTTTTCTCTATGGGGCCTGCAGCCTGCGGCTACCTAAATTTTAATACGCGTTTGAAGGCTTATTCGGGGTCGGAGCCCTAAATCCTATAGCCTATAACCATCGGGGTATTGAGTCGAATCAATGGATACATAATTTGTTGAAATCGAACCAGTAGTTTCAGCGCTACGTGGGAACAAAGAAATCGGCCACATACATACAAACATACAAACATAGGGTGCTAACCTCATAACCCTCCCCTGTTGGTAGTCGGGTAATAAAGTGGAATATGGTTTGAAGTTTCAAAATCATTTGTACAGTTTGTCCACAATAAATAATCTAATTCTAAAGTGATGAATCTTTAAGTGAAATTACCAAATATAGTTATAATTATAACCTAAATTATCTAAAGTGAAGAAGCTTTAAGTGAAGTTTTGGGTACCAAATATAATTATTATTAAAACCAATACGTAAATTTTAAGCTTTCAACTCCAGGCCTTTGAAAACTTCAAAATGCCCATGAAAAATGCAATGTTCATAATGTACACGTTAAACACACCTGAACAAGCACCGACTGAGTGCACAACATGCATCACCCTTGCCTGCCCACTCAGCCGATGCCTTGTGCATAATGCACCCTGTGCTTTTGCATTTTAAAACAGAATCAAGTATCTTTTACCCCAGAGGCCCGATGTGATGATCGTACCGATCGCGCGGGATTTTTTTTCTAGGTTTTTGTATTTTCTACGCTCTGCAAGTAATTTATCTTGTAAAAAAGTAGTTTTGCAACCATTGATTATTATTATTTGCTATAACTAACTTCGAATCAATAGGGTAGTATATAATATACATTATGTATGTGACTTCAAAAAAGCTGTTAATTTTTATTCGTATGAAATATATGTGCGTATTATTAATTTTTTGGTGTTTTTAAAAACTAAAAAAAACTATGTAAGTATATATTATCGTTTTGGAGTCTATTGCCATTTGTAAGATATATGGTAAACAAATAAAAACAACAGTTCAGAATGTACCTACAGACACGCCAAAACGACAATTATAATAATTAATTGAATCGATGTTTGGTTTAGAATGGGTAGCAAATGGGTAGCAAATGGTTAACGATGGTCGCAAAACTAGTTTGTGCTAGCTATGTATGTAACTTGCAGAGACCAGAAAATTAAAAAACCCAAAAAAAACTTCCTCACGAGCAATGCCGAAGTCCGCCTTAAATGGAAAGGCAGAGGCATCAAGCTCACAAATTGCTTGCATTATTAACTCCTAAACCGTGTACGTTTGTTACCAACTAGTCGGTTAAACCCAACCAAATCCAACCCATTAGTTCTATTTTTAAACTATAGTTTAACGCTAAAGCTAACGACGCGACGTAGTAAGCTTTCTCGAACTCAATACGTCAGTTATTTCACTACATTGACCTGCGATTCCTTTAAACTTCCAAAAACGGTCATACTCATGACGGTTGTTTTTAAGTTTATATTTAATTCATTCAGTATCAAACAAAGTGCCGGGCAGTTACTATAATTATTGCATCATCATTATCAGCCTATATTAGTCCACTGCTGGACATAGGCCTCCCCTAATGAGCGTCATAGCGCCCTGTCTTCAGCTTGACGCATCCAGCATCTGCCAGCAGTCTTTCGCAAATCGTCATCCCAACTGGTCGGAGGGATATTTATTCCATGAAGCTATTTAATTTTGGTAATCCGACGGTCAATCAAATAGTCATGTCCTATAATGCTTTACCGATTAGTTTTTTTATTAAAATCGATTTTGTTTATGATGAAGTTGTAATCGTTTCTGTTATTGTTGCTCAACATTTTGTATTATGCTACCGGTGGCGGCGGCGCTAGAGTCCGTAAGAGGTCCCAAAGATTTTCGATGGAACCGACTAAGAATAATCAGAATATTCAATAGAATAAAACAGGATGAATTTTTGTTGTTTTACTTGCTTCTGCCCGCGGCATTACACGCTTTTTCCGTGATAAAAAGTATATTGAGTTACTGTGGTAAACTATAATTTTATACAAGTTTTTAATTTAAAAATCATGTATTTTTATTTGTATTCTCTATTGATATAGAATAGAATATGTCTGCATAATAATTTTTTTATGAAATATAATCATCCAAAAGTAGGTATTTTAAGACAATCGTAAAATTTCTTAACGTGACGTCACCGTTCACTGTATTGTCATGAAGCTTTAGCGGGATGTCTTTTATGCAACGAGGAAACAAAGAATATTATTAACTAGCAGTGCCTTGCGGTTTCACCCGCGTAGTTCCCGTTCCCGTGGGAATTCCGGGATAAAAAGTAAGCCTATGTTCTATTCCAGACTATAATCTATCTCTGTGCCAAATTTCATCCAGATCCGTTCAGCCGTTCTGGCGTAATAAAGGAACAAACATCCATCCATCTATCCATCCATCTAAACTTTCACGTTTATAATATTAGTGAGATTAGACACAACACATAAACAACAAACATGATGGTTTTATCATTTATTTGTTTCTAATTTAATTTTGAATAAAGGAACAGAAACACTTAGAGTTTTTATCACCCGAAACTGGGTGCAGATTTATTTTTCGTTGTTTTTCTTATTAATGAAAACAAATGAAGTTTGTGATTAGTGATTTAAATATTTTTTTAAAAATCCATCTACATATTAGGGAACTTCATAGTCTTTTAAATACCAAACGAAAAATAAACCTGTAGACGGGGTAGGTTTATGTTGTTAATGATGATAATGTAACCTAGACTACACCTCTTCTGTACGTCATAGATAGTGCCTCTGTTTGTGTAACAGAACATGAATGTCACATGCCCTTTGCCTCGAATCCGTAAACATATGCAAATATCGGATATTTATCACATTATCTTTCATCTAACTTAAGACTATAAGATTCATACTCGGTATATTATGCTACAAATACATTTGTGAATGCAAACTTAACAAAACCTGACAAAAATAACAAAACAACAACAGTACAGGTAAAGAAGAAAATAATCGCTAAAAACAAGCCGAATAGGTCAAATTCGTGTTCGTAAACGGACTAGAGGCGAATTAAGTGGTTAAATGAATATTTAAAAGTCTAAAATTGCTAAGATTTTTTGCGATTTAGGTACTCTGATGATCAGTGTGTCGGAAAAAAACTAATAAAAAAAATCTAATTGTAATATTCTTGAATCGAGTAGGTACCTATATAGCAATTTACCGACGAATTACTTGACTAATAGCCAGATTGTGAGATCCTTGCTATCGGATTTCAAATTCATCATTGTAATGGAGAACCGCAATTTGTGTAATTAATTATTTGTTAGGGATATTGTGGATTAGATTCTCTATCCTACGTTAAGTAATTGCACACACCACACACAGTACAATATAGAATCTACAGGCTTTCTACTTCCAAACAAAATCTTCGATCGTGATATCTTTACGGAGTTTAAGTAGTTTGTGCCGTCAATGAATTTGTAGTCGAGTAAAAGAATAAGAATAAAATGCTTACATTTGTTTATGACGCCAGACTTAACGCCCGTCTCACATTACCGCGCGGAATCGAGTTTGCGGAGCGCCGCCGCAACTCGAGTCCGCAGGGCAGCGCATAATCAATTTCAGTAAAATGCCATGAGGAAACGCGATGACCGGTAGCGCCGATAGATGCGCGTTCAGCTTTAGAGTCATTCTATTCACGTTATGGATGATGTACCAAGAGTAATCTCGTTTATTAATAGGGTAATTTATTAAAAAAAAAATTTTTTTTTTATTATTATTCTATTAAGTCCGTCAGTTAGATTATCAGAAGATATAGGACACGTATTTTTCTTTTGTCAATCAAACAAAATATTACTAAGATAAGCGCGTCAAAGTTTGCGAATGACGCTCTTCACGCAATGTTAAAATGTGTCGCCCGGCGTGACGTCACGCAGGACTTTAACTGGCGATAATCTTCAACATTTTTTGTTAAACTGACAAAAGAAAAAATATGTATCCAATATCTTCTGATAATCTATTTGACGGACTTATTAGAAGTTTTGAGAAACTAGCCTATAACGTCCATCATTACATCAATAGTTATAAATGTTTCAATTAAGTTAATTCTCCTCATAAATTTACCGTCCCAAGTAACCTTAAACTATGCGTAAAGGTGACCAGAGAGCGTACCAAACAAGCAGAACGTCTAAAAGTCACACTAAACATTGTAAATGCGCAAGTTTGAATGGATAGATGGATGTTTGTTATTTCTTCACACCAGAACTACTGAAAGGATTGGCCAGCGATTTTGCATTGAACGTAGAGGTGGAGGCCTTAACCTAGAAAACACATCGGCTACTTTTTATCCCATAAATCAGTACCCATAGGATAGGATTAACCTTTGAAAGTATTCATAGCGAGAACGCTTGCAAAACCGCGGGTAGAAACTAGTATGAAATAAATTTACTCTCCAACTTGGTCTACGCTGAAATCACCCCTGTGAACAGTGGCGCTCACCCGTAAAACGCCCGTGGGGTGGCGTGTGGGCTACGCGCCGTTACCCGCCCGCCCGCAATTGTACAAACCTACAGACTCTACGACTCTACCTACTCATATATGACGTAGCTAGCCCACAGCTCCTGTAATACCCGGATCAAAAGGCGCAGGAAAGGGTTGGTAATTTAAGAAGTAAAAGCTTGGGTACAGGATTCCTTTCGTAATTATTCTGATATGCATCACATATTCTGGAATATTTTGCAAAACAATAGTAGTCGTATGTGGCAATAGCAAAAGGAGATCAAATAAATTATATTTTAATTGAGATTTATGTCGGTTATTGGCCCACTCCACTGCACCAAAAAGTTCGGAACAATATTAGACATTCGTAATCTAGATGGCTAAAAAACGATAAATTATTTACTATAAAAACTTTAAAATCTTTTAAAATTCATAAAATGTTTTATTTGTTAGCCCATGGCTTTTAATTTATGTTAGTTGATGGATAAAAAAGATCTTTACCGCAAAACAAATGCAAAGCACTTCCTGAACCCGCCTGGTAAGTGTGCATTTTTTTGTTGTCCATTTTCGTAATCTTTACGTTGTTGGAATATATTTTCTATTTCTCATAAATTGATCTACGCGATCATGCCATGTTCTACGTAGGTAGCAACCGTGAAACGGATTCATTTACTTACGTCATTATCCAATTGCATTAGAGAGGCCATTCAAATTTGTTCTGTTAGTCGTTTTTATCAGTTTCCATGGTCTACTGCTTGTCAACTGAACTTGAGATCATCCCGATAACCTACTTATCTTTGCCATACCAAACTACGAGTATGTATGCTTCCTCGCATTAGACAGAATCAAAGAATTATAGGTACAATAAGGAACTTGAACTTCACACTTGGCTTTAGAAATAAGTCGAGAAATTTTGGGATATTGTTTGATTTCACAAATTTTGATAAATGTGCATTATTCGTATTGTGATTTGAAAAATCATAAGGCTTTTGTTATTATTGTGCGTAAGCCTTCACTAATTGGCGTTATTTCTAAGAAGTCGAAGCCATTAAATTTGGGGATATTATGGGATATTATTTGATATTTTATAAGTACAAATGTTGATAAATGTGCATTATTCGTATTGTAATTTGAAAAATTGAGTGTCGAGTAAAGAGAAGGAATGTATTTCAGCTGGCGAAATATCTGCCCTGAAGTAACCCAGACCCAGTCTTGTCAATAAACAATCTATAGATAAAAATAAAACTGTTTCAATTTAACACTAATGAGATCTAGACGAAGAGGATTTCTCAAGAAGTGCTGATTTGCAAACACTGAAACCAGAGAAATAAGTGATTGAGGTCATAAGCAAAGATATCATAAAAAAACAGATAAATAACTTTGATCCAGTCTATCTCTGAATCTTTCTCATTTTTATCAGAATCAGTAATGTTGTTTCGCATATTTGAAACATTTGGAAAAAGTACAAATAAAATTGTCTATACTAGGTATGAGTTAGGTCCATAGCCAATAGGGTGGTACGTGATACGGTACGAACTCATTAGGTCATTTCCTGAACCCCCAAGTCATGAAGTTAACACAATTGAAATCGAACTGAAACCTGCTTGGGATTCTCATCTTTTGTCTTGATTTTAACTACCTAACCACCATCAGGATACAAAAACCACGATGATAATAAATGTGGATACATTTATTATCATCGTGGTTTTTGTATCCTCGACAGCCTATAATGGTCAGGCCTCTATCTGATAGTCGCCTTTTTGCATGGGGAGTATGCCTATAATCCCCACGCTGGGCATGCGGGCTGGGGATCGCAGTTCGGTAGATGTTCTGCAAGAGGCGCTGCTGCCCGTCCCCCGGTGCATGTCCATTAGTCGCCTCTTACGACACCCACGGGAAGAGTTGGGGTGGTGCAAATTCTAAGCCGGCACCACACGGCTATCGGTTTTTGAATATCTGAATAATACTATTTTATTTATGAGAAGTTTCCGTCTCTTTCAGGCAAGGACGGCTCAAAGGTGACGACTGTGGTGGCGACGCCGGGGCAAGGCCCCGACAGGCCGCAGGAAGTGAGCTATGCGGACATGAAGCTCATCGGCAATGGCAGCTTCGGCGTCGTCTACCAAGCAAAGCTCTGCGACACTGGCGAGCTCATTGCCATAAAGAAGGTGCTGCAGGACAAACGGTTTAAGGTAACTATTAACTAACCTTTATTTTATTAACGCTTGATGAAAACAGGAGTTTTGAGTTTGACATTTGTATATTTGTGTGCCTGTCTAGGTTTTTATGAAAATACGCATTGCCAATTATTTGGTTCCTTGAACCAGTTTCTTCTGAAGTTGTGCTGTTTTCTTGTTAATAAGCAAGAACATAATTTTTGCGCTAACGCCGCCGTTCCAAAAACATTTGCTCTGTCCCGCTCCTATGGAAAGCGAAATCCTATGCCTGTCCTTTTCACGAAATGGCGTGCATTGCGCCCTCTCACTACAGACCGCGTGTTTGATTGAAACCTCTTGAGGGCCGGGGAATGACATCGAGAGGAACGAAAAATGACATCAAGAGCAACCTTTATTTTAGCCGCGATTTTGCACTGGGTTTGATTCGGGGCCCACTTCAGAGGGTCACTAATTAATTTTTACTATAATTCTGGTACTCAAATTTAGCCATGCAGACAAGTTCACATTAATATACCTATGGCAATCAAATTCAACAATAAAACTTTTGACTGAAACTATCATGTACTATTAAAGTCATTTATAACGGAATGTTTATCATGATTTGATTTTAGTTATTCCGTGGTCATGGCGCATGAAATATTGGAAAACTCAAATATCATGCTAATATCATGCTCCTTTATAAATGACTTTAAAGGCAGCAATGAAGTGCTTGTAGTTTGGCTAATACTTTTCAATACAAATAAGTCCTCTGATTCACATTTTATTAAGGGGTTTTACTTGCATTCTAAATTGAGATTGATAAAGGCACCGTCGTCGTCCGACTAATTTCGATACCACCCCTTCTCCTTGATTTGCGACCTTGGTTGATACGTACGCGACCGTCCCCGCTTGACGGTCAGCGTGCGTGTCAACAAAATTACCTAGAAGAAGATTCTCCACTTGAAGGCCAGTCGGTGCCTTCGTCAACCTTGATATAAGGGAAACTTTAAGTTTTTGATTCTAGTAGACTTTAGTATCAGGCTGAAGGGAGATAAATGCAAAAACGTCTGTTTCAGAATCGAGAGCTACAAATCATGCGACGGCTGGAGCACTGTAACATTGTCAAATTGAAATACTTCTTTTACTCCAGTGGAGAAAAGGTGAGCATCACTTCCACGCTTATTTTCCTTAGCTATTTATGACTGGTAATCTAAGCATTTAAATATTATAGTAATAAAAACCTTTTAGATGTTTAATGAGGTATCCTATAGCAATTTGATTGCCGTATTTCTTAGCGGCTTTGTTGTATCTGTGCGTTTTATTAAGGGTGTATTATTTGTGTGTTTTATTTGGGGGAAGGCGGCAGTGCCCGCGGCAGTGAGCTCAATGTTAAACGCAATGCAGTCACTCGATGTCGCAGTATGTTTTACGAACCAATCAGATTGTTGCGCTAGTGTGCTAACGCACAATTACGTTACAAAAAACGATAAACATCATCAAGCAATACATTTGAGACCGATTATATACTGTCACAGGCTACATTAGCTTGATTCACGACCGGTGGTGTATTGGTTGACGATGGTTTGTCAGTCAAGCAGTTGTGTGCATAATACAGCGCAAGTCTTGCCACTTCATGAGCAGAATCATTCAGCCATGTGCTTCAGATCTGTAAAGAGAGTCCTGCCCATTCATGAATTTAACTTTATCCATCCTCATGTACATCGACGATCGTGTCACGTTCTTCAGAGTCATCCATGTGTTTTTAGACTCTAACTATATTTGCTTGTTTATATTTTTTTGTTTGGTTTTATTGAGATGAGAACTGCTTTGAGTTTCATTGCCATATTTACATGGTTTACTTGCACTCATATGTGGACGTACACAATTTAGAAGAGCACGCACACACTAAAAATGTAACCGTCTTGTAAACGAATACCGTAAGCTGTATGTAGATGAACGGATAGAAGCTAGTCCCGTCGCCTGGCCTCGCTTCAACTAGCTAATCGATTCCCATTGATCGACTGGATTCAAGGCTTATTTATCTCGGAATAAAACTCGGAAACCTTCGATTTTAGCGATACCATCAGGTTGTTTTTCATTTAATCTAGACTCAGGAATCAAAACACGTGCTGAAATTGAAGTTACATTTTTAATGTGTGCCGACTTCCGTCCAAGGTTAGACCGCCAAATATATGGGTCGTTTCATGATTCCAATACAAGCATTTAGCCAAAGAGCCTTTGGAAGACAGCCAACTTTTAAACCGATTCATTTAAATAATTTATCTGTGAATTTTCGCAAACATGGTTGAACCTGCTTCATACATAGTCTTTAACATTTTTAGTTGTTATTTTGGCATTGATGTTGGTTATAATGGTACATTTGATTCGGGGTTTCTTTGCTTTCATATTTCTCTTAACATTTTTGATGGTACTTCTGATTTCTTTACATTTCTCTATTCGATCAAGTAGTAGAACACCGTGATATACATTCTAACATGGCAAACTCTCGTAAAATTACTTTGGTCCCTAACTTAAAGTACTAGCGCACACAATTGTTTACACAACCAGAGCTTATGAAGATATAATAATTTTTTTTTTGTGATTGCAGAAGGACGAAGTGTACCTGAATTTGGTGCTGGAGTATATCCCCGAGACTGTATATAAAGTCGCACGTCACTACTCCAAAGATGAACAAACCATACCAATAAGTTTTATAAAGGTAGACACTTTAACTTACTCGCCGGTAGGTAAGATGTGTTAAATGTACAACGAGAACTCACTAACTCATTCACGTGATAAACAAAACAATTGCATAACGTAATAGGATTGTCTATGCATTATGAGAATGCATGAGTCATACTGACGTCACTTTGCTTTGCTACCATCATGAAGTACTTTCAATAAATCTTCGGTATGAGGCAAGGTTAAGGTTGCCAAGTATCCAATTACTCAAATGCACGAGTGGCGATCGTGAAATGCACTATGCACGTCGTAAAATTGCTTAATCGCGAATACGCGGCACACCAGACTTTGGTCGCATAGTAACATAAATAGGTACTTAAAATCGAAATTATAATTACACTAGTCAAGTACATTTAAATAAAAGTAAATAAAGTTCACTTAACACAAAGGTAGAACCACATTATTGTGGTGTGTTGTGGCGCGTCAGAAGTATATCGGTTTAACACATGACTGTTTCTTTGTAGTGTCGATTTTGATATTGACTAATTCGGTTGTCGCAAAAACTTAAACTAATTTGACAGCATTTAAAATTCTACCGTCCCTTTCTTATAATGGAAATAGAAAGGGATAGAAAGCATGGTTTCATTTTAGTGCTGTCGATTTAGTTTAGTTTTAGCGACACCTTAATTGGCTGATGGTTCTCTAACCAGACTAACCCCCTTATTCATAATGATCTGCTAACTTAAAAAAGCAGCTAAACAGTGTTATTTCTCACTCTGATTTATGTCAATAGAAGAAGACAGAGTGAGAATTAGCAATTTTCTAAGTAGCTGACTATTTTGAATAAGGGATTTATGTAAGAAACCGATATACTTCAGACGCGCTACAACGCACCACAAAAGTGTGGTTCTAGCTTTCGTCAACCTAAACTTACAAACATACACCTTTCCCTGATGGAAAAGCGTTCTCTCTACCGACTACTAACAGTAAGGGATGATTCATATGAGACCGGGCCGTGTCCGGGCCGGGCCGGAGCAGTTAGAACGGAGAAGTTACGGCCCGGACGGGACACGGATCATGCACTACACACATTTAATATAAGTTTATATTCTTACAAAATGTATGTAACGTTTCAAATCCGTCAGGGCTACGTACACGGTCCGCCCCCGGGCTCGGCCCGGTTTAATATAAATCATCCCTAACACATACCACAATTACTTCATGCCCCTAACATTTAATATATCTGTCCCCAGCTATACATGTATCAGTTGTTCAGAAGCCTGGCATACATCCACTCGCTCGGCATCTGCCACCGAGACATAAAGCCACAGAACCTTCTCCTAGACCCAAAGACAGGGGTTCTCAAGCTCTGCGACTTCGGCTCGGCGAAGCACCTCGTGCGCGGCGAACCAAATGTTTCCTACATCTGCTCCAGATATTACCGCGCTCCTGAACTTATTTTCGGCGCCATTGATTATACTACGAAAATTGGTGAGTTTTTTCTCGTTATCACGCTTCGGTGTAAAAATCAAATCGCTTCTCCGTAGACACGTACGTAGTTGCGTCGTCGTGACGCTACATGGTTCGCAGCGGATTGCGTCCCGACCAAGAGACCAAAGCTTTAGAAACTGAAACAAAAGCCAAGCTAAAACTATTCAGAAACTCGAACATTTTTGTCAACCGTCGGTCATTTAGATATTAAATTTAAACTAGCAATCGTTAAACCTTCGACGAAGTGTCATAAAACTCCAATTTAATATAATATCAGTAAAATTATTAATTGGTGTAATTCTGTGACGGCCGGTCGAGATCGATCGCCCGGAATAAAAGTGCCGCGACCTACTTTTATCCAGCCCTGATGACTGGATGTGTTTGGAGTTCGTTAAATATTTGTTTTAAAAACTCTAAAAGCACCGTCCATGTTGTGGAAATGAGTTTATTTAACTTTTGGGGCGCGTTCCCCCTGAAGCGGAATCGACTAATAACAATTACATAATATTGTATCGAAATACTCGTTTGCCGCTGGATTTTGATTAGTTAAGAATCCGGCGACAGCTGCTCGCAACTTCAATTCGTGAATTATTATGTTCCGTAATACCAAAAATGATGACTGAAAAGTTGTTGAATCTTCGACATTGTGTTGTTATTCTGTAACTAGACAATTTATGCTATGTTCCTAAACAAACAAAACGTACGATATTGTTGTTTTTAATACAAAACAAATAGGACGAAAACATGTCATTTTAGACGTAAAAATTTGCAAAATCGCATTTTTAATATTTTTGCTTGCATTCCATTATAGGCGTGTATTATGAAGAAAAAAACAACCAGGGACTGAACCAGGGGGGATAAATACTATTCGAATACAAAAAACAACATGACATGGTGGAAATATGCCCGAATTACAAATCATTTTGGTAGTACGTTTGTATGGGCAAGTCATCATCCGCAGGCCCCTTAAGGTGGGAACCTGACACAATGTCAAAGATTCAACAACTTTTCAGTCATCATTTTTGGTATTACGGAACATAATAATTCACGAATTGAAGTTGCGAGCAGCTGTCGCCGGATTCTTAAGTGTCAAACTGTTTTGTAAAGCAGCGCACAGTGGAACCAGCGCCCTACAAGCGCGGTCATAAATACATAACTTTGTTATTTGGATGTTTTCTTTAGAAAAATTATTAAGAATACTTTTTAAGTGTACAATAATACTATAATTTACCAAATATAATACATAATATAGTATAAACTGTACAATATGCACTTTTGTTATATAAATTTATTTGATCAATATTACGGATTTATTGTGCCACGTTCGGAAATGGCCTCTGAATATGATATCAACGCTTTTCATGAAGTGGTTATAAATCTATTTACATATAAATGTGTATTCTTTTTATATTTTATACGTTTTAAATGTAATAAATAAAAAGCAAGTCAATTTTAATTTATTTACAAACGTACCTAATCATAACCACAAGAAACTTAATACTACCACAACCAACATAATTAACATTTATATATTAATATTTATACAGGGTTATTGGTACATTAGTAACACTATGTGAACTGCAGGTCCTGCCCATCATCACAAATACGTTCGTAAAGACACCAGGTTAAGAAGAAGAATTAAGAATTTTCTTATTCTTAAGAAAATTTATAAATCACCTCTGATGCTAATAAAAACGTTTTAGTCTGGAACCCAGCGAGTTACTTAAGACCGATCTTCCACTCTCATACCTTCTGTTAATTCAGGGCAGAGCTGTTTTTAAATTGAGTTTCAAATAAAACCTCTCTAACGAACGATTTTTGAATCGCGGGGAGTAGGTACCTATTAACAATACCAAGTTTAATAATTAAGACCTGGCGTCTTCACAAACGTGTTTGTGATGATGGGTAGAACCTACAGTTCACGTAGTGTTACTTATTTACCAATAACTCTGTATATTAATATCTATATAATAATAATTTATATACTTAATATATTTTTTGTCGTTCGTCTTTTCTTGAATGCACTGCTCGTTCATTACTTATTGCTAATTCGACACATTAAATTTCTTTTAACCAATAACCAGAGTACTTGAGCAAAACAATTGTTAATAGAAATATCCAAAATCTATCAATACTTTTACATAAACTTAGTATTCTACTATCAAGTTCCTAATCTAGATCCTCGACCTCACCCATAGAAGCTAGAATCGTTTGCAGTACGTGTTGATGTTTCTTAACAACACTTCCAGTTACGGCAGACCATATCTCATAAAAATACATCCTTGAAAAAGTACATTTAATCAAAGTAACTGAAAAGAAAAAAAGAAAAAATATAACTTATTTCTCGTAGACCGTGCTACGTCTTAGCCTACGCAGTCGTAGAGGCTGTATAGCAACTACATTAGCAGATATTAGCAAAAAAAACTTTATATTCTCAAAATAGACAGTTTAATCTATAATTTACGGTAGGTGAGGATAGTTGATTAACGTAGAAAGTCCATTGAAAGTCCACGTAAAGTCAACAATTAAGGCAAATATTTGGTAGAAATCCTGTATGGCGTAGCACGTAAAAAGTCAGCATAACAACGTCAAATAAAATCTTAAAATATAACTAGATAGTGAAAACATACCTTGATCTTGGAAATCCATGTCACAAACACACTCGAAAACAATGTCATTCCGAGAATTCATCGTCACAAAAATAATGTCTGTTAGCGAGCTTCGAAGCAGGCGAGCGCAACGTAATTATGTGTTAACTTCGGAGGGCAAAAATTACGTGATTTTTAGGTAAAATGGGTAGGATATTTATACTTTGAGGTTGCTTGTTTATCGGTTAATCGTTATAGGTAGATAAATTGAGGGTAGTTGTTCTTTTTTTTTTTTAATTATGACCTATGGGCGGTACCACTGTGCAGCGGTGAGATTGCGGTCAAACGAAGATCTATTCACGATAATAAAACACTAAGGATGTGTTCTTTGTGCAGATGTTTGGAGCGCTGGCTGCGTCGTCGCTGAACTGCTGTTGGGTCAACCAATATTCCCTGGTGATTCAGGCGTAGATCAGTTGGTTGAGATCATCAAGGTATGAAACAATTTAAACATATTCATCCATACTAACATAAATTCGAAAGTAATTCTGTCTGTATCCTTTTATGCCTAAACGACTGAACGGATTTCTATGAAATTTGGCAGGGGTGTAGATGGTATCCCGAGAACGGACATAGACTTTTTTTATCCCGGAAAAAAGCGCGTGAAGCCGTGGGCAGCAACTAGTGCTGTATAAACTTAGCTATAGGGGGAATAGAGTATCTATTTGATAAATGAAAATTTAGAGAATAACATGAATTGACCATTTATCGAGAAACTACAACGTTTTAACAGATTTAATATCACTGAGTGGGGCTTGTACAAGAATCTTAATTGTGATAGTGATAAGACTGGCAAATTATGCTAAGTGAGTTTTCAAATCGTAAAAATAATTAATATAACCCTTATTGTTACAGGTATTAGGCACACCGACCCGAGAACAAATACGAGAGATGAATCCCAACTACACAGAGTTCAAATTCCCACAAATCAAGAGTCATCCCTGGGCGAAGGTATATTCCACAAAGTATTTGCTTACGTACATAGCTAGAGTATATGCACGATGTAAAATCTGGAATTAGCTTAATCTTAATCTACTTAGTGGGATCCATTGCGCACATATAAGGTTTTACTGCATCGTCGCTGTCTGCCATATCGTTATTGCGAAAAAATCACTAGTACAACCTGCCTACTTAAAGAGGGCTGACAATAATCTCGCATGCTGTCCCGCTCAGGTCGGATTAGAACTGAGCAGGACAGCATGATAGGTGATGTTATTTTAAGTACTATTCTATGAATATGCAGGTTATAACGGGTCTTCATGATTTCTGATGTTTTTAAATTTGGTGCATTTCGGCACCAAATAAGAATTATTTATACTTGAAAAACAAACGTAGTTTGAAATAACAGACAGAATAAGATTAATTTTTACATTGAGTTACAAAACGGTCTCTGTCTCAGAACAAGTTGACTAAAACCAATAGGTGCACCAGTGCACCTGTGGTTGCGCACGCACTTACGCACTTATGCATAGTTAACTTAAACAAACAATAAATTCCGCTTCCATGGCTTATCTCCAATATGATTGGCTTTATTAATTTATTAACCAATCAATCGATTTTATATTAGTAAAAAACCCGTTACAAGTGATTTTATCGCAACCACGTTATTTTCCAAAATTATCGTAGTTGGATGCTAAATCGCGCCTCATTCCAGTTTATGTTGGAGCGTATGTCCATGCCTCTGTGCGCCACTGACCACCACAAACGAATTCGAGTAAGATACGCCATGGCGGAGCAGCCATCACGCTTCCCTATCCGTACAGACTTAACATGATGGTTGCGCCTGTAACGCAGTTGTTGCCCGACCTGTAGATAAACGACCATCTAATATTGTATTCTCAGTAATTTTATATCATAAATTTACACTATAAAAATAATTAGTGATGTCGCACATCAAACACACTTTTATTACGACGAGTACCGCCACATTTGAATCGCGGCACATATTATCGCTTCGTATACCTGCGCGAAAGCACGCACACCAAGGACACTATTTTATTAGTGTACAAATGTGTCCTTGGTGTGCGCCCTCACTTACAGTGGGTACGGAACCAAGCAATAGGTTTGTTTCATAAACAATTCTTATTTTTACCCGACTACCGACAGGGGAGGGTTATGAGGTTAGCACCCTATGTTTGTATATTTGTATGTTTGTATGTATGTGGCCGATTTCTTTGTTCCCACGTAGCGCTGAAACTACTGGTTCGATTTCAACAAATTATGTATCGATTGATTCGTCTCAATACCCCGATGGTTATAGGCTATAGGATTTAGGGCTCCGACCCCGAATAAGCCTTCAAACGCGTATTAAAATTTAGGTAGCCGCAGGCTGCAGGCCCCATAGAGAAAAATTACAATACCTACGACCTATTTTCATTTTCAACTCTATGCCTATCAAATATGACCGATAAGTCATTCTATTTTGTCAATGTAAATGTTTCAAACTTTTATAACTTTCACGTAGTCGGGTTGTAGTTTTTAACTTTATCTTGTAGATTATTAGCAGATATTGGACATTTATTTTGTCAATTAAACAAAAAATGAAGATATAGCCAGTTAAAGTCCGGCGTGACGTCACGAGCCCCAAACTTTGAGGCGCTTTATTTTTGTATTTTTTGTTTTATTGATTAAAAAAATCTTTCCTATATTTTCTAATAATCTAACTGACAATGGACTAATTCGTTTGTCAGGATTGTCACGATATGCTGACTTTGTTGCTTTATCCGATTCTATCCTACTTTATTTATTTATTATTTATATATTTTTTTTTTTTATCGACTAAAGATCGATCTCAATATTCAAACATCCTATTTCCGCTTTCGCATACCGGAAGTAAAATTAACACTCTGACTATAGCCGAAATTATAGATTGGTTAATGGGATTTCGCTGATGAACATAGGCGATAGAATAAACCCGTGCGAAGCCGGGGCGGACCGCTAGTTATTCATACACTGAAATGTCGCACCAACTCGCTGCGCTTCGGTTTCGGGACTTCGGTAGTCGGTGGCTCAGCTCAGCGTGTCTACTTCATTAGATTTGAGTTAATAATGGTCTTTTCTTTACCGGTGCAGGTCAATGGCATGTTTGAAGCGAAAACTAATCGATGCTGTTCTTACTACAATCTGTTTGATGTTCGGTGTGCATTCGCGCTTCTCTAGCTAATATCATGATTTTGAGTATCGTCAGCACAGTCATCGATAAAAATTACATCATTTCATGTCTAAATAATAACAAAATAAAATATAATTTCATTTTTAATTTACACGTTTACATTGCTAATGTTTATCATGATTAAAAGATGTGTAATTTTCAATACTCGTAAAATTTTCACATCTTGAAATTATTTGAAAGATCTTCCTCTGACAGAAAAATACGTTACGTTATCCTGAAAGCATTGAGCTGTAAATGTGTCGCCGCCGGATCGTAGATTCAGCCCGTTTGAACAATGGCTATTGAAACAACAAAACAAAGGCTGTTTTTTTTTGTTTTTTTTTTTTTTGCAAAAGCTATATTAATGGTTCAATGGTTCATTTATTGGTAAAAGATCAGATCGTCAAATAGTGGAACACAGTACAACTTAAAAGTATTATTGGACATTGATCGCTCAACAATGTGCATAGGTAATTAATTAAAATTGCGCCGTTTTGCAATTGCTAGACCAAGTGTCAAACGGGCTGATTTTACGATCTGGCAGCGACATATGCAGTGCTTCTTAAAATGAGCCCCTATCATCCAACACACATGAGTAGAAAAATGTTCTCTAGTTGGTTATCTGTGTCAAGTGTAACATAGATACAAAAGCTACTAAATTCTATCGATAACAGATCAGTTAATTGGTACAGTTTGCTCGCTTTCTACAGAATTTTAGTTAATTTCCTTTGCTTTTATAGTCATTTATCGATTTTAGTAAAGCTTCCTTTCAATTAAAATGTTGATTGCTTTATGGATCCGCCAGAGGACATCCGTTCAAACGAATGACGAATGTAGGTCTTTAAAACTACCGCAGAAAGTTATATTTTCTTGAATATCCTTTCGCTCATCAATGACCTAGCCACCTTGTCATGACAAAAAGATTATGCGTATCCCCCTTCTGTTTTTCGCAGTACGATCGCATCGATCCTTACTATGTTTTTAAATGTCGAAGCTGCGCAGTCCATCCACTTTTACGAAAGACTTCACTAATAGTAACGTGATACTGTCCGCCGTAAAGTTTAACTATACCTACTGGAACAACGACAGGAAATGGGGCGAGCTTCGACTTTATGCAGTCGGGACATCAATTTAATCATGAATAAGTTCCAAACCAACGCACTCGGGTCCAATACGGTGTTTCCCACAAGAGTGCTAAGCCGCATAGCTAAGCGGCTAAACGATTTGCATATTATGCAAATCGAGCGAGCCTATGTTAGGTCTTGTTTACACACAAGCCCACCATTAGGGCCGAAAAGCACCCGGTTTTGGGAAATGTGTACAGACAAATGTCGTTCCTTCTTTGGTTGTCATGCGACGCTATTCAAACACCATGTCATAATAGCGTCACATAGCCACCACGACACGCGCGTCTACCGTAAATCTCTGCTTCGCTTTGGTTAATTAAAATCGGGTCTCCTATCCCCTCCCCTCCCACCGCTAGTGAGTTGTATTATAACTCTTGTTATTTCGGTCCAGGTGTTCCGCGCATGCACACCGCCGGACGCAATCTCGCTCGTGTCCCGCCTGCTGGAGTACACCCCCGGGGCTCGCCTCTCGCCCCTGCAGGCCTGCGCGCACTCGTTCTTCGACGAACTGCGCGAGCCCGCCGCGCGCCTGCCCAACGGACGCGCGCTGCCTCCGCTCTTTAACTTCACCGAGTGAGTAACCACAATACACACCTTGAGATCGCTGCAGAGAGCTCTCTGAGACTGGAGATTCTACATCGCCAACCAATGTTAAGATACTACCCATATTTAAACTAAAAATCCTTTTCTTGTTGTTGGTTTTTGCAATACCATCGATTGGAGCTCTTCAAAAAAATTCATTCATTTGCATTATGCATTGCAGATAATTATTTTTCAAACTTGATACGCCAAGAGAATTTTTTTGTATTGCGAGTTGCTTACGAACAATGTACCTTGAAAATGGCTTAGTACGTAAACTACACGACGACACCGCCCCATCTATTTCGGTTGGATGTGCCGGGGGAGCAGGTAATTTACATAATGGATGCCATCTTAGAGGATCAAACAAAGTGAGATGATGGGGGACTTAAATTCAATGATGTGCTCTGCATCTGAAAATTGGCTCCGCATTTCAAGAGATTGATTTGACCTGCGAGTAGCAATAAGAAATAAAGAAGAAAATTGTTGGTCCACATCACTAGAAAATACAATAATATATCAGTCTCCCATTCGATGACGATTCTGATGAAGATATAGTTCCATTGAGAACTCTGCTTTTACTTAGATCCACATCTAGACACAACGTGAAGTACAACTCGACTCACCATAATATGTCTATTTACAGATACGAGCTCGGCATCCAGCCTTCCCTGAACGAGTTTCTGAAGCCGCGCACAGTGAGCGCCGCACCGGCGGCCGACGTGCCACAAGCATCGCACGCGCCCGACCACCACGACACCCAGGGTACATTCATTATTTGTTAAGGAATAGCCGACAGAGTACTTTTTGAAAATTCATATGGTTGCATTTAACAGTAGAACGGAGATATCTTACCGCAAGCAAATAAACTGTGTTCAGTTGTGCTCTGTAAAAACATGAATAAAACACCACACAACACCAAAGTAAAATGCTATCAAAATGAATAATGCATCACATTACTGTTTTATAATAAAGATAACGTTTGTGCCTGTCGCGGCGTGAGTAACCTCTTATTTTTTCTTTATTATTATCAAATAAGGTGTTGTAGTTGACATATTGTGTACTGATAAGTCACCGCACACGTGGCTACTATCTCTAGATCTGCAGGTAGTTTCAGGACCAGACGCGCTTTCAACCAAAAACCAGATATATGCTCCACGGCATTACGTTTCGGACTTGTTACGAGCTGTGTCGATTCTTGTGTCCCCAACAATTACTAACTGGTTTCATTGACCTTCCTGGTGACCCAACCGCCTTGATGAGTATATAAACTTTATGAATTAACCTTTACTCTAGAAGTAATTTCTAATGATAGTGTCCTATTCCAGGTGAAAACGCAGCGGCGAGCGGCGCGGGCGCGTCGTAAGCTGTCACGTTGCCGGCGTCGTGACGGCCGCTGCCCGGTCTGATGTCCGCTGCCCGGTTTGATGCCCGCTGCCCGGTCTGATGCCCGCTACCCGGACGGTTGCCGCGCCCGCCGGCGAGTGATGTGTGATACCCTAGTGTAATTGTCGATAAAGCTTGAGCTGTCGTAGTCGGTGAGAAGGGTAAATCCGCTGTAGATTCTGAACCGTCGCGATGTGATTACTTTGTACTTTTGTAAGCTCAAATTGTCTCTTTATGTACATACCTTAAATGCTGGATTTTAATTATTTGGTAAACGACAGATTATCATCTGGATAAATCGTCTTGTTTTATTTCCACTGATTATGTGAGTCTTGAACCCTCTACATGTATTGTTTCGCTTTGTGAGCGTGGAAGTGGGAGACGGTCGCGTGGTGCCCTCCTCGCTACTAGAGGATCACTGTGCGAGATAGCTGCATGGTATTAGTACGCCGCGTAATATTTGCTTGGGCCGTGTAATCGTTAGGGGAAACATATTCAGTAGTAGTGCATTAGCGTATTTATTGTACCACTTACTAATAAAGTATGCCTAGTGTTCAATCAACGACGAAACTTAGCAGATTATACATTGTGGCAAAATAGAAAGCATTCTTGTAAATTTTTATATCTAGCGTAAACTGATCTCTCAAGGTAATTTTTATTATTGATATTTCAATATTATGTATTTGTATAAACAATTCAGAGTATAAATTAGATATGCTAATATAGATATTTGTTTTTGGGCAACTTTGTATGTTAGTTTTTGCAGTGTACCTTGTCTTATCCAATGCTGGATAGATCTTTAAGTCTTTAGCACTGTCGGTGTCCTATGTAACGACTTAGTTTTTCGATAATATTGTATTCTATATTCAATAAAATGATATTTCTATAATAAAAAATTTGTCATTGAGAACACTAAGATTATAATAATTAGTAGTCATCTATGAGACAATGTTAAAGTAATACTATAAACTTGCTATAAATTTCATTGTCATAGTTTTAAGTACTATTCGAGTTATTTCGTTCTGCACTTTCGGCATACAAATTAGGCAAAGGTATTAAACCTTTAAATGTAGTCTTACTAAATGTTTTATTCGTGGTGTAGAATTAGCATAAACCTATAACCTTATCGAGGTATAATAATACCTGTCGCGCCAGTTTCAAGTAAGGCAATGTGGTTGAGACGCAGCTGGGGGCATTTTGGGTTTCACTTCATTGGACCAATATCATGCATTACAAATTAACAATGGCATTCAATACACTTGTGCACGAGTGCGTTAAGCGAATGTGTTGTGGGAAATTTCGTAAGCCATAGATCATTTTACATTATTTCGTTATGGTTAATTTACCACTACATCTTGCTGTGCTTTGAATGGTAAATTTTTGAATACACTAGATGTTAATTGTATGCCGTTTCTCTAGAAGGCAGAATAGGTTATCTTATCATTCACTAATGAAAACGGTAGAAATCAAAATTAATAATACCTGCTTATACTGGTGACAGTCTACATTAAAACTACACGTATTCTCAAACTCACTCAAGACTATAAATGCCTCAGGAATGCCAGGGCCACCACCATAAATATATAACGTGTAATATGTACCAATGTTCTAATTATTTTAAATTATTGTATCGTAAGGGCGGCGCTCGGCGCATTTTTGAAATCACACATAGTGGAGCTTAGTTGTCGTCGTTAAGGCTATCGGTTTTCTGAACACCTCTATAACTCTATAATTCGTGTAAATATATAATAATGTTACGGTACGCCGGGCGCGGGGGCGCCGCCGGCGGGCCGACGATGCCGCGGACGCCGGCCGGCGGCGCCGCGCCGCCGGCGACCTCGGCAGCCCACTAGTGTTTAGTTACGCATATTTTTTATTAAGTCTATCTTATATGAATTTTGTAATCGACGTTGCTTCTAAAGAACCCTCTGTGTAAAAAGTTAAGACATACTAGTGACCTGAACGTGTGAAGCGATGTTAGTGAACGTCTTTATCCCACTAAATTGTCACTTTCACGATTTGCGTGCACATTTTACATGAGAACTTTCAGTATGTTATGCATAGTTTGAAATGGAGTTATGACTTTATATAAATTATTTTAAAGTAAAGGATTTTTCTTATTACTATTTCTGTAATATTAAAATTTAATAGTGAGTGAAATTTGTATTTTGTTTTAATATTTGTTTTACTGAATTTGAGAACGTCGTAACACCCATATCGTTGTTAGTTCTGAATAAAAGATAACATAATTATAAAAGTAAATATTAAATGAATAGTTTCATGGCTTTTTATTTCACCATACCATTATCATTAACACACGCTACATCCCGCTATGCTATCATAAATAGCCTAATCCTGTTTCTACTGAAGACCGTGAGAAACCATTCTACGTAAACTAGGGAAAAAATAAAACCCGCCAAGTGCGAGTCGGACTCTCGCACGAAGGGTTCCGTACCATTATCTATAAAAACAGCAAAAAAAAAAACATGTTTCTTGTTGGAGTCCCGCTTAAATTTTTATTTAATTATTTGTTTTCAAAAAAGACCAATGGGCTGTGGGTGGACTCGGATGTTGGTTACTTTTAAGCATTAATGAACAGCTAAAGTCTGCACCGACCATCGATCAAAAATGTCCGGCTTTGCCGGCCCCCCTTAGATTCACAATGCGCACGCCACAACCTTCAGTAGCAAAAGAGATACATTTTGACATGTTAGGAAAGCTTTTCAACTAGTGTCATTTTAGCGTTCAGACAAAAAGCATGGGTACAAAAAATGCAAGAATCACTCGTCCAAAGTGCTGAAAAAGGATGGAATTTCTTATTTTCAGTAAGTTTATATATACTTTTTACCCGTATATTGAGATGTGAGTCATATACTTGTGAAATCAGCATAAAATATTGTTGTTTGGTTTGCCTATGTTAAAATATTAATTTTGTTCTAAATTGATAAATGGAGAGGCTATTTCTTCTAAATTTTTTTTTTCATTTATAGTATGTATTAATATATTTTTCATAAAAATAAGTTTAATATTACTAGTTGATGATTTTTAAAATAATTAGTTGGCCCGCCCTAAATTTTCATTTGCGTAGACTCTCTAATAAAAGAAAGACTAGGTTCTTACCTACCTACCAGAAGTATGAATTTATAAAACGTTTATTTTTTTCCCGTAAAAAAAACTCGTGCAAAGCCGCAGACAGGAACCAGTTCTTTTTAATCTAGAGTGCCTGCCTGAAATTGTATTGTAAGTTTAAATTATTGTATGTCTGAAATGACCCTTTTGTATAAATACCTACTGTTGAGACACCAATTTATAGTTTCATCAATAAATGATTCGTTATCTTTACCTGAATTCTGTTAATTAATCATTATAGAAAATAAACTGAGTAGGTAGGTATATAATTCTCAGGTAGGTACCTACCTACTTACAAAATAAAATAAAATGAATTTGACTCCACCAATCTCTTGTTCCGTATGGAAAAAACTTGTCAGGCTCTGCGCAAACTGTCTGCGTCAAAACAAAACGAACCCAATTTTGAGTGACATTTTTGTAAGGCTCTAGGTATCTACGGGGGAGGCCGCGAACTCCTTATTTTTGATCGAAGGCACCGACTTATTATATTTTTTATCCAGTAACGGTGTGTACGAAGTCGCGGGCAGAAACTAGTGCTGGTTTTACCTATATTTGGTACCCTCGACACAGATGAATTAATGTTACTTTGCCCTCGATGCCAAAGTGCTGTGCATTTACGAAAAATCCTCCGGATACGGATGTAATAACATCAAATTGTCAAGTCACCGCACCCTATTCCTTAAATGTCACTGTCACATGTCTTCCCCGTGCAAACTATCAATGTAATGTCATTCTTGTTTTCTTTAAATTTTTCTAATTTCATGTTTTCGCTGAATTCGATGTTTTCACTTTTCTTTTCATTCTTTCAATGATTATCCTATTGTGTTCTTCTCGTTGAGCTGATTGTTTGTGATAACAGTAGTGAATATTGGTGTCTTTTTATTCTCCTAACATACGTTAGATAGCCAATAAACAATCTTTATGTCGTAACGTAATCGGTTTTGGTTGGCCAGTCAAATATACAGCTGATGTTTCTCAAATTCCAAAGCATATTATCTTGAGAACCCTTCAAGATGCACGAGGCTTACGAAGTGTCCAACTTGATTAACCATGCAGAGGTTCAAATTGAATCTATTGCTGCTTATGGTAAGTTTGCCAGGTCCATTTATCTTCAAGCTAATCGCCGAAGGTTCCGCCCTCAATAAGTTCCTAATTATTATTAGCATGGTATGTAACTCCTCGTGGCGGATGCAGCCTAATAATCGACCTCTTCAACTCAGCCCGTGATTTTGTAAGAGCTGACAAAGTGAACCTATCAGAGGAAAGCCAGTAGGTACCTTCCTTCTATGTATTTTTAATACCTACTGTGGTCACCTATCCGCCTGCCAAGCACTTTGATTAACTCTCCTTTTGGGGGTGGCCTGTTCAGCTGTAGATTATTTGTACTGATGAGTACTGTTCTACCTCTATCAACAGTAAGAACCCGATAATAAATAAATAAAGAATGCTGGATAATCCAAACAGCATCATCTAGCTAAGCAGAGCTCTTGTTATGGGTAATAGATGACTGATATATTTAAAACTTGCTGGCCCGGCAACCTTTGTTCTGCCAGAGATGTTACATACAAAAAATGTATGAGAAAATGAGGTTCTTTAAATTTTGAATTAGTTATTCTGCTATTCGGGATGGCAACAAATCTAACACATCAATGATCATTTAATTTGGTCCAGCCGTTCTTTAGTTATATATGGTGTAGCTAACACAACTTTGTTTTATGTCCTCCTCAATAACTTATAATGATCCACTGTTGGATGCAAGCCTCCCCTGATAATCGCCTTAATGGCTTTTATTTCATGAGGGGTAATACCCATAATCCCCGCGATGGGCATGTGGGTTGGGGATCGCAGTTCGGTGGTAGATCTTTTGTAGAAGAGGCTCTGCTGCAGCTTATTCTGCTATTCGGGATGGACACAAACCTAACACGATCAATGATCATTAAAATCACAACTTTGTTTTATGTATACAGATAATATTATTTAGAAAAAGTGTCTGGTGGATGTTTAAATTCTCAATTGCTACTTTAATAACTATGAATTAAATGTCTTAATTTTTCAGATAATTACTTGCTTTTGGGCACAAGGCAGGGTCATTTAATGCTGTACTCGTTGTCAATGTGCAATGACAATGACACTCAAAGATTTAAGGTGCAAATTGTTAACTATTGTAAAAACTTTAGTAAGAAGCCAATACAGCAAATTGAAGTATTACCAGGTATACGTCACCCGATCTTAGAATCAGCCCGTTTCTAGAATGGATAGACTGATTATAAAACGACTCCATTTAATTAAATTTTTATGAGGATTGTTGAATGATCAACCTTCAACAATAAGTGTTTAAGTCACTTAAACATCTCATAGAATGAAATTATTTAGGTTTTGCCAACAAATCAGCGTTTGTTTTGTAAACTACCTAGCCATTCTACAAAGGGGCTAAGTCTACAATCCTGCAGCATCAGCACTTTATGATCTGAATGTATTAATTTATAACGAGTTGACTTTCGTAACATAATAATTTTTTTTACAGAAAACAATCTGCTCCTATGTCTAACAGATTCTGTTATATCAACTCATAGTATGAATGCGAGGAACTACCCCCTTATCAAAACATTTGAACAAACCAAAGGTGCTTCACTTTTTGCTTTAGACAATACGGTAAGGTTTTCTAAAATACGGAACCCTAAGAATCTTTTAACTACTCAGTGAACTAGGTAAATGCCTCCATACTTGTGAAAATGACAAAACCGACTTCGAACTCCTTAACTTTAAACTGTTTTTTTATTTTGCGGGATAAAATGTATACCTACTAATTTCTAGGGATATCCAAGGACCATCTCAGGATCATCTTTTACATGAATATCTATACAACTTATAAAGATGAAAATATTTAGTAACAATTCCACGCAAAACCTCCGATAACATCTAACAAAATGTAGTCCGTGTTGTAAAAGAAAGTACACCAACTACAAAATGAAAAAAATCTATCAAAGCAAGTTGTCAACTAGTTTCGTCTCTCCATGAGGCGCTAACAACAACGGCCGAGTCCCACCAGATATGTGGCCACTCCGAGCTCCGCGCGCCATGTCTTTAGACTTAAGGTGCAAGCGCACTACGCGTCAGCGGAACTGCGGGGCTGCGGCACTTCCTGTCAAATTAGAACAAATGACGAAAAAGGCCGCGCGGCTTATTTGGTGATTTTGTTCTAATTTGACATAAAGTTCTGCGGCCGCGCAATTCCGTTGTCGCGTAGTGCGTTTGCACTCTTAGAGAATAGACGTACATACTAAAAAAAACATCTACTGTCAAACAAAGAACCTCCTCCTGTTTTCGAAGTCGGTTTAAAACAGAAACTAACTGCATGCATGCTTTTGCATTAGCTTAGAACCTCGATGCTTTATGAAGTCTACGCGCTAGTCAACAGCCCGGGGCGGGTTAGTGCGACATTTCAGTCTATGAATAATTTAGGCACCCAACATTTTTTTCAAACTGTCGGCGACCCGCCGATTTTGGTGTGTAGTCTGAAGAGGGCAAAATTGATTTGCAACAAGCAGTTTAATATCTATTGAATGAAAACTCAATCTGTCACAGCAAACAACATCACTGACCGGAGAATCAAGCTCCGTTCTTCGTCTTTGTGTGGCAGTGAGAAGGAAACTCCAGCTCTTCTATGGAAAGAATGGAGAGTTCAAGCAGCATCTGTTTGACTTCACCATCCCCGATGTGCCGAAGATCATGGCTTGGGGGCAGCAGTACCTCTGTGTGGGATTCAAAGCAGAATATGTGCTCTATGATGTAAGGTTTAAAACATTTATTGTGATTATTGTCAAATATTCATAGTCCATTACCTACTAGTTTATTTTTCTTGTGGGATTGCTTCCTGCCCGCAAATTCGCTCATGGGTTAGGAACACGCCTAAAAAGCAGTCTGTCTCTTAAAAAATAGTATATTCGAAAACTGTCTCTTCGTCCAATATTACAAAAAAACATCATTGTTATCTACAGTAATATTACAAAGAGGAAAGATTTATTTGTTTGAATTGAATAGGCTCCGAAACTACTGGACCGATTTGAAAAATTCTTTCACCATTAGAATCCTACATTATCCCTGATGAACATAGGCGATAGAATGTACCCGTGCGTAGCCGGGGCGGACCCCTAGTTCTTTAAATTATCACTCTCTCCAGACATCACAATCACTGGGTAGCTCCGTCCAGTCGGCCCGGAATTGGTTCACCTCCAAAGAAAAAAATAATGAAAATGTCAAAATGTAGATAAAAAAATACATGTATATTTATTTACAATTGAAACTGGCTGAGCTGACTGCAGACTGATACAAACAGTCCAGCCCCCCTAGCACGGGGATTGTTGTCTAGGGTAGAATAGAGAAAAATTACGTCACTTCGTCATCCAATGCGTAAATTATTTGAAATGCATTCCTTCAACATCAGTAATGTACGCAATGTATGTCGACGCAATGTCATTATTGTCTATTCTACCCTAGACAACAATCCCCGTGCTAGGGGGACAGCTAGAGATAACCCAACTGATCCTAATCAAAATCTAATGCCATGTATTCCTATTTTCAGCTATCTTCAGGAAATCCCAAAGAACTATTTCCAATAAGCAGCTCTAGGTCTCTGGAGCCTACAATAGCCAAGTATTCGGAGACGTCGTTCCTTCTCGGCCGCGAGCAAACCTCGGTGTTTATAGAAGAGGCTAAAGACGAAAATAACGTGTATAAAATAGAGATAAAACAGAATATAAAGTGGAAGGAGGCGCCTTCGTGTGTTGGTGTGTAGTCTCCCAGTAATACTAAGCATTGCCAAATAAATTACCAATGAATTTCCAGTCATTTTGGAGATCTTCTTCAAGCTGAAGTGGCTGTGGGCCGGCCATATCTCTCGAAGAACCGACAACCTCTGAGGTAAACGTGTTCTTGAGTGGAGACCGCGATTCGGCAAGTGTAGTGTAGGACGCCCTTCGGCCAGGTATGAGGATCTGCGAAAGACTGCAGGCAGATGCTGGATGCGGCAAGCTGAAGACAGGGTGCTATGGTGCTCATTAGGGGAGTCCTATGTCCAGCCGTGGACTAACATATAGGCCGATGGAGATATTTGGGGGAGTTCTATGTTTTTTAACAGAGGATATCTTTCGGCTGAAATAGTGATGTAATGATTTGCAAATAAAATGGATACAACTGGGTCTGTTAAATTATGCTTTGTTTTGAAATTATTTTGAAGACCAAGTGTTTTAGATTATCTTGCCGCGAAGTAAATATGTAGCCTTAACTTCTTATATAGGTATCTACAAATAAATAAATAATTATATTTCATTGAGGAAAATACGTACATAAAAAAAAGATTAATCCCCGGAAATAATATAATCGAATTATACAAATTATGTATTTTTATTTTCAGTGTGGGATGAACCCTACGTCTTAGGACTATTACAAGAGAAAGTGATAGTCCAAACTGTGGAGCCGGAGCGATTTATACAGACTCTCTCAGAGCCCAACAAAGCAAGACTGATGTATAGGTAAGAATAAGTCAAGAGTGTTTCTAAGTAGCTCCATCTAGCTGTGTTTTTCGAACTAAAATTCCGATTATGGAACTCCACGGTGATTTATACAATCATGAGCATGTTTTTTCGATCGATCGCTCTTTAGTAATCAGACCGCCAATTGCCACTATTTTAATCCCAATTATTTTAAGAGCGTTCGATTCACTTTGCGCGAGGTGATTTTTTAAATGGATAAAACAAACTTCTATATTCAATGACACTTTTGCATGGATCACGGAAAAACGCACCAAAAGTACCATCCAAAAGAATCGAGGTTTGTTGTGTTAGTTTCATAGCAAATTGTTAACGATTTGCTGCAAATTACTTTTCCACTAGTTTTGATAACTGCAGAAAAAATTTAAAACCACGAGAAAATTATCTCGCGCCATAGTAGTAGTAGACAGAAGGTCCCTTAAGTAGGGACTTAATAAATTAACCGACTTGGTATTACACGGATCTCACAACTTTTTACGGTAGAAGAACTGAGTTGCGAGACATGGTTTTTTTACAAGTTTTGTTTTTGTTGGCATAGAATATACCCTTGCGAAGCCGGGGCGGACCGCTTGTGATATTTAACTATATGAATTATTATGGATGGAATATCATTATACTGTGTATTATTCATGAAACTGTTCAAATAACCTTCTTGAATATCATTAAGAATCTTGCACAAGTTGTACAACATGACTCGCCTTGTATAACTTCCAATTTTATAATTGTGAATATATATAAATAAATATTTGATTTGAATCTTTATTTACTGTTGTTTCAGGTGCAGAAGAGGCCTAATATACGTAGCATCAATAAGCCAAGTGTGGTGCCTCAGTATGATTGATGTTTCGAAGCAAATAACGCAACTGTTGAAGGATAAACAGTTTCAAATTGCCATTGATTTGACGGTAAGAGCTTGTATATCATTTTAATACTTATGGGCCATCTGTCGTAATACTATGTCTGTTGTCCTATTTCTTCTACAGCTAACTTGTCTAAGTGCTGATTTTGTAAGCCTAAAGAAATAAAGTTATTGAATTTTGAATTTTTGAATTTTAACCGAGCGCCGGTAGGGTTGGCATGTATAGATTTAAATCATGATTTAAATTACGATTTAAAACAAATTACTATTACACAAATTACAAAGAAAACTCTTCGGTAAAAATCAATGATTAAATAATTAAATTACGATTTAAAACAAATTACTATTACACAAATTACAAAGAAAACTTTTCGGTAAAAATCAATGATTAAATAAAGTATCTTTATTACTAATGTCAGATTATTAAACTTAAAAATAAAGGTTTAGCCGTATCTTAATAATCACAATGTTACTCTGCTTCGATATCAGTATCATTATTTGAATATTTGCATAATTATTTACCTACAATAAAACATTTTTTTTACCTTTATGTGTTCCCAATCGGTTGCGTAACTTGGTGTGCACAGTTCCGAATGTGGAAAATACTCACTCAACCGAAGCTGAAGAAAATATCGCTCCTTAGTCGTCGCTAGTTGTCTGAGTATGGAAAACAATGTTGACTGTTCCTCTTCCTCAAGCGTGTTTTTTTGTCCCACCATTGTATGTTTACCATTGGAAGACAATTCCATAGCGCGCAAAGGCGGCAAGGAGTGCATTCCGTTTCAAAACTAACCAACACGCAGATTGGGTTATTTATCTAGTCAATGTTGGATCAAACTAACGTTTTTTAAGAGTTAAAAAGAAATCGGTCTAGTGCGAGTCGACTCGCACACGAAGGGTTCCGTACCATCATACATAACTATTTCGCAAAAAAAATCCTAAAAATAGATTAAAAAAATATATTAAATTCCGACGTTGGTAATGTTGGTATGGACGATTGATTTATTAATTATAAAATTTCTTTGATTTTTATTATTTGTTGTTATCTATCTATCTATCTATCAATAGATACATGTCACATTCTGTGAGATACTACCCGGACAGACAGACAGTTTCTTAATAGGGTCCCGTTTTCACCCTTTGGGTACGGAACCCTAAAAAACATGACTTTTCTGATTTATTTTAAAAAAATCTGATTTTTTAAAACCCTGGTTTTAGGTGGTTCAAAAAAAGTAAAGGTAAAGATTTATATATACCTAAGTAGTTTGCCACAATCGTGAAACAAAAACTATGAATGACGGATTTATTGCTAAAACTCAACATAATTATTATTATTCACAAATTAATTGAATTAACAAATACTATAAATAAAAGTAACTATTGAATCGAAGTTTGTTATAACATGGGTTCGTAAAAAAAGGTTTACGATTTGCGGCAAATTAGTTTGTTTCCTCGTAGTAAGCAGAAAATACTGTACCTACTTAAACGGCAATTAAAAAAATGCGCGATCGTGGATCGAACCACCTCAATACAATAAGCTTTGTTCTATGCGGTAGATTACCTCTGACTTATCATTAATATTTAAAAATAAGTTGTAGTATTATTATTAATGGACGTCATTTTCCTAAAAGGATGTTTCGATTAATAACTCACAACAGGAAATTTTAATCAGTTGCCTTTAAAATCACTTGTGTAGTGTGTAGTGTCGTGTCGTGCATGCATTATTATTGTTTACGAAAAGTTATATCAGGCTCTTAAGTAAAGTAGTTTTTGAATCTTAATTATTAATACTATTTAACGGGTATTTATCGCGTTTATTTACCTAGGTATTTTTCCCGACGTTTCGACAGGATTACACACTGCCGTGGTCACGGGATGACTCCAAAATAATTAAATAGTATTAATAATTATGTGTTCAGATCGCGTAAGCCTAAAAAAATTGAATCTTTTTATAAAATAAAATAAAAAAATAAAAATTGTTTATTTCAAGTACATCAGCACTCATGAAATTACAAATTAAAATACACTATTATTATAAAAATACAATGAAAAAAAGAAAAAAAAATAAAATCAGAAAATTAAAATATATATAATAAATTTAAGGACACCTACACATATATGCGGACAAGAGGGACCGGAGCACCGTCCCTTATAAAGGGTTGCGTGCAATTTTATCCAGTGCCCCATAAACGGAGAGTCCCGCCTATTGCTAATGTACTTAGAACGGTGTTGGGATATATAGAGAACCACTAACCTTGATTTATTTTCGTATATTTTCCCAATAAATAATGTATTGCATTCCAAAAAACATAAATATTCTGTAATCCATTATTAAGAACCCGTGTGTCGTAAAAACAATGATATTCGTATTCATTTTGGTAATAAAGAATTGAACTACGCCCATTCAAAAAAACGTCCTATATCCTTAATTGGTCATTAATCAACGATATTTATCTGAAAACATATTATTGTGTTATCAGTCGGTATAACTGTTCGATAATACATTTACTAGGATAAATAACCCAATCTGTGTTGGTTAATGTTTGAACAATAACGTGTCAATCTCAGTTATTAAAATGTTTCGTAGAAAAAAACAGCGTAGTTACACTGCCAAAAAATATGCTAAGAGTAAAAATATTCTTAAAATCATTGAGCTTATGGAAGTGAGTATTGGATTTGTTCAAAGAACCTGATATTTCTTAGTTGCTACAATTTACTGTAAAAAAGTAGTATTAAAGATGCCATTTTCTATAAAAAGACGTGATCGCAAACCGACTATATCATTGTTGTCACAGGTAAAGAAGTAATTAATACTGTAAAAATATTATTTCGGCAATCACTGCCGCATTGGTGAGAATAAAACCGGCCAATTGCAAGTCGGTTTCGCACACGAAGGGTTCCGTACCATTATCTATAAAAACGGCAAAAAAATCACGTTTGTTGTATAGGAGCCCCCTTGAATATTTATTTTATTCTGATTTTTAGTATTTGTTGTTATAGCGGCAACAGAAATATATCATCTGTGAAAATTACAACTGTCTAACTATCACGGTTCATGAGATACAGCCTGGTGACAGACGGACAGACGGACAGCGGAGTCTTAGTAATAGGGTCCCGTTTTACCCTTTCGGTACGGAACCCTAAAAACTTCGAATTTTTCTCATTGATTTCTATGAAGTTTGACTGTTGAAGTATTAACCTGACACAAAGAATTGGGAACTTCATTTTTAGATGTCGGTTTAAAAGGAGAAACGATTGTACTCCTCTTCAGGAGTACAATCGTTTCTCCTTTTAAACCTGCCATTTACGTTCAGTAATTTGTGTTGGTGTTTTACGTTTTACAAAACAATGTTTTTTAATCTCTCATGTTTTCTTATAGGATACTAGATATTGTTCTCGCGATTTTGGTGGTTATAAAGTAACCTTGTAACACACACACACACACACCTATTAAATCTATGCCAAATTTCAGCCCGATCCGTTTACTAGTGTTTGTTATAGTGTTTGTTTTTACTAGTGAATAGTAAAAAACATCTCTCAAAATCATCCAAACTTTCCCATTTATTATATTCGTGTGATGCTCACCTCAATTTTTTTCCCAGAGCCTTTCCGACTGTACAGAAGATGAAAGAAAACAAAAAATACACTCAATCCAGACACTCAATGCGATAGAACTATTCGACGACAAGAAATATGCACTGGCCATGAGAGAGTTCATGAAAATTAACACTGACCCCGCTGACGTCATCAAACTCATCCCCGAACTAGATGGGAAAAACACTGACACAGCGAAGCTAAAAGGCAAAGATTTAGAAGAAGCCTTGAACGCTCTCATAGAATATCTAGTCGGGCTAAGAAACAAGCTCAAAATCGAAAGTAGTACCACGAAAGATGCGGAACAAAAAGAAATCGCGCAAAAAGTGGGTAAAAATGACCCGAAAAGACATTCGTATGGTGCGAAACTGGATCCGGAACAAGAGAAGATAGAGAAGAAGAGAAAAGAAGATCAGAGGAAAATAGCGCAGCAGATGGAGTTGATAGATACTACGCTGTTGAAGTGTTATTTACAGGTAATTATAGAACGGTTGTATAGGAATTAATAGAAAACAAATTAAAACTAGTAGGTATTTACAATTGAAACAATTGAGCTAACTGCAGACTGTTCCAAATAATCTATAGTATCCATATCAATACCAGTCGGAAGCGTCCATGGGACGCTGGCTACATTGCCCTGCTGTATGGTAATGAAGCCAGACAATTTAAATATTATAATGCTGGACAATTCTGACAGCATTATCTAGCCCCAAGCTAAGCAGAGCTTGTGTTATTGGTATTAGATAACTGATATACAAGATAAAGTTAAAAACTACAACCCGACTACGTGAAAGTTATAAAAGTTTGAAACATTTACATTGACAAAATAGAATGACGTATCGGTCATATTTGATAGGCATAGAGTTGAAAATGAAAATAGGTCGTAGGTATTGTAATTTTTCTCTATGGGGCAGCAGCCTGCGGCTACCTAAACTTTAATGCGCGTTTTGAAGGCTTATTCGGGGTCGGAGCCCTAAATCCTATAGCCTATAACCATCGGGGTATTGAGACGAATCAATCGATACATAATTTGTTGAAATCGAACCAGTAGTTTCAGCGCTACGTGGGAACAAAGAAATCGGCCACATACATACAAACATACAAATATACAAATATACAAACATACAAACATAGGGTGCTAACCTCATAACCCTCCCCTGTTGGTAGTCGGGTAAAAATTAAATATCATTCAATAATCTGTGAAACTTCCACAAAACTGATGCGGTGGTGTGGTGTTTAAAATTAATAATAAGTCTTGAACAGGTGTTATGTTGCGGTCATGTGACTTGTGACTTAACGCT
This sequence comes from Eupithecia exiguata, assembly GCA_947086465.1. Lineage (NCBI taxonomy): Eukaryota > Metazoa > Arthropoda > Insecta > Lepidoptera > Geometridae > Eupithecia > Eupithecia exiguata. Next base: position 2,318,337 of record OX352240.1, read on the forward strand.
ATTGGTTGTTCTTACAAATCTTCGCATTGCTCTGCTTTGTTAGAAATAATATAATTTGTCAGCTCTAGTTTTCTTATCTCTTCTTATCTTAATATTCAATAATAATACTATAATATATACTCGGTGGGTACTAAAAAGGGATTCAATAATTTAAAAATATTCATTTAAATCAAATACCCACAAGTACCTATCGAACACTAGTCAACTGAGCACAAATTACGCTCTTGTCCAGTGTTCCATAAAGAGATAGTTTGTGTGCAGCCTAAACAATGAGCTGTAGGTGTTGGAGTTATATTCCAATCCAAAAGGTAATAGGTAATTATTGTGCGATTTATAACTATTATTTGGTAGCATCACATGTCAGCTTAGCGAACTCACAACTCTAAATGTCAGGTGATTCTACAGGCATGTCATGATTAAATTTTCCAGACTAACGACGCATTCGTTGCCCCACTTCTCCGTCGCAACAACTGCCGACTGGAAGAAGCTGAGCGCGCACTTCTACAACACGGGAAGCACAGCGAACTGATCATCTTGTACCAGACTAAAGGACAACACACTAAAGCGCTGCAGCTGCTGAGGGATCAGGCGAAACAGCCGGATTCCAGTCTGGAGGGGTATCGGGGCACGAAGAACTATTTGCAGCATCTTGGTATGTTAAATTCTCAGTTTTGCTCCATGTGAAGTACAGCAAACTCATTATCTTGTACCAGACTAAAAGACAGCACACTAAAGCGCTGCAGCTTCTGAGGGATCAGGCGAAACAACCGGAATCCAGACTGGAGTTTGATTTGTATTGTATCGAAAAATCTATTTGCAGCACCTTGGTAGAGTTCGCGCAAATCTTTCTGAATTCTGTGAAAATAGCCTCGAATGCGAATCTGAGCCGTATGATTCACCGCGCCCTTTTGGAATCTTAAAATACGCAACTGTGCAGCCACTTTGCGTACTTCCGAGATTTCAGAAAGATTTACGCGTACTATATGTTACCTTCTCAATTTTACTCCATGTGAAGCACAGCAAGTTGGTCATATTGTACCAGGCTAGAGGATAGCATATAAACAGCCGGATTCCAGTCTGGATCGGGGTACGAAGAATTATTTGCAGCGTCTTAGTATTTTACCTTTTCAGTTGTACTCTATGTGAAGCACAGCGAACTCATCATCTTGTATATGTGTCAGACTAAAGGCGGCACACAAAAGCGTTGCATTTGAGTCTCGGGGCAAGAACAATAATTTGATTTGTTTGTTATTGATGATTTGTTTATTCCAATAAAATAATTATTACTATCTAACGAGTATTTTTCGCGTTTATTTAACTATTTTTCCCGACGCTTGAACATGATGTCATCAGGTTTCAGTCATCTCGTGACCACGAGTGTGTTGAAACGTAAAGAATAGGTAAATGAACGCGATAAATTCCCGTTAAATAGTACTACTATTAATTATGTGTTCAGACCGCGACAAAATTAACGCGTAAAACTGTCAATTATGACTATACTACTTGCCAAAAATGTAGCTTTAGTGCCAAATATACCGAAATACGCAGGGTATTACAATACTGTATAGAGGAGCAAACGTATGCATTAACGCACCACACGACAATTTTAGTTCCTAAATCATAACAAGATGTCACGACGAGAAAGATTAGAAGGAGCTTACGAAGTTTTAGGAATACCTAGGTACATGATCCGTACGTATATTGTTCTGATCTGACAAGTATATTTAATTCATCGTTAAAATTCAGTACTTTTATGTATCTTTTTCTCACTCTTTTTCTTTTTTTTTCTTTTCAGGAGCCGAACACCTAAACCTTATATTCAAATTCTCCGACTGGATACTTCGAGAATACCCTGAAGAAGGTCTTAAAATCTTCACCGACGATATAGTCGAAGTAGAAAATCTCCCACGACCTAAAGTCTTGGACTTCCTCCTACGCGAGCACATGCCTCTAGTCATTCCATACATAGAACATGTTATCCACACATGGAACGACACGAACCTTACATTCCACGACGCACTTATAAATATGTACAGAGAGAAGATCACATCTAAGTCGTATACAACAGAGGAAGAGCTACAGCATACGAAGGCGAAACTAGTCGCGTTTCTAGAAAAGTCTACGATGTATACTCCTGAGAGAGTTTTGCTGCATTTCCCGACTGATAGCTTGTTTGAGGAGCGAGCGATTGTGTTGGGAAAGCTGGGAAGGCATGAACAGGCGCTCGCTATCTACGTGCTTATTCTAGGTAAGTTATGAATAGTAAGAAATATCTATTTTTAGCTTTTTGCTTTATCGGCGAGCTCAGCAGCATGCATGCGGGGTGCTCCATCGATGGTCAGAGGATTAATAACATTAGCTACGCGGATGACATGGTGCTGCTGTGCCCGTCGGTGTGCGCGCTGAGGAGGCTGCTGCGTGTTTGCGAGGGCTACGCCGAACGCCATGGGCTCAGATACAACAACAAGAAGAGCGAGGTTATGGTCTTCGCTACACGCGGCCGCCCCCCCAGCGAAATCCCCCCCGTCTGTCTGGATGGTCGCGAACTGGTCAGGGTTAGAAAATTTAAATATTTAGGACATTGGGTCACTGCTGACCTACGTGATAATTGTGACATAGAAAGGGAGCGTGGGGCGCTGGCGGTCCGAGGAAATATGCTGATCCGCAGGTTCGCTCATTGTTCAGTAGATGTTAAGGTATCTTTATTTAAATCCTACTGTCAATCTTTTTACACCAGCGGCCTGTGGGTTACTTATACCAAGGCGTCCTTCAGTGCTCTACGCGTCCTCTACAACAACTTGTTTAGAGCAATGGTGGGGCTGCCCAGATACTGTAGTGCGTCTGGCATGTTTGCGGACGCACATGTTAAGGACTTTCATGCTGTAATCCGCAATAAGATAGCATCTACAAAGCGCAGGATGCTGGGCAGCACTAACTGTCTGTTAAAGGTTCTGGCTGATAGACACTGCAGTAACTTGCTAAGGCACTGGGTATCAAGCCTCATTAACCCTTTTGCCAAACAAATTTATTACATAAATTAATTCTGTGTTTGTAATTACCTTATTTTTTCAAATTAATTTTGTGTGTGTATGTTCCCTTATTGTTAAATTAATTCTGTGTATGTTTTTGTCAAATTCTATGGATCCGTGTTGTCTTAATGAATAAATAAATTTGAATTTGAATTTGAATTTATAGTGCGTTACTCGCACTGGGTAAATCTTCTACGAAAACTTTTTAGTTAGGTTGTTGAGTTTTTAGTAGCAGGCACGTGTCGATCTCGTTGCTTAGTTGGTTAGAGCGCACCTGTACTGAAGGTGAGGCGCGGGTTCGAATCCTGCCAAATCGAAATTTTTTGGGATATTATTAAAAAGTTTTCGTAAAATATCTATTTATGTAAAGAACTGTAATTGTTTTATTCCCTACACTGTAGGGCCTAAAGCATCGTCCAGCCCTATGCTAAGCAGAGCTTGAGTTATGGGTACTAGATAACTGACATACAAATACAATACATTTTATAGATATATATTTTTTTAAATAGATATTAAATACCCAGAAAAAATCTTTGCTGATCGTACAATCATATGTTCCAGTATCACGGCCTGCTTCGGCATTTTGAACCTTATACCATATTTATATAAATAATTTTATATAATTTTTATATAAAGAACCCAGTAAATCACTAAGATTATCTTTTGCAGGTGACGTACAAAGAAGTCTCCGCTACTGCGAAAACGTGTTCACAACGGATCCAAAGAACCAAGATGTCTACGTAACGCTGATGCGTATCCTGATTAACCCGGCTTCTAGCAGCGCATTAGGTGGTCCCCTGGCCAATGTACCGAGACACCCTAAGACTACCAAGCCGGATGTGGAGTCGGCTCTCCGGATACTGGAGAAGCATGCTGATAAAATATCTCCTTTGAAGGTAACCTTAGTTTTTAAATTCTAATCAACCCAACCACTGGCGGTGCGTCCAGCCGGACGTAGAGATGGCTCTCTGAATACTGGAGAAGCATGTTAAAAAAATATTTCCTTTGAAGGGAACCTTAGTATTCTAATTTCTAAACAACCCGAACTCTGGCGGCGCGTTATGTGGTACCCTGGCCAACGTACCGAGACACCCTATGACGACCCAGTTGGACGTGAAGGCGGCTCTAATAAAATATCTTCTTTTAAGGTTGTACACGTAAAAAATTGTATGTACTTAACATACAATTTTAAGGGTCTAAGTAGAAAATTTCATAATTAATTTGTGACCTTTTAATGATCTTGCGCAACGACATTAATTGAATCAACACTTTATATTTTCTTTGACAGACATACTTTTTTAAATAAATTTGAATATTTTTGACATTCGACATCATTATGTAAATGATAAACATATTGGACGAATTATGTATTTTTCTGTAAGTTACACATTAAATAAATAATGTAAGTCATTTCACATTATTTATTTTCTATATATTTTCTTAGTCAGGGTTCATGTAGATTCTAATCTAATGGATATGAATGCAATATTAACAAAGAAATTTACAATCAAATAATATAATAAAATTAAAACTAGTATTTATGTTTGAAGCAAACAACCTACAGGTAGCTCAAGTGATCCATATCAATATTAAAATGAATACAATAAATAAATACATTTCCTTAGTTGTGACATTTTGCTGAACGTTTTCCGCAGGCGTTATCGGTCCTCCCAGACGGCGTGCCTCTGAGCCGACTCAAGCGCTTTCTGGAGAGCGCGCTCGACAGTCAGCTCACTCTGAAGCGACGGACGCAGATACTGAAGGGACTATTGTACGCGGAGCATGTACAGGTTAGTATACCACTATACTATATGTGTTATTCGTGTGTTTTCGTAAAAAAAATGCCGTTGTGAGTAGTTGGTCCGTAACGCTGGCTCTGACGGAAGACCAGCGTTGGTTGCTAGCCTGCTAGCCAGCCAACTTGTGCTGAGTCAGAGCCAAATTTGTTACTTAGCTTACTCTTCGTTTTAACATTTTTCTTTTAGTTTATCAACTGTGTAAGTTTTGTACGAAATAAATATGTTTTACATTCTATTCACTAGATAGATAAATATACTTTATACAGACACAAACACAGAAAACAGTACAGAAATGAATAGTAGACAGTAGACGAAGTACCAAGGCGGCCATATCGCGGTGAGCGATTTCTTCCCTACCTTGGGATGGACTGGACATGTAAGAACAACAAAGATGGTGGGTGGCACTCAAAAAAATGAAAAATAAAAGAAAATAATAGTACTTACACTACATACCTGCATATCCTACAAACATTATAATAAACTTACATAAAAATAAAGTTGTCTAATTTTAACAACGATGGATAATGCTGATGAAACAGTTTTTTAAAGATCAAACGAGTCAATTGGCACGTCTTATGTCCAAGGGGAGAGCATGCCATAGATGGGCCGCTTGTACAGTGAAAGATTTGTCGTAGAAAGTGCTAGTATTAATTACTATTTCTTCAGAAATGTCATGAGTATTCCACGAAGAAAGAAAGAAAAGCGGAAAAAAGTTAGAAGCTAATTTCACAGCGGAATGGCTGTCAGCGAAACGGCAAGCACATTCAGTCAAACTGGTGTCAAATAATTTTAAACATTATCTAAATACATAATAACATAATACAGCTCTTGTCAGGCGTCTAGCCAGCGGCGCCGCGTGGGCCTTATTCTCTTATACTAATCGCTATGCTATGACAATCATAATTACTCAATACTCAATTGTTGTCATCACATTGGCTTAAAAGGTAGGTAATTATGTATAGGTAAGTATCACAATGTTAACCCTGTTGGGCGTAACCAACAAGTGGAAGGTTGTTGTTTACGCCGACGTTGTTTTTGTTAAAAATGGGTAGGTACTAATGTAAGTAGTACTTGTCTAGTCTAAGGAAATAAAATGTTGTAAAGTCGGTAAATAAAATAGTTCAGTTGCTGGATGCGTCAATTAATGGTATTGATTCAAAATCGCCACCATAGACACATTTGGGTTTTCTTTCTAAGACTAAAGAAACTAACTACATAATTATGAAGCATGTAAAAAGTGTCGAGGTTGAAATTAAACCAATTCAAAATTCAAAATTCAATAACTTTATTTCTTTAGGCTTACAAAATAAGCACTTAGACAAGTCAAATACAAAATAAGCACTCAGACAAGTCAAATCAATCTAGACCCTTTCTACCAAACTCTACGTGAAAATTGCATCGTGCATGTGTTAAATGTAGTCTATAGTCCTACGTTTGACCACAATCTCACCTGATGGAAATGAGATAGAGAGAGAGAGAGAAAGAAGTGATTCTGCGACGATACTATTGTCATAGTAAAGCGATAGTTTAGCAGAATTAGACTCCAGAGTTAATGTGGTTATGGTTAAATATGGGTACCATAATTTTAATGACAGTTAAACTATGTTAATAGCTATAATAACAAAGAAAATTACAATCACATAATTTAAACAAATTAGAACTATTTTATACAATTGAACTAACTACAGACTGTTGCAAACAATATACAGGTTGCTCAACTGATTCATACAAACATAACAAAAAATATATTAGATTGCATTTATGCCTACATAAAGTAGGAAGAATGTTATTTTTTTTAAAATGTTTTTTATTAGAATAAAAAAAAAGTACAATATTGCAGCGTTTTCGCGAGTGAAGTGACATACAGTAGCTAGTTCCTAATAACCCCATTTGTCCACAGGTCCAAGAAATGAAAAAATACCACGAGTCCAAGAGCGTCGTTATAAACGACTACGACATCTGTCCAGTTTGCAAGAAACGATTCAACAACCAAAGCGCTTTCGTACGATACCCCAACGGAGATATTGTGCATTATTCTTGTAAGCTTGAAAAATAGGACTAATATGAAAAGGTATGAGTCGTGTATAAAGAAAGGTTGTGCTTGAAAATGTCATGCAGTTCCGCTTAAATCACACTGACAAATATGATCTAAGGGCGGGATCATAACCACGAGTGTGAGTTGGTACTCGTCGCACAACCACGAGACGGGCCGAGCATAATTGTGTAATTTGATATCCTATTTGCATATGATAATATTTTGTATGCTCCATTGACATAGAAATATATCTGCCTATTTATTTTTGTATTTGTTGATGTTTTTGTTGTGAAGTTTAATCAAGTTGATATTTTAAGATTCAATCGCAAAATTATTTATTAGCTCACAAACAACAAACATGATGGTTTTTATCAATTATTTCTTTCTCATTTTGTTTTGATTGAAAAATTATCGAAGGAACAGAAGCACTTTGAGTTTACAAACTCACACAAAAAGTGAGTTCATAGAAAAGAGCGTTTTATCAGCTGAAACTGAGCGATGTTTAATTTTTAGTTTTTTCCTTAATAATTTTAAAATTTCTGGGTGTTATATTCTTTTTTTCGGTCATATAATACAATAATATTAAATAATCGATTTAAATAATAAAAAAATCTATGCATTTACCCTAATTGGTGCGCTCGGGCTTTTGTTCGGTCAACAATACTAACGAAATGGTTCTATTGTGTTTGAACGAGACGTGTCGACGAGTGTGTGACTCCGCCATGAGCGGGACATTTTCAAACACAATCTTTAACTACACACATCTACATATTCGTTAAATGGCTGATTACCTAAAATAATGTTAATCCCCATTTTAATTAACTGTGATGATTTTTAAATTTATATTTGGTCTCACTTTTGCTGGCATAAAAAGTGTTAGAATTAAAAAAAAGTTGAGCGAAATGTTATTTTTTGTTAGTTAGGTTTGTGTGTAAATTTGTATAATTTAATCAATTACTTTGTTGTATTTAATCAAAATACACGTAAGAATACCCACGAAAACTGTATTTAATTATAAGAATAGGAAATTACTATCAATAAATTATGAACTGTATAAATTGTTTGTTATAATTTATTTATTTATTAACAATGCTAATTTTCCTCCCAACTCGAAAACTAACAACCAAACAAGATAAAGGTTTCGTGTTCCCTTCTTTACTTTATTACCTTTAAAAGATTGAAGTGAACCAAAGATCAAAGAGATCACTTAGGTATTCCTTGTTTCACTTATGTTATTTGAATTTTGTAACGTGTCCAAGAGTCCTGTAACAGCATGTAGGGTCTTAATGTCGTCTTCTTCTTATACTTTGATATTTGATACTGTGATTTTTTAAAAGATTATTAGACACCCCTTAAAACCCTTTTTAGTTTGGCACACACTGTAGATCAAAGTCAAAATGTGTTTTGCCATAACACTTTTCAGGACATAGATATGTAGGTACAGTGACGTTTATTTTATATACAGGGTAAAATATAAGTCACCTCTGATACTAAATGAAAAAACATCTTTGCCTGGAACCTAACGAGTTACTTAAGACCGATCTTTCACTATCATATCTTCTGTTAATTCAGGGCAGAGCTGTTTTTAAGTTGAGTTTCAAATAAAACCTCTCTAACGAACGATTATTCAATTGCGGGGGGTACCTATTACCAATACCAAAATTAAGAATTATGACCTGGCGTCTTCACGAACGTGTTTGTGATGATGGGCTGAACCTGCAGTTCAGGTATTGTCACTAATTTACCAATAACCCTGTACAGGTAACCCTCTGACAGGTTCTAAGTCATGTAGTTACTGCATGTAGTGGCTGCATCTGTCGTTCCCGTATATGCCTTACAAGTCATCTACGTAAGTGCTGACAAACGAACACTACGTAAATGCCCTTGGGCTGGTGTACTTATTGAATGTCCTAAATGCTAGCAAAATGACAACCGATATGCCGCGGCGGACGAAGGTTCAATTCCCGTCTTGGGACAATTGTTTGTACGATCTGCAAATATTTGTTCCTGGTGTTCTGAGTATTTTCTATGTATGGTAAAATATATCTAAGTAATATATTCCTGTAACAGTCATCTAGTACCCGTAAATCAAGCTCTGCTTAGCTTGGGGCTGAATGATGTTGTGTGAACTATCCAGCATTATATATTAATATGGAATTGAACCCAGGCTGTTTTAATTCAATAATTGGATTTTGATTTAATCAATTAGTTGCTATCAGAACAGAATCGAAATCGAAGACACTCAGTTTCTCTGAACAAGATAAGTTTCCGCGTTGATTAATTTAAATGCTTGTAGTTTTGTTTCAGTTTTATGTACTTTAGAAATTTTCTTGTTTTTGATATTAAAGGCATTTCCAATTATCTACATCAATTTATGTTAAATTGATCCTCTCATGTTTTATTGTAGGGAGCAGTGAAGTTACAAATTTTGTTAAATATTTAGTTACAATAATATTATAGCTGACTATCAATTGTTTCCTTCGACGTCCAGGCATCCAATAGGTATACATATTTATAAATAACACGTCAAATTACAACCTACATTGTTGTTTTTAAAAATTAGGTCTATAGTTTATTAGAAATTAACTTTATATGTATTTACAAAGTAATGCCAAATCATTACCAAAGATATAAACTAAGTATTACGTAAATGCTAAAGAAATACAACGCACACGAAGCTTAACAAAAACAGCAGCTTACAAATTTAAATAAAATAAATTATTTATATAACCGCCAACCGACTACTATCGGCGTTTGACCGAAATAACAAATTAATCAGTGCAAAGGCCACCCGGTATCTATGTCGTCACCATGACGTAACGCGCAGCATGCGGTCGCATATTCTCGCCGCTTGCCAACAGCCTCTGTGGCCCAATGGATAAGGCATCGGCCTCCTAAGCCGAGGATTGTGGGTTCGAGTCCCACCAGAGGTAAACTGAAACCTTTTTGTATTGACAGGAAAATCGGTTTTATTTAGATAACATTGATACACATCAGTATTTCTGAGGTAGAGCTTGACTCAACGCGACGGAATGCAAAGTTTAATCGGAGAGGTTAAAATTTTCAGCTCTTATTTCCATGTGTACCTTTTTTTGCTTTTTGTAAGCTTTTTTCTATTATTTTGTACAGCTCATTCTCTAAGAATTCTCGTTCTTTCCCATAACTTTCGAAATAAGAGAGAGAGAGAGATAGGCCTGTGGTCATAATAATCAGAGGCACTACGCATTTTACGAGATTTTTTAAATTTTGCCTTCATAAATGAAATTATTTCTAACCGTTTATTTTAATGTAATCATATTTATAGATCAGAATAGAAGAACAATTTATCTGGTTGCCATATCGGTATCAAAAGAGGAACCACAGCAATTTTTTTCTCAGTTTACTGCCACATGCAAATATAACTCCATAGCAAAATTGAAGGAAAAATATTTAACCCACATTATAAAGTATGTACTTACCTACATTTTGACATGTTCTGTCGTTTTATTTTCCCAAGGTGAGGTACCTACCTCTGAACTTCAGTGACCTACCTTTTCGGTGTTCACACGTTTCGTCGAAAAAGTTGAAAGTAACTGACACAGTCAGTTAAATTATGTACTCTTGGGTTCTGTAGATGTGGCAATGTGTGTTCTAGTTGTAATAAAAATACAAAATATTTATCAACAAATTGAAAGGTGGCATGTGCCTTCAGGATCACGCTGACCTATAAAGGCGAAATTATACATTGCGCTGCTAAATGCACGCCAAACTATAATTTGCTGGTTAGTTTGTATATATCTACATATGAGTGCGTGTTTGTTACTCCTTGATGCTCAAACGGCTGTACAGATTTTGACGAAATTTGGTATAGGATAAGTAATATCATGGATTACCACCCAGGCTATATTGATCGTGGAAAAAGTAGTGTTCCCGTGGCATATCCAGATTTACCCCGGGGTGCAGCTAGCCGGGAAAAATGTGGGTGCCACAACGACTACCCATTGAACAGAAGACAGAGGAAGATCGTTTTCAAAGCTATGAACATGTGTATAGGTCCTTTCATCAAATTTACTATCCGCACAAAGTTTTTAATTAAATATTACATTTTTATCAACTGACTGGTAAGAATTTCTGATATGATTTGCGATCAATACAGATGTAAAAAGGTAGGTCAATATTGATAAGATAAGGTAGAGTTTTGGTAGAGTCTTTGTAAGACTGTTTACTTTTTTAATTCTTAGCAATTTAAGTAATCCTGAAGTTTTGCAGACCAATGCAGGTAAACTACCAGGATTTTATAACATTGCATCCGTTGACAATAGCTGGTTTGGTTACATCTGATAAAGCTATCTACAATATTGGCGTCGCTGTCGCGTATAAAAGTCCCTATCGGGGAAAGCTGCTAGATATGATAACGATACGATTTATTGATAAGGGCTGAAGCATCGATCACTCGTTGCGATCGGACTGCGCTGCCCACGCGTGGCTTTTTACTAGCATTTGTTTTTACGTCCGTACAAGGTTTGAACGGTAAATCTAGTTGTTTTAATTGTGTGTGTGAAGTGTATGATGAGAATGATGGGGGAGGAAATGGGGTACGACTACTACAACTACGAGAGCAACTGGTCCATGGTGCCGCCGGACTATGGAGCAGATCCTTACCAGAGACAGCCGCAAGTTGAAGAGGATTATCGATACAACTCGTATGCGTGAGTGCTTTTTTACTTTCTGGAAGTGTTGTTTGTTTTGTGTTTAACGTGTAGAGATAGATTTACTTAGTAAATACTTTCTAGGCCCAAGACGCACATGTCTATCTGAACCGCCTCGCGTCGGGTCGGGGCGGCGGCACGCCCGTCCCCCTATTACACCGCTGCGCGTGGGCAGTGAATGAGTTAATTACCAATGTGACTCAAAATTGACCAGCTTTTTAGCAACACGGCATATTCAATTGAATAAAAAAACAACAAAAGCCTTCATCGTTAAACGTCAATTTTATTAGCATCCTAGTTATAAAGCATAGTCATTTAAAAAAAATCGAAGTCAATTATCCTTAGTCATTTAACAATAAATCCTGATACATACTTAGTTTATTAAAGGCTCATAATTTTCCCGTCGGAAAACCGTCGCCAACGACTGTGACAAATTGGACAAAATTTCAGTCACAAAAAACCCGTTTCAAACAATCAATTTAGGTCGTTCGGTACTAATTCTGACAATAAATAAATTTAACTAACAATATCGAAGTGCACCGTACTGCCACCCTATAACCATAAAAGTTGCATTGTTTTACCCAGCACATTGCATGTTCAGCTAAATTGTAACTAAAATAGAGAGCTGTGCAATAATTTCCAAAGTATAAAGCAGAGTGCCGTCTAGATTCTAGATCACGCGATCGTTGACATAATGTTTCAGTGCAATTCGCAAATTTGCCTGAGTGCAGTAGAATCAACTTGAATTACCTACCTAACAAAAAAAGTGATCACTTTGAACTTCAAAGTGATAATTTTGTTTGTTCATTTCAATATTTTTAATGTAGGTAAAGTAAAGCGGCGGCCCCGGAGGTGTACCTACTTAACATAATATTACCTTATGTATTAGATAAAAGAAATTTTGTAAGTCATTATATGTAAACATTTTTGTTTGTATGAGAATAAACATCTTTAAACCGAAAGAAGCGAACACGAAACCTTTACCTTGTAAGAATAATTGTTTTCGAGTTGGAGCAAAACTCGTCCTAATTTTTTTTATCCTCTAGATAATCTAATGTTTTGTAGTACCGTAGCCTTTTCACCAGGGACATGTTTGAATTTTGTTTTGTTAAAAAAGTGACCACTTCAATGAAGTGATCACTTTTTTCCTAGTTTAACTTACCTATGTTATTTGAATTTTTGAGACGTGTCCAAGAGTCCTGTAAGGTCTAGAGGAAATAACTAAAGCACTTGATGTTTGATTGGTCATCGCAGTCGAGGAGTTAAAGTGCACTGATGAAAGCTGATGTTTTTCTTCTGGTAGGTTAGGCTCTTACGACATCCACGGGCTAATTTCGAGGGGTCGATTCTACCGTTTCGCGTGAAGAGGTAACAAACATTCAAATTATCGCATTTATTCATACTCCACACGTATTTTACGTTGTAAGTAGTTTATTACTATTAATTTAATTAAAACGGTTTTTAGAACCAATCACAGTTATCCATACTTATATTATAAATAAGAAAGTACTATGTCTGTCTGTTACCTTCTCACGGCTAAACGGCTGTACAGATCTTAATGAAATTTGGCAGGAAGGTAAATATTATTCCGGGGACGGACATAGGATACTTGAAAAGTACAGGCGAAACCACGGGCAGCAGTAAGTAATAGAATTAGATGAATAAGGTACGTTTAATTGAAAGTACCTATGATGTAATCTAAGGTTCGCTAAGTTCCTATGTGCCAGTTTAGAAGTGGTTTATAAAAATAAACAAAACAAACGCTGAATGAGTGTGTTATATGAAACATTGCGCGTTTTGTTTATAAAACAATCATTATTTTAGAGACATAACAAGCCACTTATGCCACAGTGTGCTCAGAATTCAACAACAAAGTACGCCAATGCCTGCGACAATCACGCGTGTGCTTATTGTGCGTGGAAAATGTGTAGAAAAGTGAGTGAAGTGAATACAGTTAGCGTAAATGACCAGTGGTCCAAAGTCCTCGGAGGACTAGCGTACCGCAAGTCTTTGAGTGTCTCTAGAAAATGGGCTTCGTGTTAGTCATCATCCCTGATGACGGTGATGATGAATGTGATTCATAGAATTTAACGTAATCTTTAAAGCGTGGGTGTATGTGCATTGACGTGAATTGGGTTACGTTAAAACCTTTTTTCTCCTTTATCTTTATCGAAAAGGCTTCGAAAAAAATACATAATAATCTATGGGATACAAAACAGTTCCCCGTTCGTTTCAAAAATTATATAAAACTATTTTAAATATCAGATATAATTGTGCAAAGTATCATCTGTTTTCTTAGTTAATACCATTTTTCTCCTCAGCTATCAATCACAAGATTTTTTATCGTCATCAACGTATTAAATAATAGAATACCAAGGGAACAATTGTGGCAAATTTTTGCATAAAAAGTCCTAATTAATAGATAATCAGCAAAAACTTAATTTTTGCGCTTACGCCGCACTACTCTGTCCCGCTCCTATAAACGCGAAATCCTATGCCTATCCTTTTCACAAAATGGCGTCATATATCGCCTCCTTAACGTAAACTGATAAAGTACCTATCCGTCAAAAAAACGTCTCGAAAAGTATCGCGTAAAACTCGAGTTTTCAGATTGGCTATGTATGAAAAATGCATATGTCCACTAAACCCATGTAATAATTTTAGTAGGCTTATGTATTACATACTTACTTAACTGTAAGAATTTTTGACCTAATTACGAGGGGAATAACCTAATCTTAGGTTGAAATGTAGGTTGGTTAGGTTACCTATGATAAAACACAGTTTCAATCTAGACTTATTTCCCAAATAGGTACTGTTGTTATCATCGCAATAGACTACTGTTTGCAATCGATAACAATTTTACCTAGAAACACGACGCCGCTTGCTCACTCTATTTACGTCATAGTCCCTACGAAGAACTAATTTCTCCAACGAACCAACGATATTGTATGTAGTACAAAAATTTGTATACAATGAAGTACCTAGGTATTATATGTAGTTAATAAAGATAGTATTGAGCTTTAAATGATTCCACATTTTGTTCATTCAGTATACTATTTATTTTTCTCCAACACTATTGTAATTTATAAGCCTACATAACATTTTTGACCCATATCTTTCCATATTTATTTAGCTTTACGAAAATATTGGAAAACTTTGCTAAAGCAACAAACGTAGGCTCAAAACGCGAGTCGATGCGTAGTTCGTAACGGGCGGATGGGGTAAGGCACCGTGGCGTGCTCCACTCCATCCGATTCATCGCCGTGAGTGCCATCGAGCTACAGCTGCACTCTCTCCCATGCCTTCGTGGAGCCCTTAATTGGTTCCGAAGCCCTCTTCGCAGTTGGCGTGTCTTCGCCCATTTAGGACCGCTACGCCTAACCAGATTGCCATATTCATGAAACCATCGAGTTCTCTGCAGAACTTGTGCAAAGTAGTTCAGTCAGTCGTAAATATCTTCTAAGCACCAGGTGGTGACGCCCGCGTACGCCGCTGCCGCTCATCGTCCCGCTGTTTATGTCCACGGCCGCGACTGCGGTGCGGTTCTCCATAATTTTTATGTCTGCTACCGCATCACGCGCCGCGTTGGGTTTTCACGAAGTTTCCATTCTAATTTCACTTGTTTATTTCTCAGATCATAAATCTAGACGTTATGCAAAAAGTTGGCATCTAATTTGACAGCGTAGTGGTGTAATGGGGCCGCTAAGTTCGCGGGTGGTTTTTTCTGGCGACGACGCCGGCGCGGGTGGTACGGCCGGCACGGCGGGTTCCTCAATACAATATTGTACGTTTACACAAATTACTTTTCTATCGTGTTCGCTATCAGCCCCCATTATTTTATCATTAGGCGATGCAAATATGGAACCATCGTCGATTTAGCTTTTGTCTAATTACAGTTTTTAAGGTTGAATTTAAATGGTCTGATTGATGTTATTTATAGTTTGTTATTACTTATTATAGATGGGGCAGCGGTGAGTGAACTTGTACAATAATTCATTAAATGAAGCCACCCTCGCTGATTCATGAGTTGGAACATCTGGTGAACCGGTTCTCTTGTTAAGATCCTTCAAGACTTGTACTACACTTACAATGGACGTGAATTGAATGTTTACACAGTGGTTTATTTTTCTATTGTTGTCTAAGCGTCGGCGATCTAGAGACTCAATGATGATATGAGAAGGAACAATCTTCAAAAATATTTAGTGAAATAAACCTCGTGGTATGTACTGTAATACGTGACGGATATAATTTAGGAAAAGTCAGAGAATGAGTCATTTAACTTTCAAATCTTTTTTATTGGTCTCTGTTGGTTTTTCTCTTCTCTTTCTCTAAAAGCAATACAAGAAAAAGAGATTTTCCAAACGCCGAATTGAAGAAGGTAGAACGTCTTAACCCCACAAAGAAACTTCTACCTTCTGGGCTATTGATGAATCCGTAATGTTTTATCGGAGCTCCTAGCAGCCGATGAGGAGTGCATAATGTTGTCTATCGGCTGATGTATCGGCGCAATGACTAGTGGCCCGTGAAGCGAGGGCGGCCGCACCTGCCCGCCGCCCCAAAAATCTGCCCGGCACAGCTTTACCCATCGCAGTATATCCTAGCTTATTAGACACAAACTCTACTTTTTTTTCATTAAATCGTCTATGACCGGCAAAATCTATAAAAGTATTTTTATTTTTGTTTTATTTTATTTTTTATTTATATATTATTGTACTTCAATAAAGATTTATTAAAACAAACATTTGTAACAAAGGTTTCGGGGCAGCAGCGCCACTTGTAGAATAGATCTACCACCGAACAGCGATCCCAAACACGTAAGCCCAACGTGGGGATTATGGGCATTACCCCCCACGAAATAAAAGCCAATAAGGCGATTATCAGTTTATCGTAAAATATTGTGGGTTAATATTTCTTTGCTTTTGTAAATCCTGAGCACATGAACATACAAAAAAAACTTTGTTCAAAAATGTTCTTACTATTTCCCTTGTACTACGTTGATTTACAAAACGATGAGTAGGCACCGATTGCGCCGGTAGATATTTTAAATTTTATTCTCAATAAGTCAATTAAACATTCCGTGATCGCGCACGCCACTTAGGGGCCTCCAATAAAAATAATTGGCCTTTGTTGTTGCCCTTTACGGTACCGATGATGCATACCCTTTTAGTAATGCGTAAATCGTTGTTGGAAAAGGTGGTAAAATATAAACATTATCTTTTATAAATTATAAATGCAAAACTTTATAATATAAGCAAGATGGTGCTATGAACAGTATGAACTTACTAGTGGTTTTTTTTTCGCTTTTTCCACCAGTGGACAAAAAATGTAAGCGAACAAAATCAATAACATTTTGTTTCTTATTTGATAATAATTACTATTATAAAGCTGTTTATGTATAAAATTTGACTTGTCTTAGTGCTTATTTTGTAAGCGTTAAGAAATAAAGTTGTTGAATTTTGAACTAAACTATCGAATGGATCGAGTGCAAAATTTCATACACACATAAAGATCTGGGGGGTGAGTCTATTTGATGACAGTAACGATAACAGACGTGATCGTGACGTCTTATATTTGTATGGGATTTGTGTAGTTCCCTGTCTGCACGATGGAGGCGCTGTACCAAAATGTATGGGAAAATGAGACGTCAGCTTCACGACTCGTTACAATCGTCAAATAAACTCTCCTCTCTAGACCTGGATTAATATAAAGAAAGAAACAAACAAAAAAATTACAGATACACAAAAGCAAACACTTACATAGGTATTATACTATAACTATGCTTTGTTACGTAGTCACTGACTAGGATGAAAACAATTTGCAACTTATTTTCAATGTACTTAAATAGCCTATTACCTTAAACTCTACCATAAATAATATGTGCCTGCTCAGTGAACCAATAGGCCCCACCACGGCTTAATGTTGCTCTACCACAAGTAGAGCAACGCTGGTTTTGTGGCAGGACCTTCGATACGTGTAGACTGTAGATATGTGGTGCATATCTACAGTATTATAATTTTTATCCCAAAAAACGCGTGAAAACTCGTGGGAAAGTACTTTTAGAAAGTACACTGATACGTAAATCAAAATAAAGCGCTATTAGAGATCTATTGCATGCAGTAGATCACCTCTACAATCACATTCAATACAATTATCAACTATAAATATATAAAAATTTAGAACTATCGAAATACTAAGAGATTATACAAACTTAGAGTCAACACACCAAAATCGTTCCTGCCACGCCCGCCATTTTTTTTAAAGAAAGTTTGATTTACTTCATTCGAATCTCCATAAGCTAATTTCGACGAGTATTCATTAATTTTTTTTCTTTCAAGTTTTATACAGTATGCATAGAAAACGTTTTTAATATTCAGCCGTAAAGGCCATTAAATGCTGTTTTGTTGCTAGATTTTTGTAACTTATTTTGTACTTACTATTTTCTGCCCGCCAATTCGCTAGCGATGTATGTTATTTCTATCCCATGGGAACTGCTTCATGGGATAAAAAGTACGTATAGCCTAAGTTCTAATCCAGGCCTAGAACTACCTGTATGCAATTTCGGCCCGATCCGTTCACCAGTTTTGGCGTCAACAGGTTCAAATCATCTAAACATCCAATGTTTTGCATTAATTATATTACTGTGATATAAATTAGTTAAAGGCCTTTCTTAAAAATTCAATCACACTGCCTACAATCTTTTTTGTTTTCGTTTTCATTGAGGCCAATGGCTCCATTCACTCCCATTTCGAAAAGCCACCCTGTATAATACCCCATAACTGAATAAATTTGTCGTTTTATACAGCCTGTCATAGAATGAAATAAAATGTTTATCAAAACCAAATACCAATATGGTACCTAGGTAATGTGCTTTATTCAAAAGCTAAGTAAAATCACAGCTACAATTTACTTAATCATAAAAATACAATTTGTTCTCACAATACTTTTGAGAATCGGTTATTTGTTCGACGGCTCTACTTAAATCTTCTTAACAGACTTATCGTCACTCCATTGTTTCTATTATTCCAAATTGCACACCTGCAAGTCATAAAATAAACCAATAAAAACAAAAGCCATAGAGACTCACTTAAGATTCCTTTTAGATTAAAAACAATGAATTGGTCAAAATTGGTAGGTAACAAGTAGGTATACATTAGTTAATTAGGTGCTTTAATAGATGGACGCGTCATTGATAGTTAGAACTGCAGAATGGACCGTGTTAACCGCAGTTACAAACCTCATTTAATAGATGTTTAAATAAATATTTAAACATATAAAATGTGATATGTATAAAAACCAATCTAAAAAATGTTTTTTTTATGATTGATATGCTATTTTACTATAAAAACGATCGTAGTTTGACGAATTCATTACGGATGTAAGCGGGTTAACTGAGAACCTTATTTGTGTTGGAAGAACACCAACATTTCATCCCTTTAACGCGGAACTTCTTCAGCGTAAGTGCGGTTCTAGACGCGAGCGCTCCGCATACCTCCGAACACTACGTTGCATGCGTTGGTGTTCTTCCAACACAAATAAGGTTCGTAGTTGACCCGCTTACATCCGTAATGGATAGATAAGCTATTAAATAAAACCCATTCTTTAGTCTTGAAAAAAGTACCTATGTAAATGAATCACCCGATATAAACAGTAAATTACCTCGATAAAAAGCTCTAAGACTGCACTTTTTATAACAATCCTAGAGAAGAAATTTTATTTTTAATAGAGGTGGAACGACTTTTTTATATCCTATTAATATTATATAGACGATAGTTATGCCGTGGTGTGGCCGAAGCTAACGCGAAAACTGCTGAATGGATCGGGAAGAAATGTATCACACGTAAAGATCTGGTCTTCTAATAACATAAATATAATATACCTACTAACATATACATTCCTATATTTTCCAATACATATTCAACAAAAAAAATGCGAGCCGCGAAAATAATCTAGTTCTAGAAAAAACAGAGTCTATTGTTTCCAAAACTCAAAATCACTGCTCACCCTAAAGTTAAAATATAAGTCATAAATATCCGTTTTCAATACTGCCCTAGACGTCACACGCGGCGCGCGAATCAATGCAAAACCTAATTAGAAAACTTCACTTATTCTGATATTTCGTTGCCTGTGCCAGAGAAAACTAAGTTCCTTCTAGTAGAACGACGTAAGCAAGCCCAGAATAGTTTCTAGACTTGTCTTAAATTAAGAAACCTAGGCTGTGGAATATCTCTAGCATCTGTTTAAACTATCAGTGTAATCCGTCAATGGGCGTTGAATCGGCTCTACAGAAACAATAGGAGCGCACACGTGCATGCCATAAAACAGCTCAAAGCGATCCTGTGGGTTCTTGTCTTCTACCTGTTCTCAGAATCTACAATACTTACTTCTATGCATTGTTTTCCGGCACTTCAACATGTGCAAGAGATTTAGCGCCGTAATGCTCTCAATGGATCTTTAGGTTAATTGTTTTGACGTTCGTACTGTACTTTTTTGGTTGCTGGAACGTTTTGTGGATAATTGATTTTACAGCCAGATGTAACTTTAGAATAGGAGAATTTAGTGAATTATTGTTAGACTAGACGTTTTAATATAATTATGTAGATGATACTCAACCTAGGTAGAGACTAACCTAACCTAATTTAGCTACAGAAATTGCTCAATCAACTCAAAATGTGACGTTTTACCGCGACTCCACAAATTCAATGTTGTCAAAAATACACAAACATGGGCTTACACGGGCTTATTAAAACACTCTAAATGAAAATCGTTATCCTTGCATTTGGAGCGGCGTCCATAACGAACCCGGCCTCAACAATGGGCTTAATGCTCACTCATTACAAAAAGCGACATAACATAACGCGCTACGTCGAAAAGCTCCTCTATTCAAAGTGTATACTCCAGTTTTTTTGCTGGGAAGGCTTTAGGTTGTATGCCATTGGCGGGGGAGAGTCCCGCCCAGCGCGCGGCGTGCCACCATTGGCCGACGCATGGAGCACCCTCGAGGCTAGTCCGGGGCTGAGTAGGCTGTCGAGGCACGAGGGCGGCGCGGGGTGTGCTTCACCCCGAGCACCACTCGAGGGTTGTTTAGTGCGATCGCAGCGTCTAAGGGCGCAGCACGTGTCACGCGGGTGTTTCGATAGCCGTCAAGATTATTCCGAAGGCGAGTTCTCCCGGGCGGGAGATGAAGTGCGAGGAAGGCTCGAGTGCGCGGTCTCCACCGCCGCTGCTGCCGCCGGCCTCGCTGCTGGCCTGGAGCCCTATCCTGCTGCCGCCATGGGGCCCAGCCTTCCTGCCGGCGCTCTACCCTGCGGCCTTCCGCTCTGCGTTTCCAGGGTGAGAGCTTTAACTGTGCCTTGAGTGATTTTCATTAGTGACGGTGTTAGGACAGATTTAGGTAGGTTTGTGCTGTTACTTTTTTCCGTCGGAAAAGATTTTGTACTCGTAAAGCCCAATTAAGTATTTCCGCATCTTGAAATAGAAAGAAAATATGGTTTTTTTAAATCATTTTGGTAAATCACACCACCACCATTTATTCACTTAAATAAAAAGATTGATAAATTAGAAAAGTTCGAAAGTTACAGTTATCTTAAGTTATATTTTAGACATTGACAGAAAAAATCTACGTATTAATTAACTTATCAGCTTGTAGGCCAATCAAAGACTAATCGAGAAAGTCTTGCCGGGACTTTAAGCTTTCCCATATAATGCCCATCATCCCACTCATTGGCAATGCAGTCTCGATATCCCAATTGACTATTCATCCTCCTTCAAGGAATCGTGACACAAAGTGACAGTGTGTGCGCCTCGTGAGAGCCCGCTAATAACCGTGTTTACAACCTGCTGCCTTTAAAGACCGACCATTGACGGAGTCACGTACTAGCTCGGGAACGAAACCCACACTCGACTGTCTGTTATAGCATTGATGTATCAATAAACAGCCGAGGAGTTCTTTGGAGCCGATCCTTTATTCGGGTCACGTTTTCTTCGAGAGGTCCTTTAGCAATAATAGGCGAAGGTATTTGGTATGTTTTCTTACAATTATAGATGCGGCATCGGACGTGCTTGAGACTTGTTGAGAAGATGGGAATTTTTCAAAGCAGGATTAGTCACCTAATAATAAAAGCATTCACACTCGTAAAACATCGGTCTTACAGCACTTTGAGAGTTTTGAAGCGCGTTTATGTCTTTTGAAAGGCGTTGTTTTACAAAAACTTTCAATATTAGCAGTGGTTCCAAAACCCGCTCTACTTTGCTTTTCGTTTGCGTTGCTATTCTGCAACGCAATAATAATAACGCGTCGGGATAAATTTCCGTTATGAAAGAAATTTCGTTCTAAGTAAGTCATCATCGCATCAAAGCTCAGAAAAAAACAATTTCTGTAACTTTAGGGCTAATCACTTTTTGATTGAAGAGATCACTTTATTTTGTTGTTAGTGTGAGTAAGTATTCGAACAATTTTTAAGTTGGTGCCTTTTTGATGTTCATTTAAAATCTATCAGGGTGATAATTCAATTATTATCTATCTACCGTCAAGTTATTACATACATATTTCTTATTTTCGTATCAGTGTTTTTTTTTAAAGAAATTGACCTTTTCTAAGTGTATGTTTATTGTTTTGATAGGAATAATAGTTATTGTTATACAAGACTACAAAGTTTATTTTTAACCGCGTGCTCAATTTTGATGACCGAGCAAGCGAAGGATGTTTTTGGTTGCTTTTTATCCTCTAGCGGAGAAAAACGGCTTTTGCACTCAGATATCGAAGAGCAAAAATACTTTTTCCGAGATGGGGGGATGAAAAGAGTTTTAATTCTTGATTCAATAACAATACGAAC
The DNA here is from genome assembly GCA_947086465.1 of Eupithecia exiguata. Taxonomy (NCBI): domain Eukaryota; kingdom Metazoa; phylum Arthropoda; class Insecta; order Lepidoptera; family Geometridae; genus Eupithecia; species Eupithecia exiguata. The sequence continues at coordinate 2,340,720 of OX352240.1, forward strand.
CTACGAAGAAAAAACCATAAAACAGAATCCAAGTTGTCCGCCTTAAAATTAAAACTCCATGCATGCCTACAATGTAAGCAACCCTCTTTAAACTCTATCTCTTTGTCTGCAGATTGCTGGACAGCATGAAGATGCCAGGCCAGCGTCCAGGGTTCCAGATCTCGGACATCCTGGGCCTCAACGAAGGCAAGGGTCTGGAGACCACGCCGTCGCAGTCGCTCGGCTGCCACCTGGACCTGCCGCCGTATGCTCCTCATCCGTACTCACACGAGCTGCTGAGGCACCACCAGCCTTGGCTCTCGGTGGACCATCATGAAGGCCATGGTAATTTTTTTTTAAAATCTTGCTAAAGTTTTGGAACGCTTTTCACTCTAGCCGCTCAGATTTTACGAAAACCTACCAGAGCGTGGCGTTCGCTGGTACCCCGCCGCGATCTCGTTTTTTGTATTCAAATTCTGATGTCTCTAAATTTAATCTAAAATCAATTACATTTCTGTAAACTAATATTTAGAACAACCAATTTTGTTGTTGGATATACAAAAACAGTAGGTAAATTCTCCGATAAATTAAAAGTTGCGTTACGTACTGTATTATCGCAAGCGAACTTAAAACCTAATGAAAACAATACCTACCAATATGTTATAATCTCTATCAACAGCTAAAGCTCATATTCATAGGTCATAAGAACGATAACACTATTATGTCTATGTTTATGTAAGCCACTTGACACTTGACATAGCAAGAACTGACCGTAAAAACAGCTCAAATACTACATACATACATAGTTAAGTACTTACAGTCTTTTGATTCCTTCATAATTTCACTGTTTTGCCGGAAAAATAGTAGATCTCTATTCCATGTCTATGGGACATTATTAACTTTAAAAACAGCTGAACTACAAAATAGATAAGTACTTACAGTCATTTGATTCCTATAAAATTTCACTGTTTTGCCGGAAAAATAGTAGATCTATATGGAATAACATGTTTAAGGGACATTATTGACTTTAAAAACAGCTGAACTACAAAATAGATAAGTACTTACAGTCATTTGATTCCTTCATAATTTCACTGTTTTGCCGGGAAAATAGTAATCCATTTGGAATAAATGTTTGTGGGACATTATTAACCGAAAAAACAGCTAAACTTCAAAATATATAAGTACTTAGACGTCTGAAAAAGCATAACAACGGCGGAGCTTTCTGACGTGCACAGAAAACTAAGTTCTCAAATAACAATGATTGAATTATTCCTCATAAAGATTAACTCTTAATAAACTGATATTCTAGTAACCTGCTCTGGCTTTGGATGGGTATCCAAAGCCAGGGCAGGTTACTACTTACAAAAAATGACACACCAGATAAGAAATCATTCACGTAGGTATTCGTTGGTATTAGCCAACATCATGATCTTTATCACGTCTCCTTCGATACAGATATTGTTGTTAACTTATATCTTAGACATATTTATCCCAGATCAACGATAAAATGTTTACCTACGGCAGTTTTACGTTATCTTTTACCTACCTACAGTTAAAATTTTATGAACAATTAAGTAAATTTATTAATGAGAACGTATCGATACCGAAATAATTAAGATTATTCAAAGTATAAATTGATTAGTACAATTAAAAAAGAGCCAAAAAATAATTTTGAGAATTTCAGCCTTTGTTTCGTCGGTTTAAATAAAATTAATCCTCTTCAGCAGTCATATCATATCAAATCTTTTAAAAATAAAAGCCACTTACCAAATCTCAAGTTTAGGCGATTGAATCAAAATATTTTTATCGCCGTTGTCACACTCGTTGAATTATCATGCACAAATAAATAAGTTGACCCACTCGAAATTACCGTGTTCACAGTTCGGTAGTTGGAGAGGCGAGATTATTTTTTGAAATGCTCCTCCAATGGAGTGCCTTGCGGCTAATCTCATTAATTATTTTTATCGCTTATCTAGCACTTTTGGTGATCATTCTGCCTACTTGTGCTCGATTGCTTTTACACACTAATGTATCAGTGATCGATTCGGTTTGACATTTCACGCGTGCTCTATGAAGTGCCTGGACGATAAAATTCATTTAATGCCCATGCACTTCTATAAAATAGTTATTCTATAACCCTCCCCTGTCGGTAGTCGGGTAAAAAGAATATTTGCTTATGATTAAAATTAATTGCTAATTAATTTTCAATTCTCTTAGACCTTTTATAACATATAATTGTATGCTAGAAAGTAGAGAAACACACACAGCACCTTTATAGGAACTTACTTAAAACAAACCACATATCATCATCTAGCCCCAATATCTTAGTGTCTTTGCAAAATAATATAGGTAGTTAATGTATTGTATTGTGTATATCAGGCATCTAGTACCCATAACACAAGCTCTGCTTAGCTTGGGGCTAGATAATGCTGTGTGTATTGACCAGTTTTTTTTTCGATTTTATCAACCATCTTGTTTCTGTTTAGAATTAAATGGCGTCGAACACGACAAATGACACCTTTTAAAAGTAAAGTCTGGGGATCCCGCATCACGCCCCTCGTCCAATTTGGGGTAACTAGTCAGTGATTGTTTAACCCGTGGGGTGCAGATCTGGCCCCATAGGCCCGGCAGCTGCCGCTATCAATTACATGTTTGCGGCTGTTAGGGACGGTATTTGTTCATTATTCGATGACAGTTAGCTTTCATTGTTCAGGAAGTAATGGTTTTCGATTGCTGTCATGGGTGTGAGTGGGATTTTTGTATTGGGATGGGAATTTTTAGTAACGGAGGGAGTTGGTATTCTTAAATATGGTTGACATAATGTCGACTTCAAACTAAGAATTATTAGATTCCTACTTACAAACGAATTACTATTACAGACTGTTAAGTTTTTATAAAAGTTTTGATGATCATTCACGATTCCTGCAAACAAAAATTGTTCATTAAAAAGGTTTTTTATATCGTAAAATTGTATCGTCTTTGAAAGCCAACAAGATGATATTCAAATCGTCAATCGTTGAATACAATAGCACTAAACGTCAAAATAAAAGGCAGCCCGTGTCACGTTTTATTAAATTTCCGTATGCGTTGGAGCGGCAGCTGGGGTAGGAGTGGCCACCCTACTACCCCCTACCACGCCCAGCCCGCATTACCATATCCGTGTGAAACGTTCGAGGGGTTAAAGCGGGGTGAAACGAAATGGTGAAGCGAACAATGAAACGTGCATGATTTTTTCACGTTCCATTATTTATTTTACCAAAGTTAAATAGAGTGCTACCCTATAGAGATTAAGTGGAGATTTGTACTGAGTGCGAACAGTTTTGTTTTGATTTCTAGGTCGCAGAGCGGGGGCTACACCTACTTGAATGTTATTAATTTTATGATCACACATACTTGTTCTTTACTAAAATATGCACTTCTATACCACACCTCTCGTATATATAGCTATTAAAGCAACAACTTTATATATTACTAGCAGCGCCTTGCGGTTACACCCGCGTAGTTCCCGTTCCCGTGGGAATTCCGGGATAAAAAGTAGCCTATGTTCTATTCCAGACTATAATCTATCTCTGTGCCAAATTTCAACCAGATCCATTCAGCCGTTCTGGCGTGATAAAGGAACAAACATCCATCCATCTATCCATCCATCTAAACTTTCACGTTTATAATATTAGTGAGATTTACAAACTAACCGAATGTTTGTCTTGTCCTAGGTGTGGTCGGTCAACAAGCGAGTCCTGACAGCACGTCCCGAGCGTCCGAACTCTCCTACGCCGGTCCATCCGCCTCCCCCCCGCCTCTCGACCCGCGGCACGACGACATCGACCCAGAAGGCGACGACGACATCGACAACGATGACGAACACGATCAGCCCTCCAACATGGCATCCGACCCCAACATGTCGCATAAGAAGCGCAAACGACGAGTCCTATTCTCGAAGGCGCAGACTTACGAACTGGAGCGGAGGTTCCGACAACAGAGGTACCTGTCCGCCCCGGAGAGGGAACACCTGGCGAGTTTGATCCGCCTTACACCTACGCAGGTCAAGATCTGGTTTCAGAACCACAGGTATAAGACGAAGCGAGCTGTGCAAGAGAAAGGAGCGCACGAGATGAGCGTCGGTGGTCTCAGCTCGCCGCGACGCGTGGCCGTTCCTGTATTAGTCAAAGATGGAAGGCCTTGCTTGAGCAAGCCAGATGGACTTCCCCCTATGGGCTTACCTCTGGGCTACCACCAGGCGATGCATCATCAGCCAGTGTCCGGCCACGGCCCACAACCCAACGGCTGCTGGTGGTGAGGAACCGAACGTTCCTATGTTTTAGTGGTTTGCTAGTCCCGTGTTGCGGTAGTACCTACAAGAAACTACTTGGTTTTGGAGTTCTACCGTCACATTCACCTAAAATAAGTTGTCGGATTTATGCCATTGGTTATCATTCGAATTATCACTCGAATACAGTTCGAGTACCATCGGTATTGAGGAGTTCCTAATTACTTGTACGAAATATAAAAATTATTCGAATATTCGCTGTCGAATGGTCGATGTTATTCATTTGTTTGGATAACGTTAGAAAATACCTTAGTTGGTACTTTAGTGAAATTTTTATGACTGTAGTGAGATCCACAGATGCATTCCATCTTATGCGTGTTTGTTTGTAAATTGTATATAAAGCTACTTATGTACATAGTTATATGAGAAATGACCAGATTTTATCAGAATGCAATATTTAGGTTAAGATTCAGTATTATCATAGTCGAATATGCCTAGTGAATAGTTATTATTTATGAATATTTCAAACAAAGTTTTACATAAAGTATTTCTATTGTAACTTAGATGTAGTAAATTAAGTTAAAATTGTATGTATAGTAGTACCGCAGTTGTAATGTGACAACTGTGACAAGTTACCAACGAAAAATACATTGTGTAAATGTTTATAATAGTACATTAGTACATTAACAGTGGTCTTAATGATCTTATCGAATGTTAGTATTAGAATGTATCCTGAAAAATATTGTGTATGTATTCAATCATGTTCATGTATTATGACTTCCATCTACTAACCTTTATTGATTTAGGTACTTACATATATCTACCTGACATTCCATATAAATAAGATTGTAAAAATGTGTTTACCTATCTACTTATAAATTATTATTAAAATATATGCATTAAATACCTGAGTACCTGTATTTTTTTATCCGTATCAAATAAATCCACAAACACCGAAGAGAAAAGTTACACGAATAAAGTAAAGGTAAATGAAAAAGAATAGTTTAGAGATTGATTATAAAAAAAACCTGACTGTTACCTATAGCTACTTAGTATTAGCTAGGTACTAATTACTAGTAAAAAACAACATAAAAATATATGTATTTAAAGCAAAAAAAAACATGTTACAGCAAATTAGGCACATAATAGATAGAGTTAACATTATAATAGAGACCATACATTTTATTAATATTGGGGCCTTTAGAACTGATAAAAAGTTATTGTTGAGGACTACGTTTTTACCGATGGCTCTCACACTAGGCCGAGGCTGTGTCGTGAACTCCAAATTCAAATGCACTACGTTGTCCGTCCAATTAACAAATGCATGACTTTGGTAACTTTACTAGCCGGTTGTTCCTAAGCTGACATATCTTCTACTTTTTAGTCGTTGCACTCTTGACAGAGTGGTCGTGGTCGTCATATCAGGGGTGGTGGCACGGCTTACTATCCGGCGCCATTCCTCTCGCACCGCTGCCTTCCTGGTACATTCGTGTAGGGGACCGTTTATTGCAGCTTTAATTTGGTCCGTCCAGCGCATTGGTGATGTGCCGCGTGCTATTGTGCCGTTAACATTTCCTTGGACCACTAGGCTTTCCACAGATGCGTCCTTTCCGTCCGTATTTTAAAAACTTTTAAATGTATTGTCTACGAGTATGAAAGAACTATTTGACAAGATATTTGATAATTAGCAGACAATATTTTTTGTAATATTTGATAATTAGCAGACAATATTTTTTGTAATAATATAACTAATTAACTTATAATTAATTAGTTATGTATCAATTTAAATCAGTACAAATAACCGATTATACCTCTCTTTAATAATTTACGGAGAAAAACGGAAAGTGTAATCGATTTTTTATATATTTATGCGTTGTCGTAGGCAAAAGCGTCCTTCGCAGACTCTATCTAGAGGTGTTCTTGTTGTAGCTATATGCTTTGGGCGGATTAGAGCTAGGTTTATTTCTTTGTGTCTCACTGTAACGTAACATAAAAACATACTATATTACCTACATTTAATGTTATTCCTTGTAATATTGACGAGTCAACGATCAGCTACAAACAGACCCAGTCGATTGTTTGCGTTCAATATTTACCACCAGGCACTATCTTATCGGCTGCCGACGCAGATATGCCGACCCGATTACTGCAATACCTGTGGCAACACTGTGCTCTCCACACCTGATCTATTTATTGCGAACTAGTTTCAGCCCGCGACTTCCCACTATGTTTCTTTGTAAACGTTCAAAGGTTATTTTGATCCCATGGGAACTGATTTATGAGATAAAAATAACCTAGCCTATGTTTCATTTTAGACCCACAATTATGCAAAATTTTAGCATGATCCGTTCAGTTGCTTTGGCGTGAAGAAGTAACAAACATCTATCCATCCAAGTTGTCGCATTTATAAAATTAAAGTGATTACGGGAAGCTGCACTCGGCATGGAGGTGATACGTTACAGGATCTCTATGTATAATGTAGAGGTCCATCCTCCAGATAGGATCCATCCCTCCTCTATTATATTTTTTAGGTTTCCGTACCCAAAAAGTGAAAACGGGACCCTATTATTAAGCCTCCGCAGTTTGTCGGTCCGTTAGTTAGTCCGTCTGTCAGCGGGCTGTATCTCAAGAACCGTAAAAGGTATGTATATGAAATTCTGACGCTGTTACCAAAAAATCAAATCAATTTTAAAATTAAAGGGGGGATCCCGTGCAAAAAACGTGATTACTGTGGCTATTTTGACTCTACGTTTGTCAAGGCTGTATACCTTCAACCGTAATAGGTAGACAGTTTAAATTTTGACAGGGTGAGTATTACTAACTGCCGGTATAATGTAATAACAAACAATCCAAAACAAAATCAGTTTATTAATGAGAGGGTCAACGACTCAACGTCCTTGTCACGTTGAGTACCGATCACCGAAGTTAAGCAACGTTGGGCGCGGTCAGTACTTGGATGGGTCATGTTACCTTATTGCGTTTTTTATCTATCAAAAATTTTCAAAATTTTTCTTTAATGTTGCGGAACCCTGCGAGTCTACTCGCACACGGACTTGACCGGTTTTATTTAATGTACACGGAATACCCTGAAAAAACTCCTGTGTCGTAGCTACCTCCAAGAAGAAGAGACTGTGGAGTAGAACACAATGTGATACACTGCATGGCCACAGAGGTGGCCAGCCTAGACACAAGATGGACAAGGTTCTCATTGAGGCATCAACCCCATCCACATACACAGAAAAGCTGAAACGAAGCTGTCAATCATCAAAAGTCCTGCTCCGGTACTTGAAGTTGGGTTGGTTAGGGCCTGTTTAGGAAGAGGATAATACACTTCCATGCGAGATGTCAGTGCAGATCTCAGTTTCCCCTCTTAGAATTAGAATAAGATAACTTATAAAACGTAGACTTATTTCTAACTACCTCTACCTACGAATTACTATAAACTTTTCTATGAACCGGACTAGTAGTAATTGAGATTACTCAATTCAAACAATCATAAAATATGTTCACTCGTTCGAATAATTCAAGTAAGGCACTAGGTAATTTCAAATGAACATGGTAATAGCAAACCGCCCTGAAAATAGAAGGTACTGAACGGAAGGTTGTAGGTGAATGTCCTGTCGAGGACGTAAATTGGATTAGTACATAATATATTTCATGGATGAGGACGCAAGACCGTGTGGAGTAAGTTTGGAGGCCTATACCAGCCTAGGCCAGCGGTGGGTGCAGTTGGATTGCGTATGATGATGGTTTATTTCTTAGAAAATGATATTATGTTTATTACGGCCTTTTGAAGTGGTTGGTTAAGCAAAGTTTTAACAGAGTGAAAGACACTTAAGAATCAAAGACATTGGGCGCCCACATAATACATCATATTAGTTATCTAGTACCCGTCAAACAATGCTCTGCTTAATTTGAGACTAAACATCTTACTTAATGTATCAGTTGATTCAAAAAGGAATATTTTTAGTAGCTATACCTACTTATGAAGGTTCCCAAAATAATTGAACAGACAGGGATAAGCTCTATGTACTTTAAATGCTTCCACAACAAATACAAAATCCTAACACATCGACTATACATGTCGCCGTTTATTAAATAAATAATAACACTTCAACAAAAGACCAAGTCGGTAGCACAAAGCCAAACAAAATGGGTATTAATTCCTATCAATTCTTGAAACGCCTTCGTCAATTCTACAGCCAAACTTTCAATTCTGTAGTTAAGTAGAATGGAAAGGGCGGGTAAGCCGATTAGCCATCAACAAATACGGTGACACACGTGGGATCAGTTTGTTTTTCTTTGCAGAAGGATTCATTGAAGAATATGATGAAAGCTGTAAATGCTTGGGCTCATGAACATTTATTTATTTAAAAAACTTCGTTCCATTACTTGGGAAAAGAATCATTTAGATTTAACACAACATAATTTATAGCAATACTGACGTTAGAAAAAAGTTTAATGTCAAATCAAAGCAATGTAATGTAGGTATATGATTTTCAACCTTTTCACGACTAAAAGGTAGAACTTACTTTAAAGACACGGACGTTTTAGACATAATTAGACAAAACACACCATTATTATAGATGCTGACACTTAGGTCCGTATTATGAAAGCTTGCTTAGTCACAGATCTATGCTTGAGTGACGTTTTCTCCATAGAAAAGCGTTTCTCAAGCAGAGGTCGATCACTGAGCAAGGTTTTATAATACGGGCCTAAATGTAGGTATGCATTTTATGAAAAGGTAGACCAGATCTTACTGGAATTTGGCAAGGAGGTTTTGCACCGTAGATAAATACATTGGTTACGTTTAATGCAGCTTTCAGGTTAAAAAAAACAAGGCGAGAAGCTAGTTGTAGATAAGGTCTCTTTTTTAGCCCACATTTTGGTACCTGCTGCTGGGATATTAGGCCTCCAAACAGTACGCCATACTTTCCGGTTAAGTTTGAGTATAGCGCGCATTCTTTGTACAACCATAGAGGTTAAATAGGTCCTACCTATCTCGATGCAGGTGTGGCGCGGAGGTAAAGGTCCGCATGCGAGGCGGCCGCGCGGGTTCGATTCCCGCCTTAGGAAAAATGTTTGAACGATCTGCAAATATTAAAAAATAAAAAAACTGTCTGTGCAACATAGTGTTATGTAGGTATTAGTTTTCTTTTTTGTATTTTCTTGGTGTATTGTATCAGTCATCTAGTACCCATAACACAAGCTCTGCTTATCCTTAGGGCTAGATGGCGCTGTGTGGATTGCCCATCATTATTTATTTATTCATTATCTTACCTTTGTGTGTACATAGAGCTCTTTTTGACAATGATGTTATGAAAAGTTGGCAGTAAGGAACACACGTATTTCGTAGGTGCCGTTGTTACGACTTACAAGTATTCTGTTACGAGAACGAACGTGGGTATAATAATAACCAAAACATATTCATAAGGGTTTATTACAAAGCTTGCTAGCTCCACAGCAATTTTTGTATCGATTTTCATCGTTCAGTCAATTTGCAACCCTATTCTGGGTATTATTAGTAGCTTATTTAGCGTGAGACCAAGGGTTAGGAAGTACACAATATTGTAGATGTGGGCGCAATATCGTTACGATATGATAAACGAGCTCGGTCAGCGCGCAGTCACCTCGAAACTGGTGATAACGGAAGGGGCAGCGGGCACCTGGCGATGGCGAGAGAGGTATACTCTCGTTACATGTGATGTGTATCCTACTTGCTTTTAAGATACATCAATGTACAAGTGGTTTCTTTTTCACTTCTTACACTAGTGAACAAAATATGTAAGTGAAGAGAAAAAAAAAACCTTTTCAGCATTCTGGGCACTCTGCCTTCTGTTGAAAGCTTAGATTTTTAGGAAATAGATATACCTTTTGTAAATGTAAATAATTTATAGTATGAAATTTGACTTGTCTAAGTACTTATTTTGTAAGCCTAACGGAATCAAGTTTTTGATATCTCAAGCTAATCTGATAAGTAAGGAATACATGCAATTATTGGTGCCAAAGTTACTGCGTTGAAGTTTTCCGAAATGCAGAATGATCTGCTCGTACGTAGGAGGTGAATAAATTAGCTGTTTTGCTAATGTTTATGGATCCTGTTTACTCTTTCTTAGTTTTGCTAGAAAGACGCTGTGAGCATTTCAGTGCTTACCCAGTCGTACGTCGGGCGCTGCAGCGCAGCGCTCGTTGAGTGGCACAACCTCGCGGCGCTATGTCCGTCGGCTGTCGAGGCTCGCGGCGCGTTCCGCGCGCGACGGGTGCTGATGCATTGTTTCGCTAATTTCTTGTTTGAACTATTTTAGTAAATTAAGTTTTTTCATATCTTGAGATTGAGATGTGAGACTCTATGAGAGTCTTAAGACGGAACACAATTATTTTGTTAGCGGAGGAAGACTGACTTCTCTATACAGTTTTAACTTTTGCGGTAGTCAGCCCGCAGGGTACAATTACCATATAAATACATTATCTTCTGTTTTTAGTAAAGATTTTTGTATTTAAAGGTTACCTTTAGGATTTCGAACAGATTCTCTCCTTCCCCCCTTAGTGTGTTTATAGTGGTATTGACCAATGTGAAATCACGGTCGAGTCAATCAAAATCAAGTAAACTCAAAATCAGCAAAATTCCGTCGTTCACCCTTGTCATAATTCACACACAACATTTATTAGCACCAGCTAATCTAATAAGTAAATCAAAGTCGTCATATGCCGCGGCTCAAGAACATCGTTAGAGCTCGACTCGCACGCGCCGCAAACATTTTGCGGGTAGATTCCACCCTCGCGACCGGGACACAGGTACTTTGAAAGAGCTAAGTCAATTATATAGAGCAAGTCTAGATCATCCGCTTAGATGATTATTTGATCAAATATGATTTAAGCGGGACAGCATAAGAGAAACTGTTATTTTTGTCCCAATCCTTATCTACGCGACTGACGTTACCTATAAGTGATTTTAAGCATGTTTTTGTAAAACTTTCTGTTGTTTGTCTGCCGTCAATGCAAATCACGCAATGAATACTTTAGAGTGGCCTAAAACCCATGAATAACGAAACTTATTTAAATTTCTCTATTCTGATTATTTTGACTTCGTGGACAATCAAAGGAGACAGAAGGTTTTTGATTTGTGTATGACAAATCTTGCAACAGAATTATGGACCAGTTATTCTCAATAGAGTGAACTGAAATTTGGCATAATTATGTAAATTTGGTGACAGTAAAATGTCATGGTACCATCGAGATGGTCTGATGATAAAGACAGAAGGTGGCTATAGGAACTCCTAAACGAAACAACTTAAACCTGTCGAGTTTGGGTTCGTCCGATTTGTTTTTCCAAGCACTTTGGTCCTAGATGATTATAAACAGTGTATTTGTAAAAGTTTCTTTTAATATTAAAAATTTATTATCAAATCTGAAAATCGGCGAAATACCAAAATGAACAATACGATCAATACCAAATAAGTACACAAAAAATTCAAATTAATACAACGTAGAGTCAAACAGAACCAGTTGTTTTCAAAATATATCTGTGGGCACAACCCAAGTGGATTTATAGAGCGTGCTCTAATAAACACGTTATGCAGCGACCAAACGAATATTAATAACTGACTTCCTGTTACGATTTTCATTTGTTGTTGTGGGCTTTCATCACATCGTTCTGGGCTTAAAAGCTCAGCGTGGTTGTGAGAACGTTTGATGTCTTAATATAGTATGTAGGAAAATATACTACAGTCAAATTTTAGAGTAGCTTAGCGATACGATATAGTTTTGACGACCTCTGTGGCACGGCGGGCGAAGGTCCGCCTCCGACGCAGGGGGTTGCGGGTTCGATTCCCGCCCTGGGACAAATGTTTGTACGATCTGAAAATATTAAATAAATAAAAAAAAAAAAAAACTCTGCTTAACTTGGGGCTAGATGTGTGAATTGTCCAGCACTTTTTTTATACGGTAATTTAGTACCTATTTAATGTCTATGTCGTGTTAAAACTATTAAATGGCAAGAATCTGGCCAAATGGAATGATTCTAAGTCTAAACACTGCTAAGGTATAGGTAATGTCGAATGTGAGAAATGCCTCGGAAAACGCATCGACATAGATCAACCTGTTTATGACCAGCCTGGTTTATGAGCCAAGAATTATATCGCAAAAACCCTAGTATTTATAGACGAGAATGTTAGTTTTCTGTATCGCTACGGCCATTTTTCACGTGCCAGCTACAACGCACAGACATAAAGGTTTACGACAGGCCGTCATATTTATGGGTCGGGTATTGTGATATACAGGGTTATTTTTTGTTGTGCGCATTAGGTTTTATCTGGCTTTCCGGTAAATCAAGTAGCTACTGGCCGTTGCGATGTGTCGTAGATCATCGGACGGAAGCGGACGGTGGTGGTTCATCCGTGGGGTTGCCATGTCGTTACTCATATCGACTGCTAACTAGCAATTTTGTTATTTTTTGACATATACCGTTAATTAGGTTGTAGATTTATGTGGATTTCAGAAATAAGTAGAGAGATAAATGAACCTTTTTATAAATTAGATCTAAGAAATAAGTTCCCAAAAATTTTCGATTTCGGCGAGACTCGACTTCTTAGAGATACTTCTTAGAGATAGTGCACTATAACAAAAAAACTAGGTTTGTATAGTTGATTGGCATGATTGACTATGTTACAACTAAAAATTATAATTTATTAACAAAGAAAATTGAGAAGAAATTTCAGAAGCAATTGAGCTACTGCAGTCTGTTGCAAACAATCTACGGGTAGCTCAACTGATCTATTTTAATACCAGTCGGAAGCGTCCCCAAGACGCTGGCTGCATTGCCCCGCTGTATGGCAATGCTGATGCGCTGTGTCAGATACTCACCAGCTCTCGGGTCACGCGTCGCTAACTTAGTAAAAAAGGTTTCATCATAGGTATTATAGAAGAACAACAACACTTTGTAATTACGAGCTAATCAACGTCACACCCGTCACACTAACGGTTTGTAAAGTAATTGACCACGTCGAATACCGTATCCTCCCATTTGGCAGATGCACCAAGGCATTAAACGTTCAGCCTCTGATAAAATATAGTCTTTTGTTGCATGCTACTGTCCTCGCTGTCTTCGATTAAGACATATCGCGCCCTTTTTACGGTAAAAAAAGGGAAATGAATAGTCTAGGGCGGATATATTACGATTTCCGCTCAATAACTTGTAGTCCAATCAAAGGAGAATGTCGTAGGTTTTTATTAATGCTACTCTATTTTATTGCAACTTTTTTTATCGGCTTTATTGTTGCACATTCAGATTAATTGATTGATGTTAGTTGTCGTAGAAAATTTGATAGAACAATGTTTATTAACAAAGAAAATTACAATCAAATAATAGAATTAAATTAAAATTAGTATTTACAATTGAAACAATTGAACTAACTGCAGACTGTTGCAAACAATGTTCAGGTAACTCAAATGATCCATATCAATACCAATCGGAAGCGTGCCCAAGAACAATATTAAAAAAACCACACTGATTTTAATATGAAAGCTTTTTGTGCTTAGTTTTTTGTTAGGTTGGTTCCCCCTTGCCAAATTGATTGTTCAGTACCTTTACAGAAAAGTGTTACGAATTTTCCATTTGTCCCTTCAAAACGGAATAATATGCTTATAATTTGAGTGAAAAAGTTCTTTATTCTCTGTCGACGTAATATTATAACAACACAAAGGTGGGCCGTTACCTGTTATCTCCAAGGGGAAGCTAAATCAGAAAATCGATATGAGCGTACCGTCGGCTGTCCGATCCAAACTTTGCACTTTCTTCTACAATATTGGGAAACTTTTCTTGTTTTTACTTTAATAGAGTTCCTAATGTTATTGGATGAAATACAAGTTTTCTTTGTCTGAAATATTGTTCTGTTTTTGCGTCTTTGGATTCACTGAAAATATTTTCCAAGTCGACATTACCTAAATGGGTGTAAAGCAGGTTGAAGCATGATTACCTTGTATTATCAGTTGAGCTGCCTGTAGATTCTTTGCAATAGCATGCATATTTTGTTTCTATTATTTGATTGTCATTTTCTTTATTAATAAAGATGTCGTTTACCTTGTACTAACAAACTCCATGATGATCACACTTCTGAAATTACGAATATTTCGCACATAGGTGCAGCCTACGTTTTCGCATCGTTCAAAGTTTTGAGAAGCTTCAAAAGTGATAAGCCTTTCTTTCCTTTTCTAATTGTATTCATTTTGTAAGCTGTCACTGCGTGTGGTCACAAATGCTTTATCAAATAATTTATTAGGTTCTATCAATATAGCATCTGAAAAGAATCAATCCAAAATGTATTGATCTAATTACGCTCCCCCGCGGTCAGAGCGGAAGCACAGAATTGAGACGTCAATGTCCTTCCGGAGGCTGTCAAATGGCGCCCCGCAGAATGTTGTGAAAGAGCTGTCAAGCTGTCGATTAATGAGCCACAAGGACCAATAAATTGACCACCCATAAGACCTGTGGTTAGAGCACACGACCACACGTGACCACAGCCACGTGGCTTGGGAAAAAGTGACAGCTGTTGACTGAAATGTCTAATCGGAGCTGGAAACACTTCACCTGATACCGCACAGCGTGATACTCGTATTATTACATACGTTGGTAAGAGAGACGGAAATCTGACCGGTCGCAAGTGTCAATAAATTAAAAGAATAATAAAAACTCAACAACATTTATAATTTATTAGTAAGTATTATAATAATTATCTTATAACGTCTTTTTTCAAGTGCCACTGTCTTTTTTGTTCTTACATGTCCAGTCCATCCCAAGGTCGCCTGGAAGAGATCGCTGATAGCGATAAGGCCGCCTTTGTACTTCTTCTCGTAGCATTTATTTCTGTACTGTTTTCTGTGTTTGTGTGGTACAATAAAGTATTGTCTATCTATATATACGGCTTATTTAAATAACTGCCACCGAAATAAAAACCGACAAACTCACAATTTATAAACCTGTCTTATCGAAAACAGAAACTCAAACTTTTACTATGATCTAAAAAAAACAACTGTTTTAATTTGGCAGATTGTTACAATTGTTGGGGTTACAGTTTAATTCAATTTTGATGTCCATGTTCATACCCATATAATCGACACTCGGTTCATTTATTTGGACCTTAGTACAAAGACGTTTATCTAGCACCAAGGGCTTCATAAACTAAATCTACGTTATGAATCAAAGAAGATAAGCATTTATCACGTACCAGCGACCACCGCCGCAGCGTGAGTCAGCACCTCCTAATGGTCAGTCGATGTGGAGATGATTAATTAATCTTATCTCAGGCAGAACCATCAGAGGCACCCAGCTTCTGATGGCTCTATGATGAGAGGTGGTGCATGTGTCAAGAGGTGACTTTGGATGTGGTATTTAAACTTAGATCTCAACCAGGCAAAAGCTGCAGGTATATTGACAGGCTAAGCGAAATCTGAGTTGTAATCGCGTTTGGTTATATCTAACTCATTTTCTTTCTGATACAAAAGAAAACAAAACCAGGAATAACTCAACTCCGCATTAGAATTTTAATCTTTTATCGGCAGGAACCCTGAATGAAAGAGTTTGAACAAAGTTCTAACTTAATTTTATTCAATAGGTTGCCTTAGGACTACGTTTGTAAGTAAGGGCTAGTGAACTTAAAACGACCTCAATTTAGCTTATTCTAGATCAAAACAATATTTAACACGTTCAGTGTAACAAAGGTATCTCATACGTCTTTGTTAAGAATTTATTTTTTTGGTTGCAAATTCTGCCAGTTCTTTTTTCACGTCGTCACCCTGCTCGCCCCTTGCTTACCTACCTTCATAATCATGAGAGGCTGCTGTATGGGAGATGAAGTATTATAGTTAATAAGTAACGGTAGGTGACTAGTTCTCGTGCGAACACTTATGCACTTAAATTTTATTGATTATTTTTGCTACCGGTAAATTTATAAATTTATATGCCACGAGTTGTAAATTGTCATCAAATGCGTCGGTAAAATTAATCTTCTCTAGTTGAGCTATTTTGTATACTGTTTTTTTTGTATACTGGTGGGGCTACGTTTATTGTATAAGATACGAGGATAGCAAAATGCTATCTTATCAACCTGCTATTAATTATAAAACAAGCACAGCTAAGCAGTATTGGACAATTGCCTAGTACGGCAAAATGCTGAGTTAGGGATCCATTTTACCCTATTATGTTTACAAGTTGTTAAATTTAAGTGCTTATTATAATATACCTATTATTGTTTTTTTAGCCTTAATTGTTATTGTGTACACTTTTATATAGTCTAGGTACTTGTTTTTTCTTATTGTTCTTGTTTTTTGTTTTTGTTTTTGGGAAAAATAAATAAATTTATTATTATTTTAAGTACGAAAATTAAACTTTATTATTATTTATTATTTAAATCCCACCTTCAGTTTGATTCGTACTCATAACGATGCTCTCCTCATCAAAGGATTTGAATATCAAAACGTTTCGACACCTATCAACGTAATGACTCCTCATTGAAGAAGCGTCATGGGCATCACGATCGTTAGCTTGATCGTTGGCTATGGCTTCTGTGCACTCACCAAAAGACAAGTCAAGAATGTTAGTCACTACATCAATCACTCTGGACTGGTCATTTTATACTAAAGGGGAAATTGGATTACCCCGGGGGGTCCCGCGTTTCGCTGACAAAAGCAGACTGTACAAAAATAGCGTTAGAAAAACTTTGCCATTTCCTAAATTGTCAACTGATAAAATGCATCCAATTTATTAGTTGCCTAAGCTTTTTAAGCATAAAATACTGCACGCCGTAGGTGGCGACAGATTTATTATAAACTGAATCACGCTAATCCGTTATCCTTTTACTCGTTTCTTTGAAATTCGGAAGCTGACTGGAGGGCCCTTTGCGTTGTTAATTCTTATAATTGGCCGCTTTATTCGAGCCGAGACCGGAAAGGAGACCCACGTCAGGGTATCTCGCCTATAAAAGGATTTGTAATGCCAAAACGAAGTGAGAATATTTATGTGGCGAAATAATGGGGCATTATCTGCGGAGTGTCGCCGTCTGCCGCGATGCAGTCGATTTCTTGCAAGAGAAATTCTCTCATAGAAGGCTTTTCTATGAGACCTTTCTATGAGAAAAAGTGGTTGCCATAGACTAAGATAGTTGGCGCTGTATGAAACTCAAGTGTCAAAAATCTGTCACCATCTAGTGGAAGCGGTGGAAACAGAAAATTGTTTCGTTGTTTATTTTACGACACTTGATATTGACCCTTGCCTTTTGTGCAGCGTCATCTAGTGTCAAAATAAAAAGCGTGATTGTTTTTTTTAAAGATTGCATCGAAAAGCCATCATTGCAGAAATTTTAAGGTATAAAAAAAGAAATAAGGGCGAGTGAAGGTATTATTATGTAGGTATTGGATGAGTAATTAAGCAAAAGTACTTAGACGAATGATAGTGCTGATAATAGTATCTTTTGCATTTATTGTTATTGAAACAATCGTTATTCGATAAGAAATAGACACTGATGTTATCTTTACTGAAGTACTTCTTAATAACATAAGATAAAGGCAATATTGATAAGGGTAATTATTTGTATTGTTAGATAATATATCGCTATTGGTTCCAGATTATAGAGCCTTGATTGAAAGGGTACTGCCTACTTACCGATAGGTATGTCAGATTCTATTGAAATTAAATGGCCGTATTACATGTTGGGGCAGCAACAATGCAATAATGTATGGTAGAGACGTAAAATGACAGTTTATTCGGTCAAATAGACTGAGCGTTACAACCGTGGTTGCCAATGTTGCCATCAATTGATTCTCTGGAGGCGTTCATTCATAAAATTCGTTATTTCTCGTAAATCGCACACAAATGGTGAATTTCACTATTGAAGTTCCACGGGTATGTTTGTGTTTGAATTAGGTTTTATGCAACGGTGCAGAGCCGTGAAATTGATTCGGGTGTGCGTTGGGAAGGCGGAAGGCTGCTTGTGATTACCTTCATTCATGAATGGACGGATGAAAAAATATACGTACGCACTACGCCGTACGCGCAGGTAGCCGGGAAGTTATGAATGAACTCGTGAGTTCTCAATGAAATAGTTTAGTTTTGTTAATTGATAGATAGATAGATAATGCTTTATTTCATAACCTAAAACAACATGCATACATTATTAAACTTATCAAAGGCAATGGAATTAGCGGCCTTATCGCTTAAAGCGAGTTCTTCCAGGCAACCAAGGTATACGGAGAAAATCATAAGATGGCGGTGCTTATGCTAAGCTAATACAAACCAATAATACTAATACACAAATACCAAATAGATTAATATACTAATACCTACATAACAAACTAATACAAGATGTGGCTTTTTTATATCAACTGTAATTGCTCTCTTTATAAAATTATACTACCTACCTATAGCTAAGAAAGAGTCCGGAAGAATTTAACCATGACCTTTGTAGATTTTTCACGTGTATCAAACCCTCTCAAAAATAAATATAGACAAAACACCACCCAAAAATAGAGACTTGTCGATTGGTACTTAAGTTGTACTGTAAAAGTCAATTAAGTTAAATTACCCCGGGAAGGTTGACAAGTGTCATTCAGTCTCTAGTGAGCATTACCAGCGGTCACTCTAAAGACTTTCCAAACTTTTGAATGGACATTAAGAACAAGTGTTTTACAGCATCCCGCAAAAAATCAGGTACCTTTCCGGATGCGAATCCTCCCAAGCCGGCGTTCCCACGGCTGGACAGTTAGTTAGCACAATGTAATAATGCTTTATGAAGTGACAATTTACTTGTTTGTTTCGAGGTTTGTTCCTTTCCCTTTTGTTTGAGGGAAACAATGCGCCACGTGTAGCAATTTGGTTAACAGATGTGGATGGTTTTGTTTGAACACGTTTGTTATCGGTTAAAGACTTGAGAGAACCTTGGGTGATAGGTCTGAGTGTCTCTTTCCGCTTCACGAGGATCCTTTGGCATTTAAAAAAAGTAAAAAGTCATAACTTTATTTCTTTAGGCTTACAAAAAAGCACTTAGACAAGTCAAATTTTATACATAAACAACAACTTTAACACAGTAATTATCAAACAAGAAACAAAATGTCATTACAAAACAAATACCGACTACGCTTAGCTGAGACTTAATTTGTATTTTGCAAATGAATTCTCTGACTGCAGAATAATTGAATAAACAAATTAATATACATAGGTAGTACCTACTTATTTTTACTGAGCAAATGTTATATTGATTCCACTTAAAACAAAATAATCGTACTTGGAAGCAACAAAAACTTTAGTAGTTTTTAGGTGTGAACAAACAAACAGTGAACTTTTTTCTTCTAGACATTTGAGTCAGTAGCTCCAAATAAAATTAAAAGCATTCGTTTGTAATGCAACGTTGTAGAAGAATATAATTATTTTCTCTATGAAATACAGTGCGATTGTTGAATTGTCGAGATTGTTCGTACATCCGTCCGGAAATGGCGGAGTCGTCCAGTCTGGTCTGTTTACACAGATTGGAACCGCAGGCTGAATGAATGACCGACCACCCATTGAGTACTGCATTGAGTAGCCACTCATACTTGCACGGCTCCACGAAAGTATCACTTGGAAACTAGAGAATACTTCTAAAGCATAGCTCTTTTTTATTACCCCACATACATACTTGATTAAATGAGGGTGTGTTAAATAACAAATAATAACAGCTGATATCGTTTTTTTAATACCTATTTAATTTCAAAAAATGAATAGTTTTTGGCTGAGAAACAAAAAACAAGAAGCAGATAATATCGATTGTGAACCAGGATGCGAATCACATATTATGTTCTATATTCTGGTTAGTAGAACTAGGACATAAAATTCATGGTGTCAACAACAAACTTTACCTAAGTTATGAAGCTTTTTGCGATAGTATAAAGCTATAATATATGTCTGAAATAATAGCCAGAACATTTGACCGGAAAACATATTATTTTGAATTGACCATTCTCCACTAACCTTCGTCCAATGACGCCGTTCCGTGCCAACATTTCTCCGACCTTTGTTTTACAACATTTTTTCAGACGTCTATTTATAATTTTATTTGACGACTGCCTGAAAACTTGTTACAACAGTTCACACCTCATTGCTTTTGCGAAACAAATTGGTTTCGCCGTTGCCAAAACAAAAGAACGGCGCGTTCGTGTTTCAAACATTTTCAAATAGATACATTTTTAGAATCGCAAAAATCTCGGCCCTTTGCATTCCACCTAGTAGTGTCAGAAGAGTATATCTTCTATAAAATTCCTCGTGGTTCTTGCAAGTTGCATCCCGACACTTTCCCAGCTGTACCTCACGGAGTGATCCTTCGTGTCCATTGATCACAATTCCTGCCCATATTTAGCTATTGTGGACAGGCGTCATTCTGTAAACGCTTCTCATTATAAAACCACACTTTGTATAAAAATATGTGCTAGAGTATAAAGGTAAACATTGATTTTTTGTAACGCCTGAGAGAATACTTGTTTGGGCCGGCAGTGACAGAGGCACAATAGGACAATGAGGCATGGCATTGAATGGGAGACCGCACACTCGGTGACATTTCTACAAACACTTACAACTATTTATGTTACGAATTACTGCACTGCATTATTTTTGGTAGACTTTGTAACGATAAAAATCGAAATATTTTACAAGTACTAACATATTTCTGAGCCTTTTGGTTCGTGTTCTACGAAGTGCTACGAGAAGCTACGGATTTCGCTACGACTTGACAACTTATTTGACACGAACAGTGTCGGTCAACTCAAAACAAAATAATTGAATGATCTTATTTATTTATGTATAATGTATAAAATTTTACTTGCCTAAGTGCTTTTTTGTAAGCCTAAAGAAATTAAGTTATTGACTTTTGACTTTTATTATTGTATGATAAATATGGCAACAAAGTTTAACGTGACAATAAACAGAACTTACCCAAGTATTAAACCAAAACAGGCGTTGTTAAAGCCTTTATAAAGCTCGTCAAGGCAAAGAAGAGAAACAAAAGATCAATCTTATCAAAGAAAAAACTCCTTTCAAACTTTGCAACTTGGTGTCTTGTAACTACAAAAAACCTATCAAGAACCTACATATTTGGTATCTTATGCCAAGAGTCAGTCGAGTATTTTAATAATTACAATCATGTTTTGCTATCATCAGCTCTAGTTTCTTCTCCTACTAGTTACTACGACTCCTTAACTAGCGAAGCACAGTTAGCAACGACCAACCAGGTGCAACCTACCTATAACATCACAAACAATACACACTAGCGGTGCCTCTTAGCTCACACCCACTGACACCCGCCCATCAAAACCAGCATTCATACAAAAGAAACTGATAGAAATCTCTTGAAAATAAAACCACAGCTATTCTCACAAGACAAGAATGTCGTCTGTGCTTGGAAAAGAATTGAAAACATTTGCTCTAAAAATGAGGATCCCAAACCTACAACCCTCGGTGCCTGCGCGGGCGCTAGTAATTGTTCAGACCAGTATGTCATTTTCTTATAAAAAACCTGGCAGTCCAAGTGAAGCCTAATTATTATTAAGTTTTCTTATGGTGGATTTCAGGGGGAAAACCCTTAATAAGAGCCTGAATGATCTCATTGCGGGGCAAATACCTCCCTTTCCACCTTCCATTCTTCTCAGTTGTGATAAATCTTTGTTGTAGGTGTCCAGTTCATCTTTCCATCTCCGCCTGGACCTTTCACGAGATCTTCGTCTATTTGAAACCTAGTTTGTGATGGAATTAATAGAGATTAGCAAGAGTCCGTAAGAAGTCGCAGAGATTTTCGAATCGGCGAGTACTAATTTCGTGGCTTAGTCGTTTAGAGCACACCCGTACTAATGGTGGGACGCGGGTTCAAGTCTCACTAAAATCGAATTTTTTTGGGAACTTATATAATTTCTTAGAGATCAGACAATTACTAATATAATTTATTTTTATCTTGGCTACGTGCTACGCGATTTTAGTTCCTGTAAGAGTACCAACCTTAACAACTATAAGATCCGTCATCAACCGGCAAACACTAGGCAGGTGCAACTTTAACATCACCACAATAAGCACACCCTAGCGGTGCATCCTATGCTCACACCCACTCCGGACACTATACTTTATAGGCATCTTTCCGCCCACAAAAATCAGCAATGACGAAACTGATAGATATCTCTTGCAAATAAAACCGCATCTATTCTTGTCGCCTGATTAATTGCGGGCGTGTTCTTTGAGATTTGTGTTCGTTGGATTCAGAAATACTCGTGGACAGTCCCGTGTCTCACACCTACTTGTAAAGGAACTATTACGTTTATAAGATGGTGCTAAAAAATTAATGTTATTCAAGGTTAAGTTTGTGTTTGTAAAACGGGACTGGCATATTCGCTAAGTGAATAAATCCTTTAAAATACACAGAATAAAAGAAGAACTTTAGGTTACATTTTTAAATGCTGTTCGTGACAGCCAAATGTTACATCCCATTGAGATCTGTTAAAAACTCCGTAGCCGCTGGCCACAGAAAAGTATTCTAATAAAGGGTCTTTCAACAAGGACGGGTCGATGTTAAAATTGAATAAAACAAGATGTGTGTGAGATATTAACGAAATTTATTTTTTATTTAAAAGGCCCATTTATGCCATTATGGATGGAATATCACATCGTTCAAATGTCCGCCGCGGCTTCGTTTGGTGGCACGAATCCGAGAGGTCCAATTTTTAATGACTCTGCTGCATAGATCCAGCTGAATCCAAGTGATGGCCTGCGTTATGTTGGCTTTCAGAGCAACGGTCGAATGTGGTTTATTGGTATAGACCTGCGACTTCAGAAAACCCCACAAGAAAAAGTCTAGCGGAGTCAAATCACACGAACTTGGTGGCCAAACCTCAAACCGTTCATGCAGAATGTCGATTGTGTCGTTCACTGTGTGGCAAGTAGCGCCATCTTGCTGGAACCACATGTCGTTCACGTCCATATTGTTCAATTCAAACCAAAAGAAATTGTTTATCATTGATCTGTAGCGCTCGCCGTTGACGGTGATGGCCTCGCCAACGTCGTTTTGGAAAATTGGACCTCTCGGATTCGTGCCACCATACGAAGCCGCGGCGGACATTTGAACGATGTGATATTCCATCCATAATGGCATAAATGGGCCTTTTAAATAAAAAATAAATTTCGTTAATATCTCACACACATCTTGTTTTATTCAATTTTAACATCGACCCGTCCTTGTTGAAAGACCCTTTATATGGAAAAAAATCCGCACGTAAGTTATATTTTCAATCGCTACAATAAGCTAAATACAATTCAATAAAAAAGTAATCTGTAGAAAGTTTCTGTAGTTTCTGTAAGTTTTGGTTGCGATTATAAATACATTATTTATTTTCTTCGAGTAAGTAATGAAGTGAAATCGAAACATTGTAGGTATACTAAATGTACAGTAAATATCATCATCATCCACAGCTGGATTTTACCGACTGCTGGGTACAGGCCTCACGAAGTTTGTGCCGTAAAGTAAAAATGTATAATAATATTTGTAGATAATATAAATATATCTTAAAATAGGTACCTAATTAATTATCTACTAATACATAAATCAAGTCATCAACTAATCTACTCTACTAATAATAAGCTACTAAACTAATTCCTCTCTAGGTGAGTCAAATTAAGAGGCAACTAATAAACTAATCAAACTACATTTATACTTATTATCACTCTCTAATATGAATGCAGTGAATGAAAGAAAGTTTTAGAAAAGTCAAAGTCAAAGTCAAAGTTCAAAGTCGCTTGAAGTGTTCATTTTCACAATTTATTCACGAAAATTGATTAGAATATGTATCATGAAAAAAAAAAACAGCGATGCTCTTTTTCAAATTCCCGCGTTTTATTTTTTTATTCTAACCAGCCAGTGAAGCTTGTACTGCTCAGTAATAAAACCTTTATGCACCTAACTATTATCATAACAAAATAGAATTCGAAATTTGAAATACATTGCGGACGGCATACGGATAGAGTATTCGGATTATTCGGGTAGGACCAAAAGGTCGAAAGGTTTGCTCAAAGAAGGTTGTCGAAATAATCAGCAGATTACATGCTATTCTTGAGTAAAGTTATATTATCCCATAAATCAGTAGGTATGGAAATAATCTCTAAGCAGTTCCATAACGCGTGCGAAGGCGCGGGCAGAAGCTAGTGGAAATATTTCGTGTATCATCAAGGCAGCAGAAAATAACCTCTGAGTGAGTAAGGGCCATATTCATAACCGTGTTAAGAAAATGGGGTGAGCTTGCCCTTGATGGAGTTTATTAATAAGACTAACCTTAGACTGGCAGTGTTAAGGACAACCGTGGGAGATTTTTGTCACCTTTGTTGTTTGTCAGCTGTCTAAAAACAGTCTAAAGAAAATTTAAATTATTTGGCTTCTATTTCAGTGTAAAAATAAGTTGGTTACAATTATAAAAACAAATTGATCTTTTGATTGGCCATAGGCATACGGAAGTCCATACTCCATACCTATTACGACCTCTGTGGCGCGGTGGGCGAAGGCCTGCCTGCGACGAAGGACGTTGCAGGTTCAATTCCCGCCTCGGGACAAAAGTGTGTACGATCAGCAGAAAGTATTCAGGGTGTTCTGGTCTTTTTCTTTGTATAATAAAAAATATCTATTTAATGTATAATATTAAGTATATCAGTTATCTAGTACTCATAACACAAGCTCTGCTTAGCTTGGGGCTAGATAATGCTGTGTGAATTGTCCAGCATTATTTATTTATTTGTTTTACTAGCTTCGGAGCCAATTCAATTCAAACAAACAAACAAATCTTTCCTCTTTATGATGTAAGTGTAGAATAATAGAGAACACAATCAAAAATAGTTGACTTTTTTGAAGTCACATGCATACCCTATTACACGTTACTAGATGAATCTCGAATTAATTTTTATATTAGCAACTTTTGCTCAAACAAGTACCCTAAATAACGATCAAGAACAGAACAATGGAAACAAGTTACGTCATAAGACTTCGTAAGCGTCCCCGTAAGGCGGAGATACATAAATCTTCACATATTGCTTCACGGAGTATTCAGGCCTGTAAGAGAAACAGCCAACCCTTGGCTGCCTCGTTATTGACCTCTCACTCCGTTAGCTTTGTCCCTCTTTTACTCGAGCTGAAAAACGCACCTGTGAAATGTTCTGTCTCTCTCCAATTTCAATTTACTCGAGACGGATTTTCAGGGCTTTATAAGATCGTTTGGTGTAGTGTACGGTTGGAAAGCAGAAGTTTCATGTACCAAGTTGTTACTTCAACCTCAACAGCCTGTAATAGTCCACTGCTGGATGCACCTGGCTTCACCTTGATAACCGGCTTTTATCTCATGGTCGCATGGGGGGTAATGCCTGCGTCCAGCCGTGGACCAACCCGAGTTCGGTGGTAGATAAATTCTGCAAGAGGCACTGCTGCCTGCCCCCCGGTGTATGTTCCTTTAGTCGTCTCTTACGACACCCAGGGGAAGAGTTGGGGTGGTGCAAATTCTAAGGCACCACACGACTAGCCGGCACCAGACGACTGTAGTAGTTACTTGAGTAGGACTAAAAAAAAAACTATAAACTATGAAACTATAAAAAACTACAGAAATAGTACGGCATGAAACGGTTTCATTCACGAAAGCAGTTAGGGATACCAACTAGATATATTATCTACGGTAGAAATAGGTCTAAACTATACCTAATTAATTTATGTTGTAGTTCTAGAAACATCGAAAAAAACAACAACTTTATTACAACATGGTAAAAAAAATGTTTAATCATCCTAATTAAAACCAACGCCTAAGTTAAAAACATGTGAAATAACTAAAGTTTTTAAATTCTTACCACGAGCCTCAATGATATCGTAAAATAAGGTTTACCGGTTGATCTTTTTAATTTTTGCAGGAGTTTTAGGTAGCTTGAAGTCATACTACCTACCTACTGGCAAGGCAAACCAATCATAATACAAAACAGTAACCCCTTTTAGTTTTAAGATACTTTATCGACTCATAAAGTAACTAAGATCAATCGACTGATTAAGAACAAGACATGGAAGTTAACACTTTCATTGCCCATGACATCGGTCATACCACAGAGTCTAAAAGTGAATGCGTTAACATTGCTCTGTTTCTTTTACCACTACTACAATACGCGCGATTCGTTCGGTAGTTAATAAGGAGACGACAATCTTTCGTTCTTGTTAGGGAGTAAGTGCCTGTATGGTGTTGCCGTCCTGCTCTAACGCACAATGGCGTCGGCACTAAGTGAAACTTGATACTGTCAATAGGTTCGATTTTGTTTGTCCAGTGAAAATGTTAGAAAATATATAGAGGGTGCATAACACGAGTTCAAGACAAAACAAAACACCATGTCAAACGAAACACAGTTGAAACCTTCTCGTCGATCCAAAACTTCTGTTCTACTTCTTCAATCACACTATTATAGACTAGCGGTCGGCCCCGGCTTCGCATGGGTATATGCTATCGCCTATGTTCATCAGGGATAATGTTGGATTCTAATGGTAAAAGAATTTTTCTAATCGATCCTGTAGTTTCGGAGCGTGTTCATTTCAAACAAACAAATAAGTCTTTCCTTTTTCTAATATCATTATTAGTGTAGATCGAACGTAGGCTGCTACGATCTGCGAGAGTTTGAATGTTTAGATGTTCGGATGTTTGTTTTCTCTTCACAAAACTTCTGAGCGAATCGGGCTGAAACTTGCAAATTTCAGACCACATAAATTACATACACATAGACCTGGTTTAACAGAATAGGGTTTTTACCCCGAAATAACACGTTTGTAGATAATTTATAAAACTCAATTAATAAAATTGAAAAAGTACCTACAAGAGCCTTTGTAGATCCAATAAGGGCGTGTTACGGTGCTGATCGTCCAAATGAGACAGCGACCGGCAGGAGGCATCCTGATGAGGATTGATGTACCCGTTTATTACACCTCTTCTGTCAGCACGATCGCGATAGGCTGCCACAGAACCAAATAGAGTTCTGCGACAGCCTATCGCTATACTATTGTTGTAAAGTCTATTGTCTATTCAGCACACACTTGTGCACTATATATATTATGTCCTTATATGCCCTGGCAAGTCGTTAGGAATGGCCGCCGTGCGGCCGTGGTCGAAATTCGGCCAAAACGACATCACTATTTAGAGATTCGCCAAAACTATAGAACAAGTCGAGCCGAATTTTTGCACAAACAGAATCCTGGACCTTCAATAAAAGAAATGTTTCTTTTTATCCTGGAATAGCTCGTGCTAATCTGAGGGCAGAGGAGAATGTTCATAATTCCTGTAGGTTTCCCCCTGTCCCTTTTGCAGCATGTATATACCCATATAGCATATATAGCATTTATATACCCATATAGCATATATGGGTATTAGAGGATGTCGCTGTTGATAATATAATATTTCCTTAATTTGCAAGCCAAATCGCAGTGGTTATTTGAAATTTGTTCTGAAATATTGTGTTGACCTGTAGATAGATACAAACATAAATAATATTCTACACTTTTTAATAGAGTACGCATACGACAGGTACGTGGTAACACGAGTGAACGAACGTACACCTAAACAACTGCCATGCATATAACAGCGTTTACTTCTACAAATACATCGCCATTGGATCCAGGAGTCTGGAATCTTCCAGAAACTACCACAGAGTTCTATGAAGAAACAACAGATTACTACGATGAAACAACAGGTTACTACGATGAAACAACAGGTTACTACGACCAAACAACAAATTTCAATGAGTATTCTAATGAAGATCAATCCTTTGACTTTTCCACTGTGAATGTTCATTATCTGCGTGTGGTTGCCCGCTTCTTGTCCACCACGGCTGTTTTGTACGGCGTGGTGACTTGTATCGTGTTCCCGAAAGCCCGCAACTTCGCGAATTACGTGAACCTTAACGCCCTCATCTCTCTAACTTTATGTAACTTCATTACTAAGGTTGCTGTGTTCACTTTACCCTTTTATGGGGGTTGCATTTTCTATTTTAGCTTCAGTTGCTGGTTGTTAATTGGATCCATGATGATCTACAGAAACATCGTCGTAGTTTTTAACACAACGATTAGTTGTAAATATTTAGTGAGTAGTGTGTTTGCTTGGGTTTTGCCGTTAATTGCATTATTTAGTTCTGCTGAGGTGTATACAACTTTATCCTTTTTGTTGGTATTGGTGAATGTGTATCTCTACGGTAGAGTGTTGTACTGCTTGATTAAAGGTACTGGTGTAAGAGAACCTCCTAGAAAATGGCGCAACATTCAGATAGCAACAATCACGTTCTTCTTAGGGGGGACTCCGATGGCTGTGTTTCATGTAGTTGATAGGTGTATATTATTATGGACATTGATTGAATATAAAAATATTATACTAGGCTCTATAGGTTTTACTCTGAGATTTGTTTATTCCCTTCTTTACATTATGCTGAGACCTAACTGGCATCTCTGGTATAACGCTCTCACTAAATCTTCAATATGTAAATAGTAAATAAAATAATAAAGCTTAGTAAATAATATATTCACTCGATAAAAGGTCCTTAATAATTTTATTAATTACTATTAAAAAATTTAATCTTAGCTACTTATCATGTAAATTAAGTTTTATGTTATTCTTATCACTATTAATTTTGTATGTTTACTTTATTTTATTAAGAAAAAGGGCTTTATAGTTAATGTCTCAATAAAATATTTCCTATAGCAGATAGTTCTATTGATACTAACCAACAGAATGTGAACAAATGGATTTTAAAAAAGTTTGTAAACAAATCTCGAATTTTCCAATTTTCTCCCGCTTAGTTGGAGTTTTTGTCAGCGGAGCCAACCCACTAAATAAAATAAAAAAAACATATTCTTGGGCCAAAAATAAACCATTGAAACCAAAAATAGAAATTATATATAATTGAATTTGAATTTTTCATACATAAGTAGTATATCCATCATACTATCACACAAGCTCTACTTAGCTAAGAGTTAGATGATGATGTGTGAATTGTTTAGCATAATTTATTGATTATCTTATTTCTTTACGAATTGGACCTGGAATAGCTTACAAGCTCCTTTTTGCTAAAAAAACGCTTTGTAAAGTCAAAAGCAGCCCGATTGTAGAATGGATGGGCCGATTACAAAACGAGCGCTGACTTGGCGGGAATGCCTTATTAATTTCATTTGATACGATGGCTAATTTACGTTTAGCCACATTGTTGAACTTAGGGCCGTTTTGCAATCGGCCTACTATTCTACGAAAGGGCTGATTCTATTTAAGGGCTGATTGTATGATCCGGCGGCAAGCCCAGCACTATTTCTAGTTTCTGATTCCAAAAGGTACAATAAATCCAGTTGTTTTGTGTCTTATAATGTACTAATGGTGTTGTTGACTTTATTATAACATCACCAAAACTACAGAAAAGCAGTCCTGGCCTGGCCCTTGAATTAAAAACAAAACAACTAGCGGTCCCGACTGACGTTCTACTGTTCAATTTTTTTTTGATGAAAACGCGAAACGACGAATTCACCCAATACAATAGGTAGGTTAAAGTGTATTTTCAAACCACTCAAATAATACATACGAAATTTCATCCAAATCGGCTAATTAGCCGCTTAGGAGGAGTTAGTACAAACACACGTGCAGAAGAATAAAATATAATATACTATAATGAAAAATATTATAAATTCCAGCGTGAAAAGAATTCTTTTCATGGTGGAATAACTCGTGCTTAGCTGTGGTTTTTAGGATAACGCTGTATATTTTCCTTAATTTGTAATAACAGTGGTTATTTTAAAGTTTTTCCGAAATGTTGTGTCGACCTGTTGATAGATATAAAAGTAAATCATAATTATAAACTTTTAAATAAAGATACCTACGTTTACGAAAGCTACGTGATGACAATAGTGTACGTACACCTAAACAACTGCCATGTACATAACAGCGTTAACTTCTGCAAAAACATCGCCATTGGATACAAGAGTCCAGAATCTTTTTGAACGTACCTCAGAGTACTATGAAAAAACAACACATTACTACGACGAAGCAACAGGTTACTACGACGAAGCAACAGGTTACTACGACGAAGTAACAGGTTACTACAACAACGCAATAGAAAAAATCATAGAAGATAATTTCTATGAGTTTTCCACTAAAGTATTATATTATGTGCGTGGGGTTGCTCTCTTCTTGTCCATCATGGCTCTATTGTACGGCGTGCTGACGTGTATCGTGTTCCCGAAAGCCCGCAACTTCCAAAACTACGTATGCCTCAACGTCATTAACTCTTTCACTTTGTGTATATTTTTCAACATCAATAATTTTGCCTCTTTTGTGAGTAGCTTTTTCTTTATCAGCTTACATTGTTGGATGTTAGTTGGATCCGTGATGATGTACAGAAACATCGTCGTAGTTTTTAACGCAACGATTACTTGGAAATATTTAGTGAGCAGTGCGTTTGCTTGGGGTTTGCCGTTATTATCATGTTTCTTTTCCCATTTCTTTGTAATGCATACTACTTTTACCATTTTGTTGGTATTGGTAAATGTTTATCTATACGGGAGAGTATTGTACTGCTTGCTCAAAGGTACTGGTGTAAGGGAGCCTTCTAGAAAATGGCGGAACATTCAGATAGCAACAATCACGTTCTTCTTAGGGGGGACTCCGATGGCTCTGTTACTTGCGTTTAGTGAGTATATAATTCTTAGGGCAGCGAGGATTGAATATAAAATTATTATTCCAGGTATAGCTTTTACTCTGAGTTTTGTTCATTCGATTCTTTTCATTATGTTGAGAACAAACTGGTATCTGTGGTATGACGCACTAGATAAAACTTCAAAATGTAAGTCCTTCTGCTGTAAAAAAGTCTAGAGCAATAGGTAAAAGCTAAATAGTTAATAATGTAGGAGGCTTTCACTTAGTGAGAGGTCCTTAGTAAGGCGCATACCCGACCCAAACTGCCTAAACTAAATAGAATAAAACTATTACAGAGGCATTAAAGAAAGGTTATAATCGGTATCACAAACTGTGCGATGGATTTTCTCCTATCCTTTTTTAAACTGAACAATAAGATAAAGTTAGTGGTGGCGCTAGTTTGGGTCGGGTATGCGCCTTTAATTACTATTTTAAATATAATCTTACTATTATTTAAATGAAGTTTTATGTTATTCTTAATAATCATTTTGTTACCTTTATTATATGAAGAAAATAAAAGGGTTTTATGGTTAATAATGATAATGTCAAATAGAAATAAAACATTTCTCATAGATGGTTCTTTTTTTTTATTTCTTTTTAGGGTTTTGAGATCGGTTTCGACACTCTTATGGTCTCGCTCTGTCCGTCCGCAGTATTTCATGAATATCTCAGTAACTACTGCAGATATTAACTTGAAATTTGAAGTAATAATACATTTCGTGCACCATTACTGATTTCAAGAAATAAAGAAAAATGCACATGAAAAATTGCAGTACAAATTGAAATTTCAAAAGAGACCTATGGGGGCAAATGGGGTATTAAATTAAAGGTATTGGTTTGTACATTTCAAAACACTTCGAAATTTCTGTTGACTTTATACTTGTCGAAATATTTTAAAAATACTCAAAAAATAACTGGTGCTGAGCTGAGAGCAAGAGTTAGTATGTTTCTATAAATTTGATATAGGTTATTCCTGTTTACGATTTGTAACTTGTGGTTTTGGGAAGACGCTGTTATTTTCCTTAATTTGCAAGCCCAATCAAACAGTGGCTCCATAAAAGTTGTTCTGAAATATTGTGTCGACCTGTAGATGGATACAAGTGAATAATATTATAAACTTCTTAATAGAGATACGCATACGACAGGTTCGTGATGACATTAGTGAACGTACACATATACAACTGCCATGTATATTACAGCGTTTACTTCTACAAATACATCGCCTTCGGATGCAGGAGCCTGGAATCTTCTAGAAACTACCACAGAGTTCTATGAAGAAACAACAGATTACTACGATGAAACAACAGGTTACTACGACGAAACTACAGATTACTACGACGGAACAACAGGTTACTACAACGACACAACAGGTTACTACAACGACATAATAGATTACTACGACGAACCCATAAATTACTACGACGTAACAACAGGTTACTACGAGCAAACAACAGGGTTCTACGAGTATTACGAGGAAGAAATCTCCCATGACTTCAGTTCCACTGTGGATAATTATCTGTGTATAATTGCCCTCGTCTTGTCCACTATAGCTCTGTTGTACGGCATGCTTACTTGCATAGTGTTTCCAAAAGCCCGCCACTTCCAAAACTACGTGTGTCTCAACGTCATATGGTCTATCACTTTGAGTAATTTCCTTGCTGAATTTAATACTAAGTTATATGATGGCAAAATGCTGTTCGCCCATTTTATGGGTAGCTTTTTCTATGATAGCTTCCTTTGTTGGATGTTCGTTGATTCCGTGATGGCTTACAGAAACCTCGTCGTAGTTTTTAACGCAACGATTAGGTGGAAATATTTAGTGAGTAGCATGTTTGCTTGGGGTTTGCCGCTCTGTATTTTTTTATACTCATATTGGCAAGTGCAGGTGGGGGATAAAACTATTGTGCTGTATGGCACTTTTACCTTTTTGTTGGTATCAGCAAATGTTTATCTTTATGGAAGAGTGTTGTTCTGCTTGTTCAAAGGCACTGGTGTAAGAGAACCTTCTAGAAAATGGCGCAATATTCAGATAGCAACAATTGCATTCTTCTTAGGGGGGACTCCGATGGCTCTGGTAAATGCATTTTATGAGTATTTATATGACTTTCCTACGCAGTTCATTGAATTTAAAATTATTACACGAAGTATAGTTTTTACTCTGAATTTCGTTTATTGTCTTCTTTACATTATGCTGCGAACAAACTGGTGTCTGTGGTATGACGCACTATTTAAAACTTCAAGTTGTAAATCCTTATGCTGTAAAAAGTTTCTTAAACTTTAAGCTATAGGTAGTAGGTAATCAGGTACCTATACTTAATAATATAGGAGGCTATCCCTCGATGAGACGTCCTTATTATTATAAGTTCTATTTATTTCTAATTTTATTATTTCGTATTATTTTGAGGGTATCCGTTAATGAGTGCGCTTTGAAGGTGCTTGTGCGGTGGCTACTGAAACATAATAAAATAAAAATAAAAAAAACCTAAAAAGCAATTTTTTTTGAATTCGTACCTTTGTTCACTTAATTTTTGAGCATTATGCCCACAATTTAATAGGTTGTATTTGGAACATATTAAGTAAAAGTATGTTTATAATAATTTTTTAACAGTAATTTTCAAGACACGTTTAAACTTGAAATACTTTAAGAAATTAATAAATCCCAAAAATTTACGATCCCGACGGGATTCGAAATGGAAATGGAATTGGAAATGGATTCGCTGACGGCGTAAGTGCCGAAAGAACTCCCAAAGATTTTCGGGCCGACTAGATAAGATCACGTAGCTTAGTTGGAAAAAGAGCACCCCTGCGCTGAAGGGGAAGGTGCGGGTTCGAATCCCGTCGGGATCGTAAATTTTTGGGATTTATTAATTTCTTAGAAATTACCCAGAGTATAATAAATAAAAACCTTGAAATACTTTTTTTAAATTTTATCATGCACAGTTTGAGCAACTGTGGTGTAAAAAAACCTTGGACGTCATGTCCATTTCAAGTGGATTCTACATAAAATGGTATGATATATTAGGTACTGAGTTATTGGCGCTTAAAGGCTATAATGGCGCTATTCTAACTTAAAATGTAAAAAAAAAGTATGCAAAAACATTTATAAAAACATATTTTTACCTGTTAATATAGGAGGTCTGCACTCGATGAGAAGTAGGACTAATATGAGTTCGCCGACAATTTAATAATTTCATAAGTTTTATTTTTGGAATGTATCAAGAAAAAGTAGTTTTTATGATGATTTTTTATTATATTTTAGTGACTATGACCACTCATTTTCAAGACATGTTTGATCTTGAAATTTTTTTTTACACTTTATCATGCAAAGTTTGCGGAACATTACCTGTAATTCTGAAATGGTAATAAACTGTGATATTTAATATAATGAATTACTGAGAAAATGACTTTTGGTTTAAAAAAAATCACTAGACTTTGCAATAATGTGCTTTATAGTCATAGAACCGAGGAAAAGTGCATTTGTGGTACCTACCGCATCTCCAGTGATGTAGCGGGTGTTTTGTGTTTTAAAGGTGATGTACAACAGTTACCTATGCCATTTTATTATATTTTAGTGACTATGACCTCTCATTTTCAAGACATGTTTAATCTTGAAACATTTTTTTACTTTATCATTTATTATTTTTTCCATGACAATAAGCACATGCATAAGTCTAGTGGTATTTTATTTTTCGAAAACTATAAGTCGGTTTTTATATTTTTCCCGTGTTCTGTGATCGAAGCTGAACTGCCATTTAAGTTTGGTCCTTAATTTTGTTACACCATGTAGTTAATAATATAAAACATTTCCATATATCCTGTGTATTTTGCTTTATCTTTTTGTCGCTATCCCACTCTTGGTAGGTTTGACCAACACGTAAATATTCTTCCACTCTCCTAACAATGTCACGTCTTCTCCGTAATAAAGCTCTTACTCTTACCAATGTCGTCTTTCACACAATCGACCCTCCTTTCATTGACATTTCTCTCCCCTTAAATCATTCACACTTAATACACTCTACTACATATAATTATAGACTTACATACTTTGCAGTTCCGTTGTTGCCTAAATCCGTCGAGTGAATACCACAAAACAGGTTTTGCCAATACCTACCTATTATAGTACATAATCTTGTAACCATTGCTAGTTGTCAAACTTTTTGTGAAGAGAAATAAATTAACATTTATATTATTATTATTACTCTGGTCGTCATGACATTCTTCCCTCCGCATGTTCATTTATATGGATTTGCAAACACAGTTTAGAAACTCGGCCGTTTCTTTGAGCTTATATGCCAATAATTAGTAATAATGTAAAAAGTATATAGAACCGAATTCATAGAAATTTTTATCAGCTTTCTTTATTTAGTACTACTAATTTCCTAAGTCACATCGTTTATGAGATGTAAACAAAAAACGGGATCATCTTTGGGGTTTCTTTCTCCTAAGGTTCCCCACAGGGTTGGGGATTTTTAGTATGTTTGTTTGTCGCCTAGTCCAAACAAAGTTCCGAAGTGAAACTTTCTGCTTTAGACTCTTCCTTCCACAATCCTTCGTTAACTGGACTGGAACCAAAGTACTTCAAGCTGTCATTTATAACTATAATATTTTCGTTCGCTTCGCTCACTAAGATTAATTAGCAGTAGTACAGGATACAAACATAAGGAAAACGTGATGCAAGGTTGCACCTTGTCATATGTTAATATTGAATTATTTATGGATCATAGTCTGGCCAGGATTATTTAACATAAGGAAAAAATTATTCAAGGTCATTACTTTGCACTTGCATGTAATAATTTAATTTCTCTATTAGCTAATTATTTAATTATAGTCTTGTTAGGATTTTTCCAGCCGACCCTATACTTATAAAATACTTTTCATCCGATATACCTACAGATGTTGAAAGTTCTGGTCGTTCCTAATTCAGATACTCTACTAGGGTGGATTAGGGTTTCTCCTTGAACCTAACTATGTAGGCACTCTTCAATTATATAGAAATAAATTTAATAAAGGGTAATTCCTGCTTGTAATTCCAACTTGTGTTATGATGGAAGCCGCTAGCTTTTCCTTGCTAAACTACAATAATCACAGAGACTGTTTTATAGTTGTTCTTAGATATTGTGCCAAGCAGGACGTAAGAAGATATAAAATTAATAGTATTTTATCCTTTTAAGGCCACGTATTCTAGCTGAGGCCGCGCTTTTGTGATTTTTAAAACCATCTGAGACATAGAATATAGTATTTAGAGATCTGAAAAAAGACATATATTACTTAAGGATCCAGTCTAATCAAAGTCGCATTCAATTACAAGATCTAATGATCTTCACTCGGAAGAAAACTATCCTAAAGTTACCCCTTTTTTATTATTATTATAGTGATAAACATTAGATAGCTTATGTCGTAAGTGAACGAGGGTAATTAAATCAACTGCCATGAATATTACTTCTACAAATGGATTGCCATTGGATGCAGAAGTCTGAAATCTTAAAGAAACTACCACAAAGTTCTTCATGTATGAAGCATCAACAGAATACTTCGAGGGATTAATAGATAGCGACAAGATTTACGTTGCAGGAAACTCCTATATTCCTACTGCGGATGATTATCTGTTGAAAGTCGCCCTAGTCTTGTCTACCACGGCTCTGTTGTACGGGTGCTGACGTGCGTCGTGTTCCCGAAAACCCGCAACTTCCAAAACTACGTGAGTCTCAACGTCCTCATCTCTTTTACTCTGTCTTGCCCCATCGCTGAATACGAATTATACTACCGTGAAGTATCGTGGTTTGACTAAGCTTTTTCTCCTACAGCTTCTTTTGTTGGTTTTTCGTTGGTTCCGTGATAATTTACAGAAATATCGTCGTAGTTTTTAACTCAAGTATTGGTTGGAATTATTAAGTGAGTAGTGTGTTTGCTTGGGGTTGGCCGTTCTGTTCTGTTTTGTTTTCTCATTGGCTTAGTGGAGAAACTTAACGTGATGTATCATTTACTTTTTTGTTGGTATTGGCAAATGTTTATCTATATAGAAAAGTGTTGTTTTGCTTGTTGAAAGGTACTCTATTGGTGTAAGTAAGCCTTCTAGAAAATGGGTCAATATTAAAATGGCAACAATAACGTTCTTGGTGGGACTCCAATTGCTTTGATAAGTGAACTTTATTCATTTGGCCATAAATTTGTTCGCCAAGCCGTAGGAGCGAACCTCGGACCCTCCCACCTAATCTCGAAGTATCGCTTAACAAATTTAATATTTACTCGCTATGACTTATCCTTATAAATCGACGACCATATTAAAACCGCCAGTACATTCGATTGTTGTATTGTGCCCCCTCGCTATTTAAACTGGTGGTGCAATTTAAAAGCTGATTTTCTGCGACGTAAATCTTGTCGCTATCTATTGATCCCTCGAAGTATTCTGTTGATGTTTCATATAATTTTTGCACGAATTACGAGTTGAGACATTTTCTCAACACGTAATTCGTGCAAAAATCATTAATTTTTGTGTTTTTAAGTATGATAGGTTATCTGCAACTTAAAATATATCAAGTCAAATGGAAACCCCACATTTGTGTACACTACCAATTAATCGATATTTTTACTTTTGAAATCGAAAATTTGTATAAAAACACTTTTAGCCATGCACGCTAACAAATCATGCTTACTCTTAATATTATAAATTCGGAATTTACTCTGTCCGTCTGTCATCAGTTAACTTTTCACGTCACTCATAAGTAATAATTCTAATTAATAAGGTTTTTTTGCTATAGTGCTTACCGCACTTTGGGTATCTCTAAGAAATGAAATAAATTCCCAAAAATTTTCGGTTTCAGCGGGACTCCAACCCGCGCCCCACCCTCAGTACGGGAGTGCTCTAACCAACTAAGCCACGAAACCCTTAGTCGGTACAACCGAAAATCTTTGGGACCTCTTACGGACTATAGCGCCGGTGGCTCCTATCTGCTATCTAGTACCTATATGTATTCACATAACAGTAGCTCAGCTTACTTCGCTAGATGGATGTGTTAATTGTCCAGCATTATTATTATTGCAGGCGGATTGGTGAACTCATTGGTACCTGTGGTGGGTTCCCTTAGTCTGTAGGTCCTCTTACGACATGCACTAGCCGAGTTGGAGGCGTCTATTCTTACGCCACAAACGCCACGGCATTGTATACTTGCCGTATATAAATCAAATCGCTTTATCTTATAACTTATCCCATATAATAAACGTTAGGACCCCTTGCTGTACGAGCCCATGGAGACCCTACACGGATTTGTCTCTAATCTGAGCTTCTGCTTACTCTCCGATGGCTAATACTCGACTCGGTTGACTTTATTAAAATGTTATGAACAACATTTATCTTAATTTAGTTTTAGTTGGCAACTGCCGTGATATAAAATTTGTTGATAGCGTCAACGTTATCATCAAATTTTTATATCAGGTTTGGAGCAAATTTTTTCTTATCCAAACTAATATTATAAAAGTGATGTTAATAATGTCTGTCTGTTACCTTTTCAAGTCTAAACGGCTGAGCGTCATAGATAAATTTGGCAGGAAGGTTAACCACTGTAGGCCGCCGCCGGATTTGACGAAACTTTGTTGGCTCGGCTGCCTACAATATTCATACACCTTCGATCAAGGATACCGTGATCGATGGCATACACAGAAATGTTGCACCAACACGCCGAGCCACGGCTGAGCACGGGCTGTGGTGTGGTGCGGTGACTCAGCGTGTTGGTGCTAGCAAGGCTCCATTAGGATAACAAAGCTTTCTGCTTAACGCATTCACTGCTCAGCTTCAGCGGTGCGACCCGCAGAGGCGCGCCGCCGCCACATGGAGCTGGAGATCGACTTCTGCGTCTTGGGCCATGAAAGTGTTAAAAAGGGAAAATTAAAGCCTAGTTCAATGTGCTTTTAACTTCCAATAACTCTGAGATATGTTTTTATGCACCTTACATGGCTACATTCAATTTGTAGAAGCGATTTGGTATTTGTCATTTGTTTTAATACACAAATGTATTTACGTAGTCTATCCGCTATGACGCATGTTATTTTGTTGCAATCGCGTCATGTGTGTTATTTCTCTAACAAGATTAAAAGTTTTCTAAAGGAATAAATATCCCTATTTAACCCTCAAACTGCCGACAATGACTGTCTAATTAAGCGAGCAGAGGGCGGCCTCTGACACCGCAAAGCTGTGATGGATCCGTTTAATATCTGCTCTGTTACCTCCCATTCAGCTTAACTTGTCTTCGAGCTTTAATGGATTTAAAACTTAATTGAAATTGCAATTGTGTCCATTTCATAGATAACTTTAGGAGCCTAAAGTGTCATTAATTGTTTTGTTTTGTTCTTATTTACGTTCCTATTCTTATTTTTTAGATGTTGCATCTTAAACTAGATTGGAGTTTGAGTCTTATTCGTTTTGAACTACGTTTTAAAGTTTAAGTTTTAAAGTTACCCCCCTCTCTACACATGTGTAGAGAGGGGGTAACTTTATGGCGGTAATGTAGTATGGTGGTATAACTTCATGGTCAATACCCTCTGACCATGGTACTTTACCATATTACTAGTACCATATTACTGATAATTAAAAGAATACAGAGGCACATTTTTTAAGATAACTGATTATGAGTTAGATTGGTATTCTAACTATTGTACAAAAGTGTCTTGTCTTGAGCAAAATAAGCCACAGCCCCTCGCTGCTTTTTGTTTTGCGTCTTGATAGTGTCCGGATAAACAATATTGTATGAGCTTACCACAACATGGAAAGCTAATATTGCAGTCTTCCGAAATCTGAGGTCCGATCGCAATAGCCGCATTAAGTAAGACGTAGGGGTCGGCGGCGAGGGTTCCGGATATTGCCTAATCATGCCCGCGTTCACACCCTACTAACTGCCAGTTGTTTTAGTATTCATCGTGTTTTATCGCCCCGTCGTCGTCGATACCCCATCGCACCCATGTTTCATTAAAACAGATTTAAAACTAAAAGCGAATAGATTACACGGTTTATCTTACGATAAGGATGCATTAGCTTGACATGCAATTATAATGTCAGTGTCATGTTTTATACATTCAGGTATGCTGCTCAAATATACATGCAAGAATAATCAGCTCTGATATTATTTACGTAATTGGATTGTCGAGTTAATAATGCGGAAAACAATCCCGAAATCAGAAAAGTTCCAATTCGTGCCGCGGCCCGCTTCACGGGCGGTTAATCCTGACAAAGTGCTGCACGGCCGGTGAAAGGGTTAACGCAACGCTAAAATATTGTGACATTTTGTTACAATTTGTATCTTTCGTAAATGAATAGATACCCTATTCATTCCGATAATGTTCTCCAAACATGCCTTAAATAAACTTCATTCACAGTTAAACTTTACGAAATATAGTAATGTTCTGCAAATATCGCAGCGTTGTGCAATAAAATCAGGAATGAGATCGGAAGGAACGGCACGATAGAAAGGACCCCAAGTCGTCCATCACTCGATCAATGAGCTTACAACAATCGAACAACAAGCCATTGAGCGTCCGTCTCATTGTGTGACGTAATTTTATCAAAAATATCGGACATGACAATAGGATGTGCCGGTGCCGACAAAAGTCGGAAAGCGGATGCGATTCGCGTCGTCTCGCCGACATTATGTCGCGTGGATTTTTTACGCAATCTTTGCGAGTGCGACACAAAGACGGTCATTTGTAGCGAGGGGATGTTTCCACCCACAACTCAGCGGGCCTCATCGGTCATTACCGACAATCGGAAACTACGCAAGAACTGCGGAACTTTTGACGCACTTGTACTTTACTGTAAAAAATGTTGGTAGTAGGGATTTTAGTTTATACACACAGGTGTGCCTTCATACTCAGGGCGTTTTTTGACACCGAAATCAATTATCAAATTAAAGGGCCTATTTTGCTGCTTTTCGATCAAAATTCTAAAGCTAAGAGGAAATATCTGATACAAACAAAACTCCGAAGTAAAAAAAACCCTTCCAAAGTTCGTATAAAATTTACAACAGCCATCAATCTTGCAGATTGGCCATTAAGAAGTGTGGCAACGTTGACACAGCCTGTGTGACCGGGTGGAGGGACATTAGACCACTTTTACTGTTATCGTATATCGTAACGACGATCGTAGCACACCGTGTAATTAGCCCACAATGGGAAACTAATCCTCACCACGACAACGAATTACGTCGAACACAAACGACGCACGAGGTTACTCCAATCCATTGCTGTTTTTCTCTTTACATCCAAACGAGCAGTCGAAAGAAAGACTCAATGTTTAAAGTGTAGAGCGATAGTGTAGTAGTAAAAGTACCCTCATTGCATGTCGGGGTCACAGACAAAGCATCGCTTTGGTCATTGCAACAATACGATGGGCACGACGAGATACAATTGATTTTCCGCTTTGACATGTAAGTCAATGTTATGAGTCAGAATGGGAGTGTTTCCGGGCTGCCATATTAGTGGACTATGTTAAGAAAAATGTTAGTAATATTAATTATTAATATTAGCTTAACAATTTAAAGGAGATAAGTACTTACGCCTGGGAAGGAGATATGTAGGAATACCAACCTTACAGTATTACAAACTCAACTGATTTACCTATGTATTTTTGGACAAAATCAAAAAGTGTAATATGTGTGTACCAATACCAAATTTAAAAATTTAGACCTGGCGTCTTCACGAACTTGTTTGAGATGATGGACAGGACCTGCAGTTCACGTAGTGTTACTTACTAATTTACCAATAACCCTGTATAGGATAAACACTAGACTGAGATTAGAGCTGTTTACTACAGCTTCCTAGATTTTTATAACTTTTTATATTCATTTTGGTAGTAGTGAATAATTCTAAGCCTGCTAGGCGTCCATTGATCCATGATACTTTCTCAAAGCACTTTTTTTATATCATCCATGTCACTACAATGACTTTTGTCGGCTATCTACAAGAGACAGCCTTACTATACAATAGTATCTCACAGGTCATAGGAAGGAAGTGAATAATTTATATTAGATTAGGAGCACAAAGAGCGCCGACACAAAGAAAATGTTCGATGAGATGGTAGCTACCGTTGCGTAGAGTTGCATCCAAGTTGCATCGGACATGACTTGCAGGAACACCTGATTAATTGAATGCTTGAATTGGATTACAAAAGTTAGGTAGGTAGTACCTACGTAACGTAGGTACTTATTGGTTAAAAAAATGGGAAGACTACCCAGACAAAAATATCTGAAATGCTGCATCAGATATATTTCCGAGTTATGATGACCGGGATGTCTTTTTTTTATTGCCTTGAAACTTGATGTATATCCCGAAAACTATAGCCCATTTTATAGCGTAATAACTGTAATAAGGTAGAGTTTGGTTAAAGCAATTTCTGATACCATAATGATCATTATTTCAAAATGAAAACAAATTCCACCCGACATTTAAAAACGTTCTACGTCACTTTCAGCCAAACCCACGTCAGACAACGCTGACGTACAAATGCAAAAGCGGTTACCATTCAATGAGGTTTTACCTGCCAGCAAATAACAGCTGAAGGAGGAATTAATGCGACAAGAAAGTAAACGACTTGCAGACTTAAGACGAGTGAACAATGAAAATGATTCTCCTGAAAATGCTGAAATCAAAGCAATTTAAATTTTGGCGGAAATTCCACTCACTGGTAATTGCTTTGCCAAATTGCTTGCTGTTTTCTTGAAGCTATAATAAAATTTTTGGAATAAAACTGTTGACTTTTTTTTTGTTTTGTAATCAATTATCTTTATAATTGGTTCTGCGGGGAAATAATATAGAAATAATGCTGAATTAAAAAAAACATTTACGAATAATTAAAGTTCCTACCTAGGTAGGTAGGAACTTTAGTAATTCGTAAATGTTTTTTTTTACCTTTACTAACTTCTAGGCCACAGAACTCATTAGGTACCTGCACCTTCAAAATAGACAAGTAAATTGAGAAATTACAAACCATAGTTCCTTGACAAGGTGATTTACGCAGAGAAAATAATGATAGCAGAACTATGAATATTAATTTCACACAAATGAACCCATCGCAGTCAGAAACGACATACGAGCTAATTGTTTGTAAGTAACACGCTAAACGCTCTGCCGTCAGCTCTACTTAGCCCGTGGCTGGTGTAGGAAACCATTCTACCTTCTAACCTACTGACGTTCATTATTTAGGATTTTAAACCTTTTTGGTAGAGTTCGGTATAGCTACGAAACTTTTTGCTGCAATTAAAAGTTTCGTTCTAATAAATAGTATTCTTTTCTCGCTAAAGTCTAAATTTAAAAAAAATATCACATAGTGAAACATAAATTGGATTCAAGTATTTTTTATCTGATATTAGTTGACTTTTGTGCTTAGCATAGCACAAAAGTCAACTAAGGTTACAATAAAAAGTGTCATCGTTTTTATTGCCATTGTCATAAAACCCCGTTTCTTTAGAAAACACAATGATAATTTGTCATCGAAGAATGACTTCGAACGAGCACCTGGTTCCACACGCGACCCCAAAACGGCTCCTATGGTGCCATCCGTGGTTCTCTGGGTCGATTCGCAACGCACCCACTTTTGTCAATATGATTGTTTAATTTATATTATGTGATCTTCAAAATGTTATTTAAGTAGTTCTTTAAACATTCGCAGATGCAGGGAGGTGGGTACATTGGCAGATGTTCGCTCCCCTCCTTGCGGTTCATATATTTTGATATTTTGTCGTTGTTGCTTATTGGAAAATTGGTACCTACATGTCGGTCTTCTTATTAGTTAGTTCTTTTTTGTTTATAAATTTTTGGGTTGAAACAGAACGCCTGAGCTGATGTTTATCAGATTATGCTATTGCGCTTACGTTTTTGTTCTTTAAAGTACCTAGTAGAAAAACCAATAAGCCCCTTTTTGGATTTCTTCAGTAAAAAAAAAATACCGATCCGTAACTCAACAAGCTTCACAAAAACAAATAAACTTTTCTTGATTTGAGCACCAATGAAAATAGGGAAAATAAAATAAAGTGGTAACCCTGCAACAGTGGCGCCAACAACATTCGCGGTCTGCGAATCGACTTCCGGTACGCCGTTTCCCGCCGAAATGGATCGCTTCCGACGCTTATTTGTCATCTCCAATCACAGAAACACATGGAGTCGGTCATGCATGATAGTCGACCGACCTATTATGAAGGTCAAAAAACATTTAGTTTTTTTTTCTATTTGTCCTAAACACGCTCACATTTTTAATTTTAGATTCTATGTATTTTCTTTGGTTGTCATACATACA
Organism: Eupithecia exiguata; assembly: GCA_947086465.1. Classification (NCBI taxonomy): domain Eukaryota; kingdom Metazoa; phylum Arthropoda; class Insecta; order Lepidoptera; family Geometridae; genus Eupithecia; species Eupithecia exiguata. The sequence goes on from OX352240.1 coordinate 2,384,966, forward strand.
TGTATAAAGTTTGTATTACATTACATGTATAAACTATTGTACTCAGTACATGTACTCAATGGTTTATGGCAAATATTATAATGATTTGCAAACTAGGTCTGGTTTGCCAGGCATTACAATATACCTACAGATGGCATCGTTTTCATTCTGTAACTATATGTATGAATTGTTTTTGTTCCTTAATAAATGATTTTATTATTGTTTTATTATTATTATTCACAAAGAAAATTACTAGCAAATAACAAAAACAAATTATTTACATTTGAAACCATTGAGCTAACTAAATAATATCAATTTTAATTACTCTACCTACTGATGTGAAAATGGCTGTAAAAATAAACATGAATTTGATAAAAATTAGTCAATCGCCTTAGTTTAGGTCATCTATTTCACACAGTCTCTACAGTTCTTCTGTCCATGATTAGTGTAACTGTTTTAATCGGGTTGGAAGCAAACACATCGTTACAGACTCCGTTCTTTCTCCAATGATGAACGTCCTCTGAGGGTACACCCTTCAGGCAAAGAGCTTTTTGAGGTTATGGTTAACGAGGCATATCTATAACAATCTAATTTAATGTTTGAGTTGGTGCTCCGTTTGTTTACCTCCTCTTTTTTGTAATGGGCTGCTCCCGTTACTCAGAATAAGAAAACAATGGTTAAAAACTCTAAACTGAAAATGCGTAGAGGTAGGTATGGATTAGCGTAGTACCCTCACTCTATGTTATAGATCCTTAGGTAGTGTGATAGCACAAGTGGCAGGGCCTTGTTTACAAATATGGCATCTTAGCATTGGCTAGAGCTATATTTATATACTACCTACATTATAGATACGTACATTTAGTGAGTAAGTGGGTTAATAATGAATAATAACTTTTGACCTAGAAATATAATTACCTAGTAGGTTGTTCATAATTTCATATCTACGGCCGAGATCACAAATTTACTAAGTATACAAAGCTATTATCAAAAAAAAAAGCATGGGAAATTATGTCACTTACCTATCATTATTATGGTATATATCACTTATATATCACATCGGAAATCAAAGTTAATTCGTCGCGAACAATCAAACGATCTGAGTTTACATTAGCGAGGTATTGCAGGGGCGGTAATTGTGAGAACTGATTGCGTAATTAGCGCGACGAGTCACCCCGGGAACGGTAGGGTGGCTCTACGCGGGCGAGCATGCTCGAGCTTATGGCTATGGCAACATTATATGTTGTGGCTAGGCTACAGTTAGAAAAACTTGCAAACTGTTTGAAACTTCTGTGTCAGACGAAAAGCATCATTGCAATATTTCATCTAAGAAAGATGTCATCATCTTCTCGGCATCGTCGTAGCGGTTGGAAGTCAGCTGAGCACTTTCGTGCATGGTTGAAGAGATTTTTGGGAGCAGCGGTAGCATTAGCCTCATGAAGATTAGAGACCATTCAATGCAATGTATTCATCGTAGTCTGGAATAATCGTAACTATACGTATGTGCATATAATTTACGTTTGCGCACGTATTCATGCGGAATGAAACCATTTCTACCACATTTTCAATTTATTTTCATCTAGCCCAAATTAAGCAAAGCTTGTGTTACGGGTATGTGGGACCCAGGGACCACTTATAATCCTTATAGCAACACCAAAGATACATATGAAAAACAAATTCGTTATTGGCATGTTGAGCGAATAAAAATCAAAATTTTGCTCTACTACGTTACTAGACTTCTACATGCCGAGCATGTTGGAGCTTAGAAACCCACCCTTATGAAGAATACAATTTGCTAGCAGAGGGCACGTGATAGGGCCCTGAGGGCGCGAGAACCGACGACACCACGACACCCTCGCTCTGCTGTTGTTTTTTAACACCCGTGGGACTTTTAATTACCGATGTTTATTTACTGTCACACTTTGCCGGTCAAATTACGTGTTTTGGAAGTCAAAATATTATGAGTAAGCAACTATTTGTAAGCAACACATTTGTTCATGTGTATCAATTCATCATCATCATCATCTCAATAAGCCTCTGCTAGCCCACAGCTGGACAAAGGCCTCGCCTAATAAGATCGCTTATCTAATTACTTACTTATTTTTATTACAAATTATTAGCTCTTAGTTTATATGCCTATGTAGGTATTACCAAAGATCGACCATCATCGCTCTACATTTTGATAGATGCGTAGGTTATTGAAATGGCTCATCACATTAACCTTATCCCGTCGAACCGCCATCCTTTTTTTATTTACACATTCGTATAGATGAAACGCAGGTCTTTCTTTACCTGAGCGGTTAAACCTACGTCAAATTAACCTATGTTAGTTTCCAAAAATATATTTTAAATGATGACCTACCTTTTATACTTTCTTAAGACAATTGCACATATTTGCATGAAAAATGTTCACGCAACAATGTTGAACCTCCTCTCAGCCGCGGCCATTCATTCAGCGTTAAAGTCTAAAAGGTTTCAGTCGACTCATGCACCCCGCCTAAGCACAACTTTGAAAGCACTTATCGTATGCGATGACCCGTGAATTTTGATGCCCAAAACAAAGAGCAGGTAGTCCTATGTCTATTTATTTCAATTTACGCGAAGGTATTGTTTCGCGGGCGTATTCCCGAGCTTCCGGCGACGCTTTGGCACGCGCGCGACACGTGCCGCCATCTTCCAAACCACCCTGCAAACATTTGAAATTGTTGCCAGTAACAAAATACATCATTGTACTCACAAAATTCAATAGAAACTCGACCTTACGCAAACTCAATACGATTAAAAATCATTTTAAATAAAATGGTGCTTTATGAGACGTTCTAGATTTTGAAATTTTTGATTGTTTTATCTATTGCGTTAATGTTGTATAATAATTATCTGGAAAATGGTTTGATGTGGTGAATGCAATTTTGACGTCCGCTGATTTTAAAATTACTATTATCAATCCACACCCATGAAAGAATTGTTTGAACTATTTTACAAATGCAAATGTCAGGGTGTTTGATTGACAGATCGACTCATCAAATTATAAACTCTCGATTTTTAAATTGTTTTGGCACCTACATTGAGCTACTCCATACACATGGACTACTAAAACTTTAAGAAACTCTTTTGAAATTTACAAATCAATGGGTACCTTTCATTTGGTACCCCGACTTCATGTACTGGGGTAAAAAGAGAAGAATTTTCAAAACACCTCTCTGAAATTTCTTCTCTATTTGCCCCTTCTCTCTGTACCTACTATTTAGGTACGGGATTTGTCCCAGTTCAACAATGTATCTGTCACCGCAGGATCGTTGAAACAGTACGTTTGTAAAGCGGCTAGGTTGTTTAAAAAACGGCGCCATACAGTTCAATGTCTAGACCGATCTTAGAATGTTCAATGTTCAACGAACTGCCGGGCTGATGGTTAGCCCGATCGAAAACCTTGAAGCCACCGGGTCACTTAAATTGTAGTTCTAGCCTAGCACGCAGCCTAGCTACGGTAATGTTATCTAGAGCTTAGCCATTCTACAAACGGCTTGATTCTACGGTGCGATGGTGACATATCTACAAGTGCAGTAGTGTCATCGAAACAAAGTAGAGTAATGTAGAGTTACTATAAGAAATGGAGCTACTTATCAATACCTAAAATATAGGCCCATTTAGTGATTTACCAACAATATACTTGCAGTTCACAAACCGACCCTAAAACTAATCGTAGCTTACGTCAATGTCAAACAATATTTGACCCGGTGAGCAATGAAATCGTCCATTACCGTAACAAATAGTACAAACAACGTGTGAGAACGCTCTTGCGCCAACACCGTGTACCTACAGACAGGCAAACATTTACAGCCACTCCCTTTGTGTGCTTTCGATCGTACTATTTGTTACCAAGTTACCGATATGTTCCTGACTGTTTTTTCAACATGAGCATCATTGTTAGTAGTCACGGAATATAGCGAACAAATTTTTTTTTTTATTAAATTTATAATTATCATTAAAAATACTGGATTATAAGTACTTAGTTACTTAATATAATAATAAATACTATAACCATCCATCTATAACCAGGTAAAAACCACTTAAATCGTTAAACTTAATGGTATAAAATAGATAAGTATGTACACCTACTTTCTATGCTCATCGTTGGAAAAATAAGAATTCAAAACCAAACAACAAACGCAACTCTTTTCAGCGTAAGTATCCACAGTTATTTCAGGTGCATGTTTAAATATTTCAACAGTTACGCAAGATCGCATTGAAAAGTACTTCGTTCGAAAATAAACTCGTCAGCGTTTCTGTTTACATTTCGAACTTTGAGAGGAAGTTCTCCGGGAATCACTGGAGTACACACGTAGAGGGCATTACGCTACAAAAGTTTCTATAACAATGCGTAATGTTGCCATTTCTATGCGCAAAACTCCCGACGGCACCGTAACTTGCCGTAACTTTCCTATTGTGGCGCCATCTGCAACTGTCCGAACCACTGACGTCTTTCCGGCTTCTCTTCAAGCAGTCTCGAGCTGTCAACGCTGAGGGGATGTCTGAGTTTCCCTGAGGGTCTTTTTATTCTGCTCTGTGAGATTTATTTGCTTTTCAAAATATACTGGCATTCCATTTGCGGTTCATTGGGACTGAATTTATTTTCTTCGGAAGATCTTAAAACATTCTTTGATAAAAAACATCGAGAGGAAATTGAAAAGTTTGTTTGTCTTATCAAGGTGACGGGCTCGAAACTTTCCATGCCTACTAAATAGAATAAGGCATTTCACATTGTATTAAACAACTCCCAAATTTGTAATATGAATATATATATAAAACTATAGGAATTCGAATCCTTCTCGTCAAAGAAATAGCCTTACTTACAGGTACTATACTACCTTACTTTCCGAAATATTCAATAGCAAAAATGGGTTAATGACGACTTCTCGTATCGAGGTCAAGACACACTTCAGGTCTCTGAGCCTAGTTACCTTTACTTACTTACTTACAGACTTTTACAGTACCTAACTAAGTAAAAAGTAGGTACCTTTGTAACTGTACAGTGGAAAGTATACCTTTGGATACGTATTTAATTTTAATTTAGGTTAACAGATTACATCGGTAGCAAAACACTCGAGCGGCCAGGGTCGTGGTGAGTAAACGTGACCCAATTTCAACTGCATCTACTAACAATGTATAAATGGGAAAGTCTGTTTGTCGATTGCTTTATTTTAGAAATCATTTAGAACGGGATATTTACCATGATTCAATTTTTGAGTTTTAAAAACCAACTCGCAGTGACTTTAGTTCTTCCGTGATCATGGCGCATGAAACTGTGCCGAAATATTGGAAAACTCAAAAATTTAATCATGGTAAATATCCCGTTCTAAATTATTACTATAGTAATAACCATGATAGTTTCAAAAGTTTGATTGCTTTATTTGTTGAGTTTAAATAAAAAAGAAAAGAAAATCACATGAAATTAAAAGCTTAGCTGAACCTGTACCGTTTTCTGAAGTTGTAGTCATTGTAATGTTCGAAAGGATTCACTCGCACTCGGTTCTCATGATCACGATAGTTATCCATAAATTCGATGTCATCAAAATCATTAAAATCAGCATAATCGAAGATATCTATTGCTATTTACGCACTGAGAAAGCAATATGGCGAAGATTAAGCACGTGTTAAACAGGGGGTTGTTGTTTAAATTTAAACACTGTCTATACCTTGTCTAACTCTAAACAACGGCTAAACATGGTTTTGTGGTATCACTTTTGCTAAACAACTGTTAAACACGTGTCTAAGTTGTGTCTATGTTCTTTGTGGTAAGGCTGTAGTTTCTGCTGCAAAGGATATTTATATTCCATAGAAACTGATTCATCTCACTAATATTATAAACGTGAAAGTTTAGATGGATGGATGGATGGATAGATAGATGGATGGATGTTTGTTCCTTTATCACGCCAGAACGGCAAAACGGATCTGAATGAAATTTGGCACAGAGATAGATTATAGTCTGGACATAGGATACTTTTTATCCCGAAATTCCTACGGGAACGGGAACTACGCGGGTGAAACCGCGAGGCGCTGCTAGTGGGATAATAAAACCGGCCAAGTGCGAGTCGGACTCGCGCACAAAGGGTTCCGTACCATTATCTATAAAAACTGCAAAAAAACACGTTTGTTGTATGGGAGCCCCCTTAAATTATTATTTTATTCTGTTTTTAGTATTTGCGGCAACAGAAATACATCATCTGTGAAAATTTCAACTGTCTAACTATCATGGTTCATGAGATACAGCCTGGTGACAGACGGACAGACGGACAGACGGACAGCGAAGTCTTAGTAATAGGGTCCCGTTTTTACCCTTTGGATACGGAACCCTAAAAAGTAGCCTATATATGTTATATTCCAGGTCTAGACCAACATTAGTACAAATATAATTTCAGTCAGATCTAGACAGTAGTTTTGGGGTGAAGAAGTAACAAACATCCAGCCATCCATCCCAACTTTCGCAATTTCAATATAAGTGTGATAATTTTTGAAGCAAAACTGACTGCAGCTGTTAATTATGAATTCATTAATATAATTTTCATAGACTTTTCACCGAGCAATTAATAATTTCAATAGCAGAACATTTACTAGGCCAAGGGTAATGATATAATTTCGCTGAAGACTATATTCTAGATTAAAATTATTCGGCAAAACGTGGCAGGTGGTCGTAAAACTGAAATATTTGGGTGAACTGTTCAAAATAAGGTTGAACCTATTGTGGTTTTCAAATGCATTTTTCTTTCTTTGTTGTTTTTTTACTGAGGGTATAAAAATGTCAAGTGCCGTCGTAATAAAAATACGACTATTCCCACTATTTGATAATAAAACTGTTCGATAATGGGAGCAAATAGCTACCAGCTGCAAATCATATTTATTTTATTAACTATCTATGCAAAATTAACGATCATTGTAAGTATCTCATATAGACATAGAAAAAATCTAAAACGACTCTATTTCAAGTACCTTCATGGGTTGCCATTACATTTTCTAGCGCCTAATTATATCTAAATCATTCGAATTAACTCATTCGTAAAGCTTATAAACCTTGTTTATATCAGTTCACGGCTCTGACTGCAAAATAGTTCGCACATTTTCTCTTTCTGTAGTGTGTAAAATCTTCAATGATGTAAATTTTTCACACGGTTCTCTCATACATAGGTTTTAAACCCATTGATATGGTTTGAAAGATGCTCTACCATCCACATGTAACACTGAATTACGTATTAACTTCGTTTATGTTAGAAATGTTAGTTATTTTAGTTAAAAATTTGAATTTCTTTCGAATTTATAATATTAGTAGGTATAGTTAAAATTTGAATTTCTTTCGAATTTGCAGGCAGGGAGTTAAATGGTATCCCCGGGACGGATATAGGTTACTTAAAATCACATAGCGAAGCCGCAGGCAGTAGATAGTTTTCTATAAAAAAATACTAGGAATAAAAAAGTTGCCTAAAATTGTAAAGTCCATTCCTTACTCTCGTAGAGGTGCTACGTCGTAGAAGGTCTACGAAAACCCTACGGATTTTAAACAATACAATTTTAGCGTTATTTATTAATTTTTAATGTAATCATCACTTGATTTGTATTAAAACGTAGTTTAATTTGTGGCAACCTGCCATCGACGTATGACTTATAAACAAATTAAAAATATAGTAATTCACAAATAGCGGAACTGAATATTCAGACAAAATATCCGTAAAGATCACATTGAAATTCATCAGTAAAGCATACGTCGGTCGGTCGCGTCTTCAGTACGCGTAGGTGGCACTATTTGTAGCAAGGTCAGCCGATATTATATTACACCGAAACAACCAGCTCTGACTGAACTCTCTCACTCTACCAACTCCCCTTTATCTAATCTAGAGTTAGAACATCCAGAGGAAGATCCAAGGGGGGTGGTAGATCTATCAATATTGGTGGTAACGCCATGGCTTGCGCCGACCCACGCTATCGACATCCGCGTCGTTTTCAACGGATCAACAGAAAAACAGAAGCTTTTTGTCGGCATTTCAGGATTTTTTATTGGTCACATCAAACGGTGTTTATTTTGCAAAAAATAATTAGAGTTGGTAACTGCGTATATGTGTTATTATTATTACTTATTATGTAAACTGAATAATTATGAGTGGGAGTCAGAAAAATCTTAAAGGACTTGATGTTTGCTCTTATTTAACTATCGCCATCAGCCTATACTAGCCCACTGCTGGATATAGACCTCCCCTCTCTTATTCAATTAACTAATTTAATAGACCACATACATATTTCAAAGTATTAGCAAGCTGAAGTGGCAGTGGGCTGGCCATATCGCGAGAAGAACCGACAACCGCTGGGGTAAACGTGTTCTTGAGTGGAGACCGCGACTCGGCAAACGTAGTGTAGGACGAACTCCGACCAGGACGAAGATTTGCGAAAGACTGCTGGCAGATGTTGGATGAGGCAAGCTGAAGACAGGGCGCTATGGCGCTCATTAGGGGAGGCCTATGTCCAGCTGTGAACTAATATAGGCGGATGATGATGATGATGATATTTCAAATGATGAATCGGACGAAGCTGAAAGTAAGGCTCTTAGGATTTCTCAAAATATCCAAAATACTAATAAAGGTAATTTTAGAATTATAAACGAATAAATAATGCTGGACAATTCACACAGCACCATCTAGCCTCAAACCTAAACAGAGCTTGTGTTATGGGTACTATTCCATAGATAAGATTTTTTTATACATAGAAAATACCCAGAACACCCGGAATACATATTATGCAGATCGTACAAGCATTTGTTCCAAGACGGGAATCAGATCTTAGCCCGTCACGCCATCGTCATGATAGCTTATGTTTCATTCTAGGCTTAGGTATAGAGCTACAATGCAAATTTCAGCCCGATCCGTTCAGTAGTTATGGCGTGAAGAAGTGACAAACATCCATCCATACATCCATATATACTTTCTCATTTATAATATTAGTGTGATTTGATAATTATATGTAAAATGCTTTAGAATTTTGGGTGTTATAACACTATAGGGCACATATGTTTGGAAAGGTACATTACGCGATATATTTATAGTATAAAACCAGTCATAGAGGGTGCCTCAGTGACGACGAATCAGCTGCCCACGTAATCCTGGAATGCGAGGGAATAACAGCACAACGAACAGAAATCCTCAACTTGCCGAGGTCACTCCGCGAAGCCTGCGAAGACCCCAGGAAGATTCTGCGCTTCTGGACGGAGTTAGGCTGGCTATGCTAGCACAAACAACGCATAATGGACCAAATGCGGATACAAGAGTACTTCCACCATAAACATAACCAGTCATAGCCACAGGCATACCTGTGGCTATGACTTGGTTTCCTCAGTTGTCATAACAACTTATGCTTTAACACCCATATTTTTGCATGTTATGACTAAGAGCCAATAATTTATGTATTCTTTAGTCACAATATGTTCTACATTTGGCACTGGCACACCTTCAAAATGCATTATTTATCACATATATAACATGATCATGAAAGTCAAGTGAACAGATCCATCTGATTTAGTTCTAGTTACATTATCGAGTGGTTAAATTATGAATTATGTATGAGTGTCGTAGACGAAAGTCTTTTAAAGTTTGACTTCGTCGTCGCAATTTTTTTCAAAACAGTGAAAACTAGGTCCGCTGTTTGACGTGCGTTCGCTTTGACTGTACATCAGTGGCAGTAAACCTAGCATAAGCTGAGAAACAGTGGATCTGTTAGAAATAGGCTTGTTAATTTGAACCATTTGTACACTCAACTTCAAATATATAAATGTACTTAAAAAATATATATGACATATATATAATAGACACGATAAAAACAAGAAAACATATGACTTACAGACGACAAAAGACTTGCTGTTATCTTTACACGTGAGTAAATTATTATTAGGTATATAATTTCTAATTGGCTCTTTCCAGTAAGAGTCACTTATAGGTGTGATATTATTATATATCTATATTCTAATTGCCACGTTATAGTTGTGAAGCCAAGACACAATGTTGTGTGTACACGGGGAACACAAGAGATGTTCTCTGTTGGTAAACAAATGCTGGAATATCTCAAAATACGACTCACATGCGTCATCGCATCATGCTGATTAATGAACGGGGACTTTTCAATGTTTGGTGTCCATTCATAGTAACATGTTTGTATGTATGTGTAATGCTTGTAAATAACCCTTTAGGTAGGTAACCTAGTAATAGATATTTTCTCAATCTAAGTCATTGCTAAGTAGTGTTTTTATCTTGTAGTTTTATTGTTAAGTCAACAAAAGAAAACAAAGGAAACAACAATCGTTAAAGTAGAGAGGTTATAAGGTAAAATTAAGTGGATTCTTACATTAATAAACCTTAATGGTTATTAATAGTGTTAGAAATTGTCCAGCATTATTATTTAATAAGCCCTTTCAACAAACATACCTACGTTATTAAATTTTCATCAACTGGGTTGTTGAAAATGTAACCTACCAGTTTTTATATTAAAATTGCAATTCACTAATTTTTATCATAAATTCACATGGCCCATTTGATCAAGCCAATACTATGTAGGTACATACAATAAATCTAGTATACCTACTCAAAATATTAACTAAGGTATAAAAATAGTAATACTGGACAGTAAAAACAGTCTAACAAGAACTTCCAGAGTACCAGTATCCAACAGATGTGTGAGCCTATTTAACGATAGTATCGTGACGTCTCACTTTCCCATAGATTTTGGTACAGCGCCTCTATCGTGCAGACAGGGAACTACGCAAACCCCATACAAATAAGAGACGTAACGAGCACGTCTCGTTACTGTGGTCAAATAGACTCACCCTCTTGTTGGTCAAAAAAGGTACAAGACTTATACGAAACTCTAGAAGAATAATTTTCTGAATTGTAGAATAATATTCCAGGAATAATAGTTAGCCTTTAAGACGAAGCGCGAAGGTCTTAATGAAAAGCAGTGTTTATTATTGTGATAAAATGCTCTACTGAGTTAACACCATTAATTCATTCAACAACTTATTCCTGACAACTGCAGCAAGACTTTATAGGCTAGTTAATGAATTTAGAGCTAGTGTGCGGAAATCTTAAATGCGCGAACAAGAATGAGATTTAATTGCTTTTATAATTCTGCTTACCTACTGAGTCATTAAACGTAGTCAAAGGTATTTTAATCACGTAGGTACTAGTTTAACGCATTCACTTCCCAGCCGCCTGAAGAGCCACCAGGTATAGGTAAATGTACGCCGTGGGCCATGTAAGTATTAAGTCATGAATAGCTTTATATAGTTAAAAGTCAATGTGGGTTACCCACACCGTTTATCCACCGGTTACCGGTTGACTCGCATTGATTTTTACTTCTACAACGCCAGTTTTTTTAAGATTTAACAAATTGATGGCCAACGACGCACATGTACCCGTCTGGTGGACCTCCAGGTGGATAGAAAGGTACGAATACGATAATGGTGGAGATCAAAAATCGGACACTGTCAATTTTCTTCAACTTCATTAACATCTACAGCCAAACGCCTCTGTGGTACAGCGGGCGATGGTCGGGCAGCTGAAGATCTGTTCAGCCGTGTAGGCGTAGAAAAAGTTACAGACAGACATACATACAGACAGACAGAGTTACTTTCAAAGTATAATATTAGTATAGAAGTATGGATATCAAAAGTCCTAACGTCCACAAAAGATGGTTTACGAACCGTTTGTTTTAGGCGGTTTCATATTATGTGACTAAATTAGAATTCCGTACAATTTTGCATTGATGCAAACAGATGGTTCCACATGATTTGAGTTTATCACCTTCATAACATTCCAGGATGTTTATTGGCACTTAAACGGTTCTGTTCTACGGGAAGCCATTGTGGAGTTTCCGAATATATTCCGGAAACCAGAACTACGATATTGGCAACTCACATCACTTACATTCTCGACCATGTAATAATCTCATGCTCCATACTTGTCTTTGTCTGTCTGTCTGTTACCTTTTTACGCCAAACGGCTGAACGGATCATAATAAAATTTGGCAGGGAGGTAAACAATATCTTGGGGACGGACATAGGCTTTTTGAAAATCGCGTCCGAAGCCGCGGGCAGTAGCTAGTTCCATAAATATTATGTTTAAGATTTTAGACTTATGCAATGCACTTGTTGTATATAATTTTAATTTTTACTTTCTAAATGTATATTAATAAGTACTCTGTACCGTCCATTAAAACATTGTAATATTTATTATTTTGTTATTTAGCCTGCTGAGACGTCCTATAAATCTACGCGACCGTATAACCGGTAAATGTCACTCTCTGTGTTGTTGTACTGTACACCCTGTCAAGCCAAAGGTGAGCAGAGTGACCTCTCCACGACCATCTTATAATAACATACAAGGTGGAAAAAAAAACAAGCAATTTGTCGAACCTGTCCTTTGTAAAAAGGCTTAAGTCGGTAACACTAAATATCAGATTATCTAGTAGAGGATAAAGAACTTGGGACGAGTTTTGCTCCAACTCGAAATCTAACATTCTAAAAAGGTAAAGGTTTCTTGTTCGCTTCTTTACTTTACCTTAAAAAGATTGAAGTAAACAAAAATCTATGTGATCACTTTATATCCTAGTTGTAATTTGAATTTTTGTGACATGTCAAAGTGTTCAAAGGAGTCCAGAGGAAGGAAGGGTCTAAAGGAAATAAAGCTATAATACCCATAATCATAATTCTCTGCTGCCCGTCCCCCGGTGCTTGTCCATTAGTAGAAGTACGTATATCAAAAGTCTTTTTATCCACAAAAGTTGGTTTATGAACCGTTTGTTAGGTGGCGGTTTCTTATGAGTCTAAATAAGAATTCCGTACAATTTTGCATTGGTGCAAACAGATGGTTCCACATGATTTGAATGTATTACTTATTAATTTGTGCCTATACTATCAAGATATATATGTAACGTATGGCCATTCAATCGTCTGTTCCGATCAGCCATCGCAACGCTTCAATTATAAGATTTATTTCCGTAAATAAAAGCCGTTCGCAGAAACACCGAGTCGCTTGCCAAAACTTTGGTTTTCGTTTTGGTTATGTTTAGAAACGATTATAGGCTTAACAAATGGTGCTCGTCTCGACTGAAATACGCTGTGAATCTTAAGATAGTAGAGTAGTAGCAAATTAAATGACAGTAGAAAATTATGACTAGCTTTAGGTCAGATGACAATATATTTTGGCATCGCTGCATAGCCGTGTGGCACAAACAGAGTAGTAATAATAACAATACAATAAAATACAGTGTATAATACACAGACAAAACATATTATGTAAGTGCACTAAAAATATATAGGTAACTATAACAATTTTGCCTGAAAAAGGTAATCCGGAGTGCTGATTAAAATAAAATTATTATTTATTATTACGACGAAGGCAATTATTATTATTATTATAAGCCTACAGGATCCCACTGCAGGGCAAAGGCCTCCCTTTCCTCCTTCCACTTTTCTCTATCAATAGCTAGACTTGGCCACTCTTTTTGATATGCGTCTCACTCATCCTTCCATCTACGTCTAGGCCTTCCACTTAATTTAATAAATCTTATTAAACTAAAAACAATAATATTTATTATTTTATTTATTAATTAGCACTCTGGATTACCTTTTTCAGGCTTAATTGTCAGTTTTAGGACAAAAAAAGTTTGGGTAAAATAGGTACCTATTAAACTTACATTGAGTAAAACTATTCTAACTAGAGTGTTTAGTAAGTATGGGCTGTGCGCATTATCTTACAAAATATACTTCCATCGTTTTCGAGTCCTTCCTATTTAGATCGAGAGTAACTTTTGGTAGAATAACAACGATCTTTCGTTTCTTACAAACTCGATGATAGTTTTAGTGATGTTGCACTTTGACATGACAGCAGCAGTCACGATTGCATTGATATTATAAAAATAAGTAGATAGAGCACCAATATAGCTTGATTGCATAGAAATGCCTTCAATTGTAAGAACACATGGGAAAACATTTCACTCGCTACTTGCACTGAACCTAATTATTTTCCTTCCGATGTGCGTACCAAGTCTAACCCAAACACGTCAATCATAGAGATAAAACACTCTCATTCAAGAATTCTCTTGATATCGAGGCAAAAACGAATCTGTGTGAGTTGACAAGCATTTCTGTTTATAGCTTCAGTGCTTTCGCGCATACGAGCGCACGAAAACGAAAGCGTATTTGTACAAAAATTAGACGAAATTTTTTCACACTTTTTTGGTCTTGGTCACCTCGTTTGCGTATAAATAAATTTTTAAATAAATAAAAATAGCCTTTATTCACTGACCAAAGTACATTACTTGTATAGTACAGTATTTAAAGTAGTTTTTAAATCTAATACTAATACTAGCTGAAATTCTTCAGCAATCGTTTGCGTATACTACCATTCTAAGCCTTTATCATATAAGACATCAATGGTTCTCGATTACAATTATCGAATGTTTTTTGTATTGACTCGGACTAAAGGCACAGAACTTTTGTATGAAACGACTCATTTTTCGCTTCGCACAGCTCGAAAAATTTGTCCTCGTTCTCGTTTAGTTTCAGCCTTACACTATATATATTAAATACATCATAAGAACTGATGATATTCCTTACAAAACATACGTACCCACCTTATAAGTACTTATAAAATTTCAAACTTTTATAACACGAAACAATTAGTTTAATATTAAAATAGAGTGACCTGACAACTCCTTTCTGTTTATTTAAGCCGTCGCCGAGTAGTGTCGGGTGCCAAAGCTAGCAATAAATAAATATAGTAATGTATAGGAATTAATGTTTGTTAGATAAAACATTAGTGTACGTGATTGAAAACAATAGACTTCATTATCATTTTTCAATAGGAAATATCCTAACACTTGGCTACTTCCACTTACCTAAAAGATAACGAACTTGTTCATAAGATTTATAAAGTTTGGCACATAATTTATTTATAATTTTTTTATGAAGAACATCAGTTTTATAAACATTTATTTAATCGTAAGTAGCTTTTCTAAATTGCGATTCGATATTTTAATATTTATTTGCTGTGCAAAGTCTCATTATAAAATGCTGTGGACGATAATCTAAACTAATACTCCTAGTCTGATAGTTGCTGAAGCGTGTAAATAATCATCTGCTTTATGAACCGAACTACGAACCACGAAGAGTAATGAGATGGATTTCAAGATTGATCACAATGATCACTGATATCTGTTTTGGCTCTGGGATTAAAACTAGACGAATCTTTAGTGTTATGAGATTTTATTACATTTTCCAACATCACAGCCCTATACCGTATGGTTAAAATCCTATTAGAGTTTTTAGGATAATACCCGATATAAGATTCTTGTAGTGTTAATTATCTTTCTGGATACTTATAAGACTGTAAAACGTATCGTTTAGGCAACCCTAAACGGCAATTTTATGTTCTCGTTATCACTTTTTATTTCGCTGCAATCGTGTGATATAGCGTATATCTTGAAAATATAACATAATATAATTTCATATAAAAATATATTCTGCAATTTTTTTTCTAAAATCCTGCGCTAGTAACAAAGGAAACGATCATCATCGGAAGTGGCTTCCAAGTGTTATCTTCATCTGTTTATAGTGGAGCTATTTTAGGCGACTTGAATGCGCGCCAAAATTATATAAAACGTGATTTTTCAGGGTGAAACACGTGGGCAACAGCAGCCAGTGACGCCACGGCCAGACATTACAAATACCTATTATAGAGATGGCACAGTGCAATAATACAGTGTTTCACTTGCGCGTAGCACCAGTGCAGTAAGTCGGTCTTTGAAAAACGAACGAAGTTGACGGATGACGTCGGATCGCCCAAACGAATCACCATTCCACCAAGTCGCTCCAAGCACGTCACCAACACCACACCACCTGATACCTTCCATTTTGGATCTCTAAGAAATAAATGTGAGAATCATTTTCATAGTAAGGTCATCATCATAAGAAGGGATCGGCCGGCATTCGTTTTATGCGATCCGACGTCATCCGCAACTTCGTTCATCGTTCAAAGTAGACCTCGTGTTTCATCACAGGACACGTGAAAAAGTTATTAACAAATGAATGGACTATAGTGTACTATAAAATAAACCAAAATTAGATTAAAGAATATGCAGCCTTGTCGATGAAAGCGTTACTTTTGCCTAACAACGGCTTTTTACTTTCATAGGCGTTAGGTTTCTAACGAAGGCTCGTATCGTAGCTTTTCGTTGCAGGTGCTACGGAATACATTGAAAAAATAAAAATGCTATTCCCAATACGGACCTGCCAATATTTTGCCCTACTTTTGATATAACTGTATTGGTAATTAACTGTAATCTATAACCTTCAATTCCTTTCCCTTTGTAGTTCTTTGCTCGTTGTCTCACAGTTCTACGAACAAGTTCAATAGTGATGAAATAACTCAATTTATAAAATCGTTGCGTGTCTTACACCAATTCAATACATAATGAAGGTTTTATGCTTCCTTTTCTGGCGTGAAAGCAATTTGTACTTATGTTTTATGTAGAATTAAAGTGTGTTCAAAGGTCCTATGTAAAACGTGAGGTCATCTGTTTATTTGTTTTTTAAAAATACAGTGTCTAATAACTTAACAATAGCGTAGCCACGGTATTAATTATTTTAGTACAAATAAATTAATAGACACATATGAACAAGCGATACTACATTGCATTTACTATGCCCTACTTGTAAACATCACAAACACCAGCGATTGTAAATGCGTCCATTGAAGTGCAGACGTCACTGGCTAATGGGCTACTGATTATACGTAGATATGTCTCAAAAGTTATATAAAGCATTCACAAGGCATAATACTCATGTCCTTATATGGAGCGGTGACAGACGTGGCTTCTACTTGGCCCTATCCCACACTAAATGGAGTGCTAAAAGTCGGTCGAGACTTTATAGGCGAACCTAGCGTGTTTGCGTGTCAAACTAGGACTAAACCTCAGTAGGTACTCACGGGATTCCCGTGGTTAAAAACTCGAATAACAATTCACATTTTTTCTTTGGTTCCTTCAATGTGAAAACACGATTAAGAAAAAAAATACGATAGAAAAAAATCATGAAATTGGGAACCCTGTGGTCTATTAAAATGACTTATGTTTTGATCCATAGGTTATGACTTATTGAGAAAAAAACAACCAGGGATCAAGATATTACTATTCGAATACAAAAAACAACATGTTATGGTTGAAATATGCCCGAATTAAAAATCATTTTGGTAGTACGTTTGTATGGGCAAATCATCATCCGCAGGCCCCTTAAATTACCATCATCAACCTCTCTCGGTCTTTCCTCTGAGCATTGTTAGTCTCATTTGATGTCTGCTTTCCTTGTTTTCTCTCTTTACTTGACTCTTCCTTTTTCCTAAATTCTTCATAACGTCGTATTTTTTTCTCTAGCAAACAAATATAATCTGGTCAATAAATTTGTCTACTGTATCTGTATTAGCTACCACAGATCACGCCCTCTTGTTTAACCTAACGTAGGGATGGGTTTAGATACTTGTAGAAATAATGGATCTCAGTGGTTTATATAGTTGAATCTTATCTACTCTCATGAGATAGACCCCTGTTTATTATAATGTATATTCCTGAAAGAAATGCGCAAAATAAAATAATTTATGCCAAGGCTAGGTGTGTGATGGCGACGCTTGTTGGCCTCGTTGTCTCAATATTCGTTGACAATAAATATAAATCAACTTGAAAAGCTGAAAACATTGAAACACCAAGTGGTACATGAATATCCCAACATTTGTCACGGCAATATGAATAAAAAAATTAGGTATCTGAAACTTTTGATAAATATCATCTATGTATAGCAGCGGTATATTTCTGCATTATACTCCTTATGTTATCATTATCACCCATGCGTTATGTGGAGATTTCCAAGAATAAATAGAAAAGATAGATCGCATAATTACCTAGCTTAGCTGCACGTATTATTTGGAACCATCGTAATATACGATTTTGTAATCCCTTTAGTTATTTTGAGTAAGTAAACTAATTTATATTATCGAAGCGGAAAATGCACACGTAGTAGAATCATAACAAAACTATGAAGAATTTAAAATGTTTTTATTAATGAAAATGATTTATATAATTTATTTTCAAATGTTGTGTACATGCAAGGTTTCTTTGTAACATGTAGTGATGTTAGTTCGTGTAACTTTGTTGTATTTATTTTTGCATGGACTAGATTATTATGTTCCCTAACATTATCAGCCAAAATTACACAGAATCAAAGCTCAGCCAACGTTTCCATAATTCCAAACACTGCAGTAAATCATCTTAGATCTAAACATCCTGTTAGTCGTGATAGATGGCGAAGATTTTACGATTCGTTACTAATTCTTGTTGAAATTGCTACAATTTACAATGTTTTACGTTTCATGTTTCTGTGGTGATTTTCTAATGCGTTATAAATAAGCCCGGATAAATAAATTTTCAGGATTTTTGACAAGCTTGTGAAAGTACCTAATCAAGTAATATTTTGTTAAAATATCGTTCAATAAATCATTTCAAAAGTTAGTCTTCTCTTCATTAGAATGGCGGCCATCATCATCATCAGCCTATATTCGTCCAAAGCTGGACATAGGCCTCCCCTAATGAGCGCCCTGTCTTCAGCTTGCCGCATCCAGCATCTGCCAGCAGTATTTCGCAAATCGCCATCCCACCTGGTCGGAGGGCGTCCTACACTACGTTTGCCGAGTCACGGTCTCCACTCAAGAACACGTTTACCCCAGCGGTTATCGATTCTTCGCGAGATATGACCGGCCTACTGCCACTACAGCTTGCTAATTCTTAGAGCTATGTCGATGACTTTGGCTTTAATAATATAATGGCGGCCATTAATAACTAAAGCTTAAAGATCTGTAACTTTATTTGAGTATTATATTGGTATGTAGTAGCAATTAAACACAAATAATTATGATTCATAAGATGAAAATTTGCACTTGAGTCAGTTTCGAATGTTCAGGTAGGTATACAGTCAATGTTTTGTGAATTGCTACCACGATTAAAAATAAGGCCATTAACTCTTCTGATTTTCATCAAAATATTATATTTTGATATTCTTTCTGAGGTGTTTCTACAAGCTCTAGAAGACAGCCACAGGTAAAGTAAAAGCTAAGCTTTAATTCAATCTTAAACTAGACTCATGAAACGTTTTAAATATGTGAATGTTTATCGGCGGGCTGGGCGGGCGGGGAAGGGAAGGCGGGCGGCTCGCACGGCCGGGCCGCCCGCCGCCAGTGCGCGCCCGCCCTGGACCGACACTCGACGTCGGCTCGTCAGCGAAACCACACCTAATATATACGACCTTTATTAAATCGGTAAGATACTTACCAGTGCTAATTTGTCAATTTTCAAGTTACGTGCGTTTCAAAAGTAGGTCGTGTTTTTGGCGGGGGTCTTAACAGTCAAGTTGGTACAACCCTAGTGTCCCGGAAAAGTGTAGCCGTCTCGCTCTCTCGTTGCGCAATTGTATCACCCTCTCGCTCGTTTCTTCTCTTGTGAGCTATTGTTTAGATAAGCGGTGATTGTAACGGTAGTACCTACAGGAGCACGTAAGTCCTACTTATTACCACTATAAGAAATAATATTTGAAAGGTTTTTGTATTATACACGTCGTAACCCTATTTTCTTTACTACTACAAGCTGGGAGCTTTTTACTGTCTGCACCTAGTGAATAAATAAAAGCATACATGGTGAACATAGAGCAAACACGTTTCTAAAGTTTTTTGTATAAAACGAATCTAATTCGTCCCGAAAATAAATATATTAAAAGATGTCGTCAATATTATAAGTAAGATAATTAAAACATCTTTAATATGAAATAAGAACGCTGTCACGTTTTTTTACGTTGGTTAACAATTCATTAAATATCATATGATTTCGTTTCGTATTTTATAATTCCATTACATAACAAAGGTTTGGTAAATCGTATCCGATCATTCACTTAAAATAGTTTTGAATAACCTCATATCAAATACTCAACTATCTTTAAAACTCTTTTCAATCGTTAAATGGGCAGGGAAAAAAAATATAACTATTTTTCCATTCCTTATAATTGCCCTAGAACTTATGTATCTTTGTATATACGTGTCTAGGTATGTAATGGTGTATCGCGCGAGCAGAGGTCGGTTACAGGTGCGCGCGACAATGCGAGATCCCGGAATGCTGTGAATCTGATCCGTGCGTCCTATTTCGGGCCGCGCCCTCTCGCGCCAAATTTGCAATCCGCCAAATCGACTCAAGTATTTTTGTAACAGTTTCACAATCACACGTTTTTACTAGCACTTGGTTCCCACGGGTGGCCTAGCCTTCAAATATTTTATGTACCTACGAGTAGATAGAAACCGAGTTCCTATTTTGTTTAAACTGGAGATAAAACGAATAAAATAAAAAATAATTTTTTGTTCATCATAGGAAGAGAAAGAAACGAAACTTAATTTTGTTTTTCCTTGGCCTAAATCGACTTTAAGAATCAAGCGTTCTATTCATTTTGATAGATCTCTCCCTTATTATTCTTACATCCCAAACATAATTGACATTGGCCTCGAATCGTGGCCTCATTTGTTAACAAAGGTTGTTGTATTAATCGTCTAATTAATAAAAGTATGTGTCAATAATTAATTGTGATTAGACGTCAATCTATGTGATTTATAGAACGACACCTTGGCAAAGGTGCTACAAATGGCTACGACCTTACAATCATTTAAAAGATTTTTTTCCTGCACTTGCATTTAAAGGTTTATTTATTTAATTCGGATTACCAACAGCTTAACTAATTACAATAGAAATAAAAAAGATAGCTAATTAATAGTTTATCCTATAATTTTTTTATATACATTACGAATATTTTAACCTATCATTAATAAAATAATTTCTTCTACTGATAGTCCTTTTAAAAAAAAAATGTAATTAACCGTACTGAGAAAACTTAAACTTTAAAATCAAAACGAAAATAAAGACAACCCGACCAACTAATTATTAGACTAGTGTCTGTGGTCAAAGCAAACAAAATAAGTTCAATAAATTTCAAAAGCTCTCTGAAATTCTGAAAACCTTATTACAAAATCTACTCTGAAACCAATTTGAAACCTGAGCTTTATCAGACGCTGTCTCTCGGTAGATAAGAAGCGATCGACTTTATCGCTTCACAATGTAAGAGTAGTCTACCTTGGCATGCCACGCTAATGACTTCAAACAGACTCGCTAAAGTGCGTTGGATCTCATTCTGAACATCACTGAAGAGTTTCTTATCATCTGTAATCTGCATTTGCACTACTGCTGTACTGCTGTATTAGTGAATTTAGAATTTCTGACGCAAGTTGAAACTACGTACCTATAGTAAAGTGTGGGTATGCCTAGTCACATTTGTTTAGGAAGTTATGATTTGCCGTCAACTTTGATTGAGTTATGATTGAGATCGGAAATTGAGTCGCACGACGCAATCGTTTATGAGTCGTTATTTGGCAAACAAAGTTAGTTCAATTGTTTTTGTTCAGTTCTACCTATGTTCGAAAATTAACCGGAAATTGATGATACATCATTGATGACTAAAGATACTGAAGCAATAGCTTTTTCTGTAATTGTTTTATTTGGACACAGTCGGGAGCCATTTTATTATCGTTCGATTAATAATTTCAGGAGATATAATTGAATTTGTTTTCGTTTTCTGTTAACGGGTAGTGAAACTTCACCGTAAATACTCCGAGGCCATGTAACCTCCCATTAGTTTGTCTTCACACTCCCGGGCACACAATTTAAAACAGTCACTGCGCTTACGTAATTACAAATTGCGGCAGGCCGCTGACTTATCCACGGAGCTCGCAACAAGGTCGACGAAAACTCTAAAATAGCTGAGCAATGAACATAGATTTGTGAAAACAGTTTTCAAGTTTCCCGACCGCTGCGCTGGCGACGCTCCAAGTCGGCGGCCGCCGACGCCGGCTATTTGCAGACATGCTCACTCCTCACGTCATTGCTCTATTTACGAGGAACGGGCACGCTATTGTACTACATCATGTCACCTGGATGCTCAGCTCATTCTCATCTTCAGCCCCAAGGTTAGCTGCACGCCACCGCAATCAATAACAGTGATGCTTGTTTCAGACCACGAGCACGACATAAGCCGCCAACATGTTTAAAAATCACTTAGAGATGATCGGCAGAAACGAGACGGCGTCGAAGAAAGCCAGATTCTGGCAATCCTTCGTCCGTTCTCTAAAAGGTAAAACTAAAACCCAACACCTACTCGGCGATTATAAACTAGAATCATCGAGTAAGTGAGTCACTCTATGCGGCCGCTTGTCAAAATAAAGATGACAGGTGTCTGTCGTCACCACCTATATCGTTCTCATATCGGTAATTCACAGTCTGACAAGTAGAAACCCCAGCAGGTCGCATTAAACTGAGCCGAGAGTTGATAGCGTTGATTGCGAATGGTGTCGTGCGTATTATGCTTGTGTAGACTGTCTGATGTGTCATCAAAAAGAGCAGTAGCGATGACAAGGCCAACATTTACATTTGCTGTTAAAAATTATACAACAGGATCGGAAGACATCAGAGCCGAGGAGAGATACAGGCCTTTCCGCCGCAGCGTGTTCCCCGAGCTCCTGTCTACATACCCCTACAGCAAGTCTATCTACGACGACCCGATCGGCGCCGCTGCAAGAATCTCCGTGCCTGGCTACCGCTATCTACCGGTGCACCGCGAGACCTACGGATACTCCCCCCGTGCCATCTACGCGCATAACTACCCTAGCTCCCTCGACCGGTACAGGCCAAGTAAGTGCACAAAAAGGTCATGACTGCACTTGCGGGAAGTAACAACCAAAGCCTTTACGATTTCGGTAATTTTCTGTGTCCTATTGAACTTGATTTTTAGATAGAATTTTGAGGAATCGAGCCTCAAAATCTTGAAGTTAAAGACGCTTAAAGAATTGAAACTCCAATCTATGGGCTACGGATTTGTTGATTCCGCATGGTGCAGTTGTCTGCATCACACACACGCTACACTAATTCAGTTTGCCAATCAGCAATTCGTCTCTAAGCAACATTTAATTGAATCAAAATAGACCAATCTGCTGACAGATTGGAAGAGCACGGCTGTTAATGATTGGCAAGCGTACCTACACCGCTATAGTTTGGCAATCAACGATGTAAGGTTACATCGTTGATTGGTTGACCGATAGAGTCGAAAAGAGAAGCCGAAATTTGCTCTTACTTATTCTACAGACATATTGTAAATAGTGTCACTGATTAACACCATCTGTACAAGGAATATGACGCAATTTTTCGCTTGTTTGCAAGTTAACCGAGTTTCAGGAACCACTGGTAGACAAAATAGAATCAACCCCAAAATCACAAGACGATTTCAATTGTTTCAGCTGAGAGAAAAAGCCGCCCTGCAGTGTAAATTAACATTCACATCTTTCCTATGAATATTTACTACATTTATAGATTCATAACTGGGAAAATTCACCATCTAATTGTATAATATCTTGATATTCGATAAGAAAAAACGAAAGTTATGATCCGCGGGTTAACTATTATGTTTTCTATACATTTGTATTGAAGAATTTTATATCAATAAATAAACTAAAACATTTATCAAAAAGCCTGTTGGCTAGGAGATTGAATTTGTTGAATCGATTTAACATTGACATGGTGTTACACGATCACAGGCTATGAATCATTCGTACGTTTTGTTATGTCGATCAAGCGCGTCGTAATTACATTTTCTATTATTTACCATGAGCACTAAATTTGAAAATAATTATCTGTCTTCGTCCAGTGTTTGTCCATTTATAAGTTTACCATGATTTTACGATTGTGGAGCGTAGATTTTTAGTAATGCTTGTGCAAGTCTCAGTTTTACTAAAAACGCATGGTGAAAGGGCTTCATATTCGTCAGCAGAAATCACCTCTTAAACATAACATCATTTACACTTGTACATAACTCCATGAATGTTACGTCGATGTCTCTCATTCTTCGATCTTCTAGCATTTATCAGGTTTATGTTTTATTATGACCCCGTTTAGTTAAACCTCAATTTTATTGTTATTTACATATAATATGTATTTAACTGTCGCTATTGACATTCCCAGCTTCCCCAGGAATGTTTTAAAGAGGTGAGTTCTATGAATAATTCAGATTTTCATGTATTTTACCCCAGACAACCCGTAATCATTGACTATTCTCATTTTTGCCGTGCTTATTTACAATTTACTAATTTGCTTCCAACTACTAACAAATACTTAAATAAATCTTTTTTGGATTTTATGATTTTATTTTCTTTTTTCACTTCTATTTTCAAGTTTTATTATTCAAAATCCTACTTAAAGGATCCATTTAAAAACCAACTAAGTAAAATAGACAATGGGATTTATGAACCAATCCTGGGTGGAATGCGTAAAATAAGAAAATGTTAAACAACATAAATAAAAACCTTAAAAGTGAATTCCGATTTCAAACCCCATCAACAATCACAAATCCTAACATGTTTGTTTACTCATCTAGTTTACCACGTACCGAGGCGCACCCGACGAGGCGTCGACCCCTTCGACGCACACAAGGCGTGGCAGGAGCATCTGGACCGCCTGTCCGCCATCGACAGGCTGTACCCGTCCCGCTACGGACTGTACCTGAAGGACCGCGCCTACCCCATCACCGACCTTAGTATCTCCGCACCCGCCTTCGAACCCTCCAGGTTCCGCTCCCTCAGCGCCCCCAGGAGCCTTAAAGGCGTCGAATACGAGCCCGACAACAAGCCCCACTGGGGATCAGGTAAATACTAACTTTCTACTAGACTAGATAGGTTAAGTACACGGCGTTCGCTTTGTGCCTCCTACACCTGCAAGCACTATAGTCTTCTTTAGTGTCTCGGATAGACTGATTGTTCGTACGAGTGCGCAGAGGGGACGCCGTGCTCCTGTATCTACGTCATAGGCTGAGCACGTGTGATCGACTATAGAGGGCTCCACATACTATTGAAGGCCACGCAATCCGACGCGACGAAACGTGTGTTTACAATGTTCTTCTGGTAACAAAAAATTATATAATACGATTCAACTCAGTACGCATCGCGTTTAGTCGGGTGGCTTGGCGTCATCTGGCTTAAAGTCCATCAACACTCTTTGATCACCGGCTCTCCTATAACTTTGATGCAGGACCACTGACAGCACACGGGACATCATTCACCTGTTAGATTCAACGCTTGTTTGAATCCGATTTGTGTGTCTCGACACAGTCCAATGTAGAGAGGTATACGATTACCTACCATCTATTTTATTTACTTAGGTGAATAACTGGAACGGCTTAGTTATGATTTACCTGTAAGAGCTCTAAATTTTACATTATTTGTATTGATAATTGAATTTTGTCATATTTTTTTGTAGTTTTTGTTATTGTACATTAATATTATAACTTTTTATTATTTTGGCATCAGCTCTACCATTACTTTTAAATTAAGCCCTTCCTTACCGTTATTGTTGACTTTGTTAAGTTAAAATCTAATTATC
The DNA here is from genome assembly GCA_947086465.1 of Eupithecia exiguata. Classification (NCBI taxonomy): domain Eukaryota; kingdom Metazoa; phylum Arthropoda; class Insecta; order Lepidoptera; family Geometridae; genus Eupithecia; species Eupithecia exiguata. The sequence goes on from OX352240.1 coordinate 2,410,526, forward strand.
CAAACAAGAATGATGTAACTTTGTAGATACAAACTGTATTCATAAACCTACCCTATAATTTTGTGGATCAGTACAAAGCTAACAATAAAAATAAGTATTTTGTATTAAAATTTGAAAGACCAATTCGTGTTTTGATTTAGTAGATTAGCACCTTTCTCCAATCAATGTTGTTTAAATTATTCAAGTGAATGTGTGTCAATCCTGGCACCGATGTTGGATATTTGGTGATTGAAATGTGCATGAGCTGCATTGTAAATATATGCAAGCAACATTCAAAGCGTTCACTTGTTCACTGCATATAAATCACCGTCGCAAGAACACAACACTCTACAAATGTTGAGGGAATCCAAGTCGAATTCGGTCGTCGGATTCTTTGCTTTGTTATTGTTGGTATTGATCATAAGACTTGGATGAAGGATGGGCGTCGGACGTGTTCAAAAAGGATCCGTTTTTCGCTGATGCGGAGAAATGGGCTGGGTTCGACCGCTCCCTGCGGGGCCGGTCCCCCACGCCAGTGAAGCCCCGGATTAGCCCTCCTCGTGACTGCGAGGTCGCATACGACTCCGACGGTAAGGGAACAGACCCTCAGACCCTGTATCTTCGTCACGGCCTTATTTGTACCCTGATAAACAGTTGACATCTTTGAGTTTCGCAAATCTTTCTTTTCATATCCTTTTACAAAACTTGTTGAGTGACATTATGTAGTTAGTGACTCAAATCTTTTTTCTATCATTTAGTGGACGAGACAACAAGACATCTTGTTCACAGGCATTCTAATGTTCCTTTCGTAGTGTAACGACGACAGAGTGTAATGTGTTCTTCTTCATAAACGACACAGCATGAAAGCATGTCCATAGAGCATTTCAATGTATCGCTATTTAATAAACATGAATTTGTGCATCCTACGAAATATAAATTGGGTATGGTATAATTGGCAAGATATTTGTAGCATGATATGGAATTTCATCATCAAAATAATAAATAAAAACTGCATAATGGGGCGATTTCTTGGGACATTTGTTTGCAATACCTATCGTACATTGATATAAACAGTAAAGTGACCTATAACCCATCAGTTTCATAGTTGCACGGCCGACGCTTGCATGATTTGTAGGCGATGACGAAGTACAGAATGAGATTCTGCTGTCCCTGTACTAAACGATTGTGGTCGGTAGGTGCGCCACTGTACAGCACCAGCAGGCGCCGACCCTGGGCGGACATTTTCAACCCCAGCCCTTCGCTGCCGATTTCCGCGATCACGCGGGACCCCTTCTGGTACGACTGGCCGGAGCTGAAGCCCTTCGCACGCTGGGACCGCAGCCCCTCTTACGTCAGAGACTCCTACCTGTCACCAGTCAAACGATCCTACCTCTGGGACAAGCACCCGATCAGGCCCTTAGGTTAGTGCGCCGCCGCTGTATATACGATGCCTGAAGCTGTACAAATTGGCCTTTCATTCAAACTAATCTGATTTATATATGATTTATAATGGTGTCTCTGGTTACAACAGATTTAATGATGGATGACCTCAGCGTGGATGATATAAGCAGGACTTTACCGTACTTACGTAGCCTATAATAATGAGATGGAGCAGGTACGGTGGCGTTCTTGTGATGTAGAAACTATTGGTGACTTCCTGCATTTGTAGACGTCTACTTGAACCCTCTCTTTCTCTTGAACCTGAAACATCTGTAATATCTCCATCATTGATTTAATTTCTTCTTTCATATTTTTTGTCAGGTGCATCAATTATGTTGGTTTAAATTGATGTATTTTTTCATTCTTTGTACTCAATCATGTTGTGTTTGTTACATGATTTTTTGTTTCATCTGCATTGCCATGAATGATTTCCAGTTATTTTCAATTTGGTCTCTTCCTGTTCATGTTCATTTATCTAGTGTTTTGTCCATCAATTTATCGAACACGTGTACTATACTTATTCCACATTATTCGTTTACTTCAACTAACTTATGTTTAAGAATTACTAAAACAAATATTTCAATCACTGAAAGTAGTTCCGCCCCTTTTATTGTAATTACATTACCCATTTATTAACACGATGAAAACAACATACAAATAAACAACATATAGGAGGTTAATAGCTCAACCCACTCGTACATATTAAACGCTCAACATTAACGTGGGCGCCTAAAGGGGGCGCCTACAGGTCGGGTTAACTAAAGTAGGAACGCAAAACCAGCGTTGTATTATGAAAATGCAACTCTTATCTTTCAGAAGTGCCATGGGACTGCCCCCGACCATGTGATAAAAATAAAAAAGATAAAACATTTGACATAAGAAATTCTTATTGAAAAAAAAATTGCTCATGTCAGTCACAGCTAAATTCGTAATATTATTGTCACTACACTCTTCTATTGTACTATTTTTATTAAACTTTGGAAAATACCATCAAATTTATTGCTTGCCGACGCCATATTGACAGTTTGGAGAGTTTCGGCGCTAGGTGGCAGAAAGTGGAACTACATTGAAATGAACTGGCTAGGCTAGTAATGAAACGTCAACGATCCAAGTCATTTGCCTAGCTGTTTAATCAAATGGCTGAATATCATTCAGGCCGCTAGTTGAACGGCGCTGTTTAGTAAAGGCTAGGCTCTTGATTGAACGGCTAATTAAGCTAGTTGGCTGCGACATATACATCACTCCAAAAAACCAAAACAAGTTGATAAAAACAAATGAAAGAACCGAGGTTTAATCGAATTTCGTAGAGGTACTACGCTGGTACGTAGCTGAGCTACGACGTAGAAGGTCTACGTGGGTTACGACGGCGTAGCAGACCTACGACGTAGCAAAGGTCTACGCGAACTACGAGGTAGACAGATATCATTTTACAAATTAGACTGTATGGATGAAATTTGATACAATGTCATCGCATCCCCTTAAATAGGTAATCTAAATTACAGCTTCGAAGTGGGCCAATTTTGACCGAAATAATGCTAAAACAGTAAATATAGCTATATTCTTATTTACTTATATTATACGAATTGTACTACACAATCCTTAGCTATTTTAGGATCAAACAATACTACACTGCAGAAATATGAAAACGATAATAATAAAATAACAAAATATTTTAGTAATAAATACTTTTTAATTTCAGCTGCTGCTTACTAAGGAGCGATTGACGGAGTTGGCTTACCATAAGTTCTACCAAAGCGTATTTAAACTTAACTTATCTTTCCTGTTAACCAATGACTATGGCTATGTTACAAAAATTAAATTAACTTCAGACGAGATACGCCAGTAAAGTCCAGATAGTAATTTACCACAAGATCTCAAAGACTGCAAAAACATAGTCACTGCCGCGAATACTGAAACTGTTGAACGTTTTGTTTTTATTACCTGACTATTTTTTATTTACAAAGAAAATTGAAAAAAAAAACTAATAAAAAGATCGAAAAACTTGGTGAGAATGTTTTATTTTGACCTACTTAGGTTCCTCTACCTAACTATTTGTGAGTACAAAACTATATTTAGCTAAATCAGTTATTCTAATCTTGTTGCGGAGGGAGGAATAGTAACAAACGAATATAATACCATACGAGCTGCCACCCGCGGCTTTACTTCCATTTTCTCGTTCGCATTTTATTGGGATAAAAGCATACAAACGAGTTTAGAGTTCCTTTTTTTTGTTGGTTTAAAAGTAGCCTTAATGATAATTATGTCAAAAAAATAACTAAATAATGCTGGACAATTCAAATAGCATTATCTAGCCCCAAGCTAAGCAGAGCTTGTGTTATGGGTACTAAATAACTGATATACATAATACAACACATTACATAGATAGATTTTTTTTTTTTATTATATATAGAAAACGACCGAACACCTGGAATCAAATACCTGCAGATCATACAAATATTTGTCCCAAGGCGGGAAGATTCCCGCCATCCCGCGGACCTTCGCCCACCGCGCCACAGAGGTCGTCAAATGTTATTCTAGGTCTACAACAGTTTCAGCCCGATTCTTTCAGTCCTAGTATCAGTAACAAACATCCAAACTTTCGCATTTATAATATTAGTGTTCATGCAAACTTGCAAGCAGAAAAGGCTAGAAAGCTGTAGTACCAACCTTGTTTGCAATTGCAAGTCGTAGAAGTACAGGTTTCTACCTAAATACACAGCACAGCATTTATAAATCCCTTAAATAAGGTCCTATCTAGTTAGGCTAGCGTAGCTATGCAGGGTTATTGGAAATCAGACGGATCCTTTGAGGGAGTGTGGGAGGAGGACATTTGACCCTATATTGTGTTGTAAAAGTGAACCATTTTTGAGATATTCGTAGCTTTTTCAGGCAAACATTGTTTTCGTCTTCATAAATTAATAAAAAAAGTGATCATGTAATTAAAATTTTAGTGACAGGACTAGATAGCCTAAAGTCTAATTTGGCACTTTTGCATAATTGACCGAGCGAGCGAGGTGTCTATGCATCAACTACTACTACTAGCAAAATGATGTATTCTGTCAGAATGTACGTACTCCTCTACAGGTCGTATTTTTCGACCGATCTGGACGAAACTTTTGTGTAGGTACAGATTCTACAAGCTTATAAAATTTTTGAATGTCGGGGTTTTTTGATTAAAGGGTTTGTTCTCCCAAAAAAGGCAAAAAGGGGGCTATCGAATATCTCCACTTTAAGACATCTGATTTAGATGATAATTTTTTTATATAGAAAACGACCAGAACACCCTGAACATATGTCTGCAGATCGTACACACGTTTGTCCCGAGGCGGGAATCGAACCCGCAAACTCCTGCGTCGCAGCATGGACTAATAGTTTAATTTATCTATGCTCGCAGGCAGACCTTTGCCCACCGCGCCACATAGGTCGTACAGTAGGCTAAAGCTTCAACCAAAGCGGCTACAATAACTAGAAATAGAAGGTTATTTTACCTAGCCTCGGTACCTAACATAAACAACGTGTCCCGAAACTCAAAGTCAAGCCGTACTAGCGGGTTCATGACGACTTGAAGACCCAGAAAATAAAAAAGTCTTCCTGAAAATCGTAGGTGACACAAATTTAGAATTATTATTGCCATCTAGTGGACACAACCTGTACTTTAAAGTGTCACGCACTGTGACTATGAGCTATCTATTAACGAGTAGCAGTAAACGTAAAATCGTACTTTACGCCATCTATCACCCAATAGTTGTATTATTTCCCAACGTCACACCCAGTTTGGAAACAAGTATTGTCTATGATGTCGGAAATATCTTCTGTGGTTTGGGCTGCTATTCTGTGGGCAATAATGTCATACTCAAACAAACATTTGTTATTTTTGTTTATAACTTTTTGAATTTGAAATCGGTTGAGATTTCCAAGTCTCGAATTCTGAAGATTTTTGCTGTTTTCTGTAGTAAAATGTCTGAGAAAGTTGAAGATATAATAGATGTAGACATGAGCAATGCAGAGGTAACATTTGATAATCTTGTTATTTTGAAAGAGTTTGGAAATATCATAAATTTGGTGCGGTGAGTTTCTTTCATACCAAAATAACCTGCTTGCTGGGTGTTAGTCTATTACCTACATTCAACCAAATCTAATTAATACTATACTCGTGACTATACTAGCATTCGGTTGCGGCTTAAGAATCGGCACCTGGAAGTCAGCCCGTGGATGGCGTAAGTCGATTAGGGGAACCTACCAGACAAGGACCAACAGCTTCCTTCTGTATTTTTTTACTTATATTGCGACCATCTCTTCAACCCACCTGCGAAACGTGGTGATTATGGCGAAAACCCCAAGGAGGCATGTTCATCTGTGGATGTATGAGCAGGAACAAGCTTCATGTAGTTCTATATTATAAAATAATGCTGGACAATCCACACAGCATCATCTAGCTAGCCTCAAGCTTTGAGGTGTTGTGGGTACTAGACGACTGATGTATTTAATACAATGCTGTGTGAATTGTCCAGCATTATTTATTTATATAATGCATTACTTAGCAGGCATACCTTCACCGGGCATACCACAGAGGTCGTCAAATATCGACTTACATTTATATAACATATTTCTCTTCAGAAATGAAGATTTTCTTGAAACTCTTCCCCAAGGAAAGCTGAAGAGAGTCAAATGGGTTCCCATGTTCAATTTTTTGAAACAAGGAATTTTCAATGAGATGATCGAAGAACTCACCTCAATGTGGAATTATGAGAACATGCCGGAGAAGTTTGAAATACTAGAGAAGCAGAAAGAAAAATTTGGACATGTAAATGAGGATCAAGTCCTATGGTATGAAACAGACTATTCAATAAAATATTGTTTATGTAATAAATATAGCATTATATTTTACCAGCTTCTGCCCACAGCTTCAGTCTCTTTTCCAGGATTATAAATAGGTTATGTCCTTAGAGTTACGTTTCAGTCTTCCCTGCCAAATTTCATAAAAATTAATTTGCTTAGCCCTTTAGGCCACTTCGGGACAGACACTTCGATTCCTTTGTGAAGTCGACTATCTTACTATATCTTGCTCTAATTTTATAGATATATTTAGGAACATAGTATATTTATATTATTTTGTTATACAGGAGACCTCAACTTGGTGATGTAAAGGCCCAGCTGCGCGCCAGTGATATAGCTAATTTGAGAAAACAAAAAGCCTTGCTTGAGTCACTTGCCAAAGAGTATGAAGTCAGAGTAAATAGACAGAAAAAAACATTATCAGCAAAAAGGGGCTACCTGAAAGTTTTACAAATGGACATACAAAAATATCAGAAGAAAAATGAAGACTTTATCACGAAAATAAAAGATAAACTTGAAAACCATGATAGCATAGTAAAAATCATAAAATCTGATAAACTGAATTTTCATGAAACAACCTGGAGTGACAAGGACATGGAAATTGAAATAAACTAACCACATGTTTTATTTGAATAAATTTATATTTCAGTAAATTGTACACACCAGAGAAAAAGTACAACAAAATTTTAAAATTGATAATTTCAAATGAAACTTCTCCAGTAACTTATTATCCACTAAGTGTAAGTAGATGAAAATAGAGAAAAATTCAAGTGTATTAAGATTAAAGTGTTAATAGTAAATAATGTAAAACTCTAATAGAGGCTAATTAGCTGGCAACTGATCATTATTTATTTGAATGTAACATTACATGTTAAGTAGTGTGCCCTCTGTCATGCAAGTATAGATTTTACACAAGACTGCACCATAATCTTAAACACTTGTTTCATTTGATATATATTATTACAATAAAACAATACAAGCTAGTTACCAGCTAATTTATACAGAACCATTTACAAAAAGAAATACATTCATATAAAGCAAAGTGAGAAGAATTGTATGAATAAATTAGTTCATTAGCAATACTTCTAAAATAGTTAAAAATGTTTGAAATACAATCATAGTCGTAAATGCAAACCTATATATGAAACAAAATAAACTTCTTATCAGAAATAGTATTATTATTTGAAAATACCTGACATTTTTTTACTCTAAAAAATAAAATTGTACAATGCAAAACTGCATATAATTTTATTATCATATATTATAGCAATTGCACTATTGTTACGAGGACTACACTGCTTCTACCACACCAATTAATATTATAACGAGACTTACAGGAATCTATTACCAGATATCAAAGCCTCAGTAAGGAGATCACGCCAATCTTCAATTTGGGAAATGTCTACTTATTTCGTAAGGGTAATACTGAGAGCACTATTAAACTAATTTCACTGGGTGTATCTTGTCGCGCCCTAAGCAGAGATAGCAATGAAGTCCTAGAACAGAAATAATAACACTTATTCTATGACAGGGTGAAGGTAGAATCATGCTCTTAGGCCAGCTCCACAGGAGGATCTTAACAAATTACTCAAACAAATCATTCCAGACAAGAAAAACAAATTCACTCTATCCATTCCAGTTGAAACTGTAATTTTAAAATCAACTAAACATCGCCACTCATCTACAAGACCTATCCAATAATTTAAATTTATAGGCACATTAGTTACAGAAAATAAAGCGAAGGTCCTTCCGATCCGCTACAACTTATTATGAATGACGTTCTCGTGTCAAATGCCCGCATCTTTAAGATAGCTTTGCCACTTCAAACTCTTGAAACTCAACAATAAAATTTAAAAATCCTACAACGTAATAATTAATGAATGTAACGCAAGATAACATTACAGGGGTATAGAATACAACGTAAGACCGTAAGCTGCCGGGACGGGGATCGCACAAGCGGACAGCAACAGGCATCGCCGAATAGATAATGTCCTTCCCAACCGCTAGTCTGTAGAACTAATTCATAAATTAATATCACTCACATTAACAATAAAAATTAAAAATAAGAAGGCACAAGCAAATCGATAAATAATTTTTTTTTAACATTACACAAGGACGAGATATTATTCGGCTATGTCCGATGACCACACTAACATAACATAATAATTATAATACAAGATATATCATGATTTGTAGCATCCTCTCACTGTGCAGAACACTGTATGGGGCGGTCCAGTTATTTCTTCTTGGGCGGCGCCCGCTGCGGCGTGGCTGGCCGCCCACTGTTGATACCGTTGTACTGATATTTCGCCTTTTTCTCAGATGGCTTCAATATCTGCACAGAACACATCTTGTTAGTTTAGTAAAAGGATACAGGCGGGGAGATAACACCGGTTTATGTTAGCGTTTCGTTTTCTTCTCAGACGGTTTCAGTATCTGCACAGAACAGAACTTGTTATTTTTATCTTAGAAATGGTCTACTGAACTAACTATAGGTTTACTGTTACAGTACAGATTGGGAGAAGGTACAACGAAACTACGGTCTAAACGAAACGAAATCAAATAATACACATTATTCAAAATCAATGCAAAATAACTTTAATCTACGATATTTGGGTACAACAAATGGGACAATCTAGCAGATACGAGCAACAACGTTCTGGAAAACTAAATACTACAGGAAAATATCTATTTTGAAAATACCATCTTACATGTTAACGCTGCTCAACTTGTCCCGGTATTGAGACATAGTTTTGAGTAGACATCAAATATAATATGCTAATTTTAACCGACTTCGAAAAAAGGTTCTAAAATCAACTGTATGTTTTTTTTATGTTGGTATATTCATCGATTTCTCCGTCATTTATGGACCGATTTGAATCATTCTTTTGCAGTTGTATAGAGGATGATTCCGAGGAGGTCCCATACAAATTTAACTCCAGGCGAATTAGTACTTACTAAGTACATTATGAGGCGGCTAGAGCAGTGCTTTATTTTCTTTCCCTCGAGTCTACTCAAAATAATTATCTTTTTAAGCAGCGTTAAACAGTAGGAGGAATATAATAGCCGCGTATTAACTTAGCGAGCAACATCAACATGCAAATTCTCGGTAGATGGCCTCGCGAATCTGAGCTGTCAATACGCGGCTAAGGCCTACCACACATTGGCTTCTATTGCTTAAGCAACTGGTAGTTTTCACGATACAGGGCATTCGCTCATTCAGCTATTCTAGTCCAAGCAACAGACGCTCGAGCGGCGAGACACCGCTCGGTAGGTTACGCAACAGCACGATATACAACGAAACGGTAATTTATGAAACTATCATTCAAGCAATAGTAGCTAATATGCGGTCAGCCTAATTGGAGGCCACACACCAAAACCGCCAGCCCGTTATTTTTACAATAATGTTTGCGACAGTGATGTAAAGCCGCCGACATGCCAACAACAAAGAGCAAGTACGCATTAGACGTTTTGAAGCGCGCGCTTTAGTAACGCGCGTTTTTAAACCATCCGGGTCCTCTATGTCCACACTCCCAAACATTTGAATACGCAACATTAAAGCGCTTTTGGGCGTGTACCAGATGGTTTTTAAAACGCGCGTAGCCATAACCCACGCTAGGTCTAACGTGCACGGTACCTACTCTCAGCCACCGGGAGCTTCGGTGTGTAGACTCTCTATGAATTGAAATGAACTTACCTGAAACGAGCACATGAGGGTCTCGTCTACAGACATCATGCCGCCTGCATTGTCGAATTCACCGCAGTAGTTTGGCGCAGAGAATAGCGTTACCAGCTGTCGCTTGGCAAAGAATTCATAGCCGTCTTCTACCACCTATAAAAATAACATTTATATCATTCCCAAACAAAGTTTATTTTATTCACTGAAAGCAGTGAAGCACAAACATCCACTATCTAAACATCCATACTTTCGCAATTTTAATATTAGTGTGATACGAATGTTTGGATGGAATAAACATACGTTTGCTTCTCCACATCAATAATTGCGTTCCTAGTTACTACGTAATTTTATCCCGGAAAAACGCGCGCGTAGCCGCGGGCTAAAGCTTGTTTATAATATTACGTATGATGTGATATTCGACTTACCTGATGAGCTCGACAAATCAAGTCCAAGTCGTGTCGATTGAGGAATTTGCTGACGACATCAGGACCGAAGGTGAACGACACGCCGCGGTCGTTCTCGCCCCATCCCTGCACGTCTTTGTCCGGGTCGGACCATAGGAGGTCGCAAAGGAGTCCTGGAAATGATGCATCAAAGAGCGGTGGTAAAAAATGTATATTAATAAATGTGGCTTTCGGCCCCATGCGTGCCTCCCATAGGACCGGGTTACTATATGGTTCGAGATCATGGAAATGAGAAACACATAATAATAAATTGGACAATTCACACAGTATTAACTAGCCTCCAGCTAAGCAGAGCTTGTGTTATGGGTACTAACAACTGATTATACTTATACAATACATAGATAGATAACATTTTTATATAGAGAAAACATCCAGACCACCCGGAACAAATATCTGCAGATCGTACAAACATTTGTCCCGTGGCGGGAATCGAATCTGCAATTCCTGCGTCGCAGGCGAACCTTCTGCCTCTTCGCCACACATGTCATCAGATCTGATCAATGATCATTTGAACATAAACTTTGGGTGTCTGTTTTAAAAATCATTGCCAACGTCATATTTTTTTCATCTACCTCGCAGCGTTCTTGGCAGAACGTTCGTGGTCGTCATGACGAGTCCTTAGTTGTATGGGCTGATATCACTTGCCTCACGATATATCGCCATCTCTTCCTAATGGTAGCCATTGTAGCATTGATGCAGCGGTACACCTTATCTAGTCGGTCCACCTCATACGCGATCGCGGTACCTCGGTCCATTACCCTCCACCTTTTCCAGCACGGCTAGCCGTTCAATGGAGTCGATTGACTCGCTTTGATATGTGCCCGAAAAACTTTGAAAACGACGTCATCACCAAAAAGCACAGAATATGAAACATAACCTTGTCTATGATCTTATGGATATATTAACTGATGAAAATATACGATAAATTTCAACAAAAGCCTTCAACTAACCTGTATCAGGCACGTCAGTGGGCCTCATTATCCGTCTAATTTGCTCCATGCCTTGCAGATCGGGGGAGAGTCCGCCATGACAGCAGAATATCTTCTCGTCAATGATGGCTGCGATGGGCAAGCAGTTGAAGCAGTCGGTGAAAGTCTTCCACAGCTTTATGTTGTATCGGCGCTTGCATTCGTCGTAGAAACCTGAAGACAAATAGTCATTTTACTCAAACATAGACGGAACCTGGTGATTACTTCGACAACTTTTGAGCAGTCGACGTTTCCGGCTTACTCGAAAAGGCGTTACCAATTTTTATTTATTGTAGTAAAGCACTATACAAGCCTTGGTCCGCAATGACAGCCCTGCCACGTTATGATAGCCTCAAGCTAAGCTTGCTATGGTCTAGGCCTTCGGGTATGGTCATCATTGCAGCTCTTGCTGTCCGCGCTATAAAGGCCTCGACCTTCTGTTTCGGCCCCCATTTCATCTTGTCTATCAAGGGCTAGCAAAGGCATAATAAAGCCAGTTTGAATATATCGTCCACCCCGTCTAGGTTTAACAAACCACAATATTATTAAATTACGCTTCCGACTGGTATTATAAATTGTAATTGTAAATACTAGTAATAAAACTAGTATTTACAATTGATACAATTTAATTATTTAAAAAAAACTAATATTTGTTAGTAATTTTCTTTGTTAATAATGTATCTTTTAATTATTTATCATAATGTCGAAAGAATAACACTATTATCTTATTGATATAAATCAAAAAGGAAGTGGGATAGTAGGTGTTGGCTAAAAATATAATAATACCTACTAATTATCACAATGGCCGAAGTCAATTGCACTAGAATAGAGACGAGGTAATGAATTGCTATCAGATTAGAAGTAAATTTGATCGTTCTTTTGGCGATCAATTTTACTTCTTTTAAGTTTTTTTTCTAAATTTTTGGAAACACGTTGAGACAGAAGAAGGTATCAATTTGAAAATATCTACGTTTACTATACTGGGTTCAAGAATCCTAGATATATTTTTTATCTATGATATATTTTAAACAAAGGGAATAAGTACTAATCAAAGGAATACACATTGGCAAAAATATTTTATGGCACTGGTACCATTGGAGCAAATAGCAGAATTTCGATACAATTTTCTGTTTCGAAAGCTTTCATTCATCATTTTATTAGTGTGTCATTCGTTTTAGAACTCGAATTTGAACCTTTTTCACTGCGCTTATGATGTTATGTGCTGTTGATGGTTTCTTTTCTTTGTTTAGGGCATAGGATCACGTTGTCCGTCTGTCAACCCTCTTTTCTCAGAAACGCGTGGAGGTATTGAGTTAAAATTAAGTAATATCCGATACTAAAGTCCGTAATCTTTTGGAGCCGTGATATAAATCAAACTTCTAAGTCAACGCAAGAAAACGTTACAGACGTTTATGCCCATTTTTTTTTTTTAATTTCCAATGGAATAATATGCACATTAAACCTTTAGGATACTGCCCGTTGACCTAGAATCATGAAATTCCACATGCAAAGGGAGAAATCCTAAATCCGTAAATTTATACTTAATTATTAAGATTTAAATTATGATATAATTTAAATGTTAATTAAAATATGATATAATTTAAATATAAATTTAAAGGTAATTATTAAGATTCTAGCAAGGGATCATCATACTCTCTAGGGAACATACTTTCCGTTGACCTAAAATCATGATATGTGCCAAGAAACAGGGTCTATAATTATACGGAACCCTTGGAGTGCGAGTCCGACTCGCACTTGACGTTTTATTTAGTGATGACTTCACTGTGTGACCACTTTGTTGTCTTCTGATGTTATCAGTTTTTTTAAGTTTCCATTAATTAATTTCTTTGTTACATAAATATCTTGGATTCTTTAACCGAGTAGGTATAGACATACACGCTTAACTGAACAGTCTATTTAATTCATTAGATTTGTCATAGCACAAGACTATTAAGAGTTCGCAGTACCCTTATTAGATTAAGGATTAGTCAGAATTCAAACATACCTCAATTGACAGCCTTGAAAAAGATAGCCTTCAGTTAATAAGGTCAAGACCGCTAATAAAACGAATAAACCCATGTTATTACCTACGATTACTGGAATGGAGTACTATTAAATATGCAATACTTTATCGGAGGTAGGTATTCTCGTATTGGCAAACTTCCAATCGTAAGTACATAGCTTATGTTCGATAGGCGACTGTAACTAATTATTATAAAGTTTATTTTGAGAATGGACTTAAATACCTTGTTGTTGAACAGCGGCGTTGTTCGTACGAAATAGAACATCTAGTCATTAAACACCTTATCATTTTTAGGGTTCCGTACCTCAAAGAAAATAAGGAGCCATGTTGTCCGTCTGTCAAGCCTCTTTTCACAGAAACGCGTGTAGGTATCGAGTTGAAATTCACATCATATACTCAGGTTCGTAACCTCTTGGAGCAGCAATATGAATCAAACTTCTAAGTCACCGTTTACGCCCAATTTTTTTGAATTTTCCAAGGGAATCATGCACCCAAAACCTATAGAGTACTCTTCGTTGACCTAGAACTAAGGTCTTATAGCATAAGTAAAGGAAAAAATCTAAAACCGCAAATTTCTTGTTAATTCACAAAAAAAATTGATTACTTACGAGAATGAGTTTGTAATGAACCCTTGATGCGCGAATCCAACTCGCACTTGACGTTTTATTTTATATTTAGCATTTACATCCACGAAGGTTGCTTTATGTAGTGACTTGACTGACGACTGATTCGATGATTTGAAAACATAATATTTGATGTATCGAACTTTTATTTGGTTCAACCTTCGATCAAAAATTTCCGGCTTTGCCGGCCCCCCTTAGATTCACAATGCGCAGCCCACAACCTTCAGTAGCAAAAGAGGAACATTTTGACATGTTAGGAAAGCTTTTCAACTAGTGTCATTTTAGCGTTCAAAGAAAAAGCATGGGTAAGTGCTCGTACAAAAAATGCAAGAATCACTCGTCCAAAGTGCTGAAAAAGGATGGAATTTCTTATTTTCAGTAAGTTTAAATATATTTTGTACCCGTATATTGAGATGTGAGTCATATACTTGTGAAATCAGCATAAAATATTGTTGTTTGGTTTGCCTATGTTAAAATATTAAATTTGTTCTAAATTGATAAATGGAGAGGCTATTTCTTCTAAATTTTTTTTTCATTTATAGTATGTATTAATATATTTTTCATAAAAATAAGTTTAATATTACTAGTTGATGATTTTTAAAATAACTAGTTGGCCCGCCCTAAAATTTCATTTGCGTAGACTCTCTAATATAAGAAAAACTAGGTACTTACCTACCTACCAGAAGTATGAATTTATAAAACGTTTATTTTTTTCCCGTAAAAAAAACTCGTGCAAAGCCGCAGACAGGAACCAGTTCTTTTTAATCTAGAGTGCCTGCCTGAAATTGTATTGTAAGTTTAAATTATTGTATGTCTGAAATGACCCTTTTGTATAAATACCTACTGTTGAGACACCAATTTATAGTTTCATCAATAAATGATTCGTTATCTTTACCTGAATTCTGTTAATTAATCCTTATAGAAAATAAACTGAGTAGGTAGGTATATAATTCTCAGGTAGGTACCTACCTACTTACAAAATAAAATAAAATGAATTCGACTCCACCAATCTCTAGTTCCGTATGGAAAAAACTTGTCAGGCTCTGCGCAAACTGTCTGCGTCAAAACAAAACGAACCCAATTTTGAGTGACATTTTTGTAAGGCTCTAGGTATCTACGGGGGAGGCCGCGAACTCCTTATTTTTGATCGAAGGGTTCAACCCAAACTTAAATAACCCTTTTAAACAAATTGTGTCTATTTTGTTACTTAATTAAAGTTAAATTGTTCGATACAATATCTTAGAATACCCCAGTAGGTAGGATAATTTAATTAGGTCTCGCACTATGTTTTTTTTTGTTCCAGTGGTCATGTAGGTTTAGTTAATTAAATTTTTAGATAGTATGATGTATCTTGAAGGTTTTGTTTTTGTTGTGTGTTTTGTTTGATATGTAATTTTTGTCAATGGGAGTGATACAGTAATTTTAACAAAACTCCTTTAAAAAAAAGTTTAGGCCGTCGGCGTCGTCATCTAATGCTCAACCAATGTAGATGCCATTCTAGTTATCAGAAATGTTGAAACTTAGGTACATTATTAATTGGGTACAAGATTACTATCGGCTACTGAACTTCCAACAGTTCACTGATAAACACTGTGACTTTATGAAGCAAACTACACATTCTTCATGGTTTTTATGGACGTGTTTCTAGGTCACAGAGCCTGTAGATATCGATTTGATACGAGGAAAAGAACCGATGATATTGCCGCTGTCGGCCGCACCTTCATTTTCTTTTTCATCAGGAAAACTATTCATTTTCTTCTTATGTTGTGCGAGTTAAATAAATAAATAATGCTGAATAATTCACACAGCATCATCTAGCCCCAAGCTAAGCAGAGCTTGTGTTATGTGTACTGATAAACTTAATACAATACATAGTTTTTTTTATTATACATAGAAATACCCAGAACATAGATAGATAAATCTATGTAATCTATTGTATTATGTATATCAGTTATCTAGTACCCATAACACAAGCTCTGATTAGCTTGGGGCTAGATAATGCTGTGTGAATTGTCCAGCATTTTTTTTTTTTTTTTTAGTTTTCCTGTCATTGCATTGTGTAGAATAACAAGCTATTTATATCATAGGATATTCGTCTCTTAACGTCAGTCTGAGCTGAATCAATCTTAATTTATGCAATTGTTTATTTTATGCACCACAACAATAACAACTCATAACAGATACAAGAAAACGTTCGGAAGTTCGAACTGGATAATGAGTATAATGATAGTAACTTGATATACAGGGTATCCCGAAACTCAACGTCAAGCCGAAAGCGGAAGACAGGTTCATGAATCTGATTTTCTGGGTCGTCATGAACCCACCTGTTTTCCGTATATTAAATTAACTTAGGATCATTATTAGAATTAAACTCAATAAATAATACTGGACCATTCACACAGCATCAAAATCAAATCAAAATCAATAACATTTTGTTTCTTGTTTGATAATTACTATTTATAAAGTTGTTGTTTATGTATAAAATTTGACTTGTCCAAGTGCTTTTTTGTAAGCCTAAAGAAATAAAGTTATTGACTTTTGACATCATCATCAACCTATAGTAGTCCACAGCTGGACAGAGGGCTCCTCTAACTCACGCCATAGCGCCGTGTCTTCAGCTTGCCGCAACCAGCATCGGCCTGCAGTCTTGCACAAGTCGTCATCCCACCTGATTGGAGGGCGTCCTACACTACGTTTGTCGAGTCGCGGACTCCGCTCAAGATTTTTTTTACCCGTGTCTGATATACATAATACATTATATCCAAATAGATAGAGAATTTTTTATAGACAGAAAACACCCAGAACACTGAACGTATATCCGCAGATCGTACATTTGTACCGAGGCGGGAATCGAACCCGCAACATACAGCGTCGCAGCCGGACCTTCTACCGCTGCGCCACGGAATTAATCACAGGAATTACCTGAATCATTCTTTACAAATTAGGTTAGCATGGCCATTGAAGTATTCCTTCAGCGTTAGGTATTTGCTTGATAATGCACATTGTTTTATAAACGAGGAAGGACCTATTGTTGTTCAAGTGCAATAGTAAAACATAAGTGATGAGCCTTTAAATACGTTCGTTCAAGAAACTAAGATATTTTTTGTTAACCAAGGGGTTTTGAAACCATAGAAATATTGGTGGACAATATTTTAAGACACTTTATCATCGGAGCAAATGGTAGAAGTTTGAAATAATTATCGGTTTTGAAAGTTTTAATTCATCTTGTCCGAGTCGAACTCTCATTTGCAGCTTTTTCGTTGCGCGTGAGCAATTGTGCTTTGTTGAAGTTTGTGATTTTGTTTTTAGTTTTACTTAACCTAAATATCACCCATACCCGCCCATAAACCTAACTACTTAACTTAAATATCACTTTGTTGCCGTGTCATTTTATATGGAATATATAAACCCTGTTAATTTAAGATCATTCCTTCATTAAATATTGCTTACTTTTTTTCAAAATTAATATCTGAATCTCGACGTTAGCCATGACAATTTAAGTTATTTTTGTCGTGGTTTGTTTACAAACATTTCACATCGAATTTGGCTGGAGTATAGTTGTCGTATTTGTAAGTTGTGTTAATTGAACAAAATTGAGGCGCCATGCGCTACCATGGTATTCTAATTGATAATCACACTATGGCTTAGTGTGATTATTAAACGGGGATGAAAATTCTTTTACCAATAGAAAGGTACGTTATTTGTGAGTGTCATAGACATATTAATATATTAATCTACCTGTGCGAAGCCGGAGCGGCCGCTAGCATCCAATATGAATCTACTTTAGCACGTTCATCGACATCAAAACAATACGTGAGAAAAACCCCGTGTTCTATAAAAAGTGTATATATAGTATAGGTGTAGACTTACCGTAAATGCGGTTTATGCTAGCACACTCGTGGTTACCCCTGAGGAGGAAGAAATTCTCTGGGTACTTAATCTTGTAGGCAAGTAGCAGGCATATCGTCTCCAACGACTGCTTCCCACGGTCCACGTAGTCTCCCAAAAACAGATAGTTCGCCTCAGGTGGGAAACCGCCGTACTCGAATAAACGCAGCAGGTCTGTGTACTGGCCGTGGATGTCACCTGAAATACATGAATAAATAAATAATACTAGTATTATTCATAAAGCATTTCATAAACAACATAATTACTAGTTCACTGTTGCACGCCGGCCTACCCTGATAAGTGATAAGCGTCTTATTGATTTAATCATTGAATGAATAAATGAATGAACATATTATAACAATAAAAATTAATATAAATAAAAATCTTAAATCTAAATAAAAAATAAACAGTACAAAAAGCGGCCTTGTCGATGAGAGCTATTTCTACTAGGAAACCTTGGGATGGAGACAAATATATTAGAATAAAACCAGCCAAGTGCGAGTCGACTCGCAAAAAGTTCAATTGTAATACCTACCTATTTATCACGGTTCAAGAGCCTTGTTTTTTTTATGGAAGTAAATTTTTATTATTTGTTGTTGTCTATCTTTATCGATTCAGAGATACAGCCTGCTGACGGACAGCATACATTTAAATCATAGGGATGATATGATTTAAATCATTTGATTAAAATCAGTGATTTAAATCGCGATTAAATCAAGTGATTTAAAAAAAAACGATGATTTAAATCAGTACTTTTTACTGCAACAAAAACAGACAAAAAGGGTCTATGGACGTCCCCCGACATAAACTACTCGTAGTTTATGATGTCGCACAGCAAAATACGGAATAGATTAGGCACCGCAAAGGCAGCCAAATTAGTCTTCCTTCTTAAAGAACTAAATTCAAACAAATAAGTGTCTACGACTGCGGTGAAACCCAAATGGTTCTTTGTTAAAGTTGTCTTTTTTATTTTAATAATTTTTTTTGATGTTACAAAATGGAAGTGTTTTTTTTTAATTACCTTTAGAAGAACATATTTATGTTTGTTGATTTTTGTTAGTGTAATTTTTTATAAATTTAATTCAATATTTTTTGTTAAATATGCAAATAAATATGCTACTTCGTCTTTTTAATAAAAGAATGACTTCATTATGTTGATATAAAAAAAATATGTTGTTTTTTTATAAATAATTGACTTTCATACTGAAATCGACCGGATAATTTAAATAATCAAAAAAATCAGATTTAAATCAAAAAAATCTGATTTAAATCAAATAAATCCGATTTAAATCAAATTAATCGCAATTTTTTATAAAAATGATGATTTTTATCAACCCTGAAATTTAGACAGCTGAAGAAAAGAAATGGGACTTCAGTTTGAATTTGAAGGAGTTGGTGGAGGGAGCAAGTCCTGATATCGACAGGCAGTTTATTCCACGCAGACGAACAGCCTGTACACTAAAAGAATTGCCATAAAAAGATTGGGAATGAGTTGGTTTTATCATTAGGGGGTATTATACAATAAGATTATCCTGTATTTCTCTGTAAGCGAATGTATATTCTTTTGAGAAATAAAATTCTTAAACCATAAACCATATTGCTATAATCCCCACGCTGGTTGGAGATTGCAGTAGATAGGTATATTAAAAAAACACAGAAGCTGCTACACTTTCTCGGGGGATTCACTTAGTAGCCGACGACAACGACGGGACCAGTTGGAGGGGTCAATTATTACGTCGCGCCACGACGAACAGCATCATCTGCCCCAAACTAAGCAGAGCTAGTTCTAGTGAAAACATTTTAATCCGTGACTGAAATCGAACTCACAACTCATGTTTCAGCCGGTTAATCGCCAATGCGTCACGCTGTTCGTATCATAATAAATTACTTGGTAACTACACGACAGCTCCTAAGTCAGGGCAGTTTTGGCAGTTGCTGGTGACTGTCATTAGTGAGTTATGGACTTCAGCTGTGTTTGATGCGCTGCATTGAATTGCATCTCATTTGTTAATAAGTCGTGGTGCCAAATTTACATATTTTAACCGGCTTCGAAAAAAGGAGGAAGTTTCTATGTTCGGTGTTGACTATTAAATATTATTGCTGACGCATCAGGAATCTGTTCAAACCGGAAATGTGCCGATTACTTTATTGTGAGCCGGGATTACATCTCGAAAAAATTAATAAATTAATAATAATTTAATTATTAATACATAATTAATTAATCTCGGAATAATCTCATAAAAAAAACCTCGAGGTTTTTTTTTATTGAATTTATGAGATTATATTATATGCATTTGTCCCGAAAATCTTAAAAAACTGAAAAGAAATTTGGAGTCTGATTTCAGCTTTTTTTAATCAATCATATAAACACAAAAACTCTGTTTAGGCTAGCAAGTTTTAAGTAAAACCAGAGTTACTAAAACACTAACAAAAACCAAGATTTATAGCCAGTCTTCAAAGCAGATGGACTTGAGATTTATAATAAATAGTGCTTGCCTTAGAATCTCAGAATATAAACAAAGACGTAAATAAATTTATAGACTGTAAAATCATAATGTTCTTGTTTGAAATTAAAACACTTGCTCTTTCAATGGATAATCTATGAATAATATGTTTTACTCAATCACACTAATATTACAAATGCGAGAGTTTAGAGATGGATGGATGGATGTTTGTTACTTCTTCAATCCAAAACTAATATAAGGATAAGGCTGATAATGCGTAGATGTAGCTCTAACCCTGGAATCAAACATAGGCTACTTTTTATCTCATAAAACAGTTCCCATGCGATAGAAATAAGCTTTTCACTTCTCTTGCTCGAAAAGTGTATCATAATAGTGTAGCTTAGCAGGCCTAAAACTCGAGTTTAATCCCTCGGGCTAAAAAGTAATTTTTCTTTTTAATTTTTGTCTAAAATCATCAGCCAGTACAAAGCATTCGTTCTCTTACATAAAAACTCGACTTCTTGGTGCTCCGTCAACCTTTTTTTTGAAAATAGAACCGTCTTGGTGATGTTTTATGAAGGTTGATTCTTCCCTTCACGGTAGAATGCGAACTCTTTCGTTGCGGGTTAAATAGAGATTTAAAAAAAAAGATGGTATTGGCGCTAAATCTCTAGAATTTTCTTCATTCCAAATCACAAACTTTTACGTTTAACTTCCTGACTTTTACTTCCAAATTGTGAACGTGAAAAATGTCATCAAGTGATAGTGAAGATGCTAATATGCAAATGGAAGAAAAGGGCAAAGAAATAATTATGAATCTGTTGCCGACAAAATCACGTGGAATATATTTAAAGAGTTACGAAAATTTTATGAAATGGAGAGATGAGAAACGTGTGGATTCTTTTACAGAAGGGGTTTTTCTCACTTATTTTGATGAATTATCGAAAAAATTCAAATCGTCGACTCTTTGGAGCACATATTCAATGTTAAGAATGACCTTACAAACGAGACACGACGTCGATATTAAAAAATATGTAAATTTAACGGCTTTACTGAAGAAATTGTCCACTGGATACAAGGCAAAAAAATCTAAAGTCTTGACGACACAAGAAATCGAAACATTTTTAAATAACGCTCCAAATAAACAATACTTGGCAACAAAGGTAACCTACTACTTATGTACTCAACTCAAACTAAATAAATAGATACCTACCTACATACCTAAATTATGTACCTAGGTTATTACGATTAATAACACACTTATTTTTTTGTTCAACAGGTTGCTTTAATTTATGGAATCAGCGGTGCATGCAGAGGAATAGAGCTTGCTAATATAACGCTAGAAGACGTAGAAACGGATACAAACCTACAAGCTGTGAGTCTGCCGAACACGAAAACAAACAAAGAGCGTAAATTTGTCATCAGTGGAGAATACCTTAATATAGTTAAAGCCTATCAGGAGTTACGTCCCACTAATGTTTCAACGTTTGGATGAATATGTCAACTCAGCTGAAGCCGCACTCAGATCTTAATAATGCACGAAACTCAAGCATGAGTCGAGTCTCTCCAACTTTTACTCCACAACAATCAACTCAAAATATTACACACACATCCCAATCACAGAGAACCGAAATAAAATTGCCCGGGAAAAACATATCACTAAACATTCAAAATTGCTCTAACTGCACATTTAATTTTTAATAAAATTTCTGAAAATTGTCTAATTTTGAATTGTTTTATTTTCTCGCAATCGAAGTGAAAAGTAGAGTGTTTTACTCGGGCCAAAACCACCCATTATAACTCGGTCTTGTCATCCTCCCTCGCTACGCTCGGGAGTATAACAACCTCGTATATAATGGGATGGTTTAGTCCCTTGTAAAACAATCTACTATTAAGCGTTTCTATAGACACAATCGTGCGAAGCCACGGGCAGAAACTAGTTTACTATATGAAAGACAAGACTCAAAACCATGGGCTGCATCTGGCCCAGACTAGCGTAGAATTGCAGCAAATAGCATAAACATAGAGATGCATATTCCCAGCATTGGGGTCAACCAGGACTGATGTGATGATGATGCCAGTAAAGCACAATCGTCATCATCAAACACACGCTCAGCCTACTGATTGAGCTGATTGATTGCCTGTAACTCTTGAGATGACTTGAACCTGAATAATATACCTATCTAGGATCATCCTCATGATGATGATCATCATGACCTTTGACACCATTTTAACTACGCAATCAATCAACTCAATCAGTACTCTGAGTGTGTGTTTGTTGATGATGATTGTGATTTACTGGCATCATCATCACATCAGTCCTTGTTGACCCACTGCTGGGAATATGCATCTCTATGTTATATATCTAATCTAGGATAGGTCGATATAAATAAAAATATATACAACAAAAAAACATGTGTTAGGTTAGATTATTATGACTTTGGGTAATGCCATCACATCTCTATAATACACATCACATCTCTACACATTTTGTACATCACACTATCTTCACGAAGATTTCGGTTTTTAGATTCTACAAAGTAACTACTTTAAGATGAAACACTTTGCTAACAATCTGTTTACAAACTGTGCAGTAAAATCCTATTTTAAACATCAGTACGGCTGATCAAACTTAATCAGTCGGGGAGTTAAGCAGTGCATAAAAATGTTCACTGGTGCAAAGCTAATTTGTCAACTGATGCTTGTGATACTGTTTTATTATACTGTGCCAAGGGTATTCTTCCAATACAATGGTTATTAATATAATGAATTATTGATATGATAGGGTAACCATTGCATGCAGGATTGGCTCATGCTTATCTAGATAATACCTACTTCAAGATGAATGTGCTCTGTCTTAAGTACAAAGATAGTCAAGTATCCATATCTACTTTTAGATAATTCTACATATACAATGTGTATTTTCGAACCTTGATCAAACGAAATGTGCGGATACACGACATAAATTTATAAATAAAAATCGGATAAAAAAAGTTTATATGTTGGCTATTTAAAAAAAAAGCCGATTTAATAAATTTTTTAATGAAAACTACTTGAACTTACTATGTATGCTGGGAAAAACTTTAAGCAGCTTGTTGATAAAATAGGAACTACTTCGCACATCAAAAACAATTTCACTTTGTTAATCTTTATTTTCGTCAAACTTGGCGGCAAGCAGGCTGCAGCCATAAGGACTCGGAGAACTAGATGTGAGTTGTGGGCAATTGGGGCGACCTCTGTGACGTGGTGGGCGAAGGTCCGCCTGCGACGCAGTAGGTTACGGGTTCGATTCCCGCCTTGGGAAAAATATTTGTACGATCTGCAGGTATTTGTTCTGGTCGTTTTCTATGTATAATAAAAAATATCTATCTATGTAATGTATTGTATTATGTATATCAGTTGTCTAGTCCCCATAACACAAGCTCTGCTTAGCTTGGGGCTAGATAATGCTGTGTGAATAGTCCAGCATTTTATTATTATTTATAATTAAAGTGTTACTTAAAAATGATAATAGTTACCACAAATTTTAAGTGGTGCCTCTAATTCCAGCAGTATAGGTTGCTGCAGGAAGATTTCCCGTGACTTGGTGCAGAGGCCGCGGACCTCTGACTCTGACATCTGTACTGTCTTCCCCGGCCTGCATCCTCGAACTGAGAAAAAAAACATTGATCTTACTAACAATTCCAGTCATATAACAGAATGAGACATCACAAGTACATCTGTTATTCACTAGACACTGTTATACTGACAAGCGCATACTATTCACTATAAAAACTATATGTAAGCAGAGTGTTACGATGCAGCAGGTTTTGATGGCTGGTGACACAATTTTGATACAAATTTAATATTTTTATTCATATTATTGCATGCTATTTAATCTGTAATAAAGTTCATACATAAGTCATTCCACATTCCAATGGATTCCATTCCACAAACACATCCTTTTCAATTTGATGCAACATGCTCAACTCAGTAATAGGAAAACTTTTCATGGACACAGGTGATTTAGAGTCTAAGTACCTACATTAGGAATCACAAATAGTACAACTTCAATGTTTTGGTTTGCAGAATGGATATCGTCCTTGTCCAGGATTAAGGTCGCTTAATTATTTGATGTGAGAAATTGGGTTGGATATTTACTTTAGAAGTGGTTTGAGAGGCAAATGAAAACCCAAAAGAAATATGACCAGTATTTTATGATCGGATAGGAGCTTTTAACTTAGCAGAACACTAAAGAATAAAGAAAAAACATCTAGCTTATACTTTGGCAAGAATTTTGGGTTAAACCATACATTCTCCTGAAAAGATGTCTTTGAATTTCCCTTTTCTCCTCGCTGTTTCCTGTTGCAGTCTGTATACTGTAGTAACCCATCAATAAGCAGCATAATAAAGTAAAATAAACATGTTTAAATCAAGTAAAGTATACATAAATAATGCGACTAAAGCATAAATAGGCCTATAGAAGGTGCTCCATGCTATGATTACTGTCATCCTATTGGAAAATCTATTCTTGCGATGCCTTCTAGCGTAAGGCAAATGGTGTATCTCTACGATCAAAGTGGATATCTGCTGCTGCCCTTCTAATATAGGTAACTAACATCCAAAGAAAAATTAGATAAGAATTGAGGATAATCGATTTATTTATGAGTTTGACGTTTCTATACCTACTAGTAAGTGATAATTACGCAACAAGAGCTTACTGAGCGAAGATCCATTAAATTGAGAATAAAGTTTATGAGTAATAGGATTAAAATAAGTGACGATAAGGAATAAAAATGCATAAATACCTTCTAAAAGTCTGTGAATTAGACTGTCAACATTCAGTTCGTCAGCCATATTTACTACACCGAATATTTTACGTCAATTTTTTTTCACTGACACACAAAGCACGCACACACAGCACAACACAACTGCCGATGCTTGTTGATGGTTTTTTATTGGACAGAAAACGTTTCGTTTTACGCTGAAATTCAAACTTTGAAAACAAAAACAGAATAGTGGCATGGACGAGCGAAATCTCCTCCTCCTTCGGCGAAAAATGGGCATTTCACTAAAAGTACACCCCCACATCTACGCTGTCCTATGTTTTTAAAGTTGTATTATGGGTTTACATGAATATGTATAATATATAATTATTTAAATTATTCGGTCATAAATATATTAAATTTGTTGTTAATCCACTATCAGTTTGCTAGCTTAATTTATTAAATTTTGACCAATTTAAATAATAGAAGAAACCATTTTTGACTTGTCCCAGTGCTATTTAGCTTCGAACATAGTGAATGATTACCGAAAATATTTCCTACAAAAACGGTATCAACTTTTTCCGCCTAAAAAAATTGGTTGCCTGTAAAGTCGGTATACGGGCGAAAGTTTTACGTGACAACGACTTTGAGTGGTAAAATAATTTTAATGTGAATATTCATTCGTATAGTAGGAAGAAGGATGAAATAATAGTAACAATTTATTCACTTTTTATGTCTGTCTCTCTCGCTCTTAGGCGGGCTAACCATGCCCGAGTGGAAGGGACGCGTGCCTCTCACTCGCTCTCATTGTGAGCGCATAACGTGAGCGGAGCGTAACGCAGTTTCTTGAAGTGTCACCCGGCAAACCAATTTATAAGACGTTGTCACGTCAAAAATTTAAAATTATAAATAATATCCTAACATTACAGGCTTAAAATTCGTTTTAGTAAAGAACTAAAACTTGTCCCGAAAGAACAGGTCAGCACAGTGACGGTCCAAAAGCAAATATTATTTCTACAAAAACCGTTTTAGTTTATTAAAAATGGCAATACTGTCGACAAGGATTGTATGTAGCTGCCATTTTAGATTATGTGCGTGTGCGTTTGGTGAATTCCTACCTACTGTGAAAACGGTGTTTTGCTATTCACATAGTTTCACGTTGTATGTATGTGAGGCCGTGCGATGATGTAGCGTAGGATCCGCAAACCTTCAGCTTCTCTTCGATAGACCCAGCAATCGGGCCCAGCAGCACCATGTTGTCCACGTAGCTGATGTTCTTAACACTAACACCATCCACGCGGCACCCGACCCGCATGCTGCTGAGCTCGGCTATGATCATTGACGTACAAATTGAAGAGCTTAGGAGAGGTTAGCCCCCCCTGCCTCACCCCGTACCTGTACGTCTCCGAAAACATTTTGGACCACTTAATGCAGTTGGTTTGATTCTAGTACCAATACCGGAAAAAAATGACAAAAAAAAAATGATTAGTCAACCGTATGAGCTTCACACAGTTAAATATAAATAAATGTTTTTAGCATTTGGAAACATGTAGATTTTTCGGTTCGGTTGTTTTTTCCATGGTTCAGTGAAAAAAGAAAATGAAAAAAGAGATCCCCTTCGGTATAGATCCACGAGACGGATCGATTTGATTTGGGGGATTTCCGGAAAAAAATCCGATAATCCCCCACGTGAGGGATGGCCGTGGGGGATTTCCGGAATGAACTGTTCTAGCCAATGAAAAAAGAGATCCCCTTCGTTCTAGCAATGATAGGTTCGGAACCTACCCGATCAAGGAGTATACCACCCCGGTTGATTTCCTCCGTCCACGCAATGAACCGTTTTCGATCTCCTTATTGTTGATGAGTCGGATCGAAGTAGTAGACTAAAATGATTTTAATAGGTAGTAATTTTTTTTGCTCTATGTGTATATGATGGTGATGATGTTAATGATAAAAAAACAGATAAGTCCAGTTTTTGCCCTGGCATTTTTGGGCTGCCATACCTATAATATTTTAAATTTGCCGCGTATTTTCAGATATCTCTCAGTAGCTCCTCTCGGTAGTCATGCAAAAGTTATTTCCATCACTACCACTTCTTGTCTTTGGAGTAATTTCCATTCGTTTCGTTCACCATAAGCAAGTAGATGAACAAGAATAATAGACAAAACGAGTTTCGTTTTAAAATTCTATTTTGCAGGGAAAATGTCGCCGTTCTTGATTGTCAAGTTATTTTCTCATCGTAATGTTCCGTTCTGGCGCATAGTATGTGTGAATCGCCGAGGTTTGGCGTGTGCGTTCTATTTTATTTTAGACAAGACTTGACGGCTGTTTAAAAAAACTTCATGGCTTTATTGTTCAAGTTCCTAAAACATTGTTCGGGTTTTTCGTAAACAACACGAACAAAACACTGTGAAATATCAATGCAGTTATCAGAAATTCTCCGTCGGAGCCCTTGGAAAAAGTAGGCATTGCATCACGGCAACCTAAAAGTATGAATTCCGGTGGGTCCCCAATGGCTGACAAGATGGATAGCGATCGGAGCTTCAGTGGTGAGAGCACTAGTAGTTCTTCCGATAGTACTAGCAGCGGAAGCACCGACGGAGATGAGGATGCTTTGGAGACTGTCCGCATCCTGGGACACGCCTTCGACCTGCCTCAAAGCCTATGTGAAGACTACTCACTTTTCAAGGAAGTCTTCTCCATGAATACTTTTGAATCTCTTGAAGATACAGAGAAAGAGCAGCTCAAGACTTTTTTACCAACATTCAAAGAAGATGATGAAGAAGAAAAGGAAACAACCCTCAAAATGCTTTTTGACTATGAACCTATGAAATTTACTTCACCACTTAGTGATTTTTACAATGACCTGAAACTGGGTAACTTTAGACCAGATTTGCTGAAAATGAGAAAGCTATTAGTAAAGGCTAGGAAAAAGCAGCAAAGGAAAAGGGTATGGGCTTAAAAATATTTTCTTTATTCTTTTTATTGATGTCTTGTCTTAGTCTAGTTTTCATTCATTTAAAAATGAATTCATTTTCAGATGAGAGAGCACTATGCCAAATTATTACCTGCCATGTTGGTGTCCCGTGAAAGGTTGTTAGCAGCAGTAAAAGGGGGCCCACCAGGGCCCGCTCCCTTCCTTCCCAGATTGCCCCCTAAACCCACACTCACCCTCACACCAGGTGAAAGATCCACATACCAAAGAGCAAAACAGAGGTATTTTGATGAGCTAAATGCTGTCAGAAGTGAAGTAGGAGGTGATTCTTCTGAGGATGATAACTTCCCGGAAGGACCAGATGAGACATTCAGTGAAAGGAAACCTGTTTCACCCTCCCCTCTTGAACTAGTAAGTATAAGAAGTTCTCATTATTTAAAGTTGGTTTTCTCTGTAACTCATGGCCGTACCAGAAATATACAATGTGCGAGCGAAGACAGATATTGATTTATTTGAAACTAGCTGCGCCCAGTAGCTTCGTCCACATGATCTGAGGGGGATGTCTCAGAGCTTAATTTTAAAAAATTAGATTAGCATATGTATTATTCTAGAACTTAAACTGTCTACATACCAAATTTCATCTAATTAGGTTAAGTAGATATGTGGTTACAAAAATTCTAGCAAACATTCTATTTACATTAAGACAGACAGTGATCTTTTTGCTGCTCACCACACAATTAAAACATTGTATCAAATAATTTTTGAACCACCTCAACTACTCTCAAGTTAGTTTCTAGAAACAATATAAAGTAAACAATTTGTTTTGTATTTTCAGGAAGAAGAACAATCTGTCTTTGGAACTCTTTCAGGGTCCACCCAAACTTATCCAGAACCTCTATTAGATGAGAAAGAAATGGTAGCTTTTCATAAACTTAGGAGAATACAAAGAGAGGTACTTTTGTTTTTGGTTCTACTAATATATTAAGTTATATTTGAGTAGTATTTCATGCTGTTTGTGTTTGTGGTTCCATTCCCGCCTTGGGACAAATGTATTGTATGATGTGTAAATAGTTGTTCTGGGTATTTTCCATGTATAATAAAAAATATCTATCTATGTAATGTATTAATATTCTATTATAATCAGTTATCTTGTACCCATAACACAAACTCTGTTAGTTTGGGAAAAGATGATGCTATGTGAATGGTCCAGCATTTTTTTTGAAGAGAACTGTCTTAAATACTAACGTACACTTAAAAAGCACTTCACACTCTTTCAAACTTAGGTTAATAATCTTACTAATCGGGTCAATGCATTTCATTGGCAGAGAGAGAGTATCAAGTTACGAATGTTTGTCAGATTTCCATTGAAACTCAAAAAATCGCGACTTAAGACGAGCTTAAATCTAAGACCTCTTTACGAAGACGCGGGGCGTGGAGTTTCTCCTCTCTCTCACTCCCTCTCTCTCACACTCTACAACGCCATAAATGTCCAGCATTAATTTATATTATAAATTAATGCTGGACAATTCACACAGCATTATATGTTTGAATTCAGTGTGGGTCACGCCGCCCAACGCCCTGCGTCTCCGTTAACGAGGTCTAAGTTACATTTGAGTGTTTGGGGGTTAAAATTGTTTCATTGATTGCAGGTTCACCCAGAGCTCAATGTTAACGGTATAACTTTGGAGGAAATAGAACAGAGAGTGTATGGTGGCAAAAAAATCATGTTTGGTGTACCCAAGTCCGAATCTCCTGTACAAAAACTAAAACGAGGTCTTAAAAGGGAATCCATATCCAAAGGAAAAGTTGGTGAAGGCAAGACTATCAAGAAGATTAAAGAGGAGAATGATGCTGATGGTAAAGCGCATATTAAATGTGAAAATGAATCGGACTCGGAGAGTTCTTCGTTTGTGGACCCTGGGACCAGTCCAAAGGCATCAACATCTTTGGAGCAGGTGCAAATCAAGCAAGAAGTGATTGATGATGCGGAGAGTGAAAACTATAACACTTCAATGTTTGTATTTTTGTCTTGCTTCACACTACTATACACTACTATTTAAGCCTACTTTTTAATCTGATAACAACGTGTCAAAACGCGATTAGAAACTTGTTTACTATAAAGGCCCTACCTCACCGGGACGTCACGGTGGGGACTTCGCTGGCAGCATATGCAAACTATTCATTCTGTCACCGTGGTGTCCCAGTGAGATAGGGCCCTAAGAATGAGTTTTGCATGGTGATGGTGGATAAAGTCATACAATTTTTCTTTCCAGGGATAACTATAGTCTACCTTCTGAGATTGTGATAAAAGAAGAACCTGGTGTAGATCCAGATGTCAGTCAGAATTCTGGAAAAGTTCATATACCTATCAAATTGGAAGACTTAGATGGTATAGGTAAATATTTCTGTTTATTTCTAATAAATTTTTGTAGCGTGGTTATCAAAATAATCGCTGATTTACGTATGTATCAGAATGCTTTTATTGGGACAAGTGGTATACATCCATCTTTCTGTCTTTGTCTGGTGCATTGCACCCTTGTCCTCTAAGGAATCAGGCTGCATCATACTAAAACTAAAAGTTTCGTCTTTCGTTTTCTTAACTTACGCCCATGTAAGCATGCGCGGTTGACCATTCAGTCAAAGGGTCTATGTCCATCTGTGGACGACTTGCATCTCAGTTTTAGTTCATAAAGATCTTATCTCTTTGTTTCATAGCTTTAAGTATCCGACATTGTAAAAATGTGTGTTTACTTATGTACCTACAACTCTGTAAACTTACTTACAAATAAATAAATTGAATTGAATTGTTTATGATTGATAACACAAGTTCTTCCATTAATAATTAAACTTATATCTGTTATAGACATGATGGCACTACCCATCCAACTAGCCGATGAATCCGGCGACGTAATCCCGGTAGACGCATCAGCATCAGTGATCCAAGATGGAAAAGACCCATCGGTGGAAGTTGACGATTCTCTAACAGAGACAACGCACGCTAGCTTCTTGTCTCTGGTCCGCGCGTTGTTTCCCGCGAGAGACGCGCATCGGGCGACTAAACAGCAGCTGCATGCGAGGTGTGGGGCTGTCTTGAAGTCGCCGATTGCACCGCTTAATACTTGGTATTCTTGTAAGTGTCCCAACTTTAGTTCATCCACAGCGTTTGATGCCTTGATTAGAAAAGTCAGAAAAACAAAAAACAGACAGTAAATGACACCAAATAGTCATCGAATGCGTAAAATGTTTACAATTAATTCCTTCAAAGTCAATATTTTACGCATGTATAACGTTTTCTCTATTCTATCCTTGACAAAAAAATCGCTGTGTTAGGTAAGGATATTATGTTTTAAGCTTGGTCGAATTTTAACGAGGCATTAGTTAGATAGTAAGAAATAATAGCCGTTGTTACTGGTATAGCACAGTTCAGGAGGTAATTTCGGTATTTACAGGGCTTGATACCGGTACAATGTAACCCGGTATTTGCTTTTCGATAAATTCGAGTATCGATACTTTTAAAGTATCAGATTTAAGACGCGCGTGCATACGGAAGCTATTAACAACAAACCTAAAAACTTCTAATAAGCTTTCATACTCGCTTGCACAAAATCGAATTGTTGATACCGATCCCGGTATATTTAACGGTATATTACCGGTATCTACCGATATTATGCCGTGTAAATACAGCTATAATTTATAAATTATGCCGGTTCGACTGACCTTGATGTGGTACCGGTACATCTTCATCTTACATCTTCATTCTACATAAATGTAGATACAAAAGATGTACCGGTACCACGTCAAGGTCAGTCGAACCGGCATTTGAAAAGTCAAGCCAAACCCTGGGTATTTCGCAAAATAATATCTAGTTAGTGGTTAAAAAAATACATTATTTTATCATTTTAGTGTCGGACGATTGGTGTGCAGAGCTGGATTCGGCTTTGGAGTTTCTTTCTGGCGAAAGAGGGTCCCATCCTGACGATTTCGTACCCTACCTACAGTACATGCAGAAAACACAGGTATTAATAATAGATTCAGGCGTTACTTTGCGGAAATCCATTGCAAAAATATAAGGATGAAAATATTTTGTAACAATTCCGCGAATATTTTTTTTCGCGGAATTGTTACTAAATATTTTCATCCTTTTTTTTAACACAGGTATAAATCATAACTTTTAATCTGTCAATTGTAATTTAATTAGCTTTAGTATTTTTACCGACTTCACAAGGAAGTTCTATTTTCGGCTATATGTATTTTTTATTTATGTATGTTCACGATTACTCCGTCAATCATGGACCGATTTAAAAAATTCTTTGACCATTGTATTGAGGATCCGAATAGGTCCTATAAAAAAATAATCCCGAGGGATTTGTATTTATCCCGTTCCCAAGCTTAAAAAAACAACAAAATTCTTTTGAAAAATCACGATTTACAGCAATTTTGGTCATACCTTCGGAAATTCTTAATACAGTTTGATGATTTTTACGTTGTTGTATAAAAGCCTGATTTTGAGATGGTCCCATAAAACTTTGATCCTCGAGGAATTGGTATATGCGCCGTAAAACTTAAAACATCATCACATTATAATTTTCACATTACTGGTTACACATGGTTTCCATGGCAACGGGGGCGTAAACATGAGGTCTTTTCATTATCAAATATCAAAGTGCTTTATTTCCTTTAGACCTTACAGGACTCTTGGACACGTCACAAAATACAAATTACATATTATGTAAAACTAGGAAATAAAGTGATCACTTTGATTTTTTGTTCACTTCAATCTTTTTAAGGTAAAGTAAAGAAGCGAACAAGAAACCTTTACCTTGTTAGAATGTTAGTTTTCGAGTTGGAGCAAAAGTCGTCCCAAGATTTTTTATCGTCTAGATAATCTGATATTTTGTAGTAAGCCTTTTTACAAAGGACAGGTTTGACAATTTGTTTGAATTTATTCATTGATAGTTTTTGCAACTTGGAGTCTTCTTGTAGAAGCGTATACACTGCCCTTTGAAAGATACATTCGTCCTTTCAACCATGTGTCACCCATCACTCATCACATCAAACCAATTAAGACTCAGATTTTAACTAGATGTCACCACTTGAAAAATTTGATCGCGCTGTCGAAGTTTTCCTTCCAATGTTTTCGTAAATTTCTTTGCTATGCAATTTTTTTGTTATATTTTTATTTTTTTAGTATAATCTAACCCCAATCTATTATATCCCTGTGTTATTGGTACTACATTACTGATTTACATAATAGAATACATTACATAAGTAGATATTTTTATCATACAAAGAAAATTACCAGAACAACCTGAACAAATATTTGCAGATCGTACAAACATTTGTCCCGAGGCGGGAATCGAACCCGCTACCTCCTGCATCGCAGGCAGACCTTCGCCCACCGCGCCACAGAAGTCGTCAATTTTTTTAATTTTATTTAATTAATTTTGTTTGCGAAATTTCAATTCTATGAGCGAATTTTAATCTTACTTGTAATCAGCAAAAATTACATTACCCATATAAGAGTCTGTCAAATAAAAGTAGATACTCGATCTTTTTCGTGAATGTTTACATAACAACTCTAATGAATGAATGAACGAATTTCATAGGTTAGTATGACCCTACGAATAAATCATTTATTTATTCGTAATTGTATTTTACTTATACTATAAAAATTTAACAATGAAGAATTTAAAAAAGTGCATTCAAAATTTCATTGAAATTCGATCAGAAGTTTATGCAGTGAATGAGTAACAAACATCTGGAACACTTTTGTAATTATAATATTGGTATTGGTACCGACTACTGATAAAGTAATTGCGTTAGAATTATTTCCCAGTAGTAGTCAAGTAGCCTATTGCTACCAGTATTTGTACCTTTTACAGACATATCAATGGATTGGCGCGGGAAGAGATTGCGACTCGATACTGGATCGACTCTGTGACCGGTGGCTGAGAGCGATGTCGCCGAGACTTTCTACTAAAACCACACCGCCTCCCAAGTATGTAACTTAAACCTTATACAGACTGTTAAAAGTGACTTGACAAACATTTTGTTGATACCAATAATGCTAAATCTAAAGTGAAAAAGTTGATGTGAATAGGAACATTAATTATTTTCCCTAAGAAATGAAACAAGTTCCCGAAAAATTTGGATTTCGGCGGGACTTAAACCCGCGCCCCATCCTCAGTACGGGTGTGCTCTAACCAACAAAGCCACGAAATAAAGTACTCGCCGACTCGAAAATCTGTGGGACTCCTTACGGACTGTAGCACCGTTATTAAATTATTTTCCTACTCATTAGGTTCTAAACTAACCCTGCATATTTTAGTTATCAGTCTGCCCGCCAGAGGCGCTGTTCAAATAGGGTAATTGACATGAATAGGCATTATTATTTTTCTTACTCATTTATTATATTCTAAACTTGCCCTGCACAATCTGCACATTTTACTTCTAAATATGTCTGCAAGAGGCTCTTTTGAGTTGGTCTAAAAATCTTAGCGATAATTCAGTGAAAATTACCTCATAGTTTAAAAGAAAGATTATTATAAAATGTTAAACTGAGCCTTAGGGTAATCGTGTTTGTAATAAGTTGACTAAGTTATTTATTATTTGGTGGTTTAATTAGCTATAATTAACTTTATGGCTACCCAGTAAATTTTGAAATAAACATTCTTATTCTTATGAACTTGTACTATTTCTAGATACCCGACATCTTGGACAGTTCGACCGCCGACCGGTACTGACATATCAGATTTCCGTGCGCAAGAGAGGCGGAGATTTACCTCCGCTTCCAAACCGTTTACTTATGCACAACATGGGTGAGTTATTGTTGGCTGGGTGATATGGTAACACCATGTTATACACTATAATGTTGGTGTTAAGTCAATAAACAAATAAAGTTCGGGATGGGGAGAGGAAGACCAAAGAAAATAAATGGAATGTGTGAAAAAGGGCATTAGTAATAAGATCTGAGTACGGAAATCATGAATGATAGGGGAGAGTGAAAGAAAGAAACTATTGTGCCGACCCCAACTAGAGTGCGAAAAAGGCTAAGGAGAGAATCCATCTGTTGTCCGTTTTCTATTTATAATAAAAGGGCGGTGCTGGCGGCGCTATGGCTGTGCGCGCCCAACCACAACTTGGGTGCGCGCCGCCCCGCTATGCTTGAGGTGCCCAACTGTAGGTTTTACTGTTGATTTACTTAAGTTTGCCCCCATGTCACTCGCTATCATCTACTCAATATCTTGTCTGCGAATAGTGTGGATATTTTTAACAATAACCTGCTCAATTTCCTACAAATAGTAGAGGTGGTTATGGAAACAAAAAGTTCAGATTAGTACCTATATTGTTCTAGTAGATACCTACTTACATTACTAACATATACCATCGCTTTGGGGTAAAAAAAAACGCCTGTTATGATGTTATACTGTTACTGTGTTGTTTACTTCTAAATAAATAAATAATGTATTGTTGTGTACAGTTATCGTTCAGTGGTGGGGCCTTGCGCCCGCGCCTGGGTATCATCAGGCTGCGCCGGCACCTCCTTACTCCTGCCGGACCGACCGCGCCACGCTACCTTCACGTCGTTGGTGCGCGATGCACTGGCGCGGCTGCCCAACGGAGAGGGATCGAGGCACGATGTACTGACGCTCTTGAAGTGAGTCGCTATTGGTAGATCAAATTGACTTGCTTTCAAAAAAAGGGCGTCTGTCAATGACGACACCGATGCACGAACATCTGATGATACAGAATGGCCTATATCTTTTTATTTAATAGAATCTCTTCAAAGTAACAATAAAATAATAGAAACAAATTAGAACTAGAATTTACGATATTGTCAAGAAACTTACAGCAGATTTTTCAAAACTTTGTCACATCGTGTGTTTGTCAACAATTTGTCACTTCCAAAAAAACTGTTGACAGGGGTGTATGAGGGGCTCCAACATCTCGTCTCTCAAGCCAATCTAACCTGCACGTGGTGCACTCTTCTAGATAACGAACTAGGGTAAAATATCAAACAGTCTTTATAATTGTTTGATATTTTACCATTATTATCCATTACTTGACACTGGAAAATTGTGTCTAACCAGGCCATATTGCTCATTATCAAAGAATCATCAAATTGTTTACAATTCATGGGTTTTTCGAAATATTTTTGAACTCTTTTCAGCTAACAACGAATAAACAAGACCACAGAGTAAATCTTGATCCTTCCAAGCAATCAAAGAAAGTTCATTCATTTGGATGTCATTGAGACGTTACAAACTTTTACGTCACACTATTTATTATAAATACAAAAGTTTGGATATTTGACGAGATAAATTCTCCCCCTTGGTATCGGGATGACTTCCTTCGACTCATGATGAGAGGGAAGCACTAACGTCCGACATAATAATAACACTTTTGATGAAAATTAAAAGAAAGATATTATTTAACAATCCAATAAACAATGAAGAATGGATAGTTAATTTTCGGCTTGCAAAACTCTTGCTAACAAATGGTTCACGTGGCTTTGCTTTTGAAAAACTCAAAATCGATACAAAACCTATCTGAAAAGCTGTTGATAAGTGAATGATGTGACAAGAACTGATGAATGATGTAGCAAGCCGTTGAATTGCTTTTGAAAAACCCGACGATTGTTAACAATTTTTTAACAAAAGTTGGACGTCCAGAGTATTATGGTTGTGTTGTTTTGATACGCCATAATAAATGTAAATTTTGATACCAGAGACGGTAGAGAGGGGCGCTTTGAATCGGCACAATTAACAACTGTCATTGCGTATAGAATATGATAATAATATTTCCTCCAGCGTACTTGTATAAAAGAGCTCTGTGTCTAATTTAAATATTTTTTTCACAGAATGTCACAATACATAGCGCAGTGTAGCGACCAAGCATTGCTCGGCGCGGTATCGGCAGTGCTAGAGAGGTTTCACACAGCCAAGCGAGATCCTG
Source organism: Eupithecia exiguata (assembly GCA_947086465.1). Classification (NCBI taxonomy): domain Eukaryota; kingdom Metazoa; phylum Arthropoda; class Insecta; order Lepidoptera; family Geometridae; genus Eupithecia; species Eupithecia exiguata. The sequence continues at coordinate 2,447,505 of OX352240.1, forward strand.
TCGTCAAGTTCGACCATCGGACGGCCGTGTGGACGTATCTACATAGGAATAGGTATGACCAGTCAATCATCGTCTTAGCCAAAAGATAACCAATGTTAGACATAGGCTTTCCGCAAAGATCGGCACAGTAGCCGGTCCACCTTGAGGGGCTCTGCCACACTGTGCTCGACACTCGAGAACTTTATTAAAATGTTCTCGAGTGTCAACCACAGTGACCACAATTAACCAATCTGATTGGTATTTGGTAATATTACACTCTTGCCACAAATCTAATTGCTATTTTAAGCTGACACTACTTTTGCCGCCAGCTTACCGAAAATATTGTTTATTTCATACTACACTTAAAACAGCTGGCCCACCGCCACGCAAGAAGAGGCTAACGGCACGTGTGTCTAGCTTCGCTTTGCAAGAAAATGTATCTGATAACGTTCAATGCAACCTACGAACACGCTACGCACGGATACGATATAAATGCATTGCTACACGTGTGGCTTCGCTGGCAACGCCGTCAACGCTATGCACCCGGTACACCTAAACCGGTAACGTAGACCCACGTTGTCAAACAAAAGAACCCACACAGCTAAAATGCGCCGCGTGGCCGTGCACAGCGTGCGCGGCGGTAGGACAGCGGTTTAACGGACAAAGTATCACTCATTTCTGTCGAGGTGAACTAAAATTAACCTTCCACAGAACCGAAGAAGACTGGATAAAGACCACCGCAGGGCGCACCCGCAAGCCCACGGCCCCACTCTCTCCCCCGCCGCCCCCCGCGTCTCCGCCCGCCACACTCCCCCACGCTCCCCTGGCCAAGCCTACTATCAATAGAGTGGTGGTGCCGAAGGTTAAACCTGTGGATGTGACGTCACCACCACCGCTGGTCAAGACGATGAGAGATGTGAATGCGCCGCAGCCTGTAAGTAAACTCAGTTTTATGTTTGGTGATCTCAGTCAAACCTAAATCTAATCTGGGTAAAACTTGATACAGTTAGAAATATATACTTTACCTTGTCATTTAGATGGAAGTGGACACCCCCAGCACAGAAGAAGTAATCGAAGCTTCCGACAGCGACGTCGACGTCGACGACTCCAGTCTACCCTCCTCCTCACCGCAACTCTCCTCTGCGCAGCTTCTCATGCAAGCCACGCTCGGACAGAAACAACCCCTGAAAGCCAAGAAACTCACTTTCACCCCACCCCCAAAACGAACCTACACTCCTAAACAATTGACCATAGCTAAGCAGCAAAACAAAGCGGCCCTCATGAGCCAATCAGTGAAGCAAGCTAAGATACTCGCCGAGGCTGTGAAACAAGCTAGCGCGACCTCCCAGAACAAAGCTAACCTAGCCGCAGCGAGGAGTATGGCTAAACAAGCAGCGCTGCTATCAAAAGCATCGACATCACAAGCAATGCAGGCCGCAATGCAAGGCCAACCACCGCCAAAAACGGTTAAGCTCCCTAATCAGTCGCCGAAAGCCGCGCAATCGCCGAAACAACCACCGACAATCATAAAAATGCCGACATCACCCATGCATCCGCCTCCATCACCTAAACAAATGCCTCCGTCACCTAAACAGGTGCATTCACCGGGACCCGGATCTCCGTTGCAACCCCAATCTCCCAGAGCGAGTCCTGTGCGACAAATCCAATCTGCAACTAAACCCGCTGCGTCGGCGAAGCAACCCCCCATTCCAGGCAATCCTATCAAATCACCCTCCCCCAAACCACACATCGGTGAAAAGCAGCTACCACAAGTATATGTCACTAAAGATTCCGTCTCGATAACTGGGAAAGATTTTAAACAACCTAATCAAATGGATATGAAACCCCATGTCGTGTTTTTGGCACCGCAGTCGCCGGCGCAAGTATCCTCGCCTAAGCAATCCCCGCAATCGCCGAAAATGGCGCCACCTCAACCCGTGCTTTCTCAGACACTGATGCCACCCCCCGCAGCGCCCCCTCCACAAACCTCTATGCCTCCACCACAATCACCGGCCCCCCAAAGCAAGTCTATTGTACAAGGAAAGTTACCACCGAAACTATATCAGAAACAACCACCACTAATAATAAAACACTTCGATCATCAAAAACCGGCTATTCTATCAAAACCGGTGGTTTCGTCATCGATCAAGACGATTTCGCCTCAAATCTCGATACCTATGCTGACTCAAGCGAACGTCCTGTCCAGATCTTCGAGTCTACCGACTATAGTAGCACCGCATAAGTCGCCGCTTATCAAGCACAGAACACCTATAAAAAGCGACGCTGTAACAAACGTAAGTAAATTCACGTTTTATGAGTATTTTTATTGCTGGAAAAATAATGTTTTTATACTCTTTGTTTTGTTTTTTAGGTGATGAAAACGAACGCGTTGGGTCAAACCATATCTGCACCTCAAACTGTGATACACCCAATGGCCAATTCGACTATTATCCAACCACAAAAGGTGTGTTTCTGTATAATTATTTTCTATTTTACATTGTTCGACATAATATCTTGAAGAAATACGATTACAGCGCTGCTTATAGCGATCGCACCGATATTTTGTGTTCCGAATTAGATATTATCACGTTATTGACTGTTGAGTGCTATCAATAATACAGAACACTTATGAGCTCGCTCACGAGTCGTGTTGTCTATTTCATTACAATATTATGTTCTGGGTACGCTAAAAACGATACCATCGCGCTCACAAGCGTTCCAAATTACCGTAAACACACAAAGAACGTCCCGTTTGACGTCTTTCAGTCATCAATAAAACCAAATGTCACTTTTGACAGAGGCGCTCACAGTGATTTCGATTTGTTGTCGCTGATATCGCAAAATGGCAAATGTAATGACATCATTTATGACGTCACACAGGACATCTGTCGCACTTCTAGTAATACGGAACGTTTGTGAGCGCGTTAACACCAACTTTAGCGTAATTTGGAATCCACCGTTAGTCGACGACTATTAGCTGCCATAGACTAATAACACCTTCTTCTATAGATGGCGCCTGGTACTCGTTCGTTGTTGATAAGGCCTCCCTCACTACAAACTTCTGTCACTGCGTCGATTGTTACTCCCACTACTCAGGTATAACATCATAAATCATATCCTGGCTCATCATCCATCCATTCTTATAATATAAATAAAAGCCAATGTATAGTACGCGCAAATCTTTATAAATCCTCGGAAGTACGCACAGTGGCTGCGCTGTAGCGTATTTTAAGGTTACAAAAGGGCGCCGTGAGCCCAATACTACGCAGTTTCGCATTTGAGGCTATGATCACCTAATTCATAAAGATTTGCACGTACTCTAACTCAGTCTGTCTGTTACCTTTACACACATAAACGGCTGAAAACATCTCAGTTTCATACGGATGTAAGCGGTTCAACTACGAACCTCATTTGTATTGTAATGTAACGCTTACATCCGTAATGAGTTCGTCGTTTTTACAGTAAAATCTCAATTTGTGTTTATGAAATACATGGCAAAAGACAGGACAGGATACTTTGTGTCACGAAAAGTAATTATGAAGGGGATGAAATAAGGGATCTGTGTCTGTGTTGCGACATATATTAGGTACTATTATATTAAAAAGTCGAGTAATGCTAGTATGCTTATAATTTATTCTTATGAAATATGGTATTTTTTACAGGTTTGTGCGGCAAGAAGAGGCATGGTCAGAGTGTTGAGTCCTGCAAATCCATCTACAGGGAAATCTTTGATATCACCGCGAGCATTGTTACATGGTATGTAATATGATTGAGAAATTCTTTCTATAATAGATGTATGAGAAATACTTTGCGTTTACGACGACCTCTGTGGCGCGGTGGGCGAAGGTCTGCAACGCAGGAGATTGCGGGTTCGATTTTTGCCTCGGGACAATGTCTGTACGTTCAGGGTGTTCTTGGTCGTTGTCTATGTATCATAAAAAATATCTATGTATGTATTGTATTTTAATATGAATATCAGTTATCTAGTACCCATAACACAAGCTAGATAATGCTGCGTGAATTGTCCAGCATCATTTATTTATTTATTATTAATCTCTGTCTTGACTCAAGAAGAAGTGTGACATTTAAATTGATTAGAAAAGTGTTGTTAGTATGGCTAAGAACTAAATGTTGAACTCTTTAGACAGAAATTGAAAATGTTACTAGTTTGTAAGTGTTATTATAATATTGACGATTTTTTCAATGATAAACTTTAGTAGGTACCTAAATAATAAGTTATTGCACGTCATTCTCTCTCAAACATATTTTTGCATGCCGATTGACGGTCAAGCATGTTGATCCATAAAATGTATTTACTTATTACCTTACATAACACATGTTTTGGCAAATAAAAAATCTTTATCTTTTATCTTATTGATAGGGAATAAAAATGAAGATCCCAAACTGCTTTCAGAACCACCTACAAGCAAAAAGCGAGTACCAACACCTGGCACACCAGCGACCACTACTTTAGCACAGGTATTACAATATACAGTTTAATCATTGATGATTAAGTTGGTAGAAAACCTAAATAACAGTAGCGTAAAAACTCGGAATTATTTTTACGCTAGTTTTGTTTCGGTTTTTTGCTAACAGGATTAGTACAGATGTACTTATATACTCGTTTTTTTAATAGTAACTATGTTGTAGATTTTTTTAACGTAATTTATAGTCCTTGTCAATTTAATATCATTTCTTCAATAAATGCTTGTCATTTTAGTTTATGCTCAGATTTGTTACTATATTTTTCGTTGTTCTTTCTAGTCGAGATGTCACCATTAAATCCTAATAAGCTACTAACATTAATTTCAGAGTCCAACTGGTACTGTCGTAGTGAGCTGTGTTCAAACCGCTGTGTCGCCATCAGCGCCCACTCGCACGGTCCAACTGGCCGGCGGCCGGACGCTCCAAATATCCGCCAATCAAACGGTCCACTTCCCTGGAGGGCAAGCGGTCCAGCTCAGCCCAAGCCACGCCCTTCAACTATCCTCCCTTCAACTTCAACCTACATTACAAGTCCAACACACGACGCACAGCGTCCGACTCCCCAGCGGTCAAACCGTACCTTTAGCCACCCCGCAAGTCATGCAAGCCCTTAAAGCCTCGAAAACGCAAAACCGCGTGCAAACAACCTCCACCCTAAAACCCCTACAAGCAAACCAAACTGTCATACCCGTATCTTCAGTCCAGCTTGGACAAACTGTGCAGTTCGGCAACCAAACCGTTCAGCTAGCCGGCCAAAGCGTTCAACTAACTGGGCATACGGTGAAACTACCGAGCGGTCAAAGCGTTCAAGTCGCTAGCCCGAATGTTTTACCACAAAACGTGCAGTTAGGCGGTCAAACGTTCCAAATAGCAGGCGGGAGTATGCAAGCAGTACAAATGGGACAGGGCGTTATACCTAGCGCGATGGGGAATGTACAACTGAACAATCAAACGGTGCAGTTGGCTGGGAGTCAGACAGTGCAGTTACCGAGTGGACAGACGATACAGTTACCCAGTGGACAGACACTGCAGTTGGCTAGCGGTGTGCAATTGGCGGGGCAAGCCAAGATGCCTCAAGTTGTTAGAAGCCAGGGTCAGGGAGATAAGGCTGGGAATCAGCCGATTATGGCGAAACTGCTCACCAATGCTCAAGTAAGTTTTATTTTTTCTATTGTACTTGTGATTAGTTTTTGTGATTCGCTATTATACGCTATTATACCACTTTAACTTGAAACTCAAACGGCTATAAACCTCTTCTTTCTTTCTGTCTTTGGAAAACCATGGATTTACTTAGTCGTTTTCAGTCCGCATATCGAGCGAATAGAATAAATACTAATAATAAAATAATAATTGATATGTAAATATTTGGTTAAGCAATAAATAATTTTAGTCTCCATTCCATCCCAGGATGTGTGGACAAAGAGAGATTGAGGACGAGGCTATGCCTCTATACCCTAACCGCAATTCTTGGTCATGAGCTCAGCACTTTTTTTGTCTGTGCTGATTGGTGTCAGTGTAATATAGTATATTCCGGTTAAATTCAATCAGATTTTTTGTGAACAAACCACCGCGAATAAACTAAAATGCACAGGCAAAGCGTTGAGTTTCAGACATAATAATAAAATTGTTAGCATTATTTGCCGAAGTAAACACCTACCATCGACGATCACGTGACTGAAAACGCTCTGCGTTTGGTTGCATCGCTGGTGACGTCACACCTATCACAGATTACAGTGCGTGTTGTTCTTCTTGTTAGGTGAAACCATGACAGAGATTATCGTTTTGGCACTCCATTATTTTATTAACTTTAAAATTCGTTTTTATAACTAATACGACTGGCCTTGAATAAATAATAATTACATTTTGCTTTATTTTTATCTGACAATACGTTAGAATTATTTCCCAGAAGTAGTCAAGTAGCCTATTATCACGTCCCTTTTTTAAAGTTGTAGATTTCTTGCAGGGTCAAGTAGTCCCAATAGAAGGCATGGTTGGCGGCAGTAGAATAGTGTCGGGCGTCCGGCCCCGACCGCAGGTTCGAGTTATATCGCCGGCTGCGAGGCTGAATCGACCGCTGCTGCTTACCTCGGCGAAACCGCTGCATAATATTATACTACAGGTTAGTGTCATAGATTATAATGTATAGGTATAAGGTGGTTTAGGTGGAAGTATTGTTAGGTCAGGTAAGTTTTGTTAGCTTCGGTGACGTTGATGGGAGTGCCGCCGCACTGGCTTGTCTGCATTCTAGCAGGCGTGTCCATCGTATAGGTATAAACTATTTAATGAATATGTCGTTCCCTTATATTCTTTACAATACAAGTCATTTGCGTAAGTACGCGTTCTAATGTTATGATGTTATTCATATCTTTAACCGAGGTTCAAAATTGAATAGCCGGGGCTTTTCGATGTAAAATGATCTTGTGTTTTGTATAAATTAGTTTGTGCTTGACTTTATTGTTCATACACACATAAGCTCTGCTTTCTTTGGGGCTAGGCTAAATGATCCTTTGTAAAAATCTAAATATAAATTTATGTTTTGTTCACAGAGCGACGGAACCGCGGTACGAGTGACTTCTACAGGTGGCGCCAGTACCGCTCAAACAATAGTTATAAGCAACATGTGTGAGTATTGTGTGAATCGCCCAGCATTATTTATTTATTTATTCATTGTTGCTTTGCTCTCAAATATTGGCCTTAAACTAGAATCTTTACTACCCTTTATAAGCTTTTTAACAAACTCAGAGCTAATCGTCCAGTCAGGAGTGGGATGACGTGATATTGAAATTAATTGATTCCTTCCTACCTCCCAAACTTTGTATAGTACCTACACACAAGAAAATTTATAAATGTTTTATGATTTCAGCGGCCCAAACCGTCACGACTCCTACAACGACTGCGCCCGTGCTCAAATTACAACAGGTAATTATTGTTTATACCAAAAAGTTAATCTAATTCCGCACAGTTACAGTTACAACTACAACCGAATTCGAAATCTTGATAAACACGCTTTTGTATGTATCGTAACTGTACTGTGGATGCTGTCAGGTTAGGATATACACACTTAATTCCCTTCCTAAAAAGGGGATAAGTTTCTAGAGCTGGGTATGTCATTTTGGGTGATTTTGATTGCGCTAGAACATTTGGTTATTGCATTTGTCACCATCATTATGTTACGTTATTTATTGGTGACTTGATTTCTTTATTTTGTCATGTGATTCATATAGTTTTGTTTATGCTTATTTTTGTCATCGTTTTATAGGTCAATCCAATCCACCAAGTTAAACTCGCGCAGGGAATTAAAATACAGCAGGTGATATAAATATTTCATGGCATGGTGGTTGAATGTTCTTACGTAATTATAAGTAAAACCTACTTTTAGTCTTACATTTTTAACACAAGAGGTTTGAATGCATGGTATGGAATTGGTTGAGGTAAAGCTCCTTAAATAATACGGTTAATAGTACATTGTACACCTAGGCGAGAACGTGCCTGATTCCTATCGAGTGTGTCATTTGGGCCCCAAATGACACGAGGTAGGAATCGTACTTTCTCCCGAGAGATACATAGTACTTTATACTACACCTTCGAGGAAAAATCTTTAAAAAACTCGAATTGGTTCTTTTTTCTATTACTTAAATATTGTTCCGAATAGTACGGAAGTCAAATCATACGGCGGATTCGTAGTAAAACTTTTTGTCGTTTGACCTATTATGAAACCGGCTATTATTTCAGAAATTAAAAAAAATTAACACTAGAAATAAATTTACTTAATATTTCATACACTTTTCTGTCCAACTAAACGCTTGAGAAATGAAATTCCGTAGAGCTTTCCGTCCCGCTTTTTAGTTCGCTTGCAACGACACTTTCTAGGTTATGCTTGGAACAGGAATAATCAACTTTCTGTGTAGGTGTAGTATAAAGAAAATTGCATGTAAAGGTTATTCAACGCGGTAACTTCCTTGAAATTGTGTGGCTGGCTATCTTATCAGAACGTACATAGTAGGGTCGGTCTGATATTATCAATTTGCAACTTAATTCACACAGAAAACGCGGCATGTAAATTAAGCTTACTGCTGTTTATTTAACCTGGAATTAAAACTCTTACCTGCCTGAATGTATACACCCGGTTTTGGCTTTAATGGTTTCCATTGAGCGGCTTACTGGTACTATTCATATATAATATACTATTCATATAATAATTAATTAAAATAGTTCAAGGGCACGTTGGATACTTTTATTTCTTTTACTATTTCTGCTGTTACCTTTTCTTATTTCACACTATAGCACGGTTATTAAGTATTTATGTCTGTCTTTTTTTGCGTTTTTACGCCGAAACGACTAAACGGATCCTAACAAAAGTTGACAGGGAGCTGTAGATTGTTTTCCAGGGAAGGAAATATACCTAAGGTTCCTTTTTATCTCGGAAAGTAAGGGCGAAGCAGTGGGCTAAATCCGTACTATCAAAGTTCGTCGTATCAATATTGAAATAAGCAATTCTAAATTTCAAAATTCAATAACCTTATTTCTTTAGTAGACTTACAAAATAAGCACTGAGACAAGTCAAATTTTATATCTAAACAGTAATATAAAATTTTATTAATTTTAGCGACATCTGGCCAAGCATTAACATCATTGATATAATCATCTATGGAGTAAAAGGCATTCTGGAAAAGATTTCGTTTTATGTACTGTTTAAATTTACGAATAGGGAGCTCAGTTACTTCAGATGGAAGCTTGTTATAGAAGCGTATGCAATTGCCCATCAATGATTTTCCTTCCTTTCGTAATCTATATGATGAGATGTGTAGTTTGTTCTTGTTTCTTGTATTTATGTTGTGAACATCATATTTTTTCAAAAAGCTATCTCTATTTTTGCGCGTATACATTAGATTTTCATAGATGTATTGCGATATTATATTACTGTCAAATATGTATGTCTTTAAATAAATCCCTCAAAGAGTGGCGAGGCTTTAATTTTTATAAATTGCGCGTACAGCCCTTTTTTGAGAACAAAGATAGTCTGGATGTCGGCTGCCCGTCCCCAAAGCAAGATACCATAAGACATTATATTATGGAAGTAACTGAAATAAACTAACATAGCCGTATCTTCATCGGTAATATATCTAATTGTTCGAACCGCATAGGCTGCTGAACTAAGTCTGCCTGCGAGTGCATCAATTTGCGGTGTCCATTGAAGAGAGGAATCCATATGTAACCCTAGGAGTCTACAAGGTCAACACATCCTTTAGCATTATCTGAGTTGGGAGTTCTCTTACATTTCGTTAACATTAATTCTATGCATTTGTATTTTTTTAGCATTGTATCTGTCTACGACATAGGCTCTGTTTTCAGCTTGACGCATCCAGTATCTGCCTGCAGTCTTTCGCAGGTCGTCATACCACCTGGCCGGAGGGGGCGTCCTACACTACGTTTACCGAATCGTGGTCTCCACTCAAGAACGTTTACCCCAACGGTTGTCGGTCCTTCGCGAGATATGCCCGGCCCACTGCCACTTCAGCTTGCTAATTTTTAGAGAAATTTACATACAAAATCTTAATGGTAATTGTTTTTACAGGGCCCAGTCGGAGCGACACCGTCATCTAGCGGCGTCCGCAGCGTACTAATGGACGGGCAGCAACTGAAGCTCGTCTCAGGCCGACACGTCTTGGCCAGAATCCTCAGACCAAACCACCCTCCACCCCAGTGATTGTGCATACTAGAATTAAGGTATACAGTTTTTGTAAATTATTTTGTTAGGTTAGTTATTTTGTTAAGTCAGTTTGAGATGTGACAAATGACGGAAATGAGAATTAATAAAGTATTATTGAAGCGTTGTTTGGTAGTTTTGAAGAGCTTTCTACAAGTAATTTGGGCATTGGTTATCGCGACGTAGGTTATTTCTTGGTGGCAGTGATGATCATTTGAAATTTGGAGGCTGAAACTTGGAGTTGATGCTTACTGAGGGATGGGTCATCAAAATTGGATGGCAAAATTATATTAAAAATTGAGATGATAAATTTGCTCAAATTTAAGGAGCGATTGAAATAAATTTATCTATATAGATTGCAGTGATCCATTGATAAATACGCCAACAGGGCATACTTAGTGGGTCGCGCACCAAACTTACACTTTTTTACGACAATAGACACATATGCGACTAAGAAAAAGATGATTATTTTTATTTGTATTCTGTTTTGATGAAGAAATATATTCACATATTTATTTTTGAATGTTATTATTGTGAAATATTATCGTTGAAAACTAGATATTTTAAAACTCACTCGCAAAATTTTTAAACGTGCCTTCACCGTTCTCTGTAATCATGAAGCTTTGGGGATGATTTATATTAGACCAAGCCGGGCCGTGTCCGGGCCGGGCCGAGGCCGGGGCGGGCCGGAGCAGTTAGTACGAAGAAGTTGGTAGACGGGCCTGGACGGGACACGGATCATGCACTGTTTAATATAAACTGCTTCATACAAAATGTATGTAACGATACGTGCCCCGTTTGGGCCACGTACACTGCCCGCCTCCGGGCACGGCCCGGTTTAATAAACATCATAACTTAGCGGGATATCTTTTTGAAAGAAAGAAAGAAAAATAATAATTAGACAAGACACAAGCCACAAAAATGATGGTTTTTATCATTTATTTGTTCTTATTTTATTTTGATTGAAGGAACAGAAGCACTTTGAGTTGACGAACTAAACGGTGACGTCACAGAAAGATAAGGCAGTCTTTTTATCACCCGAAAGCTGCCTGCAGTTTTTTTTTGTATATTTCCTTTAAATAAAAATTTGTGGGCGTTACATTTTTTTTGAACGCGTTTGAGTGCGATGATATCGCGTTTAGCGTACCCAGCTGAAGATAAATTTAATGATATGGACACCGCGACTTGTGTGCGCGCTCATGAGTGTTAATTTTTGATAACACTCAACTGTCTATCTAATTTGGAACGCAAAATATCGTTGTGATCGCTATCTGCGCTGTAATCGTATTTCCGAATGCACCTTAAGTAGACTCTCCCTCCTCCCTCCAGTAAGCGTGTTGAATCAGCCTTACCAAAAAAGAATCAGTCGGAAACGATAGGAATTTGGATGTAGGAGCATCGATGCTTGAGCCTTGTTTGAGCAATTGCAGTACTGTTTTACCTACTTGAGGTTAAGGGACGTTCAAATCTACGCGGTATTCGCTACCCCGAGTGGTAGGCGGTAACTTTCGCTTAGATTTCGCGCTATTATTTTTTCCGTTTTCCGTCGAGTGTTTTAGTGACAGTAGGATTACCGCATACTCACTTTAATCTCGCTATTGCTCTGGGTAGCGGATACCGCGTCGCCCTCGACCTGAGCAGACCGTTATATGATAAGTCTGAAACATTTTCTTTTCTCACTGTGGTGATGAATAACTAGCTAGATACTTGAGTGTACAATTGTCAGTGCCTGAAAATCTATAGAATCTGTAAAAATTTGATTGTAACTTTATTTCTAGGATACGGATTAATATAATATTTTAGTTTATGCAAATCCTTTTAAAGGCATCGTGTAAAAAACTGTTATTTAGCTTTGTACAAAATAATACAAATAACACCAATATCAAGTACTCGGACACATATACATTTATATGTAATATAAATATTTTAATTATGAAATTATTACATATTATTGTAATTTGTTTTTTTAATTTGTGTTTTTACGATTCTCGATTCTAACTGTTCAATATTAACATACTTTTTACAGTAAAGCTGATTTTATTATTTAAAAGTGAAACTGTAAGTGAGATTCATGAAATAAGCAATAAAATTTGTAATTTTGATACATTTTTACTCTGAGCAAGTACCCCTCCCCTTATTAAAAGAATTTTACTAAATTAACTAGTGAACGAAATGATTGGGCATTATTTTAGCAAGCTTGATAATCTCTATATTTTATTATTGATAAAATATGACATAATAATATTGTATTTATATTTATTTAGTAGTCATTCATTTATTTACCGTTAAATACATTTTTGTAGTTAACATACGTTGTGGAATTTGCAATAAGTCTCGCATTTATGTTGCAAGATACCATAAATTGTACATTTGAGATTAGCTCTCATAATTAGTATTATACCTATTGTACATTTTGTTATTTATGTTAAATATTAGGTCTGATTCCTTATATTTTAAAGAATATAAATGTCAATTCTATTGCTCTGATATATATGACTTTTACTCACGCCAAACTCCCATAGCTTAAATCGTCACAGAAAAATCAACTCGCAATATATTTAGGTCTATACTCTTCAGGTGGGTGCGAACCTCTAAGCCCTCATACAAACGTAGTCTCTGAATCATTTGGAAACTACATCGATTTTAATGAAATTTTGCATACAAATCTGATAAGAAGTATTTAATAATACTGGACAATTCACACAGTATTATCTAGCCCCAAGCTAAGCAGAGCTTGTGTTATGGGTACCTACTAGATAACTGATATACATATTAAAATACAATACATAGATAGTTTCTTTTATTTTAGGTATATAGATAGATGTAACACCCGAAGAAATATTTGCAGATCGTACAAACATTTGTCCCAACAAAACACTTGTTGTACATGATGATTGTTTGTTTGTGAGAAATAGCTATGTTTTAGTTTTTCTAAACACAAAATCATCAATAAATAAGAGCGAGAGTAATAAATCTGAATATGAAAATGAATTGAAATGAATTTTCACTCTCATTTAAATGATGATTATGTAATTTAAAAACTAAAGCGGTACAAACATAGCTATTTCTTATCTGATTATGTATGCAAAATTTTATTGCAAAAGAGGGTATTTTCCAAATGAATCGGAAAATACGTTTGTATGGGAGCTTAGAGGTTCGCACCCACCTTATTGACGGCTGGGATTCTCGTTTTTGTGCTTATTTTGTTAGCATAAGAAATAAACTATTTGATTTAAAATTTGGGCTGGTTTGAAATAAATGAAGAAAATGGGTGGGAAAACGTAATTTATTTCAATACTTATGTACATGAAATGTGTACTAGCTTCAACCGCACTGCTTCCAGACTATTCTTACACAAAGCTAAACATACTATTGATACTGTGCGGTGTACTTGCATGAATATATTAATATTATTACTAAAAGTATATGTTAAAATTGTTTATACTCTAAACACGAGGGAGAAACATTCTGTACGTACATACTCTGGTTTTTCTTTGAGGATTCATACTTGTAATCCATAAAAATTTAATACCACTAGCCAATGAAATTTTCGAACAAAATACAAGTATTTCCAGTGATATCTGATTGGCTGGTGATTTTATTTTTTATATATTTTATCTTGCAATAGGGTATATGCATTTGTCTTCAAAAACGCTGATTATTTTTATTTGTTTTCTCTATTGATATAGAAATATATCTGCATACAAATTTATTTATGTATTTAAATCATTGAAAAGTAGATATTTTAAGACTAGCAAAATCTCTAAATGTGACGTCACCGTTTAGTCATGAGGATTTTAGCGGGATATCTTTATGAAAGTAAGAAAGAAAATTATTTATTAGACAAAGCACACAAACAACAAACATGATGGTTGTTATCATTTAGTTGTTTCTATATTATTTTGATTGAAATATTAACTAAGGAACAGCGTTTGCTTTGAGTTGAAAAACTGAACGGTGACGTCACAGTAAAAGGGCAGCGTTTTCTTCACCCGAAACTGAGTGCACTTTTATTTTTCGTTTATTCATTAAAATATTGTGGATGTTAGGTAATTTTTTTTCGGTAAGGTAATGACATAAATAATCGATTAAAAAATCTATGCATATATATACCCTATTGAAATAGTATAGTCACATGGACACCTCCACTCAATTCCTTCTACAGAGGAAATACAAAGATACCATGATGTATCACACATTAATTGCTAAATACCCGCAAATTACACCATTTTTCAAGATATACATTAGTATCTATAGAATACTCTAACACCAAATATCGAAATATGCTTATTTATACACACAAATATAAAGATGAGTAATTATTAGCATCTCCTGATTAAGAAGGTTTAGTATTCTACGTAAAATATATAGGTATATTTGTTTTTGCAGCATACATAATCGACTTAGATATATTACTAGAATTTTCATAATAGAAAGCAATATTATAGTACCGTTACAAAAATTTGAATAAAAAATATTCTACTATTCCTAACAACCCAATCCTACCTTTTTTTACCTTTACCATCAGTCTTATAACTATGTTTTAAAATAGATACATTTTCAAATATCAAAAAAAGTTAATTGAAAGCATTAAACTTACACAAATAGCCGAGAACATAGATGTAAAGTTCCGGGATGATATTTAATCTTACACTAATCGACTACACAAATACTCGTTTATGCACGCTTAGGTACACATAGAATAATACCACAGGTTTTAATAATACTGTCGAGGCTATACACTTTACTATTTATTTCAGAGATATGATATATTTTGAACAATTTGAATATTAACATTATATTTACTTTTGTATTTGTGTTTGGTAAAACCTATGCGCGTTTTAACTGAACTACTTCTAAAAACTTCTACACCCTGAAGAGGATAAAGCATTGAATAATATGGTCGATTAAACTTATGTCGAATCTGCGAGAAAGCAAAAAACGTATATTATTTTCTACGCATCCAAAAATACAGTCGCTAGCAAGCTCATGGTGGGTTCCTAAAAATGACCCATTACAATGCTGTTACAATAAAATACCGTGTAGATTAATTTTGTAACAAAAATATCTTAGCATTTGGCATTTGAACGTTCCTTATCTAATGTGATTATATATATATTCCTACATTTATATCGTATCTCTGAATTCACCTCCAAGCTAGGGCTTTGTCAGCGACCATTCATTCATTAATCGAATATTCATTATTATACAAACAATAGGCACTGAAAATTGGAAATATGATTGGTTTTCAGTGTCTGTTCGGAAATATTGTAGTAAATGAGATTCTATTGCAGGTGACTGGAATGCCTAGCATACAATCTAGGTAAGAAGGACACATGCATTATTGGCCATGTACCCATTTTAAGCATGTGCTTAGTGAAATAATCTCTGTCTAAACTGTAGACAATTTTATGATCTCCATTTTTGTAATAGTACTGATTATTCTTACGAAATCAGAAAGAAATATTGATAACAAACTTAAAACTTCATACATATTGTCGATTTCAAGTTGAGTGGTTAATTTTATGTACTTGAGGCGCTATACGCATACAACGTTATCGCCATACATCGACAGATTCGTGCTCAGACTACAAAAGCAATGATATTTAAATAGTAATGATTTTTATACAATATTATATTGTATTGGTCCTGATTCACACACCTCGCCTGACCAAGCGATTCACAAACTCAGCATGATTTGGAAATATCAATCGGTGCAGAGTTTCCTATGGCTCACCGATTTTTCTCTAAATAATTCAAAAGCTTCAAGTTTGATCTTCCGAAAGTTCATGATTTTCGGCAAAGCACGTGATGCTTGCCCTCGTTATGAAACGGATTGTTTTTGTTGGAACTTGGAAGAATAGTTGCAAGTTCCGACACAAAACAAGGTTAGCAGTGAAGCTTGTCGCAAACCTGAAAAGTACCGCCCCAGCACAGCACCAAGTTGTGCTTTCGAATATGGGTTTTAACTCGTAACATTTAGATATATTTTCTATTAACGTTATCAGATGACAGGCAACTCGCGGACCACTCGTTAGAAGCTTGTTTAAAGACATTTTGTCACTGTAAAATGTACCTAATGGTGATGATGAGTTAAAGCCCATATTGGTATGCAAATTTTTGTGTTGTTTGTTAGCTGTGCGGCTCTGATCTGCGACAATCTTTAACCCGCTCATATTCATAACTATTTTTATACCACAACCCCCACCCCCGGCCCAACAGCCTATATTGTCCACTGCTGGACGCAGGTCTCCCCCTAATAATCGCCTTATTGGCTTTTAATCCCCACGCTGGGCATGCGGGTTGGAGATCGCATTTCGGTAGTAGATCTATTTGGCAAGGTGCTGCTGCCCGCCCCCCAGTGTAGGTCCCTTAGTCGCCTCTTACGACACCCACGGGAAGAGTTGTGGTGGAGCAAATTCTAAGCCGGCAGCACACGGCGGTTTTTGTACTCGTAGTGTGTAAGCCAGACGAATCTTACCCTACAAATGACTAGTTATACCAAAAAAGTCCAATAAAGTATAATTCAAGCTATGTGTCCTACGATATGCACCTAAATTGTACATTTGCTCCCGAAGCAAAGCAATCACTCCTCGGCGTCCTCGTTCTCGGCAGTCAGCAGGTTTGTATTGTCGTCGGCTGCGAGCTCCGTGGTGTGCTGAAAACAAGAATTTTATGAACTTGGTATAAAGAAACACTTGCGGCAAAAGTGAAGTTCTCGGGGGTAAGTAAAGTACCTACATTTTTAATGAACTTGGCGGAGACATGGCAAGGAAATGGCCCATAAATAAACTGAACGTTTTTAGTGTTTTTCAAACAGTAAAAACCGAAATATAGCACCATCTCTGAGGTCACGTCAAGTTAGGAACGTACTCTACGATGCATCGCTAAAACTGTTAATTTAAGGATACTCACTCTACATTAGCCAAACTCGATATAGAATGTTAATAAACAAGCCACCCATACCTACATTCTACCGCGTCTCTATAAATGCAATTTACATTGCTTGTCGATTTGAGTTCCTTCAACAAATATTGCCTGCAAATTATATCTGAAACTTAACGCGAAGCATTTGTTATTTGTGTCGTGATTTGCTTAAAAACATCGAGATTGGCTATAACAACACCGGGACGAACTATTTTGCGAAATCTCTCCTACACCTCTAGCTTAGGTACTCTACTTTATTTTCTACCAAAGTTTAT
Organism: Eupithecia exiguata; assembly: GCA_947086465.1. NCBI lineage: Eukaryota > Metazoa > Arthropoda > Insecta > Lepidoptera > Geometridae > Eupithecia > Eupithecia exiguata. The sequence continues at coordinate 2,464,878 of OX352240.1, forward strand.
TTTCATAAGAGTTGTCTCGTGATAGCAGATTCCTACAAAGCATTATCCTTGAATTCTAAATCCTAGAGCGTGTCAGATAAAGATCAAAATACAAACAACACGCAAATGCCTTCCACAAATGGCACACTAACTCTGATTTCATAAACGAGGTCTTATATCAGAGATCGGTATGAGTTATGTTGACAGACCTATTGTATCTTTATGATGTGTGACCTAGAGAGAGGATACTCTTGAATCCTATACATATTCTGTGTTGAATCTCGAAGGTGTAGGTTGACCTAAATCGCATAGAAACTTTCTATGATTGCTCTCGATATTATCGTAGGTGCATTGACGCTGTGCGTTTCTTCTCAATAACTGAAAAGTTATATTTTGAACGACGCAAGAGAAGACTATCTGAGCTCCTAGTGAAAAGCATTATCCTTTTTCTGCCGCAGCATCTTTTGGTTCCGGTTTGAAGAACATGATTAATTTGTTGCCAGTAAAATTATACATAGGTCTATGAACCTATAGAAATCATTTAGAACAGGATATTTACCATGATTCAATTTTTGAGTTTTCCAATATTTCGGCACAGTTTCATGCGCCATGATCACGGAAGAACTAATGTCACTGCGACAACCTTTAACCCGCTCACATTCATAACAATTTTATACCCCAAAAACTCAAAAATTGAATCATGGTAAATATCCCGTCCTAAATGATTTCTATAGTAATAACCATGATAGTTTCAAAAGGTCTATGAACCTGCCCATCAGTTAGGCGCGGAACTGTCTGCATCGTAGAGCGTTGATATTCCGAAAGTGTGTGCCTCAGCTAGTGTGCCCTATGGGCTTTTACCATTTTTACCACCACCATCAGGTGGGTAATTTTTTTAGTTTGTTTAGTATGACCCATACTTTCCCCGTACCCGTCTTCCGTGTTTTGCAGGTTCACAAAATGCCTCGTCTTACCCCACTGGCAGTAGATGCGGCCTGAGTGCGCCTGCGACGTTTGGCAGCCAACGCCACCATGGCGACCAGAGCGATTGAGGACAATGCACCGACTAGCAGAGGCAGCAGCAGGTTGTCTCCGCGGGAGTAACCCTGAAATAAAATAAACGTGAGTAAAAACTGTCTTGTCAGGGTAAAATATCAGGGGGTTGGCTAGTCGGTCGCCCTAGGTTAGGTATCACTGGATCGAAGAAGTGGAAGCCGATTCCGCGAAATCGACGCAAGATACTAGCTGGCGAGAGACAGCTCAGACAGAACCAAGATGGCCCTGAATGTCAGAAGAGAAGAAGCCCTGTGTCGAAGGCTCACTATGGGTCCCTTTTCCCTTAGGAACAGAAGTAAGTAAAACGTCTGTTTTACAAAACCATTTGGAGACTGACCAAATGGTTCAACTGATGATATCACGTACGTAGCTAATGTAACCTTTGCCATCATTGTTTGACGCACGAGTTGGTTACACCACGCACAATGGACCAACTTGAGTCTCAGTGCGGATACAAGAGTACACATACATACGAGTTGGTTACCTTCCTTTATCGAAAGGAGGTTTTGTATCTTAGATTTAGGCTTTAATTCTCAGATTCATTTTATGAACTGTGATGTTGAGATGAGTACCTGGCTACTAAGAGGATTTAATACAAGTATTCAGTGTGTGTATTATTTTAGGTACTTCTTACCTAGTTAAGAAAATCTACGAAACCTCAATCCTTCGAATTAATGGGTTGTAAAATAGCTAGCGTTTTGCATACAAATAATCATTTAGACGTGCTAGAAACTACTACGGATAACTACTACTAGGTAGATACAAATGATTTCGATACTTGCTACTGCAAGTACCTTCGGAATGAAAGTCAAATCGGCACAATTGCGGTGCAAGCATTTAAACAGGTAGTATTCCACTGTCACTTTCAGCTACCTAGTTGCATATAAGTTGTAATATTACCGCACTCCGTGTTCCGTAATATCAGCGGAATAGGCAACGGTACCCACCTAGTAATCACGTTACATAAAGACTGGAATCGCAATACGTTTCATAAATAACTTCTTCCATATCCGATTTCACAATTCAGATAACTAGTTGTTACCGAAGTTATCGTGATGGTGCGTTGCGTTTTGTAGATAAATATAGATTGTAAACATTATGTATGTGTGCACAGAACGGTGCAATACTCACGCTCCATTGGAAGTATGATGAGGTGTCAACGAAAGGCCATCGGGAGCCGTACCACGTAACCGCTGGCTTCGACATCGTCACTTCGTCTCCGTCGCTGTAAGGACCTTCTGGCTTCAATGGCGGCAGTGAAAACACTTCGTCTACCTCTAGAGATTCCTTAAAATCGTCATCGTCATCGACAGATAATAAAGCATCTTTCAAATCGCTCATCTTAGAATTCTCTGTTGTCTCAGTCACGGGCGTATTCTTTGTAGTAATCAAAACGTCATCGAACACCTTTGTACTCGCTACGGCGGGCATTTCCGAAGGTTTGGACGCCCGAGTGTAGTATTTGATTACATTGCTCAGCGTTATCGATTCGGGAGTTGCGGTAGGTCGAATGATATTGTCCTTCTCCCAAGGTTTGATGGACATGTTGTCCGTCGCTTTCAGTTCTTTTCTTCTTGGTTTCTCAGGTGGCAAATCACTGCCCTCCGTAGGAATCGTTTGAATTGTAGACGAACTCTTCCAAGATCTTAAAGCTGGCATTATCCATGGCGGAGTAGTTGAGCGTTCAACCGTTGTCGAGATAGTAGGAATCGTCAATGTCGTGGTTGCATAAGTGGTGGTGGAAAGAGTCGACGTCGTCTCGAGTTTGGACGCCGGCGTCGTTTCCACAGGAGTCAGCTCTCGGTACTTCATGACCGATGACATAATATCATGTCGATCTGATTGGAACCAAGGATCGAAAAGCTTTTGTCCTAGCACGGAAACCAACGTAACAGCGGCTGTGATCAATAGTAACAACGTGCAAATGGCGAGACAGTAGTCTTTGAATCCGCGTCTCCGCGAGGACCTCCGCACATGGTTCGAGGGGCTGTAGTCCCTTCCCTTGCCTTTCATCCCGCTGTTGTTCAGCACCTCTTCCGTCTGCGGAAGAATTGTGTACTGCAGGCTGTTCTCACCGTGTCTCACCGTCTTGTACATGTTTACTAGTTCTAATTTACCACAAAAGGAAATCACTACAATTTGCAGTCACAGGTTTATCACATACTCGCGTTAAAGACGATCACTGCGATTTAGTGAGTCATAGATAGTCGGGTCATGTCGGCCGCTCGCGCTTTGTGCTGCGTCTTGTGGCCGGTATAGGGTAGTTGCGGCGGGCGCATGCGCGACAACATCGAGCGGCGCTCCCCTGCCCTCGACGACAGGCCTCCGGCTGAGCTTTTGAGGTTAGACCCCCGAGCCGGCGTATTCACGAGATATCACGACGCTCTACAATAACAATAACATCATACGCTCGTCAACCGTTAGCTCGTTAGCGGGCATAATCCCACTTCCTCTCGTGCTGGCTCTTAAAAAGGTTCCTTTGTTTCTTTTTATGGGAAGATATGAAACCATAACCCACGAAATTATAATAACGAACCTCAGGGCCAGTTTCATTATCATAAAGAAAGAGTTTAAAAGCAGTAGGGGAATATTCGGTTTCGGCAGAAATTTGCAGAATTTGAGCCTTTTTCTCGAGTTGGGTACGAGTAGGCAAGTGCTTGAGATACTCAAATACTCATCCCAAAACGGGTTTTAAGAACGAGTTCGAGTGTGATCGAGAATGTACAATCGTCATATAATAGCTTGCTTGTGACTCACGATTCCCGTAAAATGCAACCCGTTTTTTTATCATTGATCGATCGATTGTAATTTCGGATAATTTACGATGTGAGCAAAAAAATGGCGTTGATGAAATTATGTTTTAAAGTTTCCTTGTGTAGTAAACAAGCATCACATGAAGTGTTCTACCTACTCAACTCTGTTTTCTGGTAGAGCTTTTTGACTCATAAATGTCTGTTTTAGAACTTTTTTATCAATGCGTGAGAGACCTAATTCATTCAATCACGAAGCACAACCAAAACGAATCAAGCTTAGAAAAACATCTACCCGTCCGTAGGTGCATTAGCATTTTTTTGCAGACCGGCGGCCGGTCGGACAGCAAACACTCCAAGAGCATACTAATTCTGCTGACCTTGGGCAGACTCACGTTTCCTTTCCAAATTGGTTTGTGAATGCGATTTTAAAAATAAAAGTAAAAAGAGAACAGCCAAATAAAAGGGTTGAACCGAACCGTCGAGTTTTTTGCGCCACACTCATCTTTTCTACTTCAATTTCGTAAGCGAGATAATCAAAAGTGTGGGATTCTGAGTTCCTGGCGTATAATTTATTTTTTGTCTAAATGCCCTTGTAACCTACCTCATGAAGCATTTCAACAACGTTGTTTTATTCGGCTATTATCGCATAATGTGGACCTAAATCACTGATAGTCCGTTAATTTATGATTCTGGTTTTGCAGCTTTATAGTTCTGCTATTTGCTTTTATATGAGCCTAACATTTAAGCTGGCTCTTGTACCTATTGCTTTATTCATGAATGAATAAAATATCTCTGTCCTGGGGTTCGTAGACGACGAATTTAATTGCCCTCAGACAAATGTCCTTAAACGGCCCTGTAATAATATTCCTGCCTATAGAGACATTACAAAAGGTTCTATCAATAACTAGTACGTGACGTTACCCATCGGACAACAAAACTGATTCCTGGAATACAGTATAAACGTACAGCATACAAGTTATGCGGGAGCTTTAATATGTTTGCCGCGTAATAGTCGTTCACGATTTAATGTCGAAGTACATACATACCTACATTAGTTTTCCGTTGAAAAGCTGGACTAGAATCGCTGATAATGGAAGATGAATTCAAAAGCCATTGGGTAGTCCACTACGCATAAGATTGACGAAAGCATTGTTCAAAAAGCTGTGACACAGAGCGAGGTTATACGCACCTAATGCCAAACGAGTACTAAATTTTTTTTTAATTTATTGAAATGTTTAGTACCCCCTAAAATACAGATCCTTGCTACAATCCTGCAATACCCTGTAGGGCTGTTTCCTCTAGTACAATGACATCGGCAGAGCTGCTATTTTAGTAGAGCTGGAACACGGCCAACCAGCCTCGACGGGGCATCGTGCGTGTAAATAATCACACATGACAAATGCACTCTCTGTTTGGTGCGATTTCGACTAATTTAGTAATCCCTGTAGGAAATGTAAGGCTTAGAACAGTAATTACTTCGTGGATGACTTGATTGTTCAGAACCTCATCATATACGAATTTATGGATCTTGAGAGAATGGCGCGGCTGAAGTAGGTCACGTTTCCGTGAATTAAGTTGTCTCCACATCGTCTGCCATAATGGCTCGCTATCTTACAGCTTCTCAGAATATTCTGCGGTCTAGTTTTATGTAACAACTAGTATTGTACTGGTCACTGAGCCAAAATAAGACATTTAAAAGGATACGTACTACATTAACAATCGAGTTATTTAAATAACCTTACCAACCTTGAGGGTTCAAAGCACATCCTGTCAGCGCGTTTTACGAGGATTGCCTAAATAAACATTTTCAAACACGTGTTTGGTCGCTAATGTTGGCAATCTGTCGACCAACAGTGCACCAGCTAGCCTGTCTACCATAAAAACACTATTTATTACCTCAGGAATATTGTTCTTTCATCCACTTACAGAGCAATTTAACAGAAAGAAACTATAAGTTACTTTACTACCTGCTGTGCTGTAAAAGGCACGAAGGGTTTTTATTACGAGATTTTTTGTGCGCTTTCTAAATATTGTTTCGTCCCAATCCTGAGGGTCTTAAAATATCTCGGTTCTTATCTTATCTTAAGACACTTAAGCTGGCGATAATGTTTGGATTTCTTGCATTTTATGAATTTTAATAAAACGAGTGGATCGTGTGCTATCTTTGTGGGGATGTTTAACTGGATACCAGTTCCTGTTACTCGAATGCCAATCATGTACCATGAGTTGTTGATTGCTGCGTGATTATGTGGGGTGCATCGGCCGCTCCTGACCCTGGCTGGCCCAATGCCACGATATATCTGCTGGGCGCGGGCATCTAGCCAAACTCCACACTCTTCCGCATCGTTTGCAAATCATCCATCTGCGAAAATTTTAGGGTTTCTTATTTTCGAAGCTCAAACAAACTCTACATTGTTAAAAGTATCCCTGCGTTAATTTTCATCACCTCAAAACGGAGTTCCTCAGACCGGAATTGCAAACAAAAGTTTTTATCAAAGTTTTTATGTTAATCCGGGATTAATTACCGAGTAAATTGTTCGTTAACTTTCTCGAATTAAAGTTATTATGAACTTACGACTGTTTGCATAAGCTCTGCGTCATCGGTTTCATCAATGATTGACGAATTCATTCCAGTTGCCATCTTTGGGTGTAGGTATTTCACAATTGAAATCAATAAGGTCATTGCTTATTTTGATTTGAATTAATTTTATAATTGTTGATCCATAACAAATTATGACCTTTTATGGTTCGTTGGTAGTGATTTGCATAATTTTGCTGTTTATTAGCCATCATGTAGATGATTTGGATTGCTCAACCGATTACCCAATTTGTTTCCCTTTCGAACCCAAGTATCAAGAACACTGGATCCCTTTGCTGCGTGAAGATCTCTTATCCTACCTTCTATTTGCTATCTAAGGCGTGGATGTACATCCACGCCTTAGATAGCATCGATAGATCGAGTACGTGAGTTGACGTCGATTGGATTACGTTAAAACTTACGTCCTATTTAATAGATGATAAGCCAAAACTTGATTTTTGCGCTTACGTCGCTCTACTCTGTCCCGGTCCTATAAACGCGAAATCCAATGCCTATCCTTTTCACAAAACATCTACATAGGTACGTCCATTAATTAATTTCATAGGCGATAGTCCAGCCCGTTACAATCACAACCTTGTTACATTGTGCGTATGTTTCTCCAGCTTCTTGCTTAATGCAAGAAGCAGTAACATGCTCAATACCAATTACATACATAATAATGAAGTTCGTTGATGTTCGCTAATGATAATGCTGACATAGAATAACACTACATACAGGGGGATGTATAATATAGGTATTAAATCGTATTATGTACTGATGCTGATTCCTTATATTTAAAACTAACAATAGACGGAAAAGCCTCCCTATTGAAATGTATTGTACAATCAATGTAAGGAGCTTTTCTCTCTGACTGTAGGGAACAATTAAAGTGACCGTTATTGGCAGCTTCCCTGGCATTGGCATAGGTTTCGGGCGTTGAACTACGCACGTGAAGTGAACAACATCGCGAGATCGAAAGTGCAAGTGCATTCGTACAATAATATTAAAACATTTATAGATTAGATTAGATTCATTTATTGGTACAAAAAATTTACATGTCAACCATTTCTAATAAAAAACAACTTAAGACTAAGAACTACTTAGAAAAATAAATAAGATTACCTAAATACATAGTCATAACATACATTGAAGTAGGTACCAGGGTCATACATACATAAAGTAAATCAAAAATTATTAGTCTATTGATGTAGGGCTAACCTTTAAACCCAAGAACTCCTTTATCAGGCAAAATTAGTCTAGGATGTAAATTACCGGCCCATATAAAATATTTAAACAATGAAATGAACATACGAGAAAGACTATAAGTTCCTGCATGTAAAATTATTTATTCTCAAGGACGTTTTTAGTTGTTTTTACTTTTCAATTTCATTAGGTTTCATGTTACCTTTTCTACATGATCAATTGTCATTTTAGTTTTTATGTTCGGCTGTAAGTCAGTGTTTATTTTTATCTTCACCGATCTCAATCTTTCTATCTTCGCCGATTTTGTGGACCGATTTTGAATCCTTCGATTTTGATTACTTTGGTTTAGTAAGGAGGATGAGCTGTAGATGGTCCTATTAAAAACTGATTCCCGAGAGAAGTAGTTGTTAGTAATTGTCCCGCAAAATTTCTAAGGGAAAGGAATTAGAAGTACTCAGGTTTTCGGTTTTTCAAAATAACCAAATGACGTTACTGGTTATTGACGGTGTAGTTATTTGACACAGTTCAGTTCTATTCTACCACATGCTACTAGTCAACATGCAATCTTTTTAAAAATAAAGGAGACATTCACTAGTACGCTCTTCATTGTCGACGTAAGTAAAGTCCAAACCCCTGTGGGTAAAGCACTTTTCAGGAAGGTCGAACAAAGCTCTTTGTCAATGGTTCTGATCGAATTTGCTTTTAGGCGTTGTGCCAAGCTTACCCTGCAAAATATTTCCACAAATACCAACGCTCATTGGGGAAAACGTAAGTTGTAAAATCTCGTTTTATTTCTGGATTTCGGCCAGTGGATGATCAATCAACATAAATGTTGGCCAGCTCGGCCTTGACTTTGTTCAATGACATGTTGGCACGGAGTTTCGGGCAGGTACGAGCCAAAATGTCAGTTAATCTGTTCATCTAACATCCGACGTCGTACAAACTCAGGTAATTGACGGTTACGTATCCTCGTCATCCAAAATTAAATGGGGTGGTGGTCTACTTTTATTTTGACTGATTTATACTCAGTTGCTTTTCCTTTTTCTGTATTTCACAAGTGAAATTAGTTAATTTCTAATATAAATAATTATTAATTTCTTAGAAATTACCCAGAGTACTATAATAAATAAAAACCTTAGAATGAAATTAGTTAGATTACCCAACATTGTATAGCAACCGTTAAGCCAAATTCCGCTAATCATCGACTGTAAATGAATAAACATGGATTCATTTCGTAATATCCCTTGAATAGTGCAATCACTCAATAAACACCAATAACAAATCGGACATGATCGAGTACTAGATAGAAGTGCCAATTTATATATCATTATACCAAGAACTCATTTCATATCTAGTTAAACCTATAATTTTTGTATCATTAAACCTAATGTGGCCATTCAAGGCGAGAGTCTACCAATCTAAATCGTTAGCGCGATCCTGACGACTGTTTATAACTCAATCTATACGAGCGAGCGGTCATTACTTACAGCGTAGATTGTGTTCAACTCAAAGCTCAACTAAACGTTTTTATTTATTATCCGCGTATGATAAAGCTGCAGTCCATATGTGTGGAGTTCCCACGCCGTGTCGCCCTCCATCGCGATACATGTGGCTTCTACCACTTTCGCGAGACCCATCTCTCTCGTACTTGCCCGTGCTTTATACAACACCACATGTGCCTAGTTCGGCTGGTGTTTTTTTACCTCCCCGGTTTTCGTGTCACATCACGCCTACGGTTTCAGGACTGACGCGATGACGCGATGATAATTGATCGACGGGTAATTGACTAAAGTTGCGTAATGCACATTGTTCGGTATTGACATCCGCGCTTAAGGTGGGTTCACCAGTACCTTAATCCAGTGATTCCTTTCAGTTCGACCTTTAAAAACTTGTAGTTCTTCATGAGTTTGCCTTTCAAATCTGAAGAGTAATCTTATAAGTAATTTATATTAGGTATATTTATATTCTTGTACCTTCGTACTTTCCGATTCATTTGGACTACACCTTTTATTTTAGTGAACTTTTGCAAACACAATCGGATAAGAAATAGCTATTTGTACCGTTTTACTTTTTCAAAATATGAACATACTCATCAAATGAGATCAAAAATAAATTTGAACACATTTTCAAGCATTTATTAAATTCGCTCCTTCGATCAAAAATTTCCGGCTTTGCCGGGGAGACCGCGAACTACTTATTTTTGATCGAAGATTCGCTCTCATATATAATGATTTTGTTTTTTTAAAAACTAAAACTGTGCAAACAAAGCTATTTCTTATCCAATTATGTAAGCAAATTTTCATTAAAATCGGGGACGTGGTTTCCAAATGAATCGAAAAGTACGGTTATAGGGGAGCTTAGAGGTTCGCACCCAAAGGTAGTTTCGTATCGCAGCATCCCCTTATAGATCGCAGATATCTTAATGACTGAGATACAATGTCTTAGTGTCACCTACATCATGTTGAATTATTTCTCTGAAACCGTGAAATATTGAGCCATAAAGTTTGTGAAATAGCGATGTTCCATCATCAACTAAGATGGTTTCATAGAATTTGGTGGAAAATTAAGACGCTTGCACTGACTTTGGGTTCTGAGATTACTCTGCTTCGAGGAAGTTATAGTAACTTCCTCAATATTTCACCCCGTTTTGAGACATCAAATTCTACCAGGATATAAAATCATTCATCTAATTAGGTACTGGTTCCACCGCATCGCGCGTAGCACACGCAGTATGGGATTACCCACAAAGAGTAAAAACAATTTTATTGAAGCATGCATCCCCTAGATTGCAGATGGCGAACTTATAAAATCGCTGCTTATTTATACGGCTTCCTTGTCCAGATTAGGAAAGCACCTTTCGTGGGATTCAAATTACACACCCTGTATAGTACTTACGTTGATTATTATAGTACCTATTGATATCCCTGGGTCCAGTAGGTTCTTTCTTGTGTTACCTACCTACTTTTAGATTTTTTATGAGCCCAAGTTTTAACAAATGTAAAAGCCGGATCAGATTCAAATTTTTAGATTCGATATAAATGGTGGTTCCTTTTTCACTAGTACACGAAAAATTTAAGCGAACAGAATCAATAACACATTTTTTCTTATTTGATAATAATTATTATATATAACTAATGTTATAAATGCGAAAGTGTTTTTGTTTGTCCTACCTTCACGCCCTAACTAAGCAACCTATCGACTTAATTTTTGGCAAAGAGTTAGTTGAAAAGATGGAGAGTAACATAGGCTACTTTTGTCCTGGTAAAACATCAAATTCCCATGGAAAATTTTCGGGAATAATCTCCCTAGAATGAATGAATGAATGAATGAATTCTTTTCCTAGAATTATTCCTAGAGATGTGTCCAATTGAATTTACCGCGGGTGAAACCGCGGGGAACACCTAGTAAAGTATAAAATGTTACTTGTCTAAGTGCTTTAAGCCTAAAGAAATTAAGTTATTGACTTCGATTTTGATTCCGTATTAACATTTTCCTAAGCTTTACAAAAAAGCTGTTTCTACAAAAACTCATAAGCACAAAAACGGCGACGCATGTTTCTCGTTACTACTATTCAAACCCGCACCCACAGCAAAAAACCCGTCCCTTCAAACACAGGTCTCATTGTTCGTGGTATATGTGAGCTACACGTGTGTAACGAAGTGTGGCACCTGACCTAACCCAACCCTGCACTTGTCTCCAGGAGCGAGCTAGGGATGGGGCGTGACGATTCACTGATTTTATCGACGACACAGCTTATTTAAGTGCCTTTTTCATGTTTATCGATGTGTGATAACATGACATAAGATCCATTATCTCACAATCTTCCATTAGACACCTATCGAAAAGTCTAGGTGATGTTCTAAAATGTAGCCGTCTGATGACTTTAATAGAACACTTCGTCACTACCGTTAAACTGATTTTAGATACTTTTATTTTACTACGACAGACTGTAGAGGCTATAGTTTACCTAATACATATATGAGCAGCTACTCAGGTGAGTAGCCGCTAGTAGTAGACTACGATCTGAATAGTTTTTCTGTGACCTAAATAAAGGATAAATAATTCAAAAATATTCCCTACGAACTTGATAAGGTAACATTGTAGCCGACCTTACTTAACTTTCAAATCATTAGGTATCTACGAAATTACAATGCAAAGGAGTTGGTAACCTGTAACTCTATGGTAATTTAATTTGTCGATATCAAAACGAGTAGCTTGATAAAGCAAACTACGTATTTATGTAGGTATTGTATTTACATAATAAATTGTGCTAATTGGCAAACGTTGTGCAAAACAAACGACGGAATAAGATAATGGCACTAAAATATGTCAACAAAGACATTAAATTGCCTAGGTCCTTTCCATGTTGAATGCCTCGCCTTCATAACAGACTGTTTTTTATTGTTCACAAAAAACATGATTCTTCGTCCTTAGTCTCTTTCAAGCACTTCATATTATAAAAGAAAATGCAACATTTCTTACCAGGTAGAGCCATAAACGTAAAAAAGGTAGGTAAGCGATACTTTATCGATATAGAATATTTATTCCGCCCGCATCCCTAGAATGTTATGTTTTTAGAGTGGGGTTGACGGGTGTTACAAAAACCAGTTTCATTATGGTGACAGCGAAATAATTTTTACGCTTCATCTAAGAGCAGCTTAAGAAGAATTTTAAATTGAACCTCGCACTTAAGAGGACGGTTTTCAGCCTGAGGGCCGTAAACATCTCCTGGGTTCACAATAAATACCCACTTGACATTCAAAAGGCCTTTTTTCCAATTTGCCTCATGATGGAAAAAATCGTTCTCTTAAACCTCAACTGTTGACACATGTAGATTGGGCTTTACACTCTGACTTAGGAGTGGAAGTACCTAATAATAAACAAGGTTGAAGCATGAAGGAATGTTAGGTAGATTCTTGAGTTGGAGAACGGTGGGTAGAATAATTCGTAAACATTTTAACGCTATTGGAAACCTAACGCTGCGCTTGGTTTTAGGTAACATACAACTAGATTTATGTAAGGTTGTTATTCAATTTCTTATTGTCATACGGGCGGGAGTCAGCTAAGTTAGCTTTTTGCTTAGCTCCTAAGCTTCGGCTCATTCTTGTTGTTAGCAAAATACTATAATCATTAGTAAGAAAAAAACAATTCCGTAGCCTAACAAGCTTAATTAATTTCTGCGTCACAACACAACATAAGCAAACCAAATTCTCGGAAGCCTTATAAATTCAAAGATGGCTACGTGCTACGTGTTTACCTAATAAAAAGAACGAAATAATATTTTTATGTATTCTAAAAAGTACCTAGTATTTATTTTTTAAAATTTATAATAATTTTATTTCTAGACTAATATAATAAAGAGGAAAGATTTGTATTTTAGTATGTAACGAATAAACATAAAAAACGATAGGACCGATTTCAAAAATTCTTTTGCCGTTTGAAAGCTACATTATCACATTTATATTTATATTATTTTTAAGTAACATAGGCTATAGAAGATACCCGTGCGAAGCCGGGGCGGACTGCTAGTCGTGAATACATAGAAATGGATAGGTACTTGTTTTGTTTTTTTACCAAAGTCAAAACGTCAGAAAAATGGTAGGTACGTGATAAATACCCGACCACGAAAGTTTGAAGAAATCCTCAAGAGTTTGGCATCCTACCTATTAACTAGTGTGAAGCGACTCAACAACAAAGTCTCCACGACTTATATTTCTCAACCGATGTTTTTACTTAGTAGACCGTTCCACAAACGTGTTTGCTGTTGTTTAATGGTGCCATTTCAAGTGTTCAACTTAATGGCATACGTGTTTATGTTATAGCTTTGTAATTAGATTCCACATTTCGACTTTTGCTTTTTTAAGTTTCTGAAGCTACTCTATTTTGCCTGTTGCTCCTTTCTGGTTTGTTTAACTCGTTTGGCATTTTTTGATACAATCTGCTTAGCGTTGTTTTTAGAGATTCTTATATTCCATGACTTCCTGACCATTCAGACTTATAAGTATCTAAAATTTTTTTTGTTTCCTTATAAATACTGCGTACTAGGTGAATTTATTTTTTACATTCTCTGCTTAACCTTAGAAATTGCAGAGTGACATAGCATTTTTGTTTACACACCAAAAATGTTAAATAACTTATGTTGCAATGGTCTTCTGACCGCGTTCATTTGAAGGTAACGGCCTAAAATATTATATTAACCTATGTCGACATTGTTTGAACTACTCTTTGTCCATTTATTGCTGAATTTTATCTAGCGTTGTAATATTTAACTTAAATTTTAATGTCACTGCTTGTAATATTGTCCTTTAGCGTTATCCACAGCGTCGAAAGAATTGCCCATACAAACGTAAATACCAAAAATATTTGTAATTTAAGCATATTTCCACTATATTATTTTTGAGCCGTGTGGTGCCAGCTTAGAATTTGTATTACCCCGACTCTTTTCTTGGATGTCGTAAGAGGCGACTAAGGGACATACACCGGGGGCGGGCAGCAGCGCCTCTTGCAGAATAGATCTACCACCGAACTGCGATCCCAAACGCGTAAGCCCAGCGTGGGGATTTTGGGCATTACCCCCACGAAATAAAAGCCACTGAGGCGATTATCAGGGAGAGGCCTGCGTCCAGCTGTGGACCAATTTAGTCTGTTGAGGTTGAGGTGAGGATGTAATTTTTTTATTCGTATAATATTTATCTAGGTCCCTGTTTGTTTTTTAGGGTTCCGTACCCAAAGGGTAAAAATGGGACCCTATTACTAAGACTTCGCTGTCCGTCTGTCCGTCTGTCACCAGGCTGTATCTCGTGAACCGTTAAAGTTAGACAGTTGAAATTTTCACATATGATGTATTTCTGTTGCCGCTATAACAACAAATACCTACAAAAAACAGTTTAAAATAAATATTTAAGGGGGCTTAACAAACGTGATTTTTTTTCTAGATAATGGTACGGAGCTCTTCTTGCGCGAGTCTGACTCGCACTTAGCCGGTTTTATTTTAAATAGGTACCGCAGGATGAAACGATAAACCCTAGCTAGCTATAGGTATTTGATAGAAACAAAAAACAAACAGTTATTTTCGAAGATCGTCTCCGTTTCGAGGAAGCCGATAGAAAAAGAATGCCAACGGCACAAATTCTTTTTGCATTCGAATATAATGTTAATTAACTTTTAGAAAACATTTCAACGAAATTCTTAATTAGGGATCTCCGACCAGTAACTGTTTACTGTTTATTAAACGGTCTGAGACATGACATGTAAACATGTTATAAACTAATAGCATCCCTCGCCTGAAGTTATACTTTCTGCTTCAACTTCAACTTCTTATTTTTGGCTCGCTGTGCTTTGCTGCCACAACTCTGCCAATGTCCATGTAACTGCTTGTAACTAAACTAAGATTTTCATATCACCGTGATTAATAAAATGCAACCTGCTGCGTCTGGTTCTTCAAGCTCAAAACTAGCATCGTAAATAAATTGCCTTAAAGGTTTTTAATGTATGTCGCCGCCGGATCCTAGAATCAGTCTGTTTGTAGAATGACTTGGCAATTTACAAAACGAACGCGCATATCGCGCCTGTGACGCAGGAGGTGGCGGATTCGATTCCCGCCTTGGGACTGGGACCAATGTTTGTACGATCTGCAGATCAATTAGTTCCTGGTGTTCTGGTCGTTGTCTATGTATAATAAAAAATATCTATGTGTGTATTGTATAGATAGATAAATAATTTATTTTTCGTCTGCAGACACACATAACAAAATAAACAAAGTAACAAAAGTTATTTTAAACTACTTAAGTGTTAAATTATCCTAAACATAAAACAGAGATAAACACATATTATATTATTTGTATTAGCTATCTAGTACCCTAAACACAAGCTCTGCCTAACTTGGGGCTAGATAATGCTATGTGAATTGTCGTTGATGGGAAAACTGTTTTAATTTCATTCGACGAGATGGCTAAGTGTTTTAGCCATATTGTTGAACGTTGATCGTAAAAAATCGGCACAGGCATCTATTTAACTGAGCAGTTTTGTAATACGCCTAACCATTGTATAAACGGGCTGTTTCTACAACCCGGCGGCGTCATATCGATAAACGCAGACAGTTAATAAATATATCGATAAGTGTCTTGTAAAACAAGTCAAAGGCACGTCCCGCGGCAAGTTGTAGTCACCTCACGCACTTCCCTAAAGACTTGTAGGTACCTATTGTTCGATCAGGTTACGGAATATCGGAATACGTGTTCCAACTTTTTACATATATACAATTCCGTAAAAGGATAATTAAAATGCAAGAGAATGCATCGGCTTTAGTGCACAGAGTTGGGTCACATTTTAATGTGCAGTCAAATATGTATACCAATTTGGTTTCTAGGTAACAAAGGAGGTTGCGGGTTCGATTCCCGCCTCGGTACGAATGTTTGTACGATCTGTAAATATTTATTCCGGTTGTTCTGGGTATCTTCTCTGTATAATAAAAAATATCTATTTATGTAATATATTGTATTATGTTTATCAGTTATCTAGTACCTACCCATAACACAAGCTCTGCTTAGATGATTCTGTGGGGATTGTCCAGCATAATTTATTTATTTTATTTAAGTATGTTAGATGACAAATAAGTTGAAAAAATTTAAACCCTGTCTTACTTACGTACTTTGAATAATAGACAAAGAAAAATAATTGTTGTAATTATTTTTCCTTTCATGTATAAGTATTTTTCCTATTTTTTTTGTGTTGTACACTGAGAGAACACTACATGTTAATTTAACCAAAACGACTTCGGTTGGTTTTATTTCGGTTCAATTTACTAGATATTAGTTAAAAGTACAAAAGCGTTACAAAACCAACTTGATGGATACAACAAAATCAAATTTGTTGTGATTACCAGTGTCTAAGTAGTTATAATGACTAAAAAACAATGTTAAAATAACAAAAGTAACTTGGCTAACTTCTGTTTTGTTGATTATACTGTAACTGTGACTGTTCTACAAGAAAACTACAAAACATAATCTTTGAAATTACAAATATATTGTTTGTAAAATGAACCTACGCACAATTAAGAAAATTAACCAAATGTTTGTTTTTAAATACAAATTAATTTTGTAACTATTCAGTGAATGCGATAAATCAAAACGAGTATCCAATAAATTGTAATATTAACAAGAAATATCGTTTACATTGACCAATTCACGTTGTTAAAGTTAGGGAATCGATTTGATAAAAGCCACAACAAAGTTTTAGTACACTGAACCGAACATATTTGATATAATTACTGAACGTTGCATTTTGAACCAAACAAAGGTTTTGGTTAAATATTTCTGTGTTAAATACGCCTTGTATTGGTTGATCTAATAAAAGTATGTCGGTAATAGATACTATTTGTGCATGTGAAGCGAAACAGTGTCAATTTAGTAATATTAACAAGAAATATCGTTTACATTGACCAATTCACGTTGTTAAAGTTAGGGAATCTATTTGATAAAAGCCACCACAAAGTTTTAGTACACTGAACCGAACATATTTGATATAATTACTGAACGTTGCATTTTGAACCAAACAAAGGTTTTGGTTAAATATTTCTGTGTTAAATACGCCTTGTATTGGTTGATCTAATAAAAGTATGTCGGTAATAGATACTATTTGTGCATGTGAAGCGAAACAGTGTCAATTTAGTAATATTAACAAGAAATATCGTTTACATTGACCAATTTACGTTGTTAAAGTTAGGGAATCTATTTGATAAAAGCAACAACAAAGTTTTAGTACATTGAACCGAACATATTTGGTATAATTACTGAACGTTGCATGTTGACCAAACGAGGGTTTTGGATATTTTACCCGACTGCCCCAGAAAGGAGGGTAACATATTTCGAGAGTAGGTAATGTACTATAATAGCGGTCAGAAGTGGAGACTTAGTTTCTAAAGACATTGTCTTGCAGCCATTCGTGGTGCTTACGACCTTTTTAAAATCATCAAATCATTCATATTTGTTTTGAATATGATCTTTATGGTATGTCTCCCTCCACTAATGGCCGCAACTGTACATAAGTAGGTATTGTATGTGGGTGTGTCATTTTCTTTGGCAAAACCTGCAGCTTAATTGAAGGATATTGACAAGTGAGTTTGATTTTTGCTCGCTGAGATCGTGATGTGATATTTTATTGTGAAGTGAACCCACTCTTGATAAATTCTGTCACTTTTGACATTATGATGGTTTTTATAAATTTTGATATTTGGTGCTATTTTTGAAAATACTGGCTGTTAGGTAGGTACATTCGTTTTTTTTTTGTTTGGGTTTCTTCTCTCAAGAAATAAAAATAGTTGAGGGGGATTTCAGGACTTTCTAAACATGGTGTTCCAGAAATTCCCCTTGAACAAATTTTCTCAAGGGGGAAAACTGGAATAAGAGAAAACAGTGGGGGGATTTCTGGACTTTAAAAAAATGAAAATCCAGTTTTGCCCATCAAGGGGGATTTGTCAAGGGGGAAAACTGGAATAAGCCCTCAGTACCTACCTACTACCTACCTAGATAGCAGACAATGAAAAAGTGCCCCTGCTATCGAAGGCGTGTTATTGAAGCGGTGGTCGCTACGGTATGCGGTAGGTAAGTACCTACTACCTACCCGGCCAAACTAGTTTGAACACAGAAGAAATAATAGTAGGTAAAAGTTTGAATAATAAACAATATTTCTATCTCAATGCTTGTCATCAATCATCATACATAACTGAACAGATTTTGCATCCTTTAGGTACCACTTTCAAGCCCTAATCTTCTCCGTTGACGAGGATTGTCAACAAGCCTCAAGATCTAGCCATAAGCCTGCATTCCATATTGTGCCCACATAAATCGTTACATGACTCGAAAACTATTGCACATCACCATATAGTTGGTAAACTGACCGCCATCACCTAGGTATGTTGGGGACACGGATAACAACAGTTTTTCAAACTTAGTTTTTGGGGAGAAACAACCATTTTAAGTAGGTGTACCTACCTACTTTCTTGAAAAAAGCGGATCCACCCGTGACAGATATTTACATAGGACCATAGGTACCTACTACCTACTACCTACTTTGTACGGAACCCTGCCTCGGTGCGAGAGTTCTACCTATGGCGTTAAAAATACAACCGTGATTATGATTTACTTTGATGATGAAAGAGCTCAATTATTCAGGAATTTTTGACCCCTTAGGCGGTTTTTGAGCTATCATTATAATAGTTATCGTCGGAAAAAAACATTGATCCTGCGAACGCCAATCATTCGTCCATCACCATACTTACTTAGTCAGAAGCTTATGTAAGCTTGTGAGTAAGTAGGTATGGTGCCAGTTACTGTGTAGGTAGGTCGGAACGGGTAAGTATGTAGGTATGTACCGTACTGACCTACCTATACATATAGTAACTGGAGTAGGTACAAATTGTTCAAAGCCTCGGAGATCTTTGTTTCACCTGTTTGATTAGATTAAAATAGAATTTCACAGATTTGAATAAGTTACCTACTAGCGAAGGTCTCAGAGTCTACTTGAGGGATTTATCGTTTTGTATGTAGGTAGTATGTATGTACCTACTTATCTATGTTTGTCCGACGACAACTGCCGAACTGATTTTGATTAAACTCAAAAGGTAGGTTAGGCCAATAGAATTATGCCTAAATACCTACATACTATTTCTAGATCAATGCCTACATATACCTAATCTTGTTCAGTTCAGGACAGTGTGACCAGATTCAGTATTTTAATACTTTTTCAGTATATTTCATCGATTTTTCCGAACATCAGTATATTTTCAGGTATATTGCTGGCAGTCAGTATTTTTGGGTATATTTTGGTTGAACTTATGGCAACACCGTAGTGAGTGAGTGTTTTTGTGACAATATTTGCGGAATTCCCCGGTACGCGAACATTTAATAATAATAATTAAAACCCTAATATAAACGAAATCCGGGACTTTCCCGGATTTAGTTTATACTAGGGATGTTACGGAGGTGGCTTAACGGAACCGAAGTCGGAGTTTTAGAATTTGGTTGGTTTTAGTATTTTTGGGTATATTTTGGTTGAACTTATGGCAACACCGTAGTGAGTGAGTGTTTTTGTGACAATATTTACGGAATTCCCCGGTACGCGAACATTTAATAATAATAATTAAAACCCTAATATAAACTAAATCCGGGACTTTCCCGGATTTAGTTTATACTAGGGATGTTACGGAGGTGGCTTAACGGAACCGAAGTCGGAGTTTTAGAATTTGGTTTGTTGGAGTCGGAAGCGGAGTCGTAACTCCGCTTCCGACTCCGGTTACGGAACACCCGAAGGTGTTGGTAGATAGATTGAGATGAAGTGTTAAGGGCAGGCCTCATGGAATAAAAGTTTCTTATTTTATCAATTCTTCGTATCCAGTAGCATGCACAGAGCTTAAATAACATTTTAACGGAGTAGTCGTACCTTCCTTTCGTGAAAATATCTATTTACAAACTTTATACTTTGCTGTTGTATCTGCACAAACTTCAATAAAGTACCTAGAAAATCAGTATTTTTATTGGTATATCTGTCCTATGTAAGTCGGTATATTTCAGTATTTTTTTGAGGTGCCTCGGTATTTTCGTAAAATTTAATCTGGTCACACTGGTTCAGGATGTCTGGTCACCTCAATGTATTCTGTACTCGTCATAGTGATCGGCTGTATCTAGAACCACCTAGAACTAAGTAAAGATAGGTAGGTAGGTACAAGTACCTAGGTATTATTCTTCGGTTTTTTTTCATTACCTACTTTCTTCTCTGTTCGAAAAAAACGGATTAAATTGATTCAAATTGTTTACAAGACTGTTTGATTACATTTAAATAAATGCGTTGTTGTTTTGACTAAAATTATTGGTTAATCTTTTCGTGATCGCTCGTTCGCATCTTCCGTCTTGCTTGCGCGTGCTTGCGCGACGAACGAACGAAAGTAAGATTGACACTCCCCCTTTAGTCATCCCTGAGTGTTGCCATGTTAAGAGATTTTTCACAATTTTCGGCATATTTTATGCTATATCGGAGGGCCGCGTCAGTCGTCAATAATTTTTCCTCACATACTATGGTTTAGTGTTTAGTATGAAGAAGTTTAGTTAGGAAGGTTTTTTCGCGGAATTGTTACTAAATATTTTCATTCTTATATTTTGCAATGGATTTCCGCAAAGTAACGCCTGAATTTATTATTTATTGTAGGTAAGTTTGTAGAAAGAAAAGGAAAACCTTATTAACTTATTTATTCATATTCATATTTCATTTATTGCAATCATAATTAAAAGGTGGTAGGTACATGAATATTTTATTATTCTAACACTCCTAGTTGGTAGTTTATAATTATGTAGCCGGTCAGGGTGTAGCAAATGTAAAAGATGGTAGCTTACATTATATCACAATAATGAGTCTTATCTTTTTTTTATTTTTATCTATCGATGGCTCATTTGGGTAAAATAAGATTCGGTTCCGGACTTTTTTTATTCCCGGCAACACTAGCGATAGGCAATCCACGGCAGCCACCCCCTCCACCCATCAACTCCCCGTCCCGACCCGACATTGTGTGCAACATGCATTTCGTTCGTTCGGTCTGTTCTGTGTGTGGTGTAATTTCTTTCTGTTTGTCTCCGTCCGCCGCACGCGCCGGCCGTTATTGAATTGAAGTTTGTGATAGAAAAACTGTGGGAAGCTGTTGTCTAGTGTGTTCAAGTGTGTTGTGGGTCAGGCTCATAGACTAATAGTATACTACGTCAGGCTCCAATTGATGGTTTTATCAGTAAGTACGTACCAACTTATCTTACTCGTAGTCCCATTATGTTATTATAATATTATACGAAAGTTTGGATGTTGTAGTAGTATGTGCGGGTGTTTATCTGATCTGTTTTCACGTCAAAACTAAACTAGGTACCTACTGAACTGAACTGGATTTGGCTGAAGTAATGAGTAGGTTATTATAGACTTTAGTATTTATAATTATAAACATAGTTCAGAACCTGGAATAGAACTTTACTTTATCTTAGGTAATGTCTTCATACATTTACGCTATTATCGGAGTTATCGTCGAGTGTGTTATATATATATCTATGCTATTTAGTGCATTCATTTTCAAAATTTAACCGTTGACTTTGGTTATACCTACCAGTTAACTTTGATTAAACCTACAGTTAAAAGGGTGACAGAGATAGCCTACATAAGTAATACCTATTTAAAGTAAATATTTTATTACAGAACACCGATTCTTTGGATAATAATAATGGACGAGCTTCTTGCGAGTTGGGATGTTTCCCAAGAAACGATCGACGTTTTTATCAGTAAGTATCTAGGTACCTATCTGTATAGAACAAATCTACCTATGTACACCTATAATAATAACCTATGTGCCAAGTTAACATCTGCGTGTTGTAGGTAGGTACTAACAATTTGTTCTACCACAGACCATAGTGATTTTTACCGATAACTTTGGTTAAACGTACAGTTGAATTTGGCAAGATAATAAAGGCATTTGTTTTAGATACCTACTTATTTATCATACTTTTCAGGTAATAATATTGACATAACGTGTCTGGACGGACTTGAAGATGCAGAATTAAAAATACTTATACCAGACCATCGGCTGAGGGACAGGATAAAGTTTAAATTGGGTTATAAAATCTACAAAGCTGAAATAGCTACCGTGCATTCTGTAAGTACCTAACGATATAGCTATATGTATATATATATATATATATATACCTATAGCATTTAAATGTACTTAACTACTCGCATCATTTTATCCAAATAGTTAGGTAGGTACTAGTAGGTAAGGTATATGATTATTAGGACATGCTTGTATCTACATAGCTACTAACCTATCTACAGTGATTAAGGTTATTTTAATAAATAACATGATACAAGGACTGGAAGAAAAATAAGATGCCTGTATTCCCAATGGGGAAGGGCGTAGGTAGAAGTGCTTAGAGGTGCCTACCCCTTGGGAGAATAGAGAACATCCGTGATGTGCGCTATTTATGTATTTGAATCCCTGTAATAGAGGGTGAGCCTAATTGCCTTCTTACTTATCAATTGTATTAGGTCTTCACTTCATCACCACATAGGTAGCATCGGGTCGCAGATTGGTTGATTGATGTCATGTCATATGTTCTTAAATAGGTATGCACCTAGATTTCCTAGCAATGTTTTTAAATAAGTATGTACTTACTTGTCATTGCAGAACACTGATTCTCTGGACACATCAGATGCATCATCATGTGATCTATTACTTGATGATGAAAATCATCATAACAAAAGCAATGTATGTATCTATGCATAATAATTAAATATGAATACTGACCTTCCTACTCATACAACCTGATGCATTTAACAGAGTACCTTTTTCATATTTTTTAGTTAAACTTGCAAGAAGTATTAAACTCCAGTATGCAAGGCAGAGTAGCTTTGCAATCTATTGAAAACAAGAAACTTGAGTCAAGTTCTCGTGGTAGTTTGGTTAAGGCTATTGTAGAATACTACATAAAAACATTTAAAAAAATGTCTAAAGCCGATTTTGAGGCTATTTCTGCAGAGATTGTGCATTTATGCCCTGACGAGTGCAAGGTTTTAGTAACAATATTCTATATTTTTTTTTCATAACAACAAGTAGATAGAATGTAGTTGTAGAAATGTAATGTAGTTTTGGACGCTACTTATTTGTTTATAATTTTCTGTGTTAATTTAAATGTTCTAACCAAACTATTTTTTTAGGAAACCTACTACGTTCCCTGTAGGACAATTGGTACAAATAAAACTATGCCAGCTAAAGGCAAGCTGGTTGATAGGTACTATAACCAACTCAGAACATTGAGAACTGCGGGTGTGCTTGCTAAAAAGCGCAAAACGAGCTACAACAACAGCGACCCTGAAGCAACCATAGATTATGATGGTAAGCATTTTATTTACTTAATTTCATAATAAAACATCACGCCAGAATCCGGGAAGGGGTAAGCAGTGTTGGCTTAGCACCTAGGTACTTCGCCAGTTACGTGATGTTGTTACTTATTTAAGAGGCAAACTAACCCGAAATAAACTAGCGCCACTCTCGAAAAATAAACTTTATTTAAAAAGGCCTGGCTTTATGATTTTTTTAGAGAGTGGCGCTAGTTTAGCTCTGGGTAGCCTCTTAATGTTTGTTTCATATTATTTATTTCATTGTAATTCTGGCGAAACAGTCTGCCCTAAGTATGTATCGTCAAAATTACAATGTCCGACGTATTAATTTATTTTTAACCGACTCCCAAAAAAAGGAGGAGGTTGTCAATAACTTTTTTTAATGTTTGTTTGAAGTCAGTTACCTCACGTTTTACTTGCAAAATTACATTTATTCTTTTTTTTACTTATTCAAGATACTGAGGATGAAGAAAAGATGAAATGGCTTAAATATAACCGTGATCCATGGCCACTAGTGGAAGAAAAGTGGAAAGAGACATGCGCATACCGCAAAAAAAAAACATACGACTGTGATGAAAAGCTGCCTACAATGATCAATGCATGGCCTTGCCTCAAATCAACGAATGGGCATCGACTGGTAATTTATTATATTTTAATACATTTATTTTATGACTAGTGACCCGACCCTACCCTACTCTACCCTACCCTACCCATGAAAGCCGAACAGATAGACAGAGTTACTTTCGCATTTATAATATTTATAATTGATAATAATAATAATAATAAATAATGCTGGACAATTTACACAGCGTTATCTAGCCCCAAGCTAAGCAGAGCTTGTGTTATGGGTACTAGATAACTGATATAAATAATGTAATACATACATAGATAGATATTTTTTATTATACATAGAAAACGACCAGAACACCCTGAACAAATGTCTGCAATCGTACAAACATTTGTCCCGAGGCGGGAATCGAACCCGCAACCTCCTGCGTCGCAGACAGACCTTCGCCCACCGCGCCACTTCGGTCGTCAATTATAATATTATTATTATTATATAATCCCCTCGCGGTTTCACCCGCGTAGTTCCCGTGGAAATGCGCGCATGTGCGCTTTCACTCTTTTTTGTTTTTATTTTAATTTTATTGTATGTTTGTCTCAGAATTTGTTTTGCATAAATTAATATTCGTATCTTGAAAGATAGAAAATAATAATTTGTAATGTAATAAAATAATATAATGATTTCTAATAGTAATTTAAAATATATTTAACAATAAGAAACTATTTAAGTAAACAGGAATTCAATTTATATTTTTTAACTTTTATTGAATCAGTGTCATTGTAATGAGGGATGGCATAGATGTCTATATCACAGGCTTTTCAAGCCTAGCGTAGATATCTAAGGCTAGCCAATTCAATCAACGCATACATAGATTTAAAGTATCTAACTATTAGCTAAATTTAGAAAAATGATTGTTTTCGGTATTTTTTTGTCTGTGTTTCTATGCAATAAATAAATTTCATTTCAAATGCCGGTATAAAATATGCCTATGTGCTATTCCAGACTATAATCTATGTCTGTGCCAAAATTTATCCAGATCCGTTCAGCCGTTCTGCCGTGATTGAGTAACAAACATCTATCCATCCAAACTTTCACATTTATAATATTAGTGGGATAGTAAGGAATCGTAAGGATTATGTTATGACCTACATTATTTATTTTATACTGAACCCATTTATTATTTTCAGATTGACATAGATTTTTCCCATATCTACCCGGATAAAAATCAAAAGCTATATGAAAAATGGGACTCGTTCAAAATACGATTATTAAAAATAATAGAGCAGGAACCAGCGGTTGGAGACCAATTAAAACAGCAATGTTTGCAAGAGAATGACAGTAAGTAATTAAGTAATTAGTTACCTACTGCACGCTGAGATGTCGGTGATGACTATAACAGTCGGAGACCTTCCTTCTATACCAGAGCTGGCCACTAGCAAACCCACCCCGGCTTCGCCCGTATTGTATAGTATTTATAAACCTTGTTGTGATTTATCTGGTTGTTATAGAAAGTTTCTCTAATAATAATGAAAATATGTTTCAGATGTTCGAGATTTAGCAATTTTCAGTTCACTGGCGTACCTAATCAAACCTACGTCCAAGGTTATGAATGCAGACAAAAAAAAGTTCAATAAAGTGTCAATTGCAGAATCGAAGCAAGCGTTCGTAACACATGTCGAAGTAAGTTGAAATGTAATAAAATAAGTATTTTTCACACGCTCTTATAATCTTATAAACTACACTTGTAACTACGAGTATGTAACTAGCAAACTAATAAACCATAAGTAAATTTTTACCTGCTTATAATATAATTGGTCGTATCGAAATGAACGCAGTTATTGGCTACTACAGCTATTCTTTATTGGCGGATACGTAACGAATGAAATTCCTATGTTTTGAATAAAATAAAATAATGAGTAGTAACAAGTATTTAAAGTAAAAGTATAATAAAACATTAATTTCAACCTAATACAAAAAATAAATTAAATTAAATTGTATAAGTACGCCACGATAAAACACCTCTATTGTTTTGTTCACTTATTGACACTAACAGTTATGTTTATACTTGTTTCAGAATTATGCTGATATAGATGAAGAGTTGCAGAATCGCCACAAGTGCTACAATAAAAAAGGGCTGACTTGCCAACCGTTAATTATAAGCGTTGGCACTCCTGCAGGGCCTGGCGCTTATTATGTGGCAATAGACGACATCAAATTCAGGTTTGATTTGATGACAAAAGCTGTTGACGTTTGCTTCAAGTCCTTTATGGTTTTGAATTTAGCATATCCTAAAGAATGTGAGCAGTTGTGGCTTTTTGTTCAGCAATACTTTTATGACATTCAACTGCCAACCGACAAAAAATTCAGCCAAGTATCAAATTTTATGAAACGATTGCAAGAGTAAATCATTATGTGTAACTGTTACTTGTTTAGGGTTTAATGAACATCTAAGATCGTATCAACTAGATGTTGGTGAAGTAGGTCACGATTGGACAGTAATTGATGTTTCGGATATAATTGTATTTCCTTGCACTCCACATACTTTGTCAAATGGAGATACCTACTGTAGGGTACGATATATCTAGCATACTGGGTATCCCCGAGGGTAGTATCAATTGGAAGTCATAAGTAGATATTTATAATTTATAAACACATATCTGTAGTTCCAGTATCACTTTGCAATAGTGTTCAGTAATTGACGTAGTAGTAGATATATTTTGTGGGCATGCTATTTTTAGGATATTATTATAAAGACTCAAAATCACCCGAGTGTGACCTACTCTGGAGACTTTCAACTGACACTACTATTTGGCACATCCTATATAATTGTTTATAAAGTTAAATACTTAACTAATAGTACTTCATATAGTGGATAAGAGTTATTTTTTAATGAAAATAAAACAACTGATTAACATGTACTGAAGTTTTTTCTTATTTTTTCTTTTCCTTATGATTAGTTTATTTTATCTTTGAATAGGTATGTAGATAGGTAGATGCGTAGGTACTCTAAGAGTCGGATTTTTAATTAATGTTATGCTGTTTATATCAGAATTGGATTTTTTTTGTAATGCAGCTGTTATTTTATGTTTTGTTTCACCTAATATTGTGTGCTAAAATTTTTGGGCAGAGCATTTTCTGAAAATTTTCTATGCTCTATCCCAACCCAAAAGTTTGTTACTTTTACAAACTTTTAATGTTTATTGAATTTCTTTCGAATTATTGTTGAACCAACTAATAAAGCGGTTGAATTACTGATTTAATAATACTAATAAAAGCTGTTTATTTCAACCAATATTATCTGTTATTGTATGTAATAAAATCTATTTGTTGACATTATTTCGGGATTTCGGTAGGACTACGTACAAAGCGGTTAATAATAATGTTAAATAATACTGATAAAGCTGTTTATTTTAAAAGAATATTGTCTGTTACAGGTATAAATGCTTCAGGTAGGGCTTACTAAATAAAACAGTTAAGCCATGCCCAGAGCGCGAGCCATCGAGGCACATTTTGTTGTGTTTTTTGCTCATCACAGCTGTCTATGCAGCTGCCCAACACTTATTGGGAAAGTACCTAATGACTATTCGACGACACTACTAAGATTGACTAACCTATCGATGCTTATATCAATTGAAACTCGTGTCTCTTCCTAGTGGCGAATACAGTCATTGCTTTCCTAATAAGTGTTGGTCAGCTGCATAGACAGCTGTGATGAGCAAAAAACACAACAAAATGTGCCTCGATGGCTCGCGCTCTCGACATGGCCTAACTGTTTTATTTAGTAAGCCCTACCCGAATCATTTATACCTGTAACAGACAATATTCGTTTAAATAAACAGCTGTATCAGTATTATTAAACATTACTATAAACCGCTTTAT
The DNA here is from genome assembly GCA_947086465.1 of Eupithecia exiguata. NCBI lineage: Eukaryota > Metazoa > Arthropoda > Insecta > Lepidoptera > Geometridae > Eupithecia > Eupithecia exiguata. The sequence continues at coordinate 2,492,809 of OX352240.1, forward strand.
TCGTCAGTCCAACCAAAATCCCGAAGTAATTTCAACAAACATATTTTATCACTTTAACATAGAAAATTGGTTGAAATAAACAGTTTTACTAGTATAATTCAACAGTAATTCAACCGCTTTTTATGTTGGTCCAACCGAAATCAGAAAGTAATTTGAACAAACATTTTCATTAAGCCCTACAAAAAGACTTTGTTAGTTTAACAGACAATATTGGTTAAATAAACACTTTTTACTAGTATTATTCAACAGTAATTCAACCGCTTTATTAGTAAGTCCAACTAATGTCAAAGTAATTTGAACAAACATTTTCATTAAGCCCTACAAAAAGACTTTGTTAGTTTAACAGACAATATTGGTTAAATAAACACTTTTTACTAGTATTATTCAACAGTAATTCAACCGCTTTATTAGTAAGTCCAACTAATGTCAAAGTAATTTGAACAAACATTTTCAGTCAGCCCTACCCAAAAAAATTGTTAGGTTAACAGATAATATTGGTTGAAATAAACAGCTTTTACTAGTATTATTAAACAGTAATTCAACCGCTTTATTAGTAAGTCCAACTAATGTCAAAGTAATTTGAACAAACATTTTCAGTCAGCCCTACCCAAAAAAATTGTTAGGTTAACAGATAATATTGGTTGAAATAAACAGCTTTTACTAGTATTATTAAACAGTAATTCAACCGTTTTATTAGTTAGTCCAACTAATGTCAAAGTAATTTGAACAAACATTTTCAGTTAGGCCTACACAGAATTTGTTAGTTTAACAAACAATATTGGTTGAAAGAAACAGCTTCACTAGTATTGTTAAACAGTTATTCAACTGCTTTATTAGTTTGTCCAATCAAAATCATGCAGTAATTACAACAAACATTTTCATTAAGCCCTACAAAAAGAGTTTATTGCTTTAACAGACAATATAGGTAGTAATAAACAGATTTATACGTATTATTAATCACTAGCCAACCATATTTTTAGTTTGTCAAACGAAAATCTTTGTAAATTCAACATATTTTTCAGTATGCGTCACTAATACGCTTGTTACTTTAACAGACTAATTAGTAGCAACAACAGCTGTACTAGTATTATCAAACAGTAATACTACCACTTTTTAGTTGATCTAACCAAAACTTCAATGTTAATTAAATTAATATTTTGTTATTTTACTCAGAGCTATTGTTATTGGAACATACTTTTTATGTTAAATTTAAAAACACTATTGGTTAGAAGTTGAAGTTGCTGTTAATATCACATAATAACATAGTAGTATGTACTATAACAATCCATAGATCCAACAAACATTTTCGTTAAGTCTTACCCAAAGATATGGCTATTTTAACAATTTTTTTTGTTCAATAGTACAAAAATAGTAGTATTTTTTGACATCAAATTTGTATTTATAACAAAACATATTGGTAACTTCAACAAGAACCAGCAGTAAAAAATGGTTTTTGCGTAGAATAATTGGTAAATGACAATTGAATAAAATGAATAAAAATTACTAAATTATCAATGGTGAATACAACAAATATGAATTTGTTGTACCAACCAAATTCAACCGAATGTATTTGTAGGACGAAAAATTGGTAAATATGAATTGGTTGTAGTTACTAAGAATTATGGTTATTGTTACCAAATAACAATTGTATTAATCAATTTTTTCGTAAATATAACTATTTCTAAGTGTTACAATAACAAAGTCATATTTGTTAAAGTAACAAATTTCTCGATTGGCGCTATATTGACATGTAGTTTCGGTTGGTTTTCGGTTGGTTCAACCGAAGTTTTCTCTCAGTGTAGAGTCAGCCCGTTTGTAGAATGTCTAGGCCGATTGTAAAACGGTGTCTAATCGTTTCCGCCAATGTTGAACGATCGACGTTCAACAATATCGCTAAAGTCCGCTTAACGTTACATAGCCATCCCGCCAAGTGAAACAAATCAGTTTTTCCAAAAAATCAGCGTTCGTTTTGCAATGGGCCAAGCCATTCTACAAACAGGCTGATTCTACGATCTAGCGGTGTCATAATATATCTATCATTCTAAGGTGTTCGTTCTTATGCGCGCTGTTCGTTCCTATGCGCGCTAGGATTCTACTTTGGTTTGAATATGTTCTAAGAATATTAAAAAAGGAATAACCAAATTCTTATCTGGTTTGAACACAAGCCAATACATAAGCAAAGCCCTACAAATATAACAGACCTCATTCAAGCAAATGGTTTTATGGTCAGACCGCAGGTCACTGTCCAGGCAGAAGTGACCCTGAAAAGAGTATTGCCTGACCTTTTCGGAGTCTGTTCAACTTTCCTTGTACTAAGTAATTTAATTATAGGAATCGACATGCATTTTGGTAAAAAAATTGTTGTCATCATAACAAATTGAAATGTCCCCGATAAATTTAATAAATTGTGATTACCACTTCGTGATTACCATTCGTTTAAATTTTTGACTCATTGATTTTCTCATTACCAGGTTTTAGTAGACACAGATAGCAAACAAAAGGTCGATGCTTCGAGATGAAAAGAGCGCAAAGTGTCGAAAAGGATTATTTTCAAAGGACACCACATGTAAGTTTAAAAAACCAAGTATTTAAACTTGCTTTTCAACGATGACTTAGATAAAAAAAGACGGTTTAATTACATATATGATTTCGTTAGGTAAGTATAATAAGGCGCCAAAAATCCATAATCGTAACATTCTGGGTCGAGCAGACGAAAGACGAGCCCAAAGATCAACGCTCGGCCGTTTCGGTCCGAATGGTGAAATGTGACGTCATGTCTTAAAGGAAATAGGTATCTAATACAATTATTATGCAGGAAGATAAGTCGACCTCGTTGCAGCCGGCACCGGTAGAGGAAGAGAACACAATCTTGTTTTAGTTCCTACATTTCAACGTGCGGTAACGTTCCTTGGACGTGTTTGGACATAACGACTTTTCATGTTGGATACAACCTCGCTACGACTTACGTAGAAAGCTTTTTCAGTACCTCGGTAGTTCAGAATTTGGGAGATCAATTGTTAATTATCCTTAAGACAAAAGATGCAAAACAGACAACACGAAAAAAACATGCAAAACGAATTGCAAAAAATAGAGAAAAAGCCAGAAGCGTTGGTTGGGTATTGTCCGATATTGCCAGAAGAAAAACCATATAACCAAAGACAAAATTTAAGCATCGAGTCATGATGCTTAACAGTAAGGAGATTATAAAGGAGGTATAAACGGAAGACTCAGCGTCGAGATCTTGAAATGCAAAATATTTGATACAAAGCCAGATTTCCCCAAGCTATACGTGTATGATGGATATATAGCGGATGTGTTTGCACACTCTCGGAACAAAAGGCTTGTTCACGGATTGTCCAGACTAAAGTGGATCGATCAAGAAACTCTCGCTCTCATCTCGGGTCTTTCTTAGAGATCCTTCGCGTTTATGACACAAGTTTTCTAAACTTAGTTATTATAATAATAAAAAATAAAAAATAATGCTGGACAATCACACAGCATTATCTAGCCCCAAGCTAAGCAGAGCTTGTGTTATGGGTACTAGATAACTGATATACATAATACATTACATTACATAGATAGATATTTTTTATTATACATAGAAACCCTTTGTTGCTGAGTGAGAGATAACAAAGGGTGTCCTTTGTGAGTGTTGCTGAGTGAGAGATAACAAAGGACACCCTTTGTTATCTCTCACTCAGCACCACAACGGCTGAAGCAATTTTTATAAATGCTGTACCTATCAAAATACTCTTCTGATCTCCTATGCTAGTAACATGTCGTAGGCCTTCACCCTCTCATTTTGGGGGAAATGGTGAACAAAGTCGGGGTTTCTATAGTGTTCAATTCACCTCAACAGCCAGTAATGTCCACTGCTGGACGCAGGTCTCCTCCTGATAATCGCCTTTTTGGCTCATATCTCGGTGTTCAATTAATCACTTGTAAATATAAGTAAAAAATGCTTTGACGTTTTGTCAGGGTAGGTTGCCATATACTTTATGCCTCTCTATTATTATCTATTGCCCCTCTACAGCAAAATTGTATTTTTCTTGACAAGTCATTGCATAAACATCTTATTAAGTATCATTTGTATATTTATTATTTGTGTGCCTATTGACAATAAATGATCTTTATCTTATCTTTATGCCACAAATTATTCCTGTTCCAAAATAGTAGAGACTAGGTAAACACAACCTGCAGTCAACGCAACGAATTATTCAACGAATTTATAATTGAGTCCAGTCGCAAAAATAAACTAAACCCCAGGCAATTTCTTAAAGTGGATGAGTAAAACCTCATCTCTTAAAATACCTAGTGGGTAGTCTGCCCGAGGCGTTTTATTCAAAACGAGGATCTAAAAACTGGTCTCACCACCGCGGCGTCTTTGACTTTGCACGCTTGAAAAGCTCGACTTCCATTTGCTTAATCAGTTTTGTCGCTTTTATTATTCTGGTTTAAACTACTCGTATCTACGTTAATCTGTTTGTTTTGCAGCTAGCAGATTCTTACTGTTGAAGAACTTGATTCACTAAGTAGGCACCACTAGTTAATATGTAAATTCAAAGCAAATCTTGCTGTGAGAACTACAAGAATTTTATAAACCTTTAATCCAGTCGACGAAGGATTGTGGATGGAAAGGTCGGAAGCAGAAATTTGACTTCGGAACCTTGTTTGAACTCGTAAGTCTTTTGAGGACTCATTATGACTGGACTAATGTTTCTAAGTTCGCATAGCTCATCGACTCATCACTTAGCCAACTCTTACAAGTTGTAGGTAAGTTGATGTCTGTCTACCGAAGTAGTAAGTACTTACTATACAAGAAAACCAGCGTATGAAACGAGGTCTGAATTTTAGGCACACTCCGAAACTACGGCTTTATCTGATCTGCATAAATAGCTGAAACGTGCCAAATTACTCCGAGGAACAAAGCTTGTTTCAAGAACTGTCTTGTAAATTGGTGATTATGAACGTCTTCTTTACGACAAAGATTCTTAACTGAAAAACTGGTTTATAACAAACTTCTTTGTTTTAGGTGCGTCGTTATGTTACATTTCTATATGCGGAGTTCTTTATCTACTAGCATATTTTGATGTGACAAAAATGTCTTATTCGTGATTAGAACACGATTCGAAAAAACTCGAACAAGACTCGAAGCTTTTGGCGCCAATATTTTTTTTATTTCAAAAGTAGGTAGGTACCTAAATCCCCTCAGTAATCCAAAAAAATACAATACAATTCACTGTATTTAAAGCCGTAACCTTACGTAAAGTCTGCATAGATTATCCTGACCTAACCCATAGGTCAGTAGCGTCGCACAATTGAAATGTCAAATGTTTTTCCCATTTCGAAGAATAAACTGTTGCTACCTAATTAGCGTGATTCATTCATTATTCAGCAGTGTGCCACGGTCTTGACCCTATTGATCTATTGTATGAGTCAATCGAACAAAGAAAATTACCTATGTAACAAACTTATAACAAACCAAATTTTTTGTTTTAACGAGTGCGTGGAAATTTTTGGTCTATTGAGCCAATTTCGAAAATAAGTATGAACTCTCAAAAGTGCGGCACTTGAAGACCTTACGCCTGTCCAAAAGCATCCACTATGGTCGCAAAAATACACAAGTTTTTGAATACAGCTCAGTACAAAGTGCGTCGGTTGCGCTCCTCTGTTGACAAAGGAACCTTGTTCTGTTCGTGAACCACCGAAGGCCAACAGGCCAGACGGGTTTCCTACATGCGTTAGCGATGTACACCGCACTCTTTTGAAGTTCATGACTACTTTTATTTTTAAGATAAACTTCAGTAAGGTCAAGGATTTTATTTTTGGCGAATGCACGTGCTGTTGCTGCCAACGATTCGCTTTCAGATTTGTTTAATCTTTCTCCCGATGTTTTAGTAGGTGCTGTTGAAATTGTAGTAAACAAAGTAACCGTGTTTACATTATCGTCACTTGATTTCATTTGATTGAGAGTCAGAAGTCAGAACTCATTAACGAAGTTTGTTCAAAATGTGATTTTAATGCTTTTCATGTTTGGAAAATATTGCGGATGCTCATTCCAAAAAGTCGTTTATTCAAAACGACTTGTTGAATGAGCCAAGTATGTAACTACCTACCTATAAATACTTAACTCATAAACTGTGCAAGTAAGACTTATTTTGTACACGTGTGTTAGAAAGATAACTGTAATAATTTTCTTGCTTACTTAGCTAAACACACATCGCATGGATCCCTCATCCCTTCCCTTCTAAAACTTTCATGGCCCAAGGATCGACGCAGGAGTCGATCTGCGGGTCCGATTTGCGACGGTGGCACGCCCCTACGGGTCGTAGGTACCGTCGAGGCTGGGCAGTGCATGCGTTAATAGATAACTGCCATCGTTTTACCCTCGTATATTACGCGCAAATGTTTATGAAATCTCGCAGAAGGAAATACGCGTCGTGGCTGCGCAGTAACGTATTTTAGGGCCCAAAAGGGCGTTGTGAGCCCAATACGCAGTTTCGCATTCGAGGCTATGTTCATAGAATTCATAAAGATTTGCGCGAACTATACATAATGTAGGTATGTTGCTTTGGCAACAACTTGTGTACTGCGTATGTACCTAGGCAACTAGTAGTTTTTTAAAGATCGTATAAGGTATTCAGTGTAGCGTACGAATTAACATTTCGTTCGCGATTCGTCGCCAACAGTCTGTCCTTGGAATAAGGATGTGGGATATGGGTCTTATCTGGCCGTTGTGCTAGCCTGCCTCGTAATAAATGACTTGATCTATTTCTATATCGGATTGTACGAAGTCTAGAGTCTAGGATTACTGGACTCTACAATGAAGTAAGTAGTATAATTTTTTTTTTTAATCATATTTATTTTATAACCTTTATAATTAAATACATGTCGGTTCTATTGTGTATACTAAATAATTGAGCTAAATACAGACTGTTGCAAACAATCTACAGCAGCTCAACTGATCCATATAAATACCAATCGGAAGCGTCGTCCCCAAGACGCTGGCTGCATTGCCCCGCTTTATGGCAATGCTGATTGATGCGCTGCGCCAGATACTCACCAGCTCTCGGGTCACGCCTCGCTTCGACCAGACGGACGATCTGATCTGATATTTTTTTTAAACCCGGAGAGTCTTGGTTTCGTCACAGACTTAGGGAGTCCAAGGGAGCAAATGCGTAGGCTCCGTCGAGACCTGCATATTTGCGCTTCTTGAGATGAAAGTAGGTACTATTTAAAAACTTGTTTTACAAAAGAAGACTGGCTTGAATGATTGTCAGACAGAGTAGGCACTTACCTTACCTACTTACAACTAGCAGGAGGCTAAAAAACCTTTTGAGAAAACAAAATAAACCTGGGTAATAAATACCAAAATATCTAATTCTAGATAATTCATACAGTATCATGTAACCTAGTGTTGTGAGTACCTACCTATGTACTAGATAACTAATAGGTAGGTACCTACTTTAGGTAATGCATTACATGACATAAAGTACTTCATCATCATCATCATTATCAGCCTATGTAAGTCCACTGCTGGACATAGGCCTCCCCCAATCAGCGCCATAGCGCCCTGTCTAAAAAAATATAAGTACTTAAATATCTAGGTATATATTTTTTACTATATAGGTACTTACATAGATAAAAACCAGAACACACATTTATACGCCTTCTAACAATATTGTATCCCAAGGGAGTCTGTCTATTTGACGATACTAACGAGACGTGATCGTTACGTCTGTTTTTTGTATGGGATTTGCGTAGTTCCCTTTCCGCACGATAGAGGCGCTGCTGTACCAAAATCTATGGGACAACGAGACGTCTCGTTACTATCGTCAAATAGACTCACCCCTCTGAACGCTCAAAAGAGTAAGATAAGCCCGAATACTCAAACGCATCTCAGATTTAAGCACGTCTCAAGTCGTCGTTTTTTGACAGTTTTCAATGAAAATCTGTCAAAATTTGCCGCTTGAGACATGCTTATATCTGAGTTGCGTTTGATAATTCGGGTGTTAATAAAACATTTTAGCAGTAGTTATAGCGAAGTAGACGGCAACACCAGATACATATTGAATTGCCCAATAGGCATAGTTCACCGAAGGCCTGCTTTGCATGTTACGTTTCGTCAATCCCAGATTATCGCTCTATTGTTATCAGTGTATGTGTGAATGTGATATTCTATTACGAATAGGCATTGTTAAGAACGCAACTCGCATTTTTAATAAAACGATAAGTAGAGTCTTAAAACGAAACCTTAAAACCTTATGACGCATAGATAAACTTGTTTATTCGTAGGTAGTACAGTGGTTAGTATGAGTGTGCAAAAATACGAAAAAAGATTTCGTGAGCGCGATTTATTTTAACATCTAAACGTACAAAATAAATAATATAATCCGTAAAAAAAGCCTTTGTCAAATCACTCTACAACATTTGAAAACGATGTTCGAGATCGTATGAAACTATTGGATTGCTGTCAAGCTTCGAAATGCAATTCTTCTATATTCGGCTGAGGCGCTGCAAAGCGCCAATGTTTTGGTAGGGAACGAAAACTTTTTTCGTTATCGTAAACCAATGCACAACCCATACTAAGGACTGTAGATTATTATAATTTAGACACTGTTTTTGTTTCGTTATCACCGTTGTACCTACCTCGTAAGAGTGTGTTTGCCAGACACGTATTCTTCTCATCATTTTAGCCTTGTTCACCCACTGCTGGGAAAAGGCCTCTTCGCTTTTGCCAGCCTTTTCCGTCCTATGACTCCCACGTATGAACTGCGACCACAGAACCATAATAATATGGTTCTGTGGTATCTGGATAAATTGACGATATCACCAGGGTCACAGACACAGAACTATGTTATAGTTCTGGTGATATCGTCAATTTATTTATTTATACAGTTAGGTAAGTCCATGGCGAGTGCACTAAAACTTACAAAGTAGACTTTAAACAACTTGAAATTAGATGCAAAGTGCACCGACCTATTACAGTCCGACAGAGCATGCAAAGAAATACTAATAATGCTGGACAATTCACACAGTATTATCTAGCACCAAGCTAATAGTATAAAATATCCAAAATATCCGAACAAATATTTGTCCCAGGGTGAGAATCGAACCCAACCTCCTGCGTCGCAGGCGGACCTTCGGCCACTGCGCTGCACATCGGTCGTCAATAATATCATAAATCAATAAACATTCCAAAGTTTCCGGGTTATTCTCCTTCCTTGACCAATGAGTGACCATGAATGAATAATTTCTCAAAGTAGGTAAAAGCAAATGCAATTATATAGAGTTCCTAAAACAGCTGACTCATGATTATTCATTGAACATCATCTTTCTTTGTGAATATTGACGTCATTCCATAAATACATTGCGGTGCACTTCATTCATTCAATTGGTAGCAGTTCCAATGTCACGTAGCTACACTTGAACGTAAACAAGTATATGAGGACAAGACGTGAACATTTTTGTTGAATTAACGCACAGTTCATCGCACGATAGTGGTGCCATATTGCTTATACATATATTTATGCTGCATTTAGACTTTAGACTATTTAGACAGCGTCTATAGCGTTTTGCCCAAAATAGGGTAAGTAGTAAACTTACTCTTTATGAGAAAAAAAAATATTATTAGCAAAATAGGCAGCATGGCAGTGCCATGCGCTTGTGAAGATTGTGTGGTCCTTTTATTTTGCTTTTGTTTTTGTGAATCTATATGGCTGAATGTATATTATGTGTATATCTAAGTATCTGTATATCTATGTATATTATGTGTATATCTAAGCTGAAATAAACGTATTGATTTGAATTGAAAATACTCTGAGAAAAAAAAATTGTTAAGAAAGCTTCGGCAAAAAAAGCACTCGGAAAATTTTTGTATTGAGTTCATAAAATAACAAAAAAAAAAAAGAAATTTCATTGAATTTTTCAGTTGTTTTACCACTATGAAAAGAAGGCGCAATATACCTCATACGGCTGTGTTGTTAAACTAAAAAGTATAAACTATCATCAGCAACATCAACGCATTTGCTGTAGTACCTTACCTACACAGTCAACTGACGTCATGACCACAGAGCAATACGGCGTCCACTGCGTCCAGCGTTGTCGTGAAAATACGCGAAACATGAAAATGTAAATTTTAAATGCATATTTATGGCACTTAACGATTTATTAAAAAAATATAGTATTTTTTGTGGTTTATTAGTACTACAGTTTCTTATTGAGACTTTAAAAATGGGTGTTGTTACCCCTGTGCTTATATTATACTTTGGTTACCAGATGGGACTGAAGAGACGACGGACGCAAATACTTGTAATTCATAGTGCCACTAGCACCCAAAGACTTTATATTGTTTATAATTTACTTGCTATGATTGAGGTCAAGCGGTCCCAGTTGACGGAAGCCTCAGGATACGCCGTCGCCAAAGATAACTCCTTACTATCTAGTTCTTTGAATACCACACAAAGGAGAACAATATAGAGAAAACCCGGTCTAGAAAGAATCGACATAGAATAGACGCTTTGCTAACGTACTCGTAGGCCTACAATCAACTAGGTAGTCTATTCTATGTATATCCTAGACGGAAACCTCCGGTCTAGGATATACATACGGAATATCCTAATTGATTGTAGGCCCCACTTCCTCTCCCAAAGAGGCTGCGAAACAAAGAGTCAATAAATAACGAATGTTGTATAAACCGGAACGTCCCTGGGACGCGTAAGCGCATGTCAGGAAGTCACCGGCATCGCACTTCCGAGCGGAAGTGAGTACTGCCTACGTCATTTCCCTGTATGAACAAGATGTCCAAATACATAATTTGAAATATAAATATCAATAAACATGTCCTACCTTCCGGGTTGAGATGTCGCTACTGAGAGAGAAACAATTAATTTTTGTGGTGTTATTTTGAATATTTTATACCTTTATTTGAAATTTGTACTTACCAGGTATGCAATTCAATTATAAGGTAGTATTATTACAATACAATACAATACAAAATTCTTTATTGTACACCACAAAATAACACTAAAAGAAACAGATATAAACATCAACACTCAACATCATTATTCTTCATCTTTAGACACCCCCACACTTACTTACATGTACAAATTCATAAATAAATATTCCGTATTTTAATATTTTATATTAAGAATAGTAAAATTGCCTTTGATATTTTTTTATTCTTCTAATCTAATCTATATTAATAGGTCTATGTAACTTTTAAACTGTATTTTTTTATAATTCACAATTGACTTTAGAAAAAAAACTACGCCGAGTTTGTATGACTGTCACGGTACAATGTTCTATTAATCTGTAACTTCTCTAATCAAAAGTCAAAAAAGTCAATATAACTTTATTTCTTACAAAATAAGCACTCAGACAAGTCAAACTTTAATTTTTCAATTCCAAATTCTTAATTCATCAGCTCAGCTAGTTTGCTCTAATAGTTGCAACTTTAGCAAGAAACAGAATTTCCTAGTACCTTCAGTTTATCTCCCTGCTTATTTATCGCATTGGATCAGCCACGATTACGACTCTAATAATTTATAGACAAGACAAGACCTGCAACCGTTAACTTTTCTGGTGAAATATAAGGCAGGGCTCGGCGTTTCGAGGAAAAATACCGTCGGTGCAAATACTTTACTTACTAAGTTGCTGCTAATATGGTGTCTCGAGACGCATTGGCGGTCCTTCGAAGATATTGCGTATTCCTCATACACTGACGCCTCGTGCTTGGCAGAAATGTCGTGTGGGCTTCACTGGCGTACTTTTCCAGCAATGGGTATAGTTAATTCTTGAATTATCGTGCAAGTGTGAGTTAGTAAGAAGCAGGCAGGAGTTGCGTGGGTTTCCTGAACGAGCGGAACCGGTTAGGGTCTGATGATGGCTCGGCGTTTAACCAGACTGGTCTGCAATAAAGATTCTTAAAATTCGTTTAGCAAGTCTGCGTACGTATTTGCCAAGGGGCGGATATTTACGTCATGTGTATATTGATGGATATACGCGTGTTGTCTGAACCAATACTTACCTAATTTGAAAGAAAAATTTACGCTTTGAGAGCTGTAAATTGCATTTATTATCCTTTATTCAATATCTTGTATCTCACGGTACGTGTTTGGTACTATACTTACCTATACCACAGATGAAATAATGTTACTCCGTATACCTAAGATCCTTGTAACAACTGAATAAATGATTCTGGATGATTCTTTTTGGGTCAACACGTAAGTACATGTACCTATATCAGGGTCCTTTAAACTGGCTTTTGCCTAGCAGATAACAATGAACAGAAAATAATAAAAATGTATAGACAGAATTGAAAAACATCGAGATTTTAATAGAATGACGCCTGCTATATACCTGTACTTCTACCAGCCCTTGCGAAGCTCTAACTCTAAATTCTTTGTTTTCAATCAAACGTTATCCTAAGTCTTCTACAAAGCTAGTAATTATCCTTTCCGTCTGATATCTAAACATCACTTCCTCATTAATATTTATGATCTGGCAATGTGAAGGTTAATAAGACCACCGTCAAATCTTTTTTGTCTGCTCTACGCTATTATTAACACCTTTGAATTGTTGCCGACACGGCAGTCTTTCTGTCGAGTAGGTATTTGGTCCCTGTGGTTAAACATAAAGTGAGTTCACATAGTCTTTTCCGGGATTCATTGAGGATTTCAAGAAATAAGAATACCAGTCCGTCTTATAAAAACTCGTTTAGTGACATTATTGAATCAGGGTGATGTAACCAGTGTAGGCTCTGCTACAAACTCTGTACCTACTTTAGGTTGGTGTTAGTTAATAAATTTAGCAGGAGAATAAACTATTATTAAGAAGCTTCCAAATGTCGTAAAAGTTTTAATGGCAGTATGTATTAAAATGCAGAACATGATGCACTGCGTTTGAATTTGCTCTACCATTAATGATTTTTAAACCATTGCTCGTTATACAGCGCGAGTTCAATCCATCTCAGTTTCAAACCGGCAATGTATTGATCAACTGCGATAGTTTTATTGGCTGCGATGAATTATTTCTCAGAAGTTTTGCGTGCTATGCACGTTCTTGTCGTGGTAGGTTATTTAGTGTGTAACTACTTAACAACGTTAGTTTTATCATTGTTATGTCTGCCATGCTTGTCTGGTGCAGCTATTAAAACCTTTCTTAAACCATGCCACATTGAAAACGAGATGATTCCCGTTGTCCACCACCAAGATTTCTCCGACTGGGAAACACAGGAAATTCTTTATTTGTACAAAAGTTAGTAGGTTTTATTTATTTTTTATTTAATAAACTTACTTTTAAAAACTTGACTGAAGATTTCGTTGAGTTGATAATTTGGTATAACTTCCTTTCAGAAGGTGCAACTTTTTTATTTGACTGCGTCTTGATGTAGTGTGGTTTTGGTTAGGTTCCAGTACCAGAACGATGGTGTGGTTGGTAGGATGGTGTAAGATGCATCGCACTACCAACCACACCATCGTCGTCGTCAAGGTGATTAGTATGGGAGAGGCAAAGACAGACCATGTTACGTGGTATTACCATAGTGATGCAATTTGTAGTAGAAATAGGCACAATGTCAAGGTAGATTTGTTTCACTTGGAGACAGTGTCATCATCCTTTACATGCACGATGATGATACATGATGATTTTTGATGTTATATTGTTCGTTTGGGGTCATTTCTAGGGTCATTTACTTATATTATACCGGAACGACAGATGCGGGATGCGACCGCATTATTGACATAAGTTCGTGCTTCTTGGTAGATGGTGGTGGGTCAGCAGCTGTAGCTCAGAGCAATAGTGCACTAGTGAGTACCTAGTGGGGAGGAAGTGTAGCATACAGCGCGCTTCAGCTTTTTAAATTGATCTGTACCTGTACCGCCCCGCCGCGGTTCGATGTGGCCCCTGCTGGCCGCGTGCGGCCAGGTGGGATGCTCCATGGGGATTTCATACTAATCTATACATAAAATAACTGTAACAGGTTGAATTCCGTAGGTACATTGAGGACATTTTGATTTTTTTGGAGGGCACTCTATTTATCGGTACTGAAGCCAAAACTGTACTAAGTACTGTGTTGTTTTCGTTCACGTCTGTCTGTTTCTTGGACGCGCATAGCGTCCTGTCTTCAGCTTGCCACCTCCAGCATTTGCCTGTAGTCTTTCGCAAGTCGTTATCCCATCTGGTTGGATGGCGTTCTACACTGCGTTATCCGAGTCGCGGTCTCCACTTCTCAGGTGTCCAGGTGATGAATGAAATGTTACCCATCTATAGATCTATGGATTCATCGTAATACCTAAGCCAGCAGCTGGGCAAATGTATCGTTACTTACTGCGTATAGTTAAGACACGTTGTTTTAAAGATTACACCACAAAAAACATGTTGAGTGGTTGCTAAAGCTTGTTACAAAGTTAACTAAACAAAAATAAGGTATCGAAAGCTTTTGCAAAAGCACCTACTCGGTAAGCTATGCTTCTTTTTACTAAATATTGTTGGCCCAACTTAAACCACTTTGTAACCGTTTGGGTTCGTTCCTCCGAGACGTGCCATTTTTCATTAGTTAGGGGAAAAGTTGGCAAACTAATTTTGCGCTCGACCATTTTTCACATAGTTAACAGCGTGGCAAGTGTAAACTTAACTTGGCCCTGGAGTAACCATTAATAAATAATGCTGGACAATTCACACAGCATCATCTAGCCCCAAGCTAAGCAGAGCTTGTGTTGGGTACTAGATAACTGATGTAGTACTTAATACAATGCATGCAATGCAAAGACACCCAGAGATGCCCAGAAATAATTCTAACGTATTGTCTGATAAAAATAATGCAAAGTGTTATTTATATTTCTTCAATGCCAGTTCTATTAGTTATGAAAACTAATTTTAAAGTTTGAATAAAATAATGCCGCGCCAAAACGATAATCTCTGTCATGGCTACCGTGTTCCAAGCTATGACGTCACCCCGCCTCACCACACCTTTACAGTATTATTATTAATAATAATAATACTGCCTATAAATAGACAGTATTATAATTAGTTTTGCCCTTAGGTTATAATTAAATAATATCTTTACAATGTGCGTGTCAAGGTGAATGAAACACTTGAGTTTTGTTAATATTTCTTTATAGGGAGATTCCCTTGTTCCATTTTCCCATGACAATGGATGCTTGAGTAACGCTTTACTATGGCGTAAACGTCACTCAAGCCTATCTCTGACTGAGTAAGCTTTCATTATACGGGCCCTAGTGTTTGTCTGAAGTTTCGTAGCTCTTTAATAATAACAAACTTAGTTTTAAATTAAACCTCCTACTAGTGGAAGCCGACCCAGACGTGCGTCGAGACGGTCAGTTTAAACATTCATTATTTAGCACTTGGTCCCTGGAGAAACGACCTAGCTCAAGGGTTTATGTTTTTACAATGATATTTTGTAAAGAGAGGAGGTGAGTAAAACAAGTGTATACCTATTACCTAGATACCATAAATAAAATAAAAGACAGGTCTTTATTTTGAATACTAATTGACTAGACACTCAATATGCTAAAAGTTTCCGTAAATAGCTAGGTACTAATATAATTAACTTTATTTACCTATAGTAAAATAGAGACAACTGCTAAGACTATTGCTAATTCCTTGTATTGTATATTCCTTATCTCATCTCTGTATTATAAACGTGAAAGTTTAGATGGATGGATGGATAGATAGATGGATGGATGTTTGTTCCTTTATCACGCCAGAACGGCAAAACGGATCTGGATGAAATTTGACACAGAGATATATTATAGTCTGGAATAGGACATAGGCTACTTTTTATCCCGAAATTCCTACGGGAACGGGAACTACGCGGGTGAAACCGCGAGGCGCTGCTAGTATTGTATATTCCTTGTATTGTATACTAGATGCTACCAGCGGCTTCGCCCGCGCTTATCATATATCCCATTTTTCGGGTTAATATATACCCTATGACACTCACAAATAACGTGGCTTTCTATTGGTAAAAGAATTTTCAAAATCGGTTCAGTAGATCCAGAGATTACCCCCTACAACCTCACAAACTCACAAACTTGACCTCTTGATAATATAAGTATAGATGTAGGTATTTGTGTAATAGGTAAGTACCCCACAGCCGGTTCTCCTTAGGAAACGCCACACGATAATATAATTGTTTTAAACTAAAAACCAATTTCTATTTATTTTTACAATTTACACTGTCTTTTAAATTTTGTGCAAAAAGTGCTAATCCCATAACAATTATATTTTATTGGACCATCTCGGGATGATTATCTAAAGTCAATTGACTTTCAACAATAATTGACTTTTTTGAAATCGGTTAAAAATTAGTTGTTTGCGAGAATTGACTTTACACGAAAATTCCCATAGTACGTTTTTTTAATCAATAACACGGTATTTCTACCACAGCTACATTCATCCGAGAGAAGCCGCAGGCCCAAGTTAGTGTTTTGTGCTATTTTTTGCACTCTGGGTGGGGCAGACTGGCGGGCGTTGCGCACATGGAACTGGTTAGGGTCGAGCTACATTGAAGCGCACTGGACGTATTAAAAGAGGGCAAAAAAACCCAATCGTTAGGTACTTCATCATTGATAGAAGAACTCCAATCTAGACTTTGTGTCTGAAGTACCTACTTACTTAGGTATTTGTTTTGACGACCTCTGTGGCGCTGCGGGCGTAGGCTTGTCTGCGATGCGAGAGGTAGCGAGTTCGATTCCTACCTCGGAAGAAATGTAAAATATACAGGGCGTCCCACGGATATGCCACATGGAGGGAAAGTACTTTGAATATTGTAGATGGAACATTTTACTGAAAGAAGACATTATTTGAATTTAAAAAACAATTTAAACTGCATTCATAGATATTTAATAATTACATGGTTGAACCGGGAATCGAACCCGTTACACGAGAAAAATAATCATCCTCTAGTATGAGCTTTATTATCATACCGATCGAAAGGCTTCACCATAAGGATTATTTTTTGTTAAACAACGTAGTGTCAGAAATAAAAGGAAGACAATGAATTTTTTTCGAGCTTCGTTGATCCTCGGACTGAGTTGGAGGGGTCGATTTTTACGCCGCGACCGCCACGTGTAGTAAGTATGTAAGTAGTAAGTGCACAAAATCTCACAACAAAGTGAGTGAGGCAACTCATACCCTCGCCATTTTGAACGCTGTAAGCTGTAACGCTGCTCCTTCGAGTATTTGATCTGTGTTGCATCTTATGGCCGATTTATGAGGTTCATAGGTTATCGGTCGAGGAGCGTCTGGTCGAAGCGACGAGACCCGAGAGCTGGTGAGTGTCTGGCACAGCGCATCAGCATTGCCATACAGCGGGGCAATGCAGCTAGCGTCTTGGGCAAGCTTCCGACTGGTATATGAATATGAATCAGATGCACTACCTGTAGATTGTTTCCAACAGTCTGCAGTTAGCTCAATTGTTTCAATGGTTAATACTAGTTCTTTTTTGTTTCTATTATTTTATTGTAATTCTTTTTGTTAATAAAGATGTACCTATATGTAATAATGTATATAAGACCTAATTATGTATACCTAATATTCACTCTTGTGTTGAATATTGGTAGATGAATAGATACTTAGTTAATGTCCCAATTTTAAGAATAAGATATAATTAATTTCTGAATGTTAAGTATCTAGGTAAGTCCCTATTTATACATATATTGAAAACAATAAAAATGACAGTGCTTGTCCCAAGATGCGTCTTTGTATATAAACTTTGTTAAAATCTAAACCTAACAATAGACTTTTGAACTACAATAACTGAATGATATTTCCTCATTGTATAAAAAAAACTATAATACTATAGTTCCACCACGTTATCTGTGAATTGATGAGCCTTACTGGAATTGCTTCGCTCATACTACTACGACTCTTTAGTAACCTTCACAGCGATGGACATCCAATAATGGACATGACAGCAACTATATCCACTTAGTTCTACATACTGTATTTGTAAACAAATAAAGGTATGTACGAAAACTTTAAAAAGCCTGATAACAATAATAGAAAATAACAAGGTAACAAAAATGTAACCACTAATACTTTGTTGAAGTTTTAGTTACAAACAGCATACGAAGCAGCAAAAGGATCCAAATTTGAGTTTGAGAACAGAGTTCGAGTCCCGCCGAAACTGAAAATTTTTAGGAACATATTTCATTTCTTAGAGATACCCAAAGTGCGGGTAAGCAAAGCACTGTAACAAAAAACCTTAGAATTTAACAGTTCTGTCAAGACAAAACCAAAATGTTTCAAACGACTGTGTTTACAAAAAATATGAAAGATTCTAAAACCATCAGGGTTTACTCTTTAGTAATACTTTATGAGCTTCATTATAAACACCTCTGTACATCTATATAATGTGATAAATGATTTGACTATTGATCAAGTATTGACTATTGAAAAGACAGAATCCAACGAAATCGGCTAATATAACTTGAAATTTGAAAATCGGGTGCCTCCACCACGGGGGCGTCACACACCGAGGTCCTAACCCACGAACTCGTGTTAACGTCCACTTCACAACTATTTTGCTGGAACTGTATTACTGTTTTTATCTCACTTACTATAGAGCTTGACCCGGATTCTCAACATGAAAGATGAACTTTAATACAATGTAAATACGTTCATTCTAATAAAAAAAAGCAGGAAGTGTAAAGTTTTATGCAAAATTAATTTAGGTACAGAACGGTCCAAGGATGCGCATTATAAATATATCATGATTGTATCTGCGTTTTTTTTGCACCAATCTTGATACGGTTACTGAGTATAGTATGTAACAAAAATCTTGGTACTTTTTGTACAGCAGCGCCGTGGAGGTCGCGGCGCATGAATCGACCCCTAGAAGTTAGCCATTAGTCGAACAATAAGGTTCTATCTGATTCTGTTTATTTTTACTACCTACATACATTTATATAGATAGATAGATAATTTTTTATTGTACCACACAAACACAGAAAACAGTACAGAAATAAAAGTTACATTATGAAGTACAAAGGCGGCCTTATTGCTATGAGCGATCTCTTCCAGACAACCTTACATTTCAACATTACAATAAGCATGGGCCTTGATTCCACTAAATTAATTGCTTTACAATAACAATGGTATCGTCTCCTCATCATCAGCCTTTATTAGTCCACAGCTGGACATAGGCTTCCCCTAATGAGCGCTATAGCGCCTTGTCTTACAGCTTGCGGCATCCAGCATCTGCCAGCAGTCTTTCGCAGATCGTCATCCCACCTGGTCGGAGGGCGTCCTACACTAAGTTGATCAGCGTTGGTATCGTCTCAGAATGACACGTTTTGGCATGCCCATAATCCCCACGCTGGGGATTGCAGTTCGGTGGTAGGTATTCTATAAGAGGCGCTGCTGGCCCCCGGTGTAATTTCCTCAGACGCCTCTTGCGACACCCAGGGGAAGAGTTATGGGGTAGTGCAAATGCTAAGCCAGCACCACAAGGCGAAAAACAAAACGTAATAAAGTAATTACGGTCAGCATCCATCAATCGTAACCAATGATCAACCCGTCGAGCGGTAATCAGTGTGTTAATCAGGCTATTGTGTGAAATAATTGTGGCGGAATAGTGGGATGCGATGTGATTTAACATTACCGACCTTGAATATTTAAAACTATATAAAATGCTTTGTTCTTTATACTGAACTAGATTCTGCATGTGGCTTCGCACACGTTGTGTCTATGGAAACGTTTAATATTTTTTCGATTATAAAATAGAAGGTTCCTAAGAACAAAACCTTCTAACTACAAAGGGAACGGTAGCTACCCTTATGGGGCCAAAAATTTTCCCCACCCTGTATATTATTTATAAAATAAATATTTAAGGGGGCTCCCATACAACAAACGTGATTTACTTTTGCCGTTTTTATAGATAATGGTACGGAACCCTTCGTGCGCGAGTCCGACTCGCACTTGGCCGGTTTTTTTTACACATCCTCTACAATCCACTTATCAGCTTGTTGCATGGACACTGATCGTGTTTACTAACACACTATGAATGCGAATCGTTTTTTTTACGTCGACATATCAATCGTTGGTCATCTTTGGTCTATACGACATTACCGGTTCAAGACACCTGTCAATATGCACTTTAAAGATATCAAGTTGTATTATAATTTATAATGCATAGGTACCTCGTTTTCTCGCTAAATGAAGTAGGTACCTACCTTGGCTGAGCTTCGAGTAAGCTGCTGATTGTCAAATGTCAAAAATCCGAAAAAAACTATGTATGTTTTGTATCCAGATATTAAAAGTATATAATGTCATGCAGATGGCATCCTCAAAAAATATTATTTTTCTAGGTTACATATTGTCTGTTCCGAAATCGTATTTAAGAGAACCGTCTTTGGGCTGAAACTCTTCGTTAGCGCGATCTAGCGCTGCGTCACTTTTAGCAGCGACATCTAGTTATAAAATTTGACAACTTTGTCATCCAATTCAGAATCCAAAAAGATTTTAAAACAAAACTTCATAAAATGAACAAGGCAGTATAAAATATTTAAAAGAGGTCACGTTTGTGAGTTTGTTTGTAATCTTATAATCTCCGGTAGTACTAGTCCTATTTTAGAAATCCTTTCACCAATAAATAGAAAATTATTCCTGGTAGACATATACTACTTTATATGCGCTTACGGCGGTAGCGAGGCCTCGAGCAGGAGCTAGTAAAAATATATTATATCTACATGAAAAAAGTGATGAAAAAATAAATAGGTAGTTAATCACTTAGATAAATACGGTGGAGCCAGTATCATATTGCAATCGCTCTTCATACCAATCAAAGATCCTATTGATTCCAATAAAAAGCATATTGTATTTCATTATAATGCTCACAAATAATACATTTCATGAAGAGAACTGTTACATATTATGTTCCTATGGAGACGTATTCAGGATGGGCCTGCGGGGACATAAGTATGGGCCTGTGGGGACATCACAATTAAATAATAGGTTCAGGATTATATTGCAAGATAATCTTTACAGATATGGGTACGTACGTTTGTATGTAGATATGCCTAAATAATAGATTCAGGCGTGATTTCAGGCTAGAAGAAAACGGTAAAAAATACCTATCAAAGCAAGACGTCTACTGCCGACGTCTTGCTTTGATAGGTATTTTTTCATTTTGTAGTTGGCGTCGTTTTCTTCTACAACGCGGACTATATTTTGTTAGAACCTATCGGAGAAGGTTTTTTTCGCGGAATTGTTACTAAATATTTTCATCCTTATATTTTGTAGTTATGCCTTTCAGTAACAGCTCCCTTCAATGCATCTTGGCTTGGCGACATACGAGTAAGTGATGACCAAGTTCTTATTTAATTATTTTTATTTATATTGATGATGACCAAATGACGACCTCTTTGTGTGACTCAGACGCTGACTGAAGATTGAGGGTCCGATTTCCGCGCGGGGATAAGGTTTGAATGCTCTGCAGGTATCTTTTGAGGATGTTTTAAAGTTTTAGCAGATATCTCGTAGGCACCTAGTCTACCCATCACACTAGCCCTTGCTTACTTTCGGACTAGATCATGTTATGTCAAAATAACGAATTTTTATATAATGATATACTGTAACCACAAATGTTTGTTTTTAGTATTTTTTGTTGATATTTTTGTCCATTCTTACAGCTCTTGGTAGAGTTTTACAACACCTAAAATATCAGAAATAAAAATAACTTTAAAAAAATGATGACTACGCATGAACTTTTTAAAAATTGTATTTTCCAGGCTCTTGTTCAATACAAGAGCCTGGAAAATACAATTTTTATTCGTCATAAAATAAACTTTGCTACAGCAAATGGATAAGTAAATACTTAAATAGGAATTTCTCTGTGACCATGTTTCCCAAACACATAAACTTTAATCTAAAATCGAAAGATAAATGCAAAATGATAAAAAGAAAAGTGGCTCAATGTATTTAAAAACCACAAACAACCTTTTTAAATCGACTTTCTGAAACTGTGTTACATTTTTTAAATCTATTCTATGGATCTTTGCGTTTCCAAGATTAATAAACGAATTTAATTTAATATTAATAGTTGAACCCCCTTTTCCTAACTGATTGCGAGCCTGTCCACGCAGCTTATCACAAACCGACAACATGACACTCATGCTGGCCATTATGTTCCGCGATACGTATATTCCGTAAATATATACTGATATCTAGTATCTCACTGCTGTGTTTATGTAAATTTATTTACTGCGAACGCAGATATTCAATGAACTGCATATTTTGTGGTGATTCATGTCTTTATGAGGCAAACAATGAGAATTAAACTACAAATGCAATAAAGACAAAGGCTATTTCGTTGCGTGATACATTTTAGTGACAGATAGGCCTAAATCGAAGACCCTATAATTATAACTACAAATTATCCATCCTAGTATAAAAGCGAAAGTACCTATGTCTGTAATTTTTTAACACATAAACGGCTGAACGGATGAATAAAATTATGAAATTTGGCAGAGAAGTAAATAGTATCCTGCGGACGGATATAGGTTATTTTCTAACCTGATGCGGCGTGCACAAAGCCGCGGGCAGACGCTACTGTACTTACATAAAAATCTTTGTTCTGACTCATAGACAATGCACAGCCCAAATTGCTGGTTGTAGAGACTTGAAACTTGCAGGATGTGTTTGGTCTTGGTAGGATAGTAAGTAACGAAGTTTTGATCCACTTTAGCTTCACCACGAGGTGGGGAAATAGAGTAGAGACGTCATAGTTCAGCCGATAATAAATTAATGCTAGGTTTGAGCTGACTTACGTAAAACTACGCAACAGCACTAAGTTATACAGCAACCATAACTATCGGATGATCGTTGATTCATCAATCCATTGCAGCGTGTTGTAACAGAAGCCTAATTCAAGTGAGAGGCATTGCCCAAGCGTTGCCGTTGCGATTGCTAACTAGGAAGCGATAGTGGGCCAACAAGCTGACCTTGGTAGAGCCACCGGTCGCTTACTGATGCCTTCCTAATGCTCAAGTGGTTTAGTGAACATTTTGTAACAGAAACATAGAAATGTAGGGCTAGTGACTAACTTTTGAAACTATCATGGTTATTAACATAGAAATCATTTAGAACGGGATATTTACCACGATTCAATTTTTGAGTTTTCCAATATTTCAGCACAGTTTCATGCGCCATGATCACGGAAGAACTAAAATTACAAAAAAAATTGAATCATGGTAAATATACCGTTCTAAATGATTTCTATAGTGACTAACTTATTTATATCTTAACTCCTAGTGAGTTAGTCGATTTCTCCGTCAAACGGAACGGAACGTTTTTTTTTTCGGTTTTGTATAGGAAATCCGATTTGACGATCCCGATTTGACTTTAAATAAAATAAAATGTATTCCTGAGGGATTAGTATTTATTCCCCGTCGAGCTACAAAAACAACAATTCTTTTTTTTATTTAAACAATTTTGGCGATATCTTCGTCAATTGTTGTTTATAAGTTGAATTCGAGGTGATCTCAGAAAAGTTTGATTCTCGAGAAATTGATTATGTACGCCATAAAACGTATCCAAAACATCATCACATGATAATTTTACTCAATCGGTAACAAATGGTTACCATGGCAATGGGAGTAAACAAGAGGTTTTCGTTTGTCGTTTCATCAGTCATCACAATAAAACTAAATTAGACTTGAATTAACTAGATGTCGCCACTTGAAAAATTACATCGCGCTATCGAAGGGTTCCTTCCAAGCCCATTTTCTGTAATTAGGAATTTGAAGTCGGTTTATCGTTTTTTAAAACAGGCCAAATTATATAGAATTATATACCTTCTCTTCGATTTAAAGGTATCCCAAAGTTTATTCCAAGTCCTCAGATTGTTTATAGTGCTTCTCTCTTTAAACTAATGTCGAACAACTCAGCCTGCTAAATTATTCCGCTGTCGGAGTTGTAGATCTCGTTACAGCACAGCTGAACGACTCTTGCGCATGCCTACAAATTATTTGAGTTACAAGTTACAATACTTGGACACGCGAATTACGACAGTCTACGTAGGACTAGTCTAACAAAGATCCTGTTTTACATGAGACTATCTATCTTCCGATTCAAATACCGGAATAGTTTTTGTATAAAAAGGGGATACAAATCGCAAGGTGGAAAATGTTTAACAACATTGCTTACGTCAAAGTAAAGCACAGAAGCTCGAAACCATTTTTGGTTTCGAAAGCGTTCATTCCTCATTTATTTGATCTCTTGTTCGTTTTCGAATTCAAACTTAAACATATTTCGATGCACATGTGAAATTATGCAATGTTAAAGTTTGTGTTTTATTTTTTAGTGATACCTAACCTTGCTGTTATGATATTGTTACCTATCAGATTTTATTAAGTTTTCATTCATGAATGTATTTGTTGACATAAAATAAGTTGGATTATAAATCGGAGTATAGTTGGATAAAGATAATCTAATAATAAGATAACATAACATTACATTACTGACGAGTTCTGTAATGACTGGCTTGCTGGCCGCGATGATGATGGCCGACAGCTCCGGTACTTCAAGCTGATTAGGGCCTGGTTAGGCAGGGGACAATGCACATTACACTCGCATCCCAAGCGAGATATCAGTGCAGATTCCAGTTCTCCAACTTAGAATTGGAATAACCGATCAGCACAGCGCAGCGTGGCGTAACGCAGGTCGAAAGAAATGTCTGGCACTAGCAATCATCAAAGCAACTTGGGATTCAAATATCTTAATGTTTTCAGGACGCAAATATTAGCATAACACCTTTTGTCTGCCGACGACCGAAGTGGCACGCAGGAGGTTGCGGGTTCGATTCTCGCCTTGGGATAAATGTTTGTACAATCTGCAAATATTTGTTTCGGGTGTTCTGGGTATTTTCTATGTATAATATATATCTAAATAGTGTATTCTATTAAGTATATCAGTCGTCTAGTACCCATAACTCAAGCTCTGCTTCGCTTGGGGTTAGATGATGCTGTGTCAATTGTCCAACGGTATTTAATTTTATTTTGTGTCACATTAAGCACATACGTTCTAAAAACCTGCTCGAACCTCCTTCACTGAAAGTGAAAAATGCACTCGTAAACAATCCGAAGTAAGTAACATAAAAAACCTACACTTTTACTTATTCGCGACACTTTAATGGTGTCTTAAATTTCGGCTTTAGAAAGGGAATTTTAAGAGCTTATTAAACAAAGCAGGTATTTAAGGTATCACAATAAAGCTCAGTGGAATCTCGTTAGAGGACCCAAAAAGCGGATCAAGACTGAAATTACACAAAAACTGGGTTACCGTGCACTTGTGTTGGGTTACTCCGTCCGAATCCGGTTTCTGTCTAAATATGGACCTGGTAACTATTACATTCATTACTTAGACGTTTTAATTCTTCAGGTCTACTGCTGAGTAAGTATAGACCCAGTATTGCACGGTCATGGGCTGATAATATTAGAATTTTATAGCCACTGAAATAAAGTCCAAACATCGTACATTCAAAGGAAATCTTATCGTTACGTTTGATTTCCTATATTTCTTGTTTCATAACAATGTTAAACTCTATGCAATAAGGGTAAACTAGTCAACGACGCGAAGCCTAAATGTATGCTATCGCACTTGAAATATGTAGTTACATACGCTACCCGCGCGCTCGGATGAAAATCAAACGATTAATTCCAAAAAAGACCGCGTAAAAAAATCAAAGGATACTGTAAAAAAACGATCAATCTTTAAAAAATTAATTTATTTCGACTTTTAATTAACTAAACTATGTCGGCTTTATTTTAGAGTTTTCTTTCTCCGTAGTGTATTATTTATTTTCGCACGAAGTTGGGCTAAAAATTCTTTTATTTACGGTTTTAAGTGTATACAGACATAGTTAATGAGGATATAAATTAATATTACCCTTAGTTTTGGATAGCCAACATCGAACAGTGTAGTAGTTACCCTTCCACGTTTGTATGGATAGATGAGTTACTCGTGTAACCTTAAGCCTTGAAAACTGGTAACCAGCGCTGACAATGTTTCATTGCAAAGTGTCCAACACCGTTGCTGGTGGTAGATTATGAAGTAAACAACAGATTGCCAACCGCGACGTCAACAAAAATGAAATTAATATAACACGGTCGTCTCTAATCTGAAATTGAGAGCGAGATTGCGTTACCGTTGAATAATACCAGCGAGTCTTAATCCTGGGTACGTTTATAGTGTTCAGCGTGAGCGGGAGCGGGAGCGAATTTTTATATATTTTATTTATTCATACACAAATCATAAAATCGTATTGAAAGTTTTTTGTACATGATTACATTGAAACCTTAATTTATTATAATAATACATGTCATACACAATGAAGTTCAAAATACACACTAAAAAAAAGTAATAAAATGCAATCATAAATTATAGTAAAAACATTATTAAAGTATAAAATTAATTAACAATGTGCATATTAATCATCTGATCAAGTAAGAAAAAAACACAAAATTTCATAAATTATGTCATCCTTATTAAATTCATCTACCTATTGAGTAGTAACACCCATTCAAGGGAATTATTTTGAATCATAATTTTAATAATGGATTGTCAATGGATTTCATGACAGTAGACAATGCATTGAAAAATTTTAATTTTTAAAACTTAGATTAGACTAAAGCTGTGCGTCCACTGGATTGGCATCGGAGTCGTACGAAGCGGGTTTGGTCCGGGAATTCCCTGATCTTCATTTCCCGGGAATCCTCTACTCTAAATTGCGCACGAAATGTGTTATAATTTCAAATTTCAAGTTAATAGCTGCAGTATTTGCTGAGATATTCAAGAAGGAAGGAGGACAGAGCGAGACCTTAAGAGTTTCGAAATCGATCTCGAAACCCTTAAAAGGTTCTGACGCTTTGCGAAAAAAATTAATGGATGTTGCACAAAATATTAAAACATTTTCCGTTCGATAAAATTAAACAAGGACAGACCGCTATTGCAAAATGACCCTTAATTCCATGAATGTAAATTAGTACCTACCTGTTTGGTAAGCTAACTCGCAATTTCACTCAAGGAAAAACCATTGCAACAGAACGAATCTATTAGATTTAGATCTCTTACGTTTTGTTTTATAGTCGACTAGCGGTCCACCCCAGTTTCGCACGGGTATATTCTATCGCCTATGTTCATGAGGGATAATGTAGGATTCTAATGGTGAAAGAATTTTTCAAATCGGTCCAGTAGTTTCGGAGCCTATTCAATTCAATAAACAAACAAACAAATATTTCCTCTTTATAATATTGGTATAGATAACTGTGTAAGTATATTGGTATAGATAACTGTGTAAGTATATTGAGTAAAGAAATGAGAAATGTACCTATGATTTTATTCGCTTTTATAGATTTAATAACACTTCTAAACTCAATGTTTTATTTCATTTAGACCTTACAGGACTCTGAGATAAAAGCCAATAAAATGCTTGTCAGAGGGAGGCCTTTTTTTTTTATCCTGAGGGAAATGCGCAGCTTTTAGCAGTGGACCATTAGGCCATAGGCTGTTGAGGTTACACGGAGGACTCTTGGACATGTCAGAATTTTCAAAGTAAAACTAAGTGGAGTTACGGGAAGATTGAAAAAGACCGGCAAACCGGCTAAAGCGAGAGAGTAAAAGAGACGCTATAAGTATCGTCCCTCCTTTTTCTCAGGGAAGAGTCAAGTTGTCTATAAGTTCTGTAATGAAATGAAAGTAAAAGTGAACGCGATACTGTCTATAATATATTGAAACTTGCCGTGGGTGTGCATATTTCGCTTTAGTACCTACCTAACGAGTCTACAATGGTGGTATAAATCCGGCTTCTTATAAGGACATGATGTCATCTGCGCTTTTGCTTGGCAAAAGCTTTTATTGTATTGTTATTTTATTATATTTAGTTGAGAGCATCTTTACTGAGCATATCGTAAAGATTGGTTCAATAGTGTACCTGCCTAGGTCGTTCGTATTCTTGTTATCAGGTCAACTGTCACTTAGATGACGATGACATGGTGACGGTTGTCACGATGGGTCCCAACAGACACTTTCACTCATACCTACAAACCTCTTTTAATTTTATGTTAACGCTAAGAATCGAGAGCTGGGCTGAGGATAAAGCACTTAACGCATTCACTGCCCAGCCTCAGTGGTGTGACTCGGGCAGCGCGGTTACGTACAGCTACTGCTTACGTAGGGCCAGAGTAGGTACTAGAAGGCCATGTGTGACATGGGCACACTAAGTGTTAATCTAATGTTTTAGTAATGGGCTAACGAGGAGTACCGAGAACTACCCCCCCATATTAATCCCCTGATCCATATCAATACCAGTCGGAAGCGTGCCCAAGACGCTGGCTGCATTGCCCCGCTGGCTGTTTGGCAATGCTGATGCGCTGTGCCAGATACTGACCTGCTCTCGAGTCGCTTCGACCAGACGAATAAAACACCCTAATATTTTTAACCACGGTACGAAACAAACCACATATTCGCCAAATCATAATATTATACTTATATATCTTATAACAACATTATATCTAGGTATTTAAAATACAATATTTACTCAGGAAAAGTAAATACGATAAATTCATCCTTTAAGCTTTATCAACGAATAAGCTTCGGTTCATCCTTATCAGATAGCCTCGACCTCTTCTCACTGATATCTGCCCGAGATAAAGTAAACTGACCCTTATTGCTATGACGGTAAGGGTGATACGATGGTATTTAAATTGGAAGTGCTTTGTACCCCTATCCCGTTCGCATACAATGATATCGACTGTGGTGTGAAATGAGTCAGGAAGGGAAGAATAGTGTGGATAAGACGAAGAATACAAAAAACACAAGAAGTAGGTACCAAATTTTGTAGGTCTAATAGTTATAAAGTAGTTTTAATAATGAAGAATTTAATTTATTGTTGTAATTTTTTTGTATGAATTGGTATATTTTGATCAATCAATAAACTGCATAATAAACAAGTTATCTGCACCATTACAACTCCGTGGCAACTATTGAAAAAAGCATGTCGTTTATTTATCACGTGTTTCGTAAAAAAACACGAAATTGCACAAGGCGATCTGCACGATTTCCGACTAAGACACATGAAACATTCAATATTTTTTTTGTAATCTTTTGTCACGTTGCATAATTTTATAGAATAAAAGGAGATTAAATATACATTACGACAATATTCTGACACTTTTTTGATACTTGGTTGTTCCTACAAAAAAACCTGATTTTTCCCCCTACCGGGCAGTTTAATACCTTACCATGTTGGAAGGGGTTGAGGGGGTTGTTAAAAAATGCTGAAAAACATCACCTGATAATTTTTCATACATTGGTTAGGTACTTTTTGAAGCTAACTCTTTCATTGATTGCCCACGACACCCATGTGGTTCTGGCAGATCTACTGGCTACGGCCCGTCCCTGCGGGTCGCACCGCAGTTACAAAGGCTACGCAGGGCAGTGAAACATCAACGTAACCTATCGGTCTATCTATACTTACCCCTTATTTATAATGGTCCGCTCACTTAAAACAAATGCTAAGCAGCGTTATTTCTCACTCTGATTTATGTCCATAGAAGAAGACAGCGAGAAATAACAATGCTCTACGTTAGTAGACAATTACGAATAAGGAGGTTATCTAATAGCGAGCGGCGAAGTCCACGCTTTAGCAATAATTTACTTGATTTAACCAAAAATAAAAAACATCGTGTCCACACTAACGTGTCCACCATCTATCAAAGCCCAATGAAGTTATCATATCGCCTACCTACACAAACAGACGGACGGTTCGCCTCTAAATGTAAGTAAATAGTTCCCTCAAGGACTTTTTCAATATAAGTTTACGATACATTTTAGATTTCACGACTTGTGTGGTATTTCTGGCAACAATGAAATGCTTCAGATGTAATTTAACTAATAGGGTATTACACCCTATTTGAAAAGTGTCTATTAGGTTGTATAATGAACCACAAAAAAAAATACAAAATATTAATTTAATCGGTAAATGCCCTAAAAAGGCATTTAAAATTTAAATTTTCAAGCCTCTGCGAAGTGGGGGCAGTATTACTTGTCCGCTATTTTCGAAACTAGGTTTTGGTCCTATTTTCGAAAAGCGATTCTCGCTTTGTTTTCGAAAATAGGTAAATGAACGCGATAAATACCCGTTGAATAGTACTAATAATTTATGTGTTCAGATCACGTACGTTTAGAAATATTTACCTACCTCTTTATGTAGAGATTGGGCTTCGTTTCGTACGGAAAATAGTGTATGAGTAAATTTTACCCTTCAAGAAACAACGGCGAACGTAGAATCGTTGCCCTGTTATTTTCGATTCTCCTATAAAACTTTGTAAAAACGTCTACAAAGTTAGAATTCATAACGCTAATTTAAAACTGAATTCCCTCCAGCGGGTATTCCGAGAAAGCATGGCGGTGGTCGACTCTCTTTTGTTTTTGTACGTGACTCGGCTTTTAGATGCACGCAAATTAGCTAAAAATAGCCCTATTTACACCACGCCGCAGATTTGCTTGTGGCGGGTTTCGAGCAAAGCGCAGCGGAGATTTTTCTTTTTTTCTTTTTACCTGAAAAGAACTTTGTCGTGATGTGTAAATTGTGTAAAACTAACCAATAATTGTGGAAAAAGTATCACACCGGCCACACAGTTCCTTACCCACCAGGTATGGTCACTCACCTGACACTATTTTCCACAGTTATGACCATGATGAAGGCGAATTTAATGTACATTATGACTGCGAACTATATTAGGTCTGTATGTTAGAAATGACAACGTGAATACAAGTTTGTACGGAACCCTTGATGCGTGAGTTCAACTCGCACTTGACGTTTTATTTCTTACTAAGAAAATAATTAAAAGTCTATTTTTATTTTACCTAATATAGGTATAACGTATACCTACCTCGTTGTTAGGGTTTATTTGCAGCGGCTATAAAATGGTCCATAAAGTTTTTTTTTGCGTTGTATTAGTGTTAATAAAAGGTTATGAAAATAGACAAAGTTGCGAATAATAAGGTTAACAAGAGAACGTGTATTTATAAAGATAGATCATGCTTACGATTTTATTGTTTGTTATTCCAGTGTCAGCGTTTACGATTCTGAAAAATCTTAAAAATCGTGAGTTTGGTTTGATTTACTAAACGGATCGGGCTGAAATGTATGTCCAAGAAGCTTCCCATAATATCAGGCCTAAAACTATACAACAAACTACCTGATAATGTAAAATCAATAGAGAGCTTCCCCCTTTTCTGTTCCCAAGTAAAATCCCTACTGGAACAATATACAATTTAAAAGAAAATTTATCTAATGACTATAAAAACTTAAAATTGACAATACCCGATAAGACTACTGAGAATTTTACGTAATAATCTCACTAATATTATAAACGTGCAAGTTTAGATGGATGGATAGATGGATGGATGTTTGTTCCTTTATCACGCCAGAACGGCTAAACGGATCTGGATGAAATTTGGCACAGAGATAGATTATAGTCTGGAATAGGACATAGGCTACTTTTTATCCCGGAATTCCCACGGAAACGGGAACTACGCGAACGACGGTGAAACCGCAAGGCGCTGCTAGTTATCTATTAAGTTATTAATCTATTCGTTTTAATAATCAAGCTTTTTGAAGTGGCACTTGGGAACAAAAAGCTCCATTTAACGAGTGTACACAAAACATTACTCAGTTTAATTTTGAACGTTAATGTGCTTTCGTTCGACACCCTATCGTTTTAAATAGCGTAGGGGAGGCGCGGCTAAATTGGCGCACCGCTATAACGATGCGGGTGCTTCGTGCCCGCAACTCCCCTCATTTAGAGCAACGTTATTAGTTATTATTACAGTTCGCGACTGATGAAAGTGTATTTGCGATATTCCGAAAATACTCAGCTGTTGTGCTTTAGTATTTTTTTTGTGTTTGCATGAACTAATTCATAGCTTACAATGGCTTACAAGGATTCCAAAACTACCTTACGCCTAAGGTTTTTTGTTGTGGTGCTTACTCGCACTTTGGGTATCTCTAAGAAATGAAATAAATTCCCAAAAAAATTCGGTTTCGGCGGGACTCGAACCCGCGCCCCACCCTCAGTACGGGTGTGGTCTAACCAACTAAGCCACGAAGTCGGGTTCGAGTCCCGCCGAAACCGAAAATTTTTGGGAACTTATTTCAATATACCTTACACCTAGCTAAGTCGCTTCTCAAACCTAGGAAATGCAAGAAATCCATTTTTATAACGTGTGATGACCACCACAGAAAACGCACATATGAGTTTGGTTTGACGACCGATGTAACGTGGTGGGTGAAGGTCAATCTGCGATGTAGGAGGTTGCAGGTTCGATTCCCGCCTCGGGATTAATGTTTGTACGATCTGCAAATATTTGCTTCGGGTGTGGGTATTTACTATAGATAGAGATAGAGAGTAATGTATTGTATTAAGTTTATCAGTTATCTAGTACCCATAACACAAGCTCTGCTTAGCCTGGGGCTAGATGATGCTGTGTGAATTGTCCAACATTATTTATTATAATAATTCTGATGTAAGTTACGAAAATTGGTTGGTATTTTCCTAGCGCCTTAGAAGTGTCAGATAACAAGCCACGTACTGTAATGTGATGACGACCGTTGGCACTAGACAATAATTACCATATTGATTTCATAGATAAAAGCATATTTTATCATTTTAATTTTTTTACCGACATTAAGTTTTTTTGATAACAATAAAATTCTAGAGAATTTTAGGTAGAGTCAAACTTTTATTATAATTTCCAAAGTTTGGATGTATGAAGTTAACTCACAACTAACAATAGTAAACTTTCAATTGTAAATAGTAGCGGTAGTTTATTTCACTTATTTACCTTTTACTTTCTTTGTTATTAAATGTTTTAAAATTATTCCAATGTCGGTCCAACAGAAGATACATAAATATTTGTGAAATACTTACCCATAAATCCTTTGTGCAGTTTGAAAGTAGGTAAATTAAACGAACAAAGAGCTTTGTTACTTTAGTTTTAATTAATTAAGTAGATTTATTTTGAAGTTATTTTTAGTAAAGGAACTAAAGATAACTTGTTAATTAGGTACTAAAGTATTTGTTGGAATTTTGATAACAATGAATAGTTTAAAGCTTTAAGTTGGTAAGTAAGTAATTAAACAAAATTAAATAAAGTTTCACTAAGATTTTGATTTGTTATGTTTCGGTTTATGGATATAGCACATTTTTTGTGTCTTACTAAATATTTAGCAGGTAGGTACGGTAGCACAAAATTATCTGTTCAGCTACGGCTAGTTGATGGATATAATTTGATTCAAAGCCAACCGACATAATATTTTGGGGAGTCGGGGGGTTCATGGGCTTCATTTCTCCGGCAGACTCAATGTCAACGTGTGTGACGGTTGCCGAGATATGTTATTTCTGTGATTTTATGAAAATCACCCAAAATCTCGCCTTCTAATCATCATATCTTTTTTGATTGTGGTTGGAATGCATCAAAAAATATGTGCCTTCTTCTTCAACTAACTGTGTCCCGCGATTTCACTCGCGTTAAATTCGAATTTCATGTTTCTAGGGGATTATTCCCGTAAATCCTATGGGAATTTTAGTTTTTAGTTTTACCTGGGCAAAAAGTAGCCTATGTTACTCTCAACCCTTTTAACTAACTTTATACCAAAAATCAAGTTGATTGGTTGTTTAGTTAGGGCGTGAAGGACGGACAAACAAACCAACAAAGAAAGAAACACACTTTCGCATTAGTAATATTAGTTAGGAAGTAGGTACACTTATTCAAAATAAGTTATGAGATTTTGCAAAAACTTAAAAAAAAAACATAATATCTCGGCTACCGTGACACTTACTTAGGTTTGGACATTGAGTCTGCCTGAGAATTCCATGACTCCCACATCTCAAAAATGTCATGTAGGTCAAATACCAAACACACAGGGTGTTTGGTATTTGACATGATTACATTATATTTTTGATTGTAAAGTATACTGCATTGCATACCTCATCTACGTCATTTATTTTTGAGCCATCTGAAAGGAACAGATAAGTTGCTAGCACTTTAGCTTTAAACTTTTAAATTTGAATAAAGTATGTGGTCATGATATTTTTAGTTATTATGTATGGTTGGTTTATTTTAGTAAAAAGATCCTTATCGTCTTTAATTTAAGGGTTTTATGTTACACAATGGTTAAGTATTTCGGTACGGTTTATAGCAGACATTTTACATCAGGTGGGACTGTGGCCAAACAAAGGTACCTTTGCTGTACATTGACTATAACATAAATGGGATAAATTTTTCGACGTTTTCATAATCTCTATTTAGATATATATATAAAAATCAATTGCTGTTCGTTTGTCTCGCTTAAACTCGAGATCGGCTGGGCCGATTTAAATACTTTTAAGGGAAAAAATAGGGAAATTAAGCTAAATTTACATTTAAATA
Organism: Eupithecia exiguata; assembly: GCA_947086465.1. Lineage (NCBI taxonomy): Eukaryota > Metazoa > Arthropoda > Insecta > Lepidoptera > Geometridae > Eupithecia > Eupithecia exiguata. The sequence goes on from OX352240.1 coordinate 2,527,267, forward strand.
AACATTTAACTAAGGTGTTATTATAAGCTGACCTAACCTTACTTACAAACAGTTTAAAAAAAAATTAGTTATTAATTTCTTCTATAAATAGATTCCCACACAAGAGCACTACAATGTCATATGGTTTTGCTTGTTACAGCCAAGGGTGTGAGGGCCTCCCTTCGCCCTACAGTGTGAATTTAATCTGGACATGGGGAAAACATGCGGGTGTTCCATGAAACATCAATGTATTTTTTATAACACCCTATATATCTCAAAGGGAAATGAATCTTAGCTCGTTGGTTATAAAGGTTATTTTTGTAGATTAATTTTGATTTAGCAATCTGTTCCTAATGGAGAAATCAAAGGAAGATTGATATGGGAATATAACGTGGGATTAGAGAGTATTTTGTTCGCTATTTTCCAAATTAAATTGAGTGGCGCTCACTGTTTATTAGTTTGGTAATAAGGTCACTTAATTACTGTTTTATTTTTGGTCTTGTGTAGGGGTAGTTCTCTAAGTAAAACGTGTTCTTGAGTGGAGAACGCGACTCGGCAATATTTTATTTGGCGGTATTTTTTTGTGAAAGTGATTAATTGATATTTTAAGGCTCAATCGCAAAATTTCTAAATGAGACGTCACCGTTCACCGTGTTGTCATCAAACTTTTAGCGGGATATCTTTTTTGAAAGAAAAGAAAGAAAATTATTATTAAGCCGTGCATGTAATTTTTTTTTCTGCAAACTCCATTACGAACTTTAGTCTCATGCAGACTCTAGGTACCTATTTTACTTTCAAGATGCGTGCAGTGCTTAGACACACCACAAGATCAGCAAACATGATAGTTTTTAGGGTTCCGTACCCAAAGGGTAAAACGGGACCCTATTACTAAGACTCCGCTGTCCGTCTGTCCGTTTGTCCGTCTGTCCGTTTGTCACCAGGCTGTATCTCACGAACCGTGATAGCTAAACCGTTGAAATTTTCACAGATGATGTATTTCTGTTGCCGCTATAACAACAAATACTAAAAAACAGAATAAAATAAATATTTAAGGGGGCTCCCATACAACAAACGTGATTTTTGCCGTTTTTATAGATAATGGTACGGAACCCTTCGTGCACGAGTCCGACTCGCACTTGGTCGGTTTTATTATCATTTATTTGTTTCAAATTTTATTTTGATGAAGGTACAGAAGCACTGATTTGACAAACTGAACGGTGACCTCACAGAAGAAGTCGATCGTTTTTATCACCCAAAATAGAGTGTTGTATTTTTTTTCGTTACTAATAATAAAAAAATGTGGGTGTTATATTTTTGTCAGTAACGAAATAGGTACTTTAAATAAATTATAAAATTCTTTGCATATCCTATAGGTAAGAAGGTACTCGTAGTACCTTCGATCAAATGTTACCCGGTAGTACGTACGTATATCACGAGTAGGTATTACGTGAAGCATTTAACGCGTGCAGCGTGTGTACCCGATCTGACTAAGCAAGATAACGGTAAGTACAGGCAAAGACAGAGAAGTTTTAAGAAAAATTACAGTAAGAGTAAGTAAGTAAAGACTGCTGGCAGATGCCGGATACGGCAAGCTGGAGACAGGGCGCTATGGCGCTCATTAGGGGAAGCCTTTGTCCAGCAGTGGACTAAAGGCTGATGAGTATTTCCTACAATTTCACCGTACAGCTTTTTATCAGTGAGTACTGATTGTTACTTCTAAATTAATGCCTTGAATTCAGGGTTATGCTAAAAGGGCAAGTTTCTAGTGTGTGTGTATGTGCCCTCATAGGTGATGTTTTGTTAACGCTTTCACTGCCCAGCCTCGGTAGTGCGATCTGCAGGGGTGCGTTGGTGTTACACGCAGCTCCAGGAAAGCGAGTGCATCGAGGGCCATGAAAAAAGTATACTTATGAATGGAACCTACATATAATACCTATAGGAATCGACTATAGCTTATACCTATAATATGGAAAAACCACAAGACATCAGGCGAGCCACCTGCTCCATCCACCAAAGTTTTGTGGAGTATTATTTAATAATACCCAGTCAAAACTTTTTATTTAATTGGTACTCTACACCTCTACTTTGCTTTTATTTCAGTTAATACTTATTTCAGTTTTAATTTGATCTCTTCAGCTAGATTTTTTGCAGTGTGAAGAGGGGCGTTGTAATTTAATCAGGGTAATATGTCCGTTCTCTTTCTTGTCGAATTTAAACCACACGGCGCAGCGGCGCGGCGTGGGGCTAGTCTCAATGAATTGATTAGTGACAATACAATTTTTTTTTATTTATTAACGAAATTGAATCTTTTAAGATGTAATATGATTGTTAATTTAATTATTTAAATTTTTTAATGAATATTTTTATAAGTAAACATCATACTTTAAGTAAGAATGTTTTACGACAAGACCTGTAACTGTGTTGCCAATAAAAATCTGAATCTGAATACTGTGTATGCAAACACTAGCAATCTGCACGTCTGTGGCTTCGTAGCTCTAAGACAGTTTTAAATTTAGTTTTTTTGTTTGATAAGTAATTTATGTCATAATGTTCTTGGTTGAAGAAAATAACTGTAGTCGTTCAAATGGCATGATGCTTTATAGTAAACTAGCTGCCGCCCTCGGTTTTGAACGCGCTTTTAAAGCATGTCCGTCCCTGGGATACCATTAACCTCCACGCGATCATAAAGATCGGTTCAACCGTTAGGCGTGAAAAGGTAACAGACGCAGGTAGACAGATAGACGGACAGTTTTGACGGACTTTTGAATATATTAGTATGGATTTTGTCATCGAGAGTTTTCGTTTAGTAAAACTTACTTGTCGTAATTTGTCGCATGTGTCAGAACTTTTAACGGTGACTGTACTCTTGCATTTGCGTCACAGCATTCACGACAACAATTACGTGCGTGAATCGAATCGTGTTTCACACTCGGAATATGACGCGGTGATATTCGATGCAGCCACCGATCGTAATGCAGTTTGCTTCACGAGCTGACCCTTGCGAAACTGTAGACCCGTGTGCTACAGTGTACTGTATGTTTTCAGCGTCAGCAACTTCGGTACAAAAAGACGCCTGGCTGTTCTTTCAGTGGACGAAAGCGGAAGTGTCAGCGATTATTTGGCAGTTTTTAAAGGAAGTTTTTCTCGCGCAATTTAATCATTGTAAAGTAGTTAATTTAAAATTCAATCGCAAAATTTCTGAACGAGACGTCACCGTTCACCGTATTGTCATGAAGCTTTTAGCGGGATATTTTTATTGAATGAAAGAAAGATAGAAAAATATTAATTGGACACGACATAAAAACAACAAACGTGACGGTTTTTATCATTTATTTGTTTCTAATTTCATTTTGATTGTAGGAACAGAAGCACTTTGAGTTGACAAACTGAACGATGACGTCACAGAAAAATGGCTGCATTTTTGTCACCCGAAATTGAGTGCAGTTTTTCGTATTTTACCTTAATAATAAAAAAATTAGTTGTTATGTTTTTTTCGGTAATGTAGATAATAACATTAATCGAATAAACATGTAATAACATAATCGAATAAAAAGTAGGTAATAAAAAAACTTTGCATATACCCTATTCACTGTTTTGAATAAACTAAACACAGAGAATGAGACATTTCTGCCTTCTGGTACGTCTTAGATTTTTAGAAAATATATTTTAGAGTAAGTAAATATTAGTTTTACTTGTAAGTATAATAATTTTATTCTGTTATTGTAATTTTCTTACTAAATGTTTAAAACAGACATAGAATCCCTTAACTTTCAATTTATTTTTAAGTTTTGTGTGATAAATACTAAACCCTCTGAAATAATATTTTATGGGACCACCACGGGATTATCTTCTACAGAGCTGATACACACAGCCGAAATAGAACCTACACCTTTTTTCCTAGTCGGTTAAAAAATAACCCACCCTCGTTGAAACTTTCCTATGCACACTTCAATAGCAAATCGACAGTTATTCATTACAGGGATCAACAGGGGTGTAACGGACGGGGTTGGGCACAAAGGTGAACGTGTTCACTTATCAACCATCAACTCCACTTGTGGGGTTCAGTGGTTGCTTCAAGGCAGGGACTTATTCCAAGCAACCACGAGTTCTATCAAACATTGTATTTTGAAACTAGCGTCTGTCAAAAGAATTGAACGGCTTGTTTTGTGTTTAAAGTAGCTTAATTATTAATTTTTACAATTTCTTAAAAAAATTGACCCAGTAGGCTTACGCACTATACCTAATAGCAATACCCTTATTCCCCTATATAATACTAGCGGCCCGCCTTGGCTTTACACGGGTAAATTAATAAATTTAATATATTAAGACCCTCACAAATAACGTGGCTTTCTATTGGTAAAAGAATTTTCAAAATCGGTTCAGTAGATCCAGAGATTACCACTTACAACCTCACAAACTCACAATTCACAAATTAGACCTCTATATAACAATATAGTATAGAAGCATAGATAAACAGTGGTAGTACGAAGTAACATTATTTCATCTGTGGTTCAGTTAAATGACACTTATCAGTATTTTAGGCCACGATATACGAGTAAAGTGTCATCAGTCATAAGTGTGATGTGATGTGATATGATGACTCACATCACAATATCACATTTTGCATGAGATAGAATCTCGACTCAACATTTTGTCTAAGAAAGACGGTAAAATCATCTAAGTCAATTATTATTACAGTCGCCTTTAAGTACTAAGGTATTTTTAGTTTTAAATTTAAGTACTTAAAACTAAAAATACCGTAACGATAAAAACAAGAATCCAATCACCTATTCAATGAATTTTCTTGAACTTTAAAAGCCCAGTCCATAATGACGTGACTTATTTTTTTCCTTTAAATCAAACTCAATAATATTATTGCCATGCGACTCGGCTGAACCGGTTTTGAAATACCAACCGGGACTATAAGAAGAGATGGCATTTAACTACCTAATTATGCAAATGTTATTTTATTCGAGCGAGTCTTGATATTCATATACTTACCCCTTTAAAAAATTATAAACAGGGTGTTTAGTATAGTAAAATCATTTCTGACTAATATACTTACCTATTAGGTTCAAGAATCGGAGGTATTAGATATGTCAGCAAAAAAAACATTTATAAACGAAAACTTATGAGTATAATACAAAACAACAAGGGAACGGTAATCACTAAAAAGAACACACTTCCGCAACGAAAATTGGCATTCGCGCCAGCTTCAAAAGTTCTTTGGTTATTACGTTATTAGAGTTCGACGGAAAAGAGAACAACAAAATGTCATCATTAGTTTACGAATAAACCAAAAATTGTGTCGAGTTTCTGCGATTTGCTAAGAATTTCGGTGATAGGTATGTACGAAATGATATCGTAAAATAGTATAAATAAATGTTCCACCCATATTTTTTGGTTTTGTAACACCGAAATTTTTTTTTTTTATGTGGGTTGAAACGCTGACATGTTTTGGTATGAAACAGCAAAAATGATTTTTTGGTGAGAACCTGTGGTGCGAAACAGTGCTACACCAAAATATCTGTTTTATATTTGTTTCAGATGTCCTCATATCCAACCGACCACGCTGAAACCTAGCCGCGACCACACAATTTCACCCTACTACCCTGTATAATATAGTTCACTTCATTCTTAAAGCGATAAATCGAGTATTGTGATAAAATTCGTTAAATGTGGGACACGCGTCGCCACACGACCCGCATAGGGGCGCGCGCAGCTTTTTATAACAATTCGCAAATAAGTGTAGCTGACAATGTTTTAGACGGTGAAAAGGGGAGAGGGGGTTCGAGCGCATTCAGATGGAATACTGTCTAATAGGCTATTTTCCAAAAAAAAAATGTTCTTCGTCTGTTAGATTATAAGAAGATATTGGACACGTATTTTTTCTTTTGTCAATCAAACAAAAAATGACAAAGATACAGTGCGTCAAAGTTTGCGAGTGGGTGCTCGTGACGTCACAAAGTCGCTAAAAAGTGTCGCCCGGAGTGACGTCACGCGGAACTTTAACTGGCTATATCTCCATAATTTTTTGTTTCATTGTTAAAAAAATATACGTGTCCAATATCTTTTGATAATCTAACTGACGAACTAATTAATTTTTTTTTGAGAAACTCGCCTATTGTGCTTTCGATTCATTTGGTTACTCTATCATAATTAAGATGTAGAATGCCTATTATTAATACTCTGCAACGCTAATTTCACAAAAAATCGTTAATATTTAATAAAAAAAATCCCTATCCCATGGAAGGTCCAAGGATTTTTTTTATTAAATTATATTTTTTTTATTTGTTATTTATGAGTCTCATTGAAACAGGTATTGAACAAATCTCTCATAGTCTATTGACGATGGTAAATATCGTCAAAGATATCATTCTTTGTTTAGGTAATCTACCTTAGATACTAGAAACTAGCGACTACTAGAACGCAGCTCAACGCAGTCAACGCTATGCACGCGCTACGTTATAAATCGAAATCACGTAAACCGGTAGCGTAGGTACACCCCACGTTGTCAAACAAACGAGCCCACGCAGCTAAAAAGTGCCGCGTGGCCGTGCACGGCGTGCGTGGCGGCGGCGACGGGATAGGGGCTTAAATATCTCCGTGCAAATAGATAGATAGAAAATTCTTTATTGCACACATACGTTAAAATAACAGACAAAGATAAAAGAAGTAAAAATATATGACAATTGGCGGTCTTATCGCTCAAGAGCGATCTCTACCAGACAACCGTGGATGGGTAGGATCGTTGGATTGAACAAATACCACCTCACATACTATTAGAAGTTCTGATTCAGAACCTAAAGCTGTGGTTATTAAAATTCGAATCAGCCTACCTGCCTCATTTCTTTTAGAATCAAACTCGATCTACAACAATGTTGCCCCAACCCGGTTTCATACGTAAATGTTTCCAACTATATTCGTTCGTGGTCAGCGTTATGCGAGTTCTTTATCGCCCGACTCCATAAAGCGAGTGTTTGGCATTTCTCGTGGCCTGTTTAGCCTTGGAGACCATAAAACTGTGCCTTAAAGAATCAACGTTCTCTGAGGAAACGAATGCGTAAATCAATTTTCCTTCGGTTTACGACGGAATGAAATTGTAGTAACCTGCACTCGTAATGAAACGTATCGGAAAAAAATAAACATAATGCCCGTATGGTAGGTACTTACACGTTATATTATTCCTGATTATTTTGATTAAACTTACTCACAAAATAATTTGCTACCCTACATCTATATCTGCTACATCTAGAATTCATAAAAGGGGCTATTCCCATCTGATTATATGATCAGATTGTGGTTGCATCTGATCAAACAAAAAGTTCCCGATAGATCATTGATCAGATGCAAATGCTTTTAAAAATAAATTTTGTGCCAACGGATCATCCAATTTATATTTGGGCGTATACATTTTTGCGTGTAATTTTACGAAGCAATTAAAACTGTTTCTATACGATTCTTTGTACCTACTAACTAATTCTATAGTGCCTGCCAACTGGGTCGAGAAAAGGGGTTTCTTGATTTTAAGGAGATTGATCTTGCTTTCTCCAGAATTTGTTATCAGGGATTTTCATTAGAGAAGGATTTCAAGGGATTTTTTTACTAATCCAATAATGTGATCCAGACTTTAATAGTCTGAATATTATTGTTAAGGGATTTGACTAACTCAATAATACTCTCAGACTTTAATAATAGTCTAAATTAAGTTCGTCAAAAGATCCCTTGAAATCCTTCTCCGATGAAAAAGCCTGAGCTCACTGTCCTAGTTCATAAAATAAATCCAAGAGCCCTAAAACACAATTTCCTTCAGGTCAACGTACAGATAAGAAGTTTGTTTGTTTGTTTTGTAATTAGGTAGTAGCCGATTACATTGTCTTAACTTGCTAACTGATAGGACCGTGATAAATGTCCAATGTGGTTATCGTACGACGACCCGCCTCCAATCATAACGTGGTATGTCGATGTGAAGGAATCAGGCGACTGCTCGAATACGAATGTAAAATACATGAATCTATAAATTGTGATGATACTACTCTGAAATAAAGAAAATTTTAGATCGCATTTATCATTCAAAAGAGAGAACACGTTTGTGACGATGGGTTACATGCGTTTTGACATTCATTGTTGGGCATTTTAACGCATCTAGAAATATCTCTGCTTTCGTAAAATTCTAGGGATAATCAGTTTAAAATAAATAAAGAATAAATAAATAATGCTGGAGCTGAATAATCCACAAAGCATCAGCCCCAGGCTAAGCCGTGCCTGTGTTATGTGACTTATGTCTACTAGACGAGTGATGTACTTATACCATATTTATAGATAAATAATGAATAATTGTGCATATCGATATGTTTTTCGAATTAACCTGGAATAGAGTTATTGTACAGGGTTAGAAACTTGCTACAATGTACTTATAAGCAGTGGCTTAGCGTGTATCGCTGAAGCCTGGGGGCAATCCTAAATTTGCCTCGGCCCTATTTTTCATTATTAGTATTGGCGAGCGGAGCGAGTCGCAAAAATTTCCTAGGCAAAATTTCGAGCTTTTAAGCAGTTGGAAATAACGACAAGCCGCTTATTATTTTCAAATTTTTAGCGAGGCAGTTGCTCAAAATTCCTAAAACCCACGACAAAAGAGGTGGCATGCCGAAAATTAACTGTCGTTTCAATACGAATACGTCGGATTCGGTTTACGAAGTAGATCAAAACAACTGATCTAAATTCACTTTATATTCATAGCATCGATTCCTTGATTCGTTTATTGTTGTCGAGAACTGATAAATATTACATCTCCTCCAGAAACCATACATTATAAACGTCATATCACCTACTGTGGAAATTTTCCGAATAACAAAGCCACAGGAGTTGTTTCGAAATCAGGACATTTCAGTATTCCATTTGCCTGTGTTACTGGTTTGCTATTCCAATTTTGAATTCGAATTTCGAAATTTCCAACTGAAAATGGGAACGTGCTAAGTAAATTAGTTTGCTTTCTCTCACCGGCCAATTTACGAATGGTACCTACAGTCGTTGCCAATTATTCGGTAAGTGCGTAGTTGCACTTTGTTTGTGTGTCGCTGAGTGAATATTGATGATGTCACAGATATAGCCGGTTTTTTGGTAAATACTATAAAGAATGAGTATAACTAGCGGGGTTTCCCAAATATGGGGAAATAAAGAATTGAGTATATTTATTTAAGTAATATGTATTGAGAACACTTTGTCACTTTGGTTTTAAGAAATTTCGATAAAGAACCTTTATATCTATTGATTGGGAGTCTTTTTATAAATAAACAGAGTCCAACCAGACTACCAAACAGTTCCGTGTTTCTTTCAATTATAAATATTAATGTTAAATAATAATAAATATTAATTGCTGATTCTAAGTAGATTAAGATCAATCTGTATTCGTGATGCAAAGTGATGTAATGCGGGTGAATCGATTAATTTTTACCGTAGTACAGTAACCAGTCTGAGGGTGAAGTATGTAGTTTCGGTTTTTTTTGTTGAATCGAATGAGATCCATTCCATGCAGATCAGTGCCCGTACTCGTAAAAACGAAAACGAAGTTTCGGATTAGTTTTCGTGCAAACGCTAATCGTATACAAGCGACATAATGGCAATGTTTTGGTTTTGAACGAATTAGAAACTTGTAATTTCCATTTCATCTCGGAAAGAGTATTTTTGCTCTTTCCTCGCTGAGGTGGGATGAAAAGTTACGTGTTGCACTCGAGTGCAAAGATTTTTTACCTCGTGCTCTTTTGATTCCCTCGCTAACGCTCAGGATTCTCAATTTTAGATTCCTTCGCTTGCTCGGTCATCAAAATTGAGCACGCGGTTAAAAAGCAACTTTGCACTCTTGTATAACAAATAACTATTTCCGAGTAGGCTCCTAAAACCCACTCCTTATTTCGTGTGACTTTTAAATTGAAACATCTAATACAACTAGAAACAAATATCTCATCTCATCTATAGGCTATGTCCAGCCAGCTAGTCCAGAGCTGGACATAGGACTCACCAGATAAGCGCCTTTATTTGTCTTATCATTAGGGGTAATCCCCACGCTGGGCATGAATTTCGGGCATCGCAGTTCGGTGGTAGATCAGCAGATGCTGCTACCCGTCCCCCGGTAGATATCCCTTAGTCGTCTATTGCGACTCCCGGGAAGAGTTGGTGTGGTGTGAATTCTAAGCTCAAATGGCAAAAAACCATATTTGAATTGAAATAAAATTTACAAATTCAATATCTTTAACTAGATAACCACATGGACCCCGTACCAATTATATGACTAACAAACGCCAAGGCTACCCAAAGCTATAGGAACTTTTTGCCCACGTTCGTGACTAAAGATTGAGGATTAGAAAAAAACGCGTGTAATTTAAAATAACTAGATCTGAGAAACGAATCATTGACGTGTTATGTAAATGTCTTAATGAATACTTACTTAATACCAACAAAAACAGTTTGCAATTACATCTTGAGAGCTTAAGTGGATCTTTTTTAGGATTATATCAAGGTCTGTCTGACTCAGCAATAGATGGGCAGAAGCTTTAAGCTTCTTGCCTGGGAGAGATCGCTGTTGAGCGATAAAACCTCCAATTATCGCTTATTTTATAGATACCGAATTCTTCTATAGAATAAGCGATTCGGTATCTAAGAATTCGGTATCTATAGAATAAGCGATAATTGGAGGTCAATAAAGATTTTTCTATATAATATCTATCTCACGCTTTGTCTGTATACCTAGGTACTTTTCCGTTGACTATTTTTTTTTGTTGATTTTCAATAAGGAAACTGTATAGGGGCCTATCTATTCCTTTTTAGCTTCAGGATTTGTTGCTCTGCTAGAGAAGAGACAGGTAGAGTCAATCAGCTGATAAATGTATAGCGTCTCACTCTCTCTCGCGTTTGCGAGTGGATCGTTTTAGAATGAAAAGTGGGTAAATCATTTCAGAAATATTACTTACAATAGGGTTATTTACTCTACATGAGGAAAAATCTAACATATGTTATAGAGATAGCCAACAAGCAGTCGGGAAATGCTACTTTTAATTCATAAAATATTTAAAAAATAGTTTTGTTATCTGTTTAACACCATGATATATTAGGCGCAGTTTTATTACGTCATACGACAAGGGAATTAAAAGTATCAACTGTCTTCAGCAACATCAGCGCATTTGTTAAGGTACTACACAGTAAAATGACGTCATGACCACAGAGCAATATGGCATCCACTGCATCCAGCGTTTTCGTCAAATTACGCGCGAAACTTAAATAAAAAAACTGTAAAATGACAGTTTTAAATGCTCTATTGCACGTATCAATTAAATTTAAAAAAAAATGTGTTTATTAACTCTGTAGATTTTATTTGGAACACTTCAAAAATGGGTAATACCTTAACTAAGGGGTACCCACTGTACCAAATTGAGATTTTATTCAAATCTTACAATAAGCAAATTAAACTCTTACAGATAGTGAGAAGGAATCCATATTTTAACCCTATTAATCTTCGACTTAGACTAAAATTAAAAAGATCCAACAGAAACTGTTGAAAAAAATTAATTAATAGAAAAATATTCAGTTTTATTCTATTGTTCTGCACACCCACTGCCCGCCCATGGCTCAGTTAACCACATACTTACATGTATGGGCTTTTTATCCTAATGATCAAAGGCAAGACCTACCTAATGCAAAATCTTCAAAATATTCCTAAACATCTATTTAAGCAGCTAAGCACGTGTCTACCCGATCACGATACGGAACACTAAGTACAGAATAATATTATATTAGTGAACCAATGCCATCATCAGGCGGATAAGTCGAATATTAATAATGTAAGACGGCTATGAATCTGTAGATTTTAATTTAGTACCCTTAGCACAAGCTCTGCTTAGCTTGGGGCTAGATAACGCAAAATCTTCAATTCTTCTGTGTGAATTGTCCAGCATTATTTATTAATTATTATTATTAATTTAAAGTTAAGTAATTTTGCGGGGACTCCTAACACAAGTAAATGCTTTAAGGGTGACTCTAGAACCTGTATTTATAGTTTTGTAAGTGAATGCAATAAACATTTACATACACCACTCAATTATAGCCTTCTCAACTTTCGTCTCTCTCAGACATTTCTGTCATATTTTTCAGATTTTATATTTTTTACCATAATCATCAAGTAAGCCTAATTCCAAAAAGCTTTCCAGCCTCGGGATCGCAACTAGTGAGAGTGCTCACAATAACCGGCGCAAGCGCAGTGCTTACGTCACCGCCGCACACACTCACACTTTCACTGTTACTATTATCTAATACACGCACACACACACCCTGCCTTACTTACACTACACTTACATACAATAGGAAGCCGTTCTATTGCCTTCCTCAGATAATGAAGATGTAGAGCTGGTGTAACGATGTTTTATACCAGTTTAATGAGGATAGCGTAAGACCAGTTATAAACATATTTAAAATCCCATTTTTACTTTCCTTCGTGCTGGTATTTTGTATTGTTTGGTATGAATGGTGTATCAAATTGTAAGGCAATTTTTGCGATTGTCAATGGTGATTTCGCTTTTTGATTTTTTACAATATGATAGAGGAACCGATAGCCGTTGGGGCAATCGAGTTCTGGAGTGGAGACCGCGGCTTGGTAATCATAGCGTAGAATGCCCAAATGAAGGAACTATTTTCTCTGCAACTAGCCGAGGGAGGACCAAGCAAAATGGAGAACATTTAGGGGAGTATAATATAATTCTTACATTTGTTTTTATGTGTTAACCCACACTTAGGGAAAAAACTGAAAATCAAAAAGATATTCCAAGTCCTGCCTGAGTCGTATGTTTTTGGGAAATATGAATTTATCAGAGGTCTATGTATTGTCCAGAAATCGACTGATGATGATGAAGAGAATAGAAGACAAGATTTACGTTCAAGTGACCTACATTCCAAATGCCATTCATTCGAGTAAGTAATTCATATTTATTACAAATAGCAACTACTTACATAATTTCCTTCCCGCTTTAACCAGTTTAGTGTCTACCGCCTCAAGCGAATCAGATAAAACTTTGTAACTACCAGTTAGATCTCAAGTGCGGTACATGATTGCCTATTTACATATAATGTTTGTTAATGAGATGGGCAAGATGTATTTTTTGTACTGCTTTTTGTTTCTACACAATATGATTTAATTAAGAGTTCGATAGGTAGTTATTTCATTCGACTTTTCCACCTAGTATGTACTCGTATGTAATCTTTATAATAAGGATCTCCAATCTACATTCATAGAAAACTACATAGGGTGTTCACAAGCATTTGGGAGCATCACCGCTGACAATCCGGAATACGGAAATCCGTTGAAGAACCAAAGTCACCGACATAGTTCTCAGAAGTTGTAAGCTGAAGTGGCAGTAGGCCTGGGCAGGTCATACAGCGCGCGGTCATATACCTCGCAGAACTTATAATTATATACAGGAAAGATTTGTATTTTTGTATGTAACAAATACACTTAAAAACTACTAGAACTATTTCAAAAAATCTTTTGCCGTTAGAAAGCTACATTAATATTTTCCGAACCCGTTCGGCTATAATCGCCATCCAAATTGGTCACTGAATGTTTGTTTGTAGGTAATACCAAATTAAGAGTGCGCCTCGCTTATAACTTGTGTCATATCATCTTATTACACCCGCGGAGTGGGGGCACTGGTGTCTTGTAATACAGGCTTTTATAAGCCTATCTCAAGCTCCAGCTCCTCACAAAACAGGTTAATAGCTTAAGTCCATAATTTCATTTTACTCAAATATCTAAAAAAAAAATATCGTCCACTCAAACCTTCAAAAAAGACCGGCACCAACACCAAAACAATCGCCCAATCTTACGTAGACCACGATGAGTTGACCAACTCCTGCGCATTGGAGTGAAGCGAGGACACGCACTGTCCAATTTGAGTCGCCTCGCTCCACCGACCAGCTATTTCCAGAATACTACTTTTTGTTGGGCCCACGGAAGCTAATCATAACTTTGGACCTACAGCCAATGTTTTTATGCCAGTGATTACATTACAATATCTGTGGATACAATCGGATTGGTTTGTGTTGTTCAAGGGCCTTGACAAATTTGTAACATGACAAATACAGCTGCTTTACCAGGACCTGCCTTCAAATGGTTCGTGGTTTTCAAAGCTCGTTCCTATAGAGTTTATGCGGCTTGAGGCATGAATCGGCTTGGAAGACCATTACTGGCTGACTATCATTGTCATCGTATTGATGATGTTTGATGAACATTCTCGTTTTGAAAATGGAGACGAAAACATCGTGTTTAAGCTGTGAGTTTATGCTACCAGGTTTATGGACCCAAGAGAACTTTGAAGACCCTAAGTGCCTATGTCATTTCCAAATAATTTCTGTGGAGGTCTTTGGCTATTTGACCGATAAAACGATAAACAAAAGAGGAAGGTCTATGTTCGTCTATGTTCGATGTTCATCGTTTTTTCCGTCAAATAATGGACTAATTTGGATCCTTTTTTCGCTATTACATGAAAAATTATCCTGAGGTGGTCCCATACATTGTTTTATAAATATTAGATTACCTATTAGACCTGCCTACATAATTTCCATCTCAAAAATGTTTCTGGCTCTACGAAACTGATTCTGTATTAAGAACTGTTGTGTGCTAGAGGCTATTAAAGTATACAAGTCACCGTCAATCATTTCACAAATACTCGTTTATTAGCTCAGCAGAATAAACGCAATAAATCGAAAGGCTCCTAAAGCCTGCTAACTCATAAAGCACACAATTCAAATATGCAAAATCCTTGACTTCAATGCGGCCCACCTTAAGAAATAGTGTATAGAGTAAATTATAGTTGTTCCATTAACTACCATTGTTGAGGCTTGATTTTCAATGACTAACAAAATCAACGAAGCGTCGATACTGTCGAGTCACTGTCCATTTGCTTGCCTAAGGAGCGGACAGAATAGTCGGCATTAGTCGAGATACATACAGAAAATTACCAAACGTGTGTAGTGGGTCCTCAGAAATAATAATACCTACCTTACAACCCTACCTGTTGTTGAGTTGGCCTGGACATTTAACGGAATGCACATAGAACCGTACTCTTTCTACGATATCCTGAAGGATGGAACGTTCGTGCTCTACATCAATATAAACCAAACGAGTGTACCGAACTCATTGTTCCAATAACTCCATTGAGTACCTATCTACCCATCGTGCGTGGGATCGCAACACCCAGGACAAATATCTTGAAATCATGCAAATATAACATTGAATTGAAACCTGGTCTTAAAACATCGGTCTCAGAGTATTAAACCGAGAAAAGTTAATAAAAACGCGACGCGACTATCTGGCGGGCCTCTACAGAAGTCGTAAAGAGGTTACTCTACGAAGCCTCTTGCAAGCAAAAAGTTTGTATACCTTCGCTCATCTAAGGAGGTTTTCCTACTTCAGTTGCCTCTTCATGTATAAAGTATTCGTGCGTATGCTATGACCTTGTACCCGCGCACCATCATTGCATGTCTACCGCACATAAACGAGTAGGTACCTATAATCCTCACGACCAATCAATTATACAATCCAAAACCCATAAAACAATATCAAGTCGCGGGAAAACCCAGCTTCGAGTGTCGAAACTGGTAATTGGTAATTTTATTTAGAAAGTAGTTAATAAAGTTATAAAATTATTTATTTTTATTACATACTTGCAAAAGGTTGCTTTATGACTAAGGTATTTGATAATAATTATTATCCGGTCCATAAATTGATCTGTCTAAAATGGTTCTAGGTAAACCTATCTCGAAGAGTTTGTACCTCTAACGAAGTCTACTGGACTACTGGACAGTTCCTTTGTAAGACGATTGCTCCGGTGGCTATGCCAACCATTTACTGTGCTCTGGAACTAGGATGCCTAGGGGGTAGGCGCCTTCAATCTTCCATCGTCAGCCTGTTGTTATAGACTCAAGCTCAAGAGCTAATGCGACTTACTAGGATCACTAATCCACGTTCTGATATTCTGAAAGATAATCGGGCTAACATTGAGTCTAAAAGATAATGGACCGAATCGAATCCAAATGCGGACATAAGAGTACTTCCAACTAAAACTTTTTTTTTTTTTTTATGCGGCGAGGAAATTCGTTTACGAATAGACTGGTCTGGGGGGGACCAGAATGATGTGGGACTCGACGCCCTGAGAAGGACGTAATACCCACTTAAACCTCTCCGGTAACCCTCTCTCGCCATTTTTGTCGAACCACGGGAACATTATAACCTACCGCGGGTCGACTGGCGTCCCCTCTTCCTCCCATACATGGCCGGCGAGCCCACCGTTCTACACACTCGCCGACCCCGTTCATCCGTCACCTTTCCTCCCCCCGACTTCCAACTAAACCTAAACGGGCTAATGTTAGTGACAGAATTTTTCATACATATTAATACTAACGCCGAAGATAATAAGTAATCAGAGTACCAGAAACAAAGGCATCCAAAACATCGTTACCTAAATTAGGGCACAACACACACAACCCTTCAATTTTGGAGGAAATATACACCCAGCAGCTAGCAAAGCCATTGGCAAAAGTTTACAATAGATAGTCAAAGAAAGTTTCAAGGTCACACAAACGGCATGCATGTAAGCGCCACACGCTACCCGTAAATAAGATACGTACGACTTACGAAATGTGTTGTGTAGTTGACGCAACGAGTTTTCGTGGTTCGTGGTAAGTGTGCCGGCGATTACGGTCAGCCGATGGCCCACTGAGCAGTGACATAACTGAGCTTCCGCCTGCTAGTGAAAGGAGCTTGCTTCAGCTGTAGCACAATCTACCTTTACTTGTCTATGGTTGTTTCCGCTCGGTAAAAGCGTGGACTTTTCGTTTTGCACGTTTTGCATAATGTTTAGGGAGCTTTTACGTGGATAAAGATAAGATAATGATATAAATAGTTATATCTTTGATACATGATAGGATATTTCTGATTTTACTCTATGGGTTTAACAAATATTTGCCGTTTATTCCCGTGATGCGACACAACTGCTTGACACTTGCCAGTAGTGTCAATATCTTTGTTTCGTCAAAAAACAAGTCTCATTTTTTTAAGGTAACGATGTTTTGGATGCCTTTTTTTCTAGTACTCTGATTACTTATTATCTTTTTTTGTGTTATTGGTCTTTTTAGTTTAAGGAGCGTAAGTAAGGGGAATCCAACATCTCGTCTCCCAAGCCAACCTGACCTGCACGTGGTATACCATGGTACACCCTGCTAGATAACGAACTAGGCTCTCGTGAAAATATCAAATAATTTGATAACCCATAATTTACAATTATTTCCCATTACACTTAACACTTGCAGAACGGTCTAACGGACTTATTGCCATTAACAAAGAATCATCATCATCAGTCTTAGGTTAACGAACTTCCGCATTGTAGCGTTTTGTTCATATTTTTTCAGTATATTGTTTGGTGTTCAGCACTTATACCGACTTATACACATTGTATTAGGTTTGCAAAACAAAATACTTGAATACTTATTAAATAGTCACTACTCACACGTAGTATTGTCTGTGAGTCAACAAAAAACGTAAAATTCAACATCGATCGATGCAGTAAAAAGCTCAGTTCGGTTTTTCAGTACAAAAGACTTCAACGCGCTGTCGATTTTTACTAATTCGTGTTTTATGTTTTTTCCTACACTTTTGCGATCGTTTAGTCAATTATTTAGTAATAATGTTTTGTAACTTGTCCAGTTGGTTTAGAAACTGGAATAGACACCACTGTTTGAGTGGAATAGGTTAGGTAGGTTGTAAATTAACTTGAAAAGTGGTTTTGACACTAGCAACACTAATTTGAAAACTGGATCTAATAATGTTACTTCAGCTCTATTTCCTATTTCGAGTTTGCAACTAGATTAATAAGGCCAGACTATCTAGTCACATAAATAAATTTAGCATTCACTAACCTTTAACACATTTACTGCCCAGCCTCGCCGGTGCGACACGCGACCAGGCACCACGCGGCCAGGCACCACCAAAGCTGAGATGAGATGAGCGGAGAAGAGATGTCTTTCAAACAACCAATAGAACGTCTTTTCACACTAATTGTCTCAGCTCAGCTTCTTAGCTTAGCTCTTAGCTTCACTGCTGGACATAATAATAATAATAATAAAGCCTTTATTTACTGATTTTACAATTATTTAAGTGTTTCATTATGTGCACATCAGTCCGGTAAATCAGCGTGTCCTAGTAACACATAGGCCTCCTCTAACGCCTAGTCTTCTCACTTCGCTTAGTCCTTAGCTAGAACATCCCATTTGATATTTTGAAGTGCATTTTCTAGTTCTAGTAGCCTTTCGTTAGTTCTTAGAGTTAGTGTATTGAGAGTTGCTGTGTATAAGTTTTTTGAGTTTCATTTTTCTTCTCTATTTGTTTTTTGTATTTCTTCTCTATGTTTATGTTTGTGTTTAGTTAGAGGGTTGCGGTCATTTTCCCCCACGGAGACCGCTGTCCGGCTTCTGGACATAGGCCTCCTCTAATAAGCGCCAAGCGCCCTGTCTTCAGATTGCCGCATCCAGCATCTGCCAGCAGTCTTTCGCAAACGGCCTACGCAAGGAGGCTTTATTATATGTACATCAGAAGGCCATAATTCAAAATTATTTTTTACCCAAAACTAAAACATGCAAGCGACCTAAATTCAAAAATAAAAATCTAGTTCTTACTTTTTCATAACTGGTTTAGATAATCCTACATATATTTTACTCGATGTTCTTATGTAGGTATAATTTATCATAATTTATAACCGCAGAGTTTTCCGTAATAGTTTAATTATTGCTCATTTTCCTTGATCGTTTCAAATGCGATACAGACTTGTTATTTACACTCTTGTTTATACTTCATATTATGAACGACAGCTTATTACTTTTGTTTAGCTTCATGGTACTAATAAATACTAACTAACAACTAACTAAAATAAATACTAACATTATAATGCAAAACTAAGGATGGATTCAGTTAGGTATGTTCAACTTTGTAGTGGCAAAAATACTGAACGGTTCGAGCTGAAGTTATATGCAACTTTTTATAGACAACTTTTTATCTTAATGATCAGTTGCCATTTGATAGAAAAAATCAAATAAAACCGGACAAGTGCGAATCGACTCACACAAGGAGGGTTCCGTACCATCGTTTAAAACTATTTCGCAAAAGAAATCCTAAACAACAGATTTTTGAGAAAAAAACATAAGTAAAAATAAAAGCAAAACTCAACATGACGCTGTCATCTATTCAAGTACTGACCGCGCCCAACGTTGCTTAACTTCGGTGATTGGTACTCAACGTGGTGTAGACGTTAGTCCCCTTTTAGTTTTTTTTTTTGTTATTGCGAAAAACGTAATACACACCCGTTCAAAATTTTAACTGTCTTCCTAGTACGGTTCAAGTTTAAGAGATACAGCCGTGACCAACATAGAGCCAAAAATACGTTTTTTGTGTGTATTTAATTATTTTTATCAGTGAGCGTATCTAACGCAGCGCATCAGCATTGCCATACAGCGCGGGGCAATGCAGCCAGCGTCTTGGGCACTTTTTCGACTGGTATTGATATGGATCAGAGCGGCTTGGCATGGTGCTAGAGCGGCAAGAGAAATACAAATTCTGAATATTTTCAACGGTCTACCTTTCGCTGACGCTGACGAGCAGACGGTCAGACAGACAGTAGAGGCTAAGTAATAGGGTCCCGTTTTCACCTTTTATGTACGGAACCCTAAAAACGTTTAGATGACGATAACTTATTAATGCTCTATTAATTCGTACTTGTTGACTTGGAATACGTATTGTAGTCTTAGGTATATTTATCCGGAAACAATGCCTGCAAAGCTGCCGACAGAGACTCGAATAAATTTAAAAAAATGGTAAAGTGTATAATTTGCATAACGTGCCTGGATAACAATTAAAAAACCGAAATGATGCTAGTAAGAACAAACACAAACTTAAACAAACAAAAACACTCGATACATGTTACTGCGAACAATGTCTGTGCTTCGTGACTGAAATTGTTCTATTGATAGAAATTGAGACTGTCGGGCTGTTGAGGCATTGATCTTTCAATGAGAACGAATTGAGCACAATCAACAGAGCCCAAAAGTACCTATCAAATAACCACTCTGAGATCACTATGATATGGTCAGTCAGTTTGGAAATTAACCATGTTTGAAGGCAGTTTCACTAAACAACCTGTCTAGATGAAGTCCAAACCAATATCTAGCCTCTGTTATTTACGTCACACTAATAGCATGAGAGATAATTGTTTTTAGCTATGCGAGACCCGTTCGCTATTGAGTATCTGCCGCAATGCATCAGAATTGCCATACAGCGGGACAATGCAGTCAGCGTCTTAGGGACGCATCTGATTGGTTTTGATATGGATCAGTTCAGCTACCTCTAGATTGCTTGCAACAGTCTGTAGTTAGCTCAATTGTAAATACGAGTTCTAATGTTTTGGTTTCTTTAATTGTAATTTTGCCTGTTATTAAAGTTTTTAAGTGTTTGTTACACCGTTGCTTCAAAACTACTGAACGGATCGGGCTGAAATTTGTGCATTAGATGTAGTTCAATGTCTAGTAGATTTTCGTAGGAAAATACGCGTGCAATGCCGCAGACAGGAGCTAGTTCCGAATAATCTATAACCTCAAAACTCTCACGGTAACAATAAAAATGCTGACTAGCTATATTCCGTTGACGACAACCATCGAGCTTTTGTCGAGTTTTGTCCCCCACAATTTGGATGTGTGAAAACATACCTGTATTATCTTGTGCTGGCCATACTCGTCTCAAATTTTGAGACAGGTCTCTTCAGAACCCGTTTACAATGGCTACCGGTTTTAAAAAGTTTGATAAGCGACATCGCTTCATTGAGCTGACGAAGGTATTTTATAAAATAAGTTTCTAGAACAAAACAGCGCTTGAAAAAGCTTTTAGAGATGACATTGAATCGATAGCGTAAAAATCAGTGGAAGGCCTCATTTGCCATGTTGTTATTAGTGGGCGTCGCGGTTCTAATAATGTTTTACTGCTTCGGGCTCATTTCGTTTCAGTTACAAGCTACATTATTACACAGTCGGTATCTACAACTACGACAATTTACTATTAAAAGGTACCCAAACGAACCAGCTACCCAGCTACCAGTTTTGCATGTCAGTTATACCACGTAGAATTGATAAAGTATTTTGAGCACCCTATTATCCTCTGGTGCGCTTGCTTTTTCGAGTGAAACGTAATTTTAATCGGACTTTTGTACCAAACCCTAGATAGGCCCCCTTTTCCCTAACGAAACACACAAAATTAAATCTTATTTGTTACCATCAGAGCTGATTTCTGTTTCATGATGCTTTAATCTATGAATGCTTCAATAAAGCAGTATAATTGCAGTCGATACGAAATGATCACGTTACTCCATGATGCCATATTCCAAGGTCACATCACGTGAGAGACGAGTGTATTCTCTTAGATTTCATGGCGATAGGGGCACCAAAAACTGAAGAGTCGTGACTCTACGCCAGCATAAACAATAGACGGCTACGAGACAAGAAATCAGGATCTCTTCTCAAAACAGTTGGAAGTATAGTCATCATGACACTGCGTAACACAGATATTTATTAACTTTAGCCAAATCATAGTAAAATGACAAAATGTTAAGGATTCGGCGACAGCTGCTCGCAACATCAATTCGTAATATTATTATGTTCGTTGTTATAGCAATAATTTGGCATTTTTTAAAAAACTATAAAACGACTTCAAATTTCGGTAGATAGTATTCATCTATGACTCGAACTGTCATATCGGTGGTTGCTAGAGTGGTTTTTAGTTTTACGGCATACTAACCCCTGAGAATAAAATTTAAATGGCAACTCTGTAAAAAGTTCTGCGTGGTCAAACATAAAAAAAAACATAAAATATAGGTACGCGTCGACTTTAGAACCTCCTTCGTTTTTTAATCGGTTGAAATTGATGACTGAAAACTTGTATTTTCCTAATAGTGTAGTTATTCTGTAACTAGACAATATAAGCTATGTTTCTTATCACACAAAACGTAAGATATTTTTGCTTTTAATACAAAACAAATAGGACGAAAACATGTCTTTCTCGACGTAAAAATATGTAAAATGCGATACGGTTATTTTTCATTATAGGTGAGTATTTAAAAAAAAACAATCAGGGACCTGGATAAATACTATTCAAATAAAAAAAACATAATATAGAGGAAATATGTCCGAATTATCTATAAATAATTTTGGTATTACGTTCGTATGTCGAATTCTTCCGACGCTGGCTTGATGTGTCTTCGACACGCCTAGCTTATGAAATCGTAGGTATTGTTCTTCTATTTTACGGTGTCGAGTTTCTGGAAAACAATAAAATGACTCTTTTTCCGGCAGCTACATTATGTAGTATACATTATGTAGTAACTTCACCAATCCTAATAAAAGTTTTTCCCCTGTTTCTGTCCTGTTCTTAATTTGTGTATACTAAGAAATTAATTGTGTATACTGTTCAGCGATCAAAAATCCTATACCGTATATATCAAGATGACCGCAACTAGACCGCATCCAAAATCAATGGTTTTTAACCGACGAAAAACAAAAGAGGAGGATATTCTATGTTCGGCTGTATGTATTTTTTATGTATGTTCGTTCATTTCTCGGTCAATTAAGGACCGATGTTTAAAATGTTTGCTATTGTAAGGAGAATGATCGAGTGATGCCATAAAATTGATCCACTAAGAATTATCTGCGCCGTAGTAAAACGTACCTCAAACATCACCACAAAATTTTCAATTAATGATGACGGCGTTAAAAAGGAGTTCTTTTCATTCGTCGTTTTATCCATGTGTCCAACCATCCCTCATCAAGTTATCACGTAAAACTAAATTAGACACGAATTTAACTAGATGTCGCCACTTGAATTTTTTTATCGCGCTACCGAAGTGTTCCTTCCAAACCCATTGCCACTATTAATTTAGGAATTGAAGTCGTTTAATCGTTTTTAAAACACGCCCAATAATTATTGTAAGTATTCAAATCAATCATTGTATGTAATTTTTTTTCCGCTATATTTTGACAGCCCTGTTACGTGCGGAATACATACAGAGTTCCTTGTGACTTGTGATGTAGGTACATTGGCGTCTCCAATCCGAACTAAGGTCAATTGATGGTGCCCGGCTGACGTTGTGTCGTTGCCCTGCTTATATTTATAGTGCACTTCCATTCCTCATGTTGTTGTCAAACAGACCTTCTTTTACAGGTTGGCTGACCTGCCGATGAGCCAAAGGAATCGAGGTTTAGCATTACTTGTATGTAATGAAGTAAGGTTTGAGATCACGCACATTTGTCAGCGCTTATAGTCGAGCTGAATTAGTAAATTATGTCGACAAATTGATCTCAAAAATAACTACATAAAGTCAATATAGATAAAAACATTGAGGAAATAATCCCAAGTCGACAAGCACCTACCTACCATACCTTAAATTGTGTTAAAAATTTGTTGACTTTTATTGTACCTAGGTGATGCGGAATTGTTTAACTTTTTTGTAGATTGTACAAAACATTTCAATAATCCGACTTGGTTTATTTTATTTTCTAATGGAATTGATAGGTACTGTTGACCGCAGATGGCCATGACAGCGTTGCTGATTATCGGAATTCATTTGTTTCAATTCTTCCTCCTGGTTCATTCCCTGTGTTTGGCTTGGTTGCACAGTGCGGGCAGCATTGCAACATATAAGACGACTCAGTCTGTTTCCTATAATTAATATCTATGTCAAAAGAGAAATACTTAAAGATAACTTTATAACCTTTTCGAAGCAGATAATCGAAGTCGAACTAGCCCAACATTTTATTGATAACGTCATATTTTTTATGAAACCTACCTACATTAATATTTTGAACATTGTCTGACCCGGATTGGCTTCCGTACGTAGATAATGACGCGATTAAGTTGTGTTTAATAAACTTTAACTGAAATGAGGAACTTTATTTGTTGGGTGTTGCAGCCAGCAATTTAAAATATTAAGTTTAGAATTAACCCTGATTACTCAGCCCGTAGATATCGTAAAAGCCAGCTAGAGGAACCTACCAAGAGGAAAAATTGATATCTCTTACTCAGCCCGTAGATAACGTAAGAGCCAACTAGAGGAACCTACCAAGAGGAAGAATCGATCCCTACTCTTACTCAGCCCGTAGATATCGTAAGAGCCGACTAGTGGAACCTACCAAGAGGAAGAATCGATCCCTACTCTTACTCAGCCCGTAGATATCGTAAGAGCCGACTAGAGGAACCTACCAAGAGGAAGAATCGATCCCTACTCTTACTCAGCCCGTAGATATCGTAAGAGCCGACTAGAGGAACCTACCAAGAGGAAGGATCGATCCCTACTCTTACTCAGCCCGTAGATATTGTAAGAGCCAACTAGTGGAACCTACCAAGAGGAAGGATCGATCCCTCTGACTCAGCTCGTAGATATCGTAACAGCCGACTAGAGGAACCTACCAAGAGGAAGAATCGATCCCTACTCTTACTCAGCCCGTAGATATTGTAAGAGCCAACTAGTGGAATCTACCAAGAGGAAGGATCGATCCCTCTGACTCAGCACGTAGATATCGTAACAGCCGACTAGAGGAACCTACCAAGAGGAAGAATCGATCCCTACTCTTACTCAGCCCGTAGATATTGTAAGAGCCAACTAGTGGAACCTACCAAGAGGAAGGATCGATCCCTCTGACTCAGCTCGTAGATATCGTAACAGCCGACTAGAGGAACCTACCAAGAGGAAGAATCGATCCCTACTCTTACTCAGCCCGTAGATATGGTAAGAGCCAACTAGTGGAACCTACCAAGAGGAAGGATCGATCCCTCTGACTCAGCACGTAGATATCGTAACAGCCGACTAGAGGAACCTACCAAGAGGAAGAATCGATCCCTACTCTTACTCAGCCCGTAGATATTGTAAGAGCCAACTAGTGGAACCTACCAAGAGGAAGGATCGATCCCTCTGACTCAGCACGTAGATATCGTAACAGCCGACTAGAGGAACCTACCAAGAGGAAGAATCGATCCCTACTCTTACTCAGCCCGTAGATATTGTAAGAGCCAACTAGTGGAACCTACCAAGAGGAAGGATCGATCCCTCTGACTCAGCACGTAGATATCGTAACAGCCGACTATGGGAACATACTAACAGAACGCCAGGAGCTTCTTTCTGTATTTAAAATACTGATACTAGGTACTTCTTTCTGCTGCGATCACCAATCCGCCTGTCAGACCTGGTGATTATGACAACACTCCCTTATCTGGGGAGACATGATCAGTAGTGGACATAAAAGTCCTGATAGGTAAATGTTCAGAGGTTGATGAGCAGACATCTCAAGTGATGCAACTGCAAGGGACACTAGGGCCCGTATTATGAAAGCTTCCCCAAGCATTACTTAAGCAGTCATTACGTGATCTCTACTCAAGCGTTAATTACTCAAGTAATGCTTGGTAACCGTTCAATAATATGTCTAAGCAGTTACTCGAAGGCGTGGACGGAGGAAATCCGCTCTTGACGGCTACTTGAGTGAGTGTAGATTTTGACATGAGCTCCCAAGCATGGTTTGAAAATTAGTATTCACTCAAAACTAGACATAAGCATCACTCAAGCAGAGCTCGATGACTGAGCATGCTTTCATAATTCGGGCCTAGGAGTGCATGGCACCGTTGGGAGTCGCACAAAAACTTGGAGGCTCTATAACCCAGCATTGGATAAAGTGAACTCCAGCTGTAAATGATGATGATACTTTGCACCGAATCTAAGTATTTCCCTTGCGATCTATGAGCGTACCAAGTCAAACCCAAACCCGTCAATCGTAGCAGGTAAAACACGCTCACTCAACAATTCTCGTGATTTCGAAGGCAAAAACGAATCAATGTGTGAGTTGACAAGTATAATTATAACTTCAGTGCTTTCACGAACAGGAAAATGAGACGTACTCGTCGCTTTTTTTTTGGCTACACCTCGTTTGTGTCTACTACTATTCTAAGCTTTTTTCGTGTAAGACATCAATTTTCTATTATTTTCATCGAATGCTTTTGTAATAACTCGGACTAATGGTGCAGAGCCCTTCGTCAGCGTCGTAAAATAACTATGTAAAATCTATATTTCGAAATACAAGAACACCCAAAAGCAAACATAAACTTTCCGTGCAGAGGTTAAGAAGCCCATCGAGATCTGTCGGATTTCGTTACCAATATTTATCTGAGCACAATAATTTCATTGATATATCTATATTTGGTAGGACGCGAGGCCGGCTGATAACCTCGCCTCCTTATCACGGGCGCGACGACCCCACTGTGACTGATATCGAATAACTGTGAAATTCGATATGAGCCTATTCAACGATTCAATATTTTCATGAATATTTGCTTGATCGTTTTTTGAACCGGTTATGACCTTATTATATATTTTTTTGCCTGCAAGATCGCACACGTTGTTTCCGGGATAGATAAATAATGCTGAACAATTCACACAGCATCATCCAGCCCCAAGCTAAGCAGAGCTTGTGTTACGGGTACTATAGATAACGGATATACTTAATACAATATACCTACTTAAGTATTACAAAGATCTATTTTTTTACTATAGATATAAAATACCCAGAACACCATAAACAAATATTTGCAGATTGTACAAAACTAACATTCGTCGCAAGGCTGGAATCGAACCCGCACCCTCCTGCGTCGCAGGCAGACCTTCGTACGCCGAAAAAAATCTGAAGAAATTCGTTGTCGCATACATTTTTCGTATGTAACGCCATCTCTGGGGGCCTACTCGGAAAAGGAAAAAAAATCTGATTCGTTTATAGTGCAAAACAAATTTTTATACCTATCGCTGGCATAAGATTAGCGTTGGCACGAAAACTAATCCGAAACTCCGATTTCGTTTTTACGAGTACAGCCCCTGATTCTAAAGCGGGACGAAGTTTGCCGGACCAGTTAGTTTATTATATTTTTTATAGTTGAAAACTTAGTTTCATTCATGAATATTTTGAAAACGAATCCCTGAACCGAATAATACTTTTAACACACCTGAAATACTTATGTATATATGATCATTTTAATGAAACCCACTATGGACGAAACCCACACCATGGGGTAGACGAGAAAAAAAATCATTTCCACTTTACGTACTTACCACTATGAAAGTTTTTTTTTTTTAGGTTTAAATCATCTTTTCGGCATAATTACTTTCTATGACGACTGATGTGGCGTGGTGTTCGAAGGTCCACGTGCAACGCAGAAGGTTCCGGGTTCGATTCCTGCCTTGGAAAAAATATTTGTACGATTATAAAAAATATCTGTACATCGAAGTAATGTATTGTATTAAAAGTATATGAGTTATCTAGTACCCATAACACAAGCTCTGCTTAGCTTGGGGCTAGATCATCTAGTGTGAATATTCCGTAAATATTATTTACTAGCAGCGCCTCGCGGTTTCACCCGCGTAGTTCCCGTTTCCGTAGGAATTTCGGGATAAAAAGTAGCATATGTCCTATTCCAGACTATAATCTATCTCTGTGCCAAATTTCATCCAGATCCGTTTTGCCGTTTTGGCGTGATAAAGGAACAAACATCCATCCATCCATCTAAACTTTCACGTTTATAATATTAGTGAGATGAGATTTATGTAAATACTTAGATACTATTCTAAGCTCTAAGCTTAGAATGTAGTCTGTAGTCAATTTAGCCGCGAACAGACTGACGGACATGACGAAACTATAAGGGTTCTTGTTGTCTCATCATCATCAGCCTATATTTAGTCCACCACTGGACATAGGCCTCCCCTAATGAGCGCCATAGCGCCATGTCTTCAGCTTGCCGCATTCAGCATCTGCCAGCAGTCTTTCGCAAATCGTCGTCCCACCTGGTCGGAGGGTCTTGTTGTCTACGGAACCCTAAAAATTTCGCCGCAACAACAATAAATCCTTATCTACACGGAGTTATAAAAACTTTGGTCATTAGCAAACGGTAACTAATTCAGTAATCTTACTTCCTGTGAACAATACTTGGTTTTTTATTAATATTTGTATAATTTATGTTATTTTCCGTAATTATAGCTTTGTCGCTGATAAACTAGCTTTTGATACTAATGTTTTAATTATTATAATATTTTAATTATTGAATGATATGTTAATGACGTTAATGGTAATGTTACGGGTTCGATTCTGACCTAGGGACAAATGTTTTAACGATCTGCAGATATTTGTTCCGGGTGTTCTTGATGTTTCTATGAAACGATAACAAAAAAATATTAAAGTATTGTATTAAGTACCTATATGAGTTATCTAGTAGGTACCCATAACACAAGCTCTGCTCAGCTTGGGGCTAGATAATGCTGTGTAGATTGTCCAGCATTACCTATTTTTTTAATTTTAATCGTTGACTCGGCACTTAAACTTCTACATCACAGCACATCAGAGCGTAATTTTGTGTAGGTATGTATATAAATATAATACGTAAATACCAAAAGAAAACACAGGACTCACTATTTAATAAAAACATTTAAAAATACTTACAAATAACCGTCGAAAAGTTTCTCAAAAAATTACTAGAGAATAAATTATTTTTGTGAAAACCGAATGACTTTCAAGAGTCCTGTTGGTGCGGCGAGAATATAAATAATTTATAAAAAAAAATGGATAATTGTAATCTTATTGTTTTCTGCTTGTTCCTTATTCTGAAACGGTCAAAGAGGTTAGCTTAGTTTGTTGTAGAATGCTGTGTACGAATTCTTAATCCAAAATAAAACAAGTGAATGCTCGATCTAACTTACAAGAGCTGTCATTTGGTAGAGATTCTTATACTAAAATTAAAGGTGTTAACATTGTTCACAATCTCTTAATGATCTTTTTAACCCCTAAGAGAAAAATAACACACACGAGGTGTGTTAGTTTTACCCGACTACCAACAGGGGAGGGTTATGATCTTAAGTGACTACTGTAATTGGTTAGTTTTAATCGTGTTAGTTACTCAATAAATAAATAAATAATAAATGAATTAATGATTCTAGCAGTATCGATGAACTCTAGCCTAAATAATATAACTACATTATTATCACGATACCATTAATTAAAATGTGGCTTATCAATCGTAAGTGGGTTGCGGTTGGCCGGTATTATTACAGTCGAAGTTGATAGAGTATCGCACGGCTCCATAGCTTGTGAATACTGTGTTGACTCTACAATGCAGAGTTTAGTTCTTACTAGTTTCTGCCCTCTGCTTCGCACGTGTTGTTTCTATGGAAAAGTTTGAAGGATATTTATATTCCATAGGAACTGTTCTATGAGATAAAAAGATACCTTATGTTTGATTCCAGGCTTCTAAGCCTGGAATGTACTTTTGATATTTCTATCCCATGGGAACTGTTCTATGAGATAAAAAGATACCTTATGTTTGATTCCAGGGTTCTAAGCCTGGAATGTACTTTTGATATTTCTATCCCATGGGAACTGTTCTATGAGATAAAAATATACCTTATGTTTGATTCCAGGCTTCTTAGCCTGGAATGTACTCTTGATATTTCTATCCCATGCATGGGAACTGTTCTATGCGAGAAAAATATACCTTATGTTTGATTCCAGGCTTCTTAGCCTGGAATGTACTCTTGATATTTCTATCCCATGCATGGGAACTGTTCTATGCGAGAAAAATATACCTTTTGTTTGATTCCAGGCTTCTTAGCCTGGAATGTACTCTTGATATTTCTATCCCATACATGGGAACTGTTCTATGCGAGAAAAATATACCTTATGTTTGATTCCAGGCTTCTTAGCCTGGAATGTACTCTTGATATTTCTATCCCATGCATGGGAACTGTTCTATGCGAGAAAAATATACCTTATGTTTGATTCCAGGCTTCTTAGCCTGGAATGTACTCTTGATATTTCTATCCCATGCATGGGAACTGTTCTATGCGAGAAAAATATACCTTATGTTTGATTCCAGGCTTCTTAGCCTGGAATGTACTCTTGATATTTCTATCCCATGCATGGGAACTGTTCTATGCGAGAAAAATATACCTTATGTTTGATTTCAGGCATACTTTTTCTTTTGCTACATGACGATAAACTGCATTCACAGAATTTAGGAAAAAATAATGGACCCATGACCGTTGGATATCTGCATACAGCTCTCTGTAAGTACTTATATTTTTATAGTACCTCATGTATGAAATGCGGATGTGATAATCTAACTAATAAAATGCAAATTATGAGTAGTTTAGATCAATAACACAGCAAGAAGCTAGTGAAATATGATCTAATAACATTTTAAATAATTTAATTATCATATTTAAATGTCATTTAGTCTGCATATTAAAAGTACTCGTACAACCTGATCATAACCTAGTGTTACCCTATATAATTTTTTTTACAAGAAGTTGGTGTTCTACCAATACAAAATAGGTTTCAGGTCTTCTTAGGACTTCCGTGAGCGCTGGTTCGGCGGCAGATTTGGCCGAACATCTCAAGAGGCGCACATATGCAGGTCTCGACAGAGCCTACGCATTTGCTGCCCTTGGAGTCAAGACCTTAAGTCCGTGAGGTACCGAGGCTATCCGGGTTTTCAAAAAATTATCTGTGCGTCTGGTCGAAGCGACGCGTGACGTGACGTGACCGAGAGCTGGTGATATCTGGCTGGCAAGCGAATCAGCATTGCCATACAGCCAGCGGGGCAAAGCAGCCAGCGTCTTGGGGACGCTTCCGACTGGTATTGATATGGATCAGTTGAGCTACCTGTAGATTGTTTGCAACCCGTCTGCAGTTAGCTAAATTGTTTCAACTGTAAATACTAGTTCTAATTCGTTTTCATTATTTTATTGTGTTTTTTTGTTAATAAACATTATAAAGGAACTAGGTTCGTAGATAATCCACTTATATTCATAAAGATAACCCAGGGCCAAGATATATATTATCATATAGAACCATCAAAAAATTTGTGAGTTACCTAGTTCTGTTCCTCCTTTTTTCTATTACCTTTAAGTACCTATTTTTTCAGAAATTGGGTCTTAAAGTTTGTTATTAATTTAGCATAATTCGCGCGTTGTGCAACGTTATCTGGATTTGTCATATCCTGTTTTGTATTTTGGTTACTTGGTGTAGTTTCTTGCGTCATTCATATAAGTAGATCTAACTAAAGTTTGAACGTTCTTCCAGGAATCTGTTAGGTACTCAGACTCGTCTACGGGGCTCGCAGAATGACCAGAGTTTGGTGGCCACAAGGGATACTTCGTATTTAGCCGAAACTATACAAAATAAAACTATTACAGAGGCATTAAAAAAGCTTATAATAAGTATCTCAAACACGATGAAATTTTCGAAATTTCCTTTTTTCAACGTACTAATAAGATAAAATAAGTCGCTACGCTATTTGGGTCGGGGTAGCGCCTTAACGATTATACAAGAGTAAGTAACGTATAAAACAGAATAATGCTATTTACGACTACATATACGTTTGTTACCATGGCAAACGGCCGATAAGACGAATGTATGCTACAACGTACTTCGTCGTATAAAATGTAACGAGGAAGTACAAATAACCTCCCTCTCCTCTACTTTTGAACAATTACTTTTCACAAGACTTCCTACTTTTTTATCTATAATTATACGGAACTCAAAGTAAACTCACTTTTCTGCTCACTGAGTTGCATCGCGAGCATTTTGCTCATCCAACCTTTCAAAGAAAACTGTTAAGAATACTATAAAAAGCCTAGTAAGACTATGGCTCCGTACAGAGAGATACCTACCTACATATTTGCAATACTAAAATTTGATTGACGATTCGCAAAAATGCACTGTTTTAGCTACATACCCCAGATGCTGTAAGTATTCAGTTCAGATATGTAGCTTAAAATACTAGATTTAAGCCACATCCGCAGACAGCGGAAGAGGAAACCGGAACAGATTTTGAACATCAAATTCACGTACGACGAACAAACGCCTTGTTGGAAACTGTTAAAAAACCTCTCCAACAAAAACGAACATAGACAGAAAGCCCATCGAATGCAGTAAGTCGGTCTCTTCAAAACAGTATCCAAATGCCAAGCGATCTTATGTAATCCGCTAGAACTTACAAAAAACAAAACAGAATGCTGCTCATTGTTCCACTCGCAATTTATGAGGCAGTTTATATGGCAGGCCTACTTTAGGAACCTCAAAACATAACTCGGTCACAGCTAACATAATACTTTGCGAAAACAGGCTTTGTTCCGCGTCCCAACTCTGCAGGCGTCGATTTTTTACGGGACCCTTTTGTTTTAAATGACGCAACGTGTTTTGAAGCCATAGGCCAGTTTTTGATGATGTATTGTTTGGTTTTATTTTAACGAAGTTTCGGGCCCGGTTTGGGGGCCGGGGACCAGTGTCACATGATATATTGAGACTGGTGTAATAACTCTGAGGAGTTGATACGATTGGGGGCAATTTGGGCTGCTGGAAGACTGGCTGGAAGTTGACTCAAAAAATACACGGTCTCCCCGATCCGCTATCTTAAAATCTTAAGCCGAAGAGATGATAGACATTTTAGATTACTGTAAATCAAAGGCGTTTACGAAAAGACTTCGCATTCACACATCTTTTTCACAAACAGTTCACGGTACCTAAATAACCAGAGGCTCTAGTACGACTTGTACGCATTATCTGTCGAATACTTCCATCGATTTGGAGTCCTTCCTATACATTTAGCGCCGCAGCGCCCCTACCGGATCGAGAGAAACTACTATCGTAGGTAGTATGACTACGATCCAATCGTTTGTTACTAACTCGATGATAGTTTTCGAATGATTTTGAATGATTTGTTGCACTTTGACATGACAGTGGCAGTCGCGTTTGCGGCATTGATGTACGTTTATCGAATGTTTTTTGTATTAACTCAGACTACGGCCTTAGGTACCAAGAGAATCTCTGGTTTGGAATTGGGTTAGTCAGATTATTTTACTGGTAAAATAATATTTATTATCGATGGTGTTCTTCATAGAGCCAGCCTATTATTTTACAGTCACTGGTTTTTCGTCTCAATCGCGTTGATTCACCTGGGTCGGAGTGACCCTACATATTCTGCATCCCGCGTCGTGCGTTGCGTTGCGCCCGCGCAGATCGCGTGATCAAACCGGTCGCTGGTAACATTGTTCATTATTCAAATTAGTGCGTACTGTAATATCGGAGCCTTTCGGACTGCGATTAGGCTTGCAGGCTGGTTTGTGCAGGCTATCTGGATTCCGATCTATGGTTATGGTTATGAAATTGTTGAGGTTTGAATACTCGGAGGAATCATTTGATAGTTTTGAAAAAACAAAAACCCATTTCTAATTCTTTAGTATTGCCTATGTTTTGTTATGTAACGGAATGGTAAATAAACAAATACAAATATTTACAGAGTTTTTAAAATTTTTCGTGACAAATACTTATTTCTCGGGCATAAAATTTTTATAGGACCACCTCGGGATCATTGTCAATAGCAATATCCAAATCGGTCCATTATTAATAGAAAAATCGTAGAACGTACATAAAATTCATACAGCCGAACCTAGAACCCCCTAATCTTTTGTTTTTCGTTTCGTCGGTTAAAAATAGTAGCGAGTGAAGAGAACCGTCGACAAACAAGAGAGCATCACACAATGATATTTTGACAATAGTTTAAACTTTTTGTTAACAAAAAGTAAAAAACAAAAACAAGCATTCGAAAAACCGTGTGTGTTCTGTGCGAGCAGAGTTTAGGGCGAATAAATAAATAAGCAAATAAATAAAATATAATCCTGGACAATTCACACAGCATTATCTAGCCCCAAGCTAAGCAGAGCTTGTGATAAGAGTATCTATACTAGATAACTGATATAGGTACCTAATACAATACAATACATAGATAAATACATTTGTTATTTATTACACCTAGAAAATGACAAGAACACCCGGAACTAATATCTGCAGATCGTACAAACATTTCCCTGAGGCGGGAATCGAACCCGCAACCTGTGTCGCAGGCGCATCTTCACCCACAACGCCACAGAGGTCGATATTGTGTTGTGTAGTAGATTTAAGGTACTTAAATATAATTATTTTCGTCTTCTTCTTCTTCTTTCGTGACACCTTGTGTAAGTTCTTAATGATGACCATGAATTTTAAACACTAGCGAACTACGCTGGTAAGCAATGTTGCCATATGCGTACCCCAGTGATATCACAAAACACTTCCTAGTTGTAAACTGTCAGTGCAGAGGCATTATAATAAATGGCATGTGTGTATCGTTGGCGACACGATGGCGTGGCATAGTCGAGAACATCTCAGCTGGTTAACATACTTAAATTTACAATTTTAGTCTATTGTGTCCACGAGAGCTACTGCCGACAAACTGTTGTACAGTTTGGCAGTTTATAACTTTATGTACCTACTTTTAATAAGGAAATAAATAAAATAAATGAAAAATAAATACAACCTAAAATAATACAATATAAAATGCTTGTTTCGGCCTGCGGCTTTGCACGCGGTGTTTAATGTTATATTATATTCCTTGGAAACTGATTTATGGGATAAAACGGGTTCCGACTTGTATTTTTAAGGATCAGTTGAGCTACCTGTAGATTGTTTGCAACAGTCTGCAGTAAGCTCAATGTTTTCAATTGTAAATACAAATTTATATTTAATTTTTTTTAGACATTACCCCAGGGCGAGGGGTTGCGCACTAAGTACAATAAAACTTTTGAAACTATCATGGTTACTACTATAGAAATCATTTAGAACGGTTCTTCCGTGATCATGGCGCATGAAACTGTGCCGAAATATTGGAAAACTCAAAAATTGAATCATGGTAAATATCCTGTTCTAAATGATTTCTAAAGTACAATAAACTTTAAAAAATTAGTAACCCAGCTGTGTCCCTTTAGCTGTGAAGAACAGGCAGAACCGGTCCTCTTACTTCCTCGAGCGCGATCAGCTTATTGGAACTATTAGCGAGGCGCGACTCCTTTCAATCGGTACATTATGTAGCAAGGAGTGGAGACAGTTTCAGATTACCAGCACCAAAATCTAAGATATTCGGTGTAGGAATCACATAAACAGGCAAGAAGGAAAACGAACCGGGCTTAAACCCTCATCAACACACATGACTCCCCCAAGCTCTGTGTTGTGACGTGGCATGCCCCAGAAGAAAAAATAAAAAACTATTACAGATGTAATAAAACACTGTTTTTACCGGATTGATCGCGTATATTTTATTTTTTGTTTATAACCTGACGTTTCGGAGGCTTTAAAAATACGCGATCAATCCGGTAAAAACAGTGTTTTATTATGAGTTCTCGCGAAAATAACCTTAGAATATACTATATTACAGATGTATTAAAAAAAGCTTGTGATAGGTATCACAAACAGACCACAGTTTTTTGAAGAAGAAAAAATCTTTTGTTTAATTAACGTAATAATAAAACAAAATAGGTGGCGGCGCTAGTGTGAGTCAGGGTACCGCATTAAGGAGCAAAACGTTTTTGGTGACCCGATTTCTACAAAAAATATGCCTATTTAAATGGAACACATTGTCAACGCATGTGTTGTGTTAGTTGGTTACATGTGTCAAAAATCACATGTTACAAAATGAGAAGCGTTCTATAAAAGTGTGTAGGTAGGTAGGTAGGTACTAATGAAGTGTGAATATTATGACATAAACATTATTATTTCATGTAGATTACTATACAGGGTGGACACATGGGATTAATTCTATTATTTGATTGTAATTTTCTTTCTTAATAAAGATAACATCAGCATTGCTATACAGCGGGGCAATGCAGCGTATTGGGCACGCTTCCGACTGGTATTGATACGGATCAGTTGAGCTACCTGTAGATTGTTTGCAACAGTCAGCAGTTCGCTCAATTGTTTCAATTGTAAATACTAGTTTTAATTTAATTCTATTATGTGATTGTCATTTTCTTTGTTAATAAAGATTATTGAAAAACATAAAATAAAGATAACAATAATAATTAGTTGATTATGAGGATGATAAATAATACCTTTACAAATTAATATACACAACTAAAGCTAAATCGTAATTTTATGCCGAGAATCATGAATACTGGTCTGGCTCTACTCCCATCACATTGTGCTTCTCAAGGAAAACCTCAAATGAGTTTATTCTGTTACGTAAATAATGAATCTAGGACCTGACCTGAGACACAACTTCAATACTAATTGGATCTAGATTCTAATTTAAGCGTCATGTGTTTCCTCTTACTTTTACGTAAAAAAACATTTTATGGGTAACGAATTTAAATCAAACAGATTTAAGAGAGAACGTGATGTAAGTACGTCATTTTGAAGTCTATTGACATGAACGAAAAAGAGTAGAGTTTATTCTATAAAACGCCCACAGACGAAAAATAGATAGATAGATACTTTGTTGTACCACACAAAAACCGAAAACAGTACAGAAATAAATGCTACCAGTAGACAAAGTACAAAGACGGCCTTATCGCTGTGACCGATCTCTTCCAGGCAACCTTGGGATGGAGTGGACATGTAAGAACTACAAAGAAGGTGGCACTCATAAAAATAAAAACCGTTTTTATAAAGTTTCTGAATATCGCGCTAAACTCAAGTGTTGCGCGATGTTCAGAAACGTGGTCATATTTGCGAAGGTTGGATATGAACCTTAAACTGAATTTTTGGTGGCGCTCAAGCTCGTTTAATTGAAAAATATTTATTACTAAAGTCAACATGATGTCTATAAACTCACACTAAAACAGATTTTTCCACCCGAACGAAGCCTTGGATGGAAATAGTATACGATACAATCAAAGATCTTTTGTACTAACTAAGTATCCTGTTACCAAATAAACGTATTTGTAATTTTTGTTTGTAATAACTTGACCTGCATACACATGCACACCCTAGGTACATTCAAGTCATTCATCACGTTTTCCTCCTCTATGTAAACAAATGATTCATTTCTTAGTTGTGTTACATTTTGCAACCAATACTACATAGTACTTATCAACAGTTAGGTATAATAGGTACTGTAAGGGTACGTTGATACAGCAGTCCGTTTTACAGGCCCGTTTTATCATTTATGTTTTTATTCGGCGATGGCGGATGCAGTTGTACGAATCAGCTCCCAAACATGACAGTATTTTCGGATTCATTCAAAAATATCCATCCGACAAAGTATACAGGATCCGTTTTAGGATTGAAGCTGCGCGGGACGTGGCACGGTCACCTCCAGTAGCGATGGATCCGTTAAAAACGGTTCTGTAAGCTCGGTAAGCTCGGAAACGAGCTATTAAAGCCTACAAATCCTCATCAGCACATACGTAAGCTGTAAAGACATGACTCCCCTAATGAGAATTCGGTGACAAATCAAAGTCTTGGTACCATGGAGCTGGTCTGATGATGAAGAAGGATATAGGAACTTCTAAACGAAACGCACTTTTGACATAATAGCATGTTAGTAAAAAGTTGTTTAAAATAAAATAAATAATGTAAATATTGTCAAGTACGATAGAGAGGAGCCTACAATATTGCGAAGTACATTAAAAGAGGAATATAACAGAAGTGTCATCAAAACACAGAACCGGCTAACGCGTTACAATTACAACCTACAGGGAACCATCGAGCCCTTTTAATAGTTTTTTGCCAAACACGTCACTTAGTCATCGCCGTTAAAGTAGCTAACTGAACAAGTTTAAGAAACCAGTTGATTCAAGTACTACGGCTTCTTCGTATACAGAGTTTTATCGATACGTATTGCTAGTTATCATAATTTGCCACCAGGTGCCAGACTTTCTGAATCGGAAAAACTGGATAAGCTCGTTACATACCTTGTTACAATATACCCCATGGTGTTTTGTGGTTGTCCGTCAATTATCTTAACTATAGCTTACACTGCTTACTTGGTGTATAACACCACCTGGTCTGGAGCTTGATGGACAAACAAGATGGCAAG
This sequence comes from Eupithecia exiguata, assembly GCA_947086465.1. Lineage (NCBI taxonomy): Eukaryota > Metazoa > Arthropoda > Insecta > Lepidoptera > Geometridae > Eupithecia > Eupithecia exiguata. Next base: position 2,565,251 of record OX352240.1, read on the forward strand.
GTAGTAGAGATTATTGGAACTGAAACTAGAGAACTTGTTGTAGGTACCTAATTTCCAAAAAAAGTAATAGGATATTTTACTCTATACGAGAAAAAAAAATGTTCGTTTTAGTTCGTAAAACTAAATTAATTAAATTCAATTCAAAGTTTTCCGTTTTTTTCCCCGCAATCTCCTGCGTCGCAGGCGGACCTTCGCCCGATGCGCCACACCGGTCGATTTGTGGCATTTTTGGGGGGAGGCCTATTCGTACTATACTGTACATGTACATATATGTACTGTTTTACACTACATGGTACAGCGTTGATGGTCGTGCATGATTTGGTGATGGTGTACATTTTTACAACTCAACACAGCTTTCTCGTATTATTTATTTAACAACTCTACCATAGTCATTCATTATTCCAGTAGAATCTCTATTAAACTATTATCCAATAGGTATAGGTAAACTCGTTCTATGACGAAACAATTACGATATCTAATTGCAATAAAACATGTAAACATGTGTGTTTTTTGCGCATTTCGATGTGCGTGTGCGCACACTACTTGTTGCTTGAGGTAATAGTAATTATAGCAGTCAGTGTTACCTGTTACAAACTATCTAACATGATTATTTCATTCGAAGTGTCTCGTGAATCAGTACCCTTATGCGCCCCCTTATAAAAATAAGGTCGTTGTTTTCCTATTGCTTTTGGTGTTGTCTTTGTTTTTGACTTTATGTAGATACTCGTATGCCAGTGGTCTTCACCAGGAATCCATTGCAAAACTCTAAACAAGAATATAGTTTTAGCTGTCATTACAATAAATTACGAAAACCTGAACATTGCAACCTGGGTCTTTTCAACACAAGAGTGAGTCTTAACAAGAAGAAGAAGATAAATATTTATTAGACGCAACACAAAAAAACAAACTTTGGATGTATGGCCTGGTACAATACATTATATAGGGCATCATGAAACATGCGTTCACCTGAAAAAAATCTTCGGTATTTTATAATACGTTTTTTTTATTTGTAATTTTTTCTGTATACTTATGTATATGTATATTCTTGCATTTATGTATTATTATTGTTTTGAAATTTCAAAGGATTTTTATCATATTTTTGTGATAATTTCATGATAAAATGCTGGTGTTGCTGAAAAAACAAGCAAAACACGCATGTGAAATATATAATTATGTTACAAATCAGAAGTCAAAAGTCAATAATTTTATTTCTTTAGGCTTACAAAAAAGCACTTAGACCAGTCAAATTTTATACATAAACAGCTTTATAAATAGTAATTATCAAACAAGAAACAAGAAAAAAATACGTTACATAATGCAAAAGTGTGTGTAAAAGAACACAAATAGGACAAAAAAAAAACGTTTTTTAAAATAAACAATAAAATCACATGTTGATCCCCTTGGGGTACAGAATTACCCCCTTTCGGCTTAGTACACATGTTACGTGGTACCAATTGAATACGTTTATTTTTGCTTTGTGTTATTAACCGACCGAGGACGCAACCGCAACAAAATCGTTAAAGTAACTCACATTAGTTTGACTACGTGACGAAACGCACTGGAACCTAGGTCAATATTTCCACACGTAAAAACACCTTATTGTTTAGTTTGTGATTATTACCACTAACAATGAAACAATAAGGTTTATTGGCTGTAACAAAGATAGTGGAATAGGCACCTATTATACACGCGAAGGGAGTATGACTCGCTCGAGCGTACGCTCGCTATCTATGTGGTTTGTTGCTCTTTATTAGGTACCTCGAAGCCACAAACCGGCTACGCCGACTTTTTTAACGAGAGGTATCAAAAGATATAACTATAAATTTGTAAGGCTTTTGCCCCCTGATTTTGCAAAAATGGAATAAAAGCGGGGACCGAATAGGATTTTTTATAGTTTTCAATTAATTAGTACTTAAATAAAAAATGCTGGACAATCTACACATCGCTCCAAGCAGAGCTTGTATACATGTACATGATTGATATACTTAATAGAATACATTACATAGAAAGATATTAGAATCATACATGGAAAATACACAGAACACTCTGAACCAATACTTGCAGACAAGTATTTGTCCCAAGGTGGGAATCGAACCCGCAACCTCCTGATTACATGTTTGATAGGTACCATTCGACTGTCATTTCCCTGGCAAATTCTTGGCAAATTTTCCGCATCAATAAGTTGATCTGAATCTGATCTGAATCTGAAAAAAAAGTGGCGGTTCTATGTTCGGCTGTATGAATGTTTTTTATGTAAGTATAAACCGATTCGGATGATTCTTTTGCTCTTGTATAGAAGACTAGCCGTCCGTCCCGGGTTCGCACGGGTATATTCTATGTCGCTCTGTGATAATGTAGTTTTCTAACGGCAAAAGAATTTTTGAAATCGGTCCAGAATTTTTTAAGTTTTTTCTTTAGGTAGGTACATACAAAAATACGAATCTTTCCTTTCTTTATAATATCAGTGTAGATGATTTAGATGGTTCCATATTTTTCGAGGGAGTAGTATTTAGCCTGTAAATCTTAAAAAACAGTTTAAATTTAAGAAATTCAAAGTAGTTTTTAGTTTTTTTCAAACTTTGACATCCGAACCTATTTCGTCCCGTTGCCAGTATTAGAACCTCTATAAACGGAATATCTTTGGTTGCATCCTAATAACATCATAATAATAATAGCACGGGAATTGTTGTCTAGGGTAGAATAGAGAAAAATTACTACACTTCGTCATCCAATGCGTAAATTATTTGAAATGCATTTCATCAACTTCAATAATGTACGCAATGTATGGCCATGCAATGTCATTATTGTCTATTCTACCCTAGACAACAGTTGGTATCTATAATTCTTTGCTACACCTATTCTCACAGTAAACTTTTAATCAGAAGGTAGGGAGTGCATATACATAAATGAACCTTTGTAAATGTCACCCCATTTGTAAACATCAGAATAAACACAACATCTCCTTATTCTAACCATGTGCGGTACCGGTAGACCCCTTATGTAAAAGATAAGACACGGTATCTTCCCCTATCAGGCCTTATCTGTATATCCATAATATATTATCATTTACATACCCGCACCCTTTAAATAACAGTTAATCCGTTCATTTTTTGTTACTCTACCTTTTTTTGTGTCCTTGTAAAGCTCTCAAGCTTAAGTTTGATTAGAAAAAAATGCAGTATTATTGGATAGAGAAAAAGGAATTGTAAACCAAACCAACTAGGAGACAGCCAAATGTGAAAACAAAAATATAAAATTATATATAGTGGTCTATAAAATTCAGTTTGTAAGGAAAAGTCCGCTCTATCCTCTACCTCTAAGTTATGGTTTTTTAGTTTTTTATTAATTTCATTACCTCCTGGTTAACGAAGTCTATATAAACCTCTAGCCTTTTCGTTTAATACTTTATTTTTTTTTAATTACCTAAGTCATCGACTTTCTTTGTTTTCTTTATAAATCAAAAAAGTATTTAACCTTTCCTTTGTCTAAGCACTGATCAGTGCTCTAGTACCAGCGATACAATTTTATTCGTTTTTGGTATTTAATTTAATGAGTTTTCATTAAATTTTAATAGAAACAACTCGTTCAACTCGTTTCATTCACAGTTTTGTTGTGTTTGTGAGTGTGTTTCAGTGTTTTTGTTTCAAGGACCTAGAGACAAGCTGACCAACTTCTCTCAAAAAGTACTCCTCAATTGAAGGAGCTATGCCGATAAATGTTTTTGTTATTTATTTGAACCAATGTAAGTAAATGTAATTTTATTGATCAGGAAACTCGTATGGTAGCTTCCCGAACAACCAAATACGTAGCATTCAAAGTAGCATTGCACTTGGCCACGGTATTATTAACTTGGCCTCTCAAATAAAATGCTGAATCAATAAAGTAACTTTGAGCTCTATTCCCTTGTGTTAAGGGCCTTGGTAGAACCCGGTAGTGGGCATAAGTCACCGTGTCAACTCGAAAAAATATTTACAAAGAGCTTGACTACTATAGGCTGATGATGATGATGTGTTGCGTTTATTTGTCTATTTTTCCTGACGTTTCAACAGGTTTACTCACTGTCGTGGTCACGGGATGGAGTACTGGAGCTGCCTCTGTAAAGCTGGGGCATTATTTGTAACTACGTAACTACACTTAAAAAAATAGGACTACTAATTATGTTTTCAGATCGCGTAAGTTTTAAACTATTTAAAGAGTGAAAGTAAAGAGTGAACTATTTGAAAAGTCCATGATTTTAATTCATCATTCAAGTAAGCTACCATTAAATGAATGAATTAACATTTTATTATACCAACACTATATGAAAACGAAACCCATGGAACTCATTCACCTGACCGATTTCTGATAAAAACGTAAGGAAAAAAAAAGATTACAAAATCAACTTCTTTATCTTTCAGTTATTACGAAATTCCTCAAATTGCTGTGTTGGCAACCCTATTGCAATAAATTTGAAGATTATGAAAGGTAATTGCTGCTCTTTGTGCAAGTAAATGATAGAGTGATAACTCTTGACTTGCATCATTATTTCGAGACATTATGAGACTCTACGAAATGCTAGATTACCTGGTTTGTTTGATAAAAGATACCCTTTAGATACCCTTAATAGATATCGGCTGAAGCCGTTTTGACATTCTAGTAGTAGTTAGAATTTTTTAGGGTATTCAGTGAAAGACTGGATTGCAGACTTAGCGACTAGACTTAGCTTAGAATTTGACCTTTTCTAAGTGTACATTTTTGTATTTATGGAAATAAAGAAATTTTGATTTTGAGCATCTAAGAGAGAAAGGACTAACGAAGGCTAAGGATTTTATTGTAGTAATGGACCAACGTAGTCCAGTGGACATAGGCCTCCCCTAGTGAGCGCCATAGCGCCCTGTCTTTAGCTTGCTGCATTCAGCATCTACCGGCAGTCTTCCACTGATCGTCATCCCACCTGGCAGGAGGGCGTCCTACACTACGTTTGCCGGGTCGCGCTCTCCACTCAAGAACACGTTTACCCCAGCGGTTGTCGGCTCTTCGCGAGATATGGCCGGCTCATTGCCACTTCATGTTGAAAGTTCTGCGTGTGAGCATGCTAAAGGTAAAACAAGTAATCGGCAAAAAACACTCTTTTTATTCAATTTTATGGAGCAATTTAACTACACCTTAAATGAATAATAATAATCTCGGGACAATGTAGCCAGCGTCTTGGGGATGCTTCCGACTGGTATTGATATGGATCAGTTGAGCTACCTGTAGTTGTTTGCAACAGTCTGCAGTTAGATCAATTGTTTCATTTGTAAATACTAGTTCTGATTTCTTTCTATTTTTTGATTGTACTTTCTTTGTTAATAAAGTAAGTACATAATAAAAGTAGTGAGTCAAGAAAAAATTGGTTTTCGCTAATCATCTTACAGCAATGAGTTAATTTATAAAGTTAATCTGCAGCCTCATAAAATAAGATAAGTATCGTATACATAAAAAGAATCAGAATGGACGTAGACATGACGTCTCGTTTTTCTATAGAATTTGATGCCTAGGTACAACGTCACTCGTCCGTACAAAAATAAGACGTCACTATGACGACGACGCGTAGATGCTATCGTCAAATCGAATTCAAGGGAAAATTAAAACACAAATTTGAAGACTACACCGTATATTTTTTGTTACATTTTAGTTTAAATGCAGACTTTTGTAACCTTCAGATTAAAATTTCAAAAATGGACTTAAAAACCTGGAATTTGAGGAGGTTTAGACGATAATAAACCCCGCCCCCATTTCATTATGACAAACGATGCACCGAACACCCTGTATAGTTATTCTGTGCTCAAGGGCCAAATTCTTCTTATCAATCGCTTTCTATGACAATGATAACGTCGCAGAATCGTCCAGATGAAAGAAACTCTAGGTAGAGCGTGCGGCGCGGTGCTATTTGCAGGGAAAGTTTGATAGAATGGTTTTAACCTCGACACTTTTGGCACGTGCCCCTCGCATCTGTAAGTTTCTTTCATCAAAGGTAAAATGACAAATGTGTCACTTTGTGGCCCCAGGACTTGTGTTTTTATGTGTACTAGACATCGAGTACATATCCTGGTACTAGATTATGGATATACTTAATAGAATACAATACTAAGATTTTTTAACTCTTTATAGAAAACACTTAGAACACCCGGAACAAATATCTGCAGATGACAATCATTTGTCCCAACTTCCCAAGGCGGAAATCGAACCCGCAACCGCTCAGAGGTCGTCAACCAGTCGGAACTCACCCAGTAGCCATTATAAGCACCTAAATCGATAGAAAACTTACCTTTATGAAAGTATCCGACCAGCTACCTAGCTATTAAAACGCGGTGTTACTATAAAACTGCTTCATTGCATAAGTATTCAGAGCTCGTTATCGCATATCAGTCGAGTTGCACACTGCGCTGCGATAGCGGCTCCACCCGCATTGGTTTCACTAAATAGTTCAACTAATGTACTTTTATATCCACTATTTATACATGTAGGCTGTACCTATGCCTACTACGAGGAAATGAAACTTTGACTTACTGTGAAAAACGAATGAAGTTAAAGAATGACGTCGGATCGCACAAAACGAAGGAAGGCCGGTCCGTTGAAGAACCACAGCACAGATAGAAAGAACGGACGATAAGACCGCCAATAAACAGGCATGAGGTCTACTTTGAAAAAAAAGAAAGAACGAAGTTGACGGATGACGTCGGTTCGTCGAAAACGACGGACGGCCGATCCGTTCTTTCGATAAGGTCATCGAAAGAATCGGATGATAAGACCGCCAATAGGGTTGACTTCAAAAAAGCTGATTATTTTTATATGTATTCTCTATTGATATAGAAATATATCTGCATATTTAATTTTGTGATTTTTGATGTTTTTATTGTGAAATTTGTTCATTGAAAGTTTTAAAGTTTAAGTTGTAAATTTATTAAGTTTTTTTTTATTGAGTTTTATATCTTTTAAGTCTCAATCACAAAATTTCTACACGTGACGTCACCGTTCACCGTGTCGTTATGAAGCTTTGAATTATCTTTTTGAGAGAAAGAAAGATAGAAAATTATTTAATAGACACAAAAAACAAATGTTGATGGTTTTTATCATTTATCTGTTTCTAATTTAATTTTGATTAAAAATTTACGAAGGAGCAGGAGCTCTTTGAGTTGACAAACACAAACACTGAGTGCAGTTCTATGATCCAATATCTTTAAACCAAAAAAAGTGTGTGTATTACATTTTTTTTTAGTATTTTAATAACATAAATAATCGATTAAAAACATAAAAAAAATCTATGCATACACCTTGTTGTTTTAATTATATTGTATCCTTAAGCGAAGCAGTCGACAGGTGGTCGATAAAATTATTTAAGCTTGGGGCTAGATAATGCTGTGTGAATTGTCCAGCATCATTTTATTTCTATTTAAGGTTTTTTTTGCGATAATGCAAAACTTTGATTTGCTGTGAACATGTTTCTTAACTTAAATCTCCAAAACGACTGAACAGATCAATATGGAATTTGGCGTAGAGGTAGAATATTTTGTTTAACATTTTTTTTTTCACAAAAGTAGTCATTGGATATATTTTTTCAGGGCGCTATGGCGTGAGGAGGCCTATGTCCAGCTGTGGACCTATAGGCTGATGATAAAGGATAGAGGAAGGAAGTTTCCCAGAGTTTGCTCTGGGCATAAAAACTGAAAAAAACTCAGTTTATATTTTGAGCCTGACCGCACCATGTAGACATCTAGGCTTCCTACAATAAAACATATCAATAAGAAAGTTCCTTTCAGTTATTATATGGGACGCAGCTGGTGTCTCCACCTGTCGACTGTTTCGCTCAAGGACACATTTGGCAACATTTTGGAGTCTGTTCTAGAATTTAATATATTTTTAGTAAACAAAGACATTTATGTAGGCAAGAAAACTTATGGGTAATCATAAAACAACACAACAGCGAAGGTGCCAATTCGAGTTTGAAAACGGATGAGAGACGAATGAAATGATAAATGAAAGCTGCAGAAATCAATTTTTTTTTTAGTTCTGCTATTGGTTTGTAAAGTTTGGCGAACTTTTTGGGTGGTATTATTGCCCCAAAAATAATGAACGACTTTGGTATTATTGGTAATACCAGGGTAGTTCAATAATACTAAGGTTTTTTTTTTAATTTTTAGGAATCCATTTGTTTACAATAAACATCTAGTATTCTGGAACCGAGTATTCATGTCTGTGGTTCGCCACTGTCTGTTCAATTTAGGACCTTGACAAACGAATATCTATCCTTCTTGTTATACTTTGAAAAATATATGTATCTAGCTCTCTTTCTTGTTTTTTTAAGTAGGTAAGTATATAGCAACTGTTTTTTAATTAAATATGCAAAAGAATATATTTTTGCATAAAAATACCATTTGATGAGATGTGAAACGGATGTAGGTAGGTAGGTACGCACAGTTTATCTTAACCTAAAAATAACAAATGATTCGGCATAGTCATTCTCAATTTTGAACAATCTGTCGCTTATTGAGACCTATTTTACAGAAATAACAATAAATAATGCTGGACAATGCACACAGCATTATCTAGCCCCAAACTAAGCAGAGCTTGTATTATGGGTACTCGATATACATTATTACAATACAAAAATAAAAATTGATAGGTATTTTTTCATTTTGTAGTTGGCGTCGTTTTCTTCTACAACGCGGACTACATTTTGTTAGAACTTATCGGAGAAGGTTTTTTTCACGGAATTGTTACTAAATATTTTCATCCTTATATAATAGATAGATAGATATTCCCGCCTCGGACAAATGTTAGTCCGATCTGCAAACATTTGTTCCGGGAGTCATGGGTGTTTTCCAAGTATAATAAAAAATATCTGTCTATGTAATGTATTAAGCAAGTCAGTTTTTGACACTGAAGTACTAAATATAAGGATGAAAATATTTAGTAACAATTCCGCGACAAACCTTCTCCGATAAGAACTACTATTAGTTACTAGTTACTATTAGTTTCTTATAGATACTGAAGTACTATTACTAGCGTAGTATTTATAACTCAATGGTTTTTGACGACCTCTGTGGTGCGGTGAGCGAAGGTCTACCTGCGACGCAGGAGAGTGCAGTTCGATTCCCGCCACGAGACAAATGTTTGTACGATCTGCAGATATTTGTACTAGAGATGGGCCGAATATTCGTTTTATATTCGGTATTCGGCATATTCGGCAGCTTTACCGAATATTCATATTCGGCCGAATATTCGGCTGAATCACCTAATGTTCGGCAAAGTGATACTCAAAGTTTTTACTGTTAAGACCCGTGTATTATCATGATTTGATTGTACAGTGTAATGAAGTAAGTATTTTGGAGTGTAGCTTTCTGATTTTGTCGTCACTGAAGCTTTATTTTCAATTAAAGTAGGTTGGTAAAAAGATAATAACTTCAATCAATATCTTCTCGCCGGATCCCTTGCAGGGTAGGCAAGGAATCCATAATAACTTAATGCAAAATATAGGTATCTAGCTGTTTTGGGATTAGGCTTCTGTGTTAACTCTTTATAATAATATATTAAACAGGCCTTAATTGAAGGAAAATAAACAAGATATTTATTTCGGTCAGTCTTTATTGTGTTAGAGAATAGCTGAATCAAATCACAACACCTTAGTAGATTATGAATAGTATTTTTTTCTAGTTTCTACTCAGCATAGTGTCGCAAAATATATTTATTGATATTAAACGTTTAATAATAATAATAATAAAACATTTATTTCAGGCAACGTTAGTCTAGTACAGGATGTAAAATACTTAAAAACTACGGCCCATATAAAATATATACCTTATTCTAACATACATAAAATATATACCTGTGGTGAACTCACATATTTGCAGGTATATGTAGGAAGTACATCTTTATTAACAAGAAAATTACAATTAATAAATAGAAAGAAATTAGGACTAGTATTTACAATTGAAACAATATCTTTATGTTATATAATATTACCTCGGTTAAAATATCGGACGAGACACCCGCTCGCCGTCGAGTACAATGGAACCGAGAAACTTGTTATCGCCCGGCCGCCGCTGCATTGTTCAATGCGCGAGCGCAGTCGCAGCTCGACCGGCCGCCAGTCACAGCCTTGCACTTATCGCGAATGCATGTTGCTTTGCCGCCGTAAATTTACTTCGCGATCTCAGTATTTCTACCGCTTGCTTTGTTATAGTGAATGCTTGTGAACTTTCCTTCTTTCTACTGCTTACAAACTGTCGCAAAAACTATCCTTTTCATTCCTTCTAAACTCTTAGATGTTATAGTGGGTGTGTATACCCCAATAAACTGTTTGGTGAAACATATCCGTGAGTGCACTTATTTGGATCCTTACCTACACAACACAGGTAGCCCCACAACGACACCTAAACTGGTGACCCCTTTAGAACATTCTGGATGTCGAGCGACGACGCCGCAAGCGACACGGACCCGATCCGAGGAACAAAGGAAACCGGACCTGTTTCCATGGAACCATCCGAGAAATCGTCCGAACTTTTTAGAGTCGGCGTAAGAGTACCACCTTTTTGGCCAGAAAAACCAGCAATATGGTTCTCACAAATCGAAGGTCAGTTCAGCATGTCACGCATCACAGACGACCAGACAAAATTTTATTATGTACTGTCTCACCTAGAAAGGCAGTACGCGTTGGAAGTGGAGGACATCATTACCACTCCTCCGTCGTCTGGCAAGTACGAAAAGCTTAAAACAGAGCTCATTAAGCGCCTGTCCGTATCCAAGGACAAGAAGATCAAGCAACTCCTACAGTCGGAAGAACTAGGCGACCGCACTCCTTCACAGTTCCTGAGGCACCTGCGGACGCTAGCTGGACCAACTATCCCGGACGACTTTTTGAGATCCATTTGGACGAGCCGCCTTCCGAATAACCTGCAGACGGTCATCGCGTCCCAGTTAAGTCTTTCGCTAGGTGAGCTGGCCGACTTAGCAGATCGCGTGCACGACATCGCGCCCGCTTCGCCCCAGGTCGCAGTGGCATCCAGCTCCAGAGGCAACCGCGAGTCGGCGTTGGAGATCATGGCCCGGCAAATCACGGAGCTGACGAAGCAGGTCAGCGCGCTAACCAGTGGCCGTTCCCGTCCCCGCCAGCAGCAGCAACGAGGACAGCGAGGAAGAAACCGTTCACGTACTCCAGCGAAGAGGTCTGAGTCGAACTATAGGAAGTTTCCCAACTGTTGGTACCACTATAGATTCGGGAGCCAGGCCGACAACTGCATACAACCATGCGACTACGACAAGAAGAAATCGTCGGAAAACGACAAGGGCAGTCGTTAATGGCGGCTGAAGATTGCCCTAGCAGTACTGGTCGCCTGTTTGTGACGGATCGTAGATCGGCGGTGCAGTTCCTGGTGGACACTGGGAGTGACCTATGCGTGGTGCCGCGATCAACGTTTCGACCACCACGCGCGAAGACGGACTATCAGTTGTGTGCAGCCAACGGATCAGCTATAGACACTTATGGTTGGGTAGAGCTTAATCTAAACTTAGGTTTACGTAGAGATTTTTTGTGGCGTTTTATAATAGCCGACGTAACGAAACCTATAATTGGAGTAGACTTTTTATCATTTTACAATCTAACTGTCGATGTCCGAAATAAGCGTTTAATTGATGCCACGACTAATGTTTCAGCTGTAGCTAGTATTTTAGCTGTAACCGAGAACCATGTACCCAGCGTAAAGGTTGTGACTGGAGACTCCAAATTTCATGTTTTGCTTTCAGAGTTCCCAGACTTGACACGGCCAGCGGGTGCCCTTCGTACACCTAAGCATAGCACAGTTCACCATATTCGCACTACACCAGGCCCCCCAGTATCGTGTACACCTCGTAGACTGGCCCCAGACAAACTCAAAATTGCCAAGTCTGAGTTCGAGGCAATGTTGAAAAATGGTACGGCCCGTCCGTCGCAGAGTCCCTGGTCGTCTCCGCTCCACCTCGCCCCTAAAAAAGACCAAGGTTGGCGACCGTGTGGCGACTACCGAATGCTAAATGCGCGGACAATACCGGATAAGTACCCTATCCGTCATATACATGACTTCGCTCACAGCCTATCTGGTTGTAAGATTTTTTCAACTATTGACCTTGTAAAGGCTTACAACCAGATACCGGTTTTTGAGGAAGACATCCCTAAGAGCGCCATCACGACGCCGTTCGGGCTTTGGGAGTTTCCTTATATGACTTTTGGCTTGCGCAATGCGGGCCAGACGTTCCAGAGGTTCGTTGATGAGATGACGCGCGGCCTAGACTTTTGTTACCCATATCTCGACGACTTTTTAGTATTTAGCAAGAGTGAGTCTGAGCATGTAGAACACCTTCGCCAGCTCTTCAACCGGATGAAGGATTACGGCATGCTTATTAACACCGCTAAATGCGTTCTAGGTATGTCTGAGGTAACATTTCTAGGCTATCATATCTCTCAACACGGAACAAAACCTCTGGAAAGTAAGGTCCAGGCCATCAAAGACTTCACAGTCCCCAAGACGGCCAAGCAGCTTAGAAGGTTCTTGGGCATGATAAACTTCTATCGCAGGTTTATCCCCCAAGCAGACAGTATTCAAGCCCCTCTGAATGCTTTACTGACCGGCTCCATAAAAGCGTCGCAGCCTGTTGATGTAAGTGGAGACGCGTTAAAGGCCTTCGAAGCCTGCAAAGATAGTCTTTGCGAGGCGGCAATGCTGGCCCATCCCGATTCTACATCAAAATTAGGTCTTGTGACCGATGCTTCTGACTTTGCTTTGGGTGGAGTTTTGCAGCAGTTCCATGATGGAAATTGGCAACCCCTAGCCTTCTTCTCACGCAAGTTGAGCCCAGCACAGCAGAAATATTCGCCCTATGATCGAGAGCTCCTTGCGATCTACGAGTGCATTAAATATTTCCGCCATTGGCTAGAGGCTACCACATTCACCATCTATACTGACCACAAGCCACTGTGTTTTGCATTCCATAACCGGAAAGACCACTGTAGCCCACGTCAGTATAGACATCTAGATTTTATTTCTCAGTTCTCGACAGACATACAGCACATCGCCGGGAAAGATAACGTCGTTGCTGACACACTTTCCCGAGTCGAAGAACTGCAAACTCCAGTTGATCTAGAGGTGATCGCCAAAGCACAGGTCTCCGATCCCGAATTAGCAGAGTTCATGAAACATGAAAGCAGTTTGCACATCAAAAGGTTGAGTATACCTGGAAGTCGTAACCTATTGTACTGCGACGTCAGCACAACGACTCCCAGGCCTTTAGTACCCAAGACCTTACGCAAACAAGTTTTCAATAGCCTGCATTCGTTAAGCCATCCCGGCGCTAACGCGAGTGCGAAACTAGTCGCAGAACGTTTTGTCTGGCCATTGATGAGGAAAGACTGTCGTGAATGGTCTAGGGCGTGTTTGGCGTGCCAGCGCACAAAGGTAAATCGCCACGTTACGGCGCCGTTAGGTACCCACGATTTACCAAAAGCGCGATTCAAATACGTCCACCTAGACCTCATCGGACTGTGTTTTTACTGTTAAGACCCGTGTATTATCATGATTTGATTGTACAGTGTAATGAAGTAAGTATTTTGGAGTGTAGCTTTCTGATTTTGTCGTCACTGAAGCTTTATTTTCAATTAAAGTAGGTTGGTAAAAAGATAATAACTTCAATCAATATCTTCTCGCCGGATCCCTTGCAGGGTAGGCAAGGAATCCATAATAACTTAATGCAAAATATAGGTATCTAGCTGTTTTGGGATTAGGCTTCTGTGTTAACTCTTTATAATAATATATTAAACAGGCCTTAATTGAAGGAAAATAAACAAGATATTTATTTCGGTCAGTCTTTATTGTGTTAGAGAATAGCTGAATCAAATCACAACACCTTAGTAGATTATGAATAGTATTTTTTTCTAGTTTCTACTCAGCATAGTGTCGCAAAATATATTTATTGATATTAAACGTTTAATAATAATAATAATAAAACATTTATTTCAGGCAACGTTAGTCTAGTACAGGATGTAAAATACTTAAAAACTACGGCCCATATAAAATATATACCTTATTCTAACATACATAAAATATATACCTGTGGTGAACTCACATATTTGCAGGTATATGTAGGAAGTACATCTTTATTAACAAGAAAATTACAATTAATAAATAGAAAGAAATTAGGACTAGTATTTACAATTGAAACAATATCTTTATGTTATATAATATTACCTCGGTTAAAATATCGGACGAGACACCCGCTCGCCGTCGAGTACAATGGAACCGAGAAACTTGTTATCGCCCGGCCGCCGCTGCATTGTTCAATGCGCGAGCGCAGTCGCAGCTCGACCGGCCGCCAGTCACAGCCTTGCACTTATCGCGAATGCATGTTGCTTTGCCGCCGTAAATTTACTTCGCGATCTCAGTATTTCTACCGCTTGCTTTGTTATAGTGAATGCTTGTGAACTTTCCTTCTTTCTACTGCTTACAAACTGTCGCAAAAACTATCCTTTTCATTCCTTCTAAACTCTTAGATGTTATAGTGGGTGTGTATACCCCAATAAACTGTTTGGTGAAACATATCCGTGAGTGCACTTATTTGGATCCTTACCTACACAACACAGGTAGCCCCACAACGACACCTAAATACCTATTTACTACCACGTAGAGTCGGCGACGCGCAATATGTGCTGCGACCGGTAATCGTCCGCGAAAACGCCGGAACAGCACATTCTTCGTTCATTAAACCTATCCTATTCAACCAATATAGTTCTTTATAAAGAAAATTAGTAATTTGTTTGTACTTTTCAGGTTGATATTTAAGAGATCAATCACTTAATCTACACATTAAGAGTTAGGAACTTAATTATAGTCTACTGAGATATAAGACAAATATGACATCTCATATACGACGGAACGGAATAAAATGTACCGAATATTCGGCCGAATATTCGGTTCGGTAAAAGTTTTACCGAATATTCGGCCGAATGTTCGTATTCGGTGAAACCCATGTTCGGCCCATCTCTAATTTGTACCGGGTGTTCTGGTCGTTTTCTATGTATAGTAAACTAGGAGCCCGCCCCGGCTTCGCACGGGTAGAAAGAGGTATTTAACAATAAAATAAAAATTATAAATTTTAATACAATCAAATGTCAAATGTTCACTATCACCATCCCTTTCTATAGTAACTTGCGGATAACGGGGTTGGTTCACTTCTAGAAATAAGTTTATTCAAGTGTATATTGTTAATATTTAAGTGTTACTGTTTGTTATCCTTAAGAAAATAAAATAAAATAAAAATACACTCTTGTCAGACTTGCCATGCTTAGAATACACGATCAAGTCTGCTTTTGACAAAATAAACAACCAAAATCATCCGATTGGGAGCTATGATGCCGCAACAACCCACGATAGATATACACACACAGACGCTAGATCCACCCGTCATACTTATAACAACACTTGTGTCGGGGCCGAAAAAAAAATATATATTATAAAAATATGGCCATATCTCGAGAAGAACCGACAACCGCTGGAGTAAACGTGTTCTTGAGTGGTGACCGCGACTCGGCAAAAGAATTCTCGAAAGAATTTTTCAAATCGGTCCAGAAGTTTCGGAGCCTATTTTCGTCAAACAAAAAATATTTCCTCTTTATAATATTATTAGTATAAGATAAGATGTTTATTGCAAAAAAAAACATTACTAATAATTACATAACAGTTTGTCTGACATTAAGAAATATTAGTACCAGAGAAAATTCTTGTACAAACAATTATGCATTAGCCTCAGCTTCCTAAACTAGACTGAAAAGTCTGTAATATAGCTGTGCTCCCCTACGATGTTACAGTAATAATTTATTAAAATTCATTACTAAATTTTATCAAAATTCTATCATTTATTACTAATAAATGATAGAATTTTTACGTCTTTGTCAATTTTATTCTAGGTTTGCCATAAATTTGTTTTTACGTTGATAAATTGATAATACAATAACAATATTGAATTACATTTTGGTTTTTATTAATTTTCTGAATGTACTACGGTTAACAAAAAATATTATTTGCCATGGTACCATCGATGTAATGGAACGACGGCAAACAGTAATTGCCACAGTAGCATTGATGGTACTATCTAATGGTACCACGGTAAACGAACGCTTCAATAATGCATGCAGTATAGAAATATCTATCTACGTATAGTATTGTGTTATGTATATCAGTTATCTAGTACCCATGGCACAAGCTCTGCTTACTTTTGGGCTAGATGATGCCGTGTGAATAGTCCAGAATTATTTTATTTATATGTTAGCTGCTTCACACCCGACTTCGCATGCGCTTTTAAGTACCATGTCTCCGTCCCCGGGATACTATTAATTTATCTGCCAAATTTCATTAAAATCCTTTCTGCCGCTCAGCCGTGAAAAGGTAACAGACAGACATACAGACAGAGTCACTATCGAATTTATAATATAGATAGATTAGCTGTGCCTGCGACTTCGTCCGCGTGGAATAGTGACTTCAGAGAAATAATAAATAGATACAGATAGTTCAACAAATGTTCGACGTGATTCTTTAAATTGGTATAATTTTTTTATTTATCAACCGATTGACATGAAACAAACACTAAATGTTAAGTGAAGCTTATCACAATATATTAATGAAAACCACATCTAAATCGGGTAAGCCGTTTTTGAGATTAGCGTGCACAAACAAACAGACAAAAATTCTAACAATCAATGTTTTGGGCGCTATTTGCGTTGATAAAGGTCCCAATTATATTTTTTCTCAATATTCCATGTACAGACAGCGATCCGTTACATTTTAAATTTTTGCAGCACGTACCGTTGCCCAGTGTGCTTGCCCCTTTAGTAAACGTCAGATCATAGGTACCTATTCTCTGCCGGTACTAAGTCTTACAATACAAAGTTTGCAGTAAGAGTATCGTACCTAATGCAAGATATTATATTTCTCAGTTTAGTAAGCATTACGTGACCGACACTTGACACTGACCTACTATTTTGACTTAGAGGCATTTTTGTGGTTCCGTTTGTTTAAAGCTGAATAGTTAAGCTGAAAATTTGGCTTATTGACATGTGTTAAATGAATTAATTGTTATGAAAATGAATTGATTGGTGACATGGATTTTTTTTATTAGTTTATTCATGAAATGGAATTTTTGAGATGTATTATTATATTATTGCTTATTTAATTTAATTATTTGTATTTTTTATTTATATTGTTATTATTAAATTGTTATGTTTATTTTTGTTGTAATTATATCATCCCGCTCCACAGCCCGCCACAGACAAGGGGATACCTATTTATACGTTATGACCTGTAACTATGCTGCCAATAAATAATCTGAATCTAAATCATGAATTACGTATCATAAATTATTTATTACGTCATTATCATGGTCCTCAAAATATTAAAAACTTTATATTCATAAAAAAATACACCTTAATGTACCATGTAGGTTGATGCAATGGAAGACGGCCAGCTACTTTAATAATACTCCAATTTAATAATAGTTATTAAGTTATGTCAAAAATTATCGCTTATTAGTTACATAAGTATATTGAATGTTGTGTCCACCTTTTATAAGTATATATATTAGAACTTGTCTTTATATAAACATTTATTAAACTAAGCAAATATGTATACTGTTGGTGTTCCTTTAATAAATAAATAAATAAATAAATAGTAGCATTTCTCCAAGGGCGTTTCGGAAAATTGCTACTACTGGTTAGAATCCAAAAAAAAAATCAACAAACGTAGAAATGAAAACTTTACAAAAACTTGTAACAATAACAGAAAACACCAACTTCAACAACGCATTCAACAACGCAACGCACAAGCACCATTACAAGCACCGAAAAATTCGTTTAAATTCGAGTTTGAAAACGGACGACTGACGAAAGAAGTAATGATGAAAGCTTTAAAGCCCAAAAATTGTTTCGAACATCTCGGAGCAAATCGCTCCGAGATGTTCCATGACGCTCCATGATGAGCCAGGATCATAAAATATTTTCCACCAATTTTTCTTTGATTTTTTTATCCCTTTATTTACAAAAAATATCAAGGATTCTAAACCTATATGTACATAGTAGGATTCCTAGGAAAATAGGTTCTTTGCTTTATAGTAAAGAACCGTCTTTGCTTTATAGTAAAGAACCTATTATTCTAGCAAGGAACCCTTCGTACGCGTATTGGATACATAAATGTAATATAATTCCTAGAAAAATTAAAAAATAGGTTCTTTGTTTTAGTAAAGAACCTATTATTATAACAAGGAACCTTCGTACGCGTATTGGATAAATAAATGTAGATTCATAGAAAAATAAAAAAAAGATTCTTTGCTTTATAGTAAAGAACCTACTATTCTAGCAAGGAACCTTCGTACGTGTATTGGATACATAAATGTAATATAATACCTTAAAGCCTAATGACGACCTCTGTGGCGCGGTGGGCGAAGGTCTGCCTGCGATGCAGGAGGTTGCGGGTTCGATTCCCGCCTCGGGACAAATGTGTGTACGATCTGCAGATATTTGTTCAGGGTGTTCTGGTCGTTTTCTATGTATAATAAAAAAAAAAAAAAATATCTATCTATGTATTGTATTGTATTATGTATATCAGTTATCTAGTACCCATAACACAAGCTCTGCTTACTTTGGGGCTAGATAATGCTGTGTGAATTGTCCAGCATTATTATTATTATATTATTATTATTATTAAAAATTAAAAAATAGGTTCTTTGCTTTATAGTAAAGAACCTATTATTATAGCAAGGAACCTTCGTACGTGTATTGAATACATAAATGTAATATAATACCTAAAAAATAAAAAAATAGGTTCTTTGCTTTATAGTAAAAAACCTATTATTCTAGAAAGGAACCTCTACGCGTATTGTAATAAATAAATAAATAATGCTGGACAATTCACACAGAATTATCTAGCCCCAACAGTTTATACAAAGTGTTTCAGGGTGACGGTAGGAAAAATACATTACTGTTACATTTATCATAGAGTTTGGTAGATAATAGATAACGATGTCCTCCGTATGAACCTTTCTACTCGCTGTCCTATCAGTCAGTCAACTCAACATCATGCCAGATTATGTAGGAAGTAAGTACATACCTACCTCCATAATTAGTGTTTCTGATAAGAATTAAAATAACATTCTACGAATTTTCCTGTTGATTTTATTTATGCGGCCCGCCCCGGCTTCACACTGGTAGATTATCATAAATATACATATAGCCTATGACACTCACAAATAACGTGGCTTTCTATTGGTAAAAGAATTTTCAAAATCGGTTCAGTAGATCCAGAGATTATTTACAACCTCACAAACTCACTCTTACATATTTTATTCATTTATTGTAATTTTCTTTATTAACAAATGATTAATATTAAATCAAACCTACGGAACCTAGGAACAGAAACTAGGTAAACGTTAGGACTATACGTGGGTGTTTTTAGATACCAATGGTTATTGGTATCTAAAAACATGATACCTTTATAAAAGGTATACAGGGTTATTGGTAATTCACTGACACGTGAACTGCAGCTACTGCTGGGAGTGCTAGATCGGTCTTTAGTAAGTTATTAATTGGGTTTCGGACATGATTTTGTAAGGGTGGTTATTTACATTAAATTTTGATAGTGAAGACTAGCGTCTTCAAGAACGTTTTCGTGGTAGAACCTGCAGTTCGCGCAATGTCAGTGAATTACCATTTACCCTGTATAGTACATACCTACCTTAGCTCAGATTTCAAAGTACCTGAGTATTTTCCTTTCCCATGAGATTTAACATGCCCGTAAATGTTTGTTTCTTAAATGTAATAAAATATCCTAGCTTATCAGCGACCCGCCATTGTTATTTTATTTTAATGGTGAAATAATTAAATTGCAGGAAGTTATACCGCAGTCCTGCTGAACCGTAGATTACGTTCCATTTCAGTGTTACTCATTGCTATAATTAACTTATAACAGTTATACTTATAACTTTATAAGTCGCCGCTAATGTCCTGTGAAGTTTTCGTTCTAGTTTTTTTTTATTATAGAAAATACAATATAAGACTGAATAATTAGCGTTTTCTATACCTAGACCTTCGCGATAAATTATCATACCATAAATAAATAAATAATGCTGGACCTTTCACACAGCATTTTCTAGCCCCAAGCTAAGCAGAGCTTGTGTTATGGGTACTAGATAACTGATATACTTAATACAATAAGTACATCGGTTATATACATATATCTACACTGATATTATAAAGAGCAAAGATTTGTATTTTTGTATGTAACGAATAAACATAAAAATTACTGGAATGATTTCAAAAACATTCAATTCATTTTGTGTTTCCATTTCCACAAGTGTCATTTCAACGCTCGGTCAGGAAGCTTGCAGTGATTTTATTCTCTTTGGAAGCTTGTCCAGATAACTTAAAAAGTAGTTTGAACGATACACAAGATAAAGTTAAAAACAACAACCCGACTACGTGAAAGTTATAAAAGTTTGAAACATTTACATTGACAAAATAGAATGACGTATCGGTCATATTTGATAGGCATAGAGTTGAAAATGAAAATAGGTCGTAGGTATTGTAATTTTTTCTCTATGGGTCCTGCAGCCTGCGGCTACCACTTTAATACGCGTTTTGAAGGCTTATTCGGGGTCGGAGCCCTAAATCCTATAGCCTATAACCATCGGGGTATCGAGACGAATCAATCGATACATAATTTGTTGAAATCGAACCAGTAGTTTCAGCGCTACGTGGGAACAAAGAAATCGGCCACATACATACAAACATACAAACATAGGGTGCTAACCTCATAACATAACCCTCCCCTGTTGGTAGTCGGGTAAAAATAGATGGAATTTCCTATTTTCAGTAAAGTCCTTATGCATTTTACCACTGTGATGCTGATGTGCTATTATCCTGATGAAACCAGCGTTTTTTTTTGCCTATATTAACGATATTGCCTTGATTCCAAATTAATAAATAAAGAGACTATAGTTTTTGAATTTATTTTTATACTCTAATTTTTTGTAGACAAAAAATCTGGTTTTCAGTTACTGGTTCAATGATTTATAAGATAATAGCAATAGAAAATTTAACGTTACGAATACATGTTTTTTTTCTTTTTGCATTCTATTTGTGTGATGTGACTTCACCATAGGCTTATTGAGCGTAGTGAAAAATTCTATGTCTATGGACTACACTGACTATCAACAAAACTTACTACCTACCTACTTGTTGTCTGAAATAAAAGATTTTTTATTAATAATTAATGGGTACCTACCAAACGAAATTAAATGTGTTACTAAACTCACTAGGTAAGGGTAACTTTTTCTGATTGTTCGTATAAAACAGTGTTTATTATTTTCGGTTAGGTACCTTACCTACCACTTATATTTTAAATGAAATAGTCTCCACTACTCTCATGTTCCGTCTTCATAGAACTTGTCACGGCGGCTCTGCGCAAACTGTCTGCGTCAATACAAATCGTAGACAATTTCGAGTGTCATTTTAATATTTTTAAGGTTTTAGCTTTGGGTTCTAGGGAGGCGGCGGAATCGAAGGTGTCATATCAAAATCTAAAGCCACGGCCGCAATCCGCACTGTAAGATGGACAATGGTAGTAGGCGGCTAGGTTGACTGGTTGCTTCAATGTTATGGCACCACAGATTACTCAATAAGTAATATGCGTACGGTGGCTTAGCGGGTTGCTTCGATCATAGCAAAGAAGGAACCCGCTTTGTACCTAAGTCGGCTAGGCTTAGAGTTCAAAATCCGAAATCAGACATCTTCATTTATTTGCCATACAACGGAGCAATGCGGCCAGAGCGTCTTGAGGACGCTTCCGATCCGACTGGTACCTATTAGATAGATCAGTTGGGCTACCTGTTGTGTAGCCATACCATACCTGAGTGTGTTTGCAACAGTCTGCAGTTAGCTCAATGGTTTCATTGTAAATACTACTAAATTCTAATTTGTTTCTATTATTTCTTACAATGAAATAATCGATAAATATTTTCTTTGTCATCGACTCACTACATCCAGGCGCCGCCGTCTTTTGCCACATATTGGGGTATTGTTTTTTTTCCCGTAAATTTTTCATACGTTTGTTTACATTAAGTATGAAAATGTTGATGAGTAAACAGTTTTCTCATCTACCATCCAATCCAACCGACCATCCTGCAGTGCGGCCTAAAGAGTGAAGAACTGTCAACCTGTTGCCAACGAATAATTTCTCTGCTTGCGAGCAAATGCGGATAAGGTGCATTAGTTTTACAATAAAAACACACAAAATCCCGTGTTACCTAGGTACCTAGTTCCGATCGTCGTATAAGCCCTGCGACGCGGGATAACAACACTAAAACCGGCAAACCGGTTTCGCAGCGAACGAAGCCGTTCATAAAAAGTTGTTCGAAAGACCAGCAGGGTTCTAATGTGATAGGATGCGCGAAATAATAAAACGCAATAATCTGAGTTAAATCCCCAACTCAACCCGTGATGCCGTAAGATTCGACTAAGGGAAGGTTCCCTTAGTCAAATCTTACGGCCCATCTTAAGGCCCAGAAGAAGGGCAGCAGCTTCCTCTGTGTATTATTAATAACACCTTAAGAGAGCGCAACACACACGGTAGGGCTGGTCCACCAGTTTATTTAAAGTCGCCCAGCGAGCTATGGAGAGCTATGCTCGGAGTTTCTCTGAAGGATAGAATTCGTAACGAGTACATCCGACAGAGAACCAAGGTTATCGACATAGCTTACATAATGGATTAGCCAGCAGAAGTGGCAGTGGGCTGGCCATATCTAGAGAAGAACAGACAACCGATGGGGTAAACGTGTTCTTGAGTGGGGACCACGACTCGGCAAACGTAAAGGGCGCTCTCCGACCAGGTGGGATGATGATTTGCGAAAGACTGCTGGCAGATGCTGGATGCGGTAAGCTGAAGACAGGGCACTATAGCGCTCATTAGGGGAGGCCTAGCCTATGCTGATGATGATGATGAAGAGTAGGTAGAGGAGTAGAGGGCGCAATGCGCGCCATTTTGTGAAAAGGATAGGCATAGGATTTCGCATTCATAGGAGCGGGACAGAGCATGCGTGACAATTTTAGATCGGCGCAAGTGCTAAAATCAAGTTTTTGTTTATTTTAAATTTTCGAAAACTACACAACTTATGAAGAAAGAAAGTGGTTGAACCAGTTTCTTCATAATAAACAGTAATAACATACGAATCAAAACATATGTCATTTCAATAGACTGAAGGGTTCCTGAGATCTCGACCAAATTATACGCGGAAACAGTGCACTTTCATGTTTTTTTTCGTATTTTCTCAATCGTGATTTAACATTCAAGGAACTAAAGAAAAATGTTGAATTTTATGCAATTCGAGTTTTTTACCACGAGAATCCCGTAGGTACCGAGGTTCACCTCCCAATCCGCCAAGCGTGGTGATGGTGGCAAACCCCCCTTGTTTGGGGGAAGCACGTTCAGCTGAGGAGGAAGGTAGGTAGGTTAGCAACAATCCAGCATATAACACCCACCTCGGTGTTGCATACTGAATTGTTGCTAACCTACCTAGGAGATAGGTAGGTACTACCTACCGAGTTAACAGTAGATCTTACTTACTTATACCACAGATGAAATAATGTTTGCTTGTACCCTGAGACAGCAGCGAGTTTTTACTCTACGCCTTTATTTTAGACATAGGTAGGTTAGATATATAAGCCTAACTAGCCTCACTTACCAACCTACTTAGTATCTATATCTACATTGGTCTAGTATGGGTAGGCTCTACTTAAATTACATACGAAAAGCAAATCGCGGTTCCTATGACCGTGTCCTCTGTACAAACACGAAGGCGAACCGTGGTCTGCCGTGCTCGCATCGCATCTCGATTGGCGGAACCAGCTCTAAATTCGCTATTTTTTGCTCACTGTCCTGTCCGACCTCTCTTTTAATCTAGGTAGAAACCTACCTAGGTATTTACAATGCCTACCGTGAAATCCTCCAACTTTGGTTTCAAGAGGTAACATTGGCCAAAACAAAAAAAATACTGAATTAGCTCGTAACATTAAAATGATGTGAGTTATGCCTATTTTTAAAACACTAGTAGAAAATAAATTATACTTCTGACAACACTAATTGTCTATTAGTTTACTTACGTCATTTATTTGTCTGTCAGCCGTGTTTAAAGTTACGCTATTCAAGTGCGGCCCAATTTCTACATTTGAACTTTTAACTGGCAGCCTGTTAAAAAGAAGCCTGGGTAAGTAGTTTTTAGATATGTTATAAACTGATGTCAGGAGAACATTTTAATATGATTTCTAATTTACGATTGGTGTTTTTGTTTGAGTAATGTGAGCGGCCAATGTTACAAACCAGTTATCTGTACCTAGAGTGTAAACATTGGCCGCTGTCAATTATGCATTAGGGCTGCTACCTGCTAGTTAATTTATCCTTTTAAGATTTTTGCTCCAAAAAGTTTTGTACTTACTTATCTTTAATTTTTTATTTTATACCTTTCATTTATATTTACATTATATTTTTAATTTTATCCTTTTCATTTTTAGTTTTATTTTAACTTTAAATTTAATTTGCTGTACTGTACTGAAACGCTGAAGTGCCATTTAAATATAGGTTAAGTCGAAAAAAAATCATGTATTTTGATTGTGTCATTTTATACTATATAAACTACAAACTACTGTACCTAAGCTTTGTAAACTCACATGACTGAGGCCCAGCTCCGGGTCGTTTTGATTTTATTTAAGTAGGTATATACGTTTTCTATAGTCGCTATGAGCGCGCATTTAGTTGATTCTTAATTTTTAAATAAAACAATTATAGAGTAAAAACATTGTTTTAATTTATTAACCTTTCTTTGTGACAACCCTGATAACTAAAATCATTTGTATGGATATGAGCAAAAATTACCAGTTAACATTGGCCACTGTGATAAATAGCTAAAATGGCCACTTTTGATATTGGACATTATTTTGTTGCCTTCTTTGGCCATATTTTTACCATGGTTTTTAATAGTATGCAAATAAGCTTGATAGTTTAGAAGATATTCGCTGTGGACCATGTTGACAGAAAGTCGAGCTAACTTTGGCCGGTCTCTCAAATTACTTTTATGATATAAAATTAGTCATTTTTACAGATTTTTTTTATGCTTGACTGATAGTAATTCGTGTTTACTTTACGTTCACGTCATAAAATTAATACTATTTCCTATTTTTTTTTGGTGTTACAACAAATTTTCTTAAAAATGTGGCCAAAGTTGGAGGATTTCACGGTATATATATGTATATCTAATACCTAACACTTTGGTAAATAGGAGGGAGCTGACCTCCCAGCTAAGCTTAGGTGTACGTAGGTACTTAGGAACATAAACGTGAAAATGATAGTATGTACCTAACCTACTCTACCGAAGATGAGGTCCCATGTGTATCATACATATATGGGACCTCAAATTTTTGGCGTAGGTACCTAGGTTAGGTAACCTACGTCAAAAATTTAAATATCTTTGAGCAAAGCAACCCGCCTTGCTACACTACACTAGGCAGGTAACTAGGTATTTATCTTATCTAGAGCTAGAGGTTCCTACCTAGTCAGCAAAACCAAAACACCAGTCAGTTTTGCCTGACTGCCTTCTAGTGCCAGCAGAGCGCGCCTTGCTGCCCCCGCAGGCAACCAACAAAACCAATTCCATAATTCCACTCCTCCGCCGTCGCCGCCGCTGCCCGGCCCGGCAAGCAAACCAAAAGCAAGCAACCAAACAAAACAAACTTCGCTCGTTCGCTCGCTCGTTTCGTTCGTTCAGTCGGCTGGCCGCTGCTCGCTCCTCAGTCAGCCAGCCACAGCTCAGTGCGCGAGCAAGCGTGATACGGAATGAACGTGTGGTGCGGTTCGCGCGGACTTTTACTACGATTTTGTTAGGTTTGCGATTTATACAACCAGAATTAAAACTTTTTGGAGTATTTAGTCCACAAAAACGAAAAAGTTTTTATATAAACGTTACGTAGAGACAGTTCGCGCAGAATTTTGGCCAAAATTGTGATTTTCCGTATAGACGCGAAAATAAAAGTGAGAGAGACATTTCGAAACAAAGGACTGTTTTGTACATTTTCGCAATTTGCGAAACTGTGTTCAAAAATCTGTTTTGGCACAAACGTGGAGGGCACAAAACAATAAAACTCATCGCTCTCGGCCATCTAGTTGGGACATTGGCCATCAATCGAAAAAAACAAATGAGTAACGATTTATCTATTTAAAAATTACAAGGACTTCTACGAAGGTTTCCCTAAAATTCTCGTTTTTTTGATCCAGACTTGTTATTTCTTCTCAAAATCTATGTGAGTTCGTCGACCCGAAAAATATCGTGCTCCAGTGAATCAGTTTACCAACTCTTATTTCTTGCGAAAAGCATAAAATCTGGATTGAGTGTCGTAAATACATGATGTCTACTGCCATCATGCATCAGTCTGCGCTGTACGACTTTGGTGATCTGTTCTTGAAGGTAAGTTCTTTCTGTATTTTGTGTTCACACTTCTGTACAAATAAAATAACCTGTTGATTCCTCGCCATCTTCTACGAAGTATACCTTACCTACACCTACCTATAGGCACTAAACTAACCTGCGTGATATTTATTTTGATCTCCTGTTGCATCTTGTATCAATTTGCAATTTCTGATTTTGACGGTTTCTGACAGCCAGAATGACAAACTTTGAAAAATGCGATTATTTCTGCCAGTTCGATTTGTAGCGTATCTTCAGTTGGTAGGTAAATCGAACGATCCAACTGTAAGCTCAAAATGTAGGTAGGTAGTAAATACCTAGGTCACCGTCATCAATATGATCATTTTACCAACCTAAACCGGCTTGACCTACCCTCTTCAGGTCCTTCGCCATCATTCCTTGGCCAATTATTTATCCAAGGAACAAGGATCTCTTGCCGTTTAGCTACATTAACGCTGGTTTGTTACGTTTTTGTATCACACAGATATAAGCTTTGTGAAAATGCCTGCCTGGCCCAGAATAGGAAGCTACTAACCTGTAGAGATTCCAAGGGAAAGGGGAGGAGAGGGAAACTTTAACTCCGCTAGGATTTTCGCTTTAAACTAAAATAACATAGGTATACCTACTTACCTACATACCTAAGTTATTATTAATGAATAGTAGCATATTTATCTTAGGTTATTTTTTTAATGAACAGCTAGATTATAGGTAGGTAAGTATTTGTCTAAGACCTATTTTTACTTCCAGCTAACTTACTACTGTATTTTTATAGTACCTAACTACAATAAAAACTTTACACTACCTTTTCCAATTAGGGAGGAGCGCTATAAATTGTTAACTGGAGATAAATATGTAAAATAAAAAAAAAGCCGTGGACGAAACCTTTTCGAATCACTGCAGGGGTTGATGTAGCTATTCTTGGAAATGCTTTACTGCTTCAGATTCAGAGCTCAAAATCGTGTATCGGGTCTTTAATTCTACTTTATTTATTCTATGGTGTGGGCCTAGGACGGCACGTTGAAAATTAATTCCTGTAGGAGGGTATTAAGGTTGATAATAGTTCACTGGCCTGAAGGCTACCTGCGTTCAGTTTTTGTGGTCTATTCTGCGTTCGTAAACACACTTGTTGCTTGGGGTTGCTCGTTTTCTTTAGGTTGCTTTCAAGGACAGACCTGTCCCAAGACTGAGTTGGGGGGTTTCTATAAATAGTGGAAAATAATATTTTTTTCCTTAGGTAATAGGTTTATCGAAAAAGTTTGTCTTCGTAGGCGCATTTTTTGAGTACTATTATTAGGTAGGTGTACAGTGTAATAAAAAACATCTGTTTTGTTACCCGCCTACATATTTTTGTAATAAGTACCTACATATTAGAAAATAGTAGATTTACGTAAATCAGCTGTGTAATTTTAATTGAAATAAGGTTATGTATAACCACTTGCGTAGGTTGTACTTATAAAAAGTATTTATTTACGCAAACCGCGATTATTGCGACCAAAGAAACAAAAAAAAAACCAAAGATTGCGTCTAGGTACTTGATAAAAAACGAACCATTATTCCCTCACTTACCCTATCTATTCGATAATCCGTCCGATGAAATGACACACCTACAACGTAGTATAGCTAGTCAAAAAAAAAACGTAACGTATAAATTAATAATGCAGTGGGAATTTCGAAAGGTGCATGAGCCAAGTGTTTTTTTTAATAATATTTTGTTTTCTCCCCAACTTCGACTTGAATAGGTACACCTACAACCTTCTACCTGCATACAAATACAACCGTTCGCCATTATATTTTTTTACCCCGGTCCAGATAAAGCTGCCCTTTGTTGTATCTCGTCATTGTCCCAGAATCCTTGAAGGTTCTCGGATTATTATTATCTGTAGTTAGGTGCCTTCATAATTTTGGGCATTTTAGTGTTTCTTTTATTATCTTGGTAGGTAAGGTACCTATATAATGTACATATTTTATTGCTTTTCATTCTTCTGAATCTTCTATTAGGTACCTTACTTACACAAGAAGGCTGATTGCTGGCATTGTTCTTTGTAAGTTGTAGGTAAAGAACCAAAACAAGTTCCTAGTTTAAGCTGCTGACACGGCACATAACGTCATTCAGTTAGGTACATTACGTCAATATTTATGATCCCTAAACATTTCAAGTTTGTTCCTAAAAATATCGACAAAATTCGTCGACGTTCTTCATACCTTCACTAGCTTCATCGTTTGGACAAGGTAAGTGCCTTGCAGTGATGTAACCAGCATTCTATAGAATTATGAAACTAATCGATAGTTCATGTATTTGGTCACCTATTTCGCCGATCATTAGTCGGTCAGTGGGCGTATAATCGCGTTCGTCAAACCATGCGTTGCATTGCGCTTGCACGCGAATCACGCAAGACTTACCTACCTAGCTTAGTTTTTTTCTATATCGATACGTTACAAATAGTCATATATTTCATTGCGAGTGTTTTTTCCCTCTGTTTTCAAGGCCGTGAATTACTTCACCGTGTTGCTAAGGAACTCGTACAATACCTCCTTACGTTTGTTTTCTTATTCTTTGCTTTGACGTGTGGGTGAAGTAAAATATTTTTAAATTACGTTCCGTTCCGATACCTCGTGTACATTTCGTTACTAAGTTATTTCTATCAATCCACTTGGCTAAAATAGAGTCTTCGACCACATTGATATTATTTATTAGGTTGTTAGTTACATACCTAGTATTAACAAATTTATTTGTCGAACTGGCGTTATACCTAGTTA
This sequence comes from Eupithecia exiguata, assembly GCA_947086465.1. NCBI lineage: Eukaryota > Metazoa > Arthropoda > Insecta > Lepidoptera > Geometridae > Eupithecia > Eupithecia exiguata. The sequence continues at coordinate 2,594,549 of OX352240.1, forward strand.
GCAGTCAAAAATATTTAGCCGTTTTATCATGTACGGTCTAATTTGAAGAATCCTTTTAGCGTTCAATACCTCACACCTACTCAGCATTTTCCATGTCATTTATGGAAGATTAATTTGAACCCTATTTCTGTTAGTTACATAAATATTTAAATTTATTTAAATCATTCATAAAAGAGGTAGTTTAGGCACTGAAGATTATTTTAGTATCATTAGAATCTTAGGTATCCTTGAATTATTTGCCCAGAGCGTAGTAGTGTTAAGTTACTTATCACAAGCACAATCTCTGTACAAATGTTTGCAAGCCAAATCCAAGCTTTCCACACTTTTCGCAATCTAAACTCGATGGTTTCTCAAACAGCCGGTTCTGTAGCACCTCCCAGTTTCCCAACACCAGATGTTGTAGGAACCTTCGAGTGCTCAAACAATGTAATCGTGGGAGCTTGGGCACTGTGTTATTTCCTCTAGTGTCTAGTACTTCATTGGTGAAATGGATAGGTATTATCTTCGGCACAGTCATCATCATCCGCTGCCGGATTTTCCTATTGCTGCGGTCCTGTGCTAGCCGCATCTATCGACGCTCCGAAACCTGTGCTTACGTACAAAGCGGCTCAATTTTTTGCGTGGATGCTATTCCGCCGCGCTTTCGTGGTATCGCAATTTATATCGTGGTTGCAAAAATATTGAATTCATGTTTCTATAAGTAACTGCTGACCACCTCTATGAAAAACTGTATGTTTATGAAGTATCATCTTATTAACAGTATTGCATTTCGCCGTTGAAGCACTCAGTTTCTTATCACTGACTCTGCTTGCACCATGGCGGTCGTCTGGCCCGTCTATCTTAGCGGAAATAATGTAGGCGTGTTTTCATTTGTCATTGTAATATGAATTTTATTCTGATAAGCTGACCGGTTTGCTATTCTGAATGTTTTATTTGCTCACAGGGAGCACGTTCGTAAGAGGCCCGTATTTTTCAGGTTTTTGAATCTACGACAATTTTAAACTTAAAACCAACCAGTTTTTACGGTATCCCAAAAATTACAGGTTCTTGAAAATGTTAAAGTTTATTTAAAATAAAAACGTGAGAGGACGTGATGACGACGGGATGAAGAACAGTCTTGAGTTGTCAGGATATCCTGTCAGGCAATTCTATTAGCAATATAGCAAGGTAATAACGAGCATTCGTTACGTGAAGAACTTGAAAAACCGTCATAAACAGCAGCGTAGGGTCTTCGTAAAATGCAGCCAATCAGCACATACTTAGTTACCAGCAATAAGCAAGGCGCAATAGGCCCCTTCATTAGGTCGAGAGTCGAGTCAACTTGACTGTACCTTGCACTACTCAGGCAAGGGGGCAGTCGCTGCGTAGGCCAGGTCCAACGGCCGGACTAACCGCCGCTGTACTATTTTTAGCCCGAGTCCTTTCTCCGACAATCTCCGGACATGAGTCAACCCTTTGTTCCCTCGTACGAACAACGCGCGGATCGTGCGTATGGTCAATACTTGCTGAGGCACTCAAAACATACCTATAAATTGCCATTATCATCACCATCAGCTTATACAGTTGTCCATTACTGGACTAACCAGTAAATAAATTAATGCTGGATTCACACAACATCATTTAGCCCCATGCTAAGGATTCATTTTAGATTTTTTTCCACCAGATTGTGGCCAAAGAAGGTCAGATATTTTTATAGTCATTATAGTGACTATAAAAAAAGCTGATTAATATTTTAACACAGTTCTGAATATGAAAACAACATGGAATTTCGATTTACTTACTTCGCGAAAGGATACAGCTTACCACCAAGTTTAGTTCTGAATCTAGGCACAAATAAGACGTCGCTAAGGACGCTAAGTTGATTCATTTGCCTACTTGCTAAACGGCTTATTGCTTTAGTAGAAGCATTCCACTAGTTATATGTATGTCCAAACGTGTTTCACATTTATAAATTAGTAGTTTTTATCGGGCTCGCCTTGAGAGGCATTGCTCAATGTAGAGATGCCATTATGACCCTTATATACACTACAATATACCTACTTGGTTCTAGGATCCAAAATAAATTGTATAAACAAAGGGGTTAAAAAAACAAAGAAATATTGGTGAAATATTATACGATACTTACTGGACTAAAAAGGAAGAATTCAATCATGATTTAATTCAACTATAAATTTTCGAACTTATTTGAGGCGTTTTCGCTGCGCGTCGCTCAAAGTAAAAAAAAATAATTTAAATTTAATTGTTTGCAATTAAAGAAATAAATTATAACGAGTAAATACCATGGAACCATAATGGTAATTATTTAGGTATGCGATGTTGAAGTTTTTGTTTTTTGATCCTTACCAGAAGAACCTTTCTTATTTTCTTTATTATTGTAAGTATGTAATAGTTTTTGAACGGTTTTCATTCAAATAAAAATCTTTGTTCACATAAAATATATTGGATTGTAGAACCGAGAACAGACAATAATTTTAATGCAAAGATGAGGTTCGGCGTCTGTCATAACGTGGAGATTGCGACAATCGCCTTGCGTTTATGCTGCCCACGCTGTCATGAATCCGAAATGAGATACACCTCGATTCTCTTGAAATGCTATTAAATCGCAATTCATGTGTAGTAAATGAGTAATGGAATAACGGGTGAAGTACGATACTTACCTACCCTTTCGTCATATCTGCCCATAATACGTCCACTGCTGAGCATTAGGCTTCTCCCGTGACGCCTTAAATAGCAATCTTTGAACCATGCGGGGTGCCTTAACACTGGTTATGTCTTTTTTCAAAATGGAATTTGGTCACTAATATTTTGATGAAAATTACAATCAAATTAAAGAAACAAATTAGAACAAGTATATACAGTGGTACCATTGAGCAAAATGCAGACTATTGCAAACAATCTACACACAGCTCAATTGATCGCTATCGGTACCAGTCGGAAGCGTCTCCGAAAAGCGGGGCAGCTATAAACACCAGGCAGATTAGTGATCGTACCCCTTCTTTTGTAATACATCGTCCCAAAGCTGGGCAAAAGTCCCAATCCCCTTCCATAGGGTTCCAATTATCATGATCTTTTGCATTCACCTCAATATCACCAAGTTAATATTAATACGAAAGGGCTGCCTTATATTGGTTCGTAATGTATCTGTCGTCTTCTGATCTTATAATCAGCCCGTTTGTATGACAAAGATTTTTTGGGAATATGTACCTGATTTCATTCAACGATATAGCTAAGTAACGTTCAGCCGGTTGAACGTTGTTCGTTCAACAATCAGCGTAGGCAATCAATTGCATTACCTGCACCGTTTCACAATCCGCCTAGCCATTCTACAAACGGTCTGATTCTACGATCCGGGCGGCGACATAAATATAACCTAACGTTAGCGTCTTCAACGTAAATGCCATGGCCGTTGCTTCATCAGCACAGCACACTAAACCAGCTTTATGTGATCATGTGATTATTATTACATACTGGTGAATGTGGTTATTGGTGATTTAAATTGAGAGCCATGTTGACTTTTTAGTGTTCGGTGAAAATATACAATACTACTTATTATCGTATTCGATACACTGTATCTCGATATACTTCTTACTGACTGTAAGAAGTGTATCGAGATTCGAGACCGAGATAAATCTCAGAAGGTTTCTAAGGTACAATAAATTAATAATTCTGGACAATCCACACAGCATCTTTTAGCCCCAAGCTAAGCAGGGCTTTTGTTATGGGTAGGTATAGGCACTAGATTACTGATATACACAAAAAATTACATTACATAGTTTTTTTTATTAAACATAAAATGACCTAGACACCCGGACCAAATATCTGCAGATCGTACAAACATATGTCACTGTTTCGCACATAATTTGGTCGAGATCTCAAGAGTCCTGCGGTTTATTGAAATTACTGTTTTGATTCGTACGAGTAGGTTATTTTATTATTTGGTGCCTTGAACCAGTTTCTTCATAAATTGTGTAGTTTTCTTGTAAGTAACTAAGCAAAAACGTTTTTTGCGCCGTTCCAAAAACGTATGCTTTGTCCTGCTCTTATGGACGCGTAATCCTATGTATAATTTTTCAAAAAGTGACTCGTATTGCGCCTTCTAAGTTTTTTATTTTATTTAAAGCTCCATCCTATGTAAGCCTTAACGCTCGGAAACCAGTCTACGCTATCAAAACGCCTAATAACATTACTGTCGGTTTCATTTAACATGGAACCGGTTTCAGTTTAATTTGCTTCTTGACATAGTTGTTCTATTATCTCGGTAACTAACCAGGTTTATAAATAACTAGTTTCCTAGCCTAGGTAAGGCTCATTAATTAGATTGGTTGGTTTAATTTATTTCTGATTTTGTACATTCGCTAGAGCTCAATAAATTCACTTTAAATACTAATCAAAATAATTTGTAATATATACAAATATACACAAAGGAATATTCATAGGATTGTTTTTAACAACAGACTAAAAAAATTACAAAATCAAAAATTGTTGGAAAATATCTTATGATTTTTGATTTATGATTTTTTTGGTTATCATCGGAGCAAATCGCAAAAGTTCGATACAATTATTGGTTTTGAGAGTTTAAAGTCGTCGGTCATACGGTTTCGAACTTGAATTTGGACCTTTTTCATATTCAACGCAATGTTGCGTTGTTCAAGCTTTGTAGGGTTCCGTTATCAAAGGTTAAAACGGGACCCTTTTACTAAGACTCCGCTGTCCGTCGCTGTCTGTCACCAGGCTGTATCTCATGAACCGTGATTAGGGAATGCAATCTCGTACGAGATTTCCGCCTAGCGAGATCTCGCGAGACTCAAAACCCAGTCTCGCGAGATCTCGCAAATTACGGGATCTCGCGAGATTGGGAGAATCGCATTTAAAACATATGCAAATGCTTGTTTTATGAACTAGTAATTGACATGATATGTAATTAAATAGAAACTGCGTTGCTTAGTTATAAAAATAATGTAAGTTTTATTTTAAAAATCAACAGAGTACTTAAATATTATTTTGTCTCTAACTCTGATAACATTTGTTTATGTCAATAATTATTATACCTACTGTAGCTAATCAGTTCAAGTTCTTACAATATTGGTAACAAAACAATAATTATCTATATTTAGTCTTTTGTAAATTATTACTTTAGTTTTAATAATTAAGAGTAATAGGAACATTACTTATGGTAAATAAAAACAACAAAACAAAAACTTAACTTCACAAGTTCTTAAATAAATGTTGTGAGATCGTATTAATCAAATAAAAGAAGTTTAAAGTAGAAGTCAGATGAAGTTATCAAGGTACGGAAAGGCAAGTTGTTTGTCTGAAAATGGCTTCTCAAAAAACACATCATGTCGAGAGTATCATCTGACAGACGACTTCTGATTTTGCATGCCCAATCTCGTTATCTCGCGAGATCTCATACGAAATTTGACGAGATACAATCTCGTAAAATATGGCCGGTATCTCGCGAGATCGGGATCTCGGCGAGACGAGATTGCGTTCCCTAACCGTGATAGTAAGACAGTTGAAATTTTCACAGATGATGTATTTCTGTTTCCGCTTATAACTAATAAAAACAGAATTAAATAAATATCTAAGGGGGCTCCCATACAACAAACGTGATATTTTTGTCCGTTTTTGCTCGTGATAACAGCAACACTTGAACTATTGACCGAATATTTAAGTAGTTATAACATGTATTCACTTCAATTTTTTTTTCTTTTTTAATATTTAAATTTATATAAATTTTTCATACAACAAACATAATTTTTTTGCAATTCTTATAAATAATGGTACGGGACTCCGACTCGCACTTGGCCGGTTTTATTTTTTAGTGATTGTTAGGTTACCTAACAATCACTAAAAATACAAAAAAATATAACAAAAACAGAAAACAACTAGGTAGTTGTTTTCTGTTTTTGTTATAATTTTTTTCTGAAGTTTTCATCCAATAATGCGTTTGTTGACATAAAATATCTTTGATCCTATAACCGAGTCTTTGTTTTATGAGAAGGCAAGACAAGAAGGTAGGTACAAACATAATACCTACTTTAAAGTCATCATCTGTGGTTGTGTAAATAGTCTCGTTAGATTCGCGACGCGTTGCTAATTGTTGTGGCTGAGTAAATGCGAGGGTTCATTGCCGGCCAAATGGCATTGCCCACGCCCACGGCCACCAAGCGAGATCTACCATATAAGTTAAACTCTTCAAACAACTCTACTTATCACCAGGAGCGAAAGTCTAAATTCCATTGACTGTGGAGATAAAAGCGAACATGAAGGTTGAAAGGCCACCGATAAGTCCTGAATGTATCTCATCAGCATACATACATAAAGTCCACAGCCTGAACGTTCCTCTCCAACCGAGGGAGGTTTTGGCAGTCACCATGGTTGCCTGGCGGAATGTAATGTACTGCGCGCGGCTTTGCACGCGCTTTTCCGGGTTAAAAAATAGCCTGTTCGTCCCCGATATATTATCTACCTTTCTGCCAAATTTCATTGAGATCCGTTTAGCCGTGAAAAGGTTACAGGACAGACATACAGAGTTACTTTCGAATTTATAACAGTAGTACAATATACATTCTTAATACAATCCTATTATGAATCCATTTAAATTGAGTTTATGTATGTCACTGGCAACAGCGGAGCCCCATAACACAAGCAAATGTTTGCTTTTATGGGTTCCCAAATCCATGTTTGTTAAATAAATAAAACCGGCCAAGTGCGAGTCGGACACGCGCACGAAGGGTTTCGTACCATTCTCTATAAAAACGGTAAAAAAATCACGTCTGCTGTATGGGAATCCCCTTAAATATTTATTTTGTTCTGCGTTTTTTTAGTATTTGTTGTTATAGCGGCAACAGATATACACCATCTGTGAAAATTTCAACTGTCTAACTTTCACGGTTTATGAATACAGCCTGGTGACAGACGGACAGCGGAGACTTAGTACTAGGGTCCCGTTTTACCCTTTGGGTACGGAACCCTAAAAAGAGTCTGTAATCTGAAATAATTCCATTTACAATAACACAACAACGGTGTTATTGTAAATGGAACCCTTAAAAAGCTTCAGCTTCGATCACAGAAAATGGGAAAAATATTCAAAAAAATTCTTGACTTTTTGTTTTCGAAACAAGAAGAACAAAAAAGAAAGAAGAAAAACAAAATGACCACTAGACGGCAATAACTGATGCATGTGCTTTATTGTCATGTTTGTCATAGAACCGTTGTTGTGTTTGTAGCCACGATAATTTCAAAGGTTTCATCTACGGGCTGAGTTGTACAGGTCGATTCTTAGGTCGCAACCGCCGTGGGAATTCCTGAATGTACAATCGTAACTCAATTCGACGTCTTATTTAATTTTCACAAGACCGATCCGGCCGTAAAAACAGGATTGCATGAAATGAATACGCAACCTTTGTGAGTAACTGAACGATAGCGCGCTCACGTGTACCAATATCGGCTAGGCAATATTGCACGTTTTTCACCATGAAAAATCGTTAGTTAAATTAATTTTTAACCGACTTCGAAAAAAAGGAGGTTGTAATTTCGCCGATTTGTTCGTCATTTGTCCATAATTGCCCGAGAAATCGGCGATTGATGATTCTTTTGCTATAAGAGAATGATCCCAAAATGGTCTGATAAAAAAATTATTCCCGAGAGATTAATATTTGTCCCGAGAAACCTAAAAAAAACAATGAAAATTTTATGGAAATCCCGGTCTATTTTTTTTTTCAAACAATTACTACTTTTTTATTTTATAAAAAGATATTGAAGTGAACATAAAATCAAAGTGATCGCTTTATTTCCTAGTTTTACTTGTGTTACAACATATTATTATTTGGACAAATTATAGCTAATATCAATGCTTGTCGTGTACGAGCTTGATAAAACTCGAAGAAAACAAATAAAATGATACAATATCTGTATTATTAGCAAACACATATAACTATAACGATAGTATCTCGCAAAAATAGAGCGTAATGTACGATAGTCTCTGTGATACTAGATAAAGAGAGCTCGTTTCGTACGTTGTGTCTGTCAATGTTCAAAATAATATTGGGGTTGTTGTTATGTACTTTATGTAGCAAAATTCATTTCATCTTCTTCAACAGCTCATTAGTGTCCACTGCTGGACATACCCTTCTCTAACCTGGAGGGTTTTGCCAATGATCACCACGCTTAGCAGACAACCAACACTAATTTACCACTGCTCTTTCCAAAGCTGTCATTGAAATAAAAATCTGGTCAATTCACACAGCATCATCTAACCCCAAGCTAAGCAGGGCTTGTGTTATGGGTACTAGATAACATTACATATAATAGATATTTTTATAATGTCATAGAAGAGAGTCCTGAGACGAGAATCGAACCCGCGTCCCAGGCGGACCTTGGCCCGCTGCGCCACAGAGGCACCACCAAAACTTCCTCTAAAGCATAGACTGTTGACTCTTACTTCATCAGAGATGACAATACACTATTAGGCAATTGTTCGCTCATTTTCGCCTTGACTGATGGTTGACCTTTCCACTGAGAGGTTGCAAACGGTGTCTTTTGAATACGCCCGGTGTCATACATCTCATAATTTAATTATCATCTTCTTCAGCTGCTAACTCGGTACCAAAATCTAAGTTATCTAGCCTCTACCGTGTTGTCAAATAGCCGAGATGTCTATTAAGTGAGCGGGTTGACTACGAACCTTGTTTTTGTCTCGTGGGACATCTTCGGGGTGAGTGCGGTTCGCGTCGCGCGTGTTCCAACATAAACGAGGTTCGTAGTTAAGCTACTCATATTAATAAATAATTTACTAAACTACGACGACAATTTTTAAAGCATAATAACTATCTTTAATAAATATTATGTCCCCTATCGTATAATACCGAAACGCTAGAGGGCTAAACCGGTATCGGTATTTATCGGTATTCCCTTAAACATTATGCCCGGCATAATTAAAACTATTTACAAAGGCTATAAATAGCGATAGCTTCTTATCTAGAGGGCTTTATTTCGTCATCGTACCATTTCACTTAGCAGACAAAGAAACGACAAGCATGAGTAAACAGAATACAATTACTACACTAGTGGCTGTACATATTTAGATAAAACTCTATCTAAGGTCTTATGTTAGAGTGCAGTTAACAAAGGGGGGACTGTACTCTATCTTATCACCTCTCCTGATAACAAAATGGAAACATTATTAGCGTTGTTGTGAAAAACAACGTGGTAATTTCAACGCGTAACCTAGCTATTAATTTCCCTTTCTCGTTGGTTTCTCTTGGGCAATTAACTTCGTTGCATAATTATTGAGCTGTCGGCTTGATAACCAGTGCGTAGATAGGTCCTAGATAGGGAAGTACTCGGATATTACGTCTTTACAAGTCTGCTATGATGTTCCATACAGCGTCAGAAATTACTGTAGTTATTCACAACGTGGAAGTGCCTACACGGAGTAGGATTTCGAACGCCATGCGCCAGCTGCTATAATCCTCTTTTCCGTCGACCATGCCTTCTACCAACAAGCTAGGTAAATAAGCCTCGCATATTTTATTGCACTATAAACTCATTATCAGGTTACTAGAGATCAGCGAACAAATTACTGATAAGTAGGCCGACGATTCATCTAACGAAGTTTCACACATAGTAAAGTTCAGTGAGACAATTTGCCAGGGCGAGGCTTGGTTGCAATATGAGATTTGAAATTTCAGACGTGTCCAGGAGTTTTGTAAGGTGAAAAGGAAATAAAATACTTTGAATTTTGAGTTGAGCTTATGTTGGTTTTTTCCATGTTTGTAATTGGAAATAAAATTTTAAACTGAAATTTTAACGTGTCCAAGAGTCCAGGTATAAGAAATTTAGGAGTTTGAGTTGGCTTGGTTCCAGTTCCAAATTTGAAATATGTGACATGTCCGAGAGTCCTGTAAGGTCTAAAAGAAAGGACATATTCCAGTTTCCCCCCTGCTGATTTGAGTTTGAGTGAGAGTATCGAAGGTTCGCCTGCACATTTGGCACACATTCAGCCAGTTGCGTCACGAGTGGCTGCGGAATCGAGCACACCGCGCAACACTTACCATTACCGATTGCAGGCCGCCGGTCTCTCGCCTACTTGCGCTCGCGCCTCGATCCACCGCTTTACATAATTGCCCCGTAAAGAACACACCTTACGCAATACCAAAACAACATTTTGATTCTGGTTGCGCTAAGGGGGTCACTATCGTGACCGGTCTAGTCCAAATAAATAAATGCATCAGTAATTTGGTTTTTAAGCGCCGCTGATGATGGTGTTGACATTGAATGAAATTTGTTGATTATGTAAGTTTTAAGAGCAAGTTATAAAACTAAAAGTGCCTTCAAACTACGAGTGTTTACCTAACCTACATTCAATATGAATAAACCTACGTTTAAACTTAATGGTGGTTGGCTACCCACGTACATTCGTGCAGCAAAGCTATGATAAAACATTAATTTCCATCGTTTGAAAGAAAATAAAAGTGCAAGTTAAGGTAATGCTGCCATTACATCACGCACGAACGCTCGGAATGGGCCCGACCAGTGGCATGGAACTTGAAACGAGTGCATCGGGCACCACATCGACTTCCTCAGAAACCCGATCCCTTAGCGAATTGCTCCTTTACTTTCTTATTTCGTAATAACACGCCTGAATGGAGAGGAACTGTCTCGGATCACCAGGTACAACATATTAACACCGTTAAGACAACAAACCGTGGTGACGTTAGAATCGACCCATCCGGCCCAACCCGTGAGTGTCGTAAGCGTCGACTTAGAGAATCTACCAGAAGAAAGGCAAGGTTCCTTCTACTGTAAGATATCTCTACTGTATTGTAATCCACGTACTAGGTACTGGTTGGGAAAGTCAACAGAGAGCTTATATTGTGTGCTGATGAAGTAAGACAGCAAAGTGACACGCACCCAGTTTCTTTTGAACTGATTTCTAAGTCCAATCTCTGCCTGGTCAGTGGTCACGGTGATGTTTCGTCATTTCACGGCTTTATGGAGAAACCTTTTTCCAGCGGAACTACAGGCGTGACATCACCTGATTGAAAAAGCGATCTGTAATCTTCGCGGTGTAGTAATATGTAGGTAGTTATAATACGTAGCGCTTGCGCATTTACCCGATTGCAGTTTGCATAATCGGGGCGTTGCACAAACCGGAGTTAGGTACGTATTACAGCGATTTAATATGTATGCTGCGATATATCTTGAATCATTTATTCTTACACTTGTTATACAGGAAGTAATACTGCATTAATCCAAAGCATTATCCTCAACTTACGACTTTTCCTGCATCACAGACTTTGTCTCATCGTCATCATTTTTATTCATTTATTTTTTCACATATGGTTGTTGGCTGTGTGGTGTCTGGCTTAGAATTTGCACCATACCAACTCTTCACGTGGGTGTCGTAAGAGGCGACTATGGGATATCCACAGGGGCCGGGCATGAGCGCATCCCGCAGAACAATTTTACCACCGAACTGCGATCCCACCCAACCCACATACTCAGGCGTAGGGACTACGGCCATTACCCCCCGTTATATTAAAATCAAGGGGAGGCCTGCGTCCAGCAGTGGACCAATATAGGCTGTAGAGGAGAGAAGTTATTGTCTTTTACATTGTCTAGGAAACTTTTAATGATGATGATGCCGAATCGGCCAGTCTCAACGAAAACCTGCGCGATAATTATGTCCTGTGCAGGTGCACAGGATATAATTATTGTAGTGCACAAGTGTGCGCGCAAACTCGGGTGCTCTCTCTATTCTCTAACTCTTAAAGTAGGGGCACATCAGCCTTTACTTAGTCCATGGTTGGTTTTGTACTTTTTAAGAAATAGTATAGCAGTAAACAGTATGTATTTGAGTCTTAAAATATCTACTTTTCAAGATTAAACTTCACAATAAAACATCAATAATAATAACAAAATATATCAATAGAGAATAGAAATAAATTAATCAGCTTTTTTTGAAGTCAAATGCATATTGCAAGTGTCTCGTAATACCAGACGAAGGTATTGTTTGAAATGGTTATGTTTAGAACGGGACATTGTAAGTAGTAGGACATAATTATAAGTGGACATTTTAATTTGTGGTCATAAACAGCCGAAACGTCTCGTCGTCATGTCTCTATACATAAATACTAATATTCTTATCTAATGTAAACGACTTCTAGTACAAATACGTCATACGCGTTAGGTTCAATGAGTTATTGCTTTGTTACATAAGTCCCTTGTTTCATTCGGATCACGTACAATGCACATAAACAGTTACATACAAGGTGTACATTGAATTAAATATTATACCTTCACATGTCAACGTCTCTGTAGTATTCAATTTTATTTGTTATTTGGGATTGAAGCCGCTGCTTTCTCGATGATCACGCTGTGCACGGCCACGCGGCGCATTTAGCTGCGCGGGTTCGTTTGTTGGACAACGTGGGTCTACGCTATCGGATAATAAGCATTTACAGTGTGCATAGCGTTGACAGCGTTACGCTGCGTGGGTTGTCATATTTGAGCAAAAAACACGTGTAGCAATGACGCCATTGATCTCGTATCTATTCCCGTGCCAAGTTACATTGAGATTTGTACAAATGTGAACCCGTTTAGGTGAACCAGGTGACAGACAGACAGAGCTTAGTTCCGCATTGATAATAATTATGGAAGTAGAGTATCGGGGATCTTGTCCGGTACCTATAACACAAGCTCTGCTTACTTAGTAGATAGGGCCTATGCTAGAAATGAAATGACAACCCTGTATATCCGAATCCGAACATTTCCAAGAAATACTGTTTGTTAACAACTCCCAGCACATTAATCGAAATTTCTCGTTTTGGCGTCCAATTTGATATACATATATTTGTCAGCACAAATTGTAGGAAAGAGCTATTATCCCATCTTCTCCCTTCCACCATAGGATCAGCAGACGCACAGAAAAATACCACCCGTACCTGGTCGATATACCACAGTGTCGAACCAAAAACTTCTACTCTACCTTCTTAAAGGCTTCACAAGATTAATGTATCTTTTAAAGGGCAATGTATACGCTTCTACAACAAAACTCCTAGTGAGTTGCAAAATCTATCAATAAATAAATTCAAACAAATTGTCAAAACCTTTTTGTGCAAAAAGGCTTACTACAAAATATCAGATTATTTAGAAGATAAAAAAGCTTGGGACGGGTTTTGCTCCAACTCGAAAAATAACAACTAACAGGCTAAAGGTTTCTTAGTCGCTTCTTTACTTTAGTCTACATACCGAAGCGACAGAAATCAAAAGTACCACTTTATTTCCGTGTCAGTGTTTTATTTTAAGAATTTGACCTTTTCTAAGTGTACATTTTTGTATTTATGGAAATAAAGAATTTTTGATTCGATTTGATTTAAACACGGCCAAAGAGTGGAATGAGCTTCTTGCGTCTGTTTTCCCGCCAGAGTACAATCTTGGAGTCTTCCAATCCAGGGTGAATAAATTCCTTCTTCAATAAAAATCGACAAGTTCCTAGTTCAAATTCTTTCAAAAAAGCAGAGAAGCAATAGAGAAAGTGATAATAGGTTAAGCATGGGGGCCATGTTTATAAACATTGTATAGAGTCTTTCATCTACGGACGAATCTGCGACGATAATACTGTCATAAAAGTGACTGTAAAGGTGCAAGCGCACTACGCGTCAGCGGAACTGCGCGGCCGCGGCACTGCCCGTCAAATTAGAACAAAAGACGAAAAAGGCCGTGCGGCTTATTTGGTGATTTTGTTCTAATTTGACATAAAGTGCCGCGGCCGCGCAGTTCCGTTGTAGCGTAGTGTGGTGGTGGAAAACTGTGGTTATAGGTATATAATGTGGTTTAAGGTGGAAAACCTTAAAGCTTAGACAATTTTGACAGCGGGTTCAATTGTCTAAGCTGTAAAGTGATTGGTTAGCAGAACTCGATCCTTGTTAATTACTTACAATCTTATACTTTAAAGATGATGCTTAGTAAATACACCCAGCAATCATATTTCTATTTTATTTGTTGGTTACTTTTTAAATATATACGAGTTGCTGCGCAATTAGAATGCTATCGGTCGACCTCGCACTGTGGATGATGCGTCATCGGCCCAACATGATCTGATTGTTTTGGCCCAATATGAACTGAATTGTTAAGGTAACTAATGCAGTCCTTTACATAGTTTTGTTCCTTTATTCGTTTAGTCATTGCCTAGTCTGATTAGAATGTCTACGCTACATTAACATCCAATGAGTAAATGTTAATTTATTTAAACAAAACCCACTTTTTCTGAAACTCGTACCATTTGCATATTAAAGTTCACCTCGCTTTGAGGACGTTCCTGAATAATTCCTTTTGTGATTTTGTTACAAATGAAAACACCGCAATGAACTTGACCTCGTTCAGTATAAAAATCGCAGCGATCAAAAAGTAATTGCATTGTCATGCGCATAATTGCGACGAATAGTCAACCATAGCCATACCATACCACCCACGGATCAAGATCGTTATGTTGCGAAAACACGCTCGTCAAAATTGGCGAAACACTACCATCAATGACTGTTTACTTTGCAACACACAACCAAATTTGTATGAACAAGTTAGTTGAGCACAAGTCACAAAAACTTGGGCGCACCTTAGCGACAAAACATTCGTTGAATTGACACAAGAATTAAAGCTGCTATTTTAAGTCAAGGTTAAATTCAAACTTCCTGTAGAATAGTAATGAACCACCTTACCTCATTAATATTGCCAACTCAAATAAATTTCAGAACTTTTGTGGTATTTCCCATTGAGTCATCCATTTCAAATTCAAATAGACTTCTTGCATGCTGTCACGTGTTGAGTAGCTAAGATTGTGTGTGTCAATAATGAAAGGAAAGTGGCGCGAGCGCCGCCGGTAGGTCATTGCCGGTCCAACACTTACATAACCGATGTCCACGCCATACCCATCGTGCCCATTTCTGACTTCGCGTTGTTATTGTGTGCCACATATTTCGTTCTTATCGAGTTCACGCCGGCATCTGTGATATAATCATTGTTTTTATGACATACGACATGGTTTTTCAATGTCTTCGAGATAATTTACGAGATCCCTTGCATCGGGAACGGTAGATACAGACGCCTATTCTTTGTTTTTACAGAAAGTCTCACAGTTTTGTAACGTAACGATGGTTTGTGCACGCTTGCATAATGCCCGTGGCATCTCGAATGTCTATTGCAGCATTTGCAGCACGCAAAGTTCGGAGGTTAATTTTCCCTTGATGGCGGAAGCCTCTCCAGCGAAATGTCATGTGGTTTTCAACGTGTTCGTCACAAGAGGCGATGAACTCAGCAAGGCCTTACTTACTTCCTGCTCGGCTTCGTAAGACCTCGTCTGTAAGGCTCACTCCACACCAACCAATTTGCTTTGATCAGGCTCAAGATCTTAATAATTAAAGTTTTGTGACGTATACTGTACAAATACTAAGCCCCGAATACCACTAAAATGTCAGATTTAAGCACGTTTATTTTTTGACAGATTACAATGAAAGTCTCAAAAATACGTCACTTGAAGTACTTTAATTGAGTTGCGTTTGAGCCCTACTAAAGTTTAAGACTCTTTTGACATGGACATTGGCAAAGTTGTGGCAGCACAGACACGGCGTGCCATAAAATAAGAAGTTGAAGTTAAGTGTTCGGCGGTTAGTGTTACATACAATGTCGTGCTTATGTAAAGAGCAAACCTCTCGTTGGGCAACGAATGCTTGGGCGGATTGTCGGTAACTGGGTTACCTTTTTCTATCAGTGAATAGTGTTATGATAACATTATACAAACTACTAATGGATCATTCATACTGTGTTACTACTTGACTACAATCATAATTTGTTGAATAATATCTTCTGATAATATAAAACTAGTATTATCAATTATTATGGGTTTGGACAGACAATCAATGCCAGGCCGGATGTCCTAGTACCGAGATACTATAGACTCTCACAGGGGTGTAGTTCCTTTAAGTGAAAACTTATTAAAGATTTAGTAGGTAATAGAAAACCTATAGTAAACCAACAATTCAGGTCGCTGCCTATTAATTCAATCTTCAAACACATGACTTAATCTTGGCTCTGCAAAAAATGATGACCAAACTGGCAGTTGCTAACTGAATGTCTGACATTTCAAGTACTTAAGACTTGTACAGGCAGATAGATATATTAAGTTGTGAGTGGTTAAGTAGTTACTTAATAAATATATTTTAGACTGACAGTAAGAACTATCTTAACTGTCTAAAATATAGGTATTTAATAATACTAATATAATATAATAATGCTGGACAATTCACACAGCTTTATTTACCCCCAAACAAAGCAGAGTTTGTGTTATAGGTACCTACTAGATAACTGTTAGACATTCTACAATACATAGATAAGTATATATTTTTTATTCACATAGAAAACGACCAGAACACCCTGAACATCGTCTAGGTATAGATAGCTATCTGCCTATAAAATAATACGAAACCACAAAGTTATGTGGATTCGCATTTTTTATATACGATGGTGTTGATAGGGCACATGACAGAGCAGGCTGGCAAAGATTAAAGGAAGTCGATATCCAGCAGTGGGAGACAAAAGAGGCCGATGATAATGAAGTTTTTAATAGTGCGACGATAACTTAACCTACCACCACCAGTAAATGTATAATATGAGGTATTAAAACCAAATACCAAAACATAATTAATATTCTGACTATAACTAACCTTGGTTATTAAATAAATTAATTCATCTACTGCGAATATGTAAATGAATATTCTCGGAAGCACCTACACATAATAATTGTACAAAAATATAACAGATGTTTTTATGAGCAGACTGAAACTATAATGTTTTTATCATTTTCAAATGGGCTTGCGCATTGTGGTTCAAACAGGTTGCAAACAAACATGTGGGACTCTCCCCTTCTAATACGATTCTACATCACCGTGCTGTACCAAATGGGTGCTCCGCTCCGTGCATCGGTGACTCCTGCGCCCGCGCCGTCACGCCAGCGTGACGCTGCTAACGTGTTCAAGGGCCCAAACACACGGAAAAATAACTCAGCACATAAAATTAGTCGCGGAAGAAACCTAGCCGTTAACTCACCACTATTAACTTAATAAAGATCATGAACACAGCGGAATAACACACCCAACGCGGTTTTACGACTTCCTTGAAAGTTATTAAAATGAATACTTAAATGGCATCATCATAGAACATCGTTGTTGCACCAGACTCGAGTTCAACGAAAAACAAACGTCTGTCGTGACAATGCAATTTGCCGATTGTAACGAACGTAACCTAAACATTACAGTAAAACGTTTCGTAATACTCGCAAATTACCAGCAAGAGCAAAGACCCTCGCTCGGGGAAAACTCATCACCGTGACAGGTGGGGTTGTTTATTCCATGACGTGGAAAGCCATGCTTCGATGACCAACGGTGGAAAACGATAACGATTCACGTACGTGATTCCACGACTGGACAAGTTTGACGGTTATAATTGTAGCCGACTGTTATTACAGGCTTGTAATTTTAAGAAGAGTGTGACGCAAGTTGATAGCTTATCCAAAACTAGTACAGGGTTCAGAAGTTATCGCTATCAGGCGACCGGTCGAGGGTCGTATGATAGCGTTTCCTCGAGCCCGTTTTACGAGCGACAGTTTGTTCAACTTGCAACGAAACGTCACTGTGCTTTATTTACAATTTGTTGTCGACGAGCGTCTTAAAATAATCGACTTAACTCCCACATCCGCCTCACTTGATCTTTCTTTGAATTGCTGCAAGTGGAGCTCTATGCATGTGCAGGGCAAGACACTTGATATCATGTGTGAATTTGCACTAATTGCTTTTGTTATAATGTCATGTCATGAGATTAGTTCACACTATCATACATAATGTTATGTTCCACGAAATGACTCGATATCCACGTTTACTTTTTATAACTGATCATTTTGTTTTATTATATTTTAATTATTTACATTCCTGATTTAATGATTGGTCGTTTATGCGGTAGTCTATAATGTCTACGTTAGTTCTAGCTAGTTTACTCGAGTATCTAAACTTGCATGGTATCTTGGCAATGCACTAGCCAGGGCAGCCACTGACCCTACCCACTTCGAGCGCGGAACACTCCCGATGAAATGAAAGTGAAAACGTAATAACAGCTCGGCCTCGTCTGTTCTATATTATTTCTGTTAGATAGCTTCTGACTCCCCAACGTATACTTTACGACTGTGACCACATCCTCCACTCTAGGGGAGGTACTTCCATCAGGCCAATATTAATGATCCGCCAAGACCGAGGTTCACGCAATGCTTAGACCTGTAATTTAACTACCTCGGTACATGTGTGATCATTATCGTATTATTTTCCTCCGCGAGTATAATTTAGCCAACAACCACAACCTTCAAACTATGATGAATGGCTTTTGTTACTTAGCGGCCGTCTCATATTTTATCGGGACATGATGACCCAAAATAGAATGAAAGAGCTCTGTTCGACTCGCAATTAATAATTGGCAGTTGAAAAAACGTGCTGAGAACGGATGTGGCACATCTGTTGCTTTGGAGACATAATAACAAGTAATTAGCGAAGGAATTGGCGTCCAGCGGAGCGGCCATGTCTCGTAGGAGTTCGCACAATGTGTCCCGCACGTTTCTCCGCTTCCGTTCTCCTCCGCTTCCCTTTCCCTTGCAACGCACCCCCAGACAATAAACTAAATTATTGTACACTCTCAAGCCAATTGAACAATTGAACGACTTAAGAACAGGCGACAACGATACGGGGAGCAATAAAAATATAATGACAAACTACCAACAGCGTCTGTCTTCGAATTTTATTATCTTGAAAGCAAACTCAACGAACTGGTTCGAGGTAACATATTTTGAAAAAACAATATGAGAAGCGCTGCGACATTATAATTCTTGATGCGTTAGATATAATAAAATATAATTAATAGGGGCTATTTATGAAACAAGTTGAGTTGATGAGCCCCTTCGCTTGTTCCACTGAAGGTCAGCCGCTCACACACCTACTTACTTCACGAGGCGAGACAGTCATGTTCTTACTCAAACTTGCCTTCATTACGGAAGTCATGAAGTTAATACAAAAACAACCTTAATATTTCAAAGAGCGCAACTTCACAAAAACATTACCTAGTTAACCTAGTAACAGGGTTCTTACCTAGATATTAATAATGTCTTTTTTTGTTTTCAGGTAAGAGTAAATCATATCCACATTGTCCACCCATGACAAAATAGACAAAGCAGTGAGTACCTATTTATTAGTAATAGTCATAGGCTAATGCCATACTAAAGGATGTTGTTTTAGAGGTTTGGTTTTTAAACTGGATCATTGTTTATACAGACTTGGCAGTAGACAGTTGATTTATAGTCAGTACGTTTTGCCATATTACCATGAATAGACTGGCGCCAGAACAACGCTTACAAATTGTGCAAATTTATTTTGAAAATCATGGTCCGGTCCGCAGCAATTGGAGCTGTACTCATCCACTTTGTGAAAGATTCTGCGGAAAGATCTTGGCTTAAAGAAAATTCAGCTTGTGCTAGAGATAAAACCACGTGACCATTATGCGCTTCGTAGGTTCGGTGAATGGGCCGAAAGCATTATATAACTTTTTTATCACAAATTTTATTCGTAATGGGCCGGTGAATTTGCCGTGTGTGTGAATTCACGTCGTAAGATTATTTTCTATGATTATATCTATATGTGACGTCACTAGTCTATGCTGATATACCAGAGCCATTGGACCATTTGGAAGTCAACATTTCGCGTGTTATTGCTGATATACGGCCCCAATTGCTTGACAAAGTTATCTAAAATTGGTCTTCACGGTTGCGATTCATTCAAATTAGTCGTGGAGCTCATATGCCCGAAATCATATTTAAACACTAATTACCTAAAATTGTCTATTAAATAAAACCAATATCATAGACATTATCAATATTTTAATGTGTTTAATAACATTTTGTATAATATATATGTACCTACCTATAATAAAACACCCTGTACGCCCGTCTCACATTACCGCGCGGAATCGAATTTGCGGAGCCGCAACTCGAGGTCCGCAGCGTGTCCGTGACAGTTTCGCATCTGTTCCGCATCTCGTCCAACGGACAACGTCATTGCGAAACACTTGCGGCACCGAACCTACGGTACCGCGCGGTAGTATGAGAACGCTCTTACAAAGAGCATCACTTATTGCTAATAGCCAAGCCACTCACTTAGTGACTGATCCTCCTACAGGCACCTAGCTCGGCGTAACGTAGCTTTTTACCACCCAGAAATTGATTAAGAAAAGCTTGTAGTGTCAAATGTCTTTGTTGCCAAGCTCAGAATCACACCACACCGCATTCAGCGTGGGTGTATCAACTATCCATAGCTTGCGACCACTTGCAATGCAACTAATATACTATTTCACGGCATTGTGCAAATCTCGCTTAGCGCACACCAACAGCCTTTGTCAAGGCGCCCACGACCACAATGCTGGCTTGCCACAGTCTCCACCATTGCATTACATTCAAAGTCCTTCGATTTCTCCCATTATAACACAATGTAGCGTTTATTCGTCAAACAAAGTGACACAACTACAGCAAATATTTACGTAAATTGCCATTTTCACGATACTGACGCCAGTTTCACACTTTGATGGAACCGGTTGCTTGCACAATGGACCTAGTCTATATTTGGTGGCCGCGTTTTGTGATATTAGTATTCAAATTGCTCTTCTCTGCCTCACGGTTACAATGAGCACATTCAATACATTCTGTTCATCGTCTTGGTTCAACTGACGTTCTGACATCAATGCTGGCACAGAATGGATAGCATTTGGTTCACTCACAATTGACGCACACACAAGGATTTATAATCTACTTGACCGGCTCAGATCCGTAGCTCATCGTTATTTGGTTCAATTCAGCAGTAACGTTGGATGCAATATCAGATTCCATTTGGGTTTACATGATTGCATTAAACCTTTGTATCATGAATAAACACTAGTTTATTGCTTAACAGATGGAAACATAACATGTAAATTGTTAAGTAATTAAAGTCTGCTTCTATTTGAAGAAACAAGTAATGATAAAAGAGAATGGCTTGTCGCTGTTCGAGACCAAGGCTCCGTATAATGAAGATTGAAGATATACTACTAATGTATGCTTGTCCTTGGATAGTTCGTGCATGGAAACTAAGCAATTTCGGGTGATTATGTCAGTTGTTCTGCTGAGTGTGTCGGCGTGAGCGAGCTTGTGGAACGGCCATTGTTTCAAGACTACACGTGGGCTCTTGCAAGCAGCAGAGAAAGTGGCACAGCCAGCGGCAAGGCCGTCTCGGCGCTCTTCGACCTTCACAGCTCTGCTTCCGGGATCCACTTACTATTTATAACCCGCCCACTATATAAAGTAAACGCTCATTCTTTTGAAATACCGACGAGCCTCCAGAAAGGTCGCGGATTTTTCGCTGTGAATCGAACCGTCAGAGTGATTATTAGATCGATTAGCAGTGATTGCGTGACAATCGCAACCACAACAACGTATGATTGCATTGCAACACCGACCGGTTGAACTGCTTGCGTGCGTCACGCGGCGACAACCGTACCGTAGATCCGCACAAAACACTGACACGACAAATAACCTCGTATCATCTCGAAAAGGGTCAAGACTTACATCCACGCTGAACACCCACTCGAACATGAAAAGATTCATCAACATTGTCTCTATAATACCAGTCAATGTGTGCAAATAAATACAAGAGCGTCAAAGTTAAATCGCTCTTGATTCTCTGAGTTCTGGGTCTTTCGCGTTCTTCTATATATATCTTCTATATATCTAGCCCGGTGTTATAATTACGATCCTTTGTCCAATTAATTTCTTAACTGCGTACTACAAATTCGAGAATGCTTTTACAAGTTTCTAGCATTTTACGACCAATTCCAAGAACCTTTACACATATCCATTAAAGAAGCACCTACGAACGTCAGGTACGTAAATATCGTGTCCAGTCAGTTTTAAATACATTAGTCTGATCTTAAATGTTGTGTTGAGTTGAGAATCATCACGCGAGCGACTTGACTGGACTGGTCCAACGAGTTATGTTATAAATATTTAATTAATATTTGGCCAGCGAACTCTTAGTGGTCCGATCAAGGTCGCTCAGACTATCAATATTCTGTAGAATATCCTAAATGTGAGAACGATTCCATTTTGTTATAAACGCATTGTAGTATAAAAATAATAAAAGTGTGGAATTTTCCTTAGAAACTGGTTGACTTCTGTCGTTTCTCCACTTTAAAGTGGCATTCATTATATTTGTGATGAATCAATTGGACAGTGTTTAAACTAATAATGCTCCTTTATTAAAGTAAGAACAATAACGGTAAAGAATAATGTTGGGGCAAATGGTAAATGTTGTAAACGAAAACCAATCAATATGTTTTATTGCCTTCAGATAATGCTCCCTACCCTATATAGCTGATATTGTAGAACTCTAAAACAATATGTAAATAATTGATTTATTTAACTATTTATTATTATAAATATATTAAAATTGTATTTTTCTGTAGAATTATGACGGCTGTAATAAAGAAATGCAATTTTTTTACATAAATCTGTTAATTTCGGTTGCAAATTATAGCAAACCTGTTTACCTCACATCAATGAAATAGGCGATAAGTGAATAAAGATAAAATTTTAATAGCTTTGCTATTATTTCAACAGCCCGGAGTCAGGAAGTTGGCGGTGTTACTCCCCCGTGCCTCGGAAAGAACGTTAAGCTCTGCGCCTGACCTCTCCCCGGTCGTGTCGGCTTTCCCTCCCATCGGATTATAAGAATGAGGGAATGGATTGCAGTGCACCTGTTTGCCCACACCCTTGCACTATAATAATGTCCTGCGTACATGACTTGTCTCCGTTAAGACAAAGTGGGCTCGCTTTTGTGAGACAAAGACGAACAATGCCGCACGAGGAAGGCAAGAGCCGAAGAATGACCGGCTTACGCGTAATTTCACTGGTTTTTATTAATAAATTTGTTTCTTTCTCTGAAATAGGTAATACTCTCAATAAAATAAAACCGTAACTGTCTAAAGTATTTATTAGGAAACACGCAGACTAATTTTAATTGTAATATATTAAATAACTATTTCGAAATGCCGTTAAATAAATTAGAATTTTTGTTTTAATACAAAGAAAAATAAAGATACTTGTTGCAATTTAACACTTTAATCGCCTATGAAAGTCTTTCCTTGTCTCTTTCATATACGTTATAGCAATATACATTATAAATACTAGAAATAAACATTAACTCGCTGTGCCCACAACCAGGCTTCAAAAGATTAATGTATCTTTTAAAGGGCAATGTATACGCTTCTACAACAAAACGCCTAGTGATTTGCAAAAACTTTCAGTAAATAAATTCAAACAATTTGTCAAAACCTTTCTGTGCAAAAAGGTTTACTACTACAAAATATTAGATTATCTAGGAGATAAAAAAGCTCGGGACGGGTTTTGCTCCAACTCGAAAAATAATAACTAACAGGCTAAAGGTTTTTTCGTCGCTTCTTTACTTTAGTCTACATACCAAATCGACAGAAATCAATAATATCTCTTTATTTCCGTGTCAGTGTTTTATTATAAGAATTTGACCTTTTATATGTGTACATTTTTGTATTTAGGGAAATAAAGAATTTTTGATTTGATTTGGTCATAAAAGAGGTTTTGAAAATCGTTATGTCAGCCCGTGTTGCCTCTTTATGAATTCAGTAATAAATTTCACCTTTTTAGCTTTATGTAAAGAAAAACCTACAAACATGAAACGTCGGGAAAAATAGTTAAATGAACGCGATAAATATGTATTTGTAATTTTAATACAGACAATTGAGTAAGCACTCGAACTTTTCCGCGTGCATTCACAACTGTATTTTCTTTGTATGAATGTAAACAGTGGCGCGATACGTCGCTGAATTATTGTCCCCAATTCAATTGAAGTGTTTCATTAGCACAAGTGGCCCCGATTGCTTGCTGGCTGCCGATGGTCGCGAAGCCAAGGCACTGCTCATTTCGTAACTGCCTGACTAAACGTATACTTACTTAACATGTTCATAGTAAACCATTTACACCCGAGCCCACCAACAGATGGTTAAATTTATAACGGGTGTTTTGTAATTTTTGACACAAGTTTTCATACATTTAACATCAAATTAACCGACAGAACTGCCTAATTGTCCGATTGTCTTTTGGTGAACACCGCATTACCGACGTTTAGTAATTCTTCTCAATGCTTCTTCTAAGTTATTACTAGCAGAAGAATTATTGGACGTCCAATAAACTGAACGACGAGTTTCTACTACCACGGTTTTATGGATACGCAGCCATATTTGATAAAGATGTTTTTTTAATATTCACTTGCATGGACGAGATGCCCAGATCTGTCATTACGTGATTCTGCGGGTAAATCTGTTTGTACCAATTTTGATTGTATGTTTTGTGGTCAGAAAAAATATTTATTACTCTTTACAACATTATTTATATTGTATATTAATCTTAATTATCATTCTAACTTCCTTGATGCGTAGGAACACCCAATTTATTTTTTTTGTTTGCAAAGTTAATTATTCGCACGTTGCTAAACCTGCCTGAAAAATTGCGGAGAACGAATTGCAAATTCGGCTTGATCGTTAAAAGAATTGACTAGGTAAATGTCTGGCTCTCATTACCAAAGTGGCGGACCTCTTTTGGTCAATAAGGTTGCGTTGTAGAGTTCGTGATCCGCGGAAGACCTTCGCCTGCTGCCGGGTTCAATTAGAGATCACCCGATTGCGCTAGAAACGGAGCCTCCATTACGAGCACGGGTCGTGACACCGCGCGCGTCTAAACACGCTGCTGTAATATCTGTATTGTTGTCAGCTATTTCCACGTGCAGTGTAACTTGGTAGTTAATTGTGTGGAATGACTTTGCCTATAGCCTATGGTTGTAGCTAACTAGTCGCGCAATATGTGGGCATTATCGCGCTCTATCGCACCGTGTGGAGGACATTGCAAATTACTTAGTTGTATCGAACCACATTTTCACTTATCGCTACTCTGTATCTTTCATTTTGCTTTTGCGACACGATATTATACGTTGATTTCGTATGTGGATAATGTATCTTTTTATATTTTATATAAAAAAATCAAAAAGAAAAATGTAACGAAAAATATTACAGAAAACATTTGAACAAAGATAACCGTTCGTCGAAGTTATGTAGGCTAGCCATTCCAACCACTTTAAAGTGTTAATAAATTAATCTAACATAATTCTTGTTTACCTGTAGATATAAATATTTTATTGGTTTTCCGTGCGGTCATGCTTGATATTATATTATAGTGATTATAAACGTTTTTTGTTTACGTAAACAATATAAGAAGCGAAACTATCAAAAAGGTTAGATGAGATTATACCGAGACGAAAATGCGTGTTAGAAATATAAAAAACAACATAATAAATCTTCATAAATATGACATCGATTCTTTGTCATGTAAATAAACAGAGACACAATAATAATACCCCTACACTTACAAATCAATACAGAATACAGAGACATTTCATAAAGTGATTTATTTGACACCAGAATAATTACCTACCATGAAGTGTGGCCGGGTGCAATAATAACATAAAATACTCGTAATGTACCTACCTACTAAATGCCGCTTGCTATTTCTACATGAACAACACTATACTAACTTATTCTTGCGGATTTACTCATAGTCACAAGTTTTCAGGTTTTTATTTGTCTATGTTTAAAAACAGCAAAGAGGTTGCGACACCTTCCGTCTCATGCCATTGTTTCTTGGTCAATGTTTGACAGATGTTTTCATACATTTAACGTCAAAGTTATCAGACGATTCTGCTGATCGTCGAGTTACCTTTCAGAAAACACCACTCTTTTAATAGTTTGCTCAGGTATTTTATCAGGATAATATTTATAATTTTTTTATTATCTATAGGTACTTTTACTCATTCCTGCGTTAAGAAGCGATCCTAACGGGTTTGGTTGTTAAACCAGGCGTATAGATCTCAGTAGGACCTCACGGGATCCTCGTCGTAAAAATACTCGAATTACATAAAATTCATCATTTTTCTTTGGTTCCTTAAATGTAAAAACACGATTGAGAAAAAAATAATGTACTTAAGTGTAACTGCACACTGTAACTGCACTTTCGCACATAATTTGGCCGAGATCGCAGGAACCCTGCGGTCTATTGAAATGACTTAATGTTTTGATTCGTAAGTTATTAATAATTATTTGGTTCCTTGAACCCTTCTTCATAGGTTGTGTAGTGTTCTTGTAAATATGCATAAACTTAATTTTTGCACTTGCGCCTTTCCAAAAACGCATGTTCTGTCCCGCTCCTATGAACGCGAAATCATTCCGTCCAAGATGACGCGCATTGCACCCTTAAAAGATAGTTTAGTTTTGCTTATTAGTATTGTTATTACGGCGATAAACGTAATCAGTTCACTTACATCGCTCCGTCGTCGTCTCTCAGTTTTCCGGTCAGCTATCGGAGTACAGTTTTACTTTCATGTAGGAAGTGTTGTCGCTTTCAACCAAGACCGGTCGGGGCCGGCTAGTTACACCATTTATTGAGCCATAATGTTATAAAACTAATGGTGGAAGGTTCTGAACGTTATCGTACAGATTGTGGAGCGTTAGGTAGAACGAAACGCAATGAAGTATCAACTATAGTTAGGTATTCCATGAAACTGTTTTATTTTTGGTAGTTAGACTGAGAGTCAAATAGTCACGTACTTTTTTTTATTTTGTTTATTTTTTTTAGTCTTTACCGATTCGTTTTTTTATGATATTCGATTTTGTTTATAAATAATTTGTTCTCGACTTTGTTATTGTTGCTCAACATTTTGTATTATTTGACAGACTACTCAGTCGTCTATATGAGTTTATTTTTGGAATCGGAAGATTCAATAGAATAAATTGTAATATTTTGTTGTTGTACTTGCTACTTGCTCCTACCCTTTGTTCAGCATTACGTGCGATTTTCCGTGATAAAAATAAAGACAAATTGAGTTACTATTACTAAACTATAATTATCATACTAATTTAAATATTTATTAATGAAAATCGTCTATTATAATCTACGTTACGTATAATGTCGTCTAGGAAAAAATTTAAACTTTCGTAAGTCCCCATACTTTTCAATTCGACAGATTCACATCTCTTTCTGTCAAAAGTAACTAAGTACATGAAATCAATCATTCTGTCAACAATAAGGGAACTTCAAAGTCTTGTATGCCAAACAAAAAATAAATCCGTGGACCTTTATACCTATTACTGAATTGACGAAAGGCTGGTAGAGCTGTCAATATTTGCGACATTTTACCCGTTTATACTCGTTTCGTTCTCTGTTTAATGTTATAGAGATCAGCAAAGTACTTATTTTGTGTTTCTGTATTCACAGGTGAGTCCAGAAAACCTGACCGATGAAGAAGTGGCTCTACTTCTCGTAAGTTTTACTTTGACTTGACTGATAAACACTATCTTACACTCGACTATTCATTACCAATTTTATTGACTGAGTAAAGACAAGACATCAATAATTGTTTATCAATACTCCTTTAAATAGACAACACACAAGATAAAACCACTACAACTTTAATTAGCTTGTTGAATTCGCTCTACTTACATACTTAAATCAACATTACGTAAATGTAATGAACACTCATTTCGAATGATGCACACCGACAGTGTTGTTGATCCTTAAAAGTCTACAACGATGGAGTGGCTACTTAATTTCTAATAGCCTGATAACTTTCTAAGAGCACAAAGGGCAGTTTATCGGACATGCGCTTGTAATCGAACCATAACACAATGGAAACGGATGGGGCATTACACTAACACATTGCAACGTTTTCCCACTTTATTATCTTCGCATGAGTCACAGGGTCCATTTACGGGGAAAGCGGATAATACCCCGTCTGTGACGCAACAATAAAAATTGCACGGACAAAGGAATTGCTCAAAAACTTGTCTGACGTAAGTGCCCTGTGTATAATAAAACGTCTTAGGGCAATAAACGGCTTGTTGCACGTCGTAATAGATGACCGTAATTAACAAGGTAACGTAAACGTACATAAAACATACTAGCTGTTCACCCGCGTTAAATTCGAATTTCACATTTCTAGGGGGAGTATTCCCGTAAATCTCACATGGAAATTTCATGTTTTACCTGGACAAAAAGTAGCCTATGTTACTCTCCATCCTTTCAACTGACTATATGCCAAAAATCAAGTCGATTGGTTGCTTAGTTAGGACGTGAAGGGACAAACAAACACACCTTCGCATTTACAATATTAGTAAGGATACTCCGCAAAAGAAACTATTTATTCAAATGTCGTCGTTAGAATCAAATATGATATGATATCCTAACGCTGCTCCATAGACAGACGTGACTCCATAGATGAGTTGGATTGACAATCATTTACGACCTCTGTGGCACGATGGGCGACGTTCTGCCTACGACGCAGGAGGTTGCGGGTTCAATTCCCGCATTGCTCGGGACAAATGTTTGTACGATTCGCATATATTTGTTCAGGGTGTAAAAGTATGTAGTTCCCATGACACAAGCTCTGCTTAGCTTGGGGATAGATAACGCTGGGTGGATTGTCCGGCATTATTATTATTATTTATTTTATTTCGATATGCAATGGTTGTCGTTAAGTAAATCCTCAGAAGCTCTTTCAAAATTGCATGATTATATGCACCCTGAACCACAATGTTACAAGACTGCAAATCAGCATCAATGCTGAGAGCATTCTATAAATAAGAAGGTGCTAAAAGCGGCTCCGTCCGGGGGACGACGTGCCTGCTTCCTTCGCTTTGAGGACGGGGGGTAAACAGCTTGAACGAGGGCCTTTGTTGACATTCGCTTTACGGCCCCCGGCCCACCTCGAGAGCTTTATGGTGTGCGTAATAAACGCGTCTACCGGCGCGGGCGCAGGCCTGAGCTGAATGCTAACAGAGGTGAACAACTGCGCACCACACCGTGTTGTTTTAACCTCGGTATACGCATCGCTTTTTGTTACCAATACCTTTGAAATATTAAAATAGAACCTCGTTTGACCTGACCGCGACCACATGAAAAAACATGGCCGAGTATTGTTAAAACTATTTAAATCATTTCTCGGCTGTAGTAACCTTTTGAATCTATTTACTATTCGCATGTCATCGAACTCGAACAAAGTCCACCGTTTTCTCGGAAAATAATGGAATAGATATTACGAAAAATTCTCGAAACCAGCTCAACGCTACGTGATTTCCTTTTGGCATGGCAATGATTTACCCACTTGCTTCTGAATATATTTCCATTGTTTTCGTATAATATAAAGCGATGGAAAGACAATTGGTAGGCGTTGGTAATATAAATAAAGCCTTTCGGTGTCCATGTGATGGCATTTATTTATACCATAGCGGGCTTGGTCTCGCATTGCAATCACTACGCTATGATGTGGGTATTATAATGCATGCGCGATGGTACGCCACGCGTCCGGTCTTACTCATCTAACAGTCGCTAACTATGAGAACCATTGTCAGCAAGTCGCAGTCAATTGACCATCTTTATAATATTAAGAACATTCAAGAAACGTACTGAATAAACTTTAAAAATCAACATAATTAAATCTTTATTATCAAAGAAAATTACAATCAAATAATAGAAATAAATTAGAACTAGTATTTACGATTAAGCTAACTGCAGGCTGTTGCCAACAATCTGCAGGTAGCTCAACTGATCCTTATCAATACCAGTCGGCCCCAAGACGCTGTCTGCATTGCCCCGCTGTATGGCAATGCTGATGCGCTGCGCCAGATACTCACCAGGTCTCTACTCCAAGGGGAGCAAATGAACATAAATACGGCTGGCTCTTAAAATGGATGTAGGGTTGGTAGACTTACTTGCGTTCAACTTCAGAGTGTTGTCACGGACGGCAGACGGGTGACATTACAATTATGTGAATTGTGTTGCAAAAATTACTTCTCTGCCTGGAACGTTTAACTAAACGGTGATATGTCATAAGAAGTCAGTGATCTACGTATGGAAATGGTTTTGTGCTTGTGCAGTGCCTAAATCGTTAATCTAGTGCACGAAATAATATCTGTGTAAATTCTGGATACTGGTGATTTCTTTGTTTTTGTGAGCTGGGTTGCGGGTAGACTTTTGATAAATCTGTTCGTAACACCGATAAGACGAAGTACTGGGCGCTAAGAGAGCTTACCTTTCTACCAATAATATGCCGAATACTAAAAAGCAATCTCAAAAAAAACAACCCCAGTCAACATGCAACGGCTGCGGGAAATATATCTCAGCGGCCGTGGCCATCGCATGCGCTGTCTGTCCGGCAATCTATCACCGCGGATGTGTCGGTATTGCCGAAACAGCGTCACAATGCAAAGACTGGGCGTGTCCAGATTGCAAGA
This sequence comes from Eupithecia exiguata, assembly GCA_947086465.1. Classification (NCBI taxonomy): domain Eukaryota; kingdom Metazoa; phylum Arthropoda; class Insecta; order Lepidoptera; family Geometridae; genus Eupithecia; species Eupithecia exiguata. The sequence continues at coordinate 2,625,035 of OX352240.1, forward strand.
GGAAAGTACGCAGGGGAGATAATAGTTCAACGCCAGTTAGGGCTACTAGTGCGAGCGTCATGCCGGAGGTGACAGCAAGCCGAAACTCCTCGCATGCGCCCGCCGACGCCGCCGGCGCTGAATTGGCATCAACTACCGCCGTCAATGCGGCTGCGGCCGCAGACGGCGTACGCGAGTTGCGGCGCGAGCTGGCCGAGTATGCGGCGGAGATGCGGGAATACCGGCGAGAGATGGCGGAGCACCGCGTCCTAATCGCCGGCATCGCGGCGCGCATAGACGGCGTGGAGCAGAGGCTCGAGCTGCTGGAGGCTCGCGAAGTGGCGCAGCCCGCGCCTTCTGCCGATGTGTCGGAGTTAGAGCGCACAGTTGCGCAGCTGCAACAAGAGCTCGGCGACCGGGACCAGGAGGCGCTTCTCGCGGATCTTGAAATCGGACAGCTCCCCGAGGAGAAGGGTGAGAATACGGTGCACGTCGTCACGGTGCTGGCGGCTAAGCTAGGCGTGGCGATCGAGGAGCGCGACATCGTGTTCGCGGAGCGCGTGGGCCCCGCGCCTGCATCGGGCCGTGAAGCGGGCGAGGGCGCCGCAGAGGAAGGGGCGCGCAACCGTCGCCTGGTAGTGCGGCTGGCACGCCGTTCTCAACGCGATGACCTGCTGCGCGCGGCGCGCGCGCGTCGTTCTCTGACGGCGGCCGATGTCGCTCATTCCGTTGCTGGCGCCGCCACTCGTTCCCGAGGACGCATCTTTGTCAATGAGAGGCTGACCCGCGCGAACCGCCACGTTTTCTACCACGTTAGAGAGGAATGTCGCAAAAACCATTGGCGCTACTCGTGGACGAAACGCGGCCGCGTTTTCGTTCGCCGGGCTGATGGAGAGCCATCTCAACAGATTAGATCACTTGCCGACATCGCTCGAGTGTTTACTGCAAAAAATACAACATAATTATTAATATTAATAGTAGTTTTAAACCTACACCATAGAGACAATCGAAACGAGGTAGATGTTATTAGCAAATTACCTAATATTGTTTCTTTTTTATTTTTATTTTTTCTGATAATTTTATTTGATATGTTTTTTGGTTGTATTTCATTTTTTGTTTACTGGAAAAATACAACATAATTAATAATAGTAGTTTTAAACCTACCATAGAGACAATCGAAACGAGGTAGATGATATTGGCAAATTACCTAATATTGTTTCTTTTTTATTTTTATTTTTTCTGATAATTTTAATGGATGTGTTTTTTGCTTGTATTTCATTTTTCATTCACTAATAATTACAGAACTGTATTTATAATGACACCGTATAGACATTACTTGATGTTAATGAACAGGTAGTTTAGTATTTTGCAAACTTATTTTTTATTTTTTTTTGTCTCCACTTAGTTGATTGTTGTATGTAAGTACATACATCAAACTTGGAAACCATGAGGAGAGCTAGCCACCTTAAGGTTGGTCTGTTCAATGCGGGATCACTTAATACGGGACATGAGGAGTTTATTGTAGCGGTGGAGGAATTGGAGCCAGATATACTTGCGATAAATGAGACTTGGTTGAGGGCCGGTGAGGATGGCAAAGCACCAAAGCTGATTGGGTATCGTCTTCGACATACCCCAAGATCTGATAGTGTACGTGGTGGGAGAGGAGGCGGTACAGGGTTTTATATTAGGAAAGGTATAACGGCTCGCTTGCATCCTCATCCCCCTGCCCCCTTTGTAGAGCAAATGTGGCTGAGGATGAAGATTAGTGGCTTGGATGTGGTCATTGGGACGGCTTATAGGCCACCCTGGCAAGATGTCAATCTGTTCCTCGATTCTATAACTGAATCAATTGTGTCTCTTTCTAGGTGTGACAAGTTGATTTTTGTGGGTGATCTCAATATTGATTTGCTATGCCAAAACAGCAATAAAGCCAAATTGTTTGTTGAGTTTTTGGATAGCCTTAGCCTCAAACAGATAGTTACCGAACCAACACATTTCACCGATGGTAGCCAGACTCTTATTGATGTCATTTGTACAGATGCACATGTACGTAAGGTTACTGTGAAGCACTCACCTGACTTGGGAGGTCATGCTATGCTCTTGGCAGAGTTTAACATCAAAAAAGATAAAGTTTCCCCCCGCCTCGTCACATACAGACCTCTCAAAAATATTTTGTATGATCTGTTTAATACCGATTTAAAAATAATATCTTGGGAAAATATTGCTACGGAATCTGATGTGAACAAAATGGTTAATTTTTTTACGAGCAGTGTGTTGCTGCTTTTTGACCTCCATGCACCACTCAAAACAGTAAAGTTTAAAGATTCACCTCACCCATGGATCACTGAGACCGTAAGGGACATGATTAAGACTCGAGATGAATTTTATAAAAAATACAAATTGCTCAGTAAAAAGCAGTGCCCTCGAGCTTCATCTATAAAAACTTCTTATAAAGAGATGAAGAACATTGTCATAGCAGCAATACAGAATGATAAAAAAGCGTATTTCACTCAACATATTAATAATAGTATAAAAAATCCAAAAAAGCTATGGAGAAATTTAAAGGACACTATAATGCCTGGAAAAAACCAGACAGTAGAGCTCCCACAGCAATTTAATAACCCTGACATGATTAATCTTAATTTTCTTACAGTTCCTGGTAGTAATAATGTAACAATATCTCAATTGACATATTATGAGTGCCACAGATTTGGTTCGGAGACTTTTTCTTTACTTCCTGTAAGCAGGGACACAGTATTGACGATTATTCGTGGACTGAAGTCAAATGCGCAAGGAATTGATGGTATATCATTAGCCATGTTGCAATTGACTTTGCCTCAATCTATAGATGCTATAACTGCCATAGTCAATGAATCTATTACAAGTGGTGTCTTCCCGGAATCTTGGAAGGTTGCTATGGTCAAGCCTCTGCCTAAAACTAGTAATCCCATTTCTGTACAAGAATTGCGTCCTATTAATATATTACCTTGCATATCTAAGGTACTTGAACGGGCAGTATGTATACAGGTAACCAAGTTTTTGGAAGATAATTGTATTCTGCCTACACACCAATCTGGTTTCCGTAAGGGGCACAGCACCACGACTGCCTTACTTGATGTTGTGGATAACCTACTTGATGCCCAAGACAAAGGTTTAGTCAGTATACTTGTTTTACTGGACTTCACGAGAGCCTTTGATTCAATAAATATATCTCTGTTGCTGTCAAAGCTTACCTACTATGGTTTTGACCATAAAACTGTACATTGGTTCCATAGTTACCTTGAAAACAGGCAACAGCTTGTAGAACTGTCTAGGTCTGATGGGTCTAAGTTGCGTTCAGCTGTACAGCAAGTTCCTCGGGGAGTCCCACAGGGTTCTATATTGGGCCCAATCCTCTTTATATTGTACAGTGCTGACATAGTCACAGGTATCTCATACTGCAAACATCATCTCTATGCAGATGATTTGCAACTCTATATCTCCTTTCCCCCATCCGCATTAGTCGATTCCGTAAATAAATTAAATAGTGATCTGGAAAAAATATGTAATTGGTCACATAGCAATTCACTTGTAATAAATCCAAAAAAGTCAAAATATATGGTTTTAGGTTCTCGGGATAAAGTAAAAAAGATAAAATCGACTGAAAATAATTTCAAAATAATTGTAGACGGAACTGCAGTAGAATATGTAACTGATGCTCGGAATCTGGGACTCTGCATGGACAGCCATTTAAGGTTTGAAAAACATGTCTCTGAGTGTGTACGGAATTGTCTCTACAGGCTAAAGTTGTTATATAAAATAAGACCATACCTGAGTGAAGACATTCGAGTCTTGCTTTGTGAATCGCTTGTCCTTTCAAGGCTTAATTACACTGATGTGGTGTATGGCCCTTGTCTCTTGAGTAGAACTCAGAAGTTGATACAGCGAGTCCAAAATGCCTGCGGGCGTTTCTGTTTCCGGGTTCCGCCTAGGTCACATATAACGCCGTTTCTGAACAACTCAAACTTGCTAAAAATGGCAGCTCGGAGGAGGATGCACATGTCAGTTCTTTTGTTTGGTATCATCATCAATAAAACTCCAGGATACTTGTACAACAAACTTGTTTGGGCGCGAGCCCAGTCTAGATACCCGAGCAGGGCGTGTACCTACGTGTTCGCCACACCGGGGCATAGGACCATGGCCTTTCGCGGGTCTTTCAGGTTTTCGGCGTCCCGGTGTTGGAATGATCTACCTCCACCCACGCGTGAGCTGAAAACAGTTTGTACGTTTAGGATTCATCTGAAAAAGGAGCTTCTAGCAATGCAAAAGAATGGTAATTTCGCATAGATAGGTCCGTCCATAGGAGGAAAGTCTGTAACTTACCGATTGTATGTACGCACGAAAGAGAGCACAGTTTCACTATTGAGACTCGATAATCCAGTTTGTAAATAGTTTGTTTTATGGTGAATTCCGGAATTTTTCGAAACTCAACACTATAACTTCAACTTCTTTGATATGACTCTGCATCTGGTTGACACAAATCTGCCAATGTCAGTTCAGTACAAAGAAATATATATATATTTTTTTTTTTTTAATGAAATGAAAAAAGATCCCCTTGTAGGGTACCTACCTACTTTGTGCCTGAATTGATCCCGTGTTGAACAGCTAGGTATAATTTTTACTGTACCTTTAGTTTTAATTTAATTATAGTTAAGAATCTTTCTCGTCTGTTGTCCGTGTCCACACGCACTGAAAGGTCCTGCCAGAAAACCAGCGTTGCTCAACCTTTGGTAGAGCAACATTAAGCTGAGGTAGGGCCTATTGGTTCACTGGGCTTGTTTATAGATTTAAGGATAATTCATAAATACGTGTATAAAGTGTTTGCCTTTGTGTGCCAATAAATAAATTTCTTTCTTTCTTTCTTTCTTTCTTTCTTCAAGCAATTTTTTTTAATTATCCTTTCCTAATGTTTGAGGACAGAATTACAAAAATAAACATCGGGATATGTTGTTATGATATCATAATTGTATATTTTAAAATAATCTGAACCACATGCGTCCAAGACAACGGTAATGGCGACGCGGGAGAGCAAATGCATCGAATAAAGCACATTGTTGCTATCCTAGCTCTTAATTAGTACAACATAGAGCTTAGACTTCCCTATACTGAATGCGTCACACAAACACTCGTTTATGTAGTACATATAAGCCCAAGCGAGTAATTACTCTACATGATTCACATTATGGCCATTGTGTCTGTTGCGCTTACAAACAAAGCGCCTTATATATTTGTATAAAATAAAGGAAAATCTGGGCCGTTTTCATTTCAACAGAAACGGTGACTTTGTTACAACTTTTAAGATACATTTTTAAAATCCGCGTTTTACATGTTTTTCGTATATTGGAAGCTTGTATTTATGACGTCATCGTTAGCGTGGATAAATTGTATGAAAAAACGGATTTGTGACGTCGTCGTCATCGTTAACGTGGATAAATTGTATGAAAAATCAAAAGAAAATCGTGCTTGCTTTAAATAATCTATCTATGGTACCTATTTACGAATTTTAGACCAACAATGTAACGATGTTTCACAAGCGTGCAAGTTGTTAAACTGGTGTTAAATAGGGAATTGAACTGCGTTTTCGATTCGTTATAAAATTTAAAGACAAAAAACTTTCTTTGTAAGTATTTTAATAGTGGACGACTAGAGGTTGCTTGTCAGAGGGGACCACAACTCCACGAATTCGCGCAATCATTCAATAAAACATGATAGGTTCAATCACCAAGACCCTCTGTTGCTCCTTGGAGAGATGAGGCTATTCTTATAATGTTCCTTTTAGGCCACTGGCAATAAAAACTTATTTTACCGACAAACATACAAACTTCTTTCTCTAATTCTCTATGTCGTCAGTCAAACAAAACACAACCAGTGTTTTAATAAGCGTTACTTTAAAAATAGAACGCATTTGATTACAACCAATTAGCTAACGGTCAAATAAGCAGTTCTCTTGTTTATGACGCTGTCTCAATAATAATTAATTGTGACTTGTGTGGGGCAGTCTTTCTTAATTATTCTCATTTGTAGTTTATTTACCATGATAAAGTATATGGTTTTATCTATATATATTGGCTTGACGATTCTAAACATGACTTTACATGACAACCATTTTAATCTCACGGATGAAAAGGCTTTTTTATTCTGCCAATAATAAAGTGACAATTCTTTTGGACACAAAAATCTATTAGACTTTATATAGACGTGAAAATGGGAGTTAAAAATAGACACAAGCCTCGTCCATCATAAATATTGAAGACCGCAGCTTACAGGAAAATGAATAAATACCGTTGTTTCCGACCACTTATTTGCCTGGTAACTTAGGTACCTGTTCAGATGGTACGGTCAGCTCTTGAGATGCACCTTGTACTTTGTCATACTGAAGAGAGCTTACTGGGAGATTGATCGCGGTCGTTGAGAAAGTCAACTTAAAACGGCATGGTACTTAACAGCATCTGAGTGCTGTCGACTGTACAAGATATTTAGCGAGAAACCATCTTTGAAATACATCGTCAATATCCAAAGGTGGTAATTCCTCTGATTAAAAACGCAAATACCGTCGATGTTGCTCAAAAAGTTCGACAACCTTGTGCAAGAGGTCATGCTCTTCCAATTTGCTCGGTTTCTCTGAAATAAACCGAAGGAAAACCCATTTCCCAATTATATTTGGCCAGATCCACGCTGTTTACTTTGCGTTTTATCAAAGTACTGTTTATTTACACGTTTGAAAAGCGGAAAGCAGCAAAGATGCCACACGGTTCGACGTGAGTCGATGCCCTCATATTTTATAACCTTCGAATTACCTTCTCGTGTTTACTCTTATATTTCAGTGCCAATATGATGCCTATGTCATTCCTCAGCAGCAAACAAAGTAATTACAACTCAGCTTAGGCATTTAAGCGTCATATTCGCACAAGTGAACGACCAACTCACAGCTCATAAAATAACTCTGCATTTAATATGTCCTATCTTTTCCGTGATGACAGTACGGCTCCATGTGGTCCTATTAAATCTCAAAATAGACTGTATATTTTATTATGTAAGCTGGTGCCGTTGTAATGAGCAGTACAAACAGTGGCTCGAGTTGGCGGCGTGCTCGTCTCGTTGTCAACGCGCTAACCCGCGCTGTAAACAACATATGAGGAGACCTCTGCTCTTTAGAGTTTTTGGAACACCATCCTTCACACAAAATATCTATATCCAAACAGCCGCTGTCGGCGTTGTAGCGCTATGGGTAAGTTTGTTGCCCTTTTGGAAATGTAAACTGTTGACGTACAACTAATAGCCAGCATGTGTTATTATTTTGATGGCTGGCGGTGTCTGGCGCAGGCCTCGACGGCCGCGGCCATTTGAAATCGACAGTGATTACAATTTTCCCTGGTTGCGCGATCAGCGTCCGATGGAAAGCAACGTTTAACCAATGTTCCGCTCTGATAACTCTCTAATTACGCATTGGCTGTTTTCCGTCGACACTTGCCTGCCACTGACTTAACCCCTAGATTTTCACTGCAACATTTCACCCGTGATCGCACCGTTACGCTCATTCGTTTACTTTCGCCTGCTTGAATGTCACTAGTTTTAATACTTAAAAAGCAATCATGAACTGTGACATTCTGTCGACAGCCAAACAGAGAGACGGCTTCATTCAAAGATTATGAAACCACTTAATGCCCACATCTACATCATAAACACCAATAAATTCTACTTTTCATGCGGCACTAAAAGCAGCTGCGTTGTACAATTGTTCACTGAGAGGTTCTTGTCGTCAAGAAACGTTGCCTCTTAAATCCACACCTCGACATTTGGACTTTGTGTTAAGTGACTGTTTGAGTTTAGTATCAGTAAACCTCGTGAGCACGTACAAGTAAATAATACATCTGAACAAAAATGGTCGACCACTCGCTAAAGTGACACATCAATGCAACATGGTGCTATGCTAATTCAATACTTAGCTGTTGTGTTGACTGATAAATCTGATAGAACGTATTAATCGTATATTTGTGCGCTGTATTTATTTCCATACGCAAGTGTTTGCGTGTTTACGATCTCCGGACGAGGCACATAGGCGAATGACAAACACAATGACGTGGCATTTTGAGGCCGCATGCAAGTTAACTTTTGGGTAACCATAATCATACCTGTTGCTTGTTGGTCAGGACAGTGTTCCGCGTTGAACTGTCTGGCCTTCACGCTCTTAGCATCACAAAGAAATGTACCTAAACCTCGGCTGGTAAACAATCATGAAATATTGCATTCTCCTTGCGAAATAACGATACAACTAGCCCATAAACAAAGCCCGATTCGACCCGTATGCAAACTGAACAATGAAATTCTAACGACACAGCTAGGGCCAAACGAAGCGCACGGCTCAGGCTTCCAATGGATCATGCATAGATCATAGGTGTACTGTTACCTAACACGACAGTCGGCGACCGTTGCCCCTCGCTCGAGAGGTGTACTGTACTGTAGTCAAATGACCCGGCGACAATTATTCCTCCGTCGGACGCCACGCCTGAACAATACTGCACAATCACCGCGATTGTGGCACTGCCGTGTCAACTGCCTCTCGCTCGCGTGAACGCCGCCATTGTTATGCTGATGTTGAGCGAACGTGCGCCAGCAAGGTTCGACGTACCAACAAACTAAACAAAACTTCAACATTTGCATATGGTACGAGCGACACCCGAATGGGGAATACATGATGAGAACTGGGAATGTTTTAAATATTAATAATTCATGTTCGAGAACCAAAGAAAAATATTAAAATTCGACAAATCCCGAGGCGAACTGTAAAAGCACCATTTTATGCCTCGTTTAATTGGTAATAACCTTCCTAAACGCAGGGACCATTAGTTTAAACGAGATGGCAGAGCAGGTAGACGGTAAACCTTCAGGGATCAGTTTTTGTGCTCTGTCAGGTAAAAGGGTCGGGACCCTTTTGGGCCCAGATTGTGTGCGTTTTTACTATTCCACAAATATTGTAAAAATACACACTTTACTTGACAGTTCCTTTCGAATTAGGTTGGTTTCCAATTTCTATAGGGGGACCCATGGAATTGTTTATTTTCGAAAGGCAATATTTATGATCTTCAAGATGGGCCCGCATAAAAATGCATTAAATTTGAAATGACAGGAAAACTTGAATCATAAAATATTGGGTTGTTAATAATTTACTGTCTTCACCAGACCTAAATGTGATTCTACTAAACAACAATACGAACTCCATTGATTGCCCTTTATATCTCATGCCCATTGCTGTTGATTATCTCCTGCCAGGCACAATTAAACGTGCCCCACTGCCCTGAATATAGATGCGTGTAATTAAGCGCCCCCATGAGTATTTGGACTTTTTTATTTATACTAAACTGGGATCGTTTCCTCTATTCCAGAACCAATCTCGACCAGTGCAGACGATGACCGGAGCCATGGCCACCGGTCTGGGTGGTACGAACGGCGCCATCGGCGGCGGCGGCGGACCAGTCAACTGGGAGCAGCATCCAGCCCTGGCGCGCGCCGCGTCGGTCCCAGCTCAGAGAGCCTTAGCCGGCCTTCTAGACCGACTCAGCCATCGGCGGCTGGAGCGTACGACCAGCGAGCCCGCACCGCCAGCGCCCGCCACATCCCGCTACAAGACAGAACTCTGCCGCCCCTTCGAAGAGGCCGGCGCCTGCAAGTACGGAGACAAGTGCCAGTTCGCGCACGGCATGCGCGAGCTGCGCAATCTGCAGCGCCACCCGAAATACAAGACAGAGCTGTGCCGTACTTTCCACTCGGTCGGCTTCTGCCCGTACGGGCCGCGCTGTCACTTCGTGCACAACGCTGAGGAGGCGCGTCGCCGCTCGCCGCCTTCTCCCGGAGGATCTGTCGCCTCGCTGTCTTCTGCCGGCTCCTTGGGGTACGGATCCGAGGGCTCTCGCTCGCCGCGCTCGCCACACTCACCCCCTGATCAGACAGCGTTCGCATTCCGCCGTGCAGCCTCGCCGCACTCGCCGCATTCCCCGCCCTCGCCGGACGACGACGAGGAGCGGCTGCCTGTGTTCAACCGACTGGCCGGCGCATTCGGCGACCTCGTGATCGCCTAGTCCTACCCTACCTTAACCTTACAGCTAGCATTAAGAATCCCCCTCACCTAGTGCCTCCGACTCGTCTTCCAGCCGCGCCCGGCGCCGCGGCGCCCGCACTCGCTCAACGAATGATCTCCAGATCGACGATGCTCCTCGTTACTTCGCCCCCGTTATTTATAAACTTAACGAAGTGTATACTGGCGTCTCGAAAGTATGCGGTGTGAATAATGTGATTATGGTAGTGTCGGCACGCGTTTGTAAATGGCACCTTATATTATTAGATACGTATTTATTATCGTGTAGCTCGCGGAAGTCTTCCCGATGCGATCCTCCGCCGAGCGGTGGTCTTGTAAAGTTAGCTCATAGAACGTTTATTTATTTGTAACTGCCTATCCGCGCTCGGTACCGTACCGCGAGAAGGCGCTCGTGATCTATTTTTAAGAATTTAAGATAATAATTTATTATTTATTTGGAGTCTCTTTAACTGTAATTGTATCGTAGCCAGCAGCTGCGACGCACCGCATTCGGACGAGGCCCGCGTCGCCGGGACGGGGCTCGCAGTCGGCCGCTACCGGCCGCCCTCGCGTCTCCATCTAGCTCTGCGGCCGTCAACGGTCGCCTGCCATCTCGGGACCTCGGTGGGCAACTCTCAGAACACTTTGCTATTGTCATGTTTCGTAACATCATACATTACTACCACTGATCCGCACCACCAGTGCTCAGACGCGCCGCCCCGCACGTACAATATTCAAGGCGGTAGCGAACGCGCCTGAACGCGGGGCCGTCTGAGCACCGCGCCCCTCTCGTCCACGACTCGTCTGCGAGGGATTTTTACTTTTTGTTCCGTGCGGGAGGACGAGCGAGCCGAAACCAGTTTTGGTTTTGGTGATTGTTTTTTTCGTCCTCGCGGCAAACCGTGTATCTGAGTGTAGTGCCGCGGGCGTTCGGAATGATCCGTGCGCAAAAAATGCCAGAAACCTGAGAACACGCCCGCCGAGCTCCCGAGGTCTCGTACATTATAAACATACAGAAGGATATATTACATAAATAATATAAGTAACGTTAAGTACCTATAGTATATAGGCGAGCGAAAGCCGCGAAACCCCGCGCGGGCAAGGCGGCACCCTCTGCGCGCTTCCAGCCGACCTGGCTCGCGCAACAAAAAAACATGTGCCTTCTACTTTATGATATAAATCGATTATATTTGATTTTTAGTTTATCGAGATAGATTGTTTGTTTATTTATTGTCTCCTTTGAATAAAATATTCAAATTGGCACGGTTATTAATTTTTGTACTATGACAAAAAATCTAATTGATTAGTTTCGTAGCATAGTTTTTTCTTGAATTTAAAGTGTGATATTTTATAATATTTATATAAAAAAAGGTTGAAAGTTTTAATTAAGGGACCAATGTAAGTGATTAGGAGAAATTCTGATAGAACCTTCGTAACCTTTGATCGTTGTAACCGAGAGACTGCCCCACATCCTCTTGGTATACCGAGTTATCTTTGTTATTACTACTTTACATACAGATTTCGTACTTTCAATAAAATGACATGTTTACCGATGCCCGGCCTTGTGTTTATTTATTGTTAGTTTATAAGAATGAGATGGTATTCAGTTTTGTTTTCTACGTAAGTAATAGTTTCAGTTTTTCTCGTCAAGTTGCATGATGACCACTAAGTTAATAATTTTGTACCTAACATTAAGGAAAATACTTAGTTTTAAGCGTTTTTTCATTAAGTTCACGAATATTATTTATTATCAGTTCATTATGATACATAAACCATTAAAACTGATTTATTTAATTTCTTTTGTATTTAAACAAACATGATTACTTGTAACTTAGTGTTTAGTTTATTTACATGAGTCATTTATTATATAACAGACATTAGTTAAGGTTTCTAGTACCTACGTCATTCGTAATTTAAGTATTTAATTTTTTAATTTAATTGCTATTATAAGTTAATCTTCCAAAACATTGACTACGTTCACTACGTACGTTCTATTTCGTATCGACAAAAAAATTAAGGTCAAGCTTGTGACATTTTCTTGTAAGTTTTTCTTATTTCCATCTGCATTTTTTTATTTGAATTATAGTCAAAATATGTTAAAAAATCTTTTGTTTTTTTTCTGTTTCCTCTTTCCTTCCTAACTAAAACAATTGACAACCCTAAATACAAAGTGAAGCTTAGGAAAATGATATCAAACTAACAGTCCTTGTATGGTAGCTTTTGGAATGGACAGGTATAATTTCTTCAAAAGAGCAAGTACTTCATAAATTTTATTATATTTGGAACTTCAACTTCTGTCTAGGGTTCAATACTTATCTTAGGTATAGCTTCAACACACACAATCAGCTATTAGGTACAACAACAGTTGGTTGATTAGAAGCTGTCTAACACCTCTGGGTGTTAGACATCTAGACTAAAGCGAAGACGAGAAGATACGTTATTAAACTAGGGTGTCTCCAACCGAAGCTGTGCGGGACATGCGTAGGTACTGGCTAAACTGGGGCGGAGATGTGTGCTGGGTAGAGCGGCTGAGCTGCGTGCGGCGAGCGTCGGATGTTTGTTGAGATGAATGCACTAACGAGGCACAACTCACATCTCCGTTCATGTCTTCTCATCTCCGCTGCGTGACGTCGCCAGCTTGCGAGGCGAGGCACATCTCCGCTTCGATCTTACCGTGTTTCTATGCATACAGATATATGATTCGTCTCCTCGTCTGCACGGAAGCTGAGCGGTGACGAGATGTCTGAATAACGATGTTCTTTTGGTGGTTTAAAAAATGCATCGCAGCCCGGCTTTGGGCTTTGGCCCGTGATTCGAAGTAACTTCGTTACCTACTAAGTTACAAAATATGTAGGTCAGTAGGTAGCTAGGCAAATAGCCTGTTCACAGGCTTCATTTAAATGTTTATTCAGCTCAAATTCAGTAACTGTAAACCCTTTGTAAATAAAGTACCGCTGAGCTTAGCTTAACTAAAACAGTCAGTTAGCAGTATCCGTAAAATGATCCGGGTAACTTGACTATGGCTTATAGTTGTAATTATGAATGTACGATGTTCTGGGGCCCAATTCTGCTAACCACTCGCTACTACCTAGGTACTATGACAATGGTAGGTATCGTCACGTAAAATCAAAGCAAAATTTTATTCCAGAGATGGTGCGTGCGGTGCTATTTGCACGGAGAAATTGATAGAATAGTTTCAACACTGACTTAAAGTTCACTCTATAGATAAAGGGATGCGCATACCTTCATCTATAGAGTAGGTATTTCGTCCAAGGTAGAATGCCAAAATGTGTCATTCTGAATAGTAGATATTGTTTTCTTGTAGGTATGTAGTAATCCGTGGAGCACTGGAGACTTGCAGTATGTACCTAACAGGATTTCAAAAACCTTTTGTGGAGAAGAAATGAATAAACTTTTATTTATTACTAGTTTCTTCCTGCGGCTTCGCACGCGTTGTTTAAGGTATATTTTTATCCCATGGGAACTGATTTATGAGATAAAAAGAAGACTTATGTTTTATTCCAGCCCTAGAACTACCTGGGTGCATAAAATTTCTGCCCGATCCTTTAGTACCTACTTAGTTTTCGCGTGAAGAGGTAACAAACATCCATTCAAACTTTCGCATAATATAGTATACCTACCTAAGTTTTATTTTTATTGAAGCGAGAATAGGGCCCCCCTGTTCTGCTGATTTAGTAGTTAACTGAACAAAGCTGCCTTGTCATTTGAGGTCTCTGAGGAAGTCATAGGTAGGAAGAGAAATACTTATACGTTGCAAATTGGAATGACTTGAGTATTGATGGATGTGGATGGATTTCTATCCAAATTAGGTCATTTACTGATTTTGTATTGTGTAGGTATGAATAAGTAGGTAGATTGAAATAAAAATCATTTATTTTAGCACCTAAAACAATAAAAATAAACCTAAGACTTAAACAGCACTAAAATTAATATTAGGTAGGTAAAGTAAAAAGTAAAAGTAAAGTAAAAAATATTTATTGCAGCAAATAATACAAAATAGTTAACAAATAAGCTTAAAACTAAAACACATGAATAGGGTATGTACAATTTGCTGAGCTTAATTTAACAGTGATTTTCGTCGGCTTCCTCACTAGGCCAGGCCTGTATCGAGGAACTCAGACTACAATGTTCGTAACTTATTCAGAATTTTTGCGCAGGTACTTACATAGAATTCATGGGAACAAAAAACACGACATGATCACGGAATAACTAAGCCAACTCGCTGGCGCATGAAACTGTACCTACCTACTACCTACCGAAATATTGGAAAACTCAAAAATCAAATCATGGTAAACATCTGGATATAAGTGAATTTTCTGATTGTGGATGATAATTTTGGAAGTCGAATTAAATTTATTGGTGAATTGAATATCACAAGAAGGAACCAGCGTGGGCCTCTCTTTAAACTTGGTAAGTAGCAACTTACTACACATTCCTTTCTATCGTTACATCTGAGGGTCCATTCACCACCGGAATCAACTTATTCTCAATTTTTAAAAAAGTACCTATATTCAAAATCCTTGAATCTGAGTTTCTGTTGGTAAAACTTAGGTAAGTATTCATCTTAATAACTGTTATTCTGTGCTAGATATAAGTTACATTATTTTGCCCGTGGCGCAAATTTACCGCGAGTTCCCTTTTGTGCAACTCAATTGCGGAACGGGACCCTTTCTTGTCTAACTTTTTTTGTTCTCCATTGCTTCACTCAAGTTGCTCCACTCAGAAAATCAACAAGGTATCAGTTGAGCTAAATGTAGATATTTGCATCAGTCTTCAGTCAGTTCAACTGTTTCAATTGTGTATAGGTACTATTTCTAAATTAACAAATAAAATTACAATCAAATAATAAAATTACATTAAAACTAGAAATTATAATTATAATAATTATTATTTATCCATTAAATCAGCCCACAAATGTCCATTGCTGAACATAGGCTTCCCCCATAATCCAAGTAGGTACCTACGAGTAGGTACCTTACCTATAGTAGGGTCGGCTCTAAGTGTCTGAACTTCTGACACGGCTAAGGCAGAGTTATCAAAACAAACCCAAAATTCAAGCGTATCAGTTTATAAACCGGCCTATCAACTGAGAAAGTAAATACTTAGTGCTTATGTTTGTTCAGTGATAGTAATAATTGCTGCTGGCTGTACTGCGATAAGGATATTATCCAATATTTGAGGTGATATCATAGGAGTTAGGGCTCGGTTCTGGTGGTTCTTATCTGTCTCCGTCTTAGATAAAAGTAAAAAAGGGAGATGAGGTAGGTAGGTACTACCATCTCGAAAGTGTATGGCTCAAGTCAGGTCCAACTATGTTCCCTCACCTCAGTCATAGTCGGACCGGCGACGGCGGCGCGGGTGGTTGCGTTTGTGTTTCGCTTGCTTGCTACGACGTATACTTTTGTGTGATTTCGACACCACGACAATGCCTTCGTGTTTGTTCACCAGTTGTAAGAAAAATTGCTCCAAAACAAAAAAACAAAGGCATCACATATTTTCAAGTAAGTAGATACACCAATTAGATACACCGCGAAACAATTAGAGGGAAAACCAGAACAAAAGACGTGGTTAAAAGAATATTGGGCTTAAAATGGAAATGGGCAGGACACATTCAAAGATTAAAACCAAACAGATGGCCATACATAGTCACAAACTGGATACCACTTGACCAAAAAAGGAAAAAAGGAAGACCATTCAAAAGATGGAATGACGACGTTAGACAAGTGGCGGGAAAAATGTGGCCACGAAAAGCCAAAGACCGAAATTACTGGAGATCCTTGGAGGAGGCATATACCGCCGAAGGCGGTCCATATCACGACATCTCATGACGCAATACACTAGACATAATTAACTTTCAATGCTATATTTTTATTATTATTAAAATGAGAATGACTATTTAATTATTACTATTACTATTTTTTTTGTTTAAAACTGTACTTATGATACCTATGACTATGTGTGAGATATGGAATAAAGCTCTTTTTATTTTATTTTATTTATTTTTAGATACCTACACCAAACTTTAAATTTTCTGATAATTCGATACCTTATCATTATTTCTGTGACACGATACAGTATTTGAGTGAGCGCTGGGGAAACGTACGGTATCTCCCTTTTTTTACTTTTATCTAAGGTCTCCGTAGCATGCCGTGTCTCCACAAAGGATCTCTCTGTGGAGATGCAATAGGGTATTTTCCTCTTTTAGAGAAAAAATATATGATTATGATAGCTTAGCAAAAAGCAGTCGGAAAATTGTCGTTTTAGTTTATAAAATACAAAATAAATTTTAAAACTCAATTCAAAGCTTTCAGTTTTTTTATCTGTTCTTAAACACCATGAAATAGTAGGCGCAATGTTCTTATGTCCTGACCTCGGACGTAATGTAAGCACCTAATACTATTTAGGACGAAAAATATTTGTGGAAAAAGCTGTGGCTAAAGGTAGTACAACATGTTTGCAATAAAAATGTTAAATGAGTATTGAGGCAGGTAAAGGAACCTACTGGGTATTTAGGTTCCTACCTATATACCTACCTAGGTGTGGGTTGTGGGGAGGGTTATTGTAATCAATCAATCACGCTCACTGCCAGCCCAGGAACAAAGATTTTCTCCAGTTGCAGGTACTGGTGGTTACAAAAGTATTCTCTTTCATTTTTGGTGGGTATTAATCAATTGCACTTATGTATCAAAAATATGTCCTACCAACCTCGAAGTAAGTATTGTACGTACCTAAGTATAATCCGCGGAGACTTAGCTTAAATTGTTTGTGATACTTTCATCGGACTTGTTGTCTCAAACAATGTTTTTTTTTCACATAAGAAAAATAAGTCAAAACAATCACTAAAAACTTGATTTTTTAAATTCTTTAATAAGGGCTTTGTCGCACATGCGATTATGACCCTGGTGAGTTTAACAGGAAAAACAAAACATATATAGGTAATACCTTCGATAAAAGTAAAAAAGGTTTTACTTTTATCGAAGATAGAAACTAAAACAAAATAAACTCAATTAGGTACCTAACATTACAAGTTTGAGTTCTTACTAGAGAACCCATAAAAACCAAGTTTTAACCATTTAATTAAAGTACTCGCTAGTAATAGTACCTATTCAGTGAATCTAACTAGAAGTGGGACTTATATGAAAACTTTTTTCTTCGTTCTACCACAGATTAAGTAAAGTTACTTTTCTACCGCGGCATATTTCAGGAGGCTAATGGACTTTCTTAACTATCTTGCAAAAATATTGTTAATCAGCCATTGTTCCCCAGGTTTTCTGTTCGCTGGTACAGTCACAAAGCAAGCAACGTAAAAGTTGGTAAGCTGCCTGCTGGACGGATTGCTGGCAGGCGAGACAAAGGCTCGTAAAGATATGCAAAGGTAAGTATAGTTATCGCGGTTTACGCAAACTGCACACACGCTTGTTTGCTCTAATTAGTAGGTAAGGTACCTACCCACCTAGTTGTAAGGTCTTTGACCAGCTGGTCAAACATTTTGTTGCTTTGCCTAGAAGATTCCGCTCTTCGGTCGAAGTTCTCTTAACTCTCTGGTACCTTTTCAGGACACCTCCACGGCTGAACGTACACCTCCAAACAAGGGGATCTTGTCATAATGCCAAGCAAGGCAGCGAATGGTGATCGCTTAGTTAAAAATACGTCGCACTATCGTAATGACGAAAGGATCCTTTTCTAGCCTTATTGGGGCAGTTTCTGATTTACTAGGCGATAGAGCGCGCTTTTTTGAGTCGTTCTGCATAACTCAATTTACAAAAATTTTGGATTGAGTCAGTGTTACTTCGGTTAAGGTATTAAAAATGCATTTAAGGAAGCTTCTGGCCTTCCTCTTGGAGGTTGGAATTAGTCCTGAAAAATAATAGAAGCGGTCAATTACCTATTTACTAGGTATAATGGCATTTGAAACAGAAAACAAGGTTTGCTGGAAGATAACTCTTTTTAGGGTTAAGCTCGCCTTTGCCATATTTTGTCTAGTTTAATGTTTTATTATTGTATTTTTTTATTTCGTGCAATAAAGAATAAATAAACAATCGAAACATGACGTTGTAGTAAAAATTACAACTAAGTTCCTTATACTAGATTGAATTCCTAAACATGGATGCAAAAAATGGTTTTTACATAGAGCAGTAAAAGCAACGATATTTTGAATTAAAGAATAGAATCAAATAAGAACTAGGTAGTTATAAAACTACTGCTGAAGTGGCGATGGGCAGGCCATAGCTTGCAGATAACTGTCGTTGGGGTGTAAAGGTTCTCGAGTGCGACCGCGTTGCAATGCGAAACGGAGTGTGGGAAGACCTCCCACTCGACCGACGACGGATCGACGATATTGTAGCGGTCGCAGGGAGTCGATGAATGGTGGCTGCTCAGAACCGCTCTTTGTGGCGTCGTATGGGGAAGGCATATCGCTCATTTGGTAGAACATCGACGTAATTTACAGTATTCCAATTTTACAGGAGAGCGATTATTGAGTTTTTTTGGAGTTCTCTAATGAATTTGTAAGCAACTGGTGGTAGGATTATGATTATACTAGATGTATATTAAAGTTGTATTCAAGGAATTTCTAATATCATTTTAACAATATTAAAACGATGTATAGAAATTCCGTAATATAAAAATAACTACTGAGGTACCTGTAGTTAAGTCATTGTTCCACCAGAATACAGTCATGGAGAATAAAACTATTTGTACAAAATGGGTGATTTTGTGACAAAAAAAAAACTTGTTTGTTACTGATCATTTGTTAGCTTATTAAAGTTTAGTCAAAATTTTAGAAAAGCACTCATAGAATAATATCACAATTCAATATTACTGCTTAAAGGCATAAAACAGTGTTCACAACAACTTCAAAATCTTAATTAAAACTAAAAAAGTCTCTTAATAGTCTTTGTAACTTATTGAATCTCACTTAGAACCTACTAAAATAATCTCAATATGGTGACAAATTCAGATAATGCCAAAACTAAACTGTACTAACTTGATACCACTAAAAATATTTCCATCCTTCTCATTTCGACTGCTACATCAGGGGCGATGACAACTTCAGTGCTGTCACTTCAGTTTCATTTAGTTTTGACACCTAGTCTTGTAACTTCTTAAATCTTACTTACAAAAACAGTCAAAAAATGGTTTCATAATTACATTTACGTCGATGTAGCCCTCAACTCGTCCGTACTTTACGAGTCCCCCCGCGCAACTGACCAATTCGTCGTTGTATCGTTCAACAGTTTCACGATTTGGTCTAAATGCCACAACGACGTTTGTGCCATCTAGTGGAAACTATTAGAGATACAATATCGTCGATTTTTCTCCAAATCTAGATACTACTTACAGGTGTTCTGACATACTTAACTCAATATTGCCAAAAATTACAATTACGTCAATGTTCCACCAAATGAGCGATATGTTGATGATGATGATAAAAAACGACTTAATTACTTGACCGGTAACGGACAAAATATACGAAGAGATTACCTACCTACCCATTATTTTAATCAAAATCAAAAATTATTTATTTCCATAAATACAAAAATGTACACTTAGATAAGGTCAAATTCTTAAAATAAAACACTGACACGGAAATAAAGTGGTACCTACTTTTGATTTCTGTCGCTTCGGTATGTAGACGTAAAGAAGTACTAAAGAAGCGACTAAGAAACCTTTAGCCTGTTGTTATTTTTCGAGTTGGAGTAAAACCCGTCCCAAGCTTTTTTATCTTCTAAATAATCTGATATTTTGTAGTAATCCTTTTTGCACAGAAAGGTTTTGACAATTTGTTTGAGTTTATTTATTGATAGATTTTGCAACTCGCTAGGAGTTTTAGGAGGAATTTTGTTGTAGAAGCGTATACATTGCCCTCTAAAAGATACATTAATCTTGTGAAGCCTGGTTGTGGGCACAGTGAGTGTATGTTTACTTCTAGTATTTATATTATGTATATCGCTATTTTTAGAGAAGTTTTTGATATTTTTATGAGTGTACAATAAGTTTTCATAAATATATTGACAGGGGACTGTCATTATGTTTATTTCTTTGAATTTATCACGCAGGGATTCTCTGGGACCCATATTATAGATAGCACGAACAGTCCTCTTCTGCAGCACAAATACGGTGTTAATATCTGCAGCGTGCCCTTTAATATTGTACATTAAACATAACAAGGTAGGTAGGTAGGTACCTATAGCTTTTATCTGTATACTTCAGTCGTCTGGCAGTATAGGTATCGAACCGGCTGTAACCTACATACTGTGTTATCAGATGTTTCCTATCGGTAGGTACATACATATTATTATAATAAACGAACTGAAATAATTTATTAATAGCTGAATGTGGTCTTCTACCTACATCAACAGAATTTAAATTACCGGTTATTGTGGCGATTTCGGTGTCAAATACGAATCCCTCAGGATTATTTTTTGTGGGATCATCTCGGCATCTCATTACAATATGGTTAAGAATCATCAAAATATTTGTATTTGTATTTATTTATTTATTCCATAAAGATACATTTGTACACTTAGAAAAGTCAACTTATACATAGTGAGAAATTAATACAAGTTCTACTTATTAAATAAAATTGGTACAAGAAGAGTAACAATTACATGAATATACAATGCATAACTAGGTGTAACAGTGAGATTATCAGCAAGAGCTTCGTCAAGTGTATAATAAGATTTTCTACTACTATTTTCGATTAGATTAGATTTAAAATAATAAAAATTTCATTTGTCTTGCTCAAAAAGTGTGTCAATATAGCGTAGCTTAGCGTGCGTAAAATTCGTTTTTAAGGTCTAGAGTTTAATTTATATTTTTTTTATATCTTTTTGGCGTTCCATTTACAAAGAACATACATTTCTTTTAAATTTATTTTTGAATATGGAACTGAAAGCTCCTTTTTGGTCATTGTTGCATGTTTTGTATGGTGATTCTTCCTCCACGGTAGAATGCATGGTAGGTTGTAACTTTGCGTCGCGCGTAACAAACACAAAAAAGTTGGTATCAATCAGTGCGAAATCTCTGGAATATTGGTTTGCTACAAATTTAACGGAAGATGAACTTGGCTTATTTAATTGAAAATGCCATCAAGCGAAAATTAATTTCATAATCGGCAAATGGGACAGAATGGCAAAGAAATAATCAATATGATTCTATTTAGGTATCTGTTGCGCATCACATGAAATATGATATTTTAAGACTAACGACAAATTCGTGATGTAGATAAGGGAAATCGGTGTGGAATATTTATTGAAGTGTGATGTTTTGACGATTGTTCTATTTTCTCACACTCGAAGTGAAAAAGCGCGGGCCAAAACCACCCGTTATAACTCGGTCTTGTCATCCTCCCTCGCTACGATCGGGATTCGGGAGTTTAAACAACATCGTCTATAATGTAGTGGTTTAGTCCTTTGTTAAAAATATACTATTGAATTATTGTATGTATTTTGGAGGTGGCATGCATGCACTGACCAAATAGTAATTGCACCTGTGTCACCTTTCAACTATGTTTGCATAGACACCGTTTGTTAAAATGTTTCGAAAAAGATATTTTGGAAAACTGTTTTGAAATAACGATACTAAAATATTTGAAACAGATGTAAAAAGCCACCAAGCACTTGATTCCACCTACCTCCAGCTACCATTATAGTACACAGTCCGTCAAACGCCCTGTATACAGGGTGCAACATAACATGTGTACAAAACCGAAAGGGGGTAATTCTGGATGCCGCGCTGCTGCCGCCGCCGAGGGGATCAACTAGGGGTTTTTTTCGAATATTTTTTGAATAAAATATTAAATTAAATATTAAAATCACGATCTATATAAAAAGGATGGCATAGTATTTAAGTTCTGTCAAATTCGTTAGCGCCATTTTGTAAAAGGTATAGGAATAGGGATTCGCTCATAGGAGCGGGACAGAGCATGCGTTTTTGGAACGGCGTTAGTGCAAAAGTGGAGTTTTTGCTTATTTACAAGAAAACTACACAAGTTATGAGAAAACGATCTGTAAGAACCAAGTAATTAGTGATAACCTACGAATCAAAACATAAGACATTTCAATAGACTGCAGGGTTCCTAATAAATTTATATTATATTTTTTTTTCTTAATCGTGTTTTCACTTTGACGGAACCAAAGAAAACATGTAGGTAGGTACAATTTTATGTAATTCGAGTATTTAACCACGGGCATCCCGTGAGTACTCAGATCTAGTCATAGTTTAACAAACTATTTGTACTACCAAGGTTGTCGACATAGCTCAAAGGATTAGCAAGCTGAAGTGGCAGTGGGCTGGCCATATCGCGAGAAGAACTGAAAGACTCGGTAAACGTAGTGTAGGACGCCCTCCGACCAGGTGGGATGACGATTTGCGAAAGACAGATGCTGGATGCGGCAAGCTGAAGACAGGGCGCTATGGCGCTCATTAGGGGAGGCCTATGTCCAGCAGTGGACTGATATAGGCTGGTGATGATGATGATGAATGAAGTTCAAAAGATAGGTACTAACTTATGAAGTTATAAAGATCCTGAATTGTGAAGTTCAAAATTTTCAGCGCCGATTGTAGGTACCTTATAAGTATTCCTTCCATTCAGACCCAGAACAAAAGGTTTTGAGTGAGTTAACCCAGGTAGGATCAAAATTTTAAATGTAAAACCTCTAGAATAATGTCTGTGCGAGGATAATACGGATATTTGTTCAAGTGCTATTTGCTGAACTTCTGTATTGACTTTGTGAATGAATGTCTTCGGAGATATTGTACGTAGGCACACTAGGTACAGTCGGTTGTACGACGAAAAGAAATTTAATAATTTACGACACTGAGTCATTCCTAGTATGGGTTATTAATATTATAGTTAACAATATTTTTTTTATGAAATGAAATATTTTATGAAATATTTTTATTCAAATAAGTTGATTTACAGACTTACGTAGCTAGTAACACAACTGACTCTATTCAAAATAACCTAGAAAACTTATACTAGTGACAAATAAGGATTAATAAGTCATTATTTTGTTAGGGTTGGTAAGTAGTAAATAACAAGACCTGAAAACTCAAGTGACTTTCCTCCGTATGAGTTTGCACTGTATGACGGCAGGGAGTCGCGCTCTTGCGTATTAGATCTTATGTATTAGACCTTCGTTTGACCACAATCTTACCTGATGGAAAGTGAAGATGTGGCCGACGGTGTAGGTACTTATTCACTCTTGTCTTGAAGAGACCCAGGTAGTAATTGAAAGGAAGAACAGCAGCAGGGAGCGTGTTCCAAACCCCAGCGATATGAATGATGAAGGTGGAGGAAAACCGCTAAGTGCGAGTGGACGGTATATCCACCAAGTAGGGGTGGTAATGCACTGTGCGTCTGCTTGTCCAGGAGTCAAAAGTCAAGAACTTACAAAATAATCACTTAGACAAGTCAAATTTTATACATAAACAGCTTAATAAAGAGTGGAAGGGGTGGTGGAATCAGGTCATGTAGTTCCTGTGAGCATTCTCCAAAATGTAACCTATTATTGTTTATTATTAAATAGTAACTGACACGATTTATAAAACCAATTACATTAGTTACTTAAAATTAAGACACATTATTTATAATTACGTAGCAAGTTAAAATTTTACAAAATAAATCAAAATAGAATATTAAAAATTAAATAGCTATAAAAGATCGAGAGACAAGTGACCTTGCGGCGGTAGGTATTTGCGCTTTTGTTACCTTACTAAAATATATTTAGCACCTTGCAGCGTTACTCCCGGATAAATCTAGGTAGAATCCTAGTACGAGAACTGGAATCGGCAGGATAGACGTGATTAAATTATATATACTTAATAAGTAGGTTAAAATTTAATATATGGTCGTCTGTATTTACGCACATGTAGGTACCCACTTTTATAACTTTGTCTCACTCTCCCAATAAGGTTTGCTGGAGGAGAACCCTTTTTAGGGTTAAGCTCACCTTTGCCATATTTTTTTTCTAGTTTAATGTTTTACTATTGTATTTTTTCTCGTGCAATAAAGAATAAATAAATAAATTAAATCCCTCTAGAACCCACGATTCTAGCGAGGGAGCTACTAGTAACTCCCTCGCTTTGCTCGTGAGTTAGGTAGGTATTCTGGAAGCTTTTTCCCCTAGGTAAATAATCTACTAGGTAAGTATTTAACTGAAACCTAATTAAAAGACCTAGGCACCGCTTTTGTTATTGTGCTAGTGGCAAGCATAGGTTTATGCCTTGTTCTACTCTATTGTTAGTAAGCAGCTACCTAGTAATGCAGGTAGGTCGGGTAACATTGTGTTGTATTACCTAAGTAGGTAGGTACCTTCGTTACGTACGTTAAATTAAGGGCTTTATTTATCAACGTTGCTGGGACTTATTTTCTTTATTGTTGTTTTTTGAATAGGTAAGCCAATCCCATAATTTGGGTTTGAAAAGGATAAAAGTACGAGCTAGGTACCTACCTAATTCTTAAAATAATTATCGTTAAGGTCATTCGTCGTGGGTTGGCGCGAGTTTTTTTTTTTTGTTGAAGTACCTAGTTATGGAGCATTTGGGAAAATGAGATATTTCGTCCTAAAATCAACATTTTCCCAAATATAGTACACAAAAAACAAATAAATTAAAATTGGTATTATCATTAGGTCATAGATAATGGTTTATGATTTGCGGCAAATTATTTTTCCGCTAGTTTTATTGGTTGCGGAACGCAGAAAAAATTAAAAGCCACAAAAAAAAAACTCGCGCCAACCAACGCGAACCACCATTGTTTGTAGTAAGTGAGCAGAAAGAAGGGATCCCAAAATGGATTGTGGAAGGAATCGACACGCTTTTTCGACTTTCAGTGAAACTCTCGTCCTTGGTTGAAGGTGATTATAAAGTCAGCGTTTATAAGTAAGGGGCATATTGTTTTAATACCTACACTGCGTTCGATAAACTTTGTTTATGGCTAAATGAGCGATACGAGGGACGTTGAACTAGGGAAATGTTTTGCGTAGATTGCGCTGATACGCGCTCGCGCTACGCGCGCATATCGCAGCCTGTTAGCTTGGCTATAAATTAGAACTAGCCTGTGCCGTGACTGTCTATGAATCAAACTTAGATTAGGTATTTAAAGGATATAACTCAGCAGCCGCAGTATGTAACATTGTGCTGTGCCAGAGTTCATGACCGATAGTTAGGTAGGTCATTGACCCCTTGTCAATCACCTATGGAGGCATTTACCATACCTATTATATTTACTACTCTTATTTTATCCTCATTTTGTCCTTTCGAATTTCACCATGGACAGGACCATGGTGAAATTCGTGTTCGAAATTCTTAGTGGTTCTTAAGCAACTCACGGACAAAGTAACACCCAACAAACATGAAGATATAGATGAAGAATATTTAGGTACTTACCTACATAGGAGGAGTTGAGTTAGTGGATGTTTAAGTGTTCATATACCTATCAAAGATACCTACCCTTTGCACGTTAACTTGCTGTTATCTAGGTAGGTTAGGTACCTAAGTATTTTGAGCGTAGGTACCTATTGTTCATTGAATCCGTTCAATGAACGAACAACCCTACTCGCAGAAGGTTCCATAACCTACCATTCCTAACTACACTACACGGATGGAAGGAAGCTGGTTCCATGCCGTGTGCCTTTGTGTTTAGGGCTGTGGCCCCATCACCACGGTACGGGGCGCCACCACCGTAAAACGGCACGGCACCGGCGCTGTAACATGCTCCTCGACAGTCAATATTTCGCTGTCGGTGTGGCTTGTCTAGAAATGGATCGCGAAGGAGTTGGACACTGGACGCGGTCCATACCGAGAAAAGCCCGTTCAAGCACGCCGACAGCAAAATATCGACTGTCGAGGACCCAGGCGGGGCGCAGGGCGCATCGTCCACGTCGCCGCTGCGCCGCGCCGCGCCGTGCCGTAGCACGGCACGGCGCCCTGCCATGTAACGGCACCGTGCCGATGCCGTCCGTTTTACGGTGGCGCGGCGTGATGATGGGGCCATATCAAAGAATAATAATACTCCTAACAGAGGGGAGGGCCACATCCTTAATGTTGAAAAAAAAAACATATTTTTAGAAGAAAAAAATCTATAATTTTATCGTATTTGGTTACATGTCGCGACATCTATTGAGGAAACTTGGGAAAATGAAAAGAATGACATTGACGTATTGAAATAAATCCCACAACCATTATCATTTTACGGTTCATTCCTCGCAGAAATATAGATTACTAATAATATTTATAATTATTAACTTATTTTTTGTCAACTCACATTTAAAGTAATAAACAATCATGCTTTGCTATTGCTATCTCAAAATAAAATTCTAAGTATTGAAGTAAGATAAAGATCCAAAAATCAATTTGTGATGGTGATCCAAGCAGGAGGAGAAATGAAACGTAACATAAAAATACCAAAAGAAAGATACCACCAACCCAACAAAACAAACAAAACAAAATAAACAACACAGATTTGATGTGAAGTGACGATTGTAATGGATTTATTTATCAATTCAAGGTCAGAACATTTTATAATGTAATCAGTTGGCTTTGCCCCCTTCTCAACCTAAGAGCCGGCCGTCACTGCCGCTCCAATTGATAGTATTTTTGTAAGTTTGTAAGAAATTTGAGGAAACATGGCCTCTGCAATGTTGAAACTTTTGAAATCAGAAGTAAGTAAATTTTGATTGTGCTGCACTACTGAAAAAGTAGTAATACCTATACTTTTTCGGCTTATTTTCAGAATACCTAAGTACATACGTAAAGGTATTATTCAAGAAGGCATTCTTTACTTCAGTTCGCTACAGGACCTAGCATAATATTGCAGAGCAGGGTGCATGCTTGATACCATAAGTTATTGTAAGATCTTTGTACAACATGTTCCGCAATAAAATATCTTGAATCTAGATTTAGATCGTTGGGTCTTAGATCTTATTAGGTACTTGTTTTTGGCTTCTCTACATGTACAATTTTACCCCATCTTGTATAGTATTATTATATCTGTGCCCCGTCCCTGGTTCTCTTTAACATTATTATTTTGTGCTTCTACCTTCTAGCAGCAGAATAGGTAAGAATAACCATAGATTAACAAAACACTGTTAGTCTAAGGTACTACCTACCTACTCATAACAAAACAAAGTGAGATACATTTTTCATTCACCAGTTTTGTAATTTTGAACTCCTTACATTATTCATACTGATACCTTGTCCGTTTGTTGCGCAGTAGAATCAGTTTTCTCATGTTTCTATTTGACTACCAAATTGTTGTTTTGCAAGGCAACTAAATAACACGAATACCTACCTACATCACTTCTGTCAAAAGAAATCTACTAAAATGTAGGAGTGATATATTTCAAACAAAACTGCTAGGACTAGGTTAGGTTAGCCAAATAGAGAATAGACTCCATGCCAAACAAGCATAGGGATAACTGTAGTTTTTATGTTGTCTTATCAATTTGCTCATCGGCCTGCTACCTCTCCATCACATCACCCTTTTTTATGATCAAAAATCAAATCCTCTTTATTTCCTTACATACAATAGCTATAATTGCACTTAGAAATTTAAAATACACTTCGAAATCATGTGATATTTTAGATTTTTGTCGATTCAATATGTATCATAAACTAAATCACAAAAGTTAAGAAGCGATGAAGAAACCTTTAGCTGGTTATTTGTTATTTTTTATGCCATCTGAGTCTACACAGCCTGGCGGGTTGGTGCAACATTACAGTGTATGAATATTGTAGGCAGCCGACAGTGTTTTGTCAACTTGTCTCCTGCCTGTGAACTTTGGTGTGGAGACTATATAACGCTAGCCTCATCCAGGTTCGCCCTGCAGTTCCATAAGCTATTTATATTTCATTTCAGTCTCTAGTATTCACTCGCAGAAATTACAGCAGTTCTGCAGCGACCAAGCTGTACATTGATGGCCAATATGTTGACTCTAAAACAAATAAATGGATTGAACTCACAAACCCGGCCACAAATGAAGTTATTGGAAGGTATGTGCTGTTGAAATTAATATTCAGTATTCATATTAATTTGTGAAGTACAGTTTAAACAAACATTATGGCAACAGTGACAAGTGCACCATACTTTTTAGCCATGTTATATTAATAAAAAAATAATAAAAAGTTGTATAGTGCGTTGGGGTATGATCGGACGCAGGTGAAAACCGGTTGACATTAATTGTAGTTGAATTAAGACATACTTTCTAATGCTGCCACCATTTTCGACAACGACATTTAAGGTTACACTGGTTGCTTATCTTTCCATACAAACATAGAAGGGGTAACTGTTTGATGTTGACCATCCAAAACTAAGGATATATATGAATTTATCTCATCATTATCTATGTTTGTATACACTTAAAACCGTAAAAAAAGTATACATTATTTCATCACTGATTTCAGCCCAACTTTAGGCGAAAGAAAACTCAAAAATAAAACCCGTTCCGATATAGTTATGTTAGGTAAGTATTCGTTTAGTTAAGTTTAAGTATACATAGGCCTAACCTACGGACGAGTACGCGCCACCATTGACTAGTTTAACCTTACGGGGTTGGCGTAATATGTTTATCAGAATTAGAAAATATGGTTTATATTCATCATCATCATCAGCCTATATCAGTCCACTGCTGGACAAATAGTTTCTATTGGCTACGATTAATGTCAACCGGTCTTCACCCGTGTCCGATCATACCCCAACATACCTTAACTACTTCATCAATGCATTTATTTATGTACAATTCAATGAATCGTTAACTTGATATTATGAAAATGTTATTTAATTCCACTAAAGTGGTGCACCAAAAGCTTGGATCATGAATAATAATCATTAAACGAAAACAGAATATCATGCTGCCCATGCTACTTATAAAAGCAAATCAAGTACACTTGTCAACTATGTAGATATCCTACTTAATATTATTTATTACTATTGGATGTGAGTACGTAGGTTAATTTGTCACTATTGAGTACTTTATCAAGGAATATCTAAGGGCATTATTATTAAAGGAGGATGCATACGATCGGTGTGGCGGCGCGGCGGACGAAGATCCGTCTGCCACGCTGGAGATTGCGGGTTCGATTCCTGTCTTGGGACAAATATTTGTGCGTTCTGCAAATATTTGAGCCGGATGTTCTGGGTATTTTCTATGTACCTATGTGAAATGTCTATAAAAGTAATATTGTATATCAGTCATTAAGCTCTGCTTAGCTTGGAGCTAGATGATGCGTGTGAATTATCCAGCATTATTTATGTAGGTTGAACAACTGGAAACCCAGTTGGCGCGAGACTCAAATTTTTTGTGTTCTTTTTCTCTGCGTTCTACAAAAAATGATACAAGTAGAAAAGTAATTTAGCGGAAATCGTAAACCATGTTATATTACCTATTAAATTAACTAACTTCGATTCATTGGTATTTTTGGAGCATTTGAGGAAATAAAAGATTTAGGTCTGGTTTCAACATGGGTTCATAGAAAATTATTATAGTATTTGCGGCAAATTATTTTTCTGTTAGTTAGAATTCTTGAAGAATGCAAAAAATAACAAACATATTTAAATCTTATGCGAACACAATACGACGAACATAGAAGCAGAAGCTGGTATTAAACAAAATGTAAAAATGGTATAATTATTGTGATATGAGAATTTTATGATGTAATTTGACAACAGATCACTACGGGGTCATATAATGATGATAGTGTGAAACCTACCTACTAGCCTTGCCAGGCTTTACTCAGCTTTGCTCACTTGGTACCTGATACAGCCCATAGCATTTTAAGCAGTTGAAGTGGAGAGAAGCAAGCTGTAAGAGAAAAATATAAAAAATAATTTTATAATATTTTTTTTTCAAGTGCCACAGTCTTTTTTGTTCTAACATGTCCAGTCCATCCCAAGGTCGCCTGGAAGAGATCGCTCATAGCGATAAGGCCGCCTTTGTACTTCATCTTATAACTTTTTTTTCTGTACTGTTTTCTGTGTTTGTGTCGTACAATAAAGAATTATCTATCTATCTATAAATTATTTCAGATCGGACTGTCAAATAACACACACTTTTTTATCTCCTTCCATAATTAGCAAAGAAGTATAGATTAGATACGGATAATATTGAGCAAACCAGGGTAATGTCAGCATAGTTACAAAGCCTATTGTGTGGTCTTTTATCATACTTTATGTATTACAAATCTGTGCTGAATTTCATAACACATTTCCGCCATTAAACTTTGTTTACCACTTACATCATATCAGTGATTGTCGTTTTTATCTTGTTGTTGTCACAAATTCAGTCAAAGTAGTCTTTTAAATAATAAAGTCATTTATTCATATCATTTTAAATAACCGCTATTTTGTGAAAAGGATAGGCGTAGGATTTCGCGTTCATAGGAGCGGGACAGAGCATGCGTTTTTGGAACGACACAAGTGCAAAAATTGGTCAGATATCTCCTGCCTAAACCAGTCCAGTGCTGGACTAGTCTTCCAATAGCGGCGTATCGTCTCTGAGCAGAGCTTGTGTACTAAATGACTGATTACGTTTCAACTTCTTATTTCATGGCTCGCTGTGTTTGTGATATCTATTATAAGCTTTTTTTTAATGCCTGTGTAATAGTTTTATTCTATTAGGTTTAGGCAGAATATCGAAGTTGCCCTTGGTGGCCACCAATATCTATTTTCGATTTTCTGGCTAAACTAAATAGAGTAAAACTATTACAGAGGCATTAAAAAAAAGCTTATAATAGATATCAGAAACTGTACGATGAATTTTGGAAATTTCCTTTGTTCAACGTAATAATAACATAAAATAGGTAGTGGCGCTAGTTTGACCCATACCACAGCCTTAACCAAAAATTCAATCTGTTGCCGCGTCTTTTTTAAGCAATTTACATTACTTGTCGATTTCAGATCCTTCCTTCAATAAGTATTACTAACAATTAAACCCGAAATTCGACGTCAAGCAAGTGAGTTTTAGTTGTTTGTGTCGTGGTTTGTTTACAAAACTTCTACAAGGAGTTTCGCTACGATGTAGATAGAGTTTCCCCTTGACAAAGACAAAGTACCTACTTTTTATTCTGCTCAGAATATGGCAATATTATTTTCAGAGTGCCAGAAACAACGACAGAGGAATTAAACAGCGCATTGGAATCAGCTAAACGAGCATACAAATCATGGAGCCAGAGCACTGTGATGACCAGGCAGCAGCTTATGTTCAAGTAAGCTAACATCCGATCTCATTAGCCCTTCGCAGTTAAAAATACTTTTAAATATGTACAGGAAACTCCTCTTGCCTTTTATTTTCCGGGAGCAGCGATCAATCAGGCAAAATGGCGGATGGGCTTTTTTTTCCCCTGCAGTTAAGTGTTCATGTCATTGGATAGATCAAACATGCCACTGATATAATGTTTACTAGATAGTGGTAACTTTTACAATTTATCATAAAGAGTGATAACATTACATTAACATATGCCACGCCACGACTTCCCAAAGAGCAATTTGATAGGAGAGATTTGATTCGAGAGGAAAGAACCATTCATAAACCCTAAATGTTAATATCTCATAATCGTCTCGACAACGAGACGTTCAGTTTTTGTAGGTATGGGTTTTGCGTAGTTCCATACCCACGCGGTAGAAGTCCTGTTCCAAATCCTATGCGAAAATGATAAGGCTCGACGTGGAGACGATATTATCGACTAACCGAACTCCTGGGCAATGGGCAGTAAAAATAGTTAAGCCTTATTATAATCCAGCTGTTTTTCTTTTAATACAAGAATGTCTCGAACAGCAAGTACTTATGTAACAACTTATACATATTTACTTCATAAACAAGTTAATGCGAACCTTGATAAAAAACCAAAAACCTTCTTGAACATGCAAAAATTGTCTGAATAATAATAAAAATGTATATAATATAATAGTTTATAGGTAACATATTGATAAACGATTTATATTGTTATCTGTTATTGCTTCCAGATTTGCGCGCCTCCTGAGAGAAAACCAATCCAAGCTAGCGGCCAAGATCACAGAGGAGCAAGGCAAAACCATCGCCGATGCAGAGGGCGATGTGCTTAGAGGAATTCGTGAGTTTTTTAATTTAAATATAATTTTATCGCTATAGTTTTAAAAAACGTTAGGTTACAATGAATACTATAACATTTTATTTCATGAGTTAATAATTTTGTTAACTATTTTTATGTCACACTCACAATCACACTAATATTATAAAAGCGAAAGTTTATTTTAGATGTTTGGATGGATGTTTGTTACCTCTTCACGCCATAACGACTAACTGAACCGATCGGGCTGAAATTTTGCATAGATGTAGGCCTGAGCCTGGTCTCAGACATAGGCTACTTTTATTCCATAAAACAGTTCCCATTGGATAGATATACATATACCTTTGATTTTGTAAGCGTAAGCCTAAAGAAATAAACTTTTGTAAATAAAAATCAGATTCAATAAGTTTTCCTTTTTACTACGCAGAATCCGTGGAACACTGCTGCAGTATCACAAGCCTTCAGCTGGGAGACAGCATCCAGAACATCGCTAAAGACATGGACACACACAGCTACAAGGTGCCTTTGGGAGTTGTCGGAGGTAAGATTATTTGTACCCATTCAAAAAGTAAGCTGAAGTTGGTCACAGATCAGAGGCGCTTAGAAAGCGCAGCTCAAAAATGTGCCTTCAAATGTTTAGTTTTCATATAAATAAATAAATAATGCTGGACAATTCACACAGCATTGTGGCGCCTTCCGCGCCCGCCAAAAGCCCGGTAACGCTGTCATGGCCATCTGCGGTCAACAGCATATTAGTCCATTCGAAAAAAAAAAAAAAAAAAAAAAAAAAAAAAACAGCATTATCTAGCCCCAAGCTAAGCAGAGCTTGTGTTATGGGTACTAGATAACTGATATATATTATATAATACAATACATAGATAGATATTTTTTATGACACATAGAAAACGACCAGAACACCCGGAACAAATGTTTGCAGATCGTACAAACATATGTCCTGAGGCGAGAATCGAACCTCCTGCGTTGCAGGCAGGCTTTCGCCCACCATGCCACAGAGATCGTCAAATGTGTTTCAAAAAATTAAATTAAATGAAAATGTTATCTAATCCAGGTGTAGCGGCATTCAACTTCCCCGTGATGATTCCCCTCTGGATGTTCCCTCCTGCCCTCGTGACTGGCAACACCTGCATCCTGAAGCCTTCAGAACAGGATCCTGGGGCGACTCTCATGATGATGGATCTGTTGGAGCAGGCTGGCGCGCCCCCTGGCGTCGTCAACGTGAGTTACGCAGCCTATTATAGTCCACTGTTGGACATACACCTTCTCCAATGAACGCCATCATAGGTCCGCCGCACGGTGGATCGAAAATCGACTTTCAAAGACATAGGAATAAAAAAAAACATGTCGTTTTTTTGCTTGAAATGGCTTCTAGTAATCAATGTTATGCTTGAATATATCATGAGATATAAATTTGGCTGCCAAAATGTCGAGATGTAATTTTTTTCCTGAAAAAAATGTATGAAATCACATTAAAAATCCGGATTTCTCCGGAAGTGCACGGAAACCCGTAATATCTCATGATATATTCAAGCATAATATTGATTACTAGAAGCCATTTCATGCAAAAAAACGACATGTTTTTTTTATTCCTATGTCTTTGAAAGTCTATTTTCGATCCACCGTGCGCCGCATCCACAGTCTTTCGTTGATGGACATAGGACAGGCCTCCCCCAATCAGCGCCATAGCTCCCCTGTCTTTAGCTTGCCGCATCCAGTATCAGCATCGGGAAAAAGCGCGCGAAGCCACATAAATTAATATTTTTTATTATAATGGTTTTATCTATTTATTATAATTTATCCAGGTAGTGCACGGAACTCACGACGTGGTAAACTTCATCTGCGATCAGCCTGACATCAAGGCGGTGTCGTTCGTCGGAGGCGATGCGGCCGGCAAACACATCTATAGCAGGGCGTCTGCTGCAGGTACTATAGTTTATTGTTTACTGTCGATAAGCATTTATTACAATGATTGTCTAAACTAAAATTTAATTTTTACATTTTCTTGAATCCGACAGCAGCTTAATTTTTGCTGTGTGGTGTTCCGGGCTATCATAATTACACTATAGTAAGAAGACCTGTCTTCTAGAGCATGTCGACAAGAAAACGTGAACACGGATGACTCATAATTGCATACAAAAACGTGGCCGCGCTTTGCCAATGAATGTTCCAGAAGAAAAAACATACCGGTCGGTTCTTTCATCGACCTTACAAAATGTACTGTAATCAGAAAAATAAGTTAGTATAAATAAATTATTCTATAACTCGAAAATTAAGTAGAATATAATATTCTCATCTTATCAGCCCATACACGTCTACTGCTGAATATAGGCCTCCCCCATACGACGCCACAAATAAATAATAAATAATAAAAATAAAAAGTCTCTTTATTCAGACATTCGAGAGTCCATCAGTTACACAAAAATACATAAAAATCAAGAACAAACAAAAATAGACAAATTACATTACCAATTAATACTACATATTTAGGGTTAAGCAGTCATTCAACAGAATCCCAACTTGAGGATTCTAAAGAGTTAGAACCCTGTTGAAAGACTGCATGATGGGCGAAGTCAACTTACTGCCTACAACCTGTAGGATGGTGTTGGTACTGCCCCATGTTCTGCGCAGCAGCGAGGCGGTTTTCTTGCGGATGATGGCGTGAAAGCCATCAACCTGAGCCTGGGACAAAGTGCGATCCTGAGCCGCCTCCATCCACCGACACCCTGCGACCGCTACGATGTCGTCGGTCCATCGAGTTGATGGTCTCCCAACACTCCGGTTTGCGTTGCATCGCGGCCGCCACTCGAGAACCTTTACTCCCCAGCATAATATAATATTATGTTGGCTATTGCAGAATATAGTACTATATGAATTAAATACTTGTTACTTCTAGGCAAGCGCGTCCAAAGCAACATGGGTGCTAAGAACCACGGTGTGATAATGGCGGATGCCAACAAGGAGCACACGCTGAACCAACTCACGGGCGCGGCGTTCGGGGCAGCCGGGCAGAGGTGCATGGCGCTCAGCACTGCTATATTTGTGGGTACGTACTTACAACACGAATGATAATTATGACCAAAGGCTTAAGGTACTACAGATATTTAGATTTTATGAGAGAATGTATTTAATTTTCTTTATATTCACATTAATATTATAGTCGTAAGTCTATTTTAAGATACCTACTCTTAATATTCAAATACAATTGTAAACATTGTTCTTGAATAAACTATCTATCTATCTATGTTTAGTGGTAACGTTCGTAGCAAAAGACAAAAAGCGAGGGTAGATCGGTATGACTGCCAATAAAAACGAACTGGCAGTGTCTTCAGTTATTCCGTGGTCATGGCGTATGAAACTGTGCCGAAATATAAATCCAATCATGGTAAATATCCCGGTAATAATGACTTATGCGATATTTTCGTACTAAACATATCAATTTTCCATAGGTGAAGCAAAAGATTGGATCCCTGACTTAGTAGCTCGCGCTAAGGACCTGAAGGTCAACGCGGGTCATGTCCCCGGCACAGACGTGGGGCCTGTCATCTCTGTCAAAGCTAAGGAGAGGATACACAGGCTGGTCGAGTCTGGTGAGTAATGTTCCGTTGATTGGATTAAAGGTCAAGGTCAATGCTGGTCATATAAAGTCAATGCGGGTCATTCCTCGGCACTGACAACTCTGTGAAAGCCAAGGAGAAGGTACGCAGGCTAGGGGGAGACACCTGATTAGCTGTAAGACTATTTTTTACCAGAAGTCAATGCTATCACTTATTGAATTTTAATATCATGACAGGAAACGTAGTGCTTATCTCATTTATAAGTTTTAAACAAGGTCTAGTCAAATAAATAAATAAAGTGTTTAACACTTAGTAATTTTTTTGTCGACGAAATGGAAGAATTTTCTGGAAGAAATGGAAGAGCGATTAAGAGATCGAGCTCATGCGGAATCCTATTAATAAGCAAACACCACCAAGTGTGTGTGTGTTTCTTGCCTGGTTTCCAACAAGGAAGACTAATGACAGACAATAAAATCTCAATTATAGCATCATGATGTCGGCGAGAAGGCTTCATTGGTCAGTTTATTACTGTAGGCGGACTTCTGCAAATGGTTTTGAATTTTAGTGCTCCTATCGACTACAGTGTCAGGGAAATCATGGCAAAATCAATTCTTTCGCTAACGTTTCAACGGCACCGCAAAAAACAAAATACCTTAGTTAAGTACCTATTTTAAGTCTTACTTAGATTAAGAAATATTGCCATACCCTATGTGACGAGGTGCAGGAATACATACAAAACGTATTATTTTTGTTACGCAATTAAAGTACTGAATACCAATTTATTTCCCAGGAGTGAAAGAAGGAGCCAAAATCGCCCTCGATGGTAGATCCGTCAAAGTATCCGGCTTCGAAAATGGCAACTTCGTCGGCCCCACCATCATCACACACGTGACTCCATCTATGGAATGCTACAAGGAGGAAATCTTCGGGCCTGTACTAATCTGTCTATTCGTCGATACATTAGACCAAGCCATACAAATGATAAACTCAAATCCCTACGGAAACGGAACTGCTGTTTTCACAACAAATGGCGCGACAGCTAGGAAGTTTGCGAACGAAATTGACGTAGGACAAGTTGGGGTAAACGTACCCATACCGGTACCACTTTCTATGTTCTCTTTCTCGGGTACTAGAGGCTCGTTTTTGGGTACGAACCATTTCTGCGGTAAACAGGGTTTGGATTTCTTTACGGAGTTGAAAACTGTTGTTTCTTACTGGAGGCAGAGTGATGTCTCTCATGCGAAGGCAGCAGTTTCTATGCCTACTCAACAATAAGTTTTAATTTTATGTAGCAAGGGATTGTGGACTGTATTATTGAGAGTACATGTATCATTTTCCCATGTTATTTTAGGTTAAGGGAAACGTAAGCGGTCAAGTTAGGGTAAGGATAATATTTATAGCATGTATTTATCGTTCAAAATGTGCCAAAAGTCTTCCATTTGTGTGTTAATGTGTATACAGGATCTTTATTTTTATAGCTATTTTATGTTCCAAATAAATATTATTGTCTTTTAAAACATGTTTTTTATGTAATTTTAATAACGCAAATACCTCAATATATTTAATAAGTTCAACATTAATCCTCACGTATGACAAATCAATTTCAGTAATATGTCAAATAAAAAGAACTTGACAAAAATGTAAAACTAAAAAAAAAAAAAAACTGTTTGTTGATGATCTCCGTTCAGAGTAACATTGAATGCAATTAAATTCAATGTAATACAGTTTCTTTTGTTACAATGTAAACACTACACATTATCAGCCATTTGAAATTGAGTATACACTAGTTTCTGCCCGCGGCTTGGCACGCGTTGTTTGTTATTTATCCTATAAATTAGTATTTATGAGATAAAATGAATGTTTTAGCCTATTTCTTATTCCAGGTCTAGAACTACTTGTATGCAAAATTTCAGCCCGATCTTTTCAGTAGTTTTGGCGTGAAGAGGTAACAAAAATCCATACAAACTTATTTATAATATAAGTGTGATGTGTCAGTAGACCTACCAAATATCATAATTATGAGAACGTCTCAACAAGAGACCGAACCATAATAAACAACATTTCATACAATCTTAATCAATGCGTCCTTGCATCAAACATTGCTACACAAAGATATTTATGCGACTCTTATCTCAATGCAGTAAGATTTAAAACATAAACAAAAACAACGCGGTAACATTGCAACCGGTTCCTTTGTCTTGTTACTGTAGGGCTACCAACTTATTTCATTCAGGTGGATGAAATTGGAACTAGGGCTGCTCCTTTAATATTCCATTCTGATTCTAAAGAAAACGTGCCCACTAGCGCCAGTGTGAACATAAGCAATAAGTTGGTAGGTGAGTAAAGACTCAAAAAGGTCTGCTTTTATATTATACTCTATAGAACATTCAGTTTAGGGCCTTACGATTGTAACAGACCTCGTCCGTAGTCGATTCTTGTTGTTCATTTCGCGCACTTTTGCTTTAAAACGGTCAAAGACTGCAGCTGCCCGTTAAAATACAGTCTACAATGATTTAAAATTAGTCAATAGGTAGACTTATCTAATTGACGCATCGAAGGAATACAAATCGATACGTCCTGTTGTATAAATATTGTATTGTTTGATTTGGAAGCGGTTGTTTTGAGTGAATCATAAATAAACGGGCTAAGACTTCCTGCGTCTAGGGTTACTTCGTTGAGGACCGCAGAGGTAGATACACGCGTTATGTTGTTTATGTTTTTCTTTCTTGTGACGGGTTGTGTGGGGTTGACGCCGCAATGCAGGAATGAAAGGGGCGAACCTGTTGATTGGTGAGTTATTTAATACTAAGTTTTTTAAAGCTATGCGATCTGAGCAATTTTTAATAACTCAAGGGTAAGTATTAATCTTTTATTAAGTATCTTTTAATTCTTTGGTTAATTAACTGATGTATTAATCTTTTATTGAGTATGTTTTAATTATTTGGGTAATAAAATAAGTTGATCTTTCCTTAGTGTTGGTCGATAAAAATTTACGCGTAAATATACGCGATGAATATACTTGTGAATAGTTGTTTTAATGTAAGAGCTTCTTGTAAAACCCTTCTGAGAAGAACTTAGTAAGTTTACGATGGGTTTTGCTTTTATGATAATTATGCAGTTAACTTTTATACATAATCGTTATCTTTATTATTGTTGTTAGTTTCTTTTTGGCGTGAGATAAATTTTTTTTTGCATTAATTTTTTCTGCGGTTTACAAAGAACATGACACAATCGTACACACTTATAAAAAAAACAGTTTTTTTTTGCAGCATTTGGGAACATTAGAGATTTTGGACTAAAAATTAACATTATTTATTTCTTAATGCTGCCAACCCAAAATACAATTGAATCGACCTTGATTTTTTCATGGATTTATAGAAAATGCGTTTTAACGATTCGCGGCAGAAGACTTTCCGTTAGTTTTGCTACTTGAAAGGTGGAAAAAAAAACTAAAACGACAAAAAAAGAATCTCGCTAACACGTCAACATAAGAGAGGAACTGGTTTTTTAAACTTAAACTTTTAGGTCTTACAATGATGCAGTATTCAAAAAAATTGTGAACGGTTTTTTATTGTAGAGTCTTACAGGTTACAATACAAAGTAAAATAAATACTATATAAAAATAAATGAATCATCTTTTTTGCGGTTGACCCATTTTTCTAACATACCATGCTAAAGCTTTGACCAGTTTCCTGTTATTTTTCCCTATTATAAGTAATAATAATAACAAATAACTATTAATTAATGTTGTTTTTGTAATTGAACCTTATCTATTACAACTTCCTTTGTTTTCTTTGTATTTTTTCCTGAACGTTAATTACAATAATTAATTAGTGATTTCGTTTTAGTCAGGTTAATATTAGTGGTTAATTCGACGACCCATGTAGCACGGCGGGCGAAGTTCCACCTACGACATGTCGCGGGTTCGATTCCCGCCTTGGGACAAATGTTTGTACGACCTGCAAATATTTGTTCCCGGTGTTCTGGGTATTTTCTATGTATAATAAGAGTAATAGTGATGTATGTAATGTATTCTATTAACTATTTAAGTCATCTATTACCTCATAACGTCTTAACATAACACAGCTTGGGACTAGATGATGCTGTGTGGATTGTCCTATATTATTTATATATTAATTATAACTTTTTTAATAATGTAATATAAAAATTATGTCAGTTTCGATTCGAGCTAGTTCAAATGAGTCGGTTTAATGACATTCGAAAACAAAACACGGTCACCAGCTTCTTTATCTAATTACGCATCGTTCAATTCTGACGACCTCTGTGGCGCGGTGGGCGAACGTCCGCTTGCGACGCAGGAGGTTGCGGGTTCGAATCCCGCCTCGGGACAAATGTTTGTACAATCTGCAGATATTTGTTCAGGGTGTTCTGGTCGTTTTCTATGTATAGTAAAAAAATATCTATCTATGTATTCTATTATATTATGTATATCAGTTATCCAGTACCCATAACACAAGTTCTGCTTAGCTTGGGGCTAGAAAATTGTCCAGCATTTTTTTTTTTATTAAGAGATTATATTGTAAGAATAACAAGAATTTAAACAAATTGTCATCTAAATAGATGTTTACAAACTGAAGTCAGTTTGTAAATAAATTATTGCTTAAGTAAACAATTAATTGCAGATGCAATACATTGTTTACAAACATCCGGGTGGACGGGTGGACACGCCCGGGTGACGATGTATAGGATGTACAGGATCCTGACGTCTCGTTTTCCATAGGATTTGGTTACAGCGTAGTGCGGACAGGGTACCACGCAAATACCATACAAATGATACGATCACGTCTCGATGCTATTATCAACCGGACTCTGGGCTTAGATGTCATAGAGCTCCATTGATAAGTAAATCCGGTTGTATGGGAGCCCCCCTAAATATGTATTTTATTCTATTTTTTAGTATGTTGTTATAGCGGCAACAGAAATACATCATCTGTGAAAATTTCAACTGTCTAACTATCACGGTTCATGAGATACAGCCTGGTGACAGGCGGACAGACGGACAGCGAAGTCTTAGTAATAGGGTCCCGTTTTTACCCTTTGGGTACGGAACCCTAAAAAATCACTAGCATGACAAAAATGACTTAGAATCTGCTAGTGGCATTATCTATCTATGGATAGCTCTCTATGTTTTCAAGTATATGTATTTTCTCTATTCTAGATTGGAATCCGTGAATTTTGACTGTAAGTACTTACTTTGTTTTTTCAGGTTTTACATGTACAAACTACCACGCGAGAAGAACCACCTTAACCCTTTAGTGCGACGTGGCGTCGCCTACATGTACTTGACTCCTTCGAAACTCAGGGGTGGATGGATAATGTCGGACACGTCTATAAGCGATCCCCGGTCGATGGTCGGACGGACTTTAGCGCCTTTGTATCAGGTAATAAGGATCATATTTCATCACCTGACTGATAAGCTCTATAAGAATAGCTTTTTCCACTAGTTCTGTGCTGAGAAATTATCTGTAGAGAACTATTGGGAGTAAAAGTCATTTATTTGCAAAAACACGTGTAGGTAAAAAGGTGATAAATAATTATTTTAGAGTCAACATGTTTGACCAACATATATTGGTGTGCAAAAATAATTAGAGAGTAAGGCATGCAGGTTTTAATTTAATTGTACATAGCAACAGCAGATTTATAAGCATATTAATTAATCGATTTGAATCACTAAAAAGTTTAGAACCTAAAAAGTAGAGCACTAAAAAGTTGGAACCTATTAGGATCAAGGTGTTACAATACCGCACGTTTATAAATCATGAGGGATTGGATTGTTTAGTAGCCCCTTTGATACTAGAACAAGAGTGGATGACTAGTTACTCCACAAGGGTCAACATAACACCAGCGCTGAGTAGGTAATTTTAACTTATCTACTCAGCAACATGCTGAGTTGATACCTTTTTGGCTCGACACTGGGTGGTTTACCAGGCAGGTTGCGGAAGTTACTAGGTAGGTAACCAATTCTGTTTAAATTTCTGACAATTTAGTTTGTACTAAGTATTGTTAACCGTTATTGCACTTACCTGTCACTCGTTCTAATTTAGTTTCTTCCTCGGATGTATGGTAGTTCTAATGTGTCGTGTCAAATAAATCATTTCATTT
Source organism: Eupithecia exiguata (assembly GCA_947086465.1). Taxonomy (NCBI): domain Eukaryota; kingdom Metazoa; phylum Arthropoda; class Insecta; order Lepidoptera; family Geometridae; genus Eupithecia; species Eupithecia exiguata. The sequence goes on from OX352240.1 coordinate 2,666,888, forward strand.
TCATTTTCATAGTTCCTTTTGTGAGGGAATATGGCCCGTATTAAGAAACTGTACTCAGTCATCGATCTTGAGTAACCATAGAAAATCGTCACGCAAGCGTAGATCGATGACTGAGCAAGCTTTTATATTATGGGCCTTTCGTATTATGAAACAAATTCTCTAGCGTGATTTTGTGTGACATTATGTCACATATAACATAATATGGTTTACAGCTGGTATTGAAATCCTATATCACCATAAATTTTATCAATAATATAGTTCAAAACCGTATTATTATCGTAATTGTGAGTGTAGGAGAAATAAAATGCGTGGGTTTTCTTGATATAACTTGTATTGTAAGTTAAATCGATTTTTTAGTTACACAGTCGACCATTTATATCAATCGTTCAGAGGGAAGAAGGAGGCAGCAAAAAGTTGCCATTACAGATAAAATGGTTGACAAAATTGTTGCCATAGGCACACCAATAAAGATAGCTACAGATGAAAACTATTTATAAGGCTAATTACACACATTATTAATATTATGTTGACTTTGGTCTTAACAGTGAGCCTAAACTAAACTGAGGGACCGAAAGCGAAAGATTGTCTTATTTTTTCTTGTGTAAAAGTGACTTCGGGATATCTGCCCCTTTCCGTACATGTAAATAAACTAGCAGCCTGCCCCGGCTTCGCACAAGTAGATTGTATCGCCTATGATCATCGGGGATAATGTAGGATTCTAATCGTGAAAGAATTTTTCAAATCGGTCCAGTAGTTTCGGAGCTTATTCAATTCAAACAAACACATCTCTCTTTTTTATAACATTAGTGTAGATAAAAATGCATAGTTTTTTGTTCACTGGGATATCCATGAAATAAATAAATTAATAAAAATACACAGTTTGTTTATTCAGAGAGACATCCATGAATTAAACATAAATATACACAAAATTACTGAAACTAAAAATACAAGCAAAGTTTGCACAGTAGTAGGTAGTAATTAGTTTATTTAGTTGGAAACTTACGAAATTTATTAATCAGGAAACCTTATTCGCTTTAGCGAACAAACCCTTTGTAAATAAATGATTGAAAAAAAAATGTAATATTTCAGGACAAGAACATAATCTCTCTGATATACAACGATCAACCACCCGCAGCTGAGAATCAACCCGACATCCTGCAATCTGTTGCCGATATGTACTCCAAGAGCAAAAGAGGTAAAACCTTTTATCTGTCAGTATCACTATTATCTGCCAGTTATCGTTCACTGACAGAGAATAATGAAAGATGTTTCTATAATAAAGACTATCAAATTGCAAAAAATGATTCTTTGATAACAGTTATCTGTTACAGGAAATATCAGGGTTAAGGCAACGTAGAGGCCAATGCCCAGCTGTGGGTCGACAAGGGCTGATGATGATGATCATTTATCATCATCATCATCATAAGCCCTTGTCGACCCAATACTGGGAACAGACCTTTCTATGTTTATGCTAATCGCCTAGGTCCTGCGCTAGTTTGGGTCAAAATAATTCATGTATCGTATAAATGAATTACATTGTTGCTTTTCAGTCGAGTTGCTTTACCGCCTGTACTCTTCCTTGAGGTGTCATAATTCATTTATCGTATAAATTAATTATATTGTCGCCTAACCCCTGATTTTTCCTTTGACAGATAACTGTTATCAAAGGAATATTTTTTGCAATTGATAGTTGTTGTATACATACTCACTTCGTTCACATATATCCTGGTAAATAAATTACCCTTTGTACCCGTTGTCGTTCTCCGAGATACATTGTTCTCTTGCCAAACTTCATTTCGATCCGTTCAAGTGTCGTCAAAATGTAACTTACTACAAATTTAACACTTTTTTCCAGGTCAAAGCCAGAACGGAATAAAGAAATACAAGAAGTTCAAACTGGGCGACAAATATTACGACGATTACGATCTTGCAGAGATGTGCAAAATGCACTCTAAGTTCATGAAGACTAGAGTCGACAATGGACACACGAAAGGAGTTATCTTAGGAGACAAGTTCACATCGCTCTGGCTGGTCCATTCTGTGCCTAGGTTCCCGCCGCTTCCAGATCGTAAGTTATACTGAAAAAGATAATGAATAAATATAGGTTTCGTTTGATCACGCAATGGTCATCTTCCACAACCCGACTTTTTCCACTGCTGGCTTTAGGTTTCCAAAAGTCCTCCGAAGTACTACGGCCCTGCGCAAGGCTAATCAAGAGTGCTTTTCACGAAAAAAGTCCCGTGGCGATTCTTGGAACAAATTTTTTTTCTATGCTAAATTCACTAAATTCGGTCGCTCGGTCGACAGTGCTGCCTCCAGGGGACTTGTTTCGTGATATACACTCTATGTTTACACTGCGACGACGTTCGCAATATCGTCGCATGTTGATGACGCTATTTAAAATGTCAAAAATGCAACATGGCGGATAGGCGGTTCTAATAGAAATTTTCTACTTATAATAATAAATCGGCGCAGTCTGTTTTGTAACTAGATAAAAAATATATAATTTTCTGGGATCGATTCACACCGAAGAATCTTCATCCTTCAGGATTATTTGGTAAACAGGATCTGCGTCTATTTTCGTAATTAAATAAATTACAATCCATTGATAAAGAAAATACAAGTTACGATTAATTTTCTGGGATATCATCTATCGAAATAGAAATAAGTTCCCAAAAGTTTTCGATTTCGGATCATCTATCTACTTATTCATTGAGGCCCGTTTACACGTAAACAGGCTTTCACACTTATTAATTTTAGTGTGTATGATTTTCTTAATCTCAACTTCTTATTTGATCTTCCAGCAATCAACAGCCTGAACACATCCTCTTACGACTACCCCACAACCGGCATGAAGTACGGCCAATCCTTCCTCTGCGTGTCAGTCCAAACTTCCACCTTGAATCAAATCGCGACGCAGCTGAAGTACAACGAGCCGTTGATCGTGCACTCGCACATACCGCAGGAGTTTGAGAACGAGCTGCCGAATTTGATGGACGTGGTTCGGAATAAGACTATCGATGTTTCTCCCTGGTAAGTGTCTTAAAACATCATGGTTATTACCTTAACCAAGCTGTAAACAAACCGCGACGCAGCTGAAGTACAATGAGCCGTTGATCGTGTACTCGCACATACCGCAGGAGTTTGAGAACGAGCTGCCGAATTTGATGGACGTGGTTCGGAATAAGACTATCGATGTTTCTCCCTGGTAAGTGTCTTAAAACATCATGGTTATTACCTTAACCAAGCTGTAAACAAACCGCGACGCAGCTGAAGTACAATGAGCCGTTGATCGTGTACTCGCATATACCGCAGGAGTTTGAAAACGAGCTACTTTGCTATCCTACCATGTGTCTCAAACGTATTTTAGTAATCATCGGCCTTGTTATATGAATCATATCCTTATATGATATTACTCGTCTTTAAAAGGCACAGATCATAATATAGGTAATATCATCGACTCCATTAAGATAATCTAGATCAAGCTAGTCATAAAAGTATCAGGTCATGGGCATGTGAGCGATATGCACATAGAATTGTATTGGTACGTTTTAATGTTAGTAAAACTGCAGTAAAGTGAAGGTCTGTGACTGAAAATGGATTACGGCCCCCGACACGTCAGATCGCCAGTTATGCCAGTCTTTTTTTTTGCCTTTGCCTTTAGTCCAGTCGACGCGGCGACGTCACGAAGCTCTGCAAGTCTTTTTCGGTCCAATAAAAATGTTTCAAATTAACCTAATAAATATTTCTGATTCATCGAAAGAAAATTGGGGGAGGCTTCGGCTGTGGTTTTTTATTTATTATTTATTACTAATAATAATAATAAATAAATAAAAAATGCTGGACAATTCACATAGCATTATCTAGCCCCAAGCTAAGTAGAGCTTGTGTTAAGGGTACTAGATAACTGATATACATAATACAATACATTATAGATAGATATTTTTTATCATACATAGAAAACGACCAGAACACCCGGAACAAATACCTGCAGGTCGTACAAATATTTGTCCCAAGGCGGAAATCGAACCTCCTGCGTCACAGGCGGATTTTCGCCCACAGCGCTACAGAGGTCGTCGCGTCAATAGTACCTACATATTGACTTCCTTTTGTTTTTCTAGTGTGCTTTATTTAAATAAGTAATTATTTCTGATTCATGGACAAAGGTTTGGGGGAAACTTCGGATAAGCCATTATTTCTGTAAAAATAGTAGTAATGTTTTGAATAAATAAATAAATTTCTACCTTATGTCAAAACGTACTAACACTGAACTTTTTATTTTCCAGGTACCACATAGAAAGCTTCGAGACTCTAGTCGGCAGAAAGTTCCTATCCTTCGCTAAGAGTGCAATGTTCAACGACGATCTATACAGCGGATTAGTCGCCGAGGTGTTACAGTCAGATCTACTGGTGGAGTCGTGGACCAATGGACCGGGGACTCTGGACTCGGAGTGCAGTCGAAACTTTCAGTACGTATTGCAAGGAGATAAAGTCTATAATAGTCTCTAGCTAGATGCTAGGGAATGTCTAGAAAATTCCCTTGAAGATGCTTAGTAGTAGGAACATCACTTGTTCAGATCCAAGGCTTTATATTAGGATAGGCATAGGATTTCACGTTTATAGGAGAGGGACAGAGCATGCGTTTTTGAAACGGCGCTAGTGCAAAAATCAAGTTTTTGCTTATTTACAAAAAACTATACAACTTATGAAAAAACTGGTTCAAGGAACCAAATAATTAGTAATAACCTACGAATCAAAACACAAGTCATTTCAATAGACCGCAGGGTTGCTGAGATCTCGACCAAATTATGTGCGAAACAGTGCACATTCATGATTTATTTTTATCGTATATTTTTTTCTCAATCGTGTTTTCACATTCATGGAACGAAAGAAAAAAATGTAAAATTTTATGTACCTTATTCAAGTTTTTACCTCGGGGATCCCGTGAGTACTGCGATCTAGGCCTGGTTCAAGGAAACTAACGGGAGTTTCGCCTCTTAAGAGGCCTGCGGATGATGATTTGTCCATACAAACGTACTACCAAAATGTTTTGTAATTCGAGCATATTTCCACCATATTATGTTATTTTTTATATTCGAATAGTATTTATCTAAGTTCCTGGTTTATTTTTTTTATAACAATACACACTTATCTCACTAATATTATAAACGTGAAAGTTTAGATGGATGGATAGATAGATGGATGGATGTTTGTTCCTTTATCACGCCAGAACGGCAAAACGGATCTGGATGAAATTTGGCACAGAGATAGATTATAGTCTGGAATAGGACATAGGCTACTTTTTATCCCGAAATTCCTACGGGAACAGGAACTACGCGGGTGAAACCGCGAGGCGCTGCTAGTAATGGAATAAAAGCAAAAATATGCCAAATGCTATTTTGCATATTTTTACGTCGAAAATGACATGTTTTCGTCCTATTTGTTTTGTATTAAAAACAACAATATCTTACGTTTTGTTTGATAAGGAACATAGCGTATATTGTCTAGTTACAGAATAACAACACTATATAGAAAATACAAAAAGTTTTCAGTCAACATTTTTGGTATTACGGAACATAATAATTTACGAACTGAAGTTGCAAGTAGCTGTCGCCGGATCCTTAAATACTTAACCAGGTCACTAACCCCCTCTTTTCATAACAGAGTCCGGAACATCGAGCGGCTAAAGTTCCCCATAGCCAAGATGTCGTTCACCTCACACAATGACCACTCCAAGTGGGCAGTTGCAGTTGCCCATAAGATGCACAACAGTCAGGACACTAAGGTGGCTGATTATTGGGTCTGCGTTGGAGATATTAACCGGGCGGTAAGTCGTTTTTCACATTCTATAATACGCTCGTAAAACGGACTTTAAACATCATGTAGTCAAAATCAAAAGCAAGTTATTATAGCCCTGCTAGCTGAAAGAGGTGAAGGTTTTACTAAATAAAAGCAAATCGAATGAGATCTCTTTGTGCGAGTCTCCTTGGTCAACATTTACCAAGGAGATCCGTACAATGACATTTCTTTCCATCTCTTTTCATAAGGCGGTTTAAAAAACTCACGTCACACCGAGACGCGACGAAGCACTTACTTTAATTCAAATTTAGCTTATTATACTACGCAAAAAGGTATATATTTTATTGACAACCATGTCAACGAGAACCCCCACGAAACCGCACTGCACCGCGTTTGTGCCAATTTGTATCTTTCAACGTAGTAAATAAAGTTATATTTTGAATCAAAGTACACGCCGCGTCTGGTTGTGAGCTGATCATTATGCTGCGAACCACGTTACCAAACTTTTATTTTTAATAATAATCTAGAGGTAGCTCAACTGATCGATATCTATACCAGTCGGAAGCGTCTCCAAGACGCTGTCTGCATTACCCCGCTGTATGTATTTCAACTTTTTACAAAGCTTTTGTTTTATTCCACAGTTACCACAAGAGTCTCGCGGCGGCGGCACCGTCTGCACATCAGGGCCTATACTCTGGGGCAACTTCGCGCATCTCATCGAGTCCGTGCAGACGTGCAACCAGTGAACTGACTTAACGTGACGTGTGACAGAGTCGGGTCCTTTGTAAATATACGGTAGAGGACAGCACCGACTGGATTGAAAAGTGTTGATTTCCAACCATAAGTCGGGTTTTATAATGTCCAACGGGTTCTATCCTCTAATGCAATTTTTAACCGACGAAACGAAAAATGAAAGAGGGGGTTCTATGTTCGGATGTACGTATTTTTTTTTGTATGTTCATCGATTTATTGTATCGATAATGACCCCAAAGTAGTCCCAAAAAAACTTACTCCTGAGGAAAAACCACTTGTCCCGAAAATCTTAAAAAAACAGTGTTAATACTGAGAAATTTGAAGTAAGTTTTTTTTTTTTTAAATCAATAAAATTATATTGTCAGCCAATGCTCACCGCATTGGTGGTTGAGAGTTCCATACATTTCGCATTGGAGGTAAAGACCCTGACCTACTAAGGCTTAAAAAAACATGGTTCAGATATTCGGAGAAATTTCTTTTTCAATTTACCAACATTTTTGAAAAAGGCCGAGTGCCGGTTTTGAAAACAGTTGACTAAATTATTCGTTAGTAGGTAATAAAAACCTTTAAGGTGGGTGCGAACATTTAAGCCCCATACAAACGTGTTTTAAATTTATTTGGAAACAAATTACTTACCTTTAATGCAAAATTTTGTATACATTATCGGATAAATAATGGCTATGATTGTACCGTTTTAGTTTTTCAAAATACATAATCATCAATAAATAAAAGCGAAAATTCATTTTAATTTGTTTTCAAGCGATTTTATTACTTTCGCTCTCATAAATAATGATTTTGTTTATTGAAAAACTAAATGTTGTAAATTTATATTTCTTATCCAGATATGGTTGCAAAAATTCATTAAAATAATAGTCAAAAGTCAGTAACTTTATTTCTTTAGGCTTACAAAAAAGCACTTAGACAAGTAAAATTTTATACATAAACAGCTTTATAAATACAAATTATCAAATAAGAAACAAAATGTTATTGATTTTGTTCGCTTCAATTTTATGTCCACTAGTCCACTTGTGGACAAAAAATTTAAGAAGCGAGAAGTTTTCACATGAAACGGAGAGTCCGTTTGTATGGAGGCTTAGGGGTTCGCACCCACCAAGTCTATTCTCTATGCATTGCTTTCGCAATCGCTTGTCGCCATTGCTGTCAATATGCTAATTTTTCACAAGAAATGTTTTTATAGACGTACAATAGACAGCAATGCATTCACATACTAAATTAACCCGGGGTTATTAGTTTTTTTTATAAAAAATAGGCACTTAACTTTAGGGTTGCTACATTTTAAATTACCTATGTACATTTTAGTTAAGATGTATTGGATAAGTTAGAGTTACAAATAAACGTGTTTGTGATATCTTTTATTTTTATTTTAGCTGTGATCTCTTTTGTCCGTTAAAACGCTGTTGTTTTTTACGCAGGTGGAAATAGATATATAGTGCTTTCATGTGATCTTCAATTCTAAAATCGCCTAGACTATGTAAAATTCTAAGCCTGGAAAGGTATAAGTACCTATAACGTAAAGTAGGTTGCTCTGGTAGGTCTCTATGTAGGTATGGAAATTTAAATAAATACTTCGGCGTTAAAAACCGCAGTTGAAGTTTTGATGGTCGGTACTGTCGGCTGTTAAATACGCAGCGAGTTGTTAGCGTTCTCATGGTATAGGTAAGTTCCGAGTAAAATTAAAATGAAAACTTGGAAGTGTAGTTATAATATGTCACCGTAGGATAGTAAAACACGTAAAATTATAAAAATCCTAGTCACTTTATAATTTTACGTAAAATAATCAATTGGGCCGTAGCACTTACAATCTATTGTAACGCATTTAAACACGTAAAATTATGATTTTACGAAATCTGTCCGGAAAATAATAAACTACCTAGTAGGTACGTGACGGAACGCAAGACACCCGCTGATTGGCTGATTGACACTAGCCTAGCGCCGCCATCTTTGGTTGTCATTCATCATAAGTACGCCCAAATAAAATAAAAAAACAACGAAGTTTTTATTGCATGTTTTTCAATTATTAAATAGTTGTTCACTAAATTTTAATTCGTTTGTTATTAGTTAATATAATTTTGATACTAAAATTGTTAACTAAGTTGTAGAATTAGTGGAACAGTGGCTAATAGTATCCAAAATGACTGTGAACACAGAAATGAGCACGTGACCGCCAGAGAAGGACCTTTAATGTTGAGGTGAGTGTACCTACAGTAGGGGAGAGTCCTACAGGACTGTCACCTTAAGGTTTATTTAAAATAAAATAGAAATCCCTTAGATTACATATTTCATAGTTGATGATATAAGTATTACAATCTTTATTAACAAAGAAAATTACAATCAAATAAAAGAATTAAATTAAAACTAGTATTTACAATTGAAACAATTGAGCTAACTGCAGACTGTTGCAAACAATCTACAAGTAGCTCAACTGATCCATATCAATACCGGTCGGAAGCGTCCCCAAGACGGTAGCTGCATTGCCCCGCTGAATGGCAATGCTGATGCGCTGCGCCAGATACTCACCAGCTCTCGGGTCACGCGTCGCTTCGACCAGATAATATCCAATGATATAAGTAGAAAAACTCTTAGGCTGTAATATAAATAGAAGTAATTAAATAGCTATGTTTTAAGCAATCATAAACTTTAAGAATAAATTTTCTAGGTTATACAAAACTGTCATTTTAAAAATAGTCCCTCAGTCCGGCAGCATTTTGGTTTGACAACTTTGAGATGTTCGCACAAGCCTGATGGACCCATACCCTGCAGTTTCCACATTGTATCCAATCTTTGTCGTGAGATTCAAGGCACCTAAAAAGGTATCTAAGCAATGAAGGGAAATATCCACTTGAATTTTTTTATAGCATCAATAAAACGTGCTGAAATATGTAAAATAAAATATAGTGATAAAATTTATTGCTTCAATCTGTATTTTGAGAATTATTTTATTCCATGAAATGTTGTATTTCTTTAGTATTTCTTTTATAATACAAATATGCAGTTCGGCGGAGAGATTGAAAAGTTGGAGCTACATAAATATGCACTGCAGAAATAATGAAAATAATCCAGTGGATTGGTAGAGTAACCACTCATATTTTTATGTGTTTTAATTTTAGTAGTCTATAATGAGCTAACTACGAATCACTGCAGATGCTGGATGCGTCGTTAGGGCGCTACGGCGCTCAAGCTCAGGTGGGGAGGCCTATGTACAGCTGCTTCGCTTCGATAAAAGTAAGCAGCGGCAACAGAAATACATCATCTGTGGAAATTTCAACTGTCTAACTATCACGGTTCATGAGATACAGCCTGGTGACTGACGGACAGCGAAGTGTTAGTAATAAGGTCCCGTTTTTACCCTTTGGGTACGGAACCCTAAAAAGGGGCAATGGGTCCTGGATAATTTTCTCCACTACTAAGTTGATTGCAGGTGGTACATCTACAAACCTCCAACGGTCACTGAATCTTCCACGGATGGATTAAACTTCACGTATCTTATCCCTGGTAAACGGGGCTTCACCGCTTCTAGCAGGTCTATCGATGGAAATTCTATGCTGCAGCACACTTTAGCACCTTTTTACATGGTACGGAAAATAAAACTGATTTTTCACTTCTCATGCTCAAAAAGTGTGTCAATATGGCATAGCATTTAACGGGCGTAAAATTCGATTTTAAGGTCTAGCGTATAAAGTAATTTTTATTTGAAATTATCAGCCCGTACAATACATTCGTCCTTTTGCATATAGACTTGACTTTTTGGTGTTCCATTTACAAAAAGATATATAACAGTTGAATTTATTTTTGAAAATGGAACTGAAAGCGCCTTTTTTGTCATTGTTGGATGTTTTGTATGGTGATTCTTCCTCCATAGTAGAATGCGTAGGTAGGTAGTAACTTTGCGTTGCGCGAAACGAAGATACATGATGGTATCAATCAGCTTAATATCTCTGGAAATTTAACTGAAGTTGAACTTGGCTTTTTAAATTGGAAATGCCATTAAGCGAAAATTAATTGTATAATATGCAAATGGGACAGAATGGCAAAGAAATAATCAATATGATTCTATTTATCTGTTGCGCATCACATGAAAGATTAACGCTAAATTCGTGAAGCAGAGAAGTGAAATCGGTGTGGAATATTTACTGTAGGTAAGTTTTATTGTTCTATTCTCACATTCGAAGTGCCATCAGAATTGGCACCCTACCACCTTAATAGTATATTTTTTAACAAACCATTTCATTATAACTCGGTCTTGTCATCCTCGTATAATGAACTTCTTCTATGATGAAGTGATTTGGTCCCTTCTTAAAAAATATACTATTAGGATGAGAAGGTGTCAATTCTGATAGCACAAAGTAAACTATACATGAAAATGTGGGTTGAAAAGCTGTCATTTTTTGGTATGAAACGGCAAAAATGAATTTGTGAATTTGTGAATGTGTGAATTGTTTTCTTCCACTAGTGGACAAAAAATTGAAGCGAACAAAATCAATGACACTTTGTTTCTTATTTGATAATCTATAAAACTGTTTATGTATAAAATTTGACTTGTCTAAGTGCTTATTTTGTAAGCCTAAAGAAATAAAGTTATTGAATTTTGAATTTTTTGAATTTTGTGCTGAGAACCTGTGGTGCGAAACAGCGCTACACCAACAATTTTAGTTTTGCGACTAGTAAATTGACGGTTCTTTAAATCAAAAGTACTACCTAGTTTAGTTCCTTTCACCTTATTAGTCCCGGCTCACCTTATACCTCGTACCTAGTTACATGTGTCAAAGAAAAGTACCTGCTCTAAGCTACTAAACATAAACTATATATGACCTAAAGAGATCCCGTGATCATAGTAACGTGATTGAATTGAGTAATGAATCGAAAATTTACGCAATAAATACCATCCAGATATAACCTTATCTAAGGCCACTATGCTTCCTATTTCTAATAATTTTCTGTTTCAGGAAAGGTATAAAAACTACATGGCTGTGGTGACCTATTCCAACAAAGATACGGGAAAAAGGACGTGTAAAGAAGCTTCTTGTACCCCAGCTGCGTTACAAGCGCATGGGATAATGATGGCGGATGAAAAGGGAGGCATTTGGATAGGGCATACTGTGCCTAATCTACTGGACTTGAGAGGTAAGGAAAAGTTTTAACTCAAACATAGTATGTCATCAAATAAGGCCAGCCCCCCTAGCACGGGGATCGTTGTCTTCCTTGACTTCGTCATCCAATGCGTAAATTATTTGAAATGCATTCCATCAATTTCAAAAATGTACGCAATGTATGGCGATGCGATGTCATTATTGTCTATTCTACCCTAGACAACAATCCCCGTGCTAGGGGGGCAGTATAAAGGCTTTGAGGAAGAGGAGTATCTAATCTGGTAATTAATTTGACAACCTTCTTTGAGCAACGTTGACCTTTCGGGCTTAACCATTTTTATTTGTTTTTATATTTCCTTGGATCACTGAGTCATTTGTAGAAGAAAAATTCTAAAATTTCAACACAACTTCGGACAGACTTCTCAAAAATAATAGCCATGGATTTTACAAAATTCGGTTTTGCCTGCATTCTTTGAGATGTTGCCAAATGAAACAGCGAGCTTTTAGAAGGCTTGGACAAAATAATAAAGAATACTTTATCATCGGTTTTGAATATCTATTTGGATGACAAGGCATGGTCGCAGGTGTCCCTGTCTGCCAAATTACGAGGCTTAGATATTCTCAAAATTTCAAGTGTTTTGTTCCTGTCTTGAAGAACTCCTTCTGAAGCATCATGGAAGGCTGCAATGCTGACTGCGTAGCACGTGCTATAGTGCTACGACGACGTAGCATACAAAAAACTTCAACGCGCACTCATTTTACTACTAAACTCATCTCAGCTCCAGAACTAGTAGACCTAACGAGTTGTTGTTTTCATCATGTCAGTTTAGCATTAATCGTCGGGGCAGCTAGTTTAATACTAGCTGACCCAAGCTAGTATTAAACTACCCGACAGACGTTGTCCTGTCATTCAATTTACAATAAACTGACAACTGACATTTTCAAACGTGCTTAAAAAAGAGTAAACGCCCCAGCGTTTACACTTTTTAAGGCTAAGGTTATATTAATTATTTGAACCGGGACCAAAACCCGGAAAACAAAAGACAAATTTGTCTTTTGTTTTCCGTTATACCTAAAACATGCTTATGTATTCTCAGGTCTCCGCAATAAATTTCCTCGTGGAGAAATCAGTTCAGGTCACCTCCTAACCTGTCTATCCTTGGACCTCGCAACTCTAAATCTAATCGCAGACATAGTCAAAGAGACCAACCCATCGGTCACGGCCATGAACATTCCTGTCAATGTCAGGAAGAACTTACCCAGGTGGTTGGATCTAAAGAAACCTTCAGTGCCTGATAAACTCGAGTAAGTTCATTCGGATTATGAATAAGAATAACAATCAATTATTGTAAACTGTGTTGGTTATAGTTATAGTTGGTCTTATAAACTAGGTATTGTAAATTCTTCAACAGTTTGTCCTTTCGGACATACAATTATAATTATATATACTTAAATCATATAAATATAAATCATATAATTAGAATATACTTAAAATTAAAGAAATGGCGCTTTTTCTATCACATAACATTAGGAATTCAATGTCAATATTTGTCTAAATTTTGGACGGGTTATATTTATATATTATTATATTTTTTTTTTGTTATTTACAAATATGCACATTTCCAATATGTGAATTCCAGTTAAAGTTAAAATATTATTAACTTTAAAAATGTTACGAAGAGATTCTATGCTTTGCATGTTGAAAATAGCTCGCAAACACTTTTTTTGCATGATGAAAATAGACTCTATATCTACCGAGCTCCCCCAGAAAATTATTCCGTAGCAAGGTGAGAAAATACTTGCCCATAATACGCATTTATTGCAATTATTTCGTTGTGAAATTTTGTGAAGTAGTGAGATGTTTGAAAAACCCAACGTACTGGTCGGAAGCGACTGAAATTTTGTCGGATCTGTAATTAAACTACATAATAATGTAATTTCTTTTCCCGAAAAAACGCGCGCGAAGCCTCGGGCTGAAGCTAGTTATACGTAAGTTGTTAGTTAATAAACAAACATAATTTATTTGTTAGCGTAGATCTTCGTAGCACGTGCTACGATGCTACGACAAATCGACGTAGCATACAAAACACTTCAACGCGCACCCACTTTTCTGCTACTCACTAAATTCCTCTTAGCTCCGAAACCATTGGACCTAACGAGTTGGTGTTCTCATCGTGTCCAAACGTGTTTGGTACACTTGAGTAACTGATAGATAATAAAACGAAAAAAAATATTTTTCTTAAACTTTACTTTACTTTATGAGTGACAGAAACTGAACTATTTTATACCCCCAAATACTAAAGATTATTCTTATGATTTGTACGGAACTGGTTTGTATAAGGAAATTGTCCCAACAGCGGCAGCAGCGCAGCGGTTTAAAAAGAAACAAAAACCTAAAAATTAAAACTATTGCAAAATATAAAGATGAAAATATTTCGTAACAATTCCGAGCAAAACCTTCTTTGATAAGATCTAACAAAAGGTAGTCCGAGTGCACTGCCCGTCCCACCAAGTGACGCACACACACAACCTATTTGCAGAAGGAAAAATCACACCATATAGAATGAAAAAATCGACCAAGGTCGAGTAATTGTGGTGTCCTGTTGAATACTCGACCCTGACACTGAGAACGCCTAGAATAGAATAGAATAGAATAGAAATTTATTTATTGGCGCACAAAGGCAAACACTTTATACACGTATTTATGAATTATCCTAAAATCTATAAACAAGCCCAGTGAACCAATAGGCCCTACCTCAGCTTAATGTTGCTCTACCAAAGGTTGAGCAACGCTGGTTTTCTGGCAGGACATTTCAGTGCGTGTGGACACGGACAACAGACGAAAAAGATTCTAAAAACTATAATTAAATTAAAACTATAGGTACAGTAAAAATTATACCTAGCTGTTCAACACGGGAGAAATAACGGCATTAATAGAGACGCCAGTCAGTGGTGTTGCCTTTTTGACCTCCGCGCGCCATGTCTTGATGAGTTCCGTGATTTAGTTGGATCTGATAAGAGATGGTTTTGCGCTTAATTATTTCTAAATATTTTCAACTAAAACCTAGTTAACTAATTGTTGTATGTTTCATCAGTTTCAGGCGTTTTGCGAACCCTATCCCGGTACTTCCATTTGAGTTCCTAACGCGTGATAAAACAGCACGCGTTATGGTACTGATTCGTCGACCTGGGGACAACAGGTGCCTGTACAAGACCTTCGCGATGTACAAGAGCGTTATCTTGGATGTGTACCAGCATGATGGGAGCGCGCAGCCTTTTTGTGAAGCTAATTATGGGTATTTTTTATTATAGTGCTTACCCGCACTTTGGGTATCTCTAAGAAATAAAATAAGTTCCCAAAAATTTCCGGCGGGTCTCAAACCCGCGCCCCACCCACAGTACGGGTGTGCTCTAACCAACTAAGCCACGAAACCCTTAGTCGGTTCCACCGAAAATCTTTGGGATCTCTTACGGCTTATAGCGCCGGTGGCTCCACCTACAGGGGTAACATTACAGTGTAATGTTTTTCCACCTACTTTTTTTAAGGGTTTCGTGGCTTAGTTGGTTAGAGCACACCCCGTACTTAGGGTGGAGCACGGGTTCGAGTCCCGCCGAAACCGGAAATTTTTGGGAACTTATTTCATTTCTTAATTAGTATGTTCTTAATTAGTAGATATGACGTTGCAATGTAACATCATCGTCACCAGCCTATATTAGTCGGGATTTTTTGAGTATTTTCTAAGTAGAGTAAAAAATATCTTTATGAAATATATTGCTTTATGTATATCAGCCATCTAGTACCCATAACACAAACTCTGCTTAGATGATGCTGTGTGGACGGTCCGCAGCATTATTTATTCATGACGAAACTGCTATGGCCGGCTTCTTTCAATTTCTCTTCGTTTATTCCAGCATCCGCAACATAGAATCAATATCACTAAAATACGACGACGGCGATGTTTACTACATTAACAACCACACGGACAAATCCAACTTCGCAGTCAACACCGCGGCAGTCTGGCAGAAGCCTGGCAAGGCCAAGAACCAATACTGGGCGTGCACCAGCAACATTGAGAAGAGAGATGGAGGTTCTATTGGTGGTATTGCTATGTGCGTTGAGAGCTATTCTGTTTGGTGGGCTTTTACTAATTTTAAGGTTAGGGAGCCTTCGTGTCCGGGCGTCGAAGTTGTATGAATATTCGAAGACCTCTGTGGCGCGGTGGGTGAAGGTCCGCCTGCGATGCAGGAGTTTGGGTTTGATTCCCGCCTATAGAATCAAACCTGCGTGTTTGGACGATCTGCAGATATTTTTTCCGTGTGTTCTGGATGTTTTCTATGTATAATAAAAAAATCTATCTATGTACTGTATTATGTTAAGTATTTCAGTTATCTAGTACCCATAACACAAGCTCTGCTTAGCCTGGGGCTAGATAATGCTGTGTGAATCGTTCATCATTATTTTTTGATAATTTATTTCTTGACTATCTTCTTTAGTTAAACTTGTAATTTTATTTCTTAGTGTTTATTTTTACTAAACGTGTAACAAAATAAAAATCCGATAGTTTTAATTGATATTTTATTGTTTAATATACAAACATAAACATTATTTACACGATTATATTCTTAAATCGTTACATTCAAGCAACGTTATAAAACAAAAACATAAGCTAAGTCTTGAAACCTCAAGTTGGCTTCACTGGATCTACTCTTAAATAAGAAAATAATAGTTCCTAAGACATAGTTTAATTTTTGTATAATAATATCTCAAAAACATTGGCACCGTGAGCTTGAATTATTTACAGTTCCCACTATAGAAATAAAGCGTTGCTTAGTTTTCGGTAAAATAAAGTGATAGAGGCGAAAAATCCATCACCATTTTGAGACTCCATATGTTGATTTCAGTACAAATTGGCTCTTTACCTCTGCTGGCCAGTGCCTTCGATATAAAGGAAGCAAGCAGGTCGTCCTTATATAATAATGCATAGCATAAGTTGCGGCCTCCTTCGTGTAGAAGGTAGATAAATATTTAAAAGCTAGCGCGATCCCCTTTTGTTTTACGCTGGAAGTCTGAATGAAAAAACATAAGACAATCGCACTAGGGTTAGGCTACGGTTTTATCCGAAAGCCAGTTGCCTTCCACATTAAATTCATCGTTCCGTACTTTCCTCACCTTTAATTGTGATGTTCATTAAAAATTAAATATTTATTATAAAAGATTTGCAATTACAAAGTTCGCCAAACCAAATCATCAAAATAACTTCGTGTTAGGTAGGACCTATAATAAAACATTTACTTTTATTGTCATTTCATTAGTAATTATCGTGTTGTTAACAAATAAATTATTTTCCTGAAATGTATTGTTCTTGCTATTACGACATCAAAAATTATATCTTGGATCGAGTTGAGGATTCGGTGAGGCTTGCTATTTTCCAGTACTTTACTTATTACATCCTTAAAGAATCACTCTATGCTATAGGTACCAGGACGAATATACCTTTATATGGGTAGATATACCAAACATTAGTTCGATCTATGCCACAAAAGCGGCTGATGCAGGAAAAACTGCAGTCGCGACTGGTATCAATGTCAATGAACCATTTAGTTCTCCAACCCCTTACAAAACAGGTTAATAAATTAAAGGCCTTACTTGTACACAAATATTGCTAAGTCGCCTTTTGTGAGTGGAAAATAAATGTCTTATCTATTTGTTTTTTATTTTTTGAGACTAAATCTTCTACTACTAAGGGCGCATTCGCAAGGCCGATCCGCTTTTACAGGACCGTTTTTTATGGACCCATCGATACTAGAAACAATGGTTTACTGGGTCCTGAATACTGTTGGGTTTGTGAACCGCCCCTACAATTACCTAACGCCATCACGACAAAAAAACAGATCCTCTAAAACGGATGCCGTTTAGAGGAACCGTTTTTACGTAGACGTATATGACAGCAATCGTGGCAGCTATGCTACTATCGTCCTAAGAACCTAGGTAATATAAGCTGGTATTCTATAGCACAGAATGAAATCCCCCCTCTTATATTCTCACATCTACGCAACCCTCAACGAAGGCATCCTCGTGAACCAGGAATCTTGCTTCACCTTCAAGTAGTAGGAGTCTTTAGGGGAGGGGCATATGAGAGCTTCCTCCAGAACCTTCAGAGCACTGGTGGGGAGGACCTTAGCGCTGTACTCCGCGGCCTCGCCTGGCATAGTGACTGCGCAGCTGGCTGTGGTTCCGCTGATGTCAGAGTTGGGAGTTTCCGGACGGCTGGAATAGGACAATACATATTTAAGGCGGTGGGCCAATTAAGATGCATTTCTGGGATGTTAAACTAGATATACGTGGACTTGTTCCAGCGCCGCGGTATCAACATCTCTCGCGCCCTACGTAGTAACATCCACCACCACCGCCTGGTCACACCTAAACACAAGCCACAGAAGTCAGAGAGGTCCGTTTATATAATGGGTCCTTCGGTTTACAATCGGTTGCCCGACTGGATCCGTAATGCAGTTTCCATAATGCATATTCAAGAAAAAACTCAGAAAGTGGCTCACTAAATTGGTATTGTATGATACCAACGAATTTTCTTATTTGCCTGTATTATAAATTTATAATTTAATTTTTTTATAGTTAAGTGACATGTAATAATGGTATTATGAATAAATTTCTATATTTCTGTATCATATTATGGAAGACCAATTAATGCGCATAGAAACAAGCCTAAGGAAGAGTGGAAGATGCCTACTGTCTCGATCATGAAACGACTTTGAAGAAGCCGAATTCAAATAAAAAAGTATTGCGCAGCAGGGGTGTAGGTATTAAAACACCATTGGTAAAGTAGGTGCCATGTGGTTCCGGCTTAAAATTTGCACCACTCAACTCTTCCCGTGGGTGTCGTAAGAGGTGACTAAGGCCCGTATTATGAAAGCATGCTCAGTCATCGAGCTCTGCTTGAGTGATGCTTATGTCTAGTTTTGAGTGAATACTAATTTTCAAACAATGCTTGGGAGCTCATGTCAAAATCTACACTCACTCAAGTAGCCGTCAAGAGCGGATTTCCTCCGTCCACGCCTTCGAGTAACCGCTTAGACATATTATTGAACGGTTACCAAGCATTACTTGAGTAATTAACGCTTGAGTAGAGATCACGTAATGACTGCTTAAGTAATGCTTGGGGAAGCTTTCATAATACGGGCCTAAGTGATATCCATCGGAGAGCGGGCAGCAACGCATCCCGCAGAACAATTCCACCACCGATCTGCGATCCCCAAACCGCAAACCCAGCGTGGGGATTACGGACATTACCCCATAGATAAAGTAGAAAGGTGTAGTAGGTTAAATATTTAAGTAGATTGTTACCTTGTCGGCTGACTAGGCGGCGGCAGCTGCGCCGGCGGTGCAAAAATCTGGGCTGCAGACAAGTCCGGTGCATGCAGCATGACCACATGAAGTCTCTTCGCCTTGAGCCCCGCTCGGAGCGCCCGGGCGGCGCCCCACGTGCCCCAGCGGGCGGCGGCGGCACCTGCGCTCGTTTCCCCAAAGTCTCCGGCCTCGGGGCGAGCTAGACTCTCGCAGGCTGTGTCGGATGAGAGTCCTAGAATGGGAAATAGCGGATTATCTTTTGTACTACGTTGATTCTACCAGGTGCCTTACATTACAGGCTGATGTTCATATTAAATAGTAAAGCGGCTGTTTACAAAATGTCGCCATTAAGTTAAGTGTCTAGGCCGATCGTTGAATGAATGCCTAAACCAATGTTCAACACTGTTGTTGAACATTGGTTTAGGCCTTCATTGCATTTAGCCGCTGTCGGCTCAGCGGAGAATTTTTGGGCCCAAAAGATAATAATGATGAAAATTGTATTTTTTTAAAATAATGTACTCGTCGCTTCAGGCAGGGTTCAGTATGCAAAATTATCTCAGTATGTACCGATATAGAAAAGCCGGCCAGCATGCGGATGATCAGCAGCGGCGGCGGCCAGCATCGGAGAGAAGGTCCTTGCGACCCGCAGCGCGCCCAGCACGTTCCCTTTCAGCGCGCTCTCCCAACACGACGCGCCGCCGCGGCCGCTGCTGCCAGCTGTGTTTATCACTGCCCAGATACCTGAAATGGATAAAACTTATGATGGTGATGTCCTTGTAGCTAAATTTTGGACACGGCGGCCAGAGTGTTAGAAACGTACTGCAAATATAATAAAAAGACAAACACCCGTATATTTATATAAAAAACTAAAATTCTCTAGCCGCCAACCGCGTCTGGCGGTGCTTTTAATATGTCCAAGCCATAGATCGACCGCATTTCGTGGCAGCTTTCGTTACGCTGCCACGAAATGCTGGAATAATATTCTACCTCCTCTTAAAAATTCAAATTCGTTTTACAGTTTTAAGAACAATCTAAAAAAATATATTTTAAAACTTCAATGTGATTCACACTAAAGTGGTCGATCATGGTTTCTGTTTTTATTTGTTTGTTTTATGCGCCTATTTCTTGTTTCCTCTGTTTGTTTCTTTTACTTTTCTATTTCAATTTATGTACCTATCATGTAAAAATCACCTGTTTACTTCACCTGTGTTATCCAGTGACGCGCTCTACGCTAAGGTGCTACGGAAGACCAGCGCTGCAGTGCTCCCCGAGCCCCTGCAGCACACGCTGAGTGGTAGCCTTTTGGTCTCACATTGTTTTATGATTAATTCTCTTATATCACTGTATTTTACTGTGTATAGTGAACCAATAAAATTTTCTTATTCTTATTCAAATGTGTGCGTCAACTCAACAGCCTATGATGGTCCTCTGCTGGACGCAAGCCTCCCCCACATGATCGCCTTATTGGTTTTTATCTCATGGGGGGTAATGTCCATAATCCCCACGCTGGGCATACGGGTTGGGGATCGCAAATGTTCTATTCTACAAGAGGCGTTGCTGCCCGCCCCCCGGTGTATGTCCCTTAGCCGCCTCTCACGACACCCAGGGGAAGAGTTGGAGTGGTGCAAATTCTAAGTCGCCACCACACAGCTGTGATGATAATGTGCGCGTAAACCTGTGTTTTTCTTAAGTGAGGGGATAGAGTGCATCTTTTTGCACACGCTCTCTATTCCTCCCTCTCTTAATTAGGTGGAACGGCAGATCGGCGCGGCGAGGCACGGGGTGTGACACTTTCGTAGATGACGTAGCCATACGTAGCACTTTCGTAGCAAAAAAAAACAAAAACTAAACTAAAAATAATGGTCAATCCATACAACATTACCTAGCCCCAAGCTAAGCAGAGCTTGTGTTTTGGGTGTTAGATGACTGATATACATAATACAAAACATAACATAGATATTATTTATTATACATAGAAATAACCAGAACACCCGGAACAAATATTTGCGGATCGTACAAACATTTGTTCCAAGGTGGGAATCCAACTCGCAAACTCCTGCGTCGTAGGCGGACCTTCGCCCGCTGCACCACATTATTAGTCGTTAAAGTAGTAATATATTATTTTGCATATCTCTAATGTAACTGGCGTAGCCCGTAGCACTTTAGTAGTAAAATTAATCACATCATAGCTGTCAAAAGTTCGTAGCTAATGCCTAAAAATGAAATGAAATCAAAAAACTTATAGCTTTCAGAAAAATAATGTAGGTACCCTGATACATAGATGAATACTATTATTGCCCTGATATGTACCTAACATTACAACACGTCGTCGTTCGAGGTTTCCATGAACTGCTTCTGAATTTAAACGTTATAGCGCCATCTATCGTAGCGCAGTAATAGTATTTGCAAGGAGGGATTGATAAGGCTGGCTCGGTACTCTGCTCACCATAATAAATTATGAGGTTGGGTTCACCGCTCAGCAATCAACTTACTAGTTGTAAGCTTTGCCAACAGATGGCGGCACTTTGTATAAGAGAAGCGATTTGCATAATTGATAACGTCACCGCCAAGTCATGAACGAAATAAAGTTGAACAAAGTTGATAGAATAAATAGTAATCCGTTTGCAGAAATACTACTTATGTAAATAACTGATAAGTAAAATACGTTAACAACTTGCAATAGTACGCGTAATTCAACCTTTTCTTACAAGCACTGCTGGTGTAGTGGTATCATGCAAGATTCCCATTCTTGCGACCCGGGTTCGATTCCCGGGCAGTGCACTTCCTTTTTGTGGTTTATTTCTTTTTTTTTGTAATATTGGGTTTGCAAATGAAGTATATTTTTGCTTAGTTTGATGTGAATAGTTTTTTTTTAAATTGATTTGATAAAAAGTAGGTTTCTTTCTAGAATTTACGTAGAACCTAGATCCGCTCCATGCCCACTTCATTACCTTTATGATAATAACTTTGCTAGGTGCCATTCAAAAATTCCTTACCATGTTCACCCGCAGGTAAATGCTGCGCCATGGCCCTCGCAGCTTCTTCCAACAGATCTTCTCTGGCCACGTCGAGCTCCAGCGTGGCCAGCCTCGGTGGCGGCTGGTCCTCGGGCGTGGCTGCCACGTGGGTCTGCAGCCAGGAGTCGGCAAGCCTGGCTCCGAGGCCACCAGACCTGCAACCGGCGATCACTCGCCATCCACGGCTGCTGAGGTACGTTGCTATCTAGAAGGATAAAGGTAGAGTTCATTAACTAGAACTTAAGAAGTTTTAATCAGTTAGTTAGTTTCATGTAGGTATGAATACACTTTTGTGTAGGGAGCAGAGAGTATTGCCGTACAGCGGTCAATTTTGTGCACTCCATTTTATTTGGAAGGAAACGAGATACTTGCGTCTGTCTCTGTTGTACTCGTACTTGTTCGTTTTAATGTAGTCTAGCTTCCTCAATGAAAATAATGTTTGAAAAAGTCTATTTGATTACTTCACTGGCTGTTTTTGTGATAGGTAGGTACTTTTTAAAATCGGTGGTGTACAGGGATTTTTTTCGGAAAGAAGAATCTACGAAAAGTTCTTCACTCTAAAATTGAAGGAGCCTTGAAGGTTTTTACGCACCTAAAAATCGTTTAAATTGGTTCATAACAAGACCAAACACTCGTTATCAATCTGAGCCATTTTTTGGATTATTACATTATAGTTAATTCCGTTTCAATTGTTGTACCTACCAAGACATGACTGACCGAATATATGAATAACTTACAAAGACCAGACGAGACTAGGTTTTCTGCATAATTTTCTCGTTACCGCAAACCGTAAGTAAATAATAATATACCTACTTATAACTGAGTAGTTTGCGTAAACTTCGCGCATTGAGAAATCCATAATGAGCGTTACTTGGTTTGAGTAAAGTGGAGCGGCCGATTTTGTAATCGTTACTCATCTATAGGAAATTTTTACGGTATTTTGAATGGTTTTTGATTTCGAGACCTCTTTGGCAAAGAGACGACTGAGTTGATAGAGAATTAGAGACGGAGTTCGCTTATTTGGCTTTTCTTTGCGTTTGTGGTTATGATTGTTTGAACTTCTAGGGTTGCTTTGTAAATAATATTTTTTATAAATCCGCAAGGGATTTAGGCTCTGTAATTAGTTTAGTTAAGTACTACAATTTATCTATCTTAATCTAGGATTTCTTTGTAATTATGGCATTTATTTGGCCTTAATATAACAGTTCATTTTATTGGCTATTAGATTCAATATTTAGTATAAATTCACAAATTAAGAAATATACATTAAATTACTCGATAACTGGTAATCTGTATTTAATATTTTGTTCATTTATTTCTAGTTGTTTTCTGTAAAAACAATTTTTTTATGTAAATTTTTTGAATTTATTATAATCTCTATCAGTTTTTAATCGTTATAACTAAAGTTCTGCTTAGTTTGGAGCCAGATGATGCTGTGTTGTCCAGCATTATTATGAACACTCTTCGGCCCGCGGCTTCCAACGCATTTTGCTGATGTGTTATTACAGTTCTCGACCTAAGTCTATTCAAAATTTCAGCCCGATCCGTTTAGTATTTTTGGCGTGAAGAGCTAATAAACGTCTAAACATCCAAACTTTCGCTCTTATAACATTACTGTGATGTTATTTACCTGTAACCCCAGCGCAGTATCCACAGACGTGATGAGCACAGTCTTGGCACTTTCCACAGGCAGCACCTCGGTGACCCTGACCTTCCGGAGTAAATACAGCAGCAGCGCCCCCACGATGGAGACCAGCGCCGCCAGCTGCAGCCCAAGGGATAGCCACACTAGCCCGTCCATTATAGAGACATCTTCAGGTCTGGAACAATTATGTTTTGGTTTAGGTATCATTTCGTTGGTAGTCACTGCGTTTTCACTTATACTCCAGTCAATTTCGATGTGAAATGTTTGAAAACCAACCACCGGTACTTAACCTAAAATTCACTCTTTTGCCGTGTATTTTAATCAATTTCGTTCCTAATCGATTTGAGAACTTCCTTCACTAAAAATTCTAACGATTGTACATGAAACTCGAAGCCAGCCAAGTTGTGTTGTGGTTATGGTTGATTTACAAATATTTCACATTGAGTTTGGCTGTACGAGATCAGAATGGGACGGAATTTTGTCAAACTCCCTAAATATCGTCATATTTTTAGTAAGTATCCACATGTAGTCAAACTGGGATGGAACCTTGTAAACTTAATGACCCACCGAGCTCCTGTAATTTGAAATGGTTCTATCCCATTCTGATTATATAGCGCGTGGATTTTATAGCCCATTTATAAAACTAGTTTCTAATCGCGTTGGTTGTATAGAAACGTATCTCATTTCTATCCTATAGGAACTGTTTCGTGGGATAAATAGTAGCACATGTTTGATTCCTGACTTAGAGCTACAGCTGTGCGGAATTTCAACTCAATCGGTTCAGTTGTTATGGCGTGAAGAGGTAAGAAACATCCATCGGTGGTGGGTTCGAATCCCGGGTGGTACTAACCATTGTGACTAACGGAGGTTTAATAAGGGCACTCTAGTTAATAAATAGATTGTAGCTTGGAAATACCGCCGAAAAAATTTTCTCGCCGTCAAATAACGCGTCTTTAATTTTAGTTTTTAATATTGTATGTATGTTAGTTTTAAGGTATATATTACTATGGACCGTAGAATAAGTTAAAATAAGATCTGTAACTGTTCTATAGTCTGAAATAAATGATTATTATTATTAATACTCTTCGCCTGTACACGGTTCTGAAATCCCTCAGACTAAGTAAGAAATTCTTACTTAGTCTGAGTGAAATCCAAACATTTAAACATCCAAAATTTCGCATTTATAATAGCACTGTGATATTCTGATCTGAGTATCACCTCTGTTTTACAACTAATTGTTTGTTTACATAACATCGATAGCTTACTAAACACAACACAATGGCTTTGTCGGAAAATAATTATCATTGTGGCTCCAAGTATTGTTCAATTCTATTGTTGAGTTGACAATCTTTACGTATGGGACATGAGAAGATTCGGCACTATCACACGGTGGATATGCCAAGGGTGGCCAAGGTAAGCTTCAAGTTGAATATACAGGGTGGTACAAACGAACACCATGGAATAGAGGGCAGCTACGAGGCAATTGCTGACAAAATTGAACTACAGTCCACTAAAACCAGTTATAGTTTAAAGGCGCATACCCCAGTCAAACTAGCGCCGCCACCTCCTTTATCTTATTATTCCGTTTAAAAAAGTTAATTTCAAAAATCGATCGCACAGTTTGAAGTACCTATTATAAACTTTTTTTAGTGCGTCTGTTGTAGTTTTATTCCATTTAGTTTAACTTGCCACTCAGGTAACGTTTGTTTGTATAAATAATAAATAAAAACCGGCCAAGTGCGAGTCGAACTCGCGTACGAAGGGTTCCGTACCATTATTTATAAAAACGGCAAAAAAATCACGTTTGTTGTATGGGAGCCCCCTTAAATATTTATTTTATTCTGTTTTTTAGTATAAATTTGTTGTTATGTACAGCCTGGTGAGTGGTGACAGACGGACAGATGGACAGTGAAGTCTTAGTAATAGGGTCCCGTTTTTAGCCTTTGGGTACGGAACCCTAAAAATAATAATAATAAAAACTAAGGCCACTGGCAACTTTTTACTCATGCAGTCTCAGACAATATGACAACAAAAATAAGACTATATTCTATTAAAAATTCGGTTTCTAAAAATACAGTAAAACTGTCAGTCATATCGTCGATAACGACACCCTTGAACTGATAATTATTTGAGTCAGTTGCTTCACCTATGATTTGCTAGTGGCCTATCACCACCGTTTCCACCACTTACCGCATTTCAATGAAGCATTTCATTGACCACCTCGCAGATTTCTCCCATAAACGCTATAACGCTAGAAAGTCCTTTTCTACTCTTGATATAATAGCGCGATTCTTATTAAAATGTTACGGGCACATTCAATTTTACTATCGTAATAAATTGTTGCGTGATATACAATGAAATGTAGACTATCTGGTGTTTCAGATTTTGTACAACCGGACCTACCTAGTGTTAATTAAAAGTGTGTTTTATGGGACGATTCGCAACGATGCGACTGGGACGATTCGCAACAATGATGGTCCCCTAGTTATTAAAATTGTAACCTTATTCTATTTTAAAATCCATTAAAATCTATTAAATAAGTAAATAAATTGTCACCTAAAAACCTACCCAATACAGGTAGACTTAGATTTAAAGGTAACTATTTAAAACTGTATTGTATTTATGTCTACTATAGATAAGCCGTTGAAACTGTACACTTATGATCTTTTTTGTACAACAGTTAACAATAAACATATTTCTGATTCTGATTCTGAATGCGACTGCTCACGTAAAATTAATTTTCAGAATTTGACTCTATACTGGGGTAGATTTTTTAGATGGGGCAGTAGGCGAGTATACCTCAATCATGCACCTACAAGAAAATGGTCGTAGGAGACAATCCATATATTTTAAAGAAATCTTCATTACTTTTTGATACTGTTGATACTACTGATTTTCAATCAAAAAACACACAAAAAAATACTTTGACCATTTGTGGCATTTTACGCTATAGGTAAACTTATTTTTTGACGCCAATCGATCCTCTTTCTGAGTTTAAAGTAAGTACCTACTAAAAAACTCAGAAATCGGAAGAAACGTTTCTCTTACAAGCCTGTCCAAAAAATAAACCCTATATACTAAAATTCCGGTCTAATCACGAAGGTAACCGGTCAAAACTAACTTACCTCTTTAAAATCAACCCTGAGATATGTGTGGGGGCTTAACCCATCTTATCTCAGAACAAGTATAGTAATTTTCAACAATTTTTTAAATCATTGTAACTAAGATGTCACGTGGTATACAACTAAAACATTGCCATGACGCACAGATACATAAAAAGAGGTTACTTAATTAAATAATAACAAATGAATTCTAGAGATGTTATCACTTGGAAGACAGAAGAAACATCAAATAACAAAAACGTGGGAGATCTTTTGTGAACCGTTTTTGTTGCGATAACACGAAGATCACGGCCGTTTGTTTTACGTGATCGGATGATACTCTTGATATCATACTTCCGATGAAATTGTGGTCAGCATGTTACGTAACGAGATCTCTCTGTTAAAAATTCGCCATACATTATATCAAAATGTGTTGCAAATTTAAATTTATTGACAAAAAATAACAAAGAAGGTAGATATAATATCACTGTACTAATATTATAAAGAGGAAAGATTTGTTTGTTTGTTTGAATAGGCTCCAAAACCACTGGATCGATTTGAAAAATACTTTCACCATTAGAATCCTACATTATCCCTGATGAACATAGGCGATAGACCCGTGCGAAGCTTGGGCAGAATACTATAGAGTCGCTAGCGTACTATAAAAGGGAATTAGAATGACGTCATCTCTCATGCTTTTCTGCTCAGTTCGAATACGATCTGAGTGAGAGAGATAAGAGATGACCATCTCATCATTCTGGCCTGGGATCGTCCACTGCTGGCTTTAAGCAGAAGAGGGCCCACTAAAGCCAGCCTTTTAATAGTGTCCAAAATAAATAAAATGACCAACTTTAATTTTATAAAAGTTCGATGACAGTAGAGGGCGAGATATTTCTTTCATTGGGAAAGTCGAAATGTGTAAATATCGGACTAAAAGGCTCAGAAGTCCGATGATCTGTATTGATCAGCATCATCGGACTGATGAAAATAAAAAGTCTCACCAGTCCAATTATCGGAATAAATCATGGGACTACTGATAATAGGCCAGATGACCGGTCTATTAAAAATAAAGGAATTTTTTATTATTCAGTGAAGTTCTCATTAGGAAATTCAACTGCAGTGCAATGAACTCAGCCTAGAACCAAAATAATCATTAACGAGCGAGCTTCTAAAATATATCCATCCTGCTCCCAGGAACTTGTTAGTTTTATTGCAAAAAGGAGCAATCTGTACCCCATGTGACAGAGCTAGACGGATGTTACAATTATAGAACAGTGGACATACAGTAGTTTAAAATTTTAAATAAACTGGCAGGACGTTGCAGCTTTTGTTAACAAGAAGCTCTTTGAAAACGTTTTTAATCGACTTGAAAAAAGGAGGCGGTTCTATTTGAGGCTGTATTTATGTTTTTTTATGTATTTTCGATGATAACCCGTCAAATAAGGACCGATTAAAAAAAAAACACTGTTGTATTGAGAATGATGTTGACGTAGTTTTATATAATATAACTTTATTCCCGAGGGATTAGTAAAATAAAAGTGTCCATTAATATTTATTGGTATATATAATGGACTATATATATATATATATAGTCCATTAATATTTATAGTCCATTAAAATTTGTAAATTTATAGTTGGTTTTGAGATTTTTCAAATCAATCAAATTATTTACGTTGCAGATTAGGTAAGTTTGAAGGAGTATAATTTTATTTTTTACCGTAATTATTATACCAACATTCATATCTCTTATAATTATAAGTTCAATCTCTTTTAATATTTCAATAGGTACAGTTCAACTCCTTTAAAAAGTCGCTCTTCAACCTTCAACAGTGATAATATTAAACTATCTCTCCCATTTCTAAACCGTTTTTAAAGCTTCCACCATTATCCTCATTACGTGACCACCCGTCGCTGCCTCAGGTAACATCGAGCATTCTAATGAGTGGTAAGTGCTGGACGTGGTAGAGTGTAGCCAATCAAAGCAATCAAGTTGCAGACCGTTTGTTGCTTAATAATGGTGTTTATGATGGGGAAGCGTGGCCCATCGCAACACAAAGTGAAGTGTCAATAAAATTAGAAGGGACCTGGTCTAACATACTTTTAACGCTGTAGAGGAAATGCAATAGGTACCGAAATTGACCGAGTCATTACGAGCGTTACTTGACTCGCTGGATGGTACGTACAGGCTAGTAGGCTGTCAATTAAACAAAATAGAAGTATGTGTTGAATCATTGGGTAGGTAAGCAAGCACAGCATTTGGTCTTATGCTTTTTCGGTTAACTACGTAAGTATCTGCTTTAGTGTGAATTCCATGGACAAGAGGACGGACGAGAACATGACATCGGCATATATTAATGGGTAGGCGAAAAACTGACTTAATTTATCTAAATTCATTAAAAACTTAAACATGTTACAGGTATTCATGAAATATATAAAGAATACATCAGTTATTAAAATGAAAATGAAATGAAAATAAATCAATTTAAGTAGGTAGTAGGATCGTAAGATGAAAACAACTTATATGAAATACGATCTTAGTTGACCAGCGCTCATCAGAAAAACGTTAGGTAAAAAGTAGATCATAATAAATCAACATAATATATATTCCGATTTCAAATCTAGGATATTTTTTGTCAGCAAAGACATTTATGAATGAAAACTTAACAAAAACTGATAATAATAACAGAAAACCACAAATAAACAGCAAGGTTATCACAAAAAAAAGTAAAATACTAACTTTAACGATCCATAATCTCGCATGTGGAGCGAAAAATGTATAAATTTGAATTCGAAATCGAACGGGAGATCAATTAAATGTTGAATGAAAGCTTTCAAAACCGAGAATTCGTTCGAGCTTCTCAACTTGCTTCGATGATACCCATGTCGTTACATATTTTCCACCAATATCCTTGGGTTATATTTATATAGACCTCTTTGTTTATAAAAAATATCCAGGTTTATGAATCGGAGTATAGGTAGATATATCGGTAGCTATATGATTGTTATTGGATAGGACAGGCTTTTGCCATGTCTTGCTGCCAAGCGTGACGGCCTGATTGGCTGCCAAGACAGTTACTCAACCTTTGTATTATGGTTTGAGGAAATCATTGACTACATGGTTAGTGGACAGTGTTAGCAAATGGAAACTTCTTGTTACAATGAAACTACTTGTAACTAATGGAACAAGAACAAATGAAGTCAGTAAATAAATATTTTTGTCAGACTTTTGGGAAATCATGTGTAACTTTTGAGGCTTGCATCATAAAGAAGGTTTTTCGTATAAAAAAAGGAATTTTGAAAAAAATATACATATATATGTTTTTTTTATCTTTATTTTCTGAGCTTGAGCGCGCTTATTGCTCACAAAAAGAAGAAAATCATCATTTTCATCAACAGATTTTTCCCAGAGCTCATGGTCTGGCCTATATTTTTACAGAGTTCTCAGCCTATCGTATTTGTGACTTGTTCTCGACTCGGCCCACTTTGGGCCAAATCCAGTGGGACGAGTCAAGAAACTAAAATGTTATGCTAAAAACGTTCTTGACTCGTCCCATTTTGATATTTCTAACAGAAAGTATCTGAACATTTACGTTCTTGATTATAAAACGAAGTGTTTAAAATACACATGGTGCTTGATTTTGGCATTATTCGCCCTCCTAATCACACTGCGATTAAGTCGCTCTGGTAGATTGTATCACTTATAATTAATGGCTTACTTATGCTGTTATTAGATCCGCTGAACAGCAACTTTTGTCAAGAGTATTATCTGCAGGCACTTATAATTAAATTACCTTTTACTTTCCTTTTTTGGAATCATCACCCACTTCGGTATGTAATTAGCATATGCTTTAAATAATAATTCTGCCAATTACAATATTGTAATACATGACCTTTCTCGTCAATTCGAGACAGAATAAGTGCAAGGTCTGTATGATTATGAATTTATGATTACATACTACACCTGCCATACCCTTGACTGATATTGATATTCATTGAGTATATTTTTTTTGTCTAAGTGCTTTTTTGTAAGCCTAAAGAAATAAGGTTATTGACTTTTGACTTTTGATTTACCTATTTCGATGCCCACAATGAGTTGACGAGTAATGTCATGCTGATGATGATAAGGTAAGTCTGTTTGCAGTCCGGAGTAAGACTAACTCGTTTGTACATACAGTACACACCTTCCTTTGTGAAATTACTACACAGGAAGATGTAGCTTATGTTTTATTTACTTCGAGAACTGTTACTAACCTTTTGATTGCCTGTAATGATAACAGAATTTTTAACACTTTCATGGCCCACGACGTACATGTACGCCTGGGCAGTGACTGCGTTAAAGCTGATGCAGTCAGCATCTTGGGGACGTTTCTGACTTGTCAGTCGGAAGCGTGTCCCCAAGACGCAATGTAATTTGATATGGATCAGTTGAGGCGTAATTACATTACTATAATTTGTTTTTTTTTTCTTTTAAGCTGATTCAAACGAACATAAGATGTGGTTCCATACCTGAGCTCTGGAACATGGATATTGACTCGGTCCATATCATGCGTTCCCAAAATTATTTACTTAGTTTGGCGCTAGATAGTTTACTCCTGTCTCTGCTCTAAGAGGGAAAGTGAGATGTCCATTTTATTCGATTCTAATGATCATTGTCGGTTGAGTTTTTAGCCCTATTGCATAACACAAAAATTCATTTACCCAGAGTAACTTTTGTTTGTTTTGGTTTCTCTTTAAGCTCAGACGAGCAAATAAAGCAACAGACGCGACATCGCGAGTGCATTATATTATTAGATAACATTCTTACTAGAGATACGCATACGATATGGTTGTTGGAATAGCACCTCAGGAAAGTGCAATGTAGTCCATTTCACGTAGGAACCAGATGGTAGAGAGTATTTCAATATTTAGCTGCATGAGAATTGATACGTTCATACTTTCGGCTGCCCAGTGCATCAGCAGCATTCTCTTCCAGCACCAAATTTCGAGTAGCCTTAGCCAAGTACCTATAGGTACCGATGCTGATCACAACGGAAAGAAATATAGTCTAACGCATTGATTGTACAATCAATGCGTTAGACTATATTTCTTTCCGTATGGATGGGTACTGGCCATGGACAGTAGCACTGTCCATGACCAGTGTCCATAAACAATGAAACATTCTTCACATCCCGAAGTAAGATTATCCCACTAATATTATAAATGTGAAAGTTTAAATGGATGGTTGGATGGAAGGATGGATGTTTGTTACTAAATCACGCCAGAACGGTTAAACGGATCTGGATGAAATTTGGCACAGAGATAGAATATAGTCTGAAATAGCATATAGGCTTTTTATTCCGAAATTCCCACGGGAACGGAAACAACGCGGGTGAAACCGCAAGGCGCTGCTAGTAAAGTATAATTTGACAAACCCTTAACATTGAACGTAACATTAACGAGAACGAGAGTCACGTAAACGACACTTGACAGTGTAACAAAACGAAGAGCCTCTAACAATCGGTTGTCCGTAACAAATCGCGGGTCCTTCGCTTTCACCACTTTCACCGTGTCGCGGGTGCGCCCATCGACCTGAGGTATTGGTAGGTGTTGAAGACATGACTTGGGAGCATCAAGCAGATATGTGCTCGATGCTTGGAAGCATGTAGGAAGTTTGGTTATCAAACTAGGCTAAGATCCTAGTACTAACGGGATCCTCGTGGTAAAATAAAAATATCGAATTACATAAAATTGAACATTATATCTTTGATTCTATAATGAAAAAAAAAACCGGCCTAGTGCGAGTCGACTCGCACACAGAAGGTTCCGTACCATCGTACATAACTATTACGCAAAAAGAACTCTAAAAGAACTGATTATTTTTTACAGGTATTGTCTTTCAATATCTATTTCCGCACTTGTTCGATCACTAATCATTTATTTATTTCTACGAGACCTGTGTCTTTTAAATAAAGCTCAGCTCTTCATAACATAGCTTAAAAACTTCTTAATCGGGCATTATTATTATACTAAAAGTCAATAACTTTATTTCTTTAGGCTTACAAAATAAGCACTTAGCAAAGTCAAATTTTATACATAAACAGTTTTATAAATAGTAATTATTATCAAATAAGAAACAAAATGTTATTGATTTTGTTCGCTTCAATTTTTTGTCCACTAGTAGAAGAAACGAAAAATAAACCACTAGTAAGTCTACTCTTTGACCTAGTCTACGGTTTTCATACAGTTGGCGAAAAACCTGTCACTAAAACTTTCAAGTAATTACTTTTACTAATAAAACTATTAAGTAATACTTACTTACTTATTAGTTTAAGCGTAGAAAATTAATTGCAAAAGCACAATGACATAACCCATGATGCAACTGCTTTCACCGAAGCTATAGATGGAACTGATGACGCGATACATGGGTCAGGTTCATTAGAAAGCTATCCATTTTGGACTGCAGTTATACCATCTTCGCACTTTGATAGATATGCTACGGCTGTCAATTGATTACGTTTATTTCAGACAGCAATGAATTTTATAAACACAAAATAAGTTACAAAGATTCTAAAGAATAAAAGAAGTGTTTAGTTTTTTTATTCATAAAAACTTTTACAACACTAATTTTATAGAATTAACCAAAAGTTGAATGGAACTAAAGACGAAGGTAATAGAGTTCAACAATGGTATCCCTAAAGTTCAACAAATTCAATTTCTAAAGGTTGGTACACACTGCTTATAAAATAGATACAAACAAAATAAGGTTCCAAATAAAGTGAGAAGCAATACATGAAAGAAGAATGAAGATATGTTTTTTTTTTGCTATAGTGCTTACGCTACAGTCCGTAAGAGGTCCTAAAGATTTTCGGACTAGGGTATATGAATAGGCTGATGATGATGATGAATACAAAATGTGTAAGCGATTGCTTCTGCTTGTTCTACACGTTTGCTATAGAAATCAGAGATAGCGACGCAGTTTTTGCAGATAGCAAACTGTCAAATAGCCAAGTAACCGTAACCGACCTCTCTAGAGCAACGAACTTCACGGAATAAGCAAGACGTAGTAAGTAGGTAGCACCTACTTGTGACATAGAATAAGCAATAGTATCTAAGGTAAGTGTCCTCGTGGGCGGATGACAGGAAATGCCCTACATTTATTGCTATATTGTACAAGAAACTGGTTATTATCCAATAATGGAGATGGGCAATTGACCTGCTTTTTATGTTAATCTCGAATTGTGTTTTGGTTTTATTAAATTTATATTTACCTAACAGGTGAATTCGGTTGCAACAAATAAGGAGCTGAAACTTTCTCTATAAATTTATTGTAGAACCGTTTTTTGATTAGTTTAAACTGGAGTAATATTTTACTTTCAAAGCTGATAAAAATCGCTCTTTATGTCCACCAAAAACTGCAGCTTTGATTGAACAAAATTCCATTAGTATACAGTTCTTATTACTATGAATTCTTTTGAAATATTAATAGATTTCTTAGAAATGCTTGGATATTTCAACTACAAAACAAATTATCGGCAATCAATGATCTGGTACCACGCACACAACACAGCTCTGTTTACTTTGAGGCTAGGTAATAACCGTGTGAATATATATTACTAAATATATTCACACGGGTCCACAGCTGAAAAATGGTTGTTCAGCTGTGGACCATTCAAAAAAGCTTTCATATGAATACGATTGTTTTGAAAAAACTAAAACTGACTTCAAATTTCTTAGTATTAGAGCAGTTGTTTCGTATTCGTAAATTTTTCGGGACAAATACTTATTCCTCGGATAATTTTTTACCAACGCGGGTTCATTTTCCATACAATAGTCAAAGATTTTTCCAAATCTGTCTGTGTTGACGGAGAAATCGACGAATATAAAAAAAATACAAATATACAGCCGAACATCGAACCTCTACCTCCTTTGTTTATCCTTTCGTCAATTAAAAACTATTTGAGATGCTAATCATTGAGCTTACAAATAAAGACGTTCGTGAGATGAACTTGGGCGTGTCATAGAGCCAACGGAGCATAACAGAAGGTACTTATGTATGTGATTTGAATCATTTGCATTGAATAGAACGGGTGGGTCTGGTCCCACGTCCCATGCATCGCGATGACATCAGACAGACAGATTAAGAAATATTTTAATGAACAAAAGGTTATATTGTAAATATAATTTTCTGTTTGAGTTATTCAGAACTGAGTCGGGTTCAAATTGATCCTCCTCAAAGTGAGTCACTGCATATAATACTTAAGTAAGCTATTTTTCATTGATAGCGGAGCAGAAAAAAGTTTATTTTCGAGTTATCTGTGTAGAGCAAAATTAATTAAATCTAGTCGTTATTTTGTGCACGCATTCCTAAGGTTTTTTAGTTGTAGCCACAAAAAATACCCCATCGATAAGGTACTGATCTTTTTGGGCGGTTAAAGAAGAAAGTTTTTAAAACAACGTGTCTCATTTTTGTGTAATTTAAGTCATAAAATTTTCTCTATTACACTTTGATTTTTGTAGGTGGGTCAGCGATATAGACAATTTTAGTTAATTATTTGTTTGAATCCCTTCTATATTAAATAATAGATTCAGGCGTTACTTTGCTTGGCGCTCTCAGTGTTAAGGTCGAGTATTGTGGTGTCCTGATGATGTCTCGTGGAGAGACGAAACTAGTTGACGTCTTGCTTTGATAGGTATTTTTTCATTTTGTAGTTGGCGTCGTTTTCTTCTACAACGCGGACTACATTTTGTTAGAACTTATCGGAGAAGGTTTTTATTCGCGGAATTGTTACTAAATATTTTCATCCTTATGTTTTCCGTTCTATATTACTTTTTACATAGTGAAGAAATCAACAGACAAATACAATTATATGTATATAGCTTTATGCAAATGACAATTCGTTGCTCTTCTCGCTATTTTTTATGTGTTTATTGTGACCCATCCTAAAATACCTATCTTGTTTTATACATGTTTAAAATAGTATGTCATACTTAGTTATGGATGTGCACCTATGTCTCTTGTTGTAATAAATCCTTTTTTACTTTACTTTACTTAACTTACATTACCAGCAATTTAAAAACAAATGATGTGAGTTTCCACACTCGGATTTCCACACGTTTTTATACAATTTTCTTTCTCCGTAATACCCAGCTGTGACGTGCCCGCTGACCGCACATACTGTGGTTATTTCTGTTGTGGTAATTCACTACCCATGTAATTTACTTTCTGTAATTCATCCATTTTACCCGTTCCCATTATCAACAAGTAGGGATCATCAATCAATTAATTCCACAGCCCATTAACAGGGCAATTTGCTCAATTTGTTGCGGATTGACAATTTATAATTATTTTGAGAATGGTTCGTTTGAATTGGTAGGTATTTATTGGATTCCGATATCATTTGTTTTGATTACGAAATGAGATTTTGTAACCATTTTCGAAAAAGTATATTCGTTATTTTCTCCGTCATTTATGGACCGATTTAGATGATTCTTTTTTAGCTGTATAAAGGATGATCTCGGGCTGGTTTTCTAAAAACTGTTTTATCGAGGGATAAACGTTTATCCCGCAAACTTAAAAAACAGTTTAAAACTCGAAGTCACTGTTTGTTCTGTCAAAATAATCAAATCATGTTTATTATTATGATTAGTGTCTTGACGTGTCTCTGGTGCGTGTGTTTTCTAGTCTTCAAAACAAACCTCCAAAGTGTGTTTTCTAGTCTCCAAACCTTTTGTTGGAAAGAATGAAAAGAAGAAGAATCTTCTTTTCATTCTTTCCAACAAAAGTTGTGTTTCGGAACTGCTTATTTCACTAATCCCCGGCGCTTATCAAAAGCGTCTAAATAACGGTCGATTACCTATGTATGAGTTATCTGAATAAAAGACAACCGACAGAAAAACTCAACTAGGATGGGACATACATTTTGTGCAGTTTAAAGGTATGATAAATCAATTATGTGGCCATGAATACCTGTCCCCCTTTAGGTACTCGTGTTGTAGCATTCGTGAGTGAATACTTTGCGCTGCCTTAGGCCATTGAAGGGTTGCCACCTCACAGAGGTAAGGTCTTTTTGACTATAGAAGTTTTGAAGATACTCTTCAGATCGGAACAAGGTTTCATAATGGCTTAGAACCACTGCAGAACATTATTCAGGCTAATCTAGGTACTTGGCAATTTTTACAATTATTTTTACAGCAGAGTAAATTATTATTTCACCAGTAGAAAAAGCAACAAAGGAAACTGTCAAACAGAATGAATGACAGATTTAAAATTCACAATGCAATAAATAATAATAAATATTTAATACAAGATCTTTCATATACCAACCTAGCCCAACATACCAATCTAGCCAAAAATGAAGATACAATAAACATAAATATAGGAGACGTCGTTTTGTTTATAACAGTTTAGAATGTGATGGCAGCCCTAGGCCTCTAAGCGCCACTCCTACACATTCCATCACTGACATACATACGATACAAGCTAAAGGAGACCGCTCGAATAGTACTTACATTTTTAAACAACTTGTACAGTACAGACTGTATACAACAAATTTTAAGCTGTATAGAATACCGTATACGGTACGCTTGTTGAATGTTAAAGTATTTAGGTTGTCGAGTCTGTTGTGTAGATTAGATCTTGTAGATACAATTAGAGGTTGTGTAAGATTAATGAGATTTTTATATTAATGTTCTTAACAACTCTCGAGTTCTATTTTTTTTTTATTGCTGGACAATTCACACAGCGTTATCTAGCCCCAAGCTAAGCAGAGCTTGTGTGATTGGTACTAGATAACTGATATACATAATGTAATACATTATAAACAGTATGTTCCAGTCATCGACGTCCAAACGAAGTGAGAGGATGGAGGGTCATCAACTTGCATGGCTTTGACCTCCATGTATGTACTGCGATTTTCTTTGAAACTATTCCGTAGAAAGCAAATTTTTGGAGTTACCTAATATTTATTTTATGGTCGTCAGTTTTCAAGTTTTATCCATCCATACTAACATTGTTAATTCGAATGTAACTCTATCTCTCTGTTACGCCTATACGGCTGAACAAATCTCAATGAAATTTGACAGGGATGTTAATGGTATCCCAGGGACGGTCATAGGCTACTTGAAAATCGCGTGCAAAGATGCGGGCAACAGCTAGTAGTCTAAAAATTGACGGTATATCGTAAGATCATATATGATTATCATAATTCCATTCATACTTCCGCGGCACCGTAATTAAGTAGAACAAGTCAGCTAATACCCAGTGTTTCAAAGCACTCAAAGATAAATGTTCGATTCCTCGCATTGTCGCCGGTTCGATATACAGGGTTATTGGTAAATTAGTGACAATACGTGAACTGCAGGTTCAGCCCATCATCACAAACACGTTTGTGAAGAAGCCAGGTCTTAATTCTTAATTTTGGTATTGGCAATGGGTACCCCCCGCCATAATCGTTCGTTAAAGAGATTTTATTTGAAACTCAACTTAAAAACAGCTCTGCCTTGAATTAACAGAAGATATGAGAGTGAAAGATCGGTCTTAAGTAACTCGTTGGGTTCCAGGCAAATATGTTTTTTCATTTAGTAGCAGAGATGACTTATTTTTTTTTTAAGAATTTAGACTTAGCGCCTTCACGAACGTGTTTGTAATGATGGGCAGGACTTGCAGTTCACGTATTGTCACTAATTTACCAATAACCCTGTATATTATGCCATATATACATTTATGTTGGTATTCGGTGTTGTAAGTCGGATTGTCTTTCGTGCCACATACCGCACAATGGGCGATTATCGCAAGCTAATTGAAATAATTCGAATAGATGCTGTTCAGAGTAACAGTTGTTATTTTATTGTACCCATAGATTTCATTATTTACCTAGGTACTGTTAGTACATACTATTGGTGGTGTTCCTCTAAAAGTTAGACGATAGCACGATTATTGATTATTCAATAATATAAAAGTCAAAAGTCAATAACTTTATTTCTTTAGGCTTACAAAAAAGCACTTAGAAAAGTTCAATTTTATACATAAACATATATACCTACATATATTTCACACACTGAGCAACCCATAACATCTAATTTATGCCTGTACAACTCCAAAGTTACGTCTCTCGAAGATATATTAATTTTCTGACTTAAGTTTTCATTTATTGTAGCTTGTTATATTTATTGTTATATTTTACTTATATATCAATAAACTCTATGTTAAAATATGTTCTGAGACTGCTGCTAAAGCATTTCTTAGTTTAGTTCTGGACAAGTACCTAATTATTTCTTGTTTCGTCTGAAGCTATGTTTTTGGAGAAAAATTTGATTGCTTGGTATTCTTTAGGTAGACATAGTCGTGTTTCAAACAATGTTGTTGAAAGGCGAACATGATGAAATGTAAACCACTGATAGGATAGCTGTTTCAAACATAAACTATGGAGTAATGTTCGCTAGTAAACTGTTTAGATTTCACGATTATACAAGTACAGGAAGGTCGTAAAATACGTTACACGAGTTATATTTACATGTTAAATTAACATTTACGAAAAATACGACGAGTAACTTGCTTCTCGCTTATTCAAGTTATTAAAATGTCATTTAGTCTAAAAACTACCGAGGTACCTTGCTATTATAGGAGTCCACTCGTTAAGCAACTCTTAGTAAGTAAATAGTTTTATAATTACAACAGAAAAACAACGTCCAGAACAATAACATAAAAAATATCTCATCTCCCAAGGCCTAATGCCGGTACTGTTATAATGCAAAACGCTATCGCTTCATCAGCGATTCAATCAGCGTTCATAACCGCTATGAAATATACCTCGTGGGATGCAATTACCGATATAGTGCCAAGGTCGGAGATGTCACTGACTTCTGTACATTATAGTTCAGCAACAACTGATGCAACACCGACAATATCAACTATCATTGAAAAACCAACATTATCAACGATCTTTACAATATTATTAGACGTTTTATTAACAAAGTAAATTATAATCAAATAATTGCTCCCCTTGAAGTCGAGACCCTAGGTCCGTGGGGTACCGAGGCTCTCCGGGTTTTCAAAAAATTGTCTGAGCGTCTGGTCGAAGTGACGCGTGACCCGAGAGCTGGTGAGTATCTGGCGCAGCGCATCAGCATTGCTATACAGCGTCTTGGGCACGCTTCCGACTGGTATTGATATGGATCAGTTGAGTTACTTGTAGATTGTTTGCAACAGTCTGCAGTTAGCTCAATTGTCTAAATTGTAAATACTAGTTTTAATTTAATTAGACGTTCTAGTTTCTGGATAGTCAACAGTCTATGGTAGCAAAGTTGAATGCCCAACGGAAAAACGCTTTAGCTTCAATTTGTTCAAGGTTTCGTTTCCTTTACCGAAACAATGATCGGAACAATACCTTCTGTTTTTCGGTCTCTAATTACGGTCGTTTTATAGCTGCGAGTTGGCTATTTGTAGTTAGACGTTTGCGTAAGTGTTCTAATGTTTGTTGGCACAGGATGATAAAGTTCTTCGAACTTAGATCGTAAAGACTTTAGTAGTGTTGATGAAACACGCATCGGTAATCGACATGCACAGCTTTTGATCTTTCAATACAGCCAGAGATAAAAATACGATTATAGTAATAAATATTGCGAGCAAGAAACTTGAAATTGCTAGATCAGCTCTAATGTTCCATCAGCATTCTAAGTGTTTGACATTACTTCCAATCCAAGTTTCTCTGTAAGTTCCTAACGATTTCCTTTTACTTTTAATTAGATTGAATTTCCTTCGGAATTTTGTAAGTGATTTGTCACGATCATGTTGTCAATCAGTTTACAATCCATTGTGTAGTGTAAGTGTGTGTGTAGTAGTCCAATCAAATGTGGTAGTAGAAACGATACAACTTTCCGTCACGCACTGTTGTTGGCTGTGAGGAAAACACTAGCGTGATGTTTGCGCGTTTCCTGATGTGGTTTATTATCATTTGCTTTTTCTATATACATTTGCGGAAACTGTTTGAAACTATTGCTTAAGTTTGTTGGAAATATTTTGCAATGTGACAAATAGTTCGAAACGTATCATCTGCAGGTAGGTATGTGTAAGTATATTAAACTATAAGATTTAGTTTGTTATGTGTACTATAAGATTTTACGTTGTTGATATCATTTTTATGCAGATTCACAGTTGGAACTACACATTTTTGGAACAGGAGATATCCGCTCTGAACCACTTTGCAAATCCGTTTATTCCACTCTGATCGGCTTATAGCCTAGGTGGATTAGTTTCCACTGCTGGAATCTATATTCCCCTCTGATCCATAGGTCGGGTGGATTAGTTTCCACTGCTTGAATCTATTCCACTCTGATCCAAAGGTCAGGTGGATTAGTTTCCGCTGCTTAAATCTATTCCACTCTGATGAACGGCATGCTTTTTCTCGGT
The DNA here is from genome assembly GCA_947086465.1 of Eupithecia exiguata. Lineage (NCBI taxonomy): Eukaryota > Metazoa > Arthropoda > Insecta > Lepidoptera > Geometridae > Eupithecia > Eupithecia exiguata. The sequence continues at coordinate 2,708,060 of OX352240.1, forward strand.
TTGGTCCACTTTGATCACTTTGAAAATCCATAATTGGATTAGTTCGCACTTTATTTCCACTCTGATCCATTCAGATTCATATTGGTAAGATATGAATAAACTTCTGTTTCGTATCAATCTATATTGCCATACCTTGTCTTAACAAGGTAGGCAAAAGCACCCATAGACATACAGAGGTAAACCTCTACAGTATTTTCTCATACACGACGCAACCGGTTCGGCAACCAACGAAATGCCAGAACCTTACCAACCTGCTTGTAAATCATGAGTACATTCTTGGATTACGAAACTGTGTCTTGTAATAATTGGCCACTTGTTCGTAGGTAGGTACCAATTTTCTTATATGTTGGTCTTATAAATATTAATTTTTTTATGGTCATGAATTATTTCGATAAAGAGTTTCAAGACATTACATGTTCTTGTACGAAAGGTAGTATTATAATGAAACATTTAAAACTAAGTTGCATCGAAAAAATTATAACTAGAAAAAAAACCATTACTTACGACCAAATTATTAAATTCATGCAAAAAAATATCTAGGTATCAACAATCCTTACATAACGCCTTGGTTGTGAAGAAATTGATTATATATAAAGGAATTGAAATGGTTCCATTTAATCCTATTTTAAGGATTTACGATATTTAAACTAAACATTGGAGCTTTAGAAATTTTAGCATCATTAATTCAACCTTTCGACGTAACTAGAGTCGCTATAGGTACTACCGCTATAGATATGTGAAGCTCAAAACTATTGACCATTATCAAGTTTCATCTATTTGTCTAACTGACAATAAAAAATCAATAAAGTTAATTAATCTACGTACTAGGCGAATTTTTTTATGCTATAGACTAGCTCTATGTTGGTCACCGTGCGATAGACGTGTTTACATATAAATAATTATCTATTTTCATAGCATTGGTATTCGTACGTGTGATAATACATAGGTATTTGTTTAAATGAGCCTTCGTGATTTTTTTATGTGAGTAAACAAATACAAATAGGGTTTAATTCTCCAATCTTCATCGATTAAGTTTCCCATCACTGATCCAAAATTACTCCTGACTTCTACGTTGTAAAATCCAACCTTTATTTAACAATCACTAACATAACTTAGAAAAATGCGAATTAATTAATTTAAAATATTATATATAACTTTTTGTTCGTCTATAAGAATGCCATTGAAAAGCGACATTCTTTCTTAAATTATGATATGAGATAAACAACTTTGGCATCCAATCATCCGACACTCAATGACACGACAACCCTCCTTCCTGTTAAATGTATCGCGTATGACACTGGAAACGCATCGTATTGCTATTTATAACATTGTCTGCAAGCCGATTGAGAAGGTCACTGCTGATGGTGGCTCTGGATAATATTCATAAGCGTAGGAAAACCAATGCCGCAGCATACCTATGTAATAAATGTCATTGAAACCACATTAAAACCAAATAACTGTTTTCTAGCGTTGGTTTTTTCACTCACTCACTCTTTTCTAATTTTCTTTATAAGCCGAAACTTAATGCTTATCTACATTATTTTTTCTCAGTCTTTATTCCTTTTTGAATTTAATTTTTTCTGTTTACAACATATATTTTTCTTCGGCTCTGTCAGCCATGACGTCAGCTCTCATTTTTTTTTTCGTACTTTGTCGATAATTGTCTGCATTGAATACGAGTATAATAATGTTCTTCTCTTGTTGGAAATTCTCAATCTAAACTTGCTGTAACTAGCTCAATGAGCTCGTAACTCATACTCTGTGATTTATTATCCGTATCCACATTTCGTGCTAGTAATTTCATAATAGTTGCATATAAATTATAACGCTTGTTTTATAATTAGCAACTTCTTGTTATATAGGTATTAGTTGTTCATTAAGTAAACAACTTAGAGCATTGAAGCTTCACTTTAATATTCTATGAGTGATGCCTAGTTTACTCGTTTAATTTTTTTTAGGCACTAACGGTTCTTTCTGTTTCTTTTACTTACTTTTCATTTACCTTTTTACATTTCAGTAGATAGTTGAGTTAAATTTATTCTGGCTACCTATAAAGTCATTGAAGTTTTCGTTACAAAACCAACCGGCAAACTGTGTAACATCATTAAGTAGATGGTAAAATTTAAAGCAATTACATTTGAATTGTATCCGTTAGTTTTTAATAAGCACTTTGAACAGTTCAAAATGATTTGTGGTTGATAATAATAGACGGGTAATTACTCGATATATTCATTTCGACTGTTGAAATCTACACCAAATATTAATTTACAAGGTAAAATAATATGTAATTGCTTTTTACATTAATAATTAACAATGACACATCATCTAGCTCCAAAATAGGCAGGAGCTTGTGTTTTAATTATAACTATTTTTATATAAATAATAATTGATTGCGTTTATGATTTATTGGTCGCTTTATTCCTGAAAAAGAAAAGATTTCATTCGCGTCGACTTTAGGATCAAAATACTTCTCAAAATCACCTGAAACCCTATCGTAAATGTCGGAAATTCCTGAAACCCTCTTGACTCACCTTCCGAACAAAGTCTGAAAAAAAACTAAGGTAGGTACACAAAAAGATACAAAAAGATTCTGTTAGTTTGAATCAAAAGATCCGATGACACTTGGTACTGATACCGACCAACAAGTTCTACCACACCTTCAAAACGAAGTATTTGATACCCTAACCGGTTGAGAACAACAGCGTTGACCTTCCAACTGTGAACAGTCAAGGTTTTTGCATGATGAAGGATTACTAGCAAGTATTAGACAACTAGCAAGTAAATAGAGATGACGACACTTTACAACCGCGTGGACAAAGGCTACTGTTCTAAATAACTTGGTGATAAACGGAAGAATAACAAAAGTCTGGAAAGAATAATGTTGATAAAATAATAAGATATTTCTCAGTTACCATTGTGTTAATATTAAAACGCTATTAAAACTAATCCACCAATGCATACCATAGATACCTAATGAAAATGGTATCTAAAGTTCTAGAGATTACGAAAGTAAGAAATATAACATTTCCCTACTCAGAAGTTTTCAATGCGATGGTAAGCGCATTGTGAAAACTAATCCCCTTGTATAATGATTAGAGATGGGCCGAATATTCGTTTTATATTCGGTATTCGACATATTCGGCAGCTTTACCGAATATTCATATTCGGCCGAATATTCGGCTAAATCACCTAATGTTTGGCAAAGTGATACTCAAAGTTTTTACTGTTAAGACCCGTGTATTATCATGATTTGAGTGTACAGTGTAATGAAGTAAGTATTTTAGAGTGTAGCTTTCTAATTTTGTCGTCACTGAAGCTTTATTTTCAATTAAAGTAGGTTGGTAAAAAAAAATTACTTCAATCAATATCTTCACGCCGGATCCCTTGCAGGGTAGGCAAGGAATCCATAATAACTTAATGCAAAATATATGTATCTAGCTGTTTTGGGATTAGGCTTCTGTGTTAATTCTTTATAATAATATATTAAACAGGCCTTAATTGAAGGAAAATAAACAAGATATTTATTTCGGTCAGTCTTTATTGTGTTAGAGATTAGCTGAATCAAATCAAAACACCTTAGTAGATTGTGAATAATATTTTTTTTTAGTTTCTACTCAGCATAGCGTCGCAAAATATATTTATTGATATTAAACGTTTAATCCTATCCTATTCAACCAATATAGTTCTTAATAAAAGAAAATTAGTAATTTGTTTATACTTTTCAGGTTGATATTTAAGAGATCAATCACTTAAACAATACATTAAGAGTTAGGAACTTAATTATAGTCTACTGAGATATAAGACAAATATGACATCTCATATACGACGGAACGGAATCAAATGTACCGAATATTCGGTTCGGTAAAACTTTTACCGAATATTCGGCCGAATGTTCGTATTCGGTGAAACCCATGTTCGGCCCATCTCTAATAATGATTTCAAAACGATGGCATTGAACCTGAATAAATATTGTCTGAAAAGTTGACAAAGCACTTGATGGAATTCATTCATTGAATTCTGTTGTGGATACTTCAAATAAAATGAAGAGGCTACAAGAAGAATAAAAAAAAACAAATAATAATAAGGACTACTTATTCAGCATTCTTATCTAAATAATTATATTACCAGGCACAGCGCATCAGCATTGCCAGCAGGCAGCAGGGCAATGCAGCCAGCGTCTTGGGTACGCACGCTTCCGACTGGTATTGATATGGATCAGTTTAGCTACCTGTCGATTGATTGCAACAGTCTGCAGTTAGCTCAATTGTTTCAATGGTTAATACTAGTTTTTATTAATTCTATTATTTGATTGATATTTTCTTCGTTAATAAAGATAATTTTATTTTTATTATAATATATTTTTATTATTTAGCTATTACAGCTTCACATATGTAATACACACATTGATTTTTCCTATTGTCGGTTATTTCTGGTCACTTTTTGTTCAATTCATCTTTCCATCTCCGCCTGGGACATCCTTCAAAGCGGTCTTCACCCATTAGGAAGGTGGAAAAAGAATCCTTTACCCTGCAGTGGGATCATACAGGCTCTTAATAATAATAATAAACGAACGACTCTCTATGACTCTCACTAGAAAGTTGGATCAAGGGTCAAATCCAAAAGGCGGTACTCCTGGACTCGGCGCGTGATGTCAGTAAGTTCCTCTCTTTGCAACCCTAGTCACCAGCTGCTTGAGCCTAGTTTCGCGGCCGGTGATCTACTGGTTTGATTGTTTTTTCTCCAGTAGATTATTATTTAAAATTTAAATAGTATAATTTTTTTTTTACTGGATTATATGTAAGTAAAGTGTATAATAATAATACATTGATTGATCACGAATAATGAAGCGAGATAACAATCTAATGTCCGACTCTTTGCTTGTTCCTAGACGTTGCCTTCGGAAGCTCGAAGCTGTATTTCTTTTAACACTACTTCTTTCCACCTTGTGTTCTTAGCATAATATTGACATTAATGTATCCTGTTTCTGTATTTTCTCTGTGACACTAAAAACCCATTTAATTATGCATGCAATGGCTATACACAGATCCAGAAAGGGTCACAGGAAGCATGAGTCAATCTATGAATAGATAAATTTATTCAAACTTCTTATTATCACTTCGAGTAGGTACTGGGCAGGCCATCTTTTTATCGTATCAAGGATCTAATATAACGAAACTTAACGTAGTTCTAGAACATTTTATTATTGTTGAATTTTGTGTGGCTTGCGTTGAGTTCTACAGTTATTTTGCTAAAGTTATTTAGTTCAGAAGATTTTTATAGCTGGAGAGTGGTTTATGACGACAGCGAGCAGTAGTAGCAGTTTAGTCAGTAGAGCTATTGTGAAACTATGAATAAGGATATTAACAAAGAAAATTACAATCATATAATAGAATTAAATTAAAACTAGTATTTACAATTGAAACAATTGAGCTAACTGCAGACTGTTGCAAACAATCTACTAGTAGCTCAACTGATTCATATCAATACCAGTCGGAAACGTCCCCGTCCGGAAGTATCCACAACAGAATTCAATGAATAAAGATATAATATTAAAAAAAATTAAAAATAATAATAAGGAACATGTCTTGAAAAAATTGAGCAGGTTGCGGCCCAACCGTCTTCATAGATAAGGGTACAGAATTAGGCGACGGTTGGTAAAAATCCCGATTAACAACCTTTTTAGTAAACTTGGATGTTCAGAGCCTTGAAACTCGGAAGAGAAAGATCAGCTTTTTGAGTATTTTTGAAAGTTGATCTCATTGATTATTAACACTCAACGATTCAATTCCCTCCATGTTCACTATCAAGATTTTGTTTGTAAAAAAATTGTTATTTTAGACTACAAAATCATTTTGGCATGGAATCTGGCTCAACAAACTGGTTTTATACATTACTTGCTTTACATTTCCGGGTTTTAGATGTAGGCAAGTGACGTAGTTATTCTGTCTACTATAGATGTTTTGAATAATGCAGTTGTAACCTTGGCCGTAAATTGCTGTTACATGTTTTGCTCGACTAAAATAATTTCACGGTTGAATGAGCACGTATGACAAGCTTAGTAAGTGATTTTGCGGTCAAATCATTTGATTTATTGTGATTGAGCGTGTGAACAGTGGTGGATTAGTGGAAATTATATTAACTTTCGATATAAACTTGTGGGTTCAGATTTTATTTTAATTTTTCGCTTGAATTCAATTCATCAGTTACCTGATTATACACATGATTTTAAAATTGAGAAAGTTCTCAGGTACTTAGGCTACTTCAAAAATTAAAAAAATATCAGAGCGTCTGGCCAATCAAAGCGACACGCGATCCGACAGCTAGTGAGTATCTGGTGAAGCGCATCAGCATTGCCTTACAGCGGGGCAATGCAGCCAGCGTCTTGGGGACGCTTCCAACTGGTATTAGTAAGGATCAGTTGAGCTAACTGTACATTGTTTGCAACAGTATGCAGTTAGCTCAATTATTTCAATTGCAAATACAAGTAAAAAAAAATCTATTATTTTATTGTAATTTTCAGGTGAACTGTTTCTTTATGGTCACCTCAAAACACAATTTATTCGCCTACTTTAAATTTCTATCGACTTACTTTTATTCTAACGCTAAACGCGTAATGCTTGAAATGTAAGGTACTACATAATTCAACAAGATTTTTATAAAAAGCACTGCTCACTCGTTTGCGGTAAGAGATAGCAATCACTGCCGGCTTTCGTTTAATGTATCGGGCAATCGCAATCGTGTTGTACCTATTACACAATGTGTTAACGCATCTAAACCTATTGAAACTAATTTAAACTCGCATTTAGTGGTGAAAGGATTCATGATTGCTGTTTATAATACAAATTATATAGGGTGTAACAAAAGAAAGGAACAATTTTTTAAAATTTCTTTTTAGGATTTCGACATGGTTTCGAAATCCATGGTCTCGCTCTGTCCGTCCACAGTCATTCTTGAATATCTCAGGAACTACTTACTGCAGCTATGAACTTGAAATTTGAAATAATATTACAATTTGTGCACCATTAATGATTTCAAGAAAAATGTATAAAAATAAATGGAAAATGAAAATGAAAATTTTCAGAACAAATTGTGATGTTGAAATTTCAAAAGAGACTATGGCGGCAAATGGGGTATCAAATGAAAGGTATTTATTGGTTTGTACATTTCAAAACAGTTTTTGTAGGTGTCAGGTTGAAATTTCTGTAGGTGTTCTATTTTTCATAATATTGAGGTTGATTGTAACACACTTTACAATTATTTTTCATCCCCCTATCTTGGAAAGAGTATTTTTGCTCTTCGATATTTGAGTGCAAAAGCCGTTTTTATCCGCTAGAGGATAAAGTTAATTGAATTTAGAACATCGTGCACACGATTCAATTTGATTTCATCATTCATTTACTTTATCCCCTAGCGGATAAACACGGCTTTTGCACTCAGATATCGAAGAGCAAAAATACTATTTCCTTGCTGAGGTGGGATGAAAAGTTACGTGCTCGAGCACAAATTTTTTTTACCTCGTGCTCTTTTGATTCCCTCGCTCACGCTCAGGATTTAAATTTTAGAATCCTTCGCTTGCTCGGTCATCCAAATTGACGCGGTTAAAAAGCAACTTCGCACTCTTGTATAAAAAATAACTATTCCTTGTTTACTATTAAATGCTTTGTTTCTTTTGGGCGTTCAAAGTTACCAAAGTCAACAAAAACTGCAAGAAAGTAGAGCAATAGAAACTTTTCTTATCTCTTTGAAGAGTTGTTAGTAAACATAATGGTATCACGTACGATACTGTCACAAGCATTTCCGCTTTCTTACTCAACTGTTATATTTTTTTTTTGCTAGCTAAGGTTTTATTTTTTTTGCTAGCTAAGCCTTAAGCTTTCTTGATCGGGAAGCAATACGCGACTCGACGCAACATCTTCGACTATCTGCGGGCAAAAAAAAATAGATAGATACTCGTAATACCCAGAAAACAGTACAGAAATAAATACTACGAGTAGACGAAGTACAAAGGCGGCCTTATGGCTATGAGCGATCTCTTCCAGACATTTTGCAAGGTTATATATTGTCCTGGGATAGGTTACAGGCTCTGAAAAGCTACGAGTAGTATTCAAGTACTACTCGTAGCTTTTCAGAACTACGTTACTTTCCGACGGTATCAGTTCAACTCTATCAAAGACTTTTAACGTTGTGATATTCTTTGACGTTGTTCAAGAAGTTGCCTTAAACCAACCTCTATAATAATCAGCAGATTCGCACGGCATCGTCAGTGACTTTAGTTCGTTCACATTTAGTCTTGATTTTGAACTTTTGACCTTAAGCTTCTGTGTCGTAATGTGGAGCGCTCATTGTTCCGCTTTGTCACGGTGTGCGTCGCTCCCATCGTACGATTTAATGGTGCCTCGAGAATTTAGGTCTGTTTTTTGGGCATTGATGAGAGATCTGTTTAAATTTAGCCTACTTAGCTACCTTTACTTATAATGACGAAGTAAAAAAACCAATGCAAACTATAAAGTTTGCATTGGTTTGATCAAAGACTTCCATAAGTCTGAAGAGTTCTGTATGTTGTATTCGTCAAAAGATGTTTCTATTACGTAAGCTATAATTATAATGACGAAGTAAGAAAACTAATGCAAACTATAAAGTTTGCATTAGTTTTCTTGCCACTACAAACTTTATAGTTGTAAACCAATGCAAACTTTATAGTTTGCTTTGTCTTCCCTTCGTATGTATGTATTATAAAGCTTACGTAATAGAAACATCTTTTGACGAATACAACATACAGAACTCTTCAGACTTATGGAAGTCTTTGATTAAACCAGTAAAATTGATTTTAAAGACAAATTTTTGTACCATAAAAGAGTTCTTAAGTCGACTTTAATAACCTCCAACCCATTAACCAGAATTATGTGAAATACTAATGCGGCTTACAGATCAGTACACTAAGCTAACTTTTAGTTTATCTTTGATGGTATAGCTAACAGAGGTTTTCATAGTAGCGAGCATATTTTCTCTAGAATTTGTATAACCCCATCTCTTACCGCGGGTGTCGAAAAAAGCGACTAAGGGATATCCATCGGGGGGCGGGCAGCATCGGCTAATGCAAAACAATTCTACCAGCGAACTACAATCCCCAATCCGTATATCCAGCGTAGGGATTATGGGCATTACCCCCCATGGGATAAGAAGTGCCTATAAGGCGTTTATCAGAGGGAGGCTGTACGCAGGCTGTATATAGGCTGTTGAGCACTATTGTGTGCATATGCACACAAGTATGAAAAACTGTATCAGTCAAGCTAATCTAAGCTAAGATTGAGTCTGTAACACCATCTCTTGTGCATGATGTGTCTTATAGTTATGACGTAAGTAAGGTACCAAAAGCATAGATAATTTAAATTCTAGACGAAGCGCGAAACCTGTTCAATACACTTGAAGCCCTGATTAAAATCGTCATTTTATACTGCCTTGGAGTCATTAAGCACGACTGAGCCACTATCCGAAGTACTTACACGCTTAAGAGTACTTATTGTCAAGCCAGGCACGCCGAGCAACCGGACGGACGTATTACCGTAACTGGTGCTTACAATCACGACAATAGCCGTCCGTATCGCAAGCTGACGTCCATGGGTATTGGGTACGTACTTATTTCCAAAGAATATCTTAGATTTGTTCTTAGATCTTATACGACATGACAGCTTCATAAGTAACATCATGGAAGGAAAAGTAGAAGAAAGACGAGGAAGGGGAAGACAAAGTAATAATATTAACTATGTGAGTCTATCTGACTTATATATGTAGTTAATTTTAAGGAGAAAGCCACTGTCATGAGTGCTATAAAGGAGTAAAAGAGACTGCATTGGAATGAGAAAAGTAGAGGAAATTGCATCAATGCACCGACTAAGAGCTAGGCTCTTTAATTTATTATTGTTAGTAAGTATTCTTTTCTTCAATAGTCTTATAAAAATGTAAGCAACTGCATTTTTGGCAGGCGTTTGCCTGTCTATTATTCTTGACTATAATCGTGACAAACTGCTCACTACACGACTTTACTGCACCTTAAGGTGCTTGCAGTATTAGGGTCACAGGCGTTGTTTACAACAACGTGCACGTTTCTGTGATGTTATTGTTTCTTTACCCCTGGTTGGTCTGGTCAGTCTCTTGTAGAGCTTAGTCGTGTTTTTCTTTTATGGCTGTCGTATAGGACTTTAATATTTTTAACTTGAACTGACTCATAGCATTTCTTTGATATTATGATATATTATGATACAATAACCTACTACATATTAACTAGTATACCTACCAACAATCTAAGGTTACCTTGGATTTAAAAAATTTGATTGTTTGGAAAAAAACAAAGAAAAACAGACAACGAATCTCCTTATTTTTCACTGTTTTTACGTTTTGCGGGACCAATTCTAGCTCTTAAAATAAAATAAAAATAAAATAGCCTTTTATTCCGTAGTTAGTTAGGTAGTTCCGTAATCGTAATGTTTAATACCTACCTACTCATAATGAATATTGAGTACTTAGATTGTAAATTCTAGATCTAAGGGAATATTTTTTATGGGGCCAACTCAGTATTATAAAAACAGGTAAAGATGCAAAAAAAACTTTATAAAATTTATATTTTATTTGATAATGAATAAAAAAGAAAAGTAAACGAAGTTATGTATGCTATACAACACAGCACTACCGCAAACTCTCTCTTGTCAGCTTTTTGTTGATTCATCTTAACAAGCATAAAGTTTTATTGGTCATCGTGATTTTACGCTACATGGTTGAAGTCGGTAAAAGTGTTAAACATTCACTTACCGAATGAGTTTGTTAGGTAAGTTAAACAAACATCAACTAACAATGCACATTTGAAGTTTTATTTAAATTGGTTTCTCTAGTTTGTGTTATTGTAATTAATAGCGGTTGTGTAAAATATTTAACTGTTATTTAACATCTAGTGTGCGGAAGTGTTGGTTCCTCCACACACAAGCAATAAAGACAGCTAACCCAATCATGATTGGGAATCATGATTGGGAATCATGATTGGGTCACATAATAATCATAATCATAATTATTATGATTATTATGGGAGGGGGGCGTCAATGGAGGCGGATAGCACAGGACCGTGGTGGATGGCACAAACTTCGGGAGGCCCAGCTGTGGGTAAAATCCGGCTGCGGATGATGATGATGATTATGGGAGGAACCAACACTTCCTTTCCACCTCATTCTTTTTCCTATGATTCCTCCTCACACTAGAAGTAGAAGTACCTGTAGATACACTTTATACTGTTTTTAAACTTTGCGGTGCAAATATCTACTCTTTCCTTGGGAATATCATATTTTTGGAACCACCTCGGAATTATTATCTATGTTAGTCGAAATAAATCTCGTGTAGCTGACGGAGAAACCGACGAAAATACAAAGAAACATACAGCAGAACCTCCCTTATTCGAAATCGGTTAAAATACCGAGACAAGGAGGATAGGGATAGATTTTCATTTATATTGTTATTGATTAAATTTTATAAATCAGATGTTTATGATTAACTAGCTACAGTTCGCTGCTTTGCACGCAATTTTCAAGTAGCCTATGTCCGTCCCCTGGACATTGTTTACCTCTGCCAAATTTCACTATGATCCGTTCTGCCGTTTAGGCGTGAAAAGGTAACAGAAAGACAGACAAAGTAACTTTAAAATTTATTATAATTAATATGGATATGGAAGTATGGATGTATGTATTTGGTCAAGCACTCTGCCACTATCAAGAAAAATTTGGCTGGACATCCCTCAAGTTTGACGAAACGACTGCGGCTGGATTAGGTGCGTTGTACTCTTCGATAAAAGTAAAAAAGGGAGATGAGGCATTAACATCTCGAAAGTGGATGGCTCAAGTTAGGTCCAACTATGTTCCCTTACCTCAGTCACAGTCGGACCAGGGCGGCGCGGGCGGTGGCATTTGTGTTTCGCGTGCTTGCTACGACGTATAATTTTGTGTGATTTCGACTAAATCACCACGACAATGCTCGCGTGTTCGTTCACCAGGTGTACAAATAGCTCCAAAACAAAAAACAAAGCCCAAGGCATCACATATTTTCCCGCGTAAGTAGATGCATGCAATTTTCTGATAATCCGATACCTTATCATTATTTCATCTGTGACACGGTACAGTTTTTGAGTGAGCGCTGGTAGAACGTACCGTATCTTCCTTTTTTTACTTTTATCGAAGGTTGTACTTGTACACCATTAACACGTTTACATAGAACATTACAAAGGCATGACATCATCCGAGCCTCAACCATAGCCTTAGAGTTAATGAACGCTAAATTTAACGATCTTGATAGTAAATTGTACGTCCACGATAAATTTAGTCGGTAGTCTGTATGACACGACACACCTCTTCATATTGACCCTCTGGTGTCCACCGCTGGACATAGACGTCTCTTATACGACGCCACAAAAAGCCGCCATAAATTGTATATTTAGATAAATGAATTTGATAATAAATGAAAGGTTTTCGCTTCTTCCACTAGTGGACAAAAAATTGAAGCGAACAAAATCAATGACATTTTGTTTCTTATTTTGATAATCTATAAAACTGTTTATGTATAAAATTTGACTTGTCTAAGTGCTTATTTTGTAAGCCTAAAGAAATAAAGTTATTGAATTTTGAATTTTGTTCCAGTCCCATCATCGAGTCGTAATAAAAGAAATCTGGGATACAAATAAATTTCATAAAATTTGTTATTTTTAAAAAGAGATCCTCAAAGACAGAGTGTCTTTGAGGATCTCTTTTTTCCTAAAATCAAAAATTCAAAATCAAAAGTTCAATAACTTTATTTCTTTAGGCTTACAAAATAAGCACTTAGACAAGTCAAATTTTATACATAAACAGCTTAATAAATAGTATAATTATTATCAAATAGGAAATAAAATGTTATTGATTTTGTTCGCTTCAATTTTTTGTCCACTTGTGGAAGAATGGATCAGACTGAAATTTAGCATACACAAAGATCTCAACCTGGAATAACATATGGGCTAATTTTTATCCTAAAAACGCGTGCGAAGAAGCCGCGGGCTGAAGGTAGTAAACCGTATTAGCCATACATCAGTTACTCAAAGAAATGAAATAAGTTCCCAAAATTTTTCGATTTCGGCGGGACTCGAACCCGCGCCCCACCATCAGTACGGGTGTGCTCTAACCAACTTAGCCACGAAACCCTAGTCGGTTCAACCGAAAATCTTTGGGACCTCTTACGGACTATAGTGGCTCGAGTCCCGCCGAAATCGAAAAGTTTTGGAAACTTATTTCATTTCTTAGAGATACCCGGTACTCAGTTACAAAGCTGCTGCAAAGAGGTTACAAACCTCGTTTGCTATTGAGGCCAATGGTGGTTGGTCTCTAGGGAATTCATCAACATTAGCACGTTGAGTCAAGAATCCTAAACATTATTGGCACTGAACATCAGGTGCGTCCGTCATTATTACATAATGAAGCTCCAAGTGTGGCAAGTGGGTCTAGGCCCTGCTACGCTACTGACTTCATTACGGTCAGATTGCGATCGATTGATATTTACAACCTATCATAGCTAATTGAGTAGATATAGGTGATAAACATGTAAATACGTTAGATAGATAATAAATTAGGTATATTGTAACATACTGCTTTTAAGATTTCCGATCCTAAAAATATCTACCAAAATTATCTTCAGACAAAACTATGATTCCAGAGCCGAACGCGCCGAGAGATAAAGGAATTTAAAAGTTAAAAACTTCAACACTTCGATAAAAGTAAAAAAGGGAGATGAGGCATTACCATCTCGAAAGTGTATGGCTCAAGTTAGGTTCAACTATGTTCCCTTACTTCAGTCATTGTCGGACCGGCGGCGGCGCGCGGCGCGGCGCGGGCGGTGTCGTTTGTGTTGCGCGGGCTTGCTACGACGTAAAATTTTGTGTGATTTCGACTAAAACACCACGACAATGCCCTCGTGTTTGTTCACCAGGTGTACAAATAGCTCCAAAACTAAAAACAAAGCCCAAGGCATCACATATTTTCCCACGTATATAAGTAGATGCACCAAACTTTAAATTTTCGGATATTCCGATACCTTATCATTTATCCATATATTTCATCTGTAACACGGTACAGTTTTTGAGTGAGCGCTGGTAGAACGTACCGTATCTTCCTTTTTTACTTTTATCGAAGCTTCAACAGCATTCTATAGTAAGGTACCTACATAACTAAATTATATTCCTATTCATTCATAGATAATTCCATGAAAATAAGTAAGGCCATAAACGTTGGAGCCGGTCAAATTAAAAACAACCATAATACCAATAACTACTAAGAAATTGCTTCTTTGGTTTTCGTTCACTTCTCAAAATCTTTATAAGAGAGAGTAAAGAATAAAAAGTATTTTATTTTCAACTCATAACATGCTATATAGCAAAAGTCCCCGCAAGAGGACAAGCATGTTTGCGTCGTTTAAAGAAATGGTTGAAAAATATACCTCTACTCTGATGATCTGGCTCGGCGCATCAGCATTGCCATACAGCAGGGCAATGCAGTCAGCGTCTTGGGCCGTTTCCGACTAGTATTGTTATGGATCTAACTACCTGTAGATTGTTTGCATCAGTCTGCAATTAGCTCAATTGTAAATACTACATAGTTCTAATTCGTTTAATTTTTTTGATTCAAAATTCAATGTGATGTCAACTTAACAAAGCCATCTGCATCTCATACCTGTTTTTTTATAGCGGTGATGAATAAAGAATTTTCCATCTATCTTCATCTTCATAATTAGGTTTCCAAGTCCGATATCTCAGTGTGTTGATCAATCGCATTTGCTCACGCTGATGTTCCGCATAACTTAATTGGAAATCTACCTACTGGCGTACAACTGGCATACTTGCATCGCTTTCATCGGGAAATCCGAAATACATACTAACGAAATGGTGGAATAACTTCTTCCTAAACTTACAATACAATACAATACAAAATTCTTTATTGTACACCACAAAAAAAGCAAGAAGAAACAGATGTAAACAACAAAGTACAATGGGCGGCCTTATCGCTTAGCAGCGATTTCTTCCAGGCAACCTTTGGATGGAAAGAAATTTAAACTTAAGCGTGTTACGCTAGGCAACGGAATGTATTTCATGTTGGTATTTTTGTTTAGTGAAATTTGTTTGTAGAACAACTTTGCATAATAAATAGATTTTAGATAAGAGAATATTTTGAAGTATTTTGTCTTCACCAATTCTTCCGAGTTGACGAGATCTTCAATAGATTCCACTTTCGTTAACATTGAAAAATACAAATTTAGCTTAAAACAATTTGTTTGTAGGTACCTACACCTACATACCTATGGTTAAAGTGAAACGTTCATTGTTAGCAATTTTCCTGATTCAAACTCTTAGATTTGACTCTGACTCTAAGTACTTCATCATTTTGATCATCATTTCAAACATTTATTCTCTTAGAATAGAAAGTAATTTATGATTACGTTCCGCGTATCTAACATAAAATATCTATACTAACATAATAAACAGGAAAGATTTGTTTGTTTGTTTGAATTGAATAGGCTCCGAAACTACTGGACCGATTTGAAAAATTCTTTCACCATTAGAATTCTACATTACCGCTGATGAACATAGGCTATAGGTATAGAATATACCCGTGCGAAGCCGGGGCGGACCGCTAGTTATTCAGTAAATTGGAAATCGGTTATTATCTACATACACACTTAACTGCATATTTGCATGTTTCCGAGAATTAATAGAAGAAACAATTATTAAAAGTATATCTTAGGAAATCGTGTGTAGGAGACCATAATAATGAGATTTTGATGAGATGTTTTATTATAATGCAGTTTTTTACATCGTTAGTCATGTTGTTTTTTTTGTTAGAGCTATTTATAACAAACGTTTTTCATTTATCGCAAAAAGTTATGTCGAGAAATACTATAACTTTTTTTTTTTCAATAATAGAATTAAATTTTATTCAAACTTTGAAATATTAGTCAAATTTAAAACATCAAATACTGCACTAAAAATTCTGTCGAGAAATTAATACCTTTTTTGTATTTCGTCATTACTCTTCTGCTACAATTAATTTTCATTAAAAGCTGTACAACTACAAAAAGATCCCTAGCACAAAAAAAAGTTAAAAACTAAGTATTTTCCAAATTATAAACATCACTGAGGCTTAAATATTAAAAGTATAACTATTTGAAATTGAAATTTTGAAAGTCAAAATGTACAAGAACATTGAAACTAACCTTCCTCGGACTGTAAAAGTATTTAGGAAAGACCTCGGCTCGCATATCTTAATTAACTTGAGTTGGTAATTTAGAAAATATTTTAATTGCTTTGTATAGTCAGGTTTATATCGACCGGTTAAGTAAAATAGATAATTAGAGCATACTGTTATTAGATTAAGTGATTTAGCTAAACAACAGTTCAAACGGAAGAATCTAGAATCTAAAAAGATTTCGATTTCATATAACGTACGCGGAAGAAGTCGCGGGCAGTAACAGGTAATTTTTTTTAAGTAAAGATTTAGGTTTATGGCTACAGGTTTTTTTTGTCAAATCTCAAGCAGGTTTTAGGTTTGAAATCACATCCAGTTAAAAATCAAATTTCAAAAAAGAGCCAGAATCTTTGAAAAATTTACTCGTACCTACATGTAAGGTAGTTTACCTTACAGGTCTACCTAAGGTACATTACTAACTTACTTTTGCTTCGAACCTACTGACCACAAACTAGGACCTCACCGTTTCTAACCACAAATGGTTATGAGAACATTCATTTGTAGGCCGGTAGATGGTAGTAGGGAAAGCTACCTAGATAATGAAATCTGGGACTTACACAAGATTATCTAACATTACATTCATATTTTGAACCCACACATTTTGAAGAACAACCTTATTACAAGAATATTTATTTTTTAAATAAATTTAACTTTATCCATTCTTTCATACTATAATACTATAAATTCGAAAGTAACTCTTCTCTTGTCTCTTGTCTGTCTGTCTATCTGTCTGTCTGTTACCTTTTTATGCCTCAACGGCAGAACGGATCGTACTGAAATTTGGCAGGGAGGTAGATGGTATCCCGGGGACGGACATAGAATACTTTGTTTCCCGGAAAAGCGCGTGAGAAGCCGCGAGCAGAAGCTTGTAATTTATATTTATAAATATTGGCTTATTATATTAATTTATGAAAGCAATAGCAATTTTATGTAGCTTTTGAAAAATTAACAATTTATTATCGACATCTTACACAATTTTGAGTCAAGTTTGTGGGTCCAATCTAGGCGTCTGGCGCGTGAGGGAATAATTGAGCAAATAGAAATAAGAAACTATCATATAGCGAGAGGCATTCAGAAGAAAAATAACACAAAGAACATTGTTACTGGTAACAACCGTAACATTAGATTACTTGAACCATTTCAGTTGTTATAGGTCAATAACCATTTTGCAGAAAAAAACCGCGACTTCCAAACAGCCTCAATAAATGCTGTCACTTTCATAACAATTCGTGTATAAAATAATCACCGCAGCGTGAAATCATTAGATGTTGCTTGAAGACTTTGGATTGACGTAATCATTCAGAATAATGATAATAAACATAGGTCTGTAGTATGAACAAATATTAAAAAAACAATAGGCTACTTTTTTACTATAAAAACTATCGTAGTTTGACGAATTCATTACGGATGTAAGCGGGTTAACTACGAACCTTATTTGTGTTGGAAGAACACCAACGTTTCATCCCTTAACGAGGGACTTCTTCAAGGTGAGTGCGGTTCTAGGCGCGCGCGTTCCGCGTCTCTCCGAGCTCGAGCGAGTGCTCAAAACTCAAATCTCTCAAAACAAATGCTTTTGTTATTTTTAATATGGATTGGTTTTGAGAATGCACAAGAAGTATTCATAACAAATTGAAATAAACATGCACTTGTTTGATTTACATTAATTTCTTCTCACTGAAGAGTCTTCTGGTATTTCAGATGTCAAAAAGTTAAGTATAAAAATGGTTAAAAATTATATTATTCAAAAAAACACTACAGAAATGAAATAAACATCAAAATGTAAGGACACAAAACTAGATTAGACACTGGTAAATTAGACCAAACATACAATTGGAGCTTAGGATAAATATGCGCGGGGTGCTTAAAATTCCCATACATTTGTTTATCATACACCAATGTGGATAAAATTACATTAAGGCAGGTTTAAAGAATGTTTGAGAAACTAAGGCGCATTCACACAGCGTCTCCGTTTATACAAGATCGTATTTTACGATCCTTCGCTACTGGAAACAATCGTTTACTGGATTCGGAATACTGTCCGGTGTGTGAATTTGCTCGTACAACTCCATACGCCATCACAAAAAAAGGATCGCGTAAAACGGGTGCTGTGTGAATACGCTCTAATCCGAACTGGATCTATCCGGCCCGGGCACAGATTTATGTAAACAGTGTGGTATTTTCACTCGCGTGCGGTACGATTTGCATCGCAATTCGATATATTGGCTACGCGATTTCACATTGCGGCCTACATGTGGTTGTATGGTAAATATTTGATTGACATCAT